>OX439143.1:31093698-32501772 GCA_949318255.1 Pollenia labialis | reverse complement strand
AAAATGATTCTGTAAAACTTTTTTTTGCCGAAAAATTTTGCTGTCGGAGTCGCAAATTTTTGTGGGCACTTCGACGAAAATGATTCTGTAAAACTCTTTTGTGCCGAAAAATTTTGGAGTCGGAGTCGCAAATTTTTGTTGGTACTTCGACTCCGACTCCGGTTCAAAAACCTCTATCCCGGCTCCGACTCCACAGCCCCGCTTTTTAGGGTCTAGCATCAATATTGCTAATTTACAAACGGAGTGACAAACTTATACATATACATATCATTTTTTTTTATTTTATTGTATTTGTTATTGTAACTCTGTGCAAAGATACTTTTTTCAATAGCCTTTTTTTGACAGATCACGTGTGAGTCGTGTCATGCTGTCATGTTATTTCTGTTTAGCATTGTTTGGAATTTCATAATGGATTGACACGACCTTCCCAAGCGACATCGCTTCGCTCTATGGGCTCTTGAAAAGTTCCAAGATGATCCGATGGAAACAAACAAAATTGTTGCGTTTGTGACGAAGAGCAACCTGAAGAGATGCAAGAACTGCCACTTCATCCAGAAAAACAACGGTTCGGTGTGGTGTTTGGGCCGGTGGAATCATCGGTCCATATTTCTTTGAAAATGATGCCGGTGTGTCATGATAACCAACTATTTGATGCCTGAAATTGAAGCTCGTGATCTCGGCGACATTTGGTTTCAGCAGGACGGCGTCACTTCGCACATATCGCATCAATCAATGGATTTATTGAGAGAACACTTCGGTGAACACATAATTTCACGTTTTGGCCACCAAGGTCGTGTGATACCACACCGTTAGACTTTTTCCTGGGGGGATATGTAAAGTCTAAAGTGTATGTGGACAAATCCGCTTCGATTCAGGCCTTGGAGGAAAACATCACGCGTGTCATTCGCCAGTTACCAGTCGAAATGTACAAACGAGTCATCGAAAATTGGACTCGACAGAGGGACCATCCTCATAAACTAAACGCCAAAGAATGTTCTTTCAAACATTCCCCATTAAATTTTTCTCTTTAAAAAAGTAGGGAACCTCGAAATGGATCACGCTATATATTAAACACAATCGTTTAACAAACACACCCTATGCTAGATGGGTTATTTCTTAAAGCTACAAACACCAAAACAGCCACTTAATAATACACCCTTTTGGCCTAGTGTATATACATTATAATGTAGTGTATAAAAACGTGGTACCACATTTGGAATTTTGTTTGTTTTTTTTTCGAAAAACTTTTAACTGCTTTTTGAAATTAGTCTGTCATTGCTTTCAACACAGCATGCGGTAAATTATTTGCAAAATTATTATTTTTCCTATTGGGAAAGGGGAAAAAAACAAATGTTAATGATTTCAATTTAAATAAACAATTGTTTAATAACACTTTAAGACTAGTTGCAACTTTTTTACAATTCAATGTCATAAACCAAATGGATCGCGTGCCTTGAGCTTTAAATTTTATAGACCGCAACAACCGTCTCCCGCTCCCCTTCCTGCCAAATAGAGAGAATAAAAATATGTATATTTGTGAAAAGCAAAAGTAAGTAATTGAAATTTAATAGAATTGAAATGACGAAATACTCATTGTCTCACTTACATTAGTAGTATTGCAGTATAAAATATAGTTAAAGTGAAGTGCTTAGAAGAAATAATATGTGTTTGTTTTATTTCACAACTTTTTGGTCTTAAATCAATTTTACTTAAATCAGGGTGTGTTTTTAATGGTCATCAATCAGCAACAATGTAACACATACGACTGACACCTCCTTCTATTCCACGCCAAATAGACACTTAATCAATATTTTTTTTTCTTTTTCTCAACAAGTGTTTCATTTTATAAACGAAATATTAGATAAGAAATTGAAAACTTAAAAAAAAAAATCAATTTCTAGTTACACTTTTTAGTTAAAAAAAAAATTAAACTTCCAATCACAAAATCAAGCCAAAAGTAGGTGTGATTTCGAGAAATCTAATCAAATTTGCTTTTAAAATAAACGGTATTAGTGGAAAAGCACTTAGAGAGTGTTAAATGTCAAACAGTCGCTTTAACTATTTAAGAAAATTAAAATTATTTAGAGTTTTCGAAAATTTAATCCATCTGGAATAAAAAAAGGCAAGACAGGCCAAGTTAAAACTCCCTTGTATTAAGGGGACTAGAAAAATATCCCAAGGCGTAAGTAACTAAATAGAAGATTTTAACAGGATAAAGAAATAAATAAGCCTTTTTCATTACAAGGTGTAATTTTTCTTCTGACAAATTTTATTAATAGTGTTAGCCGTCGAGCTGTAAAAAGCTCAACGGAAATATGGATATGCTACTCCAGACCACAGTACATACAGGCAAATGTTTAAAAAAGATTGTACACTATTTGGGACCACCCTGCAAATAATATTGGACTAACTGATCCACTGGACTGGTTCAGTGTAATGCAAGCATGGACCATGTCATTGTTAAAAAGAGTTTGTAGTGAAACGACATGTCTTCGTAAAATCGTCGAAAACAAGGTTGATTTTACCGTTTTCGGTGGTGATTTTGCTTCATTGTAACTTCATGTTAATTTAACATGATGTTACAATAACTTGCGGGCAACATTTTTTTCTTTTAAAATAACTATAATTCATGTTAATTTAACATTGCAGTAATCCGAACAATCCGAACTACGTTGAATGAAAGTTATTGCAAGTTGAAACAACGTGAATTTCATGCAGAATCAAATTGGTTTGATATAATATAATATAATAGTGTGAAACACTTACCCTGTAACACATATTTCATTTATTTTTTATTCTCATTTGTTAACAGAAGCATCAGCAGAATGGCGTCATCATTCTACTTTGAAAGCTTGATGTACTATTAAACTAAATAATTTAAATTAAAGGCATACGGGAATTGTCTTATTTTTATAACATATTTTTTAAACATAAAAATAAAGAAATGTGCATACTTAAGTGTGTATGCATTTAATAGATTACATGTTTTTATGGATTTAATATTGAACAATGTTATTTTAACAGTGAAGAATATTAAATAAACGTGATTTAAGGTTATTTTAATATTTTTAATTTAAAATTACTATGAAATAATGATAAATTTAAATAAAGGGCATACTTTGGCAGAAATTTACTATGATTCTCATCAGCATTTCGCCATTTTAATTTAGAATTAATATTTTTTCTGTGTGTTAAGGGAAGAAGTTTATATGGGAGCTTTGGTCAATGCTGCCTATTCCACCATAATATTTTGTCATGGCAAAAATCTCTCGTAAATGTTATTGTTGCCAATTTTTATATCACCACCAACATTTCAAGGGAAGCTATGGCATTAAAAGCTTATTTCGGGAGTTGCATTTGTATGAGAGCCATGGTGAGATTATTTGAATTTGAGATGATTTGGACTGCAATAAAATAAGTTTGGACCAAATTTAGTCTAAATACAGTAGATAACGATTATAAGAACATCTTATAAAAGAAAAAAAAAGCTTTTAAAAAAGTATTTCATAAGCACCGTGTATTTTTCCATATGAGTCAATATAAAAAGTGTTCTGTATATGAAAACTTTTTATAAAAAAAAAAAACTGATAAAAGAAAATTTCTTATAAAAACTAGTTGATATTTTTTGTTTTTAATTTCTTATATCCGTTGCCTACTGTACCAACATAAACATTATAGACACAAAGATTCTAGAAAAAATCTTGTGTTGTTTGAATCGAGTTCTGAAGCGTCTAGCCAGGCCCCATCTTGTTACTACTGGCTGCGGTGGGAGGGGATCCAAAGGGATACTTTTCGTTAAAAATTGCAATAATATCAATTTGGCTTCTAATTTCCTCTAATTTTCCTAAAGATCGGGATTGGCATCCCCAGTGCAAACGCAACTGCAGCACAATAATGCATGTAATAATCGATAATAACGCCTTTTCCTTTATAACATCAACGCCAAGAAAAAGGTACTACCTCGCGAGAGGTATATAAAGTGTGGTAAAATTTTAAAGGCCGATGTTGATTTTGAATAAAACCCAAATTATTTTGGAAATTATTGTTATTTCTTTTTATTATGATAATATTGGTATGATTCAATTATGCATGGAACAAACTATCGGCCAAATGGGCGCCGCGCCTTCGGCGGCCCACCTCCATCTGATGGTACACATTTTCGATAACGCTGAGGCATAATTGAGGTTCTATGTCGTTTATGTGCCGAATTATTTCATCCTTTAGCTCTTGAAGTATTGTTGGCTTATTGGCGTACACCTTTTCTTTCCAATAACCCCAAAAAAAGAAGTCCTACGGGGCCAAATCACATGATCTTGGCGGCCAATTACCATCGCCATCACATGAGATAACACTGCCATTGAATTTGTCTCGCAAAAGAGCCATTGTTTCGTTAGCTGTGTGGCAAGTGGCACCGTATTGTTGAAACTACATATCTTCCACATCAATATCTTCCAGTTCGGGCCATAAAAGGTTCGTTATCATCTCACGATAGCAAACACCATTCACAGTAACTGCCTGACCGGCCTCATTTTTGAAAAAAATACGGCCCGATGATGCCGCCAGCCCATAAACCGCACCAAACAGTCACTCTTTGTGGGTGCATTGATTAATCGACAATCACTTTTGGATAATCATTTGCCCAAATGAGGCAAATCTGCGTATTGACAAATCCACTGAGGTGAAAATGTGCCTCATCACTGAAGATGATTTTCTTCGATATGCATTTTGATTTGAACGCCCATTTTCATAATAAGCTTTTACGTTTTGGTCGATGGTTCAAATTGAGTTAGTCTGAAGTTGAGAAATGCAGAAAAAAACATGTCGTTTAGGTGTGGTTCCCATTCAACATCGGCCCTTAAAATTTAACCTCCCTTTACAACCCACGGGAAAGAACTTTTATTACACACAGAATCTATTTTTCTAAAATTGTATTATCCGTTGAGAAAATGCACAACTATGCCACGTCTGGTAAAAAAAGATCTTAGAATTCAAGCCATCTTCAAAAAAATTTCGCACTGTCAGATCTAAAACAATGTTTGGTATAACCGTAAATCACTCTTAGCCTAGACACCCTACTTAGCCTAGACAACTTGTCTCTAATATGCCTCTATTCAGCATTACTTCCCTAAAATGTATTTCAATACTTTATTAAAATTTCACTCGTTACTCATATTCATCTGTCTAAAATTACAAATTATTAACAAATTTTTTTTTTGTTTATTTAACATAATTTTTTTCTTATCCCGATAACTTCAATATCTACTTCAATTCATGTGTGTAAAGTATTTCCTTAAAATTTCAAATTTATTCATGATTTAATTTATAGACCTCTTTCTTCCCCGTTTTATTAATGTGCAAGATTTTACACATGCATTTAAACAAAAAAAAAAGATCCCAGAAGAAACAAGAAACAAAATCGAATAAAAAGTCCAAGTGAACTTTAACCAAATGCATTATAAAATGTTGTATGCCATAATATATGCATATTAAATGCATATTATATGCATATTCTCTAGCCACAATATTAAAAAAAAATATATTCCAGTACAATAAACATTTTCCAAAAACAAAAACAAAAAAAAAGCTTAACAAAAATAAATAAATTTTGAAAATTTTCAAAACTTATACTACGTTGATTTCAAATAAAATTTATGAGTACTAAATCTTAAACTGGCTGTCAAAATCTTAGATTAAACAACAATAAACATTTGAGAGAAAACAAAGTTGTAATTTAAACAATAAATTTAACTACAACAACAACAAAACCAACAACAATTCTAAAATTGTAAATTTGTTACGAAAGGGGCAACCAAATATTTAAAATCCGGAATAAAAAAGCATGGAAAAAATAAATAAATTAAATGCTTGCACACGTTCTGTGGTGAAAGAAATCTTTTTTCTTTTTTAAATTATAAACACACTTAAAGGTATTTAAACGAATATATGTCGAATTGAAAATGACAGATTAAGTGGGCCTCTTACAGTTTCTTAAAGAAGATTGACGGCCTAAATGATACTTAAAAATACGAGACAAAAAATTGTTTGTTAGTTGGTACACACACAACTACTGGAGAGCAGCAATACAAATTTTAAAAACCCTGCAGTCCTGTTAGTTAACGTGATTCTTTTTAATACTTTTGATCCAATTAAAATTGGGTTAAATATTGAGTTAAGACAAATGGATCTTAAGTTTTAGAGAATGATTTATGTTTTAAACCCTACACACAGAAACAAATCAGTGTAAAATCGCCGAAAACAAGGTTGATTTTACCGTTTTCGGTGGTGATTTTGCTTCATTAATACTTCATGTTAATTTAACATGATTTTACAATAACTTGCGAACAACATTTTTTTCTTTTGAAATAACTATTATTCATGTTAATTTAACATTGCAGTAAAGTTAGAGCAAAATGTCATTTTTATTGTGCTAACAATCGGAATCACGTTGAATGAAAGTTATTTCAAGTTGAAACAATTCTCCTTTGTTAGCAGAAGCATCAGCAGAATGGCCCGATATGGTTTTCGTAATCATTCTACTTTGAAAACTTGATGTACTATTTAACTAAATAATTTTAATTAAAAGAATACGGGAATTGTCTTCTTTTTATAACATATTTTTTAAACATGAAAATGAAAAAATGTACATACTTAAGTATGTATGCATGTTAATTTAACAAGATGAACTTTTGATTTTAATATAAAACAGGTTTTTATGGATTCAATATTGAACAATGTTATTTTAACAGTGAAAAATATTAAATAAACGTGATTTAAGGTTATTTTAATATTTTTAATTTAAAAATAATATGAAATAATGATAAATTTAAAAAAAGTGTATACTTTTGGAGAAATGTATTATGATTTTCAATCAACATTTCGCCATGTTAATTTAACATTGGTATTTTTTTCTGTGTGTAGGAGGTTCAAGGATTTTTTGGCGCTAATGACCCACTTAGGTATTAGGTATCCAGACCAACATGTGAATGATGTGGAAATAATTAGGCGGATGTCCTAAAATTGTGTGTAAACGATATGAACTATAGTTTTTTTTAACCAAAGTGGCCCCTGGCTTAGAAAACCGGTCTGGAAATAGGTGAGGTCTCCGCTAGTATGCTTTTTAAAGCAATGCTTCCTGTCTTGTCCTTCTTTGAAGGAATACTTGCGGAGAGCACAAGGTGGCAGTGGTTATACCCATACCGCGGTTAAATACGGAATGTTATTATTGGTAGGGGAGCCCATGTGAAGTGGCTACCTGCCGCGATGTTTTAATCATCTCAACGTTTCGTTGCTATCAGTACGGAAACTGCGATGAATCGACTAGCAGTGGAGGTTGGATAGCTCCAGCTCCTTAACAAGGGAGATGGTTTGAGTTTGACGGTAATACTCTCAAATTGCAACCTGTGTATGAGCAATTATTTTCGCATACAAAGGGGCACTTGGTTAATGCATACATAAATCACCAAGTGGTTGATATCCACAATGACATTAGGCTAAAGTGCAGGTGCTTATGTAAGCAACCAAATAACGTGCTAAATACATCTCGCTTTGGATCCAACATCTTCTTCGATAGGCAGGCTTTAACTTTGTGCATGGTTCATACATATGCCAAACGGTTTGC
This sequence comes from Pollenia labialis, assembly GCA_949318255.1. Classification (NCBI taxonomy): domain Eukaryota; kingdom Metazoa; phylum Arthropoda; class Insecta; order Diptera; family Polleniidae; genus Pollenia; species Pollenia labialis. The sequence goes on along the minus strand of OX439143.1, from coordinate 32,494,154 downwards.
CATCAAAACCATGGCCAAATTAAAAGAAAGATTGTACGTACCGGCTTTCTAGTATAAACCATTTCTTTTGTAATCGCGAATAAAATTGAACAAAAATACATAATCAATATGATTTTGAGCCTATTGTGTTCGATGTAGCCGTTTCTAGGACGTCATGGCCGGATTTTTTTCTAACACCATAAATAAAAAAGTTATACAAAAGTTATTAATGCAAAAAGTCTGTGTAGACGTTGTTGAACCTCATAGGATTAGCTTGTTTCTCTGACTGGTAAAATAAATACAGTGTAATGTCCCTTAGCGGACACCTTCCTTAAGCGCACACTGTTCTCTAGTCCTAGAAGCGTTCTAAAGGAACTTATTTCCCTTCTACGGACACATTTTCATAGTCCATTCGGTGTTCGGTCATGAAAGATTCCAGTACTGATCCAAATATTTTTTAAGGTGTTTGCACATCAGTGTTCCTAATTTCAGAGTCTAGGGTCTTCCATTATGGCTTCCGAAATTTGACAGTTGATTACGGCCATATTGTTGAAGCTACAACTGACGAATTGATTGCCATTAATTCAGCCTATTGTGCACACAAACCATTGATGAATATAAAGCTTAACAACACTTGCAAATGATCCCTTTATTTTCTTCGAAAAATATGTTAAGCGATGAGGTCACTTCTGGTTACTGGTTACGTCAAAAAACAAAATTATTACAGGATACCAGTCTATATAATATCCCAGAAAGGCCAATTTATTCCAAAAAAGTCACTGTTTAATGAAAATTTTTGGCTGGTGGCATCATTGTTTCAGGCCATCATAGTCAACAGCAAGTGCTACAGGTCGATGATTATTAACTTTCTTTAGCATAAATTTGATAATGTGGCCACCAACGTCGTATGGTTGTTTACTTGTCCGCAACATTATTTACGTGTGAGTTTAGCATCGTTACTCAGTTTCCATTTGTGTAGTACTTACTTTACTTGGGGTAAAGACGATCAAGTTTTGGCTTCCTAGTCGTACTATAAAGCTTTTGCTGTGAAAGGTTTTAATTTGATAGCGAAAGGTGTAAGCAGCAGCGCAAATTTAGTTTGTTAATGAGAGCAAATAGGAAATGCTCATCAAATACTTAAAATGCGGCAAAACAAAGCTTTATTGTAAAGACCCGAATGCAGTTTCAAAAGAAGTTTCTGCTACAAAGGTGAATAAGGACTTAGGGGCCATTTGCCTGAAGCGTTATTCCATATAACGCCCTTTTATTGGTACTTTTAAAGTCAGCAAAATAGAAATCTGGAGATTAAATACCTTGTTTTTTAATTAACTAAAATTTGTGTCAGTTCTCATGTACTTTCTGTAAATTAAAAGTGTGTGGACTCAATAAGAAACATTAAAAGCAAAAAGTACCATTTATAAAAAAAACCTTTGTGTAGAGAAAAAAGTTCTCTTTACTGTAATTTTTTTTTTCTCAAAAGTTTGGAGATTTATAGTAAAAAGCATTTAAATCAAAAAGTACTTAAAACTAAAAGAATGGACCATGATTGGTACTTTTTCTATTGTATATTATTATTGCTTTAAACTGTGTTAAACTTAAAAAGTACTTTTTAAGAAAACATTCAAAACTAATGGGTATTTTGTTTTAAGAAATAAAAACAAAAAATTATTTACGATCTTATCATTCTTATGAAGTGTGTCTTCGTGTTTTTTATTTAGTGCTTTTGATTGTGGCAAGCAGCCCATTAAACAATTAAGTTGATGTATCTGCTCGATTTGACTCAAAAACTCAAGCCTATTTTAACATTTCAAACATTCCAGTTTTCTTGTTTAGTGGTCGTAGTGTGTGGCGTCTTTTGTACTGTGTTAATTTTGTGGTACCTAAAGATTCCCCAATATAAACTTTCCTTTCCCTGAGTAGCAAGCAGACATGTAGGCGGTCTTATTTTTTCTTCTTTGTAACTCTCAATATTGAAGAGCTTCACAATTGTTGATCTTAAGAAAATACAAGGAACTGTAAGATAGATAAACAAAGTAACACAGTGTTTTTTTTTTTAAATTTTGTATTTACTTATTTTCTTTTGAAAGTGTGTGCGTTTTTTGATTATGTGGTTTATTTAACCTTTGAAGTGGCGCTTAATTTTTTTCATGTTTGGTTGCGTTACATTTTACTGTTTGTTAATGTTTTATTAAATAAATAAAACATAAAAAATGTAAAAAGAAAACAAATCCTCCTCTAACAAGCCACACAATGTACTCGCAGACATGAAAAAGATATTCATATTGAAAGATCATAAAACACAATTCAAACTAAAGAAATCGTAAAATAAATAGTGGAAACCTAAAAGTATGGCAGCGTATGAGTCGCAGTTGCATTACAATAAAATAAAACGTTTGAGGAGTTCCATAAAAACAATCAACTCAATTATGAATAACAATTTCCCGCGAGTTTTCTCTCCCTTTTCCCATTTTAATCTTAAAATTCAAAGAGATAACAATGGGAGAAGGATAAAAAAACTTCCCGGGAATTTTTATTCATAATTGGGTGGATATAATTTCACTTTTAAAGACTCTTTGCGTGTATTGGTACTAAAATGCCAGTAAGTGTAATGGAATTAAATGAGCCTTACCTGAAGTTAGCATATTTTGCGGACCTACTGCAACCAAATTTTTTGATTTTACGGGGTGGCGCAAAGGATTTTTTGATTTACGGGGTGGCGCAAAGGTAACGTTATAATTTATTTAATGAATAACTTTATTATTTACCGTTGGTACTTAATAAAATTTAGATCAGTGTACTAAAATAAATTTATTATAATGTTCTTTAGTGTTCGGTTTGGTAGATATGTGGAAAACACGAAAGCAAATAGTGTTTGTGAAGTAAGTCATTAAAAAAAATACGTTACTCTGATTGTGATCTTCGAACAAAAATATTATACTGTACTTGTCCAACTCGGCACTTTAATGTTCGTTCTTTGCAGTTGTGCATAGCGCCCTATTGGCTGGTAAAGAAAACAATAAATTTTTAACAAAAACAAACTACATATACGAAAAAAAAGAAAAAGCCAGCGAAAAAATTTACACAATACACACACAACCTATTCGTGCTGTGATCGGTGCTAAGATTTTTTGTATGCTCATTTCTTAATCAATGTAAAGAAGAAACAATTAGATGTTTAAACATTAAAATATAATGTTTGTCTATAGAACAACTACAATTGATCTCTTTTATAACGAAGAACACAATACTACATATATAAAGTTCGTATATTTCTTGAAATAGTTATCGTTCCTTTTGTGTGCGAGCCGTAATGAGCTAAATAATGTTCTATTTTTTTTCGAACACTGATGAAGGCTATAATTTGGAAATATGTATGTTCACATTATGTTTTAAAATTATTATCTTTTAAATATGGCCAATTGGTTACTTCGATCTGACGTGCTTTTCCAGAGAATTTTCCATAACCTTTTTTTTGAATTGCAGGTCTCAGAGTTCTCGCTTCTTTGCGGATATTCGCTTTAATCTGTTGGATGGTTGTTGTCCGGAAAAACAAAGCTGCCATATGTTTTACAAATGATAACAATTATACAAAAAGTCACGCAACTGGCAAACTACTTATATTGAATTGCTTCCTAAAAGAAAAAACGAAAGTGATTTTATTATTTTTAATTATACCAAATTTTTAATATTTTAATCAGGTAATTTTAATTAATTTTCATGTTGTAAAATTCCTTTCTTCATAAAAATAATTTAATGAAAATTAAATTTGATGAACTTAAGCCTGATTAAAATATTAAAAATTTGGATTAAAAAAAACCCTAAATAGTTCAACAAAATAACCACAATTCTAATTATTTTTAATTATATTTTTTCATTTTGTTTAATTATTCTGCAAAGTAATAGTTGTTGTAATATAAATGCAAAAACACTATAATGTGGCAGCTTAATTTAACTTTCGAAAAAGTGGCATCTTAGTTCCTTTCGTTCTCAAACAGTGTTCGAAAATTAACAAAACATTATTTAGCGTTCGGCTCTCACACCCAGGAACGATATTTATTTTGTTTAGTGTTTGTGAGCCGAACATTATATAGTGTTCTGTTCTTCGTTAAAAAAAAAACAGAACAATTGTGTGATACTGTAGACAAACATTATATTTTATTGTTCTATAATGTTTCTTTTTTTTACATTGATAATGAAATGAACAAACCAAAAATTTTAGCAACTACCACAGCACGAATAGCTTGTGTGTGTATTGTTTGTTACCTAAAAGGCAACAATAGAAACGAACAAACATTAATGAGCTGAACCGAACGCAATGAAGTTTGTGGTTTAAAAAAAACCTAACGGAATGAAATGTTCTCATCTTTTTGTTGAGTTGGATTAGAAAAGTATTGTTTTAGTGTTCGAAAGATGAAAAACAGGGAAACGTTATTTTTTAATAATTTTCTACCGAACCGAACACTAAGGAGCGATATTTAGTGTTTGTTTTCGAACACTGCTCTCAATAGAAAGACGTCAAACTCAATATAAAAAAAAATTTCCGGACAAAAATATTGTTCGAAACGCATTGGTGAACCGAGCTTAAGTGAATGCATTTAACGTTCAACAATTGTTCTTGGATTTTTGTTGCCCCATTTTATGCAATTTCGTTTTTCACCATTGAGTCAAAAATGATCCTAATCGATCATTTTTCGATATAATCTTTTTGTCAGAATAATCGAAGGCAGACATTTAAAATAAAATTGAACAACTTTGCTTATTTGTATTTATAAATTTTCAAGGTTTTTAAAGTTAATTCTGAAAAATAACCCTAAGCAAAAAATATATTCACTTATTAAATCATAAAATAATTTCTGTATATTAAAATTTTGTTAAAGATTTATTATTTCTTTGCCATTTTCGACAACAGTGTAAATAGATATCGTTTTCTTATGAAAGTCCTCATGTAATGCACATAAACTACAGTGCTTAGCAAAAGTAATCTAAAATAATCAAAAAATACATTTGAAGTTAAGTTGGATTTTTCTCAAATTAAAAAAAATATATAGACCCCTTTCACACTCGGCAAGTTACTTGCGCAACTCTTGGTTTGTAGACGTCAGCGGTAAGGTCGGGGTAAGGAAAAAAAATATTTAGTACAGACTTTGTTGTACTCGGCAAGTTACTTGCGCAACTAACTTGCCGAGTCTGAAAGGGGTCATACATTTGACAAAATTTTTACCACAACTTTTCTTTTACACTGTAAGCGCACTTTCATCTACTGACAGTGGTTACAATAAGTGTGTTTAAATATGGTTTCTTTTATATTTATTGTTGCTTTTTTTCTCTTCTTTCCACTACTCCACTTTAAAATATAAATCGTGTTGATTGAGTATTTCAAACTCTTATTTGTTTGTGTTTTTCTATTCAATAAAAATAAAAGTGCGCAACAAATTTCACGTACCCATTACAAAATAAATCAAAATGTCATGTTTTATTGTAGGAAAAAAACAAACAATTTAAAGCTGCCACTTGAACAAAAAAAACTTCAATTAACACTCATAAATGGATTGGTACCAAATTATACGGATAAGAAAACTAAAATTGGGACCACCTAAGAAAATTTTAGAAATTTGAAATAACAAGAAAGTTTAGTTGGCCAATGATTGCCACTAAACAACTTTTAAGTAGTAGTTTGGGTTTTATGTAGGGTTGCCAGATACAAAAAGTCAAATAGCTGGACAATAAAAAAAATTCACCTGGATTTTTAAAAAATAACTGGACAATTTTAAAATGCACTTAACTATAAGAAGCAAGAAAAAGCTTAAAAGCAAGAAAAAGTTACATTTTAAACTCAGTCTTCTGTAAAAATGGTTGTCATTTCGAACCGTAAAAACTTACAATACAATGCAAAAAATATCTGTTGGTTCTGTTGTTGTAGTATTTCTGCCAATGTATATATAAATTCGCCTTGGTATATAATATTTAAAATCATGGAAGTCGAAATCGAGTGAAATTGAAATCAAAATTGATGGATTTGTTTGAAAATTAAAGTAGTTTTTCCTGATTTTAAGTTGAGGTTTGATGGAGGTAAGCAGTCCTTATAATGGGTACGCCACCTAACGTTTTTTACCACTAGTGCTTACTTCGTGAATGGTAACACTTAGCTCATGTCTGATTTGACAGATAATTAGTTTTATCCTTCCGCTGAACGAATATGGCATAACCAAGATGCTTGGACCTTTGTAGATGTTTTGGCTCGTTACGTTCCCTAGATATATAGAAAAAAACAACAACTAAGGATTTATGGGTAACATTAGAGGCTGTCGTGGTTTTTTGCTCATATTTTAGTCATTTATGAATCGATCTGGCTGAATTTCAATAGCAAAATTTAAATGAGCATATCTAACACAAATATATACCAACCAAGTCCCCATCATATCTGGGGTCATCGGAAAACCCATTTCAACAGATGGATGGACAGACAGACGGGAAACCGGATTTGAAATTATTTTCTCATAAGAGCCCTGTGTATTTGTACTCTGTAGGGTCTTAAGTCAATATTGTGGAAGTTACAAACGGACTGACAAACTTATATACGTATACCCTTTTACCTGCGGTGAAGAGTATAAAAAACATTTTTAATTTATTTTTTAATAATCTACACTGGAAAAGCATTTGAGAAAAGTTGAAAACAAATGCATTTTTTAATTTAAAAATAATTTCCCCTTTTTGTTGCGAATGCAATGATTTTGAAATCATTATCAAACGGTTATGGCCTTAGAAAAGATTTGAATTCAAAAAACCTCCGCACAGTGCGAAATTCAGGAAGTTTAGCGGAACTTTATTAAATTTTTTAAATACATAAAATGCATAAGATTACTCATTATTGCGGTTGATTAATATCCCACCTCAAAAACCTCATACTCAGTTTGGGGATTTACCCTGCGAAACAACTCCAAATTACACCTGAATGTTGCATTTCTTATTCAATTATACTTTTTGCATACAGAAAGATTTTCGATTTGTTTCAGTTAATAGAGTGGTACATACAAACGGCAGTGCAGTAGGCCATTATTTTTACATAATTTATTTTATGAGAAAATTGTCAATTATTGGCATTTAAATAATTGCAAAATCGTTTCGTACTCGTGTGTGATTTGTTCGTTAAAAAAGTGATTTTTAAGAAGTAAGTAAATTTAGTTTTTTAACTTCGTTGGAGACTTCAAAAGGTGATACCGAATAATACCATCTTAAAACCCACAACATTTTAAAGGTATGTTTTTCCTCTATTGGGAACACAAAATATCTTCTGCGATATTTTGCGATCTTCTTTTAAATTAAACTTTTTCCAGAATGACTTTGCAAATTTCATATAACTGCATTTTCTAAAAGTGGAAGGAAGAACCGACATCGGACGCCATCATTGGTTTTGTTTTGGAAAAAATAGGCTTATCAGTGCTAACATCTGACGCTCTGTGCAGTTTAAAGCCACCTGTTCGTGCGCTAGTTTGCAAAATACAAAAAAGGTGGTGGGAATCCAGTCGAAATTTAGCATCATTTCTAAAAAAAAATGCAACTCAAAGACTTAAAAAAAACACATTAATTTTTATTAAAAATTTAAAAAAATCACAAATAGAACTGGTTTACTGGTTTAAATAATTAAGTTCCGCTAAACTCAAGAAATTTTGCACTGTGCTCCGGGGAGGGAATTTATTTGAGGTGAAAGCTTCTGCATTTTATTTTTAAAAATAATTTCTTCACACTTTATTACGATTAATATGCATTCCAAAAATGTACATACTTTAAATTGGTGTCTCGGCCGAATTTCTTCCCATAAACATATTTAAATTCAAATACGTACACACATACACAAACTGACATTTTCAGCTTCCTGTTATTTTATTATTCTTAAACTTTTATCTCTTTTTATCTTGCCCAAAATAAATTACAAAAGAACTAGAAATAATTCGAAATAAATGTTTGTTCTCTTTCTTTACAGGTATTTTGCAATCGTGTGCCAACGAAGGTGAAGAAGTTCAAATTGCCATTAAGAATTCCAAATGCTTTAAATGTGCCTGTGAGGTATGTGTGACTGTAGTTAAAAAATAAAAAAAAAATTATAACAATTAAAAACTTATACTGAAACGCCAACAACAACAATTCTTCTTCTTTTTTTTCATTTCATTTTATTTATATATTTTTAAATGTAATTTATGCATTTTGCTGTAAAATTCTATTTTACAATAAATAGTACACCGGAAATGCAAGCATATATGGCGTTAGTGATACTACAAAAATAGAAAAAAAAATAGAAAATATAGAGGGTTGCTTTAAAAACACTGCTTAGTTTTTTTTTTTAGATATTTTTGACAAATTTCTTAAAACAACCCTCGTTTTCTCAATGTTCTAGGACAAATGAAACTTGAATTTAAAAACTTCTCTTTGTGCGACAAAATCTGGCTGTTGCTAAACAATTTCTTTAAGTAATTTTTATATGTTCGTTCGTTTTTTATTCAAAAACACATTTTGGCAATAACTGACTTTTAACTACTTGACCTGGCCGTGTGCCATTTGATGTTGTCACAAAGTTTTTTTTTTTTTTGAGTAACGTTTAAATAAATGCAGAGGCTGTTTGTTGGAAGGGCAAAAGGTTTAAGCTGTTTTTTAAATAATAAAAAAAAAAAATCAATAACTTATTGTTGTTGTTGTTGTTATTGTTACTATAATATTTAGTTGTTGATTCTTAAAGTGAAACTTTTAAAACAAAGACGATTATAAAATAATTTAAAATTAAATTGCTATCAAGTGTTTTGAGAAACAATATTCTTTATAGATACGAAATTTAAGCACAATTTAGAATAGTTATGGAATTTTCGCAAAATTTTCTTTTTAGATACGAAAATTTCAAACAATTTCTAATAAATTTAAATTAAAAAAATATTTCTTTTAGAAACGACATTTTGGCAAATTTTTCGCATGATATCCAAATAAAATACAAAGTTCTCGCCAAATTTGCTATATATACGAAAGCTTCAAGAATTTTTCTATAGATATGAAATTTTTACAAATTTAATATGTCATAGAATTGAACATTTCGTATAATTTTCTATAGAAAGAATATTTTTTACAAATTTCTTTTGGAAACGGAAATATCGCAAAATTTTTTAAGGAAAATTTCTTACAAAAATTAAATTATTGCAAAATTTACTTCAGAAGCGAAATTTTTGAATAATCTTTTATAAAAAAAAATAATTTTTAATTTAATAGATTTTGTTTATCGTGCTTAATTCCCTAATCCTTATTTTTGCTAAAAACACTGAAATTTATTGGTGGGGAATGTAAGAAAAAATAAACTCAGTTTATTGTTGTTGTTTTTGTTTAAGCTTTGATATTGTTGCAGGCAAAGCTGTTGCTTATAATTCTTATTCGATTAATAGTTTTATTTGGTTTAATATCTTTAGTTTTTCTAAAATCTCTGGATCAAGTTTCCTGACGATCTGGCCTAAGCAACCAGTGAAATGCGCATAGGAATAGCTTATCCCATCAACAATAAATTTCAGAGTTTTTATCAAAAACAAAAATTGGGAATTAAGCACGATAAACAAAATCTTTTAAATTAAACATTTTTTTATTCCCACAAAATTACTTTGATAAAAAATAATTTTCTATTAAAAGAACTTATGGTTATTTCTAAAGATATGAAAGTAAGTAATTTAACGCAGAAATGTTGATGATGTACGAATATTACAACAAGAACAAAATCTTTTATAATTCTTTAATTTCATGTAATTTATTTTTGTGCAAGTGGCAACTATAAAATTTGGCAGCTTTCACATATGTTTATTCCTATTATTAAAAATGGACCGCTTAACGAAAAAACAACGCGTTATAATTGTGAAAAAAATACATGTTTTATTTTAAAACGAAAAAGGGCATTTTTGCTGGGACACCCTTAATACATACATAAAAATGAAAAGTCATTAGCAGGGAAACCAGAAATATGCTCTTAAAATGCGTTTTATGAGCAATAAATATGCAGCAAAAACTCGAAAATATGCCCTCAAAATTATAAAAAAATATGCCCCAAAAAAATCAAAAATTGCTCATTTAAAAACAAAATATTCAACATTTGAATTCAAAAAAAAAAACAATATTTAAATTATAATAGTATTTAGTATTTACAGACCAATTCGAAGAGAATTTAATTTGCTGTAACATATTTTTTTTTTGGCGAATTTAATCTAAATGCCAACATAATTAGATGGCTCTTCCGTACACATAAAGGAATTTAAAAAAATCGAATATGCATAAAAAAAGCAAAATATGCGCTAAAAACTTAAAAAATGTTGCAAAAAGGCTCATTAAACTTAAATATACAAAAATATGCTCCAAACGGTAAAATATGCACTAACAAATCGATGCCAAAATTCATAAAAAGCTTGAAAGCGTATAGATATATTATTTCTGCCTTCATTGGTCGCACAAGGAGAAACATGCAATTGCATATTTTTGGTTTCCCTGGTTATCAGTTTCTAGTTAAAAAGACCTGATTTATCTAGCTAGTAAAAAAAAATGTCCTCCATTTTGTTTTTTATTGAAAATATTTACATATGTATACTTTACATATGTATATTTGTATCATAATTTACGAAAATGCAAATTTGTTTTTTTATTTTTGTCATTTCTAAAATACAACATTTCAACAAAAAACACAATAATATTTTGTCATATAAGTTTAATTTTTGTTGCTGTTTTTTTTAAATTTTCATATTTATGAGGCCATAAACATTCACATTTTAAGAAGAATGTACAAAATGGTCAAAACTACAAATAACAATAATAATAATAATAATAAACGATTACAACAACAATGAAAATATTTGAGAAAATATGTTCATATAAAAATTATGAGATGTTGACAGTTGACTGTTTTTAACCCAAAACCCGAAAATGGGCGTTAAAAAATCTCTTTGGAAAATCCAACTCACACTCGTTTTCCAATTCACTACAATGGAATTTGTTAAGTGACATAAACTGGCGCCTCTCACATGAGAACGCTTTCGACTTTCATATTCATACAAAATTCTTGTTGCCGGGGCAAAAATACAAAAAAAAAATGAACTCAGAGTGCATGCAATTTTTTTTATGTTGCTGCAACACACACAATAAATACAATTGTCTAAAATGCGTAAAGTTGTATTCGAAGAATTTCCAAAAAAAAAAAAAAAAAAAATTAAATAAATTTCAACTTAAATTATTACAGTTTTAACAGCAACGATGATTGTAAAAGTTTTCTTATTTTTTACTCACAGCTAAAGAAAAAACGAAAAATATTGCAACTGTAAAGTATATTTTCGGACTACTCAAAACAGGTCAATAACTTTGGTCAAACTTTAAATTAGAAGAAAAGAAACGGAGAAAAGCAGAAAAGCAGAAAAGCAGAAACTGACCATTAAGCCAGAGAGAGAGAGAGAGCTGAGTTGCTGCCAAATTAAATAAATGGAAATGGAGTAGAAAACCATAAGATGTTGTTTATTTCGTTGCCATTTCAATAATAATGTATATGAAAGTTAAATAAATTATTGGCATACATACATACATTTTTTGTCAAAGAGTATTAAAAAGACGTTAGAAAAATAGTTGAAACTCGATTTTTCACCAATAGAGGTAACATACCCCTGCAAAGTGTTTCTGTCGAGATTAGCTTATTTTGGCAAAAATTAAATATACATTTTCTATGACGAGTATATTTTAAAAAAAATTCCTATGAATACCACCAGGCTTACCAAAGAAATAGCTAATTTCTGACAAATTTTCTTCCTATAAATAACAAATTTCAAAAGAAGATTTTGGCAGTTTCCTATAAATAGCAAATTTAGACAAAATTTCCTATAAATATAAGATTTTAGCAAAAATTTATGTATCGGGTTTTTCAATAAGAGCGCTACAATAGTTTTTTTAAATAAAACAAAAACGTTTTTGGATATCAATGAAATTCTTTATTCCTGTGAAAGTACGTTCGATGCCATTATGTATGGAACTCGATTTCTTTTGCATAGCCACTACGGGCACGCTTGCAGAAGTCCAGACGCTGAACAAGCAATGAACCGGCCGATACTGCTGCAATTTCACGTTCGAAGTTCATCAATCGTCGCTGGCTTGTTGGCATAGACCATAGACTTGACGTATCCCCACAGGAAATAGTCTAACGCTCACTAGACGATTAATTGTTGATATGGTAGGACGATTATGATGACCATAAATTGGACGTAGCGCTGTTAACGTGCCTCCAAATTTCGGTAGTAAATTTTAATAATTTCGACTCGTTGTTGGCTCGTATATCTTTTCATCATGAAATGGCAAAAATATGGCGTCGTTTGCTGTCCCTATCGGTCTACTTTTGTACCGTCCCTGTTGAAAAACGCTTTAAATAGCAACTTTTAACAAAATTTTCTATAAATAGCAACTTTTAACAAAATTTTTTATAAATATCAAATTTTGACAAAATTTCCTATAAAAAGCCAATTTGACAAAGTGTCCTATAAATTTTGACAAATTTTCTTATAAAGAAAACATTTTAGCAAAAATGTTCTTTAAATAGCAAATTTAGATAAACAGCAATCTTTGACAAAATTTCTATAAATATTTTTTAACAAAATTTTTAAAAGCAAATTTAGATAATATTTCCTATAAATAAGATTTCCTATAAATAGCCAATGTTGGCAAAATTTCCGAAAAATTATCAACTTTGGCAAAAATTGTCTATAAATAGCAAATTTTGACCAAACTTTTTTCTAATTAGCAAATTAGGACCAAATTTCCTATAAAATCAAATTTTGACCAAATTTTCTTTAATTTTAAAATTTCCTTAAAATAGAAAATGTCGACAAAAACAGCAAATTTTGCGTTCAGTGTAGTCAAAAGAGCTTAATTTTGCCTGAACTGGATAATATGGACACCAAACCCATGTGGTTTTAAGAGGACGACGCTATATGCCAAATAGAACATGCCATATTGGAAATTTTGCCCGATCGATTTGAAGCCATGGTCATTTCACTTGATCGTGTGATTTAAACCCGTTGGAATATTTCTTTTGGGGTTTGTTAAAGTCACGACTCTTAAAGCACTAATACCATGGCTTATATTATGGCATTAGTCAAATTTGGCCTGGTTTACTAGCCATATTCAAGGAAAATATTGGACATTTCAAATGCGTGGCACCCACCGAAGCCCTGGCGGACATTTGAACAATACAATATTCCATACACAAGGGCATCAATAGGCCTTTGAAACAAATTATAAAAATTCAATGCTTTATTCCACATTCATGTTTTGTTTATTTAAATTAAATGAAAGGTCCTTTATATCAAAGTTGGCAACCGATACCGTTTTTAATAATGAATTCCGTTTAAAATTTAATGTCGGTATTGATATCGACTCCGAAATTCGTTCCGGTTGCCAACCATGCTTTAAATTAAAGGAATAATTATCTTATAAACTTCATATTTTTCATATCTTTATCTCAAAGAGGGTACTAACTCAAAATTTAAACATTTTTAATACAGGCAAAACAATTTTTAATTTAACACTAAATGAATATTAAAAACGAATTTTTTTCATTACAAAAAAGTAAACAAAAAAGCATGATATTTTTTTTGCTGCGGTTAGATATGAATATTACGTGTCGATTATTGCAAAAATCCAAAACATTAAAATTCTGAGTTAATACCCTCTTTAAATTGAAAAACAATTGAGATAACATTTTTATTTAATTCTTCCCCTCTTCCAGAGCAAATAATTTTTAGCAGTTTTTTTTTTTTTTGTGAAAAAACTAAAATAATTTTTTTTAATTTTTAAATTGAATTTTTGATAACTATCGACAGCAATTTCTTAATTCATTTTTGGTTTTTAATTTAAGCTTAAGACTTGCAAAAAAATATCAATAATTTCGAAGTTCATGGCTCAATTTAACCTTGATTTATCAATTAAAGTAAGAAAACAATTGAAAAATTTAAATTGAAGTATTGAATTTAATTAACTTTTCGGTCTTCAGAGAGAATCAAAAGCCAATTGTTAAATACAAAATATAATCATTTTTTTTAATCAAAAATAAAATCTTCTTAAAAAATTACACAAAAAAAACTGTTAATGAAAATTTATTAAATGAGTTAAAATCAAGCAAAAGATTAATAAATTTAAAAAAATCTCCAAGTGTCAATGACAGCGAAATTACCAACAAAAACAATTTTATTTTAAACTGCAGACAGATAAAGCATTTTAACAAAAACAAAACCTAAACTCATAACAACAATAACACTGGACAACACAAAAAACAAACAAAAATAGTGTTATGACAATGGATTATGGAAGAGGTGACTAAAGAAAATATATGGACATGTGTCGACCTTCGCAATCAAGGCGAATTCAACTACAGGTTGTGTCGAACGCCATCTGATTTTGACAGTTCGAACCAATTTGTTTTGATTTGTTAGTGTTTTGTTAACAAAAATAGACATTTCGTACCGTAAACACTAACAATGCAACATTTTTGTGAAACATTTCATCCCCATCCTCCCCTTCGTAGGGGTGTTTCTGATTTGCTGGAATAGAGCCAAAAGTTACTGTTATCAAGCGGAGTTAGAGGGTAAATATTTAAAAAATGTTTGCCGTTGCATTTTCTACAAAGTTGCTGAACATACGTTATACCTCAGATGTAAAGAACACACAGTTTCAAATACATACTAATTTTCAGCTCAAACAGATAAAAATGGTGATGCTTTAACCTCCTATAAAATAAAATTCGGATGTAATCTTTATTAACGGTCTCTCCTACCAGAATCCATTGTCAGAACCCCATTGTTTTGAAAAAAGTACAAAATTGTTGTACAGTGTAATTGATCGATACAACAAAAACAAGATTATACAACGAGAAATTCCCAAAAAAAACAAAAAAAAAAACTAAAAAATCACAGCAACAACCACTAAATTTTAAAGTAAGGTGGCGCCAACACATTTTTGGGTTACGCCCACTTAAAAAAAAATAAAATTACAACAACAGCAATAATTTAAGACGAAGTTTAAAACACAATCAAACATATAGACGTCTGCAAAAACGGAAAATAACCAACAACAAAAACAAATATAATTACAATAACACTAGCAACAGTTTAAAAAAAAATCAATAAGAGACGATTAATTTTTGTTGTAAACAATAAATGGTTTTTATTAAAAGAGAGCGAGACTTGAATGAAAAGAGATAGAGAGCTTAAATCAATGATCGAAAGTCATCTAAAACGAAATATTTAAAAGTTACATTCACCAATCGAGTATTTGTTGCAATTTTAATATATATTTTTTTTTAAAGAAAAGGAGTTATAATTAGAATTGTGGTTATTCTGTTGAACTATTTATGGTTTTTAATCCAAATTTTTAATATTTTAATCAGGCTTAAGTTCATCAAATTCTCAGGTCAGTCAAGAATGAATGATTATCAATAACAATTTTAATTAATTTTCATGTTGTAAAATTCCTTTCTTCATAATAAATAATTTAATGAAAATTAAATTTGATGAACTTAAGCCTGATTAAAATATTGAAAAGGAGTTATTTTACTTTTTTTTAAATATTTTTGGTGCCTGCGATAATTTAAAAAAAAAATTAATAATTATAAATTCTTGCTCTGGGTTGTATGTAAATCAATTAGAACGATTATAGTTAGCAGTAAGCTGTTACGTCTCACGTCAGGTTAAGTTACTGTTACTCTCGGCTAACTGAGCCTTAAGAAATACATATGTCCAACTTTAAATTCAAATAATCTGTCATATCCGGGAATTCAACTTTGTTCTAAAAACCAAAATCAAGTAAAAATTGAGCAAAACGACAGATTTATTTTAAGCGTTTTGCGTTTGTCAGAGCATGCCATATAATTTAATCTGGGCCATATGCTATCTCTATAACAAATTTTTCGAAAAGAGAAAAAGTACAAAAGGTGAAAGAGTACCAAGGGTACCAATGTTTTCTCATTTGAGGCCCCCAGAAAGAACACTGTTTGATAATTTAGGCTATAATCTGTATGCATGTCAAATTTATCAAAAAGAGAGAAAAAGTACCAATTGTATCCCTTAAAAAGTACCCGATATTTCAATCTGGACCATATGCAATCTTCATACCAAATTTACCAAAGATATAAGAATATTTGAATCTGCGCTATATTCTATATGTGTACCAAATTTAATCTCCTCAGCAGAGATGGCACTGAAACTTGGTCTATTGCTCCGTGCCCCAAATATGGACTCGTCTTCATCAAGACATAGTCTGCATTGCTGGTCTTCTACCAGGCCCATCTGAAACAAGTGGTACTTGACCGTGTGGTGACCTGTTAGATAAGCCGTCGTTCCTGTTTATTGAGACGTTTTGTCCCCATTGCCTAGATCAGTTCTATTGCCTAACGCATTTCCGGGAGCGATAGCCAGTATCCCCCATGTTCCACGAGGGCACTGTCCTCGAAAAGGACTGGGTAGTGGCCTAACTTTGCCAACAAAAGGCCTCGGATCCCATCGATTGGATATTCGAACTAGCCCCTGCTAGCTCATCAGCCCTATCATTTCCTGGGACCCCTGAGTGTCATTGCACCCAACAGAGTGTCACTCCATTCCGCCAGCCGATCTTCTGTAGCCTTTTCCGGCATTCCCTCACCAGTTTCGAAGATAGTTTCCAGGAAGAGAGTGCTTAAGTGGCCGCTTAACTATAAGTAAATATTACAATGCTGTTGCCAACCCTTGTCGAGAGTGTTAATGCAGAACATATCGAAAGCGTGAATTTCGGCCATGGCTATTGATATTCGCGTATTAGGTTCAAATAGCCAAGCACCTATTCCATGCTGGTTTATGGAACTATCAGTATTCCAGTGTAGGCCTTGATTTCAATGGCATAGATTTTCATTGTCCCAGGCCCCCTATTATGGAGGACTGTCTTGACAATTTTAGCCTTAAGTAAAGTTATATTAATGAAAAACGAATTATCTGCCGGAAACCATTTTAACTTTAACTAACGGCACGTTGGAATAATGACCCTAATTAAAATTACTTTTGGTTTTTCCCGATTGCTTTGGCGTACCTGAATCAAGTTTTGTGCCCCGATTTTTCATTTAAAAAACTTTATTTCAATTTGTTTGCTACATATTTATTTTAATTACCAATAACAGCTAATTTTATAACAAAAATTCCCATGCGAAAAAATTATAAAAACGTGTCACTCTTATGATTTAAGTTATTTTTATATATTCCCCTCTTCTCTTTGCTCGCGTAACCAAAACAAATTCTATTTTATGATAATTTCACACCACAAGACACTTGATCATAACTGTTTAACTAATTTCTAACGTTTATTTATTCCTTCATTTGTTGCCTTAACAAAATAATAAATTAAACTGTAATTGGTTTTAATACATATTTCTTTAGATTTTCTATCAATATTTAAATTTTATTCAAGACAGTCTTATCATGATTTATTGAAATATTTCAAAATCAATTGACGATCATTTCAACTAATTAATCTTTTTATATCATTTCGTATGCTCTTTAGTACTCAAACGCTCTCCACCTCTCTCTTTTTGTTAGAGAGAACAATTCAAATATTGGTTTACAAAAAAAAAAAATTCTCTAAAAAAACATTAGTAGTTTTTGTTTTTGATTTGTACCAAAGGGCCTTAAAAAGAGGAGGGGATGTTGCCAGGGCAGACCGTTTTTTCTTCTTCGCTGTCTCTATATTTTGTAGCCCGAGGGCCGACTGACTGGCTGGCGACAGTTAAATAGACAAAACTCTTGTTATTGCGGCCATCACTGCCGCTGGCTACGTTTACTAAGCTTTTTTAACACCATCCAGTCAGTCCGTCAGTCAGTTAGTCAGTCAGCCAGTCGTATCTCTTTTAAACACACGCGCTCAAAACAGCAGCAGTAGCCGCAACAATTGTTAATAGAGCTGTTGTGCTGTTGAGGCAGCTGGTGATGCTGTTACTGCTGCCGTTGGTGCCGAAGCTGGTGCTGGTGCTGGTGCCGGTGCAGCTTAGGGATATTTTAAACTAATGTTTTAGCTTTAATTTAAACACACAATCTTATGATTTTTAACTTTTTTTCTGTCTGTACAACAGATTTTTCTGTTTTAACGCTATTGTTTGTGTTCGAATTGTTTTTGTTTTAAGCCAACAAACATTTAATACGGCGTCATTATCTATGTAGCATTCTAATGTGTATTCGTTAGACATAAAAAATTACAGTTTTATTCGTAAGTACTTGGAAAGTTAATGATTTTTTGGAGCTCTCATTAGTTCAACTGTTGACAAGTGACATTGTATTTTCGAATATACATACCTACATATATAAAGGTTAGGGATTGAGAGGCAATCTTTTGGGGATATTTTACTACTTGTTACGGCAACCTCCAAGCATTTACATAGGTAAATGCAGCCACTACCCGTAATTCGGCAGAAACCAAATTGCCAGAACTTCCTTAATTTAAAGGCTGACCAGAAATCCATAGAACTATTAGCTGCTGGGTCATCAGCCCTTGATTGGTTTTGTTAAGGCTCCATCGGGCATCTAGTTAGTGGTGGGTTATAGAATCAATAATATTCGAAATAAAAAAAAAATTAAGAAGTCTAAACCGGGCTAAGGATATTTGGTATAAGATGATAAGTTTAACAATATTTAGGGAATATCCATAAGTACTAAATTCTGACTCAAATTTAAGTATCCTGAACTTAACATATTAATTCCGATATTTCCAGAACCCATTTCGAACTGCGACTGCAGCGTGCATCTAAATCGCCTTTAACTGCTGCTGTCATCATCTCCAACACGATAACTCAGCCTTTTTACAAACAATAATTTTTCCTGAGCGTGTTTGTGTGAGCAGTTGTGTACAAATACGTTTCTGATGCGGCGCCAAGTGTGCCAAAAGATCATATATAAAAAATTTATTGATTTTCTTGTTGGATTTTTGTGGTTTTAGGTTTTGTTTTTGTGAGTCGTATGAATTAATAAAGTAAAAAGATTATTACGTTTATTTGTTGTTATTGCTATTTAATTTTTACATTTGTCACTCGTTCATACAGAATGTATCGCATTGCTGATGTGACGTTTCTATTGTTGTTGTTTTATCCATATGGCTGGCCGTCCGTCTGTCCGTTTATCCCTCTATAGATAGATGTCGATTTATCGCGTGCATGTTTGTTCGTATAATTTAACATCTCGAAGCCGTATCTTAAATCTAATACTTTAATGATGTTTATGAGTATTAAACAAAAATCCATATGAAATAAAAAAAAAAACAATAAATAGAAAAATAAAAAATAGTAATAATAAAGACAAAAAATTCATCACCCAGAGTATTTTTTATAACTCGTTTGACGACCTTGAGTCGTAAAAATCAATTTCAAAAGTTTGAATGTTCGATTTCGATATGTTTTTCTTGTTGTTATTGGTGTTTTTGTTAACGTTGACGATTTATCTTTTGTCACATTCAACGGTTGGTTGCTTCAGCATACGTTCGTTTGGATAAGTTAGATTTGCTGCTGTCTGTACTGGTATTAAAACTTTGAACTTAATCTTTTTTTTTCTATCGAAAAAATAAGATTTGAAGACATTTACATGTCGTTGTTGTCAAATGAAGAGAAATCCAATATAGAGTCACAAGTTTTCAATATCAAATTATTTTTAATTGAAATTGACAGAAAGCTCTGTTAAATTAAAGTTCTATTTCGATTAACTTTATAAAAAAGCAAAATTTTTTAAATTCTTAAATAAGACAAAGGAAATACATTTAATACAAATGGGTTCATGTTAAATTTGAGCTTGATTAGTGGCCTGAATATGATCATTTTGTCATAAATGTAAACTCTAGTAAACAAAGAAGCTATTAAGAAATTTATTCTTAAAAATATCGCTCACAGCTTTTTTAAGTTCAGGTAATCGTTTATCTAATTTTTTTTTACAAATGTAATGAGAATTTTATAAATAAAGGCATTTGGTAAAATAAGATATTAGCTTTTCTATGAAAAGTTACTTTAATTTAATTTGCTATAGGAAATCAGAATAATTTTTCGATACATTTTCTACACCTTGATATTGATATTGGAACGATAAATTTTCTACAAAAAAAATCAAAGTTATCAAACAAAATCAAAATTATCGCTAAATTTTCTATAGAAATGAATAAATTTTTCCTAAAATTTACAACAATCGATAAATTTTCCTAAAATTCAAAATTATCGATCAATTTTGTACAAAAATCTAAATTATCGAAAATTTTTTTATTAAAATCTAAATTATCGATACATTTTGTATAAAAATCAAAATTATCGATAAATTTTCTGTAAAAAAATTAAATTATTCCTAAATTTTCTACAGGAAAAGAAAAAATTATATCAATTTTTTATAGAAAACCAAAATTAACAAAAAAAATTTCTAAAAACTTCCAAGCTATCGATAACTTTTATTATTGATAAAACAGTTTTCAGTAGCTTGAAAAAAAAATAATCATAGTTATCGATTTTTTTGTAGGTAAATTTTCTGTAAGAATCAAAATTATCGGCAAATTTTTTATGGAAAAGAAAAGTTAACAATAAATATTGTAAAGAAAATAAAATTAATGGATACACTTTTGTAGAAAATCCATTTTATCTATAAATGTATTTTAGAAAATCAGAAATATGGGTAAATTTTCTGTAGGAAATTAGAATCAACCATAAACATTCTTTAAATTCTATGAAAAAATTAAAGTCATCTATCTATAAATATTCTACAGAAAATCAAAGTTATCGAAATTTTTTTATAAAAATCAAAATAAGGTAAATTTTCTTACAGAAAATTGGAGTCATCGATTAATTTTCTAGAAATATTTAAAATAATGGTTTTTATAAATAAAAAAAATTATCGATAAATACAATAATCAATATTAATGAAAAATTTTCTATACGAATCAAAGTTGCCGACAAATTTTTTATAGAAAATCAACGCTGACGATAAATTGTCTACTGAAAGTCAAAAATAATCGATAAATCGATCAATATATTGTAATCAGCTTAAGTTCAGCAAATATAATTTTAACAAGGTTTCTTTCAAATGTGCTAAATTCCCATTTCATACTATTGAGAAACTGAAATTTATTGTTGAAGGGATAAGCTATTCCTATGCGCATTTCACTGGTTGCTTAGGCCAGATCGTCAGGAAACTTCATCCAAAGATTTTAGAAAATCTTAAATCTAAAATCTAAGAAAAACTTTGATAACTAATATGCATGTGGCAGAGTAAATAAACTGAACTGGCAAAATAAAATAAAGTAATTTGTTTTTTTTTTTTGTTTTTTCTTTACCCACTTACAACTTCATTTAGAGTTGACAAAAAATCAACCAATTGTAGAAATAAAATTGCTATAATCTGGTTTTAGTCTTATTTTAATATTTATTATGCCAAATAGTTTTTCCAGACAATCAAATGTTTTATGGAACTCTCTCTAGTAGTGTAGGGAGTTAGACAGTTGATTATTGTTATTTTTATAAATTTTTATTGTTAAAATTGAAATTATGCGTTTCTGTGATCTTGATGACATTTATATGTGAGGCTACAGAGGAGTACACTGAAAAAACAAAATGTTAAAAAAAGTACAAATTGTTCCTATATGGATGTACAATTAGGAAGAGCTAATTTGTAGCTCATAATTTTGAACCTTTCAAACTTTTCAATATATTTTTAAGTGTCCCTATAAATCTACTGTAGTCTCACACCGCACTGTCATTCAAGCGAATAAATTTTGAAAGCACGAGAACATTAACTAACGAAATTTGCATAAAAGCAAATATTAAACATTTTGAAAGTGTGTAACCGGATTATACAAGTTAAGAGTAGAAAAACAAATCTTTTTATTTCTTAGCTGTCTCTTAGATTCCCATCATGAAGCAACACAGACAAAAAAGTAAAACAAACTATTAACAACGCGTAAAAAAATAATAATCTAGCAATGTCGACATTATAGTACCATACACTCAAGAAATTGTATTAGAAGCAAATTTAACAATAATTATTAATTAAGAATTTTACGACGATATTATTATTTAAAAGGGCTATGGACAATTAAAAACTCAAAACCACAACACTTTATTGTAAATGCGAAGAGCAAATATAAATTTGGGTTTAGTTTCAATATAAATTATGTTAGAATATTTAAAAACGCTCAGGAGGCTGGATGTATCATTGTGCTATTCTTTCTATTTTTATATGAATTTATATGACGCGTTTGCCTATCGGAACAACTGCTACATTACTTTAAGTAGTGTAGATGTGGTTTTTTACTCACTGTTCAAATTTTACTCAGTGTAAAAATGTGTTCTCTTTGCTCTGGGGCCTCTAGACCAGTTTTCGAAAATGAACACTAAATATCGATCCTTAGTGTTCGGCTCGGTTCGTAGCGTCCTTTTGGCTTGTAAAAAACCAAACATTTTTTACAAAAACAAAATACACATACGCAAAAAAAAACAAAAGGCCAGTAGAATATTTTTACACAAACAAAACATATACACAATACACACAAACCTGTTCGTGCTGCAGACGTTGCTAAATTTTTTTGTTTGTTAATTTCTTTATCAATGTAAAACAAAAGTAACATTATAGAACATTAAAATATAATGTTTGTCTGCAGTAACGCTACAATTATTCTGTTTTTTAACGAGGAACAGAACACTATATAATGTTCGGCTCTTTCTTGAATATAGTTACGAGCGGTATTAAGGGTTGTGTTTACACAATCACTAAAAAAAAATAGATATCGTTGCTATGTGTGTGAGCCGAACGCTAAATTCGGTTTATTTTCGAACACTGCTCTAGACAACAGAATAGAAGAAAAAAATAAAAAGGTTTCATATAAAATATCTATTTCCTTCGTATTCTACAATTGTAAAAATTATACAGAATCCTCTTAGAAAACATGCTGTTGAAATCAATATCCAACAAAAAAAAAGATTTTCCTACTATTTTTTTTTTAAATAAAATTACTACGACTTCCCGAAAAAAAAGACAGTCTAATGTTTTACAAATATTAATCGAAATCATTTTCACATTTGAAATAATCCTCAATTCCATACCCAAATACATAAATATCAAAATCACAAATTTGAAAACAAATCCCCAACACTGATAAAACTAAAATAGTATCGATATGGTAACCTCAAACAAAACTATTTTTAATTTGTCTGGGTTCACACTATGAAAGTTTTCTTTCAGAAAGCCTGAGTTTATGGGTGAGAGAGGAGAAAAGAAAAGCATGTTCTCTTCCCCTCTCACCAATAAACTCAGACTTTCTGAAAGAAAACTTTCATAGTGTGATCCCAGACTTTAACATTTTTAATTTATATTATGGGGTTCTTCAAGCATAATTTTCAGTCACTGGCAACCATATTTGGTTAAATTCAGCTCTTTAACAAGCAGCAACAGCCATATTACGATTGCCTTCATTGGCAGTTTAGTCCAGGTCATGTTGATTTATGTATCTTAAGTATCTAGTCTTACTGCTTCCAATTCTACTGAAATAACAAATGAATTTTACAAGGAATTTTACAATTTAAAAATAATTTTATATTCGTATTTTTCTTTAAATTAAAAACAAAAAAAAAACAGAAACCGTAATAACAAAATTGCAGACTTTCTTCAAATTACATACATATCGTCATCTAAAATCCAAAAGGTCATAAGCAGGGAAACCATAAATATGCAAATTGCATCTTTTTCCTTGAGCGACCAATGAAGGCAGAAACAATATATTTATCCGATTTAGAGCTTTTTATGAATTTTACCATCGATTTGTTTGTGCATATTTTACGCTTTGCAGCATTTTTTTTTTTGCATAATTTAGTGAAAAGAGCCTTTTTGCAGCATTTTTTAAGTTTTTAGCGCATATTTTGCCTTTTTGAGGCATATTTTGATACATGTTGAATTTTTTAGATGACTACAAGAGCTTTCATAGCAAATAAATATAAAAAAAAATTTTTTTTTCTGAATTTTGGCTTTGGTGGCTTAAATATTTATCTGTTTACCCAACATTTAATTTTACCTCGAAAATTGTAACAAAAAAGAGGTTGTCAAATGTTATTTTAAACAAATTTTATATATGAATAAGCAAAAGTTAAGGAAAAATCAATAATATTCGTTTTTGGCGATGTGTTTAATACATAGAAATTTTGACAAATCTTTTAGTAAACTGATCAACTCAGAATCACTTTTTTTAATTAATCTAACCATATCCGTCCGTCCGTACTTGCTGGTTCTTTGTTCATGTTAACTTTTTGCGCAAAGTACAAGTGGCAGTCTGGAAGGTAATTTGATCAAATTTGGTAAATACATTTTAATTGTACTAAGGACGAAGTGAGAATCGATCTAAAATTTCACATATTACCCGTTAACCATGTTGTTATTTAGATTAAATTCGCCGTTAAAAATATGTTACTGCAAATTAAATTATTTTTGAATCAGTTCACATTTTCCCAAAGCTTCCATCTATAAAGCTTTAATAGCTCTAACTTTCTTTAGGGGAAAAAACCTCACGTGGATGTTAATATCTAGATAATATTCGGCACAAATAACTCTGATATGAATTTTAACCTCTTTGCATAACATTGTTTATGTGAGCCGATTATTGCCCATCTTACCAAAGAGGGTAACATCTCGAAAATTCGTCTGTAAATACATTGGAATTTGGACTTTCCCGATTATTGGATTGTTTTTATTACATGGAGCTGTAATTAAATTGTTGAATATTTTGTTTCATATAAGCAATTTTTGAATTTTTTTTGGGCACATTTTTAACAGTGTTCAGGGCATATAAAGTTTTTACTGCATATTTAATGCCCATAAAACGCGTTTTTAGAGCATATTTCCGGTTTCCCTGGTCATACGTAACAAAAAATTTTAAATCGGCATTTTTTAATTGTTTATGATGCATTTATCAAAATTAATATTTCAGCAGTTATAAGGTGTAAGTACATTCTATTGCTTTCTTTTGAGTATAGATTATTTAAACTGCTTAAAGTACTTTCACAAAACGAATCTTATTAATTGATTTATCTTTCGGCTAATTGTAAAGTTTTTCTTTGTATTCAGTATATCTATAGGTATACAATTGTAACGTTACTGACAGATTCATCATCGCCCAGCATAAACGCCTGAAGCTAAAAACTTGAAATTTTAACCCGAGATTGGTCACTCGCCAAATCGTTCCACTAAGACGGGATTTTTGAAAATTCGAATGTTTAGGGGGTGAAAACGCGAAAATTCGTTAACCTTATATCTCCAAAACTAAAAGAGATAAAAAAAATGTAATACTTATCGTTGTTCTTTAGAAAAATAAGCGGACAGGTGTCTGGTACTTTTTTGAAATTTGGGCCTATTAGGAATAAACGGGTAAAACCTGAATTTGTGTTCTTTTCTGACACCCCATCTATCTTTTGAACCAATAAACATAGAAACAAAGTTTATACCACATTCGAAACTTATCACAAAAAATACGAATACATATTTGGTACTTTTTCGAAATTCGAACATTTGAGATGTGAAAATCGTAACTATTTTTGTTACTTTTTTTACAAAACATTTTTCTCCATTCATTGACCTATTCGTACTAAATGGCTGCCACTACAATACTGAAATTTTTGATACTTTAATGGGGCAAAAATATAGTACCCAAAAAAGGAAATACCGAAAATTTGATATTTTTCTTTAGATATTTGTTTCTACAACTGGTATTTTTTTAATAAGCTTTGGCATAAAAATATTTCCAAGAAGGAAAAGGAGACACTAACAAAGTAGCGGGTTAAATGGTAGTAATTTATAAAAGCATTCGTTTTAAAAATTATTTTTTAACTGGAAAAATTGTAATTTAGCTGGAAACTGGACAATACCCTAAAAACTGGACAATCCAGGCCGTCTGGCAACCTTACTGTAAATCCCATATTAGCATCAGCTTATGTTGTGTATTGTTATTACCATAAAGTAATCAGTAATCTGATCTGCCTTAGGGACTCGTGAACAAAAATTTATTGGAAGACCCATTATAGAACCAACTGAAATTTATGTTTTTTCGGCTAGTATAACAATTGTCTTCGTGCATACCCTTAATTTTCCATGGTGAATAAAGAGGATCCAATGCGTCGAAATGCTCATTGCCCATTTTATCCATCTAAATATTTTCTGGAGCGGTATCTACCTATTATTAGAAAATCAGAAGAATAAACGTTACAGCTATCGATAGCCAATTCTTAAGGTCTGTAGACTTCTGTCAAAAAAAGTTAAACTAGTGTATTTTAATAGAACAAGCTACATGCAAAATATTTTGACGCGTTAGCGCCAGAAAGTTGGTTAACTTTGAACTTTTTAACGCGTTGTGTATTTTTGACAAGTATTCAGCTGACAATAAAAAAAAAATTACAAATTTGCGAATCGTGAAAGAAAAATTTATTGAAGAGCTTCAAAAACATACATACATGGGGGATTTACAAGGTGTCATAAGTCTTAAAATAATAACATGAAAACATACGACTGTTGTGAACAACCCCTCATAATTTAGTGTGCTATTTTGAATTTAAATCAGCTGATTTAAAACAAATATAAAAAATAAATATTTACCAAAAATAAAAAATTTTTTTAATTCTAATTCATGAATACATAAACTTAACTAGATCTTTCCTGACTATTTTCCATTTTTCAGACGCAAACCATAAATAAATTTTGTTTTGTTCTAAGCCGATCTAATTTGTCGCCGCAAGTGATTTGTTGCAAAAATTGCTAGCCACAGGTTAAATTCGGATATTAGCCGGATAAAACTTTACCATCAACGGCGACGGCTACAAAAACTAATGCGGTTCGGCTCAGCCGCTCAGCGTAGGTATATTCTGATTAATTACGACAGCACAATAAGCATACCAAGCAAAGTTCTATTAATTTAAGACA
Source organism: Pollenia labialis (assembly GCA_949318255.1). Lineage (NCBI taxonomy): Eukaryota > Metazoa > Arthropoda > Insecta > Diptera > Polleniidae > Pollenia > Pollenia labialis. Next base: position 32,467,203 of record OX439143.1, on the reverse strand, counting down.
CTTTTTGCTTACAAAGCAACAACAATTTTTTTAAACCATTGTAAAATGTTAGAACATTATGACAATATAACATGATAGCACATCTTGCGAAAACCCCAACAATATTTATATAAAAAGAATAAATTCAATAAAATAAATAAATCTTGATAGGTATACTTTCGAATCTGTTTTCAATGCACAAATAAGTAAACATACAAAAAACAGCTGACAGGAACGGCTTTTATAACGCGTGTTGTGTAGCTTGCAATTTTTCATGCGCTAAAGTTTTTAAACGCACGACAAACGTCGACGAATGAACGCGTGTTATGTACAAAGGTACTTCTACCTTTAAAATAAAGCAACCAAACGATACACAAACGCATAATACCCTGCAAATCTATAACGGAGATATAAAAATGCGGTAGCAATTCTTTCTAAAACATTGTATTTTAGTCAAATGTTTCAACACTAATACAAATACCGGCATAATACGCACAAACACACGCACGCTTTTACACGCAAGGTCGTTAAAGGCCGTTTGCATAAAAGAAAAAACAAAAACAACAAAAAATATTAACTGTTTTTTATACAATTTTTTTCTTCATACATATTTAAAGTGGTTGTATTCGTTTGTGGAGACTTTTTTAAACAAAAGAGAACCCCAACAAAAAAAAACACATTTTGGAAAAGAGTAAGAGGAAGAGTAGGAGACAGAGTGAGCGTGTTATAAAAAAGAACATGCGTAACTGTATAAAATACCAATAAAATTAATTATTTTGAACAAAAAACCTCTTACTACCTACTATCTAATAATAATGCATATGTACACTTAGAAAAATAGTTTATATGATTTTATTATTACTGTTATTAAAGACAATTTATATAAAAATTTAATATACAAAAATAATAATTATAGCGTGTGTATTCATGTTGAAATTTTGTTTTAAAAAAGAAAATTTCTTTATTATATTTTTTATTAAATAATTGTCATAATTTTTATTGAGAAAAAAATGCTTCCTGCTGCATGCAATAGTGGCTTAAAAGTGAGACCAGAAATTTATACTTAGCATGAAAGCTTTTTTATATTTGCTGATACTAAAAAGATTGCTGAAATATTTTAGATAAATTGCGATAGATTGTGGATTAAAGTGCTCATAATTAAGGATTATTAACGTTTAAATTCACTAGATTACTAATGGCTTATCCATTGGAGTAAAATTAAATAATTTAATTATTTGTATAAAAAATGCCTTAAGCTTGAAAAAAATTATTATAAATTTAATTTAATTACGCTTAAACATAAATACGTAATATACATTTGGATTAAGGAAAAAACGCAAAGTGAATTTAATGAATTCTAAAGGAAACTGTAGCCAATTAACTGTTAATTTAGGTGATTTTTTCATAAGCACTTATATTTTCTTTTGTTTTGATCTTCTTGGTCAGGATATACAGAAAAAAATGTTTAGTTTGACATTTTCAGTGCTAAATTTAAAGGGAAAACTAAACCACAAAATTGTTTGTCAAACATGCTTAATGTTTACGTTTATACCTGCAAATGTTTTGTGATGTTAATAGAGGTCTTTGCTGTTTCGGCAAACATTTGAAGTGTGTTCGAAGAAATATTTAAAAATTTTAATATTTTGCAGAAATTTAATCATTTCAGTAAAAACTTTGCAGAGTCAAGACGTAAGAGAAGGAGCATTAAAATCATTCTCATCCTTAAATTCAAATTTTTTAAGTAGCGTTTTTTGCATAAAAACAGCTCGTTGTTTAAAGCATTGTTTACACCAAATTCCTTTTCTTTCTTTCAAAATGCTCCTCCGTTTAAACCAGGGTTTAAAAAACCTGAGTCGAAACCAAAAACTGTAGAACAAAAAACGAAAAACGAAAAATTTTAATACAACTTTTCGCTTTTTGAGTTAGTTTGACAGCGACAATTTACCTTAATTGAATCAGAAATGAAAGCAACAGTTTTTTTTGCCCAATGACAAATGAAGAAGTGGAAGAAATAGCAGTTTTTTTTACTTAGACTGCAGTGTGTTAAACGCTGTTTTAAACTGATATCGAGCCAAATTGCCGCAGCACTATATTCGTCTGCATTTATTGAAAATAAAACAAAAACCAAAAATTAATGTTTGTACGAAATATGTTGGTGTTGTTTATTGGGGAACATAAAACGGAAACAAAGTATGTGTTTGCCAAGCAATTTGTATGGTATATTTTGCCCTTAAAATATTCTTCAGCAAGCATTTGGTTAAAATAATGTATCGAACCCTAACACCATTTCCACATAAATTCTGAGTGATGAATAAAAAAGAGGGTCATATTCGGAATCAAGCGGTAAATTTTAAAATGATTCAGCTGCAACGGTCTTATGGCCGATTTTAATGCAGAGCTGTATGCATACTTATTAAGAATTGGTGAAGTTTTCGTTGTGACAAAGTAAAACAAAGAAACTATTTTATTTATTAAGATTTTACGAAATTTTGAGCCAAATTTCTGAATGTTTTCGTTCGCAAGAAGACTTAATATGGGACCAATAGTCAATAAAAGAATGATTTTTGTAACACTATATCCTTATTTCTAGTTACATGAAACAAATTTGGATTCAATTTAATTGCGATATCATGCGTTACGATTTAAGCTTAGTAATTAAAATGACACGAATTTACAAAAGTTAAGGCAAAAACATAAATCAAAAATCATCATCCGTCAAAATGTTGTATACAAATTTGATAATGTCGGCACGAATCTGTTTTCAGATTAACTAACCCTACTTTTACAGAGATCTCAAAATCCCAGCCTTGGAATTGCTGTTTCAGAAAGCCTGCCTGTTTCTCGTGTAGCACCGTGTAATTTTATAATCAAACGAAAAATTATCAAAAGGAAATAATTTGTACCGTACAACAAACCCTCTTGCATGCGCTTATGTAGTATTTTGTACCCGTTTGGTAACTTGAAACCAACCATCAGTTTCAGTTTTGGCAAACATTTACACAAAATAAATCACCAAACTAGGGGCTCTCACTCTAGTGCGAGACAAAGAATCTCCAGTTTGATCGGCAACTTGAGGCTAACCTGGTTGTCCAGTTGGTAATTCAGGGGCTCTAAAGAATTTACCATTGGAATAAATGGGACTATCCAAACACAAAGAACCACTCCAATAAAATTAGCCATCTTCCCTTTAACCGCAGCCCACTATAATGAGGGCCCCAAATTCATACATGCTACGGCGCTTATGCTCTACAACATCCCCTGGTATGCCATTCATATGCAAATTGCACCGCGTGCAGAAACCGACCTGCAATAGAGTAGAGTTACAAATGATTTAAAGGGTAAAGTTTCATTTACGGATTCCTGTTCCGTAATTAATCAGGGCAATTCATTTTGTATGACTTCTATGCGACTGCTTACACTTGCCACAGCATTAAGAGCATTAAACACATTAATTCAGCCAGCACCTTTCCAAGCCAAACAAAATAAAGAGAGTACGAAACGCCACTCGGGCTCATTGTAACCTTGATGGGTTTTGTCTTTGTAGTAGAGAAAGAGCAAGGAAATATTGCCTTTTAAGGACGAGTATACGGAAGGCCTCATCACCCACTTCAACCCATTAGTTTTTGGTACGTATGGTGAATTTAGTAGGAGCTAAAGGAGAAAAGATTTGGAAAAGGATAACAAGAGTACTTATTGGGAATTTAGCACATTAAAACGAAATATTATTAATGTATTTCTTACTCCCAAGAAAAACTTTGATAACAAATATGCAAGTGGCGGTGCAATAAAACTGAACTGGCAATTCGCTTTAATTTGATTTGAATGCAAAAACAATAAATTAAAGTAATTTGTTTTAATTTTTGCTTTCTCTTTGCCCACTTACAACTACATTTAGAACAAAAAAAAAATAAACCAATTGCAGTCGGGAATGTAAGAAAAGATAAACTCACTGTTAATTGTTGGTGTTTTGTTTAAGCTTTGATATCGTAGCAGGTAAAACTTGAGTGTTTGTAATTCTCATTCGCTTTACAGTGTTATTTGTATAAAAATATAACTTTATAACCTAATGTCGATTTCTTATAATTTTTGTTTGGGAACCCCATACTTTTAAGACAATAAATGACTATTTCGGTTTAAGTCTTTATTATTTTTCCATTTTCGGTTTAATAGTCTTAAACAACTGTCGTTTTTAATTTATTATTTTAACTTTGCTATGAATTTCAACGCTTAATTATGGTTTCACTGCTTAGAAAAAAAGACAACAACAATAACAACAACAACAAAAAATAAAATAAAATAAAAATTCACCTGAAGAACAACAGCCGCCACTAAACTGCATTTGTTTTGTTTTTTATTGCATTTGGATCAACAGTCAGGTGCAAACAAATTTTTTTTCTCTAAATCTCAAGTTTAAATCAACTTCGGTTTTGCTACAAAGTTTCCAAAGGCATTTAGTTGTGTTTTTTGCCGCAGCCAATATTTTTAGCCAAGTTTTTCTATTTGTAAAATAGTTTTATAGATTTTTTTTTTTTGTTCAAATTTTATTTTTGCTATAATTTTGACTTGTTGCAGTAATCGATCAACTTGGATTATTTACTAGCAAATGTTGAGTTACTTATTTATGAGGTTTTTTTAATGGTGGTTTTTTTATTTTAATAAACAATTTATTAAAGTAACACACAATTATTTGTAAAACTTTAAACAGAACAAAATTAACTACAATAGTTTGATTTTGTAAGAAATTTTCGAGTAGGGCACTACTGTAAAATTTAATCAAATTTAAACTTTTTCATTTCATATTGTGTATTTTTGAAATGTTTTGTTTTCAATTCATTCTCATTTTATGAGATGCTTCATTTATTTCGCCCTTGGAATGGTCCGTTTTGTCGTTGGGCTAATAGAATTTGAGTACCAAATTTCATTAAATTGTCTTTATAATTGCCTTCCTCCTGTGGTTACTCGAAATGAAGTGGATTTAACATCGTGCATAAAAATATTAATTTTTATATACCTACTTCATACTTTGAGTACCAAGTAGATTTACAAGAACAACTCTTAAAAACAAGAAAAATTAGAGTCATTTTGTTAATAACACTGTGCAAGAAATTTACACTTTTTTGAGCGTACCCAACATAATTTGGGTACGCTGAATCCAGTGGTGCCAGCCGTTATTTTTTTTTTTTTTTTTTTTGGGTTAGCTCTGGTTTTCGAGATATACCGTTATTTCGAAAATGGAGGAGGTTGCACAACATATGTTCGCGTTACTCAAATAAGCTTTAGCTTATTGAAAAAAACTAAAAAAAACCGAAATTCCGCAATGAAATTTTCTTTAAGAAAAGTAAAATTGAAACAAATATGGCCGTTTATAAAATTCTTAAATTTATAAAACGTTGCTAACAGATTTTAATCATTTATAGCTTGTGTTGTTAAAAGCTTCGTTTTTTATATGTCTGCAAAAAATTAGAAGTTTAGCTGCGTTTTCGAATTTTTTAATTAATTATATAATTAAAATTAAATGTACTTTGGACTTCAAGAAGAATTCTTGACATAAGTACGGAAAAAACAGAAGTTAGGAAAAACATGTAAAATCAATTAAAATGGATAATCATTCAAAAAAGCTAATTCCGATCTACCAAAGGTTAAAATACAATTTGGTTTAAGGATTGATGTTTGACTATTAACGTCAGCAGTCGTCGATGGCTGCGAGTGTAAGACGGCAAATCCATCTGAGGAGATCAAGTGGGTGTGATCGAAACATGTCATAGTAACCAGCCGCCTGGGTTCGAATCTCAGGTCAGTCAAGAATGAATGATTATCAATAACAATTTTAATTAATTTTCATGTTGTAAAATTTTTATGAATAATTTAATGAAAATTAAATTTGATAAACTTAAGCCTGATTAAAATATTAAAAATTTGGATTAAAAATCATAAATAGTTCAACAAAATAACCACAATTCTAATTAATTTTTTATATTTTTTTTAAAAAACAAAAATTTTAAAATTTTTAAATTTAAAATGTTAGTTTGTTTGCAAATAAGAAATTATGTTTCTAAAACGACTGCGTATCATAGAAAAGAGTTTTATTTTTCTTGAAGGAAATTTTATTGCGGAGTTTCGTTTTTTTTTCAATAAGCTAAAGCGAACATATGTTGTGAAACCTCCTCCATTTTCGAAATAACGGTATATCTCGACAACAAGAGCTAACCTAAAGAAACGGTTGGCCTTGTGCTCGGCTTGCCTGTTTTTCAACTAGCACAGTGTAATGTAAATTAAAATCTCATTCGATTTCAATTCCACTTTATTTCGATTTCTAAAGCATGTTCGAATATTAATTTTTTGTTCAACTGCAATACATTTTTCGATATTTCCGCATTCTATCTTTATTTTTTGCTCTCTTCTCTTAAATATTTAATACATCAATTAGGTCCTTTGGTTGGTTTTATAGCGCTTTGAATTGCCCTTTTACATAAAAAGATACAGTGGCGGACAAAAAAACTAAGAACGATATCTTCCTTCCAAATAAAATGTCGTATAACATTTTACATTAAACTTACTCTGAAATTCTTTTGAATATAATCCCTGACAAGTTCTTAAAAACCATAAAAAGCAGGTAATGTGGCTAAAGAAAGATTCAATAATATTCACCGGATACCTCTGGCAATCTCGTAAATTCAATGATGCGAAGATGCGCAGAAGTAATAAAAATATAATATTTGTGTTTGATAGCAAAAAGTTAGAAAATTGAAATTCCCTATTATTTTATCCAGGCATATTTTTTGATTTTCATAAATATTTACCACAATAGTGGAGAAAATATTGGTCCTATAGCCACCTTTTAATAAGCCTATCGACTCATTATCACTATCTGACTCAATCTAACAATACCTGTCCGTCCTTCCGTCCGTCCGGCTGGCTGGCTGGATGTCTGTCCATGTTGCCTTTTGCGCAAAGTTCTCTGGCAGTAGTGCTCGAGTACTTTCTCGATTCGAAAGCATTTTAATATCTAATTGTTTCAGTCAATACTGAACGCATCGGAGTTATTTTTTCAGTGTCTTAAAGGATTAATTTGAGTTTCACAATACTGAAAAAATAATTCAGTATCAACTGAAAGAATTAGAAATATATTTTTCGAATCGAGAAAGTGCCCGAGCACTTTTGCCAGAATTAGGCACCAGGTCAAAGTTTTTACGATATATTGATTAAAACTTGTAGGTGACACTGTAGATGTAGATATCTAGAAAACATTCGGCACAAAGAACTCTTAAATGAATCTAATAATATAAATTTGTTGTGCACATGTGTCCGCAATAGATAACAATCTCGAAAATTTGCTTGTAAATTCCATAGTGAAGGGTATTATATGGTCGAGCTTAACCGACTTAACTTTCTTACTTGTTTTTTTTAAATACCAACTTAATTTTTTTTTATCAGATTTTTTTTTAACAAAATCTATTAATTATGAGTTTTGAAGTTAAAAAGCCAAAAAAAAAATAAAAATAAAACTGAAATAAATATCTAACATTATTATTTTAAAAGCATAAATATGCATAATTTAACATACAATTATTATTGGAAACAGCTCTTAGATACAAAATATTTTGCTGTTTTTTCTCTTTAAATTTAATGTTATTTTTTGTTACAGTTTTGATACATATTTTTTTTTATTTGTTAAATTGTCTTTGTAATGTAGATCACCTTGTATGTTTCAAATATATTGAAATGAAAAGAGAGAAAAAAACTCAACATGTGATCACCTAAACCTAGTTCTAAAAAATTTTTAATAATCATATAATTTAAAAACAAAAACAAAAATTTAATGGTAATAATTTTCATAAATCAGCGGTAATAAATCACAAGTATTTTGGGGTAATAAAAATAATTATTTTTTGTTAAATTAAAATGATCTTGAATTCTATGAAAAATAATTTAAAGGTGTCAACTTGTCAGCAAAAGGCATAAAACAAGTTGTCAAATTTTAAACGAGAGATATTTAGACCGGTTTTTTTTAATTATGACTTTTTTGTTTGAAGAAAAAGTTGTAACTTTGAATTGTTTGGAGGCAAAGGGCCTAGAAAAGATTTGCTTTCGCTAACCTGAAATTGTAAACAAGCCAAACCCAGAGCGCTTCGCTACCCTTATTATTTGTACCAAATTTTTAAATAGCCAGGGCTGCCAGATTTGACGATTTATCGTCATTTTGACGATTTTGTGTTCCGAAATTAGCAAAGTTCCGATATGATGATTTTTTATAAAAACCGAAGATTTTTTTTGTCTCCAAAGTCTGAATAAAACATAATATTTTCTGATGATTTCGGTTTTTAATCTTGGAAACTTAAACCTTTTAATGTTTTACATTAACAAGAGCAGAGGGCGGAACGTTTTCTTTCGCTTAGCTTTTACGCTAATATGCCATACTAAGGCAAGAGCGTCAACAATGTGTCACGAACAGTAGTGATAGCTTTTTTGTTTAATCACACCCACAAATTATAAATAGAAATAGAGATAAAAACGCTTGATTGAGCAAAAAAATAGCTTAATGGCCATTAACAATAGCGGAAAACTTCACTATTTAACGAGCTGTCAAAATCGGTTTTTCCAATTGCAAAGCGTTCAGGGAGCTCTATTCAAAAACTAGAAAACGCGACCCGCTTTTGTTAAGGTAGAGCTGTAATATGCCAGTCTTAAGAAAATCTTTGATTATTTTCAGAATACAAAAACAACAATGTTACACTTTGTTTATCGACAAACCATCATTAAATGAACCTTACGACTCTCTTTATAAATCATATTTTCAACACTTATACGGCGAGCATTTCACGAGTTGTAGGAGGATATCTACATGATTCTCATACGATTCTTGACATGAAAGTCTCGTTAGATTATCTTAACCCACGTCTTAAACGATTCTCACAACGATTGAAAAAGCGTCTTTCGCCGTGCTATGGAAGAATCTCACTCGTGTTACAGTTTTCCCGTGTGAGGAATCTTCTACGATTAAAAAATGCGGTCCTCGACGATCAAAGACGCTCTTCATGAGACTCCCAGTATCTCTTACACGGTAGAAAATGCTAGCTGGGTATAACGTCATTATATTTTTGTTTGCATGTTTTTTATAAAAATCGATCAAAAATTGTTTAAAAAAACTAAATTTTAAGTTGTTCGATTTTTTTGACGATTTTTCGAAACGATAAAGACGATTTTTGTATTTTTTCCCAGGAAACTGATGTTTTCACACAAATTTAACTGGCAGCTCTAATTGTAGCTGTTACCGTTCCGAATTCTAGTTTTCGCCACGCCCATTTTCGACAGCTGATGTGTATTTATAACCATTCTATTTATACCAAAGTTGGACAATTTTCGCTTACTTTTCGTTAGAAATACTGAATTCTTTTCACTTTTTAACTTTAGCTGTTACCGTTTTTGGCCAAATATTTATTTATTCTCCAAATATTTATTCAGTTAAAACCCGGTCTAATTATTTTTCATTTATTTTTAACGAAAAGTTCATTTAATCTTTACTTAAATTCAACGCCATATTCCGTCAAAACAAATAAATTTTTAGTTATTTTATATAAATTAACTATCAAAAAATTAACTGAATATTCCGTAAAAAAAACAAAGGAATATTCAGTTATTTTATATTAATTCAGTAATTTTCTTTTCCTTCACAAAAGAACAGAAAGTATAAAAAAATACCAGAGAGACGCCTGTTTTTCTAATGAGAAAGAGAGAGAGAGAATATTATTATTTACTTACCCCGTTACAGACTTTTGTTTTACTTTTGTTCAAGGCGAATTAACTACAGGTGGTATCGAAACGGCATCTGATTTAGACAGTTCGGGCTTATTTTTTTTGATTTGTTAGTGTTTTGCGAAGAAATCCCCATGTGATTTCGGTTGTTTTTGGATTTTTGTAGTTCCGACACCACCTGTAGTTGAATTCGCCTTGCTTTTGTTGCCATTGTTTACAGAAGAGCTCTCAATTATAAGACACCAGCAGCACTTTTACTTTAAAAATTTGATGTATTTAACTAAATTATTTTAACAAATAGAAAATGGGAATTTTTTACACAAAATAAGCAAATCGTTTTTTATAGAAAACGAAAATGGGAATTAAGCACATTTAAAAGAAACCTTGTTTATTAATTTTTGAATCCTAAGAAAAACTTTGACAACTAAAAATTTATGTTTGGTAAATTAATTATATAAAATAACTGAATATTCCTTTGTTTTTACGGAATTCGCGGTTGAATTTTCGACAGTAAAAATTAAATGAACTTTTCAGTACTTTAAATTTCATTTTCATTTAATTTTACATAAACAAGAAATTAACTTAATCAACGGATTTGCACTTAGTTTTTCGAATAAATGTTTAAATCAGTTAAAAATAGATTTGCTTGCAATTTTAAATGTTTATTTATTTAAAAATGACTGAACGGAATACTTCTTAAATACAGTCCGTTACTGTAATAATATTGTGAGTGTATTGATAGTAAAGTTGCTCCTATATAAATTCGGGATTCTAGCTGTTATAGTTTTTTAAATATACAGATTGTGGTGTTTAATCCATAAGGGAGGTGTCACGCCCGCTTTTGTTAGCGAACCCATTTCTTCTCTAAATGTTCATATGGAAGTCAAAGTGGCGTGAAAAAACATTGATGACTTTAGCTGCTATAGTTTTGCATGTATATGAATTTTAGTATTAAATTCATATGAGAGGTGCCACGCCCACAATTTGTAATGCATTCGTTTCTTATCCAAACAATCATATAGATTTCAAAGGTGCTCTTGCAAAATTTGGGTACTCAAAGTGTTATCATTTTCCAGACATATGAATTTATGTACATAATTCATGTGGGACATTCTGCGCCTACTATTGCAAGGCCGCATACAGAGGAAAAAGGTAAAAAAAATCGATTTTGTTATAAGTTTTTTACGATTTTGATCTAGAAGATGAATACGAGCCTGAGAAATAATCACTTTTTTGCAACAATTACACCGAGGCCCTAAATTTTTAAAACTGGGAGACACGGGTCTTTTTTTGGTTCTTAATGGTTATTTGTTGTCCGTATATAGTTTTTTTCGTGTTGCACTGTGTAAATTACCATAGGCCCCATATAAAAAATTTACTCATTTTTTCGAACTTTTATAATAAGTTAGAAACCCTTTCATAATAAGTTCGAAACCATTCACTGGTTTTCTAATTTATCTATATAATTTAATTTAAAATTAAATTTTATTCTAAATAATTATTTATTTCAGTGCTTTATTTATTTTCATTATTTATTTTTTTTTTCTTAGCAAGAAAATAATACGTAATTTGCATAAATCTTATTAAATCAGGCTTAAAAATTGTTCTGCTCATAAAACTCGTTACTCATATGTTACAAAAAAATCCCCATTAAAGTCTGCATACAGTTTTAAGACTTCATTGATGTGTTTTTAACCAACTTGAACATAATTTTATCAACTGTCGACTATAATGGATTTTTCTAGTTAGGAAAATCGCAAAAATAAAAACAGAAACCCCAAAAAACAAAAATAAAAAAACAGAGTTAAATTAAATGAAGTGCGTCGGACAAGCAGCTGCTGAAATTATTTAAATTTAAAATCCAAACAGTAAAGAGCAAAAAATTAAACAAAGTTCATTAACTGTTTTTCTTTTTAACAGAACGGATTTGATTAAAGCTACTTTATTTAGGCCAAAGCGAAATATTTCGTTAAGTAAAGTAAAATCTTTAGTTGAATATGAGTTTGCAACAAAAATGCTTGCCAATTTTTTTTTTTAAATTAAATCATTAATCGAAAAAAAAATCAGTTTTAATTAAAAATTTAATCAAGTCATTTAAACGTTTAGTTATATAAACAACATTACTGCAGAAAATGTTGTTAATATCAACAAATATTTAATTGATATTATCAATTTGCTTACTGGTGCAAATTTGATTAATTTTTTTAATTAATATCACAAAATTTTTAATTGAAATCCCATTTTATTTTTTTTTTTTTGCTGTTTTGAAAGACCAAAAATATGCCAGTAAGACAGCTACACACTCATGAAACTTGACTCACACGACCGACTTAAGCAACTTGTTGCATGAAAGCGATGTTTCACATTGTTGTACAATGGATGCGCCTATAATCTAGTCTAAATGGAGTCGTCAGAAAAGGTTACAATTATTACTGGGTATTTTTGTAGGACAAAAAAAAAACGTTTCTGTGTGAACCCGTATTTTGAAGGCAATTTTGAACGAAAAATGTTTGTAGCTGCAAGGGAGCTCCATGATCCAGTTTAATGTTAATCTATGTATAATATGAGTCCAATAACCTTCTTAGAACTACTTGACCAAAATACTCCAGTCATGCAAAAAAAGGGATACCAGTTTTAGAAGGTGAATTTTGCTTTAAAATAAATAAAATATTGACGATTCATACAATAACCAATGCAATGGATCGCGGTGCGACCGGCATGTCCAGTCGCATACAACCAGTAGCATGGTTGCATCAGACGGATTGCGCTTCTACGAAATCCTTATCGGTCAGATTTATCTAATCGTTGTAGAGTTACTACCGGGCCCACGATTTCGACCGCTATCGTATGTTTGCATTTGCAACAACAAACAGCTGATTTCAAACCACTAAAAATTTTCAGCAGGATAAGCAGATCGATCGGCAACGCAAGCAAGCGGTAATGTAATATCATGCGACCACAAATCAGTCACTTGTGTTGTAGTTGTTGACGGAGGCATATTGTTGCAATGTTAATTTAAAAGAGTGTTCGAAAATAAACAGAATATTATGTAGCGTTCGGCTCACACGATATATATTTTTTAGTGTTTGTGAAGACGAACAGAACCCTTAATACTGTTCGTAACTATTTTCAAGAAAGAGCCGAACATTATATAGTGTTCTGTTCTTTGTTAAAAAAAAAACAGAACAATTGTAGTGATACTGTAGGCAAACAAGAAAGAGCCGAACATTATATAGTGTTCTGTTCTTTCTTAAAAAAAAACAGAACAATTGTAGTGATACTGTAGACAAACATATTTTAATGTTCTATAATGTTTCTTATCTTGCATTGATACAGAAATGAACAAACTAAAAATGTTAGCAACGGGCGAAGCACGATCAGCTTGTGTTTGAATTGTGTATATGTATTGTTTGTGTAAAATTTTTTTTGCTGGCTTTTTGATTTTTTTTTTTGTATGTGTATTTTGTTTTTGCAAAAAATGTTTGGTTTTTTTTTTGCCAGCCGAAAGTGCGCTAAGCACAACAGAAACGAACGAACATTAGTGAGATAAACCGAACACAATGAAATTTTGTACTTTTAAAAAAATCCCCCAAACTGAATAAAATGTTCTCATATTTTTGTTGAGTTGGATAAGAACAGTATTATTATTGTGTTCGAAAGATGATAAACAGGGAAACGTTATTTTTTTAATTATTAACTACACCAACACTATTAGCGTTTGTGTTTTCCACAAATCTACCGAACCGAACACTAAGGAGCGATATTTAGTGCTTATTTTCTAAACAGTAAATTAAACACCAACCCTAAATTTTTTTTATATTGTAATACAGTGGAGGCTCGAAAAAGTTAAGTCATAGAAAAGTTAAGTATATGGAAAAGTTAAGCAGCTTTCATTCACCACACGTGATTCTAAAAAGTTAAGTACTTCTTAACTTTTTAGAGACAATTTTTTTTTATTTTGTTTTTCTGTTTCTAGTGTATCATTTACCGTTAATTAATTTTTTTGCGAATTTTATATACAAACCTAATCTTGCATAATGTGTTTGCTCTCATCAGTTGGTTGTGAAAGAAAATAGTCCTAGAATTTATTTTGTTTTGATCGCAACAATGTTAGCAGCAATGAAGCAAAAAAGGTTATCAGTCGCCGAAAAATGCAAGATTTTAAAAAAATTAGATGAAGGCGTTCTTGCTAATCGATTGGCCAAGGATTTTCATGTTTCTGTATCAGCAATTTCAAAAATTAAAAAAAACAAAGCAAACATTTATGCAGCACTGTCAAATACGTATGAAAAAATTAAGTTAAAAACTTTACATAAGGCAGAATACGTCGATTTGGAGAAGCAATTATACAAATGGTTCTTAGATCAACGATAAATAAATAAACAATGTATAAATACACATATAACCACATGCATTTTTCATACCACGGAAAAGTTAAGATTTCGGAAAAGTTCATCACCCCCAAAACAAACTGCTTAACTTTTTCGAGCCTCCACTGTAACAATATTTTTTAAAACCACGCCACTAATAAAATTTTATTGTCAGGCCTTTTTTGAAAATCACTTTATAGTACACGGAATGTAAAAAGCCACATGCGCATGTGGTTCTGACGTAATTTTGACGTCACTACAAAGCCACAATGGCAAGATCGTGTTGTGTAATGACGACAAAATTACGTCAGATCCACATGCGCATGTGACTTTTTACATTCCGTGTACTATAGGCTTAACTCTAATCACGAGATTTCAAAACACATGTGCCTTTTAAAATCACACGTGTGCTATTTTGGTGTTACGGTTTTGCGTGTTTCGGTGTGATTTTCAATTACCGTTAGCACACCGAGAAACACAAAAACGGTAAGTTTTTCAAAACTCCACGAATTCAAACGTGTGATCTTAAAAGCACGTAATTTAAAATCACGCGGTTTTCAGAACAGACCCGGTTGTATAAAATATTTTTTACAAAATTCTATTATTGAAAACAGATGCAAATCAAGTAGCACAGAGCTGTATTTTTATGGCTTAAGTTGTCGATCGACATCTGCACAAGTTTGGTTTACTAAACCGTCTTTATTTTCTATTATAAGTATTAAAAAAAATGCCGTTATACACTTTCCCACAAAGTCTCAAGTATTTTACGAAAATTTTTCCCTGATCTAATTATTGTTTGAAAATTAAAAAAAACAACAACAACAACAACAACTTATAATAACAGGGTTGTATTTTCCTCAAATTACGTTAGACTTGTGTGATAGTGTAAAATACTCTAACTTGGTGGCCACACGATCAAGTTTTGCCTTTCAATTCCATTCAATTTACTCCACTCTCTCATTTTTTTACTAACACACTCACACTTTTTAAATTGACCACGAGATGGCTTTCAATTTCACCTTTCCATTTGTTTGACAATTTACTTTCAATTTAACAGCTGAGTACATGTTTGTCTTTATAAATTGTTTTTTTTTATGGCATCTTAAAAGTAAATTGAGTGCCACCTACGTCACAGCTCTCAATTTTTGTAAATTTTGACAAGCAGTATATGTAAAAGACTATCAAGAACAACTTGATCGTGTGGCCGCAGGGTAAAGTAATACCGTCTCTTACTAAAAGTTGAATTTGTCTGACCACTTTCAACCTTTACTGTACTACAATTCAAAATTATTGCCAACCACAAAGTGTTGCAGTTGAACAATTTTTAAATCTTTATTATTGCAAAATGTTGTTTCTACTTATGTGTATCGTATCGTGTGTTTTGCTAGTAAATTTAAAGATATTTTTTTTTATTTATTTATTTTAGCTTTAAGATTTTAGTAGTTGGTTCCATATAGTTTATGCAAGTCTTAAATTTAAATCGAAAACAATTCATTTTAATGAATTTTTTGCAAAAACTAAATAAATAAATATGATTTAAATTAAAGAATGCAGAAATAAATTTTCTATTTAAATTCGTTTTAAAGCAAAAAGCTAAAAGAAACTACACATGCTAAAGCTGATTATCAAAAGGCTGCTTAAAATTTATAAGTATTGAAAGCCCATGGGCTTTTAGAGTATGTTTGGACAGATAAAAAGGATTTGGTCAGTATTCACAAGACTGAAATGCATAAATAGCAACTAAATAAATTTTATATAAATGCAAATTTTTTTTTTTTATTTTGCTGGAAAATTAAGCAGCTGTCGAAAGTTGAAATTTTCGAAATTCAGTTTAATGAGAAGAACATTTATTAAAAATAATCGAAAAGAGTAAAATACATAACAAGAGGGGTGAAACCCCTTAAACTATTTTAGAATGTTTTTCACTGGAAATAAGCCTTATGGCACTTGTCAGGTTCTAGTATCAATTCGCGAAGATGTTAATTTCTTCCCATAAGAAATACTTTGGGTTTAAAATCAACATCTTACAAAATGTTCTTTTCTCATTTTATTCCATTCTACTACATCTTTCGATTATTTTAGAATTTCATCACTAGAAAAGTGACAATAAATTTTATTATAATTGTGGCATCACTGACAAAAAAAAAACCTTTTTCATAAAAGCAGCGTTACCAATTGTCAAGTTTTTGCTTTTTTTGCAAGTTTTCTGTTCTTGTTTAATTTAATTTATATTTTTAAACAAAGTAAATTCCGAATACATTTTTGAAGTTTCTTTTTAAATTTTGTCACTTTTTGTAGAAAAAAGTTTAAAAAAATAAAAAGAAGTTTTTATTCAGAAATGGTAACATTTAGATTTTAGTCTGTTAATGTTAAATTAGATCAAGGCGAATTTACAACAGGTGACCTTATCAAACAAACCTTGCGTCAAAATGGTATACCGTTCTGATGGTTCTGGGGAATCTTTACTAAATTCTTTAATTTTCAAAATTATAAAATTTAAAGTTAAATTATCACAATTTAAAATAAAAAATAAAATGAAATATTTGTTTGAATTTTTGACGCAACGTAAAAATATATTACAGTCTTCAAAATAAGATCACCTTGTATAAATTCGCCTCGAATTAGATTAATGGTTCTTAGTGTTTTTAGCTTTACAGACCCCTTAAGAAATGTTGCTTTAGTCCACTGGCCTCTTAATGAGCTTTGCTAACAAAATAGGCCCACAAATTGTTGAACTATTAAACATCATTAATGTAACCGCCACTACTTACGATCAATGTCTTTTTGATTAGGACTTTAAAGCAAAAAGTTTGTTTTGCTAAAAAAATGTTTCAAAATTTTAAGGAGATCATTTTTCTATTTTCTCTTACGAACTTTCTGCAAAACTATTACGGATCCCAAGTTGCCGTAGATATTTAACGTATTAACCGCGATTACCTAAACTACGTCTTAATGCGCAACGGTATGAATTTGTTCAAGTTCTTGTATGTGGCGAATACGTGTTGATTCTGAGTTACATCACCTTCTAGTGCATTCGCCCTGCACTTACCTGAAAGATAAAAATCAACAAGGTGTCGAAAATACTTCTATGCTATATAGACTTTACTGTTTTCACTATCCCACTCTCTCTCTCTCTCTCTCTCTGTTTTATTCACCACTTGATTCCATTTTACGTTACAATGGGACAATTAACTGTCAATTTGTCACACACAATAAGCTTATCCGATTAATAGAATTAATTAATAATAATTTAAATTAAACTTTATTTGTACTACAGAACGTATTAAATTTACATAAAATTGTAACCTTTTTTTAGAAAATTTCCTAGTTAATGTAAATTCTTGTTTTCAGAATGGTTTCGTTAAGTGCCATCAGGAAAGTTGTCCGCCTATTGATGACTGTTATTTGCTGGAAAAGAAGACCTCTGATACCTGCTGCAATAAGTGCAAAGGTAAGAAAATATATACACGCAACATAAAAGTATTTATTAAGCTGAACTGGGGGTATTATAAGTTCTTAAAGATCCCATAAGCTATTTTTATTTTGGGTCATTGAGTAATTCTGAGGCGACTAAGCGATGGCCGTCTATTTAAATGACGTTCACATTTGAACGACGAATTTTTTGATGATCAGTCCATAATTCGCCATATCTCCCATATAAAGCCCATTTTCAGCAAAACCTTAAACATAGTCTAAAACTATAGCGACTACCGATATAGTCGTTAAATTGGGTGCAGTTTAGTTTTAGAAATAGTGATGTTAGATCTTATATAAAGTCCACTCCCGAAAAATTCTTAAGGTTGTAAAGATAAAACAATTCCGCAAGATAAAATTTTTTTAAATTAATATATGGGCATTTCCATTTTGACGTGTCGTGATATTTGTACCACAAAATGAAAAAAAATCAAATGAAGAATTCAAATTTGTAAAAGTGGTTTTTATATATACAAAGTAATGAAGTAGCGCTATACTTAGAAAAAAAATTACAGCAATCGTCCCTAAGGATTGGCAAATATAAGAAAAAAATATGCGCTGGCGTAACGTTAAAAAACAGAAGTGTATTTTGACTTGCATTACAAAACTGAATAAGAATGCGAATTGAGGCAAGACGTTTTGTATAAAAACTTTTTTAGTAAGCTTTTTACTTACTTAGAATTATTTTTCAAGCTTTCAAATTTAAAAATCTCTGCTCGTTTAAATGTGCATATGGGCATTTTCAGCGAAAATTATACTTTTTTTAATGTAACGCCAGAATGCAAAAAAGGTTGTATTTTAGGACCATGCTGTTCAACCGTTATCCCTTGTCTAAATTAATGAAGAGCTAGTTGCGCTTTACACCAACATATGAAAAAGTAAACTATACATATACAATTTTTTGAGAAACAATTTAAATAACTTCTGGCGTTACGTTACAAAAAGTAGACTTTTCGCTGGAACTGCCCATATGTGACCCTCTCGGAGAAAAGGGACCTCGTGTGTGAAAAAGAAGTTTTGAGAAAAACGCATCTTACCTTATTCTGCACCCATTTAGGTACCAGATTTCACTCTTAAGTCCAAACTCTTTTTTGAGCTTTTCTCTGCGAAGGTCACATACATAGTTATATGACTTCGTAACACATCGAAATAATCTCAGAGACCGAATAATGAATATATTTATACAGGGGCCTTTCCTATCGAATAAGAAGACTTGATTGTGTACTGAATCTGGTCTAAATAAATAAAGGCTGGTTAAATTTTTAGGGCCGATGTTGAATGTGAAACACACCTAAACGTCAAGTTTTTTTCTGCATTTCATTTGAAATTTCTCAGTTTTCTCCATTTGAATACCATGGAAAGATACACAATCGAGCAACGCGTTAAAGTATTTCAGGCTTTTTATGAAAATGGGCGTTCAAATCAAAATGCATTTCGAAGAAAATCATCTTTAGTGATGCGACACATTTTCACCTTAGTGGATTCGTCAATAAGCAGAATTGTCGCATTTGGGCGAATGATTATCCAAGAATGATTGTCGAAAAACCAATCCTCCCAAAAAGAGTGACTGTTTGGTGCGGTTTATGGGCTTGTGGCATCATCGGGCCGTATTTTTTTCCAAAATGAGGCCGGCCAGGAAGTTACTGTGAATGGTGTTCGAACTTTTTATGGCCCGAATTGGAAGATATGGATGTGGACGGCATGCGGTGGCACTTGCCACACAGCTAACGAAACCATGGCTCTTTTGCGCGACAAATTCAATGGCCGTGTTATCTCACGTGGTGGCGATGTCAATTGGCCGGCAAGATCATGTGATTTGACACCGTTGAACTTCTTTCTTTGCGGTTATTTGAAAGAAAAGGTGTACGTCGATAAGCCAGCAACAATTCAAGAACTAAAGGATGCGATAATTCGGCACATTAACGGCATAGAACCTCAATTATGCCTCAACGTCATCGAAAATTTGGACCATCGGATTTAGGTGTGTCGCCGAGGTCGCGGCGGCCCTTTGGCCGATATTTTGTTCCATGCATAATAAAACCATACCAATTTTATAATAATAAAAATAAATGACAGTAGTTTCCTAAATAATTTCTGTTTTATTCAAAATCAACATCGGCCATTAAAATTTAACCAGCCTTTATATCCATCAACTCACCTAGCCACCATGCAGAGGTCGTCTCGGAAAGAGACTTAATGTTTGATAACTTCAATGCTTTCTATAGAAAAAAATATTTGGTTTTGATAAAGGAACAAATCCGTTTTGTCCCTAGCATATATATGCAGGGTTATGTTCAATAGTGAAGTTGATTTAGCGATTTCAGCCTGTGTGTCTGTTTTTGTGTATGTTGAAATGGGTTTTCCGAAGCCCCAGAAATGATGGGGACTAAGTTGTTATATATATTTGTCACATATACTCTGTTAAAGTTTGCTATAAAAATTAAGCCTGATCAGTCGATAAATGATTGAGATATGAGGAAAATATTACGACTACCTCTAATTTTACTCGGAAATCCCTTGTTGTTTTTTTCTGTATTTCTGGAGAACGGCAACAGCTTAAGATTCCAAATTACATGCAAGCATCTAGGATATCAATAGACAACATCCGACAAAATGTGGGCGAGATCGAAAAAATGGGCGGGACACAAAATAGATTTAATTATGTATATCTTAAGAACGGTTAGATGGTTATATAAGATTCGATATAGCCGACATAGACATTTTGTGGAAACTTATAAATTTGACTACAATATTTTGTAGATATTCCTGAAAATTTAATAAAAAGTTTTTATAAAATTCCAAAAATTTTTTGAAGCAAGTCTCTTTCAAAGGGTGATTTTTTTAGCAGCTTGGGTTTTTCAATAAAAAAAAAACAGGGAATTTGCAAAACCTAATAAAATATTTAATTGGAGTTATAAATGAATGCCTGCCATTTAATCTTTAAAGATTATTTCATGTAAGTTGTCAGCGGTTACGATGTAGGTGGTCTATACGTGAGCTTGAATTTTGGTTACTTTTTCCACCATTTCGGCCGGAATCTTACGAATGGCAGCCGTTATGTTGCTTTCCAGGGTTAGAATTATGGCTGGCTTGTTCCTGTTCACGAAAGACTACACGTATCTCCACAACAAATCATCAAGTAAGCAAATCGCATGATCTTGACAGTGGTCCGATTACGTCGAAAATAAAATGGAAGTAATTAAATAACTCTATTTCTCACATAACACGAATTATGATACAAAAACTCAATGATTTGCAAGCGTTATTCGTTTGTTAGTCTTTTCATGGTGAAAAGACAAACCTTTCAGATCATTTTTCTTATTGTCACATGTCGCGAATCTTTTTTTTACAATGAAAAACCAAATAGCAAAAAAATCACCCTTTACATCTAATTAAAGAGTTTTCTCAAATATAATTAAATATAATTAAATAAAAATCAAATTCAAATGAAATTAAAACCGATAGAGATTTGTTGTCCAATTTCTTTAAAAATAACCATAGTTTTTTTTGATTTTAAGTGCCGTTGCACACACGTCAAGTTTGACTCGTCAAGTCTTGAACTTTTAGGAGAGAAGGGAAAATAATGCCATATCTTTTCCCCTCTCTCCCAAAAACGCAAGAATTGACGAGTCAAACTTGATGTGTGTGAACCGGCACTAAGAATAGTTATGATAGAGATAAGTAATACCTTATTAGGAAGTATTGTTTTCAAATTTATCCGATTTCCGAAAAAAAATTTTAATTGTGCTACACACTCAATACAAATTTATTTTTATTCTTTTAGGTTGCATTTTTCGTGGCATCCCTTATGCCAGTGGCTCGGAATGGACGGACTCTGAAGACCCGTGTAAATCATACAAGTGCGTTGGCAGTGTTGTAACGGAAACAATAATGAAATGCTACACGCAGTGTGATGACAGTCAATTGACAAAGCCAAAACCGGGAGAATGTTGTCCAACGTGTCAAGGTATGTAAATGGTAAAAATTAAAAAATGCAAACAGTGCACAAAATCTGTTGTACATAAATAAAGTAAACCATTATTGTAGTTGTAAAACTTTTAATGTCAGAATTTATGAAGATTGCCTTACAATTTATCGTAGATTCCATTTTAAGTTCACTTTCGCAAAATTCGAAAATTCTATCAAAAAATTCGGCAGTATTTTTATATGTTTGATTTTCATTACTGCAAAGTAGATGATGATGATTCATCGATTTGTGTTTTTTATTTGTTTGCTTTTAAGCTTAAAAAAAAGATTTCAAATATAACGAACTCTAAGCACGATAAAAAAAAATACAAATTCGGTCATGTTCTGTAAATCGAAATGAAGTGGATTTAAGATCGCACAAATTTTAAAAACGATCGTGTAAAGAATGTTCATGAAAATATTCCTTTTTATATACTTAATACTTTGAGTACTAATTATCTTTACAAGAACCACTGTTCGAAAACGGATTCTCTACAGCCATTTCATAAATCGCTCGATTTCAATTCCACTTCAGTTCGATATGTAGAACATGCCCGATTGTTTCATTTTCATTGTCCCTGACAGCGAGTGTCTATACGTCATCTAGGTTGACGGTAGGATGTCGGATGTTTTTGAATGAGATTGCGAAGCTTTCGAAGGTAACGCTTTGATGGAACCAGATAGCAGATGAGCTTGCCAAACAAGGTGGTCGCATGGATGACATATTCATTGATCAATGGCTCACTGAAAGTCACTTATCAAGCGCGAGTTTTAAAGAATTGCACAGATGGGATGTGTTTGCGAATCCACCTACTCCATATCCAGGGCACTATGGCCTGGCTTTGATGAACGGAGAACTAACTCCCTACTTGTGTTCAACAATGGTCTCACTTGTAACTGGGAAATTGCCTCTGGGGTCTCATGCTAGGAGAATGGTTCTGGAATAAAATTACTACTGTAGAAGTTTTCACTTTCTATTTCAATGACTTCGAATCCGGGGCCTTAGGGAAAAATACCTGGGTGAACCCGTATTCGTCTGCTTGAAGGAAACATCTCTTCATTAGGAAGACGAATGGGTTAAATTCTGCAATGACGTCATCTGAGTAACAGCTTTGAAGGATGGACAAGATTGGCGCTGGGTATCATAAAGGGATTACTGAAGCAGCCAAGTGAGCTGTCTCTTGATGGCTGCCCAAGTAACCAAACCTAACCTTGAGTTTTATACCCTTAACCAGCAGTGGCTAATGAGGGTCTATTTAGTTTGTCATTCCTTTTAAACCTTTTTTAATATTTATCTAAGACCACATAAAGTATATGTATTGTGGGTCTTTGAGTAATTCTAAGTCGCATTAGCCATGTTCGTCTGTCAAAATCACGCTGACTTCCGAACGACTAAAAAAAAAGAACAGTGTGTGTGTCAAATGGTTTCTATTTCTCATACTGTAACGATTCTGCTGGATAAGTCGAAAAGATTAATGCAGCCAAATGTGAAACAATCAACGTAAAAAGTTGACAAAAACTGAATTAAATTGCTGGCGGAATGCAACGATTGTCCTTTAATTACAACCAATTCGTTAAATACCTCTAGTAATCACACCAACAAATTTCAGGAATATCGGTTTCTAATTTACTTTAGGGCCCATACGAAGCCCACTCTCTGAAATCACGTTGGTATGGCTAAGCCCATAACGAATAATGATTTTGATGTGGTCTAATCTTGTTTTCTTGAAGATCATGTTAAAAGTTAAAAGCATAGGCCCCATATAAAACCTACTCTTGGAAAACACTTTAGTACGCCTGTTACCGTAAACAATAATAATATTGATGTAAATTAGCCCATTACAGATTCTTAAGATAAGAAATACGACTCGAAGAAGATCGGTCTATAATTTATAAAGCCCATTCTCAAAAATCTCGAAATTATGGCTCTTTTATCCTTAACCAATACTGATATTGTGGTGAATTTTGGTTGGATAAAACAACTAAAGACACAAGCCCCACATACATAGATTCACTCTACTGAAAACATATCATTGCATCCGTACTTAAATTAATCCAAAGCAATGGCAATAGTACGGTAAGTTAAATCAAGTACAGAATGTTAGATTCAAGAACAGATTATTCAAGTGCACCGTACTTAAAAAAATCCGAATTCGGAAAAAAATAAAAGTGAGATAAAAGTCAATCGCAAACTGTGCTCGATCCAAGAATTTCTTAGTTGGTTTTATCCTGAATTCGTGCTTGAAGTAATCCAAAATGAAGTTTGATTCCAACCTTAACAGTTACCCCAGAGAACCAGAGATAGAGAGAAAATTACTATTAACTTGCCCGTTACACATGTTTGTTTCACTTCTGTTTTAATCCGCCCTTTGTTTACAGAAAAACTCTCAATTATCCGCAGCATAGCCGATATGATTTTCGTAATCATTCTACTTTGAAAATTTGATGTATTCAACTAAATAATTTAAAAAAATAGAATTTGGGAATTTCTGCTTCTTATTTTACTATTTAAACAGTGAAAATAATGAATGTTTTTCTTCTCGTAGTGTTGTTGTTGTTTCTACACAAAACAAGCAAATCGTTTTTTACCTTCTTTTAATGTGTTATTGTTGTTTCTAAAACAAACTTTTCAAATACATGCACGCGATTGCACGCTTATTGGTTTTAGAAAGTTATCACATTTTGGCGTGTTTTAAGTACTTTTTAGTGTTATTCGTACTTAAATTTGTATGTTTTGTTTTAAGTACTTTTTATTAAACTTAAATTTAGTATTAGTTTTTTTCTTTATGTGCAAAAGTTTACGAAAGTTGTTGTTTAAAATTTCCCGGGAATTACTTGTAGGAATTGAAAACAATTTGATATACCGTGAAAAAACTCTAATTACAATATTTCTATCAAATTTTTTCGAATTTCGGCAGCAATAATAAAAACCTATCACATTCATAAACAACTCAAACTTTATGTCACTCTTTTTAAAATGCTTACTTACCATAAACTTGTGCCCAATAACATTTTTGTCTTCAAACATTTATAAAGTTTTTTCTTTATTGTTACTTTCCTTGAATTAAGACAGTTGTTTATTGTTTAATTTTATAAAAGTCATGTCGAAACATGTAGCAACTTGTTGTGGTTTTGTTCAAACAAACAACTGCAACAACATACTACTGTTCTAAAAGCATGTCTTGTCTTTGATTCCCATATTAATTTTCATTCATGTTTTAATTTTAAAATAAAAAAAAACAATAAGAGTAAAGAAATAATAACAAAAAATTAAAGAATAAAAAAATAATGAATATTTTTTGTGTGGTCTTTGAATTAAGGCCTTGTCAGTACAGAAATAAGAAATAAAATCAGAAAAAGAAACTTTAGAACAATGAAATCGTGATTTCAAATTGACTGCAACATAATTGAAAACATGACTTTGTTTTTTTTTTTTTTTTTTTGCCTTATTATTCCTTTTTTTGGAAGACTCATAATTAACTTAACAAAAAGAGCAGACATAATGTTGCTGACTTATTTATCATTTTCTTGACGCTTTTGTACGATTTTGTATAGGTTATAATACTCCCTACACTCTTTTCTAAGTGTATTTCAATTGTTTACTGGCATTGGCAACATCGTGAACATGAAGTAAAGTTTTTAAGAAACTAAAAAATATCCGAATGTGTTTAAGGTGTTTGCAAGTTTAATTTTAAACTAAGTTTATATACATATAATAAGTTAAATAACGGGTCCGCCATCTAACGTTTTTTTCAACTAGTGCTTATTTCGTGAATGTCTGATTTGACAGATAATTAGTTTTCTCCTTCCGCTGAACGAATTTGGTTGTGTAAACGATTGAACAACGCTGGGAAATATGCGTTTTCGCTTCGCTAAGTGGGCCTGCGATCGACTTACAGAATATGCCGATTTTGCCAAAAAAAATGATCTTTTCAGATGAAGCTTATTTTGATCTTGGCGGGTATGTAAACAAGCAAAATTGTCGCATTTGGGGCACAGAAAACCGGCACGCATTTATTAAAGAGCCGATGCACCCAAAACGAGTCACTGTTTGGTACGGATTTTGGTCCAGAGGCATAATTGGGCCATTTTTCTTCGAAAATGGACAAGGAGTGGCCGTTACAGTCAATGGCGATCGTTATCGGGCCATGTTGAACGAATTTTTTTCACAAAAATTGAAGAGGAGGATATTGGCAACATCTGGTTTCAACAGGACGGCGCTACGTGCCACACAGCCGGAGCTACACTCGATGTTTTGCGCCCTGGTTTTGAAGATCGCATTATCAGCTGCAGAGCTGATGTCGTTTGGCCACCTCGGAGCTGCGATTTGACACCGTTGTACTATTATTTGTGGAGTGCCGTCAAAGATAAGTGTTACGCCGACAAGCCAGAGACAATTGACGCTTTAAAGGACAATATTCGTGAAGCCATTGGTGAAATACAGCTGCACACAATCGATAATCTGCTTAAAAATTGGACCGATCGTGTAGGCTACTGCATGGCCAGCCGAGGCAGCCATTTGAAGGAAATTATTTTCCATTATTAACTGGAAGGATTGTACTTTCAAATAAAAAAAAGAAATTTGGAAAATATTAAGTAGTTTTTTTTTTAAAGCATTTTCCAAAAAAAAAAAGTTATTTGGCAGACCCTTTGCATGCAAAATACTTTTATTTAAAAACAAAAATTAAGGGATTTTGAATAATTCATTATTTAATTTCATTAAATTCGCTGGCATTTCAAAAATCAAAGGCCATTTGCTAAATTTAGGAAGAACGCAAATAAATTAGACAAGATCTGTAAATCGAATTCGAGTTAATTTTAGTCGGCCAAATTTTGAAAACGATTGAACGTGATGTTCACATCTTATGAAAAACACTCAAAAAAACTAAGTGCTTTGTCCCCGACAGAGGACAAAAAATTTTGATCATGCTTTCAAATTTTCAAAAATAAGTGGCTTCAACCCCCTACAAACAGTACATTCGAGAAGCCCCTATGCCGGCACGCCATAGGAAAGAGGTAGAGATCAAAGATTAGCAAGGCTCCCCAGCACTTCACCGAAATACATAGAGGGCTATAGATGATAGCCCCATCATTCTAGACACTCCGACGGTAGACCAATCATCAAGTTAGCGGGAATAAAAGCCGGTTATACAAGACAAAAATAACAGAGGGATAGCAGAATAACAATAGACTGGATCATATGGCAACAGCATTTGCACACGGGAAAAATGAATACGGACAGCACAATGGATTGAACGCACGATAAACTAGGAACAACTGCAACACAATCTTTCTACCTAACCTAACCTATACCCTGCGGAAATAATGTAAATCTATGTATCCATTAAAAACATCGGTCTCGCAGGCCAAATATTGCAGTATTCGCACACATGTCTTGCTTTCATAAGCTTTAAAATTGCCCTCAATCGAAGTTTATTGAGAATGATGATGTTAACAAAAATCCCAATTCTTTCGCGCTCTAAAGAACTTGAACCATGTGGCTCAACTTGCGCCATCCTGTATGAGAAGAACAATTTGTTAGAGTAAATAATTTTAATCAATTTAACCAAAAATTTCGTCACATTAGCACTCCCTTAAAGTAAAGCCTAAAGCCATTTGTTAAATTTGCAAAAATACGTTTATGTTGATAACATTTGCAAAAGAAAGTCGAATTTTTTAAGGATATCCAAAACATTTCACTGTATCTCAAAGCTCTCCAATCCAATTTGTAACAATTGAATTTTTCAGATATCGAAATATATAAAAAGTTGGCAATAAAAAGAAAAAGTAGTTCAAAATTTTTTTTTAAATTAATTTTGCTAAAATTTCATCAACTGAACAATTCCGTTAATTTATAAGAGAAACAATATTCTTTAAATAACAAATTAAATAAATTTTCCTAACAATTGCAGAACCGTTGTCGGTTTTGACGAAAGGGACAAAAATCTCTGTTAAGAATCGAAATCGAAAATGTGGCTAAGACTAAAATTTAGAACACAAATTTTCAAAGATGTCAAGTTAATAAAATTTGTTATTGATTTGATAAAATTTTGAATTCGTTATTTATACTCTCGCTTGTTTTAAGTTTTGAATTCAGAAAACTGGCCTCCAACACTTTAATGACCATCAAATTCGTTTTACTGAGCTGCCTAAACAAGAGCGACAAGCGTTTTTTTTAAACATGAAAACTCTGTTTCCAATATATTTTCAATAAAATAAAACGACCAAGCGATCTAACAAATAATGTTTTAAAGCCGGGTGGTGTTAAGTTCGCGTTCTAAAGTTTTGTTTCGTTTAAGCTGTGTGAGAACGAAATGTTTTGACTTGCCTCTCTTGTTTAGGTAGCTCAGTTAGTCATATGCACCTCCTAACCCTTTTTGAATTTTGTTTTTCATTTTATTCTTATCTTTTTTTTCATTTTTTTTTCTTTTCAAAAAAAGGTTGCAAGATCAATGGACAGATAGTTTTGGAAGGCCAAGAGGTTGTCGCCTCAATCGATGATCGTTGTTTGGTGTGTCAATGTACGGGTAATCAATTAAAGTGCGCTAAAAGGACATGTCCTGTTTTACAATGCCCGATTTCGAAACAAAAACTTCATCCCAATGAATGTTGTCCACGTTGTATGGAACAAAGAGAATTTATGCCACTACCAGGTAAGAATATTTTTTTTTTTTTAAGTTTAACATTTCTTATGTATTGGAAATTTTTTCAATTGTAAACACTACAACGTCTTCAGTTGTATTTTATAGCACCTTTAAATTATTCTGAAATATAATTGAAGTTGCAACTTTAAAAACTTTATTTTATTCAAAAAGTTCCCTATTTATATTTTAAAAACATTTAAATTCACTTAAAAAATGTGTGAATTCAATTCAGAATAGCGCTTTATGTTTTAAGAGTTTCGAAATTAATTTTATTTTAATTCAAAAATTTCCTCCAGTACTTCCGTAATTTTTAATTTATTTTAAAAATTTTCGTTTTTTTTTCTTCCAGGAAAATGCATTTTCAATCATAAAATCTTTAACGATAAAATACAATTTATGCCCGATCGCTGCACGAATTGCACCTGCACAAATGGCACCAGTATATGTGAGCGTAAAACCTGTCCCATACTCGAGTGCTCGCCGGAATACCAGGAACTGGATGGCTGTTGTCCACGTTGTATAACGTCTGAGGTGCGCAGTGAATGCATATCAAATGGAATCAGCTATCAAAATAATGAAACATGGAATTTGGGACCCTGTCGATCGTGTCGCTGTACAGCGGGTAATATACGTTGTTCCGAAATGCGTTGCCCGAATATAAAGTGTCGATCGAACGAAGAGCAAAAAGTGTTGGCCGGTGAATGCTGTCCCAAGTGCATAGAGACAGCCGGGACATGCACAGTGTTCGGTGATCCCCATTTCAAGACATTTGATGGTAAATTTTATAGTTTCCAAGGTTCCTGTAAGTATCTGCTCGCCTCCGATTGTCGCGATCATACATTTTCCATACGTTTAACGAACGATGCTCGCGGTGCGAACAGCTCTTCGTGGACCAAAACGGTTACATTGAAAATGCGTGGCATTAGAGTTAATCTGGGACAAAAGATGCGAGTTAAGGTGAATGGCAGTCGTGTAATGTTGCCCTACAGCCGGGGAGCTATAACCAGTATAGAACGTTTAAAGGAGAGTATAATACTTAAAACGGAATTAGGTTTGAGCATCGAATGGGATGGCAACAATTATCTGCAGATCATGGCTCCCTCTTCCTATAAACATCGGCTGTGTGGTTTGTGCGGCAATTACAATGGTCTGGCCCGAGATGATCTTACAAGTCGGGATGGTGTTAATCACACAGAGGTATGGCGTTTTGCCAATTCCTGGAAAGTTGGTGGCCCTAAGGCGTGTTCAAGGAAAAAAGAGAATATTGCAGTGCAGCCTGTGTGCAAGCAGAGAAAAACCAATGCTTTGTGCCGTCCTTTGCGCATAGCCGAAGTGTTTGGCAATTGCAATGATCGTTTAAATCCCAACAATTATATCGATTCCTGCAAAATGGACGTTTGCGAGTGTCCGGATGGCATGTGCCATTGTGACAGTTTTGCCGCTTATGCACGTGAATGCCAGCGCTTAGGCGTTACCCTGCCAGATTGGCGAACTGCCACCATGTGCCCGTATGGCGTGTGGAAAAGAGACTTTAATACTACACTACATCTACTGCATGACAATCCCTTTTACGGGGACTTGAGTTTCTTGCGCAAACCGATGGCCAATCAAAGAGCGCAGCGTAAACACAAAAAAGCTCAACATAATTACAATGAAATTCAAAGGAACTTCATTGACAAACATGTACCGAAAGTTTTATTAGCACCAAAGTCTGCAGATCGCACACCGCTGCCGTTACATTGAGGCTGAATGTGTAAACATTTTTCGGGAAAGAAAAAGAAAAAAGCGTTACGGTTTTGTTAACTATATGTACTCCTTTTGTAATAATTAATAACTTAATTAAACGAAAATATCTTTAGATCAAATTTTATAAAAAATTAATTTCTCTTGCTATTAAAAATT
Organism: Pollenia labialis; assembly: GCA_949318255.1. Classification (NCBI taxonomy): domain Eukaryota; kingdom Metazoa; phylum Arthropoda; class Insecta; order Diptera; family Polleniidae; genus Pollenia; species Pollenia labialis. Next base: position 32,437,115 of record OX439143.1, on the reverse strand, counting down.
AAGAGAGAGAGAGAGAAAATGAAAGATTTTGAAGCTTTTACACTGAGGAATATTTCCCAGTAGAAAAGTAAACTGTATTTGAAAATGTATTCCTTTTTTCCGTACATCTTTTCATCCAGTACCGTTTTTTTATTATGTTGTAATAAAACCATTTCTCTCTCTGTCTCTCTCTCTTAAATTTAACTTTAAAAAGAGAAATAATTATTTTTCTAATAACCTGATTATTAAGAGCATATTGCTTTTGTTGTATATTTATTTTTTTATATATAAAGTAATTATAGCATGTTTGTTTAGTTTTAATTATTTAAGCTTTTTTTCGAAAATTTTTTAATTTTTCATATTATTTTTGCATAAAATGGTTCTCATTTGTGTAGCCAAAATTGTTTTTAGATTATCTTTGTATATTAGATAAAGCTTTTTTACATATTTTTTTTTACTTTAGTAAGAAAAGCTTAATAAAAAATCAGAAATGTAAATCAAATTTCACTTGAGAAATCTCCGAATCTAACTGCATACAACCTCCAAGAAGAACTCCTTAAAAAAATTTCAATTTTCTTATAGAATTGTAGAGAATTATGTACCCGTTTACACTGTGCGATTTTTGTCGCAGCGATTCTTACTTTATTGGCGAGAGGAATGAGAGGATTTAAAAGGGTTAACAAGCGAGTGTACTTCTTGTTCTCTAATTGTTCGCTTATTTGATGAAAAATGTATTTATGTTCGGTCCCACTGAACAAGTTGCTGCAATAAAAATTTCACAATGAAAGCGCAAAATCAATTTTAAAGAAGAACCGATAACAATTGCAGCGTGAGAATCTTATGGTCTAAATGAGCACTGAATAACATTAACAACAACATACATACGTATTCCGAATGCATACATGAAGCAATAAGCACAGATGTCGCATTCCTCTTCTCTTCTGCCGAAAATTACGTCACCCAAGACCAAATTGTATGAAAATTTTCCTATCAAGACAGGTCTTTGCTTACGGCAACCAAAACATGCATGCGCAATCTTGTTTATTTGATTCATGAAATGCATATAACGCAAACAATATCGAAATGTAAAAGTACAGCCTCAGCTTTAAAGAGAACGAGTCGTATTCAAAATTGTCAAAAGTTGTTTTTATTCCGTGTATATGAGCCAAAAATTGTTTATGTGTGCATTCAATTTTATTTATTTTATATGGAGACGATTTTGAAAATTTAAAATTTTCTGTAAAAACAAAAAAAATTAAGAGAGCGACGAGTTTGCCTTGGGAAACTGTCGTTTTCCTATAATATCAAGAAGTCAAAAATCACAGCTTTTGTAAAGCTTTCTTAAATTTCAACAAATCGAGAATCATTTTAAGTTTTTATTTTAAAAATTTATATGAAAAAATAAACTTTCTTTAAAAAATAAAAAGGAAAAGAAGCAAACCTAAAATAGATCTCAATTATATTAAAATTTATTGTTATTTTCTTATTATTAATCTTATTTTAGTAATTAGTTTCTAAACTTAGTTTATATTAAAAAAAAAAAACAAACTCATACAAACATTTTCATTAAACATTTCCAGAAAAACTTTAAATTTCCATTAAAATTATAAAGGATTTAATATAAATTTTTTCCAAATAGAGCTTTGAATTGTAAAAAGCTTTAAAGTTTAAAAAAATATTGTAAATTAAAATATAAAAACAATTCTATTGGTAAATAATAGAAACAATATTTACAATTTTAAATTAAAAAATTTCTCAAAAATTTTTTAACAAAAGAAAAAACTATCAAAGATTTTTCTGTCGCAAGGCGAATTCATACGGGTATCTTCCTCGGAAAAAAAGAGAAAGAGTTAGGTCAAATGTTCCTTTTTTATACTTAGATACATATATTATGTATTCTCAATGCTAAACTACGTACAAACAAAAATTGACAGCAAGCGTAACTATCTGCGGTCACCTGTATGAATTCGCCTTGCTCTATCGTAAAAATTAGCGAAATAGATATTCGAAAACTGTTCTTTAAAAAGTTTTAAAGATAATAACGATTTTTGTATTGTCAAATGTATTTAAAAGAAAAATGTTGGGAAATGTTTCTGTTGACAAAATTATCGGTGCGAAAATTCTGAAAAATTTCTATAGATAAATAGGCTTTTATATCGATTAAACGGCTTTAACATTTTTAATTTTAATTTTTTTTTCGAAAAAATTTTCTGATGTTGGAATTGTTTTTAAACAAAAAAAAAATTTTTCGAATAAATTTCGATATTGAAAACAATTTTCCGGCTCGAAAAAGCTCTAGAGACAAAAATGTTATTTCGTGAAGAAGGGAGTGGAAAAATATTTTAAATGACTTGCGATTGTGGATATGAAACGTTTTTTCCACTAAAAAAAAAAGTTAAAAACCTTAAATTTGCATGGTGTGTTAAATTTAAATTTCTTGATATTTTTCATAAAAGTTTTTATTATCATTTTTTTTTTTGATAATCGAAATAAAATTTAAAATAAGTAATCCTGCCTTGTAAAAACGTTTTTTGCTCTCCTGAAAAATAATTATTTTGTTACCTGAAACGTTTTTTTGCGACAGTGCTTCAATTGTTATAAAGAATTTTTAAATCCAGAAAATTGTTCTCAAAAAATAGAAAAAGTTTAATACTTAGCAAAATTTAAGAGGTTAAATGATGGTTCTTTTGAAAAATTTTCCACCATTTTTTTATTGAAAAAAATTTCTTGGACATTTTTTATTTCAAAAAGGTTTTCTATCCACAAATAATTTTGTATTATAAAGTGTATAAAATTTTTTTATATTGAGAAAAGTTTGCTTTCAAGAAAACGTTCGAAAAGTTTTTGCAAAATTATTCCATTTGAATTCTAAAATGTCTTAATTAAAAATTTAAAAAATAAATTTATTTAAAAATTTCTAAAAATTATTTATTTTACAAAATTTCTAAAAATTTATTGTTTAAAATTTTTTTTATTTAAAAAATTTTTAATTAAAAACTTTTATAAAAAATAAAATTTTACACAATTTTTTTAATCCTGCATGAATGTGTTTGAAAATCAACAATCAACACAACAAATGTGTGTACAAAATGTTTATGTTCAACCACAATGACAAATGCTATGCGTTACTGCTCATCGCATAATTTAAAAAGTGTTGTGAGGGAACAAGAATTCAAAGAAATGCACTCCAGAGAGTATTTGTTTCCCTAAAAACCTTTTAATACAGTAAGAGAATGTTTGCCTATACTCCTAGTATTTGAAAATTGCCCCGTGCAGTCTACGAAAATTTTTAATGTTTACTTGTGCGTCGTTTTTGCCGTAGAATTGTTTTTGCGAAGAACTGCTGTTGCAAAATATTCTCAAAGAAATTAACATATCGTCGGCTTAATATGCCAACCCGCAAACTTCCTTTCAGCACATTTGACAGGAGAGACATAAAACTTCTTATATTTCATATTTGCAGCTTGAGAGAAAAACCCAAAATATAGATGGTTTTACACACTTCAAGACTCAAATTGAAGAAAAACTACATGCTGGTCGACGAGGCGTAGATTTTTCTACCATACGGCATCAAAATTTCAATTTACTCAAAAAGTGGATTTAGCCGACGTTTTATAATATTTCTTACACACTCAGATTTCAGTAAAAAATAATGTGTGTATTTTTTATTCTTACTCTCATTGCTGTGTGTATTTTTTTATTATCTTGATAATTTTTGAGTTTTTTTTTATACCTGCTTTTCATTTGACTTCCACCATAGTAAAGCATTTGTTTTTTACTTCAGCACTTTCACACTCTTAAGGTGGAGGTACACGCTATGCATACTATACGTTGTTGCCTTTTGAAGACGCATGCGACGCTTCATACGTATGAATATGTATTCTAAGCATTTGCAGTGTAACTTTTTTTTACACTGATACTACCTTTTTGGCAAATGCATAAACGCATCCACGCATTAAGGGTAAATTGGCAGTCTACACTTCTCTTTAGAATTTTATGTTTTTAATAGCGACACCAGCGTATAGAATTTGAAATTTTTTTTAATGATTTGAATGCAGGCCTCTAATTTATATTTAGGTTTTAATTATTATCCAATATTTTTTAAAATTACATTCAAATTTACAAAAACAAAAAAAAAATAAAATAGAAAAGATTCACCTCATAAATGTTATTTATTTTCATTTACCAATTAAGCCATATTAGTTTAAACTAAAAGTATATAAATGTATGTATTAAAATTTTAAGCAAAATAAGCCTTCAAAATTATAAACAATTAAAGAAACTAATTAGCTAAACATTCTTCTTGTGGTATAAAATATTTATGTAATCGATAAAAAATAAGTATAAAAAAATAATTTAAATCAAATCAAAACTTAATTTAATTTAATTTTATTGTTTAATTTTTTACAAAAAAAAAAGAACTAAGTTTTTTTTTATAAATATTAATAATTTTTTTGCACAAACAGTATTTTTTGCTTAATTATACTTTAAAGAAATCTATTTTTTACTTTTTATTATTTTATAAGATTTAGCCAATACTGTTCTTTTTTTCAATTAAAATTTTATTAAATAAAAATAGAAATTTACTTCTTATTAAATATAACACTTGAATGTTAAATTAACAAAAAAAACATACTTCTACTACTTATTACTAAATAAAAAATAAAATTATAAATAATAATTAACGAAAACGTCAGCCATATTACTTAAACAAAATTTATAATTTAGAAATTTGCATAAAATTCCACTTAAACTAAAAGTAAAACGCAACTTGTAAAGTTCAAAAAAAAAATTACCTACAAGTAATAACAAATGAAAATAGACAAACAAAAAAAAAACTATTTTACTTAAAATACTTAAATAAAAAACAATATTATTAAACAAAAAATTACACTTGTGGTTTATTTTCATCAGATTTTTCAGGTTTGTAATAATTTAGAAACAAGTTAGAACATACGTATGCACATTTAGTCGGTCAGGTCAACACCTCTCTAGATAATGATCTACACACAGTTGATGAATACAATTGATAAACTAAAAAGAAAAATGAATCTATCCGTACCAAAATATAGCCAAAGCGGTGACAATAGTGCGGTAAGAGCAGAATGCTTGACTCAAGTATGGATTATTCAAGTGCCCCGTACTTTAAATAATCCGAAAAAAGTATTGACTTAAATAAAAGTGAGATTTAAGTTAATGTAGTCGTAAAATGTGCTTAACTCAAGATTTTCTAATTTGGTTAAATCGAATTCGTACTTGAAATAAGCCGAACATCTGATTTTAACCTAAATACTTATCCCAGAGAACCAGATATTGAGAGATTCAAATATTATTTACTTAACCGTTATACATGTTTGATACAACTTTTGTTGTCTTCCCTCCTTTGTTTACAGAAGAACTCTAAATTATCAGACAACAGCAGCATGCTCGATGTGGTTGTTATCATTCTACTTTAAAACTTTAATGTATTTAACTTAATTATTTTAAGAAATATAATTGTAACGTGACTTTACAAACTTACCCTACATACATACACATTTAATCCTAACATTTTAATTCTAAAATTATGAACTATGAGTAACCCAATACCGTGAATAGCCTTACTAATTTGCTTACCACTTACTTTTACCTTTACTGTTTATATTTTCTTTACTAAAATAACTTTTTCACTTTATAATTCTCATGTGGTTTATTTTATTTTTGAATAAGTAGACAAAGTTTATTCGAAACAAACAGGGATGGATATTGCCACTTACACCAGTGTCCATCCTCCGCAATCATTAGTAACCGTCGTAGTCAGCGTTACCATTCATAATTTTCAAAAAGAGGCACAAAAAGGGGAATTATCAAAAAAAAGGCGCAACTTTAAAAACAGGAAAATTTTCAAAAAAAAAAACAAACATATGAATTTATTAAATTATTTTCATCGAAAACTTAAACATATATCGTGAAACTACATGTCTTGTTTGCAAGTAAACTTTTATAAACTGTTATAAACTGCATACAATTTTTATTTAAATTATTTATACAAAACAATTACTAATTACTTGTAAATAGAACAAGCTTAAAATAGTGTTAAGTATAACTAGGGAAACCAGAAATATGCTCTAAAAGCGCGTTTTATGCGCATTAAATATGCAGTAAGAACTTGAAAATATGCGCTGCAAATTGTTACAAATTTTCTAAATTTTATCCTATTTGGAAGCGATCGGCTCACAAAACCAAAGATGTGTTAAAAGGTTAAAATTCATATAAGAGTTATTTGTGCCGAATATTATTTAAATATTAAATATTTTGTCTTAAAAAGATTTTAGGGACGGCCGCTAAATTGTTTATTAATATTAACATTAAAAAGAAGGTTAAAGCTATTTATGTTAAATGAATCGAAAATAATTTAATTTGCAGTAAAATATGTTTGGGGCGCCTTCATTGATTGCCAGTACAAAAAAAATTTAATTCAAAAAGGGGCAAAAGGGGCACAAAAACTAAAAAAATGATACAAAAGGGGATTTTAAACAAAGGGGCCAAAAAAGTGACACGGCAGTCAAAAAGGGGCAAAAATGCGACTTTAGTCGCATAACGGTAACGCTGACCGTAGTATGTAGACCCAAATTGCTACCACAAAATGGGCGCAATAATAAACAAAAAAACCTTTCCGAAACTATTTGAAGACTCAACTTTAAACATCTTAAAGAAAAATTGGAACACAGTAAGAGATTTTCAACAGCGATTGTCTCAATTTAAATGCTCCTGAATTAAAGTCAGTCACACTTTGATGGTGGCAGAGCTATAAAAGATTTGCTGTGGCATATTTTCAAACCTTTCACCACGAGTGGAAAGGGTATATCTAAGTTTTTAAATTGATTAAACGATGTACGTCTGGCGATCTGCCAAGCCCCGTTGAATTTTGCTATTGAAACTCATCCCGAATGTTTCATACAAAACTGAGATATGAGCAAAAAACCACGACTTCCTCTAATTTGTATCCATAGAATTCTTTGTTGTTGTCGGTTTTTATACCCGCACGACAATAAAGGAGAGGGTATTATGAATTTGTGGTGACGTTTCTAAGCAACACCTCAAAATATTGGCCCTATACCGATCGACTTAGAATCACTTTCTGAGTCGAATAAACGATGACCGTCCAGCTGGCTGGCTGACTTGCCCATGAATCTTAACCTCATAACATAATTTTGTTCAGGCCCATGAATCCCAAATTGGGTGCACTTTCAAAAATAGTTTTTACATACTTACTTTTGTTGGTATTAAGATTAAATTTAGCCCAAGCTTATTTCATTACAATCAAAATCATCTTAGGAAATTGAATTGGAATTGGTCCATATTTGACTATAGCACCAATATAAATACCTACTACTCCCGAAAAGATTTTAGTTCAAGATATCTAAATTATATTCGGCACAAAAAACTTTTACATGAATCTTAACCTCAAATCTAAATTTTGTTTAGGAGGGGCTATGGGTTCCAAAAAGGACATACTGGCAAAAATTGTTTTTTATACTGTGGTGTCGACTTTACCGACTTAACATTCTTACCTGTTTTATTCTGTTGCATAATGTGCGTTATATATATGTATAGCCGAATAAAGCACACTTACTTGTGTTATTTAATGCTAACTTTTTCTGTTTACATTATTTTAAAACCCTATTTTACTTTAATTTAAAATATAAAATGCCCTGTATTCATAAAAAACAAAAGTGAATTTATAATTTATTTTAAGGAAAATTTGTATAAAAATTTAGTACGTTTGAAATCTTTTTAATTTTTTTTTTTTTTTGATACCGACAGGAAGTATTTTTGCTTATTTTTTAATTATGACAAATTTCATAATTATTTAAATTAAACATCCTTGTTCTGTCACTTGCATCACCAACAAATGACTAATAAGTTCAACTGCAATTAAAAACAAATGTTGCCTTCATATGACTATTTAAAATCTTACTCACTTCCCGAACAACCTACGCACTTTTAATGTCATAAAATTGAAAACTTCTAGGTGCTCCCTTCTAATTTATGACAAACATAAATTTTGCAAATGCGATACAAAATTCAATACAAAAAAAAAAATTAAAAAAAAGTGAAATGAAATCCTAAAGAAATACAACCGCAATATAATAAAAACGAAACAATAACATTAAGAAGAACAAGAATAAAGAATAATGAAAACAGCCCATTAAAAAAATAACAAAAAAAAAAACTTACACATGTAAAATAATAGTTGACATATGCCAGTACGTATGTATGTGCATACGAAAGGACGGACAGACGGACACACTCTAAAATGAACAACAATTATTTTTACAGCTTTCGGTTATTTTTTGTTTTTTTTTTTAATTTATTTAAGTTTGTAATAATTGGTTTTACTGTAAGTACAATAGCAACAACAATAAGAACAGCAGCCAATGCTGCAACGGCAAGCGACAGCCTTAACAACAACAACAAATATAAATAACAATAATAATATTAGTAGCATGTGTTAAATTGTTATTGGTTTTTGTTGCTATCATTTTATTTTTTACGATCTGCTCATGTTAAAAATAAAGAAAAACTTTTTTTATTTAGAATCTCATAAAATTGAATGCAGATTTAGGTACCCTACTTTCCTACGTTCTTTTGAGACGACATGCCGAGTTCTTGTAATAATTACACAGATCGAAAATTTAAAGTTTTAATAAGGTTGCGTTTAAATGTGCTAAATTCCAATTTCATAATATTGATAAACTGAAATTTATTGCTGAAGGGATAAGCCATTCCTATGCGCATTTCACTGGTTGCTTAGGCCAGATCGGCAGGAAACTTCATTCAAAGATTTTAGAAAAACCAAAGTTATTAAACAAATAGAACCGTTAAGCGAATAAGAATTGTAAGCAACAGCTTTAATTGTAACAATATCAAAGCTTTAACAAAAACAACAACAATAAACAGTGAGTTTATCTTTTCTTAAAGTCCCGATTTTTTTGTCAACTCTAAATGTATTTGTAAGTGGGTAAAGCAAAAACAAAATTAAAAATAAATTACTTTATTTTATTTTTGAGTTATTTTCCTTTTAAAGCTCAAAAGACCTAATTTGGTTGATGTAAATAAAAACAAATTTATTACATTTCACCCGACGTTTCGTCACTTTTTTGGTGACTTTTTCAAGGGTCGTCCATTTAAATAAAAATAATAAAAGGACAAAATTAATACGAAATATTTTTCACAACAAGCAAACACAACTTATACAAATTATAACGCGTCCGCCATCTAACGTTTTTTTTTCAACTAGTGCTTATTTCGTGAATGGTAACACTTGGCTCATAATTAGTTTTATCCTTCCGCTGAACGAATATGGTTGCGTATACGGTTAAACAACGCTGGGAAATATGCGTTTTCGCTTTGCAAAGTGGGCCTGCGATCGACTTACAGAAGATGCCAATTTTGATTTTGGTTTTGAAGATCGCATTATCAGCCGCAGAGCTGATGTCGTTTGGCCACCTCGGAGCTGCGATTTGACACCGTTGTACTATTATTTGTGGAGTGCCGTCAAAGATAAGTGTTACGCCGACAAGCCAGAGACAATTGACGCTTTAAAGGACAATATTCGTGAAGCCATTGGTGAAATACAGCTGCACACAATCGATAATGTGCTTAAAAATTGGATCGATCGTGTAGGCTTCTGCATGGCCAGCCGAGGCAGCCATTTGAATGAAATTATTTTCAATTATTTGGCTGACAATTTATGTTATTTTACATTAAATACATCAGATTTTTAATAAAATTAAATTGCACAAAAACATTTAACAAAAAACAGTAAAGCACAACTAAAAATTATTAACACAGATTTCGTTATATTTGCGGTTCTATAACTTGCGCTAATGTTGTCAATATCTTCATTGTGGTTCATTGTTTTCATTATGTTTTGTTGTATTCTTAAGCTTTCTATTGTGTATCTCTTTCTCTCCCCTCGTTCAAAATCCAACACTCTCACTTGTTCTGTTTCGAAAGGAGTGAGATTTTGAAATCATGTGCTGTGATAATGCATTATGTTGCCAGTTCACCAGTGAAATGCTCAAAGAAATAGCTGATTCCATCAACAATAAATTTCAGATTATCAATAGTATAAAACCTTGTTAATTAATATTTTTGAATCCGAAGAAAAACTTTGATAAAGTTTTAATAAATCGAAACCAGAGCTTAAAAAAAACTTGACTTCAAGTAGCAGTGAATACAAGAATATGCCATTACCTAAAACGCAAAAGGCCCATGCTAACAAAAAGTTACAAATCTACTTTTTCATTAAATCTTGTTGTATTGCATCAACACAAATGTCCACAAAAAAATTTGGAATCTTTCGGCCAACAATAGCGATTTTATTGGCAAAAATCTAACGTCTATTGTGCATTATTTGGCAGTTGCTTTATAAACAAGTCTCTATTGTGAATAACTTGTCAGAGCTTGCATTGTATTTATCATCATTTTGTTTATTAACACTCCTTCAATAAAAGGAAAAAGTAATTTAATTATGTTCCCACCTTAGAATACAAATTAAGATTTGCATGTTCGCTTCTCGTTCACTTTAACACTTGTTGGGAATTTATTTAGTAAAATTGTTCGCTTGAGTAAGCACTGGCGATGCCAAATTTTTTAAGTTTGGGAATTCATTCCCAAAAAAATTTGTTATGGGAATCATTTACAATACGCAATGAAAACAATATGGGAATATTTTTGAATTTATCAATTTATAATATTAAATAGTTTTTTTCTTCTACTGTAAAATTTTCAAAATATTAGATAGGGCCTTTTGCATTTTAAGTGGATATATAATAAATTTTACTATTATTATTATCTAATTTCCTAGGTGGAACATAGGGCCACTTCCGAATCTCGTTTCATTCCGAAGGTTGCCATCGAGGGGGGATTGTGATTGTAATTATTATTATTTCTTGTGGTTTCGGTAATCATAAGTTTTAAGGTGAGCAGAAGATAAACCTGATACACGTGATTCTGGACTTAGGGTTGCCAGCTATCCTACCAGACTAGCGATGTAAGTATCAGCCCTTTCCTAGAAGTCAGATGCTACTTGAGCCGCTCCTCACCCGGTCAACAGACGCTCGGTGTGCCCGTTGGTCCGCAGGAGCTATTAGATTTCACTTATATCTGGGAGCCGTTTCCCTACCCGCTATCTAAGGGTTAAAGGTACCTCCAAGCACAAAAGAAATAGTCAAGGTAAAAAAGGGACAAATTTAGCACCACTTTTCTTAATGCTTTGTCCACACGACGCTACAAACCATCTCTCTGATTCTAGATTGCCAACCATAATGTTCACATAATTAATTTTTGGATCATATTGACAGTTCTCTTTTTGTTTGTGTATACTTATCATTGGTTTCGTGGTTTCTGTTTTTGGTGTGATTTGGCTTGGATAAAAAAAGTAAGTAAAAATTAAAAAAATATAATCAGGCAATTCACAAAGTGTTCTATTTTGTCATATAAGTTGTATTTGCTATAATTTTAGGAATGTGGCATTAATACCACCGCTGCCTATTTCCCCACGGCATAGATTTCTGACAACTTATTATTTTATAAACAGTAGATATTAGATTGTTTGACAGTCCTCGAAAATTATTCTAATAAAACTCACAGGTAATGTAGAGCTCGATAAGGTCAGGTTTGCCCGACTTATGGCTAATAAATCAATGATTGTTTTAACGTTGGTTTAGTTGAACTAAACTTAAATTTATATGCAGTTTAAACTTAACAGCTGTTAATCAGTGCCCCATTTATTATGTGTACTTTAAAAAATAATAATGTGGCAGCACTACGAAAAACTCGGTGACACAGTGTCCATGGACACCCTCTATGGGCGCAAGGGTTTTCTCATCTAAGGTAAATTAAGTACCAGCATCGCTAACAAAAGCTTCTCTGCACAGCTGGCCTTCGGACGGGCGCTAGGATTTTCTCTTCACTATGACACTTTTTTGAGCATCATAACGTCCATGGACACTGTGTCACTGCACGTTATGCCAAGCCACCGTCAAACTCATATGGTTTCAATTGGTAGTTTAAACGCCCAATTTTCTGCGTTTAGAGATGGTTTACATGTTTACTGAATTATAGAGTTTAACTTGCACTGATTTGTTAGCCCTTAGCATTTTTACTTGTGCAGTTTTAATTTTAATGGCCAACAAACCAAAGGGAGTGTTAAAAGTCGTCTCTACAACTACCAGAGTTGGTGGCAAAAGTTTTGCTTTAAATTAAATGGAATATAACAATTTATTATGGAAAGCACTAGACGCAAAATAATAAAATAAATACTTTTTGCAACATTATTACCGCGAAATCACCTCATTCTTAATTTATTTTTAAAGCATTCGAAAACAGGAGGAAAAAACAAAAAAAACTATTTTTTATTTTTGTTTTTTTCAGACATTAATGTGTCAAGTCAATATTGAAATGACAGCTTATGATGGCCAAAGACAAACCAAACAAAAACAATAAAAAAAAACAACTAAATACATTAAAACATTTGCAGTTTACAACATACATGCAACAGCGACTTACAGACAACGGAAAATCAAAAGAGAAAAAAAATATCGTACTTAAGTACTTGAGTTTAGAATGCAAATCACGTATTTTGTAAATATGAGAAATGTGCACACACTCTGTGCGAATTTTTGCAAAAAAAAATTAAAAGTACTTTAGACTGGTCAAGAGAGACAGTTTCTGTGTTGAGAACGAGAGAGGTAAAAAATGCCTTAATGATCCTACTAACATACTCCGTGAAGTTAATTACAGACAAGCAGGACAGACGGATTTGTTTTTGTAAGTAAATAACCCAGTGAATTATTTAATGGTAAATTGTAGAACCTCTAATTAGGAGGACTATAAAGGTTTGCCCTAACGATGACAAGGAATAATAAAGTAATTCATAGATGTTATTTACCCTTTTTTAAAACGAGGACATCGGCGCCACAAGGCAAAATTTTTCACTTTTGTATACCCCATACTTACAATTAAAAAATTAGAGGTTAACCAATGCGATTCTTTACAGAGTTCTAAGAGTTCCGCGGAATCGAATTCCAATATTGTTTACTTATTTATTTCTTTAAGAAGAGTTACAAATACACGCAGAGAAAAAACATGGTTGAAGTATGGTTAAAAAAAAACATATTATGGTCCCTGCAATGGCAACAAACAAACTTTTGTTGTTTCAAACAAAACTTTTTTCACGATTGATAATATTTTGTTTCTATTTAACAATAAATTGTTTACCTCCCTTGAAACTTCAAATATGGCTGAATTCAACAATATATTGTTTTAATTAAATAAAGCTACAACCATACACTTAAACATATTATGGTAACATTAACCATATAATTATGTAGGCAACCATATTATGGTTAAATTCATCCATCGAAAAGCTAAAACCATATTATGGTTGCTTTCAAACATGTTATGGTTAAATGTTAATAACAATAATATGTTTAAAATTGTAATATTTTAAAACATTGTATGTTTAACTTTAAATTTTAAATAATATGTTTAAAAAGCAACAACATTCTGGTCGTTTTCTTTTTACTTGGTTTGCTTAAAATTCTCATTCATTTTATTTTAATTATTGATTAAAACACATAAATTTACGTAGAATAAAATAGTAGAAAAGAAAAATAGGTAATGAAGGTCGTAACAGGCTGGAATATGAATCAAAGGGGATTTTTTTTATAAAAGTTTATTTAAATAAAATTATAATTTGACAGTAAACACAAATAAAAAAAATTGATGAAATAAATAACCATAATATGATTAACATTGACCATATTATTGTTAATTCTGACCATAATACGGTTACTTTTGTCAAAATTCAGAGACATTTTGACCATATTATGGTAAATTTTAAACATAATATGGTTAGTTTTGATCATTATTATGGTTAATATTAACCAAAATATGGTTAATTATGACCATATTATGGTTTATTTCGGGAAAAATTTTGTTGATTTTAAGTATACTATGGTCATAGTTAAACATAATATGGTAAACTGCAATCTTAAACATTGTTAAAATCCAACCATAGCATGTTGCTCATAGAATATGGTTACCTCCAACCATATTTTTTTTCTACGTGTACAATTATATATTATATTCTAACTTGAACTTCAGCCCGTTTTAGTTAAATATACCAGAGCCTCTGGCGGGAATGGAACCCGCAACCCTCGGACTGACAGACTAGTACCAACTTGCCTACTGGGGCAAACAATTTGTTACTTAAAAATGTTTATTTTTCAATAATTAGTATTATGGTTAATTTAGTATTAAAGGCTAAAATTCTTTGAATTTAATTTCCATTAAATAATTTTTATGAAGAATGGAATTTTTACAACATTCTTGACTGAGCTGGGAATCGAACCCAGGTTTTCACAGACATCCTTTTTTTAATTCGAAAGCAACAATTTTTGTAATTATTTTAATTGATACTAAACGAATTCTGAGCGAATCGAAATTATTTTTTTAGTGTTGTGAAAACTCAAATAAATGGCTTACAACACTGAAAAAATAATTTCGATTCACTCAGAATCGACTGAAAGAACTTGAAATAACATTTCTTTCGAATCGATAAAGTATTCGATAACGACTGCCAGAATTAGCCTCCTGCTTACAATTATTATCCGACCGCGAATTAAATACAACTCGGATGCGTGGGCCGGTACTTCAAAGTAGATTTAGAAGCTTCGCCACCGCGTTGAGGAAAAGGCGAAGATTCTCATTGGCGACAGTTGGGTATCCAATTCTATTGACTCCATTGACCACTTTCGCAATGTGGGTCTTGACGAGATACAAGTTGTATATGTAAATTTTTTTTTTCGTACCAAGAATACCCAGCTCCAAGTGTGTGTTTTGAAGCTAACAAAGCATTATTAACAAAATTCTGGGACCCTTCAATAGAATTTGTTTATGTTTTTTTTTAATAAATTTATAAAGATTATCAAATTAACACAAAAAATATTTTCGCTAATAATTTTGACTAACAATTATTAGATAAATACTTACTTATACATATTTAAAAAAAAATTACTTAAAATAAATATGTATTCTTGAATAATGTTAAGCTCTTTAAAACGGCCAAAATATGAGGAAATGAAAAATCAAGCACGCAGTTCACCTAAGTTTTGCCTCTAGAATAAAGGATATATTTATAGATGCGTTTCTGCCAAAAAGAAAAAATTCAAATTTTTTTAGACACGTAGGGATGTGTTGAACTTTCTTCTGGCATCACTGATCGTATATCACAGCTGGAAACTGTCGATATGCCTAACTTTAAAGTTTTTGCTGATAAAGCGTTAATTTACTTTTTTATGTTTTTGAGGTATCGGGAGAAAAAATTGTAAATTTTAAATTGAACACACCTATTGAAATCCAAAAATAACGTATGAGCAATATTTTGTGCATTAAATATATAAAATAATCATACGCACTGTAGCCGCGAAGAGTAAATTACAAAAAAAAAAAAAGTATTGAAATTTTGTCGATCTGCATTAATCGAATTGTATTCTGTAGCTGAGGACATCATGACCGTTTTGATTATTGTAATTTGAGACACCCTATTGTAGGACAGGGCCATTTTAATGGGTTATCAAATGTGGGAAAATATTTTTGAGACATAAATATGAGTTCTCGTCTAGATAATGAAACATTTGCTGTGGAAAAACTTTCTTTAATTCTCTCTTGCAACTGCATTTCTGCTAGGGTTGCCAGAAATCTATATTCTAATAAAAATTGACTTTGTAAAAATAACTGGACAACCTAAAAAGTAAAAAAAAATAAAATTTAATATAATTTTGTTTAAAATAACATTAAAAAAACGAAGAAACGTAACAATAAAAATTCAGTTTACATATCGTCACCTCAAATCAAAAAGGGCATTAGTAACAAAAGAGTTCAAAATCTACTTTTTTGCGAAATAATCTTAAGCACCAGAAGACGAATTTTACTCGAAAAATATGAGAGTCCAAAATTATTTATGCACGATGTTAGATCTTTGTCCAATACGTGTAGAAATGGACAAATGCATTCCACCGATAAGATTTCTAAAATCGGGCAATAAATTAAGAATTCTGGATCGTTTTTAATTTTTATAATACTTAAGGTGCCCTAATTGGGAAACCTCTGTTGGCCCTCCTAATATGTCTATATAAGTCCTTAAATTAGCATCTGGAATTTGATTTCAATCGGACTAACCGTTTACAAAGTCTGTTGTCCGTCTGTTGAAAACTCGCTCACTTTCGAAAAACGCAAAAGACATAAACAAAATTGGTGTCAAATTGCTTGTTGTTATCCTTCGCAGTTTGGAATTGAAATCCAGCAAAATCGGTTCAGTAGGATCAGAGCTATGAATCAAAATGTGGAACCACCACCTTAAAAAATTGATAATTTTGTTACAAAAAATAACATAAATGGTGGAACAAGTCACGGAATGATATAAGATTTTGCTGTAAAATTTCGTCATGATCCGTTCAAGATTCACCCTAGGCCCCATGTAAACCCTACTACCGGAAAACAGTTTAGTACGTCTAAAACCCTAATAAATAATGCTATCATAATAGAAGTTGGTACGTCGCAGTTTTATATGACTAAAAATGCCACTGTGAAATTTCGTTAAGATCGGTTCATGATTTACACTAGTCCCCATATAAAGCCAACTACCGGAAAACAATTTAGGCGTAAGCCCGTAATTAATAATACTATCAGAATAAAATTTAATACTTCACAGTTTTATATGACTAGAAATCACACTAAAAAATTTCGTGATGATCGGTCCATAATTTAGTTTAGGCCCCACATAAAGCCCACTCTGGTAAATTAATTAAAAACGCCAAAACCGTAGCAGATATAGATATTGCGGTAAAATTTCTTCCAACTTAGCTTCATATGACTATAAAAAATGTCATGCAATTTCACTGTATTCGCTAAAACTTATTTCACCGCTGTATTGAAATGCATGTCTTTTAATACGAGATATCACTATCCTGAATTTGGGTTCATAACTTACCATGGCTCCAATATAAATACTCCTCCTTAAAATCATTTAAGTTCTGCTCAAGCTAGTTAAAATTGCCATAAAAAGCATATAACTTTCTGATGGTCGGTCAATAACTTAATAAAGGTCTAAACCGCCACCAATTTTGATGCTGACGTCTGTTTTTATAAAGATAAATTAATAATAAATAGATATCATATACACGTAGACAAAAAATATGGTTGGAGGCAACCATATTCTAAGAGCAACTTACCATGGTTGGTTTTTAACAATGTTTATGTTTGCAGGTTACCATATTATGTTAAAATATGACCATAGTATGTTCAAAATCAACAATAATTTTCCCTAAATCAACCATAATATGATCAAAACTAACCATATATTAGTCAATATTAACCATAATATGATCAAAACTAACCATATATTAGTCAAAATTAACCATAATATGGTAAAAATTTCCCAGAATTTTGAGAAAAGTAACCAAATTATGGTCAGGATTAACAATAATATGGTGAATGCTTATCATATTATGGTTAATCCATTTTTTCAATTTGTTTGTTAAGTGTCAAATTATAATTTTATATTCTTGATAGGTGTTACGTTCCACTTTTATAAAAAAATCCCATTTGATTCATGTTCCAGCCTGTGACGACATTCATATTTTTCTGTTCTACTAGCTTTTTCTACATAAATTTATGTGTGTTAATCAATAATTAAAATAAAATGAATGAGAATTTTAATCAAACCAAGTAAAATGCAAACGACCAGAATGTTGTTGCTTTTTAAACATATTATTTTAAATTTAAAATTAATCATACAATGTTTAAAAATATTATAATTTCGAACATATTATTGTTATTAAATTTTAACCAAAACATGTTTGGAGGCAACCATAATATGGTTATAGCTTTTGGATGGATGAATTTAACTATAATATGGTTAATGTAACCATAATATTTTTAAGTGTATGGTTATAGTTTTATTTTATCTAAACATTATATTGTTAAAATCAACCATATTTGAAGTTTCAAGGAATGCAAACACTTTATTGTTAAATAGAAACAAAATATTATCAATCGTGAAAAAAATTTTGTTTTAAACAACAAAAGTTGGTTTGT
The DNA here is from genome assembly GCA_949318255.1 of Pollenia labialis. NCBI lineage: Eukaryota > Metazoa > Arthropoda > Insecta > Diptera > Polleniidae > Pollenia > Pollenia labialis. The sequence goes on along the minus strand of OX439143.1, from coordinate 32,418,986 downwards.
TGCCATTGCAGGGAAAATCATATGTTTTTTTTAACCATTCCTCAACCATGTTTTTTCTCTACGTGTAGATATCACTCCTGAAATATTCGAACTGTCGATGGAGGGTATCAAAGATTCAGCACAGCTGAATATAGCAGTCTAACTAGTTTGTTCTTAAACTTATAACTGCGTGTCGCTTGTTTTGGTTGTAGGCAAATATATTTGAACATTTTTCAAACTTTCATCAAAATGTAGTCTTATTAAAATTTCCAAAGGGCATCCTTTTCCTTTATTGTGAGTAAAGATTATTTCAAATACTTAAAGTACATGGATAATATAAACGAGATCCATTTAAGTTTACAGATCTCGAACGTTACTTTTATCGCATTTTTGAATATAAATTGAAAAATCTTTGGGCAAGATATAAATTGTTCCTTTATATTAATGGCTAATAAATCACTAATGGCTTAAACGCTGGTTTAGTTGAACTAAACTTGAAACTATATGTAGTTTAAACTCAACAACTATAAATCAGTGGCCCATGTATTATATGTAGTTAAAAAAATAACATGTGGCAGCACTATGATAAATCTTATCAAATTCATATGGTCTGCATTGGTAGTTTAAACGCCCAATTTTATGCGTTTAAAGATGGTTTATATGTTTAGTGATTTATAGATTTGTTGGTTTAAACATATTTTAAACCAAACAGAGAGTTTAACTTGCTCTGATTTTTTTAGCCCTAAGTGTGTAATTAATAAAAATAACTTAATTTTTAATATTAAAGAAATTATATTTTAACTGGACAAATTGTTTTTGAACTGGTAACTGGACAAGACCCAAACAAGCTAGGCAATCCAGGCCATCTGGCAACCCTAATTCCTGCCCAATGAGAGTAGAGTTTTATAGCGCTACAACTACTGTGAATATTTTTTATCTTTGTTTTACTTCTTCTAAACAACAAAAACTGCATGTGCATAAAACAAAGTAGATACCCTTTTGCCCTTTTATCATCAAACTCAAACGTTTCGCAGCAAATGTTTCATAATGTAGAAGGGCAAAATTAATAAAATTTTGAGATCCACAACGACTTGAGGCAATATTAAGTTAAGCAGGGATAGCAAATACGCATGCGATATGTAGCGAAAAAATAAATCAAAGAATTTCGTATTAAAGTTAAAAGTTTTGCTGGGCTATAAAATATGCAAACATTAATTTATATAACCAAAGTGTATGTTTATTCACGAGTATGCACAATTAGTTTCATTAATCTAATCAAAATTAATTAAATAGAAATATTATTTAGCTGCTTTTTAAATTTAATACTTATGTATTATAAACTTTTTTAGCTTTAGCTTCTAACTAGGGTTTCTCGCGGGAAATTTATCCCGGAAGTTTTTTTTTTTTTGTTAAAAGAAATGTGTGGCTTTACCAGAGATTTTCGGATTTCGTAATTGTTCCCGCCGTTAAAAGTTGAATGGGCAGTGCACAAAAATTAGACTTATGGTTTTGTTCAATTGACGTGCTTATTCTATGTACAACTTACGGAAGCCACATCTGAGTGATACCGGACGCGTGATCGGCACCTTTAAATAAGCAATTTCATATGTTCCCAATTGAAGAGGCGGCTGGCAACGCGCTTCGGATTTTGAAGCAAGCGGTTCGCTATAAAAATTCGTCACAAAAAGTAAACTTTTGGAAAGCAAAAAAAAAAAGCTGTTTTTTTTTCCTTTGAACTATTTTCGCTTCAACTATTTTTCTTTTCAAAAAATATGATTAATGAGTCTTTTTCGAGGACATTTGTAAGCAAACACCTGATTAATAAATTAAAGGTTAAAAACGACTCGAAAATTATTGACGCTAATGATTATTAAGTGTTTGATTTTAAATGCAATCAATAAAAAATGTCTCTTTAAATAAATAGATTATCAAGGCGCCTTAAATGTGAGTACATATTTGTCTGGGATCACACTATGAAAGTTTTCTTTCAGAAAGTCTGAGTTTATTGAAAGAGAACATGCTATTATTCTCTCCCCTCTCACCAATAAACTCAGAATTTTTGAAAGAAAACTTTCATAATGTGAACCGAGACTTTACTTGGTTTTTTTATTATCAAATTTCGTGCATCTAGAATGTTGTAAGCTGCTTGATTGCAAACTGGTTATGCAGGCGTTTAAACAGTGGTTAATTTTTTGTTGTTTATAATCATATTTTGAGTAGCTGGATAATTTAAAACGGCTTGTACAGTATTTGTTTTTGTATACCAATCGCAAACGGATCATCCAGGTGCTTGAAATGTGAGATTTTCGCTCGCTGGAAGACAGTAAACTGCTTGGATGTCTATTTTTAAGTTTTATTTCTTAAGAATCGGGAAATTTTTTGTAATTGTCAATAAAATTTGTCAACGCATAACCGCAAAAAGAGCTTAAGCGACAAACACAAAATTTTACAGGAGAAGCTTTTTTATTTTATTTCATATAAAAAAAAATATATAATAAAATTTTTTTTTTGCTATAAAATCGTTACGGTAAATTATATGACCTTGACATTTTAGGAGATGATGCAAGTGTTGCCAATAAAATTATTTATTAAAAAAAACGAAAATTGAAAATTATGTCGTTTAAGCTTTTTTGCGGTATCTAAAAACTAAGTTTTTCTTTCAAAAAACTTCTTCAGTGGTGAAAATATTGTGGAATTAAATTGTGATTCAAAATTACATAAGTGAATACCTTTGAATATCTGTGATGTTCAAGTGCAGGAAAACGAGGAAAAGCTAAAAGCTTTATAAGAAAAAAACTAAAAACCAAGAAGCAATTAAATAGACTAACTAATTACACAGTTCAACACGAAAAAAATTACGGGATTATGACAACGGATTCTGGTAGAGGAGACCAAAAAAAATATACGTGTGACATCGGCATTTTAAAGTTTCCCAGCTTTGACCTGTTCCTGCAAGATATCGGTATATCAAACTACGTTTTCTTTTCATCTGAGGTGTAGGGTATTTTCAGCAGCATTGTAGAAAATGCCATAGCAAATATTTTTGTACAGCATATTAACCCTCTAACTTCCCCTCATTCTAACAAATTGTAAGAAAAACCCCGAAAAATGTTATATTAACCCTTAATGGGCAATCTTGAATTTGACTGGTTTTTGGTATTTTTTGCTAAGTTTTGGGTTCTGTTGTGTTCAGTGTTGTATGGCCAACATTTTTGTAGAACATTTCATCCCTGACCTCGGGATGTTTTTTACGATTTGTTAGAATAAAGCCAAAATGCCTTTATAAGGTGGAGTTGGTGGGTTAATATGTTCCACAAAAATATTTGCCATAACATTTTCTGCAAAGTTGCTAGGCATACCCTACCCCTGAGATGTAAAGAAAACAAAAATTTATATACCGATATACTGCAAGAACAGGCCAAAGCTGGGAAACGTGAACCGTCTTTAAAATAAAATTCCAATATGATCTTTCAAAACGCCGACACACGTATATTTTTTGTTTTTTTTTCTCCTCTACCAGAATCCGTTGTCTCTGACCACCGTAATTTTGGAAAAAGTTTGATTTTATTGCTCAGTGTTATTAGTCAAAATAATGTCTTAATTAACTTTTTAATTTTTCAAAATTAATTTATTGCAAGAACCGGCCGTAATGGGCCGTAGTAAGTTGTTGTGTAATATTAATATTATTTTTGTTAACTTTCTAATCCTTAATTTAGGCTTGTGGAGCTGAAAATACGGAAAACATGGACCAAACAAGTGATGTATTATCATATGAGCAAGATGAAATTATTGAACGGTTTTCATTATTCATAAAAGGATTTGACGCTAACAAAATGTTGAACAAGTGTTTCCAGTTTTATTTGATTTTTTCCGAAATTGCGACCCGCACTTTACGCACCATGTTTACATGTACAGACAATCAGCCAACCAGCCACACAGACTGGCATTATTGGAAAATTTTTTATTCCACGAAATAATAACAACTTTTGATTTCTAACTTCATAATCGTGTATAGCTGTGAATATAAATACAGATTTGTCATGTTCTAAAATGCTTTGCAACTCGCTCTGTTAATATATTTTTTTTTAATTTAAAATTCCCTAAGCTAATTCCGCGTAGCTCTACGCTTGTCTGCAGGAAAGAAACCAGAGTCTCTGACGGGATTCGAACCCGCAACCCCGGCGCTAACAGACTAGTTCACTACCAGCCTACTACTAGCCTACCGGAGCACTCTCATGCATTCTACATGCATTCTACAATGCAACCATGTACAATTTTATGATGTTACCTGTCCGAAACGGTGCCATAAGCGAGCGTACACAATAAACAAACTGTTCATCGCTCAATTTGAAAATAAATTTTTAACTTTGACTGCAACGTTTTATGCTGTTTTGAAACTCTGCCATTTCTTTTAAATTTTCATCTATTTTACTTTAACACATTTTTTAATGCAAAAAACTCCCAAGATTAACCGCAAATCAAAAAAGTTTTTTAGGCCTTTACAGAAGTTAAAAAAAGTCAAGTAAATTAGAAACTCTACACCCAACCCAAATCATTAAAATGTCATATGGGCGTTTGCGATACGCGAAATATTGAAAAGGTCAGCAGTGTAACGTAGTAAACAATAGACAAGACTGACAGGTGACAGACATCGATCATAAAAGTATGAGGCGCTGCGGTCAGTTAGTAGTTCAACAGATACACCATTTGTGTAAATAAAAATAAAATTACATTGACTGTATTTGTAATATTTGTATTTAATAAAAGCAAAACGAATATTGTAACGTTGTAAATTAAGTTTTACCAGGAAGTATTTGTACAAAATTACTTGTTTATTATGACAGTTGTTGTTGTTGACTCTCATTCCCCTACCAAACTCTCTTTCGCTTAATTTGTTTCAAGACACATGCGTGTGGTGTATTGTATTTTTTTATGAAGAAAAAATTCTATGAATTTCATTATTATTCTTTAGATTTGTTCTTTTGGCGTTTGTTATTTTTTTTGATACGAGTACGAAAAATAAAGAAAATAATACGCCCAAATTTGGCAAACACTGGCGCCATTAACAATGTCAGTCATTCAGTCAGTAACCGCTTCAATATCGAAGTGTATACGTCTTCTTCAGTTTTATAATGGCACAAGTAAACTCCACATCATGCCATGCCATACCACACCATTTCATTCCACTCCATCTAAATAGCAACAATCCAGCCGTGGTAAGTATCGGTTGTTGGTATGTGGATGTTAGCGCCAATTAAGTTTGTAAAAATACTTGTGCTCGTATGTTGTTGCGTATTGGCACACGCTTTGCTATATTTTTTATTCGCCAGATAAACTTTATCAAAAAACAGAAACAACAACAACAATTAAATTTTTATACTCGAAGGAGTAGATTTTAGTCAACCTGTAAAATGTTCATAAAAGGAATAAATTGAAACAGTCTGAATGTGTTTGGAATAGATTTCGGATTGCCAAGTTCGATTCGAAAAAGGGGACAACAAATGTCCCTTTTATTCAATCGGGAACAACAGCTTAGATCAACCGTGTAAAAACCAGTGTTCGAAAATAAACCGAACATTATTAAGCGTACGGTACATACACCCAGAAACGATATCTATTTTTTGTAGTGTTTGTGTATTGCTACACAACCCTTAATACCGTTTATAACTTTATTCAACGAAAGTAACAACAATTATGTAGCGTTCTGTTTTTCAGTAAAAAAACGGTACAATTGTAGTAGTTCTGTACACTTACATTATATATTAATGTTCGGTCCGGTTTTTTCACATTGACGAAGGAATGAGCGAACAGCTAAAATTAGCAACGCTTTTTACAAGTATTGTTGTTGTGTTTGCACAACCACAGCACGAATAGTCAGTGTATGTGTTGTGTACATGTTTTGTTTTCTGTAAAATTATGAGCATACACAAGTATGTATTTTGTTTTTTAAAAATGGTTTATTGTCATTAATGTAATGAAATGTTCTTATCTCGATGTTTAGTTGGTTCAGTACAGTATTCTTATTGTGTACGAAGATCACAAACAGAGAACGTTTTTTTTTTGTTTCTACTACACAAACGGTTCAAGTGTTTGTGTATTAAATATTTCTACCCTACAGAACGCTAAAGTACAGTACATATATAATAAACATTTTGAACATTGGTAAAAACCAGAAGAAATGAACTTACAAACACTTTTTTGTTGTAGCGAAATGTTTTCATAATTTTGTGCAAAACAAAGAAAGCGGATACATTATCAGATGCTCAAGCAAGTTTTTTACTAACTTAACTTATACCGAGTAGAATTGACGCTTCGAGCTTTTCCAAAAATTAAAAATTTCATATATTTCCGCAATAACCTCCACTTGTTTTGGACCTAACGTCAGCTCATTGTTGGTTTGACCTAACGACCATGTTTAAAAAAATTGAGTAACGTAAGGGGAATATATATTTTAAATACCTCCTATCTTCATTACCGTAAGAAAAAAAAGCAGTTAAACTGATCTCAACACAAAATGACAACAAGAAAACAAATTTCACTTATGATTTGCTTCATTGCCGTAACAAAAAAGAAGTTAAAGCAAAAGCAACATAAAATGTCAACAAGTAAGTATAGGTATGCAGCACAAAAAGCTACTTTTAAAAAATAAATTGAGAAAAGTGGCGTATGCGGCACAAAACAATAATTTGCACTTTCAATTTAATGCTATTAACTTCTATGTTCGTACATGAACGTTCAAAAAATTTTTAATTTTTCTTCAAAACATATGCCAGAAGCAGTAGTGAAAATACAAAAAAATTCTATCGGGTATATTTTCAGAAAAGTTCATATACCCCTTTATTGTTGTTTTTCTCCACTATGACGTTTTGGCATATGCGCCAAACCAATAATGAGCTAACAATATAATCAGCCTTATTCCGGTTGCCGTTGTCGTAATCGATCAAGTCATTTTTTTGTAAGAGATTAAAGAACACTGGTTGTGTATTACTTTAATCTCTTACAAAAAACTACTTGAGTGATTACGAAAACGACAACCGGAATAGCCATGAATAATTTTTTTTAATTGTAATTTTGAGAACCAACTTGATATGCTTTAAGAATTTTGTAGAATCTGTACATAATTTCACTTGGCCTTTATATTCATATGTACGTATTCTTCCTGATTTGGATTTTAAAGATTCAAACATTCTAAGAGTCATTATTACAACTAAATGATAAAGTTCCTGATAGTTAACGTGAACGATAACGGTCCAATAAAATGAAAAATGTAATTTATATACTGTGGCAACATTGCAAAAGATACTGACTACTTTTGGTTGTTTAAAATACGTAATGGCAACGACTTATTTTTGTTTATTTCTTAATATGTATATAAAAACAAAAATAAGGCAAAAAATTGACTTCTTCTTTCAGTTTGTGCCGGTTCACACACGTCAAGTTTAACTCGTCAAGGTTTGGGTTTTTAGGAGAGGCGGGAAAAGAATTGGCCTTCTCTTTTCCCTTCTCTCCTAAAAGCTCAAGACTTGACGAGTCAAACTTGACGTGTGTAAACCGGCACAAACTGAAAGAAGAAGTCAATTTTTTGCCTGATTTTTGTTTTTATAGTAAATTTTTTTGTTTTTTTGTATTTAACTTTGTTTTTTTTTTAATTTTTAATAATTTTATTTGACATTAAACAGTCAGTCATTGAAGTTGCCATACCTTCAGCAGAAAATATGGCAGCTTCAAATACTTAAAGTGCACTTGTAATGGTTTGAGGATGAAACTGGTGGTAGCTGATCAGTCGCTTTTTAGGTTATTGTTATAACCAAAAACTTTTATCTGTCAGAAAGCATTCTAAAAGCCTCCAAACGGTCAGGTAAGAAGTAGATACGTAAATATAATAGAAGAAAAGTGATGATTTTATTTAAATATATGTAAATAAATATATTTTCAAAAATTGCATTTATGGCCGTTTTCTCATTACACGATTAACTTTTTTCCCAACAAAAAACTGCACATTTAAGAAATTTGGTTTTCTGAATGTCTCATTTGCTTATATTCTGTCGCAAAGCTAACCAGCACTCATCTGCCGATTATTTATTTTCCTTTTATTTGCCGTACAGATAAATTCAATCAGCTGACTCCCATCTTTTACATGTATTTTGAGAGGTGTTGCCAGCTTAAAACCATGTTTTTTGTCGGTGTATTGAGAAACCCAAAATTGTTAACAGACAGTTTATCGGTCTAATAAATTTATGTTGACATTAAGTAACAGGCAGTTTGACGGTACATTGAGAAAATGGCCATTAAAGTTTTAAATCGCTTTCCTACAAAATGAAAAAAATAGACTTAAGCCCTTTTCCTTATTGCCATAGAAACAAATATAAGTTGAGAAGCGGTAAGATTTATTTTTTCTCAAAGAGTTATGTTAAAGTATTAACTAAGATAAAAATAACTATTTTTAAATTCTATATTGACATATTCAACTCCACGATCCCATAGACGGAAGTCTCCCTTCAGCGCACAAAACTGCTGCGGCGGTCAGTGCCCACCTACGGGAGATTTCATGTTTATTATGCGTCTCTATTAAATTCAACTCTGTCCGTCTGTTGATATCAAGCTTGCTTTCAAGCTACTAACCAGAAAATATCAATTTTGGTGTCAATTTTCTAGTTCTGCTTAGCAGTTTGGAACTGAAATCCAGCGTAATCGGTAAAAAAAAAGTAGGAAAAGTGTTGTAGACTTAACTATGAAACAACCTCCTATTATTTTTAGAGAAACTAATATAAATTGGTGGCAGAATACACCGATGCTCATTAAACTTTGAAAAAAAAAATAGTTTTATATGACTAGAAAACATAATAAATTCCGTTAAGATCGGTCCAAAATTTACCGCGGATCCTTAAAAAGCCAATATAAAGCACACTCTCGGACAAAACTTTTATATGCCTTAAACCTTAATGAACAACTTTATTGGAGCAAAATATACTGCTATAAGTCCTGATTTCACAAGATCAAATTTGAAATGGATCGGTCCATAATTAAACATAGGTCCCACATAAAGCCCACACTCAAAAACACTTACGTAAATGAATACGTCTAAAACTGTGACAAATTATGATGTTATAGCAAATTTCGGTTAAATTTAGTTTTGTGAAAATAAAAATCACATTTAAAGAATTTTCGAAGGATCGGCCTAAAATTCATCATCGGTCACATAAAAAGACGCCTTCCCCTAAAACGCTTACAAATTAATTGCTGCATTTAGATTTGGCCCAATGTGTTTTTTTTAATACAAAAATTGAAAAGACCGCTTTGAAAAAATTTGTTAATACCCCCAAAACCGCAAATACTGCAAGGTCAGATCCAATAAAAAGCCTATTCCTGAGATATTCTCATTCTCGGTGTGGGTTCTCAAAGTTTTGTCACTTTAACTTTTTCCGATCTTGATATCTTATTTCGTTTATATTTACACAAAAATAAGGGGCGAACTTTAAGCTGTTTAGGTGAAATGTTTTGAGACGATGATCTATTCCTTATTCTCTACTTTTCGCCATTTTTGGGGAAACCGATTAAATGACAGACCAATACTGTTTTAACTCGAAATTTAAATATTTTCAGTAGAAACAAATGTTTTTTTAATTTTAGAAATACATAAATATTACAGGTTGTTTTTTCGAAAAAGTGAAAAAATAAAAATTTTCAGTTAATACACTATTGTTGAACAAGTGCGATATTTTAGACCCCAAATTTATTTTGTTTGCTTTTACCAATTTTCATCTCTCTAGATTTTCCCTTGTAAGCCCAAAATTAAATTTAACACAAATATGATCCTTAAATTACTCAGGAAACCTGAATGTGGCTCCGATTTTTGTTTTACCAATCAGTAGTTTACATTTACTTTTTTTAAGGTAGATTTTTAATTTTAATCCCTGGCAACTCCTTACATTTCTTCTGGATTTATAAAAAAAAAATTAATTCAAAGAATAAAACTTAAACAAACTAAAGAAGAAAAAAAAACAAAACAAACAAAAACGTCTCCATTGAATAGCTTTTTGATATAAAAATGATCATTTAAAACTGCGATCGATGTCTTTTATCTACTCCGTGTTCTTCAAATAACGTTTTTCTCTTCATCATCATATCAAAAAAGCAAAACGAAAAATCTTTAAGTTGACGGTAGAATTGGCACGAGTCAATCTTTCTGAGCGAAAGAACATGCGTGCGCGTGCAACGATTTGATTTTGTTTGAAATGTTATAAGAAAGAAGAGACATGAAGCCGCTTTGCCAGTGTTTTTCTTATTTTTTGTTTTAAATGCGAAAGAAGGAATAAATAAAATGTCCATATTTGTATTTGTATTGATTGTGCCATAAATTAATTCACTCTTCACTCACGTTGGCAACGAGACTGCAGCAATAAAGATTATAATCAGGGCGAGTTTTTAAGACATTTGCTTGTTTTTGGATAATTTGCTCTTCTTTTTTTTATTAGGATCATTGGTTTTAAAAGATTTATCCTATTTGGGGATCCATAAATATGTCTTTCTTTAATATGACGTGGGAATGTACTTATCAGGGTTTTTAAATTCCTCTTCTTCACTGTTCATAGTTTTTACCAATTTTTTTGTTAAGACTAATTTGATATGTAGTGGCGGCAAAAATATTTAATGCCTGTCGCCCATTTGCGATGTTTATGCGTTATTGAATCACATGTGATCTTAAGTGCCAATTTTGTTGTATGAAATGACACGCTTTTGCTGTGCAACAATTGCTTGTGTATCCTCCTTGTTAATTGCGACGAATTAGCGAAACAAAAATGTTCGCTAAATATTTTAAAATTTAAAACAAAAGTGAACGTTCGCCATTACGAAGTTTTTGCGAAGAAATATTGAACTAAACTTTAAGTTAAATAAGTTTACAAACGTTATTTTCACCTTTTTCTCATCAAATATTTATAGGTATGTAAATGATATTTATTGCGATCTTTTTTTTTAACAAACATAACAGCCGTACCCAAACAAGTCAAGGCAAGTCTTTTTCGGTTGCCAAAAATATATAGCGGTATCAAAATCGAATAATTTAAACCGTTTTAGTGACGTTATTAAAGTTGTTCGTTGTTAATATTGCTAAAAAAAATTCGATTTTAATATCAAAGCAAGCAAGCGACGGGTGAAATCCACGATTTTTTTTATCGTTTCAATAGCAATAGCTGTTCTCTCGTACAAGAAAATGCTAGAGAATTCTTGGTTTGACCTACCGGCCATTATTAAAAAATTGATTCAGATATCCATCCAAATTCTGTATTCTGAATCCAAAACCGGTTTTACGATATTAAGCATTAATTTGGTCCCATATCAACTATTTTAAATTTATTTTATAAATTTTCATATTATTCGAATGTGTATTTTAAGTCAAATTACAATCCTCAAAAGCTTTTATACTTTAATAGTCTTATTCCTTCAATATTTTCCAGATTATATTTTAAATGTATTAAGTATTTTTTTGATCATTTCTTTTTTTCTTTCTTTAGTTATATTTTCATCCATACATGATCTAGAAACTAAATCCGCTATCATATTACATTTACTACAAAATTGCATTTACATATATGTATGTATATGTATATTCCAGAGCACCGTGTAAAATGCATCTAATTTTCAAAAATCTAAATAATATAAAAAAATTGATACCCATATTGCTCTATTTAAAACGAAGGGTTTGCCATCCCATTGCATTTTTGCAAAATGCGAACTAGCGCGAATTTTCAAAAAAGCGGAATCACGTATTTAATTAAATCGACTAAAGATTAAAATATGTTAATTTGGCATTTTTATTACAAACAACCCTGAACAAAAAATTCAAAAAACCTATTTTGTCAAAAAATCCTTAAGAAAAGGACATGGATGATCGTCTTTGGACAAATTGTATATACAGTTGGACGCGCCTTAAAAAACCTTTCTTATGATACTCAATTTGTATAAGTTGGTAAAGACACAGATTCTCAAATTAACAAAACATGCAAAAATATACACTTTTTCAAAATGGTCCAGCTCGCGAGAGGTCAAAGCTGCAGCCGAAATATTTAAAATGGTATCTTAAAAAAGTCCAAGGTTAATTTTTAGGAGGGTACATCGAGCACTTTTTTTGGTGAGTCGCTCTAATGTACTTGTATTATTTTGAAAATGTGCATACACAAAACAAGGTTTTGATACCATAAGTCTGAATTTACACGTTTCATCTTTTGATGCTCAACTTCTTTTCAATTCCCTTTTAAAGATGCCAATATAATCACACGCAGCAATCGGTGTCAACTTATTTCTGTTCAAAACAACAACGATTTTATTAACAGCGAATCAAAGAGAAAACGAAAAGAAAAAAAACATGCAGCCATCGTTTTAAAACACAAAGCGTACTGACCGAGTACAGGCATCTCCGTACTAACCCCCTTTCTTCTTTCCTTTCACACCTAAAAACATTAGAGATGAGCATCAAAAGATGAAACGTGTGAAAGCAGACTTAATAACCAGACTTTTTTTGTTGTGTGTGTATATGTATTCATTTGCTTAATTTCCCTGCAAATAATAGGACCAGTCCAAACACGCGTGTAAAGAGTAGTCCACAAAGGACCAGGACTAGTCCATAAGTAACCCAAACGTATGGAAAAAACCTGGTCTATTTAACATTACGATGTCCTAGGAGAGGATCATATAACCCACCTTTGGACCAGTAAGGAGTAGTTTTAAAACTACTCCATGGTATATAACCCACCTTTGGACCACTAAGGAGTAGTTTTAAAACTACTCCATGGTATACTCAAGAGGATTAGTTTTGAAGTCGTTTAAACACGAAAGCACGTCGTTAAAAAACGAAGACATGTCGTCTCACTACAAACACTTTTTAACAATGACATGGTCCATGCTTGCATTACATCGGACCAGTCCATGGAGTAGTCCATTTTATGAAAATGGGTCAGGTGGTCCAATTTTATTTGCTGGGTTATACATCTAAACATATATTTGTATAAGTTATTTTGCACAGTGATTTTACCCGCATTTCATTTAAAATACAGACAGACCATCACTATCTACAACTGTCACGTAACCTCGTTATGAAAATCTATTTTCTACAGGTTGGCACGTTACGGTTAGTGGCATTTTAGTCAGTTAAGCATTTGCCTTGCTTTCCATATAACAGAAACGATCAGCTGTTTGCATTTTACATTTACATTTATGCATTTACGGTCGGCTAACGGGGCCTTTATTCACAAATACCGCTGTCAGTATTGCAAAGTAAACAATTATAATAGAAACAAAAATTACTTGAACATTAAAAATAAAGGTGGTAAATAAATTCTGATTAATTATTTGAATTAAGTGTACGGATATGTATTAATTCCCTATATACGTTTTTTTGCTCATATTTAGTTGCCGATCAGAGTAACTTAAAAAAATATTTTAAAACTTTGCAAATAATAGGTTTTTGATTAAACAATTTGTTAAGCATATTCAAGCTTTTTTTTGGCATATTTGGCATATATCTTAATTGAAATGTTTTGTTCGTACTTGTTTAAATTTTTTGCGGATATAAAAACATGCCCTAATAATAGCTTTAAAGAAAATATTGAAGATGATTAAATTTTGAAAAAAATATTGTTAACATCTGATATTCTACTAAATGTGAGACGTGTTAAAAGTTGGAATAGTCTGTCTAGAAAGAGAAACAAAAGATTTTCAAACGATTTTTCTAGAGAACCTTAAGTTATTATGCACTTGAAAAAAAAAATTATAACTTCATATGTTCACGGGATTTTGATAACGCTTGGTTTCTGAAAATTCTAAATAATAATTCTTGTTGTTACAACCATATCATGATTGTATTGGTCCCTTTTTATGACTACTACAAAAAGATTAGGATAACCCAAATGTAAATATTGTTTTAAAACTAAATTATGTGTAATATTTTGCTACACAAAAAAAAATGAAAACTTTTTCAATTAAAAAATTTGTGATATAAATTTATTAAGCACCAGTAAACCAATTAATTGTATCAATCAAACGTTTAATTCACTGAATTAATCGTTAATTTCCTCGATTAAACGTTTAATTCACTTTATGAAATTTTTAAAATAAAATTAATTGTATTTTTGATAAATGCTTCAATTGGTTAACCATTTTCGAGTATTTTTTTTTTTTTTTTTTGTTTACAATATTTTAAGAGCAATTAATATGTTGTAAGTTTATGAAAATGTTGTATATTGATCTGTTATAATTAAAAAGACTTGAACTACTACCAAATCCACTAGCTCGAAACATGTTTAATCATGACAGCCACACTCGCTTAAGGAGAAGAGACACTGCAGCACCCACCCAAATAGAATAGCGATTAATACCGTGATGATGGAATTTTTTGTCTGGCACTAGCAGGACATAAAACAAAGTATTAGGATAAGATTTAATTAATTATTGTTAGTTCATATTTACTATATGAAGATTTAATAAATAAATATTGAGAAAAAAAATTGATCTGTTATAAAAATATAAATAATTGTTAAAAACCATTTAACTTCTGACAGCAATAATATACACAGTAAAAATTATTGCCGAATTATTTTCAAACAAACGCTAGTTGGAAAATTTTTTTTGAATTTCTACAAATATTTTACTCATTCAATTAATATTTTTGTTTGATTTTTATTTAACCAACGAAAATGTTGACAACTATTCAAAAATAAAATATACGCGTTATTGGTTTCAAGTTTTCATAATTTTGTATGAAATATTTAACGCTCTTTAATGTTGTCGTTTTTTTATTTGATTGTAAGCAACACTTCTTTTTGTAAAATAAAGAGCAACAACAAAAACACATAACTATAGACTGTAGCAAAGCGAATTCAAACAGGTAAACTCATCTCTACAACTAGAAAAAGCCTCATGTATTTTGTTTATACAATTTTCTGGTTGGTTGTCAAAATTTTTTTATTGCAAATTAAAATTATCACTTTTTTATAACAGAAATTAATAAATTCACTTCAATCATTCGCAGTTTTGAAATTTTTTTTTTAAAAATAATATTTTTAACACTTTTCATTCTTCTCAAAACACTTCTTCTCAAAACAAAATCATATTTTGAAGTTTGAACATATTTTTTAATTCGCCGTGGAAACAGCTGTTGAACGGCTGACGAGATGAGTTTACCTGTTTGAATTCGCCTTGGACTGTAGGCTATAGGCTATAGCAAGGCGAATTGACTAGAAGGTGAGGTCAACTCTACAACAACACTGCTTCTGTGGTCGGGTTGTCAAAAATCTTGCTAGTAAAAAATATAGGTTTGTTTACATAAAAAACTAGTTTGTATACAAACTTTGACAAGTCGACCACCGAAAAAAAACACCATATCGACCCCTTTGCGCGAAACTATCGTATGTTACAAATACCAAATTTTACATGACAGCCATTTTTCTACTTTTCTCTGCTTTCACTTGCAATATCAAATGAAAATATGCATGTGCTTAGATAAGATAAAATAAGACGAAGTGGAATTCGCCTACAATATTTTGCCAGTTGACGTCTCTTTGAATGTAGAACAAGATTGCATCAAAAACTAAATTTCAAAAAAAAATTGGCATATACGATAATTTCGCGCAAAGGGGTCGATATGTTGACTTGACCCCACCTTCTTCTGAATTCGCCTTGGGCTATAGTCTATTTGCGGACGCTTTAAAAAAGTACAACAATAAGAAAGATGATAAAATAGCGCGACGAGGTTTGTAAAAACAAAAAAATAGCAGGTAAGAAAAACGTTTCGATCTTTTTTAACAACAACATTAAAAGAATTATTGGGTTTCTTTAAGAATTATTGGGTTTAATTTTAGTTGGGTTCAAAGTTGGTAAAAAAGAATGAAAAACAAAATCCCGTATTAAATTTTTTAAAACTGTTTAGTTAAATACATCAAATACAAAAATAGAATGATGACGAAAAATATATCAAGTCGGTCTGCTGCCGTTTTTGGTTACTTTTCTTCATCTTTAGCCAAGGAAAGGATACAGCAACAGTGAGTGATGAAGAAAAACATTGTGTGTGTTTAAACAAGACTTCGTTCAATAATTATTCCAACAAAAAATTGTGTCTCAAACTCAGCTGCCGCTCTGCTCTGCCTTCATCTTCTCCTTCAGTGATTTCTTGGGTGCGCGTCATTGCTTGTTCAAGAATTATTGTTTGATTCAGCAAAATAATTTGTTTAAAATTTATATGAATTTCAGTAAACTTTTTGTTTGATTCAGTTAAATTATTTGTTTGAAAAAAATCAGTGTTTTATTTTCAATAAACAAAATGCAAATTAATTGTTTAAATATGCAAATTTGTTTATAGGACCGATTTCAGACAAAAAATGTTTTGATTCTACAAATTTTGGATGGAAAAATAATTTTTTTCTGTGTACCTACAAGTGGCGCATAATGAACTTTTGGATTAATGCCTGTATTCATAAAAAAAATTTTTAATTTAATAAAGGTTTAAAGGTTTAAAGAACAAATTAACTATGAAAATTATACTTAATAAACGTTTGTTAAATTTAATAATCTTTTATGAATACATGGGTAAATAACTGAATGAATTTTTTGTTTACGTTTCTTAAGAATTAATTATGAAAAACTTGGAAAATTTAGAATGGAAAGACTCAGCCAGAACAAAAACCAAATTTATTCAATTTTATTTTGAAAATCATATTTATTTTGAAAATCAGATTTGATTGCCTGGTTGGCAAGCTGGTAGTGAGCTAATCTATCAGTGCCGGGGTTGCGGGTCCGGAATTAGCTTCAGACCTAAAGATCATATCGAATAATGAGCAATGAGGTCCATGTTCACTTGAACGATCATCTCAATAAAAATATGGGCCACTCAAATCTAAGAATAATTGTTGAACATCAAATCCACCCCTAAGATGCCCAGTATGGTTTGAAATAACTTAAAGAACATTGGTTGATATTTTTTTTCGAAAACGACCAACAAGTTGCGGTAAATGTGAATGGCATTTAATACCGGGCCTAAAAAAATTGCATGATTAAAAATTTTTAAACGCTGATTGTCACTTAATTTGGCACAATTCTTGAAGAAGCAAGAATTAAGTAACATTCAAGCCATAAACAACAATATGCGTTACGGACTTTAAAAGGTTTATATAAAAAACAAAAAGTACTGCATTTGGGGGCGTGGCAATATACAAAAAACTAACACAAAAATAATACTGTTTTTATCAAACCCAACAAAAGATGAGAACATTAAATTCCGTTCGGTTTTTTTTAAATCCACAAACTTCATTGTGTTCTGTTCGGCTCATTAATGTTCGCCCCACTGTCCTGGTAAAAAAAATTTTTTACAAAAACAAAATACAAATTGAAAAAAAACCAGCAAAATAATTTTACATAAGCAAAAAATACACACAAACAAGCTGTTCGTGCTGCGGTCGTTGCTAAAAGTTTCTGTTTGTTAATGTCTTTAATGAAAAAAAAGAAACATTATAGAACATTAAAATTTAATGTTTGTCTACAGTATCACTACAATTGTTCTGTTTTTTAACGAAAACAGAACACTATATAATGTTCGGTTCTTTCTTGAAAATAGTTACGAAGGGTATAAAGGGTTGTGTTCGTCTACACAATCACTTTAAAAAATAGATATCGTTTTTGGGTGTGTGAGCCGAACGATAAATAATGTACTGTTTATTTTCGAACACTGATTTCAACAGACCAGCGGACAGACGGACATCGTTAAGTTCCGTTTCACACACGTCAAGTTTGGCTCGTCAAGTCATCAGTTTTCAGGAGAGAGGGGAAAAGAAATGGCATTCTCTTTTCCCTTCTCACCTAAAAGCTCAAGACTTGACGAGTCAAGCTTGACGTGTGTAAACCGGCACTAAATAAACTTTGCTGTACATTTACCTTGAATGAATGGTATACTAACGTCTTTACAAGTATAAAAAATATAGGCAAATAAAGAAATTAAAATACATATCAAAAGTTCGTTTTCATTTTAAAAATTTTACTATCATTTCTTTTTGGTGTCTTCATCTTATTTACTTTGAACTTAAGCCAACTTAATCGTACGACTTAATTTATTTAACTTCATAAATTTTATTTAAAAAAAAAATTATTTTAAAAATTGTTCACTCAATTAAACAATTATTCCTTGAACTTACTGTCAAGTAAATAAAATACTCTTTAGCAAGGCCCATCTATCAGGTCTGCTTACTTGTACAAAAACAAAATACAATTCTTTTTAGTTGTCAAAAATTTACTACCACATATACAAAGCAAAAGGAAAAAACGTGTATGTGTGGCATACCATAAACGTATACATGCACATGTAAACAACTTTTGACAACTAAAAAGAACATAAACAATGATCATCGGGCTTCTTGCACAGACCTTTTCAATGGGCCTTGCTCTTTAGCAGCCGGGGTTTTCTTTATTTAGACTCAATAAAACTCTTTTGAAGTAACGTTTTTTACAAACCCCCCGCCCAGAAAACTTTGCCGTCTAAACGCACTAGTTTTGGCAAAAACCACCAAAACAGAAATATTCTTTATTACTTTGCGTTTTAAGTTAGAATAAATTATATTTTACACATGCTTACAAAAAAGATACAGTAAACAAAATTACATACAGTTTCACAAGAAGCCCTACAGTTCTGATGAACTTTGCTATTTACTTCAGCAGTTTCGGTGAAACGGATCTGTTTCTAATTTGATCACGTTTAGGTTTTACATTCTTTCAAGTATTTCTTGGACATTTTTTAAATATATTATCACTTGTTCCTCCATATTATTGTCACAGCAAATAAAGACACTGTTCCCTAGTCCCAGAAGAGTTCAAAAGGAAAGCAAAAAGTTCTATTGGTAGGACACTCACCTTGTACGGAAAACTTTTAATAGTTGCTTCGGTGTCCGGTCATGAGTGATTCCACTGTATAATGGCTAAATAAGTTTTCCAAAAGGCAACCACAACCATATAATTGTTACCTACGGTCATCTTATAGTTATAAATATAATTTATATTTGGGTCATAAGCATTTTCTTGGTCCATGATTTTACACTATTCAAATGATCCGCGCGAGAAGACATTTCATTATTTTTTTTTCATTGTTATGGGGCAATTTTAATGAGAATTTTTTTAATAAATGGTGATTTTTAAACCGTTTGGGTTGTGAAAAAAACAGACAATTTGCAAAAGTAAATGAAACACTTGTTTGGGGCGATAACTGAATGCCCGCCATTTAACATTTTAAAGATTATTTCATCTAAAGCCGCAGGCAGTCCATTTGTGATGCCAGTTGTAATGTTGTCATCCCCCGGGGGTTGTGCTGCTCCTTTCAGGGGCCAAAGTTAAAGCATATTGGGGAGTCATACTTCTTAGTGTTACATCCAATTGGGTTAGTAACAGGTACATACATCCTACGATGCGCCAAACTTCCAAATGTCAAAGTAACATCAGAGTACTTTATTTTCTTGTCCCACAGGGCCGCTAAACATTCATACCGATCTAAGTATTGTTTGAGGTCACCGTAAATATGCTTCTTTAAGGTCTTTTTTCCGGGAACAAAGAATAAAACCTATTTAAAATAAGCTTATATTTACACACCCAAGTATATTAGAATATCAAAAGATCGATCATGACTCGCTATAGTTTTAATTAGATAAGATCTACCATCAGAACTACCGGGACTTTTCTGTTACAAAGTAATAACTGTATCCTTAACTTATTGTTGTAATGTTCTTTCAACAAAATAAAATATCACTTGGCAACCAATTTATAATGACCAATGACAACATCAATCCATGAGAGAAATTTTTTTTTTTTTTTTTGTTCTGTAATATTTTAGGGAAATGGCAACAATAACAGCCAGAAGACCAATTGGTGACAAATTTTATTGAATAGCATAAAATTATGAGAGGATAATAATTTCTCATAGCAAAATGATGCATAGAACCAAAAGCATATACATTCATAAATTCAATTGTAAGCATACGTACATTCATAAATTATAGGATAAAAAGCAATAGATGTAACCACAGCCAGAAAAAAAATGTTCGTAGGAATCAATTACTCAACAAATTTTTATACATTTTTTTTCTAAGTTTATGTTAAGATTCTCTAAAGTAATAAATAGTTACTATTGGGGTATTCACAAGGTGTGCTATTATGTTATATTGTTGTTGCTTTGTAAACAAAAATTGTCTTAAATTAATAGAACTTTGCTTGCTATGTTTATTGTGCTGTCGTAATGAATCATAAGATACCAGCGCTGAGCGGCAGAGCCGTGCCGCATTAGGTTTTATAGCCGTCGGCGTTAATTGTATAGTTTTATCCGGCTCGCTTCCGTATTTAACCTGCGGTTAGCCATTATTGTAACAAATCACTTGCGGCGTAAAAATAGATCGGCTTAGGACTCTGCTGTTTGGTAAACAAACAAAATAAAATTTATTTCTAATTTGCGTCTGAAAAATGGAAAATAGTGAGCTAAGATCTAATTTAATTTATTAATTCATGGATTAATATTAATAAATATTTTATGTTTGGTAAATATTTATTTTTATATTTGTTTTAAATCATCTGACTTAAATTCAAAATAGCACACTATATTATGAGGGGTTGTTCACAACAGTCGTATTTTTTCATGTTATTATTTTAAGACATATGACTTTATGACACCTTGTGAATCCCCCATATGTTTCCACTATGAGCAAAACAACTTGTTTTGAGCAGAATGTGTCAAAGTGTGTCCATTATGCAAAACTGGTTTTGGTTTTCGAATTTTTGAAATCAATTTGACATTTATGTTGTAAACAAACATGAAATTCATACGCAGTTTTACATGAATATATGTACGTATGTATGTATATAAAAGCACATAATTTACTACCTTTTTTTTATATTATTTTAATATTTTTACGCTGCAAACATATAAATCAGCTGGAGAGTTGCATAAACCTTTTTAATAAGTCTTGATATTTTGGTTAAATGTCCCTTTTTCGAAATTGTCAATCGCCAATAATGGATAACCCAGAGTTGTATTCATGATTTTCGACATGTTTTGGAGCAAAACTAGTTTTTGTTTCAGTTTTTAGAACATGAAAAGTGCATGGGAAAGCAAAACTAGTTTTGTGGCCCAAAATATGTAAGTGGAAACGTACTATAAAAGATTCCATAAAATTTACTGTATGTTTTTCAATTAGTCTGGGTGCGCTGATTTCAAACAAATTAAAATCTCATATCGTGTTAATTTTTTATCGCATTCTGGCAATACTGTAAGACAATCAATACTGACACTACAATTTCACAATTATTTATTGGACAGAAGCCGATAGTCATTCTAAATCTTCATAATAAATAGTTGCGTTTTAGCATGTCAGGGAGATCGTGTGTTACTGATTCAAGCTATTTTTGCTTCATGTGTGGTGAATATTTCGTTGGAAAAAAAGGATATGCAATATCAGAATCATTAAAATATGCATATTTGCATTATTTTGGTTTTGCATTCAGAAACTTGGACAAACCGTGGACACCGACAATATTCTGCATATTCTTCATTCGCATTTAGATATTTTTCAAAAAAAAAACTAGATGCAGTGAGCGCGAACAAAGGTAGATTGCTCACCAAGATTTAATGAAAATTGAAAGAATTTATCGAGGATTTTGAGAAAAAAGCATGCTGGGAGACTATTGATGGACTCTAGTACGTGAAACCGAACCAACAAAATACAAACGAGGTTCAAATAACGCCTTTCACCTTTGAAAATTCATTGAATTTTTTAATAAACAAGTGATTTTTTATGAATGAAACGAATAAAAACATTATTTTGTATCTCAAAAACCAGACGTGATAGAGAAAAACCAATTACAGACTCGAACTCAGCCCACCAAATTACCCTAGAAAAGTTATTTGATTGCTCCAGTCCAAAACCTTGTTGGCTAGTGTTATTAAAGCTTTATAATAGATTTGTAATGTTGCTCGAAAATTTGAATTAGTTTTCGATTTAGTAAAAAGCCAAAAGGATTAATTTGGAAACTTAAATATTTCGATAGAAAGCCAACCTTATAAAATCTTACATCAATATTTTTGGTCATCTCAAATTTTTGCCTACCAAACTTCTTGGCAGAATTATAAGTCGTTTCAGGCTTAGTCATTTTCAAATGTATTCCGCGAAAGGGTTTTATATGGAACCTATGGTACAATTAATTATAGACCGATTAACCAAAAATATTTTCGCAATTTAATTTTTCTCTCCTTTGTTATGCATATTAAAGTGTTTTTCGAGAGAGTGTTTTATATGGGAACTTTATCATTTTAAAGTTTACATGAAAGTGATAGCTCTTAAGATGGCGGCTGGTCAGAGATCCAAACTAATACCACGGGAGTCATTTGCTCCTGAAATCTCAGTTTTAGTGTGACGTATGTTTGAGGGATCAGATTAGCTGCTGTCGGATCTCCCTGGGTTCTGCTATTTGCTATTTAATAGAGGTAGCTTGCTTAGAATACGAATCGGAGGTTATTTAGTTACCAGGGACCGTAACTGTTATAACTTTTTTTTCAAAAATCGGAATATAATAATCTATATAATAATTGAATTAAGCGCACTTTCAGAGTAATTCAATCTTAGTTTCACTTTAATCAATCTTATGTTGGATTACCACTTGAATAATCCGTACTTGAATCGATATTTCTGTATTTGATTTAAGAAAATCCGTACTTACCGTACTATTTATTGGCATCGCTTCGGATCGATTTAAGTACGGATGGATTGATTTTTCTTTTGAGTGTAAAAATGCAGCGTAAGGTGCTAATTTTCCACCCATTTTAGGCAGGTTCGGCCTGTTGCTTGCCTTTCAGTAGGTGGGGTTAGAAAGTTCAAGAGTCTGGAGGCTCAAAGATTCAAATTGCCACTTATTTGTGTTGGTTGTGCTTAAACGAAAGGGCATTGGTAGATGCAGTGAATCCACTTGGTGCTTAGACCCCCTCGGAGTTAGGCCGGCACTACATACAGGGTTTCAAAAACTGCAGTCGAAACCAATGGCAAATTAAGAATTGGAAATACAGTAGTTTTGACTTAACTGCCTTTTGTTTACGTGCACTTTTGACTTAACTGCACAAAATTGATAATTTTTGGAATTATTCTTTTTAATTCCATACAAATTCCTTTTTTAAGTGCACTTTCTATACCTGCACATTTAAGATAAATGCACAACATTTCTGGCATTTTAAAATTATTTTTATACAAAATATCAAAGTTAGCTGCACTTTGACTTAACTGCCCAAAAAAAATATTTTCTGGAATTATTCTTCAAAATCCTTGTTTACGTGCATTTTGTATACCTGCACATTTTTCATATTTTTGGGCAGCTTTAAAATATTTTCATACAAAACATCAAAGTTAGCTGCACACATAAAAATATATGGTGGCCACTTTTTCACATAAATATCCAATTTAAGCTGTTTATAAAAATATAAATCGCAATTATTTTGTTTTTTATGTTTTATGTTCTTTGTGAATTCTCATTGTTTTTTTTTTATTAAAACAAACCGGCCTAAGGATCTGCAAAAAAGGATTTTCCGACAGGATGGTGTTGATTTCGCGACCTTAAGGTTTGTTTTATAGAAATTGTATGAAAATTAGAAGTTTTGGCATGAAAAATACGCCTGATGCCCTTATTTAGGTAGCTTAGTCATCAACTGAGTATTTCACGAGTTGTAAAATAATACCTACATGAGTCTCATACGACTCTTAGCATGCTTTTTGAAAGACTCGTTAGATAATCTCAACACACATCATAAACGATTCCCTTTACTATTAATATAAGCGTTTTCGCTGTGTTATCGAAGAATCTCTCATACGAATCAGCACGTGTAACAGTTTCTCCCGTGCTAGGAATCGTCTACAATTAAAAAATGAGCTCGTCGACGATCAAAAAGACTCTTTGTGAGATTCCCAGTAAGCTCCTGGGTTGAAATAAAATTTTAATAAAATATAAATTTATGTATTAAAAAACAATTTTTTTATTTTACTTTTTAAATCAAACACATAACTTTAGCTGCACTTTTGTGCAGGTAACCACAATTGTGTACCTGCACATTAAGGCAGGTAAATGCATTTAAGATAACTGCATTTTTGATTTACCTGGACAAAAAATCGTGCAAAGGAGATTGTGCAGCTAAGTCAAAACTACTGTAATAGCAGCTTGTCTACTTTGACTGCAGTTTTTTAAACGCTGGCGTAAATTTGTTCACTTCTGTCGAAATAAAATTAAAACAACTTCTTTTCTATGGATATTTGGTGTATCATTTTTTCCTCTTATGCCGATTTTGGTGGATTGACAAAATATATTTTTCCCTCATATTTTGAATTGTTATTAAAAAATATGTGCCAATTATATTCCATTATATTCCCTTGAGAGCGGAAACTAAAAATAATAAATTTCCCGGGAAATCCCGCTAGAGCGATTCCCAAAAAAAAATCCTCATGTATCATCAATTCTCTTATTGAAAATTTTAATTTATTTTATTACTTTATCTTATTTTCGAGTCTATAGCGAAAAGCAAACAAATAAATTGATGGCTTTTTTTGGAAAAAATATGACTTATGATTCGTAGTGCAAAAATATTGAATAAAAACAAAATGACCCTGTGTCGTTGCTTTAAAAGTCTGAAATATTTCTTGTCAAAGCAACAAAAAAAAATTAGAAAAAAGAGCCAACTGGTGGGTGTATGAATTATATTAAACAATTTTCAGCTTTTCTATCCATGTGCAGGAGGGAGTTGTATTTTTTTTTTTTTTTTTGCAGCATCTTGAAACACACCACTATTCCTTTTACTGCGAGGGCAAAAAAGGATAAGAATTACAATAATAAACATTTATTGTACATATTTATGGTTAAACATAAATTTTAAGATAATAGTTGCAACATGAACAACCCCCACTAAAAAATAATGTTTGAACAAAAATTAAAAAAAAAATACAGAACTTATTACAATAATTTGAAGATTTCAATAAATTAAATTAATAAGACTTTTATGTTTGCCAGTACAAGCCAAAGAAAAACATCCAGACGTAATAAAGCAAAACAATTATGATTTGCTTAAAAAAAAAACAAGAGAAATCCTAAGTTGTAGTAAACTGAAAAGATAGAATTTCATGAATGGCATTGATTTCGTTGGCACGTACATAAACATGTCTCAATATGGTTGTGGTCGATGATGATGATGATGATGATGTCTTCTTTTTGTTGTTGAGCCGTCCAGCTAAATAACCAAAGAGGACTGACAGACAGAATAATGAACAAGTAGACGGACAACCGGACAATATACAATAACAGTATCACAAAAACAAAAAAAAAACACATTTAAAAGAAAAGAAGAGTTTGCTTTTTTTTCCTCATTTGAAAACGGAGCTTTTGCCGCCCGCCCGCCTTTTACTTAAAGTTTATTTGTTGAATATAAAATTACACTCCAACACTCATAAATTATAGAGGATTCTGTAATGTTGTTGCTGTAATGTCTGGCAAACTGGCGAACAGTGGGATCAATGCGAAAATGCCCAGATGCATTTTTGTTTTTAATTTGAAGTTAAGCCTTACAAAATAAATTAGTTTTTTGTTTTGTATCAGTTTTAGAAATTCTCTCTGCAGCTCTGATATCAAGTTAAACTCTTTCAAATTTTATTTATTTAATATAAATCATTGGTTATTTTAATAAAGCTGAATATAAATATGTTTATATCTTCTTTTACCTGCAAGCGTAAAAAGAACATAAAGTTTTAAAAAGTTTTCGAAAAGAATCCCTTAATACTGTTCTTAGTGTTCGGTGCGGTAGAAATATGGAAAATTCAAACGCTAACAGAGCACTTCACATACAAAGACAATATACATTTCTGTATATCTGAAAATCGACAAGAGCTATAGCTTCCAAATTAAATACAAGCGTCTTGCTTATAACTTCACAACATCTGACAAAATGTGGGCGGTATTAGAGAAACATCTGGGGATTGGCACACAATAGATTTCCTTACATCTGGGGATTGGCAGAGGAAAAGTTGTCCAAATTCGGTACACATAGCTGGGTTATCAATACAAAACCTCCCTATCTGGGCAGGATTAGATAAGTGGGCGTTGCACAAAATATAATTCTGTATATCTGAAGAACTGTAACTGTGAAACTGTCAAAATAATTAAGCTTTTATGCTATAATATTGTTACAAAGTGTTGAAATTAAGAACAATTGTGATTTTTAGTTGAACTGTTAATTGTAAATGTGATATTTTTAGTTAGGGATGAGCTCATCAAATTTAATTTTCATTAAATTATTTTTCTGAAGGAAGGAATTTTACATCTTGGAATTTTATTGAAATTTATTGATAATTTTCTTGGCTGAGCTGGTACTCGAACCTGGGTCGAATTTACATGTTTCAAGAATCACCACATTCTTTCATCAGAATTCTTTGAGTTCTGACCTCTGCACCACTGCGGTGCCTGCCAGCCAACAGTCAAACGTCAATCTTTAACCAGTGGTACTGGTGGTTCGAAATTTGCTGTTATTATCATTTTAAATTTTATATGACATGTGTGCTTTCTTTCCTCTGTTTTTTCGTATTCTTTTTGTCAAGACTTTGTCTTGAAAACCTGCATACATTTGTTAATTGTGTTTTTTGTCCACGTCGACATTTTATTTGTACAACATTAGAGATTGTGCCATTAAATTTAAAAAATTATAATAGTTTGACCCCGGGCAACGCAAGGTCTTAACAGCTAATATTTCATAAATTTATAAAATGTTTTAATATTTGCCAAATACAAAGTAGTGGTTCTCAATTAAATAAAAGTTTACGAAGATTTATATTGACCTGTAAGTACCAGTCCCGTGCAGGTCTTGCGAATTCTCAAGATATGATCAATCAAAATCCATTTGCGCCTGCAGATTTTGAGTTATATTATCTTGCAGTTAGCCATCACGAGCAGTTGTTGCACAGAAAAAAAGTTTGCAAAAAATTAATCAATTAAATAATTAATTGGTGTACATTAATTATTCAATTAATTTTTTGTTTGCTGCAATTAATTTTTTTTAATCAAAACCCATAAAATTAAATGTTGTGTATATGTGGTGTATTTTTTAGTTTATGCAATTAATTTTTTAATTGACTAAATTTGTGTCCCATGACTCGAAAATACAAATCCGTTAATTGATATGATCAATTCCTTTGCAGGGGCAAAATTAGTTAAATATTTAATTGTGTGAACGAATTGTTTAATTAAAGTCGATTTTCTATTTTTTCTGTGTGGTTGGTCATCCAGTTCAGCTAGAAAAATCAAAAGATTTGTTTCAGGCATTTATTGTAGTTGTAGTTACTCCAGGTGCTCCAACCATACAACAATATCGATTTGACACTACAGTTAAAGATGTTTGCTTTGTGGTGGTGGTTATCTTGTTTGCTTTACAACTTCTTTCATATCGGCACTAGAGTCTCTGTCATTGCAAATTATGCTGCCGAGGTATGAAAAGGAATCTACGTCGTCGATCAATTGTCTTTGGAGTGTTAAAGTTTGTATTGGTTTAAGTGAATACCTGTCTTGCGACACGGTGGATCTTAACCACATGGTATGTTAATATTAAGCACTTACCAAATGCCCCTGTTTGAGTTAAGGATTTACAGGTAACAAGTCGAGTCTATAAACGACAAAAAATAAACAACCACCCCTTGTTAAGAAGCCGAAATTGTCTAACTTCCACTAATATTCATTAATCCAAGCAGCTTCTGGCGAATAGAAGCAGGATAAAAAATCAGCTCTTCATGTGGAAAATTCCCTACCCGCGATTTTGGATCTAACCCACAAGCACTACGTGCACCCCGAAAGTATCCTTTAAAAGAAGGGCAAGACTCCCACTAGACATTCTTTCAAAGACAGGCAGCATTTCCCAGGACAGCGTACTAATTGAGACCTCACCAATAGCCAGCCCAGTACACAAGCACCGTGGGCTACTGACTCAAAAAGAACCAGATAAAAATGAGGTGCTGTGGTCACTTTGGAAGTTTTGCGTATCCAAGGTCACCTTGCACGGTCATAGATTTTCAATATCGAATAAAAGAATATCGACACAGCAAAAACCGTCATGCACCTCTAGCCTGCCACCTTATATTTATTCTAAATAAACTCCATGGAAGTACGACTGCAAAATGGACGAAATAAATCTTCCGATATCTCTCGACGGCTTCTCTATGACACGCAAATTGTTGCCAGCTTAGCCATTTATGGTCAAATTGGCTGCTTTCGGATCCCAGCAATGAATTAGTCCTAATTTACCCTGGAGGATGAAGCACCAACAGGTGAATTATCCTTAAAACGATCCCTGCACCCCTGAGGGAAGGGGAGTGCTAGAAGTGTCGTATTACTGGTACCAATTCCAAATAGTTTGGTTCTCTTCACATTTATTTTGAGACCAACTTTATTGGCATTAATTGAAAGGAGCTGTATCTTCTTCGCCTTATCATCGAAGCGATGTTTTTAGCACATCAGATGTGAATTAAAAAAACTATTGAATGCCTTTTAGAAATCGCGTTTGATGCGTCTGGTTTTTTTTTTACCAAATGAGTATGAATAATTGTTTTTCATTCTCGATACAATATTGCCCAGAAGATAGACCTTTAAGAGAGAGACGTCCACAAAAAGTTACATCCCTAATGTACGCACTTATATGTATATACTTAAATATTCTTTAAATTGATTCGGGATTCTGAATTTAGTCTTATTATTATAATTAATATCTACAAAAGTGCTAAACTCTTTCAAAAATCAATCCCACTGTATCACATAAACAGCAGCATCTCATCTGTGTTGTCTTGAATTTTGATTTCTTTTCAGATCACACAAAACAATATGAAACAACAACAATGAAATAATAAGCAAAAAATATCCGGGAATTTTGCTACCGTCAAGTTGAAATAGACACGACACGAGTCAAAATAAAATATCCAGAAACAAAAAAGCCGTCACAATTCTCCTCTAAAAGTATCATAAAGCAAAACAACAAAACAGCAGCTACAATAACAAGATGTGAAAAAAAAAACAAAAACATAACATAATCATCTCCTATTCCAGCCAAAATTATGATGAGTTCATTGTAAGGAATACAATGTGATGTTGGTGGTTGGTTGTTGTTTATTTGTTAGTGTTATCATTGACCACAACGCTGACGAAGTCGAAAGTAACAGCAACGTTTTGTGCCACCAACGTACTCCCGCTGCTATTTGTTTAGTTAAGACCATGATATTAAGTTTCTTCACAGTAAATGGCCCTTGAGTGGTTGTTTAGACTGGACGGATGGATGAATGAATGAATGAATGGCTGAATGGTCACAAGAACGTGTAGGTATGGCCCGGCCAATAAAGTCTTAATAGTCTTTGTTTTGCGAAAACGAAAAATAATATTGTACATGACCGTGGGATGATGACATATGATTTTATTTCGCCATGCCAGTACAAAACCATCTTATTCTTTAGCTTTGACGGCTTTTTGTACAAAAGTAATGCTTACGAAATTTATTATTTTGTTACTACACGAAAATTATTCGCATTATATGTACGTGTGACTATAAATGCGAATTCGCATGAATCACTTAGTTTTAGGTTTCGAATTGCAAGTAAATGTCAATGTCGGAGTAGACCCCATTACTAAAGCTAAAGTGGACAATAAGAGTGAAAATGGTTGACAATGAGTTAGTTAAATTATTTTTTAAAAGGATTTTGTTACTAAGGCAAATGATATCATTTGAAAAATTATGAAGTTGTTATCAAAGTTGGAATGTTGGAATAAATTAAATTAAAAATAAAGCAGAAATCTTTCTGGCACAAGCTGAATAAAAGACGTTTGTTTTTTTTTTAACGAAAACAGAGAAAGAGAGAGAGAGTGACATGTTATTTTGATATTGTTGAACACGTCTTTAATAACTTAAAAAGCTTTCAATATATTTTAGGTTTATTCAGTAAAAAAGCGATTTCTCGACTTAAATTCATAATATTAACAAGTAAGAGTGCTTTATTCGATAATAGCAGAAAGTTCTTAAGATATAAATTAACCAACTTTGTGCAACGCCCACTTATCCAATCCCGAGCACAACATCGGGACTGTAAGAAAAGATAAACTCGCTGTTTATTGTTGTTGTTTTTGCTTAAGCTTTGATATTGTTACAAGAAAAGCTGAGTTTTATAATTCTTATTCGCTTAACAGTTTTATTTGTTTAATATCTTTAGCTTTTCTAAAATCTTTGGATGAAGTTTTCTGACGATCTGGCCTAAGCAACCAGTGAAATGCGCATAGGAATAGCTTATCCCATCAACAATAAATTTCAGTTTATCAATAGTATGAAATGGGAATTTAGCACATTTAAAAGAAACCTTGTTAATTTGGGTGCGATGTTGTGTTTTGATAACCAGGGTGCTTGTATTTAATTTGGAAACTTTGGATCCTGCCGTTCTCCAGATATTTACATATAAAAATAATATTAAAAACAACAACAACAAATGTTTTGGAAAAATAAGAGGTTTTTTTGCTCATAACCCAGCCATTTGTGGACCGATGAGGTTGAATTTCAATAGCAAATAATTCCAGACTATATGTGACATAAATATATAACTATCAATTTCGGATCTGGTGTCTTCGAAAAACCTATTTCAACGGACACACACAGTCAGACGGACTTCGTTCTTCGTTCCTCATAAGAACCCAGAAAATATACATAAATACTTTAAAGGCTCTATGATCATTATTGAAGAAAAAAAAACAGAATGAATAACGTATATACACATACCCTTTACCATGGGTGTAGGGTATATAAAATTGAGAAAGAGAAAGGAAAATATCTATTGCGTTTAGTATTTTTAGTGCATGTAGCAGGATCGGTTCTGCATTTCGAGTTGCAGAAACCTAAAAACTATTGTCAACGAAGAAAATTATTTAAAAATTAAATCATGTTAAAAACAGAACAGAATTTTTTTCTTGAAAATGATTAAATAAATTAAATGAAATTCTTTTCCAAAAGTACGCCTTTAAAAAGGGTTTATGCTAAATTACACTGCTTTACAAATTTTTAATTTGGAAAAATACCAAGAACGCCACATGCCTAGATAAGTTAATTGGGACCTTCTGAACACGAAAAACGCTGTAATTTTTTTTCCTAAGTACCGTTTTTTAGATAACGGTACTTTTGTGTTTTTCGGTGTATGGTCCCACTCAAACCCATCCACAAGGAAAGTCCGAGACTGTCTTTTGGCAACTTTTTCACAATATTTGTAAATAACCCAAGCTTAATATGTAATAAAAGAAGTATTATCTTCTCCTGAGGAATGAGTCATTTGTACTCTCCGTGCGTACGTCAACTTCGCAAAAGACAGTCTTGCCATGAATTACCTTAAACAAAAATTTCCGCAAAATTAAAGCAGGTATATTTGATGGACCTCAAATTCGGGCTCTGTACGGTGACCAAACATTTAACGAGTGTTTAGGTCCAGCTCATTTGGAGGCATGGGAAGCATTCCAGGACATCGTTCACAACTTTTTGGGAAACTACAGAAGTCCTGATTACGCTGAAAAGATCGATACACTACTGCAAAAATTCAATGCCATTGGAAAGCGTTGAGTGAAAACATGTATGTATATCAAAAAAGCCGCTATCATTGAAAATTTTATTCTTTTTAACTTTTAGGTTCAAATATGACACCTAAATTACACTTTTTATTTTATTATTCATTTGGATATTTTCCCCACGAACTTGGGCTCCGAAAGTGATGAACAAGGTGAAAGATTTCATCAGGAAATGGAAGAAATCGAGAGACGTTACAAAGGCTGGTGGGATGAACAAATGATGGCGGACTATTGTTGGTTTCTCATTCGCGAAGATCCATCCGAAAAATTAACGCAAAAGTTCAAGTCGCTCGTCATTTTAATTTAAATTTTTTGAATTTACGCCGAATATAGTGTGTGAGCAATGAATATGAAAATATTGTCGTTCCACAACATCTTTAATAAAAACTTTATTTTTCATCCGATTTTTTCAAATTACGCCTAAAATGTTGGTAATGAAATATAATATTTGGTTAAAATATAAAACATTCCAGATATTTACTATAACGTAGAAAAAAATGAAAAAAAAATGAAAAATTTTGAAAAAAAACGTAAAAAATATGCAAATTTTGAACTTTGAGGTGCCATAACTCAGCCATTTCTTTTCAGATAGAAATTTGCAGCATATTGAAAAAGGCATTCAATTACCTTTCCAACGATGTGCCATTTATTTCGATCGGACTTTACGGTTGAGCTCCACCAGTGTTTGAGTGGGACCATACACCGAAAAATACAAAAGTACCGTTATCTAAAAAACGGTACTTAGGAAAAAAAAAGCATTATGCGTTACGGCCACTGTTGCCAAATTTTTTTGAACACTTCCCGCCAAATCGGACTTCAAAACCGCTAGAAACCGCTAAATATTTAATGTAAATCGAATTTTCCTAAAAATACTGCTAAAACCTAAACATTTTTAAGAGTTTTACATAGATAAAGGCTGCTATTTCAAAGGTATACGACTCATAAATTACATCAAAGACTTAGATTTCCAACTTCCCTATCTATTTTATTCCCAAAAAAATAAATTATAGGGATGTATTCGGCTATGCCGAATCTTTGATACCCTACACCTTTATATGGAACCTAAATTTTGGGCCGGTCTTCACAAAATTTTAAAAAGTAATTTATAGTCTTATAAAACTATGGCTGGCCAAATTTTATTATAATAGAACACAGATGGAAAGCGTTACGGTTTTACGCGTTCTAAAGTTTTTTCCGAGAGAAGACTGTATATGGGTCCAATGGTTAGGTCTTGACCGATCGGCACGATGATTGACAATGTAATTTATTGTCATATAAAACTGTGATAGACCAAAATGTATTACAATATTACAATTATTTGTAACCGTTTTAGGAGTACTAAAGGTTTTTGGGAGTGGGCTTTATTTTGGGCCTATCGTTAATTATAGGCCGATCTGTATGAAATTTAACGGTATGATTTTTAGTCATACAGACCAATTATGAATACAAATTCTTTGGGAGTTTTTTCCAATTTTCCAATTTAATTTACATAGGAAACATGGGAGAAGGGAGAAAACTCCCAAAGAACGAATTTGTGCAAAATCT
Organism: Pollenia labialis; assembly: GCA_949318255.1. NCBI lineage: Eukaryota > Metazoa > Arthropoda > Insecta > Diptera > Polleniidae > Pollenia > Pollenia labialis. The sequence continues at coordinate 32,385,800 of OX439143.1, read as the reverse complement.
AAAATCAATATTTCATTCCGCCACTAGTTATGCTCGTTTTTGTAACAAAATTATAAATTTTTTAGGGTGGGTGTTTTACATTTTGATTCATACCTCTATTCCTACTGAACCGATTTTGTTGGATTTTAATCCCAAACTAAATAGGAGAAGTAGTAACAATTGTATATCAATATTTATCTTTTCTTGAGTCGTTCGAAAATGAGCTTAATTTCAACAGACTGATAGACAGATGGACATGGCTTAACCGACTTAGAATTATTCAAGGACCCAGAATAGATAGACTTGATGGGTTCTTAGATGAATGTCAAAACAGTTTTATCCGGAATGACAAACTTAGTATATTTTTATCACAACTAAGTAGTTATGGTGGAGGGTATAACAATTCCTTTATAAAAAGTAAGTGAATTACAGTCAAATCCCGATAATTCGCACCCCGATTAATCGTAATACCCGATAATTCGTAAAAAACTGTCAGTCCCTTTAAAAATCTCGTTAAGTCGTAAAATTTCAATACATTTTGGTCCCGTCGCTAATTCGTAATATTTTTTTTCAAATAAAATCTTCTTTACCTCTTATAAATCGTAATTGTTTGCTAACTACCACTTATAATTCGTAATAAAAACAACAGAAACATGAAAAGAATGATTTTTTGTTTAACGCAATTTTTTTTTTTTTTGGGTTTTTGCTTTTGCATAAGATCTAAAGATTTGTGTATGTTTTTTTATCGTTTTAGTAAATGGATTGAAAACCCCCGTTAATTCATATTTATTTTATTTTAACCCCGTTAAATCGAAACACCGCTAAATGGAAAACACCTATAATTCGTAAGAAATGGCCGGTCCCTTGCAATTACGAATTATCGGAAGACCACTGTATATTGCTTGGGATCTATCGAGACATTACCGAATTGTCACATACAGTCCGAACAAAAATCTTCAGTTCACAAAAACTATTAAAGTAAGTAAAACCGTGAACATAAACAAGTAGTTTTTAGCCAGAAAACCGAAAAAAAAAATTTATAAGAAACAGTAAAAAATCTGTAAATTTAAAATTTTAGAATGGTTTTTTTTAGCGAAAATCAGCCGCTGAGAGATGTTTGCAAATCGCTAGATATCCCGCTTACCGCTAAGACGTAAGATCGACATTTAAAAAACGCTAGATTTAGCGGAAACCTCTAAATTTGCAATAGTGGTTACAGTTTTAGGCGCACTGGACACATCGGGCCTATGGTAAAATATGGACCAATCTTCACGAAAAGAAAACGGTATCGCTTTTTTACGCAAATCATATTTCGGTATTTAATCGAAATCGGTATTGATAACGTTATCCGTTGCCAACATACATTTAGTTTTAAAATTACGTTCGCAACAAAATTTAAATTTAAAGAAAATTAAAAAATCATAATATGTTGTCATAAATTCGTTTTTATTTTTCTTTTTTTAATAAAATATAGTCATCTCTAGTCCACTGCCAAAAAAATTCCAAATTCTGTGTGGGAATCTCAGAATGTATTTTGAAATATTAATATTTAAGCATGATGACAGGATAATAACGAAAGATAAACATGGAAACTGAACACAATCAAATAAAATTAAACAACAGAAGCATCAATTTGAGCCCACACAAGTTGGCTCTGCTAACAGTAGCAATTTAAACCAACTCAAGAACACAACATGTTCCAACCAACGTTACCGCTGTCATACTAAAGTATCAATTTGCCCGATTTTCGACGCTTTTGTTACCTTTTATGGCCTTTTTTACATTACCTTTTTGTTTCAATTTAAACTTTTTCGTGTCACTTTGTGACCCTTTTTTAATTTTTGTGTTTTGGAAACAATGCTGTAACAGCTTTTCTATGTGGCATGTGCCAATCAGCGTTAATATGCACATCCTTGACGTTGTGCCTCCTAAAGGCCTCGTTACTCTTACGTTAATGTTGCGGATACGTTAACGTTGCAGTCGACTTGAAATGTTGGTAGTTACTATAAAAACGTAAACGTGTGAGGTGTTGAGGTGTATGCGTGTACTCGTACATATGTATGTGTGTAAATTATAATTTGTTTTGACTTTGCTCACAGTCTTGTTCCAAAACATGTTGCTAACATATCTGTGGTATTTTGACTAAATATCTTAAGTCGTGATAAGATGGCAAAAAAGCTTTAAAAAAAACTAGCTGAAAAAATCATTTTTATCAAATAATAAAAAAAAACAAACTTAAAGAAAAATTTCGTTTATAATACAACATTTTAAAAATGTATATAATGTATTTATAATTTTTTTTAATTGTAAATCTAATTTAACTTCCTAAAGATGCTAACCAAAGGTTAGCGCAATAATGAGAAAAATAAATAAATATAATATATATTTTTTTAAAAAGAATTCAAGCTTAAATAATTCAAAATAACTAAAATAATATATTTATTTAATATAATAAGGTTAAGGCTAATATTCGGAGCTATGCGCGGTTTTTTTTCTATTTGCATTGTCTAAAATGTATGCAAATATTTATTTTATAATAAAATCGATAATCGAATCAACTGTTTTATGTGTTGGCTCATGTGCTTACAGCTTTAAATTCAATTTTTATTTAATAATTTTGTAAATTATGATTTTTGCGTTAAAATATTGTTAAAACTTGTGTTGTAAATGTAAATTATAGAAAAGAAAATAAGAAGTGGAAATAAAGGAAACATATGTACATATGAAAAAAATGACATCGTTGTATAACTTGCATTTTTTGTTTATATTTGTGTAATTTTATTGTTTTTTTAAATATATAAAGCGAATTTAGTTAAAATTCAAAAATACTTATAAATAAATAAAATGACCATAGAAAAAGTTAGAAAAAGGCTGTTGCAAATTTACAGCAGCCCGCTGCCCGAAACATGCAAAAATACTATTTCAACTATTTATCAATTTTATTTACTCCATCTCTGGAAATAATCTAACTGTTGAATAAAATAAAATAAAAAATTAAGCTTTTAACAACAATATTTATTTCCAACAAATAAACAAGAGCTGCTAGCTGCTTCTTTTATTTTCAATAAAAACCCGATAACTTTGGTTTCTGTGACACAAAAAGCCAACACTAATTTCAGTTCGAACAAAAAACCCATAACAGAAAATTTCATTTCATCAAATTTAAATTAATGTTTGGATGACAATCTCATTAATAAAATTTAAAAGTAAGCCGCTGGTTAAAAAGTTTTGTTGGCAACACTGCTTCAAAACAAAAATAAAATTCTAAACAGCTGATACGTAAAAACGGAGAAAAATTTTAATTTTATCAGGTTTATCCGAAACGCACCGTTACGTTTACGTAAGAGTACCTATTTGCACAGTAGCTTGGTAAGGAAAACGGAACAGCTGATTAGCAACGTATTCGTTTACGTAAGAGCAACGAGGCCTTAAGGTGGCAAATTTGTCCCGAATTCAAGACATCCTTATTAAAGTAGAGGCTTTTGTTAACAAGTTAAAGTTATAAGAAATTAAAAGGAATGACGAAAATAAGCCAAATGCGGAACAGTTTTAGTTTGAGGTCGGAAATCAAAAAACAAAAAATATTAATTCAAATGTAAATATAGAGTGGTCCAACCATAATGCAGGATGTGAGTCTTACCTTAAGATAAAGTTGTTTGCAAAACCTAATTTTAAATTTTTTCCTTTCAATGTCTGAGAAAATTTACCATGGAGAGATACACAATTAAGCAGCGCGTTAAAATTGTTGAAGTCTTTTATTAAAATTGGCGTTTAAATCAAAATGCATTTCGTGCACATCGTAATTTTTGATAAGCATAATCTAGCGCAAATTTCAGCCAACCGGGTCAGTAGGAAATGTGAAAACACATACTTGCCCAGTTCGTTCTGGGCTGGCGGCATCATCGGGCCGTACTTCTGAGTTCGGCCAAGCAGTTATCGTTAATGGTGTTTGTTATCGCGAGATGATAACAAACTTCTTGAGGCCAGAAATTGAGGATATGGACCTAGACGAGATGTGGTTCTAACAGGATGGTACCACACAGTCAACAAAACAATGGTTCTTTTGCGCGAAAAATGTAATGGCCGTTTTATCTCACGTCGTGGCCATGTTAATTGGCCGTCACGAACATGTTATTTGACACCGTTGGTCTTGTTTTTTTAGGAATAGCGACATTAACCCTCAATTATGTCTTAGGGTCATTGAAAATATGGACAATCGGATAGAGGTATGCCACCCAAGTGGCGAGCATTAGGCCAATATTTTCTTCTAAAATAATATAAAAAAATATTAAGAAAATTGATTGAAAACTTTTTGTTTTATTTACAATTAACATCGTGCGTTTTTTTCCTTACTCCAAAGTAGTGCTTAAGCTTAACAAGTAATTTTAAATTAAGTTGTTTGGAGCGGAACCTGAAGACTGTACTTCAAGTGAACCAAACCAAATATAGAAAAAGCATTCTTAAAAAGTAGTTATTATTCGTAAAAACTTTTGTTAAAACATTTTTCTACGACTTCTAAATAAATTTTGTATAGTAAAGTTCAAACTAATACAGTTGAATCCAAATAATTCGTTATTGGAGAGACCGACAGCTGTTTACTAATAACAAGAGTTTTCGATAGCAAAGATTTAGGTTTAACAAAGTAAAAATAAAAAAAAACGATATATAGGGGTTGAAAATTAATAAGGTTCAATTCACTTTAATTTTGCTGGATCCGTTGTCAATATTATGTTTTTTTTCAATATTGAAAATTTTCTGTGCATGTTTTTCTTTGTCATTTTTAAGTCATACTTTTCGCAATAACTCGAAGCAAACTAACCTTAACAAGCTGCAAGCGTTTTTATACATGAAAATTCCATTCCGAATACATTAAAAAAAAAAATCAACCTAGCGGTCTGTCAAATTCGATTTTTTAGCCGGGTGTTGTTGAATTCGAGTTCTAAAGGATTGTTTCGTACAAACTGTACAAAAATAAAAAGCTTTGACATGGAAGAAACGCTTGCCACTCTTATTTAGGTAGCTCAGTAAGAAGCTCAAAAATTCCAGAAAGAAAACTTACTGCAAGTGTTAAAACACGTTGGCTTTGTATATTTTTCAAAACATATTGGTTTTTATTACGAATTAGAAGGGGTTGTTAACGAGTAGGTACGATTTAGAGGGGTTTCCTCAGACTTTGAATTATAACATAACATAACTTATAACATAACTCATAAACTTATTTTTTATTTATTGAATTACATAAAATATTAATAAATATATACTGCAGTATTCATAAAAATATTTTTAATTTAATAAAGGTTTACACAACAAATTTTCTATGGAAATTTTGCCTAATAAACGTTTTTTAAATTTAATAATCGTTTATGAATATGGGGAATAAAGTTTAGTTTTTTTTTAAGCACTACCTGTCTTAACTAAATTGCTGCTTATAAAGAATACTTAGTTTTCTTTAAATGTCACTTTTTTTTGAACCCCTTTTGTTAAACACTGTTTAAAAAATCTTGGCACTTTTTTTTAAATACTCTCTTTGTGCCCCTTTGTGGAAAATTTCCTTTTTGTGACCTTTTAAGAAAATTTACAACGGCAACGCTGATTCCAACCCAAACACTCAATTACCAAAACGCATGGAAATACACACACACTCCCACTCATTCAGGCATAACAAAATAAACAAATAATCTGTAGCATATTTTTAGTTGCTGTGTAAAATAAATTTCAACAATAAGTAAATATTTTATTAAATTTAAAGTTTAAGGTTGTGAAAACAGCTAAAATCGAACAAAAATGTTTTTAGATTCTGTCAATGAAACGGACTGAACTCTTAAAAAAAATATGAAAATATTTTATTACAACCTGTAAGCAAGCCAAAGTTTTTTTTAATGTAATTAAAATTTGGCCGGTTGATCGTTGTCTTTATTTGATTTAAATACTCGTGGCTAATTTAATGATTTCACATGTTCATATAATAAAAAGCAATTAAAAAAAAGTATAAATTTTATTGATTGATGATTTAGCTGCGAACAAAATGGAAGAATGTCACAATATAATAAAAAAAAAATATATGTATGTATGTATATTCAAATTGATTCGTGTGGGTTTTGACTGATGCCAAAATGTCTAGAATTAAAATTTTGCTGTGATTTTTAAATTTGTTTATGAGACTAAAAACAAACACAAAAAATAGAATTATAAATTTTTTTTTTTTTTTTTGCTGACCGATTCTTATTTGAATAAAAGTTTCATAAAAAGTGTTTGTTTTTTAGAAATTCATAATTAATTTTTATATTTATCAAGTCTTTTTTTTTATTAATAAATTAATGATTTATGATTTCTTTTAATTTCAATATTTATGTAGAGATTTATTAGTCTCAATAAAAGCATGTATATATTATTAGTCATTAATTTTCTGAGAAAAGTAAATCCAATTTATACCCTAAAAATATTCATTCTAAATTATTGCTTTTGGCTTAATATTAGGGTTTTTCTGACTTTTTTTCATTTCCTGGGAAAGTTAGATACCCTGAGATCCCGAGAATTTCTGCTTTAAAGAAAAATAACAAAACAATTTTATAAATTTTGAAAATGTTATAAGATTTTTTAAGCATGTATGTATTTGTAAATTTAAACTAAGGCGATTTCTTGCAGGTGACCGTAGCGAGAGCCATGCGAAAAGAGTTATGCTGGCAGTCAATTTTTTTTATATAGATATACATGTATATGTTAAGGCTGACATCACAATGATGAAAAGTGTCATGGGTTCAAGATCAAAGACAGTTCTCGTAGTACTGATGGCAAAATACATCAGCGTAATGTCGCCTTTTTTTATCAGTGTAGCATAAATCCCTCTCTCTCTCTCTCTCTCTCTCTCTCTATCTCTCTCTGATGCGATGACCTATATGAATTCGCCAAAGATTAAAACTTTTCGTTGAATTTGGCGAATAACATTTTAGGAAATTATTATCGATATCGTGCCCAATAAAATATCTATATATGTGACCTTCTCCGAGAAAAGGCACCTACTGTGTCAAAAAACGGGTTTGGACTTAAGAGTGGATTCTGGTACCTAAAAGGGTGTAGAAAAACTTTAAATGCGTTTTTCTCAAAACTTCATTTTCACACGCTAAAACCCCTTTCTCGGAGAAGGTCACATATGGTGTGGAGTGCAATAGTGAGTCGAAATATTGTAAAATTTTTAAAAGAGATTTTAAAAATTTTTAAGAATGTTATTACCCGTAAAATTCCGGGACGGCCATCAAGAAAAAACTCCGCTGAACATCAAACATATTTTTCACACTTAAAAACAACATTAACTTTTAAAGCATGCGATTCATTATCCATAAATGTCGTACGATTTGTAAAAAAAACATCCTGTATGTTCATAAAGTATGATAGTGTGACTGACCAAATGCAAATTTTTATGAAATTTTTTATAAAATTCAAAATTCTATGCGATCAAAGATTAATTTTCTTTGAAAGTAGCTGAGTTAAATGAGCTCTATTTCATTGCTCTACTTTGGGATACCCCGGGATCCCAATTTGCACGAAAAGCGTTCCCGTTATTTAAATTTGTGTAAATGAGAGCGGGTGAGAGAATTAAACTCTTCTTCTTCCTGCAAGAAACAGTCCAGACTTTTTATTCTTGCAAATTGTGTAAATTGACAAACAGCTGTTAAACATAAACAAAACAAAAAAGGTAAAGAAAAATTTTAAAAGTGGCGCAAACTTTTACTGTTTTGTAAAGATTGTCAAAACACTGACTTTTAATTTTGTGCTTAAAATGTGTTTTTTTCTGTTTCCGTACTTTTGTGTAATTTTGACTCTTTATGTGAGAAATTTATGCTTGCTCTCATTTTCAGGAGTTTTACCCAAAAAGTAAAGAAACAGAGCTATGATTTTGTTTCATTCGTGTGTGGTCATGTGAGTGGCATCGACAACAGTTATTGCAAACAATTTTTGTATGTCTAATACAGGGGTTTCCATTTCTTTGCACAATTGTGCAAACCACTACAAACACATATTTTTATGCTCTTCAATTCAGTCGTCGGTGTGACTTCGACAAGTGTACATGTTTAGCGGATGCTATATTATTTTGTTTCAGCTTACACTCAAAAATATTGTGCGGTCAAAAATGCTTTTGGTAACATCCAATGCCTTGCGTGCAATATTTAGAGTCTAAATTTTAAGACTTAAATGCAGAGTAATATAACATTTCTATTTAATTTTAACATAATTTAAATTGTTGAAAATATTTAACAGCAAAGCTAACGTAAATTTTATTAAGTAACTTTTTTTAACAATAACATTTACTGCAACGTTTAAGCTAACGATATGTGTTTTGTTTGTGAAAAAAAATTCTTTGCTACCTGTAAAAGGGTCCCTTTTGCTTTCTTTAAAAAGACGTACCTAAATGCAGAAATTATTAAGAAAAAAAATAGCCAAAAGAATTTGTTGGTATTTTGCTTGTAAAAATATTTTGGTTTCTGTACCAATTGCGTCGTTGGGTTTTTTCTTTCTTTGAAAACCCTTTTCTTAAGTAAGTAGAAATATTTAAAAAACAAGTAAAAAAGTCTTGTTTTGCTACAATTTATGTGTAAATAACCTGTACACATAAAAGCAAATGTGACAGTAGGTAAAATGTTTGGGTAAAAAGATGTGTTTTATTGATGTATTAATGAAACTTTATTGTTTCGCACTATTTTTATTGCTTACTTTTTTATGCTACAATTATTTGACCGAGCCCAAAGAGTTAAGGCTCAGTAAGTCTTTACTTTCTGGTCTGTTACGAACCAGCTGATATGTTTTTGTTATTAAAAAACCTGTGAAATTGATTAGTTGTTCTGTTCTGTTGCGGTTCAGTTTGATAAAATCAAGAACTTGTAAAGTAATTGTAAGTTACCGCAAAATAAATAATAAAAAATTCGTTAATTAAATTTTATTTCTTCAAATTTATGTGCATAAAAGTTATTGAAATAAAACAATGGATGGTGCAAAACTAATATATTTGTCATAAATGGCTACAGTTGCTACAGAAAAAGAAACTTTTACAATTTTGAAACAGAACGGCACGGAACAGAACAGAAACAGAAAATAAAGACTAATTCTGCCTTTAACCTTACTAATTTATTGTAATTATTAAACGTAACTTTGACCTGTTATAATGACTTTATACATTTTTGCAGGCAAACTCATGTGCACATTTGGTATTTTCTAAAAAGTTATGATATACCATTAGCTAGAATAAAAATGTATGCACAGATGTTTGAAGTATGAGCAACCCAACACCGTGAATACCATTTCTATCCTGAACTAAAAAAAAATTCATTGACGTGCCTCTCTTTATTCGGCACTACTTACCTATGCGAACAAATTTTTTCGGATTTAAAATTCATTTGTTCCAAGCAACGTAATAAATTAAGTTCATCCCATTTGAAAAGCATTCTACTATTACAAAACTGCCATAAAAGTATATATTTAGAAGATTTTATTTTATAACTTGTAGAACACAAGGGAAAAAAATTAAAAATTTTTTGTGTTGCTAGAAAATTTGTAGCAGTTCCTTACCAATTCAATGTCGCTGATTTTAAAACTGCACTTTTTTTCTATCAGCTGTGATTTGCGTGCAATATTTATTTTTTATGAATTTTTAAAACATAAAAATCTTTAATTTTTTACAATTGTTTGATAAGATATTTGAAACTGATTTGGAGTCAAAAAGCTTCCGAATAAAAAAAGTGTAGTTTTAAAATCAGCGACATTGAATTGGTAAAGAATTGCTACAAATTTTTTATCAACACAAAAAATTTTTAATTTTGTACCTTTGTGTTATACAACTTATAAAATATATTACTAACATTTTATTTCGGCTGTAAATAAATGCATTCTCTCAATTTGCTTACTCTCTGGTACTCACTAACACACAACCAAAAAAATTTTGGAAATCCCTGGTCTAATATCACTCGTAAAACTGCTCTGAGTGGAGAAGCAACTAGCGCTTTTTGTCATTATTTCTTAAAGACAAACAGGTCGTTCTTGTTTGTCTGTTTACTGGTGGAGTACCAAGGAAATATCTCAGACGTTTACTGGTGGATACCAAAATACTCTGGAGCGGATTCTGGAAGCTCTCGCCTTCCTATACGAAGGTTCAGGTCGAACGAGTACTTTTGGTTTAAGCTCCAAAAATTGTGTGATACCCTGGCAATATAACTCACAAAAGAGCCAAAAAAAAATTTTAAAATCAAAAAAAAAGTCTGATAGATTTCTGTCAGATTTTCGCGTGAATGAATCGTACGATTGTGTAGGATAGTAAATCCTCGGCTTAAACGGTGATAAACACTGAAACTTGAAAAAAAAATTAGAAGAAGTTGTCGCAAAAGTTGCCACCCGTTTCTTTGACAAATGAAAAACTTAAGTTCAGCTTTTGGTTGTTGTTTAGTTGATGTCTAAATTTGATTTTCATAAGGTGAAAAAAATGATAAGATCATGTAGCCGTCGCCAGAAGTGATGAACATACGGGCCCGATTTAGGGGATTTTTCGATTAATCATGTCAGAACTTTCGTCGATAGGTTCCCTCATTTCCGACAAATATTATCTTTAAAGCAGTATACGGAATCGTTCACTTATTACTCAGTCATGAGCGAGCGTAAGTAAACGTTTAAGCATATTTGTTATTATTCAGCCTCACGAAGGTTAAGAATAAAAAAAAATTTGCATATCCTCACTCATGAAAAGTGAAGCAGATAAATAAATTCTTATTTTTCAGATATGAATAATAAAATTTATTCATATTAAAATTCTTCACAAGAAATAAAACAAAAACAAATAAAACATGTAAGTATACAAAACATGCACAAGCTATTCGTGCGTGAAAATTGTCGACCAATAACAACAATACTAGTGAGAAGCGTTGCTAAAATTTTAGGTTTGCTCACTCCTCATGAGTGAGGAAATATAAAATGTTTTCTTTTATTCCTCCCGTTGATAAGTGATTGAACGAAAAATTACTAAATCATTCATGAATGTGAAAAATTTTAACAAATTTTGGATTTCTCATTTATGAATGCTTAAATATGAACGATCATGCACTTATGAATTTTTCTGATTTATGCTTTAAAGAGTTCAAGATTCTGAGGCTTATTGACATAGAATCGTAATTTCACAAAACCCTACAAAAAGAAGTCTATACCGGTAGCATCGAGCGATCTTGACGGCCAGTGGAAATTGCCAAATCCTGAAACTGGGCGACCCAGAAATGCAGACCTCAGAATGTTGGTTGAAGACAGTTTCATTTCACAAATTGTTCAATTGAAATCAATTTTAATTTTTTTTTTGTGCAAAAGGAATCAAATTAATTGGATTTTTAATTTTTTTCCACTAATGAAATATTTTTCAACAGACTTGCGCAACTCTTTAACTTATCGAGACATTCAAATTAACGAGTTTCATATAATCGATAGTCAACTGTCTTGGATTTTATGTTATTCACATTTTAAAACCAAAATTCAACAATTTTCACTAATTAAGACAGGAAAAAAAATAATTAATTACAAACTTATTTTAATTACTAAGTGTTTTATTAAACTTTCTTTAAACAAATTAACAATACTTTAAATAAAATCAAAAATAAATCTGAAAGTAAACAAAATGTTGCTTTCTTTTTTATCAAAATTAATCAATCGTAAGTCATGTCATAAATATATTGATTTTATTCGTTTTATATAAAATCAATTTAAATTCATGAATCTTGGAAATATTTTAATTATAAAGTTAAGTTTCTGGATTTTCTTCATATTATTTTATTTTTTATACCCTCCACCACAATTAGTTGTGAAGAGGGTATAACAAGTTTGTCATTCTGTGTGAAACTTATTTTTATTTTATTCATCTCGACAAACTTGGTGTCAAATTGCTTGTAAAGAGTGGTTAAATTTTAAGGGCCGATGTTGATTTTGAATAAAACACAAATTATTAAGGAAATTATTGTCATTTATGTTGATTATGATAATATTGGAATGGTTTAATTATGTATGAAACAAAAAATCGGCCAAATGGCCGCCGAGACTTCGGCGGCATACCACTATCCGATGTAGGGTTGCCAGACTGCCTGGAATGGCTTGGATTGTCCAGTTTTTTGGGTACTGTCCAGGTTTCAGCTAAAATGTAATTTATCCAGTTAAAACTTTATTAAATTTTGAAAAATTACTTTTTTATTTTATTTAAATGGTTTTATTTTATATTTTTTTTTTTTAATAATTAAATTATCATCTTGGTAAGAACAAAATCCTATACTAAGAAAAACTTGTAAAAAAAATTTCTAATTTGCCGACAGACATTCCAATTAATAAAATAAACGGTCAAATTTTTCAAAAATGCGATAAAAATAACGTACAAAATTTATCTCGTTTGCTATACATGCCAACTAGCAATACTTTTTGTGAAAAGACTTAAGGTATTTCTAATAATCTTTACTCAAAAGAATCCATACCTTTGACCGAATAAAGGCTACAATTTCGATAAGACAAAATTTTTATGAAAGTTGCAAAATGTTTCAAACATTTTGGCTTACAACTGTAGTATTTCAAAATAATATCTGAAGTTAAATTTTGCTTTTTCTTAAAGTTAAGTGCACTTTCGAATTGTCCTGTTATTTTTTCAAAATCCAGGTGAATTTTTTCGATTGTCCAGTTATTTGACTTTTGGTATCTAGCAACCCTAATCCGATAGTCCAAATTTTCGATGACGCTGAGGCATAATTGCCGTTAATGTGCCGAATTATCTCATCCTTTAGCTCTTGAATTGTTGCTGGCTTATCGACGTACACCTTTTCTTTCAAATAATCCCAAACAAAAAAAGTCCAACGGTTTCAAATCGCATGATCTTGACAGCCAATTGGCATCGCCACCACGTGTGATAACACGGCCATTAAATATCGTCTACATCCATGTCTTCCAATTTGGGCCATTAAAAGTTTGTTATCATCTCACGATAGCGAACACCATTCACAGTAACTGCCTGACCGGCCTCAATTTGGAAAAAATACGGCCCGATGATGCCGCCAGCCCATTAACAGTCACTCTTTGTAGGTGCATTCGTTTTTCGGCAATCACTCTTGGATTATCATTCGCCCAAATGTGGCAATTCTGCTTATTGACGATTCCACAAATTAAAGCTATTACAAAAGTACAGAGGAAGTTTTTTGAAGTTTAAAGACACTGTCGTCAGTCACGTTTACATTTTACTAAATAAATGATATTTCAAAATATCGTTGATTGCCATAATTGTTGAAACTGCGACATAGCCATGCTTTATTTATACTAATACAAATATTTCTAATCGTAATATGTATAAGACGAAACAAAACGCAAATTGTGTCAAATGTAGAGTCAGTCACATGTGGAATAATTGCCCTGCTATATCACTCCTGAAATATATGAACTGTCGGTGGAGGGTATCGAAGAATCGGCACAGCCGAATATATCACTTTAACTGGTTTTTTTTTTTAAATATCAAACCGGTTTTAAAGTCATGATGTAAAAGATTTATTAAAAAATATGATGTCGGCAGATTAAATAGATGAAAGAAATAAAGAAAATATTTCCTACTTTCAATAAAATTGTTAAAGATTAGTTTTTAAGTAGTAGTTATTTATATTTATTAATTAAATATTAAAAGAATTTTTCGCAATGCTTTTTTTAAAACAATTTTTAATTGGATAAGTTTTTAGACATAAGATGACAGCAATTTGTTTAAAACTTGTTGTTCCACTGTATGGATTTAAATAGGCTTTAGATAAAATAAGTTAATCAATAGGAAGGATATTTTGAATTAATTAGAATAAAATTAAAGTAAATAATTGATTATTTATTTAAAAAATTTCAAACTCGATTAAAAACTCCAGCCTAAAAATTTTAAAAATGTTATGAACCATACACATTTTAATTAAGTACTACAGTCGACTCTCGATAATTTTAAATTTAAGGGACCCGAAAAAGAATATTAAAATAATCGCGATTTCATGTTAACAAAAGTTTATTTAATAATAAAGGCAAAAATTTAAACTTGAAAACACAAACAAATTCATACATAACCAGTTAAAATTTTAGAGTGTAGAAAAGCCAAACGTCAAAGAGTAGCGGTCAAAACTATCATATAATAAATCATGGCGAAAAAATTAAAGTTTTCTAATTTATTGAACATATAATCATTATCAGCTTTCTAAGTTATATTAATATTGATTATAATCTAAAGGGTGTCCAAAGATTGAGGTATCATTTTATTTTTTTAATAAACAGAAAAAGTTTTTGAGATATTAAAAATAGTTTTATTTCAGTTTATTACAAATAGGTCCCGGTTAAAAATGAAAAAAACATGTCACTTAAGCAACCCCCACTCCCCAACTGACTCGTCAGGTTCCCAATCTATTACCAAAATTGTCAATCACGTTTTTCAATAAACTGTTGTCAATGGTTGAACTGTTGTGGAACTATTGCTGGCCACTTTCGATTTCGAAAACCCCCCAAAAAAAATAGTCTAAATGTGACAAATCGCATGATCTTGGTGGCCAATTCACTCATCCTCTTTGAGAAGTAATGCTATTTTCGAACTTTTCTTTGTTTATGTTTGTGTAGTAAAGACCTTAAAAATCGTTTCTCTGTTTGTGACAGTGTTGCCACTTTGTGGCTAATTACCCGAATTTGGTATAATTTTTACTGTCGGGGGTAGAGCGTGGGTAATTTCTCTTAGGCGTAATTCAGGTGTTATTGGAAATTCTTACCTTCAGACACCCAAATGAAATCAAGATTCGATATCAGTGGTAACATTAATTTCTTTTTAAATATTGTTGATAAAAAATGCACAGTCTTCTTAACCAAAGACGGGTACTTTTTAAGAAAAGTCTTCAATTATTTAATATATATTTAGATAAAGATGTCTTTCATAGTGATTTAGAACCTGAGGTCTATTGAAAACAGTTATTTAAACTAAAAATTAGCCTCCAACATATAAAGTCCAATTATAAATAAAAATTCCCCGGGAGTTTTTTCCCCTTTTTTCATTTTTCCCTATTTAAATTCAATTGTAAAAATGGGAGAAGGGAATGATCTCCCGGGGAATTTTTATTCATAATTGGGCTAATAATTAATTTTATTTTTATCTGGAAACTTTCAAATGCTTTAGTTTGAATAATATTTAACAGTTGTAAAACTGAATTACGAAAGCTGTATAAAGGGTATTTTAAGGACCATGAAACTGTAAATGCTGGTCAACACAATAAAATTAATTGTAATCACAGATTAATACACGGCATTACCAATTAAAGCTTATTTCAAACAAATAGGCACCGCGCCTGTTCTTGACGAAATGCATTGTAGACGTCAATTGTTGCTGGCTTATCAGCATAAACCAGTGACTTCACAGCTCTACGGAAAACAATGAAGATGTTTCACATCACACGTCCTTGAAGACTAGTTGACAGTTTATTTTCTCTAAATCAACACATCCCCTTCAATTTAAAAAAATTAGTTGCGTCATTTAAATCATGAAGTCGCCTATAAGATGCGAAAATCGATGGCTGATTTTCAAAGTAAATTTTAATGATTTGGTGGCGTTGGTCAAGCATGAATTTATTCATGATGATGTGCCTGAGCAAAAAGTGAGAGCAGTATGACAGTTCGTTTGACATCTAACCTTTCGCAAGCTCTATCGGGCTTAAAAAAAAACCCATTATAAAGGAAGGGCAATAAGCATTTCGAACCTCCTCGAGATAATTAATTTTAATTTTATTTTTGTTAATTTATTTTAAGTTACAATAATTATCTTAACAGTTTGACTAACATTAATCTTCTTTCAATGAGATTTTTGTGTTTTGCTTCTTTGTAAATGTCTTTTTATTAACTAAAACTTGAATTTTATAGCAGGTTTAATTTATTTAAATCGGGTAGTTTTGCTTCATCTCAAGTGTAATTTTGAAATTTGCTGGTGACAACACTGGTTTGTGATCTTCGTACAAAATAAAAATACTGCACAAATCAGAGATCACAATGTTATGGAAGCTCATATTCACTAAGAAGTTTGATTTTATTCATCGTACTCATACTTACCCTACGTTTTCACATGCAAAGAATTACTTGCAAGTAGTGTATACGTATTATCAATGAAAAATCGAGGAAACAGCCGATTGGCTGGAAGTACATAAATTGTGTGAACTACTACAGTACTAGTGACTTATTGTACCCCAGACAATGTTAAATTCTATAGACATTTAACATGTGCGTGTCATTAAAAATCTACTACTGACGTTGGTACTATTGACTAGGTTGTTCTTTTGGGACCATACGTAGACATTGCAACCAGAGAATCACTAGTACATTTTAAAAAATCTAGTCTACACTTTTGACACTTTTTTAAAGAAGATGTCGAAATGAAAATTGTTATTTAACATTAAATTTTTTTTATTGAAAAAAAAAGTTAAGATACGAATTCTTCTTATCAAGGACAAATATAAAAGTGAAGACACCTCGTTGACAATGTCGCCAAAAAGTCACCAAAATAGTCGACAAAACTGGTGACTTGGAGACACTTGCACCCAGGTTTCCTTCAGTGTGATTTTAAATGATGTCTACGTACTTACACTTACAGTTTGATGAGTCAGTATGAGTAGCGAAAAAACGACTCATTGCTGATCTCTGGTAAAAATCCAACTTAACATAAATCTGTGAACACTTCGTTGTGTAGCGTTCAGCACATTAATGCGTTGTTTCCAGCCACCAACAAACAATCGATTGTGTAGACAAATTTATATGAAAAGCACTCAAAAAATCGAGTAATTTTCATATAAAAATTTCTACACAATCAATTGCCTGTCACCTGGAAACAGCACATAATGTTCATTCGCTTTAATTGTGCTCTGCGCCCATTTAGCTGGTAAAGACAAATTTTTCTAAAAACAATAAACTAATGTGCTTTTAACGAAAAAAACAGCCAACAAAAAAATTTTACAAAAAAAAAACATGTACGCAATACAAATCCACACACAGTATATTCGTGCAATGGCGAATTCAGGGGTTTATTTTGGTATCATGACTCTCGATATCAAATGAAATTTATTGAATTTGAAATAATAGCATTCGATATCGAGTAACTCAATATTAAATTTCTCGAGTTTTCATTCGATACGCCAGTGTCTATCGTTTGCAAAAAAATTTATAGTTTATTCGAAACGAAAGTATCGAATGCGGTGATTAGACACACTTTGTCAGTTCGAACCAATTTGTTTTGGAGTTGACCCTGTTTTGCTAGAAATGGTTGACATTTCGAACCATAAAATTTAATGCTAAATTTAACAAACGTTTATTAAGGATATTTTTAAAAAAATATTTATGTTGTAGACCTTTATTAGATTTAAAGTATTAAAATGAACACATGTATAACAATTCAATGCAAAAAAAAACTTCAGAAACAGCAGAAACAGTTTTTGAATTAAATAATTTGTTTTTAAATTTTTGACGGTTATTCACAAGGGACCTGGGAAACCTTATTTGTATTTCCATATTGGAACGTGTGTTAGTTTCATTAACGAAAATCAACTTTCAATTTGTTGTTTGTAAGACTCAATCTAAATTTAAAATTTGATGCCGATTGGTCTATTAATAACCCCGGATGCTAATAAAGCCACTTCTTTGAATTGTTCCAACTGATTTACATTTTGTAAGTATTTTTAGTATGTTAAATGTGTGCTTTTTACGTTTTCAATATAGAACTTAAAGCTTAACACCCTGTAATTCTATAGAAATGACAAAATGTTTATGATTTACTGATCGTTTTGTATTTTATGTTACCTTAATTTAACATAATAAAACAACAATTAATTTATGCCACTCGAAAAAAAACAACAATTCCAACAAAACAAAAACAATAAAGTGGCAAATAAATTAAATCATAATTTAATTCTAACACGATAATATTCAAATGGCAAGCTTCCTCTACTTAAATCCACTGACGACAGCAGCAGCAGTGACAGACAATAAAACACCTTTGAGAAGTCGTCTTAAAGTCATGACCAGACAAGTTAAAGTAAAATTGAGATGCTCAAAGAATATAAAATTATTAACTAACCCAATCGCGAACTAACTTAATAATTAACTAAAAATGCATAATTAACAATAGATTCATTTTCTGTTTGTTAAAAGAAAGAAAAAAGCTATTGAATGTTTACAATTCCGAAGCAGGGGTGCCAGATGACTTTGATGAAAAATCGGCATATTTTCAAAAAAAGAGCCGCATTATCGGCACTTAAATTTTAAAAAATCGGCAAATTAAAAATACCCATTTTAAATACAATTAAACCGATTGTTATTTACAAACAAGAACAATGCAGCAGTAACAAATGTTTATAACTTATGAAATTACAAAAAATCAATCAAAATGGACGTTTTACAAATAAATTGTAGTTAAATAAAAAGTTGTTTTTAACTTTCTCCTTTTTAAGTATATTGAGGTTGACATTTATATTAAATCCCTTTTAACATTAGCATCGAAACAGTTTGAATTATTAAATTTTAGATAATCTTTAAAAAAAAGTAACTTGCAAAGATAAATTATCTAGTGAATATCAAAACTGTGTTACATTAAAAAATTCTGTCCACATTTCCGAAAGAATGTGGAAGGAACAAAAATTGAACCAAATTTTGCCATCTGAAATTTTTTGCCAAAAAGTCCGCAAATTTATTTAATTTTCCTAACATTATTTCGTTATAATCTTAAAAAAAAAAAATTTATTTAATTATAAATTTAGCTTACCTTTATTCTTTTGTAAATATTTATCAATCCATTTTCAAACACGTGTTTTATATTTTCCTAATAGAAAAAGATATTTTTAATGAATTATATTATGTTTTAAACTATTTATTTTTAAAAAATAGAAACTGGGAATTATTTCCTTTCATAGGTTACTTTATTTATTTAATTTAATTTAAGTCTATGGACAAATTCCTTACAGACTATCTTAATGTATTAACATAATAATTTATTTTTTAAGCAAAGAAAGAACAATTAGTATAAACATTATTGATTTAAATATAATATGATATTGCTTTTTATGATATTTATGTTCAGAGAATAGTCGATAAAGTTATACATTTCATTGAAACAGCTGCATAATTTTCTTATTGGATCTGACATCGCAAAGTTTGTTCGGCATGTCCTGACATATAGAGGGTTGAAAAAACGAAGTGAACGTTGAGGAATATTAAAAGTAACGTTACTCAATAAAAATTCGGAATGTGTACTACCATTTATAAGATTAAACATAAAAGATATATTTAGCATCATTCGCCGGCTTTTTAACGTTGGTAAATTTATTTCAGCTAGTCTTGTTGAATATGAAGGTAATACCAGGCATCCTCTATAATCACTTCTTAAGCAGAAAATAAGAAATTGTTTTTGAACTGATTCGATACGATCATTATGAATATTATAGATCGGGTCCCAAATAATGCTGCCGTATTCCAAAATTGGTCTGACGAGCGAAGTAAAAAGACGTTTTGTGATTAAGGGATCGTTGAATTCTTTTGCCCATCTTTTAATAAAAGCCAGAACACTGCGGGATTTATTAACAGTCATCGTTATATGTTGAATAAACTCAAGTTTTTTGTCCAACAATATTCCCAAATCCATTATTTCACTAACATATTGTAAAGTACAGCCATCAATAACGTAGGAGTAAGCACACTTTTTTACTCTGGAAAATTGCATATGTTTGCATTTATTTAAATTTAGTTCCATCAGGTTAAGTTTACACCATTTGTCAAAATTATCCAGGTCATTTTGTAGATGTTGTTGATCACTAGGAAGTTTTATAGTCAAAAATAATTTTACGTCGTCTGCATACATCAATACATTACAATGTTGAATTGCTTCAGGCAAATCATTAATAAAAAGAAGGAACAAGATTGGACCAATGTGGCTACCCTGAGGAACCCCAGATTTTACATTGATTTTTCCCGAAACTGCAGTATTAAATTTTACAGATTGAGTTCTACATGACAAATATGATTTGATCCAGCTCAGGAAGTTACTATTGAAGCCCATTAAGTCCAATTTTTTCAACAATAGTGTATGATTAACTTTGTCGAAGGCCTTACTGAAATCAGTGTAAATAACATCAGTGTGGTGTCCGTTGACAAAATCTCTATTAACTAATGTTGTTAAATGGAGAATGTTAGTCATAGTAGAGGATCCTTTCCGAAAGCCATGTTGACGTGGTGACAATAAGTCAGAAACTTGATGAGTGAGGCAATCCATTAAACATTTTTCAAAAAGTTTTGGAATATCACTTAGTTTTGCTATACCTCTGTAATTGCATATATCGGATTTATTTCCTGATTTAAACAATGGAATAATATATGAATCTTTCCAAACTTTCGGAAAGTAACCACAATTTAAAGAAGCGTTAAAGATGATAGATAAAGGTGTCGCCAAAGCAGTTGCGCAATGTTTTAAAACACAACTTGGTATGCCATCTGGTCCACTAAAAGATGATGACTTAGCGTTTTTTAAACAGTTTAGAATGTGAGAGGTAGTGATAGCAAAAGAAGATATATTTTGGTTAAAAATTATATTGTAAGGGTAAACATTACTAGCATCATACAGAGCTTCGGAATATGTAGACGCAAAGAAGTCGGCAAACATATTGCTGATTTTTAATTCATCACTAGACTCGGAACTTAGGTATTTCATGACATTTGGAAATCCTGTGGATTTCCTTTTGGTATTAACAAATTTAAAGAATGATTTGGGATCTTGAACTAAGTTTCGCTTAACATTACGGAGATAAATCTTATACAGTTCTGTGTTAAGCAAATTATATTCTGCACGCGCAACTGCATATTTTTCATAGTAAAAAATAGCTCTTCAAAATTTTTTATTTTCAAAGTGGAATAGTTTTCAAATAAAAATGTATTAACCCAAACACACACATTACAAACACTGCATATAATATTGAATAAAACTAACATTTTTTTTTCTTTAGTAGAAGCGCTGACTAAATAACAGTTGTCTCTTTTCAATGTTACAACTGTTTCAGTATCGCTTAAAGTTAGTGCATATATTATTATCAAACACACAAAAAGTAATCGTCTTTTAAGTGTTAATCAAAAAATCGGCATTTTTGGAGCAAAAATTGGCAAATCTGTACTTTGATAATTGAGGGGCAAAAAATCGGCAAAATGCCAATAAATCGGTAAATATGGCAGGCCTGTTCCGAAGAAAAAAATAAGCAAATACATATCTCCTTCTCTTTTTCTCTCCGAATAGAATTTTTTATTATCGAACAAGTTCTTTCTTTTTGATTAAATCAAGATTTAGAAGATCGCACAGTGGATGATTATGAAAAAAAAAAAAATATAAAAGATGTTGAAAACATTGCTGTTGCATATTTACATACGAAAAAAGTTCTGCTTAATAAAGGCCATAAATAGCTAAATTTAACATAGCATATGTTATATGCATATGAATTTAACAATAAAACCCCCATAATTTCTGGGGTTTTCGAAAAATCCATTTCAACAGACAGAAGGACATCGTTAAAACAACTTCGCTCTTCACGAGAACCCAGAATGTATATAATTTATAGGGTGTAAGATCAATATTGTAGAAATTACAAACTGAATGACAAACACATATATATACCCTTTCCACCTGTAAAGAAGGGTACATACAGGGCTGCCAGGTACTTTTTTCCTTGTCCCAAAAAATTAAAAAATAATTCCCGAATAAAAAGATAATATTTTTTTTTTGTTTTTTTATCTGACCAAATTTTAAATTTTTTTAAAAATAGTAAGAACATTTTTAATAAGAAACCCTAAAAAATATCCAAATAAAAATGTTTAGTAAAAAAATATTTTATTTTATTTGTAGCGACTGACTGATTTCGGCATCCTTAGATTTTAGCCATCCTTAAAATCAACAATACAAATACATAACGTATGCGGAATGAAATATGGACCATCATAAAAACAAAATATGGAAAAAGTAATGGCACTTTCCCTATGACTATTTGGCTAGAGATCAGTTAAACAAATTGATAATAATTAGAAAAAAAAAACATAAAACAAATTAGAAAGTCGTAAGTTGATTTGTAAATTTTGTGAAAATAATCCTCATTAAAGAAAATTTTAATTTTTTTGCCACTTTTCTGAAATCCAAATTGAAAAATCTTTTGTTTATAAGACAGTAAAAGCTTTCGAAAGTCAAAAATCGTAAACATTTTTGATACAATGCAACCAAACCAGAGCAATGTTGAAGGTAGAAATCGCCGGATATACTTCAAAATCTTACCATGCGTTTGCAAATAAATTAAGAGTTAAAAATTAGAAGTACGTAGCACATATCACAGTAGTCAAATATGCAATGAAACCCGTTCCAGCAGGCGCAGAAAAGAGTCCGTTATCATCAAACATCTAATAGGGGCTTTATTACAAAAAGTTTTTGCAGCAGGCTGGCCATGAATCGTATCATGGATGATGGGAGCTTCTTTTCAATGGACGCTCATAAATGGACACCAATTCATACTTTTTAGGCGAATTTGAAAAGTAATTTCCATAAATAAATTACAAATAAAAATAAGCGTAAATTATAAAAGAAGGGAAAAAAGTGTAAAATTCTCAAAAAAAAACCCCGAATTTTTTTTTATTCCCAATCCACAAATGAATTTTTTGTCCTTTTTGCACGCATGAAATCCCTAACTTTGGGGATAAATCCCCAAGTCTGGCAGCCCTGGGTACATGTAATAAGATATTAGTTATTAAAGACACAAACCGTATGTAATTCCATAGAAACATATACATATTTCTATAACAAACCCTTCCACCAAACTTATAAGAGCCTTAACTTCAGTGTTACCACCAGGAAAATACAAACTTACACTTGAGATGAAGCAAAATTAAACGATTTAAATGATATTACACCCGAAAAAAAATTGAAGTTGATAGTCAGCTTTATCCAAATCGAAGAATCTATTTTGCCACATTTATTACCGAACTTTTGAAAATGTATTCAATGATTGACGACTTTTCTTAAAAAGAAACCGAGACTTCGGTGCAGAAGGCTGTGCATTTTTTTATCAACAATATTTAAAAAGAAATAAATGTCATCACTAAAATTGAATCTTGATTTTAATGTTTTGAATTACACCTAAGAGAAATTACCCGCGCTCTACCCACTACAGTTAAAATTATACCAAATTCGGGTAATTACCCATAAAGTGGCAACACTGCTTGCTTTCCAAAATGTTTGAAATCGGAAATGATTGGTTTTCTTTTTAGAATAATTCATATAACAAAGTTAGTCTATCGATTTTAAGCGTACTAAATTGTTTCCCATTTTTTCCAAAATTCCCAATTATGGATCGTCAGACTGTCTGTTCTTAAAAAAAAAACTTCTAACGCAAATATCGAGTTACAAAACGGGAAAAAAGCAGCAGGTGAGTAAGTGAATGTTTGCCATTGAAGGAGATAGAGAGAGAGAGCGAGAGTTTCAGAGCTCAGCTTTAATTTAAAAAAAAAAATTAATTCAAGCATTTTAAAATCATATTTATTTATTTTAAAAACCAGCAAATACGAAATGACAAAAACTTGTTCTAAATTTAATATTATTTTTAAAACAAATTGAAAAACAAAAACAAAAGAAAAAATTAAAAATAAACTTTTATTATTGGCAATAATGAAGAGAAAAATTAACGTCTTTTGGGCTTGGCCGTTAGACTTTTAGCTTCACTACTGTCATTCGATATCAGTAGTCGGTGGTCGGCGGTTTACAATTTGTTTTAAACTTTGTCTCCTTTTTGTTAAATGAAAATTTAAAAAAAAAGAATATTAATTTAAATCAAAAAAAAGTTTAAAAAGATTTGTTAAAATAAAAGAAACATAAAATTTAACGCTTGATCAAGTTTTAAACCATAAAATAAATATTAAAATCAGTAAATGAACACAAATATTTAATTAATTCTATTAAAATTTATTTATTTAAATCTCAGACACAATGAATTTTCTATTAACTCATGTGATGCCTTATGATGTGTCGACTAAACGGAATTTTTTAATTTTATTAATTTTATTTGTGAATTTTTTAAATTGTTGCTGTCAGCAGTACTCCTGGTGTGATCCTCAGCTGTGTGGTGGATCAACAGCAGTACGTCATATTGCCTGTCGGAACTATGGAGTAGGTCTTGTTTCTTTAGTTGTTGTCTACTAGACGTATGAGTGATATGTTGCGTTATATACACAATTTGAATGCTAAAAATGCACAGTGAGAAAATGATTGATTAATTAAAAAACTATATTTTTAAAAACCATATAGAAAAACTTGGTGGTGATGTACATACATTCCTACATACATAAAATTAAAAGGTTTATACATATTTAAAGATTTATAAAACTAAATTTCTATTGATTAAAATATTATAATTTGGATTAAAAGCCATAAAACAGTTGTGTGCCCCGGTAGGCTAGCTGGTAGCGAGCTAGTCTATCAGCGCCGGGGTTGCGGGTTCGATTCCCGCCAGAGACTCTGGTTTCTGTCCTGCAGATAAGCGAAGAGCTTCGCGGGAATAGCTTAGGAAATTAAAATAAAAAAAAAAAAAAAAAAATGAAAAAAAGTTTTGTAAATAATCAGGACAAGTTTTAATGTGCACAAAAATATTAAGAATATACAAAAAAGCTCAAAAATAAAATATTCAAACAATTTAAATAATCATTAAATGTTAATACTAGAGATGTGATTTCCATTCAAATGCATGTTTTTTGTCGATAGTCTAAGAACGATGTCGACCAATTATCTTTCTGAATCATTTAATTTGCGTTAAAATGGCATCGATTTGTTTTTGCATATTGTTGCATTCTTTGGTGAAAATGCATATTTTTGCATATTTAGGTTTTTAATGCATATTTTGAAATTTTTGAGTGATTTATTTTTTCATTTTCATATTATACAAAATGTTTTTTAAAAAATTTTAAATACACAAAAAAACCTTCCAATAAAATTTTCAAATCAATAAATAAATAATTTTGGAGCTCTGCTTAAAAAATAAGATTTCGTCAAAAGAACTTTCCTTTTTTAAAACGATGCAGCAACTGATATTAAGGTTAAGGCTTAAAATGGATTTTATTATATTTAACCCTAAACTTTTACAAGTTACTAGCTTGGCACATGGGTAATGACGCCTTGCAGAAGAAATTAACAGCCAAATCGATAATGTTGCAATTTTTAATAAAATGTTTCCCTTGATTCCCCTTCGACTGCAGCTAGATGCTACAGAATAAAAAATTTTTTTAAATGCATTGGCATTCTTCAATTACAAGACAATGTTTTACTTTCAATAAAACAGTACTTGTTAATTAAACAAACAAAAATTTTAATTAGTTATTTAACTAAACCATTTTTTTTTTTTTTTGGAAATTTTTAAAGTTTTTAGTGCATATTATTTTTTTATTTTTTCAGTGCATTTTTAAGCGCATATTTTCGATTTTTTAGTGCATGAAAATCTCATCCCTAGTTATTAAACTCTGAGAAAAGCCAGGGATTGATATGAACTTGAACAACTGAGTCGAAGAATATTCCAAAAATAATCTGTTCCGTTTAATTTGGCACAATTGTAATACACAGAAAAAAACTCTCGCCAATTTTTTTTTTTAACTAAACCATAAACCAAAAATAAAATCAGATTTAATTAAAAATTGAATCAAGTGAATTAAACGTTTACATTACTGCAGAAAACGTTGTGAATAACAAAAACTATTTAGTTGATACTATTAGTTTGCTTATTTTGCACCAATAAACAAAATGATATAAGCTTTTAATTAATTTCAAATTATGAATTAACATAAATACGTTTTTCCATGCCTTAAACATAAGCTGAGCAATAAGAAATATTGATTGATATGTTATTCTGTCGGCGTTATTGCCAAATTGCTGAGATATTTGTCTTTGGTGTAGACCTGGAGTAAGACAGTTTATTTTTCCGCAGTGTTCGAAAATAAGCAGAACATTATTTAGCGTTCGGATTTTTTTTTTTAGTGTTTGTGTAGACGAACACAACCCTTAATAGCGTTCTTAACTATTTTCAAGAGAGTAACGAGCATTATATAGTGTTCTGTTGGTCGTTATAAAACAGAACAATTGTAGTGATACTGTAGACAAACATTAGGTATATTTTAAAATAGTATAATGTTTTTTTTTTACATTCATAAAGATATGAACAAACAAAAAAGTTTAGCAACGATCACAGCATGAATAGCTTGTGTGTGCATTGTGTATATATTGTGTATTTTGTTTTTGTAAAAAAATTTTGGTTTTTTTAACAGCCAAATAGGCGTTACGCACAACTGAGAGTCCGAACACAATGCAACGATAATTTTTTGCTGTGCGGTTTTTCATAAGATTTTGATGCAAAAATCGCAGTGCGGAACGGCATAAAATTAAAATCTATTTTATTTTCATTGCGGACTTTCTTTCTCTCTCAATTTTTGATACTCGTTCTCATTCTGAGGTTGCCATAGTTTTTAAATAATTGGCGATGTTAACAACATAATTGTAAACAAAAAAGAAATCGCACCGTACCGCAAACATTTTGTTTAGACTCTGAAACGATCGAACACTAATAAAATGAACCGAACACAATGAAATTTGTGGTTTAAAAAAAAACCTAACGGAATTAAATGTTTTCGTCGTTTCGTTGAGTGAGAATAAGAACAGTATTATTTTTGAGTTCGAAAGATGACAAACCGGGAAACGTTATTTTTTAATGATTTACTACACAAACACTATTAGCGCTTGTATGTTCCACAAACACTAAAGACCGTTACACACTATCCCACAAAGTCTTAAGTATTTTTCAAAAGTGCTTCCCTTATCTAATTATACTTTGAAAAGTTTAAAAAAACAATAACAACTTATCAGACATTTTCGTAAATTACTAAAGACTTTGTGGGATAGTGTATAACGGCCTTAAGGAGCGATAGTTAATGTTTATTTTCGAACACTGGTTTTCCGTGCCCATATGGCAAAGAGAGTTGCCAGAAAGTTTTTTTTTTCAAAATTACTAACGCAGTCACTAAAAAATCTTCGGTAGTTGAATACATACCGGTTTAGAAAATTTAGAGTAAAACTAAAAACAGTTTAATATTCGACCAAAATAACTTTTTTGCAATTAATTAAAAACAATTTTTGTGGTATTATTATTATGAAGTATAGGGAAGGTAACCTTACAACTACATTAATTAATTAATATTATTGTTGGAAGAATTCCAACCAATTGTAGTGGGGAATGTAAGAAAAGATAAACTCACTGTTTATTGCTGTTGTTTTTGTTTAAGATTTGATATTGTTACAAGTAAAACTGTTGCTTATAATTCTTATTCGCTTATTTGTTTTTATCAAGAATTAAAATTGGGAATTAAGCACGACAAACAAAATCTTTAAAATTAAACATTTTTGTATTCCCAAAAACTTACTTTGATAGTAAAATAATGAAAATGAAATACGTTCGCGTACACATAAATTTGTAAAATTTTCATATAACTCACCTACTGGATTTTACTGGAATTTTACTAAAAAGGTAAACGAACGCACATAATGAAACCATAATGGTTGATGTGAAATTAAATAAATTTACATATTTGGCTTTTTGGACATCGTTGTGCGAACAAATGTTTGAAAAAGAACAAAACACCGACAACTGCATTCTTCACTATCCATGTGCGCACAAGAAAATGTGGATTTTATTTTACAAATATAAATTTTTTTTTTTTAATTAAAGTAATAATTTCGGGAAAATCTCATGATTCGAAAATCGACAGCCCGATATTAATTTATAAAAAAACTGTCCCTGATTCAAATCCGCAGTCTCTACAAAAAGAGTTGTTGCACATTTTAACCGTCAAATTTTATTAATTTATAACTAAATTATGCTTCATCTACTAAAGTTTTTAACAAAATCTGATAATATTTTTTAATTTTAGCACTTTCATCCTCGTTGCTTTCCAGATGCCACCGATGTCGATATCACAAAGTTCAAACAAGTTTTCGTAGACGAACACAATAAACGTAGGAATTTAATTGCTTCGGGTCAATTACCCGGTTATTACGCCGCTGCCCGAATGGCAACAATGGTGAGTTTTCAAAAAGAAAAATATTAAAAAAATTAACATGAAAAAAATTATTTACAAGATAAAAATTTGCAAAATAAATACATTAATTGAATAAAATTTTAACTTAAAAAGTGTAATTATGTTGTTAATAACAAAAGTTTAATAAATAACTGTTTAAATAAATAAATTTAAATAATGTAACATAAACACACGAACGTTTGAAAACAACAAATTTATGTTTAACAAAAACAAAACGTTGGGTCAGCGAAAAAAAAATTTATAAAATTTATGCAAATGAAAACATAAAAAGTTTCTATTAAAAAAACTTTAAAAAAAAAAAAAAACACAAATATAAATATAAAAAATATAATAAAATAATATTAAAAATACACTATAGCAAATCAATAATAAATAACACTGCACAACAAATATGAACTTTTTTTATGCGGTCTGGATTTGATTGCAAATTTTTACAAATTTGAAGTCGCTGATTGCAAATCTAATCTCTATTTTTTTCTATCAGCTCTGCTTTTCGAGATATAACGTAATGTCCAAAATTAAGGCACTTTCACTACATATATTGGAATAACTTGAAAACAATTGACTTTATTCAGTTCAAAAAAAATCCGAAACTCGGCAACAATATTATCTTTAAGCCGAGCTGATAGAGAAAAATTAGGGTTAGATTTGAAATCAGCGACCTCAAATTAGTAAAATTTTGTAATCAAAGTCCAGACTGCAAAATGACTGTTCCGCAGTGTAATAAACACAAATAAAATTATTAGAATATTCAAAGAAACAAGACTGTGATTTTTATAATGAAAAAAAAAACAAATTAAGTTACTGAAAAAAAGTTTTTTGGACAAGTTTTTAATCAATGATTAATAATAAAATAATCAATGATTATATTAAAACAGAAACATGTTAAAATTGTATAAATAAAATGAAAAAGATTAATTCGAGATTATTAATTCAAAACTACAAAAAGAAACGCCTTAAAAGAATTAAGATTAATTTCAAGCTTAAAAATAATTTTTTTTAAGCACAATTTTCGAATGCATTACGAATAGAGATGTGTGCGTGAATAGTTTTTAAATTACGACCACGCACGCTCAAATTGAAGAAATATGTTATCACGAAGTTTTTAATGTTCCACTCGCTCACTGACAAATATTTTATTTTCAAGCACGCACATTCACTCAAAAGTTAGAGACAGTTTACACGTTGCACTCTGCCCCTGTTGCACTCTGCCCCTGAAAATAAATGTTCACGATTTGTAAACGTTTTTCTGATTAACGTCTTTGCGTGGTGATTTGTCAAAGTATATTGAAAAAAGAAGTCAAGCAAACTTCATAAGTACGAGAGCTAGTTTTTATTTGTCCTTCCTAAGTTTCAATTCAATTTTTAATCAGGGATGTACGGTAGTTTTAAGTACAAAAAAATTGATTTCAATTAAAAAATTTGTGAAATTAATTAAAAAATTAATTACATTCAGAAAATTACCAGTAAGAAAATTAATAATATCAATAAAACGTTTAATTCGCTTGATTAAAAGTTTAATTGACTTGATTAAATTTTTAATTAAAACTTATTTTATTTTTTAATTGATTTAATTTTTTTATGTGTAGAGATATACGAACCAACAATCAAAAATCTCAGTTACTTAAAATTATAATAAATCTAATTTTCCATAAACAAATATTCCTGGCAACAAATTGGTTTCGCGCCAAAGGAACTGCTAATTTTTTTGAGGCAAAAAACGAAGCAAGCCAATTTCGGATACCACAACGCTAAAGTAAAATGCTCTGCATCAATCGAAATGAATGGTAGTTGGATGAGTAAATTTCTCGACTGTTAGGCTGTTAAAGAAAAATTGCAATTTTTTAACCAAAAAATTTTAAAATGCTTCTGATGGGTGATTCAAGTAGATCTACTTTTTTCAATCGCCTTTTTTTGACAGATCAAGTGTGAGTAGTGTCATGCTGTCGTGTTATTTTTGTTAAGAATTGTTTGGTATTTCATAATGGAAAGACTAACGCCTGAACAACGTTTACAAATCGTTCAACTTTATTACGAAAATTCACGTTCTGCGAGGAATGTGTTTCGTGCACTTCGTTCAACTTATGGTCAACATAATTGGCCTACTGAGCGTACTATTTGCAACACCATCACTCATTTTGAAACCCAGCGTTCATTATTGGATAATATTCGGCCGAATAGACCACGTCCATCACGCTCTGAAGAAAATATAGCGGCCGTAGCTGAGAGTGTACACGGAGACCGTGCAGAGTCGATTCAGCGCCGTTCGCAGCAACTCGGACTGACGTATGGAACGACATGGCACATTTTACGTCGAGATCTTAAATTGAAAGTACAAAATACAGCTTGTGCAACAACTGAAGCCGCTCGACCTTCCCAAATTCGCTCTATGGGCTCTTGAAAAGTTCCAAGAAGCTCCAACGTTTTTAAGGCCATTAGGCGATTAGGCCCATTTCTGGCTCAATGGTTATGTAAACAAACAAAATTGTCGCATTTGGGACAAAGAGCAACCTGAAGAAATTCAAGAACTGCCACTTCATCCAGAAAAAAACAACGGTTTGGTGTGGTTTGTGGGCCGGTGGAATCATCGGTCCATAATTCTTTAAAAATGATGCCGGTGCAAACGAAACCGTCAATGGCAACCTTTATAATAATTATGCAATGTAACATTTTTAAAAATGTACCCTCTGCACCACTTTAATAGCACACATATGGCCGTTTTCTCATTCCACGATTATCTTTTTTCCCAACGAAAAAGTGCACATTAAAGAAATTTGGGTTTCTCAATGTCTCATTTGTTTTCTATTCTGTCGCAAAGCTATGTTTTTTGTCGTTATATTGAGAAACCCGAAATCGTTAACGGACAATTTATCGTTCTAATAAATATATGTTGGCATTAAGTTACAGACTGTTTGTCGATACGTTGATAAAGTGGCCACTAAAGTAACTTTTATCAGGTCGTCCTGATTTGTCTGCCTTCAGTGCGTATCATTTCGCAATGTTAAATGCCCTTGCGTCGTATAACTGTACCGTGTTACAGATGTTCGGTTCTTAACATAAACCCAATGCATTCGCTTTTAACCTCACTTTTCCAATCTGTTAGTGTCGTAAAGATATAAATATCTTTAACTCTTTTTGACTTGGTGGAGTACTATTTAAATCTCAATCGGTTTACTGGTGGAGTAGAACCAGTTAATACTAAGAAATTTTCGGCTTTCTATACAAAGGCAAAGATCGAGCGATGACTTTTGAGAAGCCTAAATTTTGTGTTGACCAAACTTTTTTAATTTTAGAAACAAAAAAACATTTGATGATTGCCTTCGAAATGTTGGACAAAAATTATTAACTTAAATCTTTTAATTTTTTTACAAACAGCATCCAAAACGAGCGGTTTGGTTTTTTTATCATCTGCTGTGCGTTTTTTGATATTTTTTTTTTCTTTTTGGTTTTGAAAGTTTATTGCGAATTTTTATTTGACTTAAATTTAGTCTGTGTTAAATTAAATATTAAAAACACTTCTTTGGAAAAAAATAATAATTAAAATTTTCGTTTAAATAAAAGATCGAACATCAATAAATTATAAATAAACAAGAAAAGACATGCAAATTCTAGTTATGACAAGATGTGAAAGAAAGTCGAAGTTTTGTTGATGGAATTATTAAAATCAAACCAGTTAATTTTGTTGGATTAATAAAATCTATTATTGATATTAAACATTTAAATAATAAAAAAAAACTACATAAAAGATTTGATTAACTTGGTGGCCACACGATCAAGTTTTGCCTTTCAATTCCTTTCAATTTGCAATACACTCTCACTTTTTTACTAACACACTCACACTTTTTAAATTGACCACGAGATTGCTTTCAATTTCACCTTTCCATTTGTTTGGAAATTTTGCTTTCAATTCAACAGCTGATTAAATGTTTGTCTTTATAAATTGTTTTTTTGATGACATCATGAAAGTAAATTGCTTACAAATTGAGTGCAGCCTACGTCACAGCTTTCAATTTTTGTAAATTTTGACAAGCAGTATATGAAAAAGACTATCAAGAACAACTTGATCGTGTGGCCGCAGGGTAAGGAAAAAAACGAGTCCATCAAATTGTTATGGGGCATTTCATTTTTAGGTGATCTCAGATGTAGAATTTCAAAAAAGAAAAATTTTTAAAGTATTTTTATGATTTGTTGCTAGATGAATTGTTTTGGTACATTTGCACATAATGTTGGTCGTTAAAAAAAAATTATTATGTATTTATTTGAACAAGATACAATAAATTTTAAAGTTAATTGATTTTTTAGAAATGGTTTTTGGAAACGATGCACAGTGGCAAATATCCTAAAAAGGTGAAATAAAAAATTTAATTATAGTCTTCCTGCAAATTAAACACTTAAAATTCTTCCGGTGTGTGTTGGTTCCGCTTACTCATGAATGCGGTTGGCGAACGAATTGTTTGTCATCCTGTGCTAAGTCCACCGTAAGTTTGAACCAACATGGCAGGTACTAACGTTTATCTTTCGCATAACTGTCTTCATCTGTTATAGATTTTGAAATAACATTTGTAATTTTAATCACAGAAAAAATTATTAGTAGTTTTTTATCAATTAAAAAAATTATGTTAAAAGTATTTAAACTTAATTATTGTAATAATTGAATCAATTATTTTTTTTGTTAAAAGAAAATTAAAAATATAATTTTGATTTAATAAACATTTTTGTTGTTTTGAAATAAATTTTGAATTAAAATAATAATCAAATACCAAAAAATTATTTCGTTTAAAATAAAATAATTTAAACTTGTGAAATTGTTGTTGGAAATTGTAAAAATCAATCAACACATTGTATGAAAAGGCAAAGTTATTTGATCATATTTTTAATTAAAATTAAAAATATTGTTTATTGAAAAAAAAATATTCAAAATATTAAATTTTTACAATTTTTAGTAATCAATGTAATAATTTTGGTAATAGGAGCAAAATCAACAAATAGGTTGCTTGATTCTATGAATTTGGTATAAAATTGGTGATTAGAGAAAATTTTTAATTCTTTCTGTGATATCAAAATTGAAAAAATAGAGGGTACACAGAGGGGAAAAATTCCAAAATTTACACTATTCGTTGTCAAAAGTGAGCCAACTACGTTTGTGTTCAATTTGATAACGGATGGCGTCAATATTTTTAAACCACCTCGTGGTAATTTTGTCTCAATTTGGTATTATTTTGAGAAGAAACTGTTTACATATTTTCACCACAGTGGTCTCATTTCGACACATATTGTTAATAGTTTGATAACACAACGTCAACATATGGACAACATTTACCTGGTTGCCATTTTGACAATACATTATTCGCAGACTGGTAAAGAATAAACCATTGTGAACCCAACCAATAAAAAAGCAAATTAGATATTTATGTTTTTATTTATTTATTCAATAATTTTTAAGATAATTTAATTAAAAATAATTGAACGCCGAGACCTTATTAGAGCAGGATTTAAAAAAAGGTGCTGTCCTAGAAGAAATTTACAAATATGTTATGTAGTTTCCTGTATTTATAACTATTTTATGTTTGAATACTTCAATAAACAGCATTATAGGAACTATAATTTTTCGCCAACACATTTGAGCACTCGATACGCTTGAGCAACCGACATACAACTGTCGATATGAAATGGCTCTCCAAATGTGTATATTACGGCCACTGATGTTATCTGTATACCAAATTTACCGAAAAAAGAAAATGTACCAATTGTATCCCTTGTTAGCCCTTTAAAAAGTACCAATTTTATCCCACAGAATATAACCTATAATTTGATTTGGACCATATGCAATCTGTATAACAAATTTATCGAAAAAAGAAAATGTACCAACTGTATCCCCTTTATACCCTTTAAAAAATACCAATTTAATCCCATAAAGTATAACCTATATTTTGATTTAGAACATATGGGTGTTCCCACAGAAAATCACCCCTTATAGCTCAAAAATTAAATTATTATTTTGAATTTTGTTTCCACTAATATTATTAAAAATAAATGTATCTGTCATTTTTCGAAAGATTAACTTTAATTTTCTTTATACTTACAAAAAACTGTTAACTTTTTAAAATGTAACGACCGTTACTTTAAAAAAAAAATTTTTTTTTGGTAATTAATTAATTTAAATTAAATTAATCCATTCCTTAAACAAAACATTTCAAAGAATTTAATCAGATATTTTACATGGCATATCCTGCGCAAAAGTTTGCAATACATAATGTTTGTTTCCGACATTTGAAAAGAGCACCATTTATAAAGTGACGACCGTTACTTTTTTAATGGTCAAAAAAGTATTGAAATGAAATTTTTATGAATTCTTTTGGTTGCTGCCGTTGCTTGAACTTTCGTAAGTCCAAAATGGAGCCATCCTCGTGGCATAAATGTTTAGGTTGCAATTTTTTTTAAAAAATCTCCGAAAATCGGTAACGACCGTTACTTTGGAAACACCCGTATGCAATCTGTGTACCAAATTTATCAAAAAGGTTAAAATTAATACTTTTTCCCTGTTTTAAATGCACCATATATGATTCTGGGCCATATTTCTATTAACAAAATTACAGGAATTATTATTATTTTTGCCAACACATACATATGTATAAGTTTTGAGCAATCGGTACTTTTGAGCAACCGACATTCAACTGTTTACATAAAAAGCATATGTATATTCCGGCCACTGGAGAATATGCAATCTGTATACCAAACTTTTCCAAAAGAGAAAATGTTACAAAAGTACCAATTTTTGTCCGATTTTAAATCATTAAAAGTACCCTATATTTTAGTCTAGGCTATATGCTATCTCTATACCAAATTTTTTGTTCAGAGAAAAAGTACCAACGGCAAAAGAGTGCCAGTTTTTCTTCATTTAAGGCCCCCCGAAATTACACTGTATATTAATATGGTCTTTAATCTGTATGTATATTAAGTTTATTGAAATGAAAAATGTACCAATCTGTTCACGCGTTTACCCCTTAAAAAGTACCAATTTTATCCCTCGAAAGGTACCCTATATTTTAATCCTGGCCATTTGCTAGCCGTTTATCAAATTTCATCCAAATTTCGCGTGATTGAGCCACAAACTAACAAATGTCTAAACATATAAACAAGGTTTCACATTTATAATATTTAGTCTTGGTTCACACTATGAAAGTTTTCTTTCAGAATGTCTGAGTTAATTGATGAGAAGGGAGAGAAGAAAAGCATGTTCTCTTCCCCTCTCACCAATAAAATCAGATTTTCTGAAAAAAAAATCATATCCCTGCAAATAATACGACTAGTCCATACACGCATGTATAATTTAGCCCATTCCTTAACGTTGTTGTCATCATAACTGTGCACCTGGTCCGATTCTAAAACATTTAACAAAATTGTTTGATCAAAGAAAATGATAACCAGGCTTTATCTATTTGACAGCAGAGTGCTATCAATTTGACAACAATGGTAGTTTTTACATCTTTGATTTCAATTCAACAACGTTTTGTTAAAAATTTGACAACATATGTTATCGAAATAGTGGCAACACTTCCTTGTTGTTGTTGTTGTTTTTATACCATTGGTTGCAAATAATATATTTCGAATACTACATTAGATTTATTTTCCTCTTTTTTGAAAAAATAATCAATCTTCCACTGTATAATAGATTAATTAAACAAGATACCACGTGTTAGACAGCTTTTAAAGATTTTATTGATCTTTTGCAATAACTTTCAAATTAATTAATTTTTTCAAATTTCACCATAATATTTTTTACATACTCATCAACATCAATTAGAAATTTATGCAAATTTTATGTGAATAGTTAGTTTTATTATTTTTATTACATAAATTTTTTTAGCACCGCAATAGTTTCAATAAGTTTTATTAATCAATTATTCCCTCACCAGACAGCCAGCCAGCCACACCTTTATGTATTTAAATTTAATTCTTTTTTGTTTTACTCCCATCTCTACTCATGTTGGAATAGCGGTTTGATATTTGATTGGCAGCACTTAGGAAACGGATATAGTCATACAACTTTCGTTTTATTTTAATAAAAACATCAGTGTTATTTAAGTTTTATTAATACTTTAACTGACACTTGGCTAATAAGACGATTACTTTAGACGTAGTTATTAAACATAAATTAATGATTTAAACAAACATGAACTTTAAAATAAATATTAATTCATTAAATTAACTAATTATCGATCGCTTGGGGTGAATCAATGGTGGATGTGTTTGTTTTTATTTATTTGAATACTTAGTGTATGGATGGATGGATGGATGGTTGGCTGGATAGATGTGCACAAACTTAATATTTTTTAAGTGGTAATAAATGTTAATTTAAACATAAAATTGCGCATTAAATAATGATGTAATAATAACAGCAAAAACAATATTCATTTATCAATGTTTATGCGCCGCAAAGAGAAATAAATCTTAACCAAGAAATAATCGCAAATACGTAAATCCTTAATAAGAGTCTCATTAAAAAAAAAGATACATATTTAATTAGAGTCAAACTGTTAATTCATTATTACGAATACGACATCTGTTAATATGGCAATACACAGAATTAACTTAAAAGTAAACTCAATCTTATTTATTGAGAAAAATTATAATCTAACAAATTGTTCGCTGGTCTGGCCATATTACGATATATAAAGTATTCATAAAGGCCTCACAACCACTTAAATTCTTAAATGTTGGGTGTATAACTTAATAATGCAAAAATTTTTAATGTTATTGTCAGTGCTATGGAGTCAAAAAGTGGTTCAAACTCCGACTTATACTCCAAGCGTGAAGTTTTTTAAGTACGACTGCGACTGTGACTACAACTACGACTCTGACTCCAACACCAATTCTAACTCCAACTACGATTCCTAATCTAACATTGATGCTAAATGTAAATGAAAATGAGAAATAGCTTATCCCATCAATAATAAATTTCAGTTTATCAATAGTATGAAATGGGAATTTAGCATATTCAAACGACAGCTTTGAGACTGGTCCTCTTTTGACTTTAAACTCTTTTTTTAATGCAGTACCTTTTAAAGGCTCCACGAAAAGCCCCCAATGAAATAACGCCCAGGAAATAACCCCCAATGAAATAAATCCCAAAAAATAGGAAATAACACCCAAAAACAGTGAATGAAATAACATCGAAAAATAAATGAAATAAACCCCAAAGCGAAAACGAAACAACCCCCAATATTTGGGAGTTATTTCATATGAAATAATACCCAATGACGAAAATAAAATAAACCCCAATGAAATAAACCCCATCAGCAACAAAAATGAAATTATGCCCAAAATTAATAAAAGAGTCAGTTTCAGCAAGGATAACCCCCAAGAACCAACAGCTTTAAAAATGAAATAACCCCCGAATAAAAAATGAAATAATACCCAAATTATACACGCTATGAAACAAGCCCCGAATTTTAAAAATTTGTTGGGTGTTATT
Organism: Pollenia labialis; assembly: GCA_949318255.1. Taxonomy (NCBI): domain Eukaryota; kingdom Metazoa; phylum Arthropoda; class Insecta; order Diptera; family Polleniidae; genus Pollenia; species Pollenia labialis. Next base: position 32,348,170 of record OX439143.1, on the reverse strand, counting down.
TCATTGGAGATTATTTCATAATTTGAAAACCCCAAATGAGGAATGAAATAATTCCCAAAAAAAATGTAAAAGGGCCCAAAAAAATTGGGTGTTATATCATATGAAATAACACCCAAAAATGTATGAAAAAAATTTGGGGAATATTTCATTTCTCGTTTGGGTGTTATTTCATTGGGGGGCTTTTCGTGGAGCGCCTTTTAAATGGTTAAATTTTGCAAGAAAATGATTATGTTAAAATATCAAATTGATATTTTAAATATTGCATCGATAACTTCAAAAAATTGTTATTTTGGAAAATATTAGAAATTTTTAATTTAAAAGTTTTGTTTATCGTGCTTAATTCCAAATTTTTTTCTGAAATTTGTCGTTGAAGGGTTAAGTTATTCCTATGCGCATTTCACTTCAGGCGCGAACGCCACCGGTACACACAGTTAGCAATTTTGAGTGAGTATTTCGGCAGAACTATACACTTGCCCTTTGCTTAAAAGCAGAAGCTATTTACTTCCGCTGCTTTAGGCATACCCGGCGTAATCTGTCGAATAGCAACAGCACTTAGGAAGATACGCCTACAGGCCGAAATTTATCCCAAGTGGTGAAGCCCTCGAAGTAGTTTTTTTAATTTTTTCCCTTAACGCGAATTCGGGTATAAACTACAACTGAAATTTTATCCCCGAAGTGGCTTCGCCAAATTCAGACCGGTTTCGTTTCAACGATGGCTACTGACTCCCTTTGTACCAGTTAGGATCTCTCTTCAGCTGCGATCCCAAAAGGATCTGTCAATTTTGAATTCTGCCGAGTTCTATGTATTTACCTAGAGAATGTAACGGTGCCGTGCAATAAAGCCATAGGAAATAAAGCCATATGGCCTTATTTCTCAATAAATATGTTTTTATAACCACCATCCAAGTGCAATAACACCATAATCGCTTAGTAACCAAAGTGGTAATAACGCCATAACAGTGTAATTTATATGGCTACAAATTGCCAAAAGAATGAGTTGCAATTGTCAAGTGTTGAAAATATATGGTACAGGTGCTGGAAGAGGGGAGGGGGAGAGGGGAGAGGGGAGGGGGAGAGGGTGCGCGTGGCGGTCCCGCCAGAACATGTTTACAAGCTCCAAAGCATAACAAAAGCTTCTCTGTATATCCGGCCTTCGGCCGGGCGCAAGGATTTTCTCCTCTATGGTATAACAAAAACCGGCTTCGCTAACTAAAACTTATTTGCGTAGTCGGCCTTCGTTCGAAAACAAGGCAGATTTTAGAAGCTTTACTTAGCGAAACCGGTACTTCACAGAAAAAAATTTTTGCGCCAGTAAAAGAATTAATCAAAAATAAAATCAGTTTTAATTAAATATTTAATCAGGTTAATTAAATATTTAATCAGGTCAATTAAATATTTAATCAAGTGAATTAAACGTTTAATTGAAATATTGTTCATTAAACATTTAATACACTTGATTAAATATTGAATTAACCTGATTAAATATTTAATTAAAACTGATTTTATTTTTGATTAATTCTTTTACAGGCGCAAAAATTTTTTTCTGTGTTGTTATGCCATAGAGGACAAAATCCTTTTGGTTTCTGCAATAACTATGCGAAAAAAACATAAGCAATGTCAGAAGCAAATTACATGTACGTTTGTGAACGAATATTATAACATGTCGTCTACACACAGAAAAAATTATTAGTAGTTTTTTTATCAATTAAAAAAATTGTTTAAAAAGTATTTAAACTTAATTATTGTAATAATTGAATCAATTATTTCTTTTGTTGATAGAAAATTAAAAATATAATTTTGATTTAATTAACATTTTAGTTGTTTTGAAATAAATTTTGAATTAAAATAATAATCAAATACCAAAAAATTATTTCCTTTAAAATAAAATAATTTAAACTTGTGAAATTGTTGTTGGAAATTGTCAAAATCAATCAACACATTGTTTGAAACGGCAAAGTTTTTTGATCATATTTGTAATTAAAATTAAAAATATTGTTTATTGAAAAAAAATATTCAAAATATTAAATTTTTACAATTTTTAGTAGATATTGATCATTTTAGTAATTTGGTTGTTTGATTCTATGAAATTGGTGATTAGAGAAAATTTTTAATTTTTTCTGTGCATGCACCTTAAGCTGTGCAATAAGAAAAATTGCTTTGTTATTCTGCCGCCGTTAATGCCAGCTTGCTGAGATATTTATCTTTAGTGTTGACCTGGGGTACTTCAAATCATTATTCACGAAAATTTTTGGCTGAGCTTGGCGGTTTTTATCATCCGTTTTTAAATCACAGTTTTGAACCGCAAAAACCATCTGTTGTGCATTGAAATCGATGAAACTTATCCAGAACAAGTTTTGGTGAGCAATCGGTATGCTTGAGCCGCACTTGTTTTGCAAAAGTTTTGTTTTTACATTAGCGGAATTTAGTTTTTGGTGCAAATGGTCCTGGGAAAGAGACAATTCAAAATTTGGTAGCTTTTTTTATTAAATCTAATGGAAACTCTGCCTATTTTGTTGTTGGATTTAACAAAAGAGCTACGATATTTGGTATTTGCTCTTTCGCAAGACCATTTGCAACAAACACTGAAATCTGTTCGATAACAATGTCATATTAATGGCATCCTCCAAATAATTTATTTAAGACTCAAACCAAGAGTAATAGATAAGTCATATGTTGTACATTCCGCATTTTAACGTTTTAAATTAGAGATTTCTGGGTCTCCGATTATTTCTTCAATAACAATTATAATAAACTTAATAACAAAAACATATTTTAGTACACCCTTTCCATTTTTATTTAAAAAATGAAAACATAATTTCTTGTGAGAAATTGTATTGAAAACAAAGTATTCGTATGTTTTTCTTGATTTCAATAAAATTTCTCATACGACAATCAGTTAGACTCATTTTAACAAAGTAGAAAACTAAATTTGAAATAAAAAATAATTTTCAATTAATTTTGCAGGTATGGGATGATGAATTACAATATTTAGCTGGACTGAATGTACGCACTTGTATTTTGGATCATGATGATTGTAATCACACCTACAGATTCCATAATACAGGACAAAATTTATGTGGCATCTCCAGATTGAAGTCACGTTACGTCAATGTAACAAATCTCATTGATGAAACCGTAACATTGTGGTTCGATACCGAATACGATTTAATAGATAATTCCTTCGTTAGTTCTTTTAAAGTAACCAAGGATTTGTAAGTTAAAACAGACTTCTTTAATTTTAATTTGATAATATAGTTTTTCTTGAATTCCAGTGAAGCTTATGGTCATTTTGCTGAAATGATTGTAGATCGGATCACACATGTTGGTTGTGCCATAATGCGTTTTACGAGGCCCGACTATCCACACGTTTATATCTACAATGTCGTGTGCAACTATTCATCGGTGTATGCTTTGGGAGCTCCCCTGTATAAAACTGGCTATCCTGGCCGCGGTTGTAAGACTGGTAGAAATCCTCGCTTTCCTGCTTTGTGTTCAGAAAGAGAAGAGTTTGATCCCAATTATTGAGATTTTTTTTATTCGAATTTATTTTGTGAAAAACTGTGAATTTAATTTTTTTAGTTTTTTTTTTTTTAATTTTTTTGTTGGTTTTTATGCAACAATTAAGTGTAAATAGTTTTAATGGTATTTCTAGTTTTAATTTAGTATAAAAATTATAATTTTTAATATTTTTTTAAAAAGAAATTAAAAAATTGAAAACAGCTAAATGTTTTATTGAAAAGATTTTTTAAGTTTTATATGGGATTTCTTTAGTTTTTCCTAAATACTTTATTTTGTCCGCTCTTTAAGGGAATTTTTTTTGAATTACAAAATTTTTTTTTAACTGAGATTTAATTAAACAAAAATTAACACAAAAATATATGAATGAATAAATATGGATTTCATGTAAATTTAAAATGTTTTCAGCCAATTTGAGGGGCCAATTAGAAATTTACATTGGAGCGCTGACTATCAATAATCACCTGCTATGAAATTAGGAATAAAAATTTAAGTAGCATTGTATTTTTTTAACCCGAGGGCAGGTAAGTTAAGTCTGTGAGATCCCGCGCAAGCAACGTATCCAGCTTTCGCAGTAGCTGGAGATATTTTGTTGTTCTTAGCATTGCAAGCAGTATAGTAAATGAATGACTTCTTACAAGTTTAAGGTCATAGATTTTTAAAATCGTAGACTATTTATTTAAAAAAAAAATTTTAAGTGGGCGTGGCACCTCACCAGAACGAATTCAATGTAGGTTTATGCATACCTGTAGAAAGGTTAAAGTAAAAATTTCGAAATTTCATATAAAACATCTGTCAAAAAGTGGTCTGGATTAAAGAATTGGTCCTGGCACTATTAATACAACGGCAAAAAGGATTTCTGTATACATATCTGGAAAAAGGTAATAGTTAGAGTATTCCAATGCGGTACAAATTAACTTATTTTGTTGCAATGCACGGTGATCAATTCCGGCCAAAAATCCATAACTTCTTCATTGCTTTACGTTAGTAGCTTAAAAAGCATATTTAATCCCACATTAAGCGGGAAAACCGAGTTGGCTAGAGCCATCCGGTTGCGTTGAGATATTTCAGCAAGCAGCTGAGCTTCACCCGCGATATCTCCGAGAGTCCTTGTAGATGGTAATTTCCATTTCGTATTGAATTAAACGCTGGGCAATCACATAAAAGATGAAACACTGTCTCCTCAGTTCCAGGTCCCCTGCAGCTGCGGCAGCTTTCATTAAAAGGGAGGCCGAGAGTCATAGCGTGCTTACCGATCGTCCAGTGACCAGTAAGCACGTATATAAGTCTCGACACGTCTCTCCGATTGAAGTTGAGAAGTCGCCTATGACATATTTGGGCCATGCTACCTTGCTAACCCTGCAGCCATCTAGTTTCTTCCATTTATCGTTAGCCATATCCAGATAGTGTCTAAAGATTTCGCTTCTGATAGTTCCCAGGTGTGTTGCGACTGGTACACCCTGTGAAATATCAAGAGCGGCTCCAGTCTTGGCCAGCCCATCCGCCTGTTCGTTGTCGTAATGATCCCTATGTGCAGGGACCCAAATTAAGGTAATGTCGGATAGGCTGCCCAGTCTGGATACACTGGTTGACGAGAATGGACGTTGTTTTATGTGACATCAGAGCCGCCGGGCTATCGACGTAAACGCCAATTTTTCCGCTGATGTTCCCACTGTACAGTGTTCTATATGCCTCTCTCATCGCCAGTATTTCAGCCTGAAATACGCTGGTACAGTCCGGCAGACTGTAGGAGCTAATTGCAGACTCTGGTTTCTTTCCTGCAGACAAGCATAAAGCTTCGCGGGATAAGCTAGGAAATTATAAAAAAAAAAAAAAAAAAAATAGAGTTTAAATTGCTGGTAAATGCCACACAGTATGAAAACTAAAAGAGAGATTCACGTATGGGCCTTAACCTCGTTCACTTTCTTCTTCCAATCGAATCTGTCTTGCGCAGAATTTTTCCAATCTGCTATATTAACTTCCCTGCAATCTTCTTCGACCCCAAGGTCAATATAGCCTGGCATGTATGCATACTTTCCGAGTTTCTTTGTTTTTGCTTCTAGTACAGCAAAGCTTTCTGAGTCGAACTAACACAAGGGGAGGTAGGCGGCAATTTCTGCCTCTCACACATTTTCAAACCGACTTTAATGAAGTTTATAAACATACAGGCATGTCACAAATTCCGATCGGAATGGTTTTAATTCCGTATGTTCAATTCCGATCGATTTAGGTTTAGCTTCTTCAGATTCCAAATATTATTATCTTTATTCTTTATTCCGATCGATTTTGCTAAATGGTTTTACAATTGGATATGGCAACTTTACATAAAAACCATATGATGTTTGTGTTTAGTATGGCAATGTGCAGAAAAAAGTGGTTTATGAGGAAAAAAAGGCGACAACGCAACGGTAAAGAATTTATTATGTTTTAAATAAAATCAATATAAAGTAAAATAAATAAATCAAAAGTGTGTTATTTCTTCAATCTTTATCATAAAAAAACATTTATTTATCCATAAAAAATAGTTTTAAGTAGTTTTTTCGGTTATAAAATACTGAAACAACCAATTCCACTTAGAAAACCAAAAGTGGTTTCATTCCAAAAAAAATTTTTCGTTTTTCGTTTTCTGAAGAAGCAAAATACGGAATTAAAACCACTTTCGATCGGAATGGAATTCTATGACAGGCCTGATAGATTAATCTATATTTGAATGGACACATCAGCATGATGTGTTTTGAAATACTGTGGTGTAGGGTATCACATGATCGGGCTTGACCGATTATACTTTCCTACTTGTTTTTGATTCAAAAGTTATATTTTTTAAGTTTTACGTCTACATCTACGTCTACGAGATAAAAGGTTGCCGATTTTTTCCATTTTTTAACCCACTAAGGAATGGAGTTTCCAAAATTCCTGCTAATTTTTTCCGTACATTCCAAAATTGCATATAATAATATTTGTATTGCGGTTAATTTGTTGAACTGTTTATGGTTTTTAATCCAAATTTTGATATTTTAATTATTAAATTATTTTTATGAAGAAAGAAGTTTTACAACAAGAAATTAATTAAAATTTATTGATAATATTCCATTCTTGACTGAGCTGGGGACCGAACCCAGGCTTGTACGGACAGGTTACCCTTAAGCTGAAGGCCCACATCATTCGTGTACGCGTGTGTCCTTTTTATGCATCTGGCAAACAAGTAGTATGCGATTGTGTGTAATTGTGTGTAATTGCATGTTACAACCCTGCAAATATTATTGGACCACCTAATCCAATTTCATGAAATGGACTACTCCATGGACTGGTCCGATGTAATGCAAGCATGGACCATGTCATTGTTAAAAAGTGTTTTTAGTTAGACGACATGTCTTCGTTTTTTAACGACATGTTTTCGTTTTTAAACGAAGTTAAAACTAATCCTCTTGCACAGAAAAAATGTTTGAAAAAAATTATTCAATTAAATATTTAATTGGTGTACATTAATTATTCAATTAATTTTTTGTTTGCTGCAATTAATTTTTTTTAATCAAAACCAATAAAATTAAATGTTTGTGTTTATGTGGTGTATTTTTTTTTTATGCAATTAATTTTTTAATTGACTAAATTTGTGTCCCATGACTCGAAAATACAAATCCGTTAATTGATATGATCAATTGCTTTGCAGGGGCAAAATTAATTAAATATTTAATTGTCTGAACGAATTGTTTAATTAAAGTCGATTTTCTATTTTTTCTGTGTGTGTACACAATGGAGTAGTTTTAAAACTACTCCTTTGTAGTCCAAAGATGGGTTATATGGTCCTGCCCTAGGACATCGTAATGTTAAATAGACCATGTTTTTTCCATACGTTTGGGTTACTTTTGGACTAGTCCTAGTCCCTTGTGAACTACTCTTTACACGCGTGTTCGGACTGGTCCTATAATTTGCAGGGAAATTATACAGCAAAACGCATAGAAAGCATACACGTTTCAACGCATCAAAATAGGTTTACTTTCTACTTTTGTATCCGACGCATGAGTGGTAAATATTTCTCAAAATTATTTATTCTGCAAAAGTTATTTCGTTGTGTAACTATTAAAAGGGGCCGAAAAAGTGTATTTTGCCTCCTTTTTTTTGTTACAAATTTCAATGATAATAAAGACATTATTAAAATCACCGAACAATATAATTAAGATTAAAATGAAATAAATTTTGTTATAAAAATTATACAAAAAATCAATTATGCAAAAGCCATAAATTACAAGAAAACTAATTATGCATAAAGTTTGCAAAAGTCAATTAAGAATTAAATAAATCAATTGCAATTTGTTCGCAAAAAAAATTTGTATGTAAAAACAGGAAACGGAAATAAAAAATATTTAAAATGCTCCCGAATTACCAGTACGAGAGAGAGAGAGAGAGAATCAAATTACAATGATTAATTTGCCATTTTTCTAAAATATTGAGTACTTATATTTTTTTATTAATCAAAAATCTTAACATTAATTGCCAATTATGTCAACTGGTAATTAAATTTTAATTTATATTATTTTTTACGTTTCAAGATATTTTACGTAAATCCAAAAAAACGAGGCAGATGTTTTCGAATTGAAGTGATTTTTTTAATCTTCATGTTTTTTGTTTTAAAATTGTATAACTTTTCGTTTTCACTTCCAATTAGTATTTTTAATTTGTGAGTAATAATCTCATTAAGATCGTAAATTTTTGATGTTAATTGGCTGTTTAATTTTTAATTACTTTTATAATTTTCGAGGAATGTGATTGATTTAAATGCAGACAAATATTGAATTTTTGAATTATGTTTTAGCAATATTTCCGTACTTTATAATAATTTTTATATTTTATAAGGACTTTATTTCAATGAGAACCTTATTCATGCAGGACAAATTTGTTTCCAAAAGGGCACGGATAGCAGAAGAGTTTTAAATTTTGTAATCCGCGACCAGCGGGATACCCAACACAAATTCAAATCTCTAAGGTTTCCCTAGATAGTTCAGATATGTGAATCAGTCCATGCCTTACCTTGACTTTACCTCTAAAGGATTAAATATATATGTAATATATTCGTAAGGTAATATTTTGTCCGTCCTTTTTAGAAACTTTTGTTGACATTATCGTTGCAAATACTAAAAAAAAGCCCACCAAATTTGTTTGCCTTGTAATAAAACAGGTAACACTGTTCATCGTGTAAATTTGAAGCTTATGGTGTTTTCTTTTCTTCAAAAAATGTCACATTTTATTTTAAAAAAATGCAATTTGGTGTTCGTTTCATAAAAATGCTTTGCTCTCTAAATGGTCAGCGTGTTTTATTTATTCTAAAAAAATACACCCTGTCATAAAGGCCGCTTTAACCAACCGTAAATGGAATTAAATGCAATGTAACGTACCGACACGTACTGTAAGCTCTTCTGTGCACTTATAGAACATGTAAGAACGTGTCAGCTGTTTTTCACAAACATCAACAAAAAAGCATTAGTATACACAAAACAACACACACAGTGATGAGATATGTTGAAATGGTGACCGTTTTGCAGAAAAAGTACCAAGTGATTTAAATAGTAACGGGTTCGACATCTAACGTTTTTTTTCAACTAGTGCTTATTTCGTGAATGGTAACACTTAGCTCATGTCTGATGTGACAGATAATTAGTTTTATCCTCCCGCTGAACGAATATGGTTGTGTATGCGTTTGAACAACGCTGGGAAATATGCGTTTTCGCTTCGCTAAGTGGGCCTGCGATCGCTTACAGAAGATGCCGATATTGCCAAAAAAAAATCAACTTTTCAGATGAAGCTCATTTTGATCTTGGCGGATGTGTAAAAAAGTAAAATTGTCGCATTTGGGGCACAGAAAACCCGCACGCATACATTGAAAAGCCGTTGCACCCAAAACGAGTCACTGTTTGGTGCGGATTTTGGTCCAGAGGCATAATTGGGTCATTTTTCTTCGAAAATGAGCAAGGAGTGGCCGTTACAGTCAATGGCGATCGTTATCGGGCCATGTTGAACGAATTTTTGTTCACAAAAATTGAAGAGGAGGATATTGGCAACATTTGGTTTCAACAGGACGGCGCTACGTGCCACACAGCCGAAGCTACACTCGTTTTTTGCGCCCTGTTTTTGAAGAACGCATTATCAGCCGCAGAGCTGATGTCGTTTGGCCACCTCGGAGCTGTGATTTGACACCGTTGGACTATTATTTGTGGGGTGCCGTCAAAGATAAGTGTTACGTCGACAAGCCAGAGGCAATTGACGCTTTAAAGGACAATATTCGTAAAGCTATTGGTGAAATACAGCTGCACACAATCGATAATGTGCTTAAAAATTGGATCGATCGTGTAGGCTTCTGCATGGCCAGCCGAGGCAGCCATTTGAATGAAATTATTTTCCATTATTAACCGGAAGGATTGTACTTTCAAATAAAAAAAGAAATTTGAGAAAATATTCAGTAGTTGTTTTATAGCATTTTCAAAAAAAAAAGTTATTTGGCAGACCCTGTATTAAAACTGAATTTCTTGCATGTATAAATAAATAAATAATTAAATATTTGATATTAATATTACAGATTTACAATAAACAAATATGTATTTTATCATATTCATACACATGTACTTATATTATTTTGAAAATGTGCATACACGAAACAAGGTTTTGATACCATTAAAAACCAGACATTTTATTGTTTGTGGATATTTATGCATTATATTTGTATGAACGAAAATATGTACGTAAATTTGCTAGACAGTACCCAGCGGTAAATCTCAGAAGACCTTCTTACTTCAGGCCTTTTAAAAGGCGTGCTTAAAAATTGTTTTGATTAAATTCCTATTTCATTTAACTGCTAAAGAATGCCTAATAGAAGGCCTCGGCTCTTTGGTGTAATAGATAAGATACACCTTCCACACTCGCTTCTGTGAGAAGGGAGTAGAGAAGGAGTAACATTTTTTGTATTGTTTTTTTTTTTTTTTGCTCAAGCAAAAGCAAAACAATTATTTTTTTGATCCCGTTGCCATTCTTATGTACCTGCTAAAGAAGCGAGAGCGGAAGGCCTTCTCAGCAATGACAACGTGTGTAAAAAAGATATGAGTATGGAATGTACTCCAAAAGAAGGAGTACAGAGGCCTTTTTTCCCGCTGGGTAGGCAACACAGTTGGGAAAGTGTGTATGTTTTAGTGAAAATGTTTGCATGTATTGCAACTGTCTTGCCAGTACTGGCAGATGTAAACGCCAGGTTAGGAATAAGTACGCAGTTTAATTTGTTATTTTCTTTCAGGTTCACAAACTTCAGCAAATCTAGCCGGCTTCAAAAAAAAAATAATTATAAATTAACTAAAATTTACGCCGCAGTAAAAAACATATTAACAAAACTTAATTACACGTTAAAGTATAATTGCTTTTTAATAACATTTTTATTTACTTTCGAAAAAAAATGGTTTTAAGAAATCCAAATAACGTAAATGCTTAATAAGCACGTGTCGGAATCTTTCAAAGTGACAATATCAGTTTAAATGAAACGACGGAAAAGATATTTACGCATTTTATTATTTAAACAATTGTATTAAGCATTGAGTGTTCAAACAGAATTAAAATGCAAAAATTCCAAAGCCCATAATTAAATCGTCAGCAGTACCTATAAATTCTCTCTCATTGTATTTTTTATAATTTTTTTTTTGTCTTATTTTTCTTTGTTAGCAAAATGTATTAAATTGAATGAAAGTATGGTAGCATTATTGTGAGAATGAGTGCCTTTAGTTGAGAGCATAAGAAAAAACGTTACCCTAATAAAATAGGTTATAATTCACGACGGCTTACTAAGTGAAATATTTATCTCAAAATGTATGCAAAATGTGGTCTCGATGCAGTTCTGTTTAAACAGCGGAGTTTTATATCTCTACATACATTTGTAATTTTAAGTGGGTCGAAAAAAAGTTATTCCAGTCACTAAAACAGGAAATCATTTTATTTTGCCATACCCTAAAATGCGGCACTTGTTGGACGCAATGTATCCCATTGCGTGATCGTACTTACAACAACAATGCCCATAGATGAAAATTTGAGTGCAAGTTTCGGCAGCATTGTACGCTTGTCCCTTGCTAAGAAGCTGGACGTATCTAGCCTCAACACCGCGAATTCAGCAGATTATATTGATAAGCAACAGCACCTTAGGTGATCCGATGGCGCTGCAAAATATGTCCCAAAATAAATAAATGAAAACAGACCCCAAATTTGGCACTTTTGCAAAATGACCCATTTTTTAATGAAAACTTACCCCAACACAATTAAAAATTACCCTTAAAATAAACTGAAATATGACCCTTAATTTGGGATAATTCTTCATTATGAAAAATCACCTCAAAATGTATAATGAATTTTAACCCCCAAAAAAACACAAAGAAATTTATATTAAAAATTTTGGGTTGAGTTCCTATGCCCGAAACTTAAAATCTTAAGTTTAAACTCACGAATAATTATACAGTTTTAGTTTTTAATATCGTACGATTGATAGCATGGTTGGGCTTTCGGCCATACGCATGGATTTTTTCCTCTATGCTATAACGAACACTGGCTTCGCTAACTAAAGCATCCCTGCATAACCGGCAAGGATTTGGTAATAGAATTCGGGTTTTTTATACTATCCCTAGAAACTTTTACAAAAAGTTTGTGTAAGACAGTTTAGAGTAATTTTTCATTTCTTAAAATTTGTATTTTTTTATTTGTAAATGAAAAATAGCCCCAAAGTAAAAATTGTGATTTTATTTTGGGCTTTTTTTTCGTTCCTTGACATTGGGGTGTAATTTTTCGTTCCACTTACAATGCAAAAACACCCCCATTTATAAAAATGAAAAACATCTTCAAAAAACCAAAAAAAAAATGCACCCAAAATTGCGTCCCATGTAAAATTTTTGGGATCATTCTTAATTTTCGTTTTGGGCCATATTTCCATTCATTTGATATGTCATATCATTTTAAATAAACAATAACATCTTCCTCTTTTACAGGTGCCACTTGTTATATGGTTAAAAATCAACCATACTATTATTATTGATAAAAAAAAGGTTTGATGAAGGTGATCATATAGAAAAATGTGATTTATTTACATGTACTGTAAATTTTTTCGAAAAATTTTTTGGTCTAGAGATAATTTGTTTTACTGAGAGTTTTTCCCAACACGATTAGCCCATTTCGCATAATTTGTCTGTAAAAACAGAGCAACCATATGAAATAAGGATGTAAATGAGGCGTAAACTTGAGTGCATTGATTCGTTTAACTTCATTTAAAATATTTTTTAATTTCAATTTCATTTTGTTTATAAGGAAAATTTTGCCAAAGCAAAATGTGGCAGCTCAGTTCAACTTTGGCCGAAAAATTAAAATATGTGGCAGCACAGTTCAATTTCGTCCGGACAAAAATTAAAATTAAATCGATTCAAGTTGAAAATGTTCCGAACAAAATTGTTTATTTCTCTCTCTTAAGAAGAGAGACGTCAATCTACATATAAAAAATATTTCTCGGAAATAATGGGTGGATTTTGCGTTATTAGATATATTTTTTATCAAATAAATTAAGGCTAATTGACTAGAAACACTTGAAAATTTTAGAATCGAAAATTATTTGATTTTGTTTTTTAATTTCTTTCATTTTTTTCATTTAAATTACTACCTAAAACTATCTTAATATTTTAAGAAAATTTAAATTATCGGGTTATATTTTTAATCCAAATTTTAATATTTTTTATCAGGCTAAAGTTCATCAAATTTAATTTTCATTAAATTGTTCTTTTGAAGAAAGGAATTTTACAACATTAAATTAATTAAAATTTATTGCTAATCTTTCATGCTTAACTTAACTGGGAATCGAACCCAGTTTTTCATGTTTCCATTATTAATAAAAATAATTTAATGAAAATTAAATTTTATGAACTTCAATATGATTTAAAATATTAAAATTTTAATAATAAAATAACTACAATATTGATATCGTTGTTTTCGGATTATGTTTATGCCGAAAATTCCTTGAATTTTAATTAAAGTTTCCCGTTAATTGGAATTTTGTTAATTTCTATAACTCAGGGAATATAAAGAACTAGATTCCCTATTCGTTATTTTTATCTCCGAATGTGTTAAGAAAAAAGAATGATTTATGTATCATATTGTTTCTAGATATCAATTTAAATACGACCGATGAAATCCTTCCGAAGTAGGATTTCATCGGTCGTATTAAAAGTGTTCGATTAGAACAAATTTACTTCAAACTACCAGGTATGATAAATCGTAATCTACTTTATCGCTCACTTTAGGTTAAAGTAAAGTTTTAACAAAGGAGCACTTTTTATAAAGCCGGTTAAAGTCTGCTTTTAGCTATCGGTAAGTTGTGAAAACGGGCCATAGTTTGGGTTTACTAGTTCTTTATTTTCCAATCCATATTATGAAACATTTGCTGCAAAGCATTTGAGTTTGTTGATGAAAGGTGAAAGACAGACGAATGGAAAGTGTGATTTATGTTTTTAAGTTTGTTACAGAAAGAAAGAGAGAAGGCATAGAAAATGACTCAATACTGTAAAACAAAATGTTTATTCTATAAACACGAAAGTAGTTTTAAAAGAGCATTGAAGAAAGTTTTTGCAGCAAATGTGTCATTATATGGATGAGGACTAAGAATAATCGGCTTAAAACGTAACAAAAAAAAATGACACACAAATGTTTACTTTTATTTTTTTTTGACAAATAGAAACTGGGAATTATTTCCTTCCGAAGGTTACTTTATATTATATTCAACATTTTTTATTTTTCGAATTTATTCTATGAGCTAAATTTCAGTTGTGTATTTTATAAAGCTACGGCCTTCGTCAGCATTCTTTGTGTCACACTGGATAGTGATACTTTATAAATTGAATGTATTTTTTTTTTGAAAATGTTTGTCAAAACAAATGAACTCTTTCAATTTTCTTTTAAGTTATCCAGTCACTTAAATAAATCATTTAAGTATATAAAATTCACTGAATACTTTAAATGAATGTTCAGTAATTATACCAGGAAATTTAAAAAAAAAGAACTTTTTTACCTGCCTCAAAGTGAATTTACGTACGAGTGACGAAGCATATTGAACAAATAACTTGCAAAAAAAAATAAGTAATAAGACAAAGCAATCAGTTTGCTAATAAATATTAAATACAATTTTCCGTTTTTTCTACACTTCTTTATAAATAAATTTTGCTCAGCGGAAGTACAAGAGTGCTGGGATATTCTTATGTGCATGCACTAATTAATAATGAAGAAAACTCAAGCCGATACAATTTTATATACAAATAAAACTTTTTGGATGATTTAAAGTATATAAATAACATTTGTAAACATTCTTATGTCAGCATTTCGAAATTTATAATTATGTGCATTTCATTTTAAAAATATCAAAAGAACACAAAAGAATGTTATAAATACCAAGTTTTAATCTGGAAAAGCCCATAATTTCTTTCAAACCTTAAAAAACAAAACATTCAATTCAAATGATTTCTGAAACAAATTAAAAAATTCAAAGTTAAATATATAAAATTAACATTTTAATTGCCTTACAAAATAAAAAAGAAAAGAATATGCTTTTTAAAGTAATAATAATTGGCATAATTATAATCGGTTCTTCAATAAAGGCAACTGATTCTAAATTATTATCCTGGTGTGATCCCAAACTGTGTCCACATGGTACTCAACATATTGCCTGTAATAACTCGGGAGTAAGTAAAAGTTTTAATGTTATGAAACTAAAAAATTGGTGTTTCTTGAAAAAAATAAAAGAATTTAAGGGTCAAATAAGCGATACAAACGTCCTGCAAATAATAGGACTTATTCAAACACAAGGGATAAGGACTAGGGATGCCAATCCCGAAATCCCGAATACCGAAATCCCGGGATTATTATAAAAATTTAAGTATCGAATCCCGGGACTTTTTATGTAAAAATCCCGAGATTTTGGATTAACTAAATATGTGGAATTTTTTTATTAAATACAACTATATTTAAATAAACGTAAGTCATCCTGGTAAAAATAACTTCAAAAAATTAATTTTAAATCATACTGGCAATGAATCTAATTTTAAACTGGTTACAAAAAGAAGTCGCAAGTCAATAAATGTTACTTGCAATGCATTTTGTACCACAGAAAATGAAATCAGAAGACAAAGTTTGGTGTGGTCTTTTTTCTAAGTGAATGATAATAGAACTGCGCACGCACAATGCAAGTAGTGCAAAAAAGTGTTAAGAACTTTAGGAGATTCTACTAAAGGTCTTTCGACACATATTTGTTTAAGTTTATTCAATTAAATTTATACTTGCATATATGTTTGAGATAAAATAAATAAATTATTTTTATATAGCATATACTTCTGTATCTATTTATTTACGATACCAACCAGAAGAGTTTAATGCGAACATTGTTTTCGTCGGCAGCATACATATGTTTTCAGTAAAATAAGGTATCGATTATCTATCAGACGTCATTAATTTGTTTTAGAAGTTTTAATACATACTTTTTTTCATATTTCTTTAAAAGAATACATTAAACTGTTTTATTTTGTAATGAGTTTAATATTCTTCATGAATTTATTTGTTTTAATACTTATACATGAACATTTTATTATAAATATATATATGAATTTTAAAAATTGGCCTATATATATGAAATCCCGAAAAATCCCGATCCGTCCCGGGATCCCGTTTTTTTGAATAAAAAATCCCGAATCCCGGGTTTCAAAAAACCTGGTCCCATTTGGCATCCCTAATAAGGACTAGTCCAAACGTATGGAAAAAACATGGTCTATTTAACATTACGATGTCCTAGGGAAGGACCATTTTACCCAGCTTAAATATGAAAGAGGAATAGACGAGGGCTAAACAACTTCGAAAACAAAAGACTTAAGACACAAACTCCATACAAACAATTCTAGATCAGGGCTGCCAGATAAATTTGTGAAAAAATCGTCAGTTTTCTGAGAAAACATAAAAAAATCGTCATTCTCGTTTTAAAAAATCTTAAAAAAAAATCGGACAACTTAAAATTTATTTTTTTTAACAATCTTTGTCGATTTTTATAAAATATAAACAATCAAGTAAAAACTTAATTAAAAAATACCCAGCTAGCATTTTCAATGGTAAAAGAGCTACTGGGAGTCTCATGAAGAGCGTTTTTGATCGTCGACGAGCGCATTTTTTAATCGTAGAAGATTCCTCACACGGAAGAAACTGTAACACGAGGTGATTCCTCTGTTCTTCCATAACATAGCGAAAGACGCTTACTTTTATCGTTATGGGAATTGTTTGAGTTTATCTGAGGAGTCTTTTAAAATGTATGCATATTATAACTCGCGAAATTCCCGCTGTATAATTGTTGAAGATATGATTTATACAGAGAGTCGAAAAAGGTTCATTCGAACAATGTTGTTTTTGGTCTCTGGAAGTAATCATTTAAAGATTTTCTTAAGTCAGAAAATTAAAAAAGGAAAATGTTTTTCAAAGTTTTAATTGGAATTTAAAAAATTAATTAATTCATACTATTGATAAACTGCAATTTATTGTTGAAGGGATAAGCTTTTCCTATGCGCATTTTACTGGTTGATTAGGTCAGATCGCCAGGAAACTTCATCCAGAGATTTTAGAAAAGCTAAAGATATTAAGCCAAATAAAACTGTTAAGCTAATAAGAATTATAAGCAACAGTTTTACTTGTAACAATATTAAAGCTTAAACAAAAAACAGTCCCGCCTACAATTGGTTTTTATTATTGTTTCTGATCAGATCATTATCAGAAGATTATTTTCCAAGTTCCAATCAACCAAGTAAACCAATCGTCTAGCACACATCCTATGTTACATACGTATAACGAGATCAATAGCAAAATATATAAGTTTGTTTTTATATAAGAGTATCATTTCGTTTGTAACTTCTACAATATTAATCATGCACCCTCTAAAGTTTTGTTTAAAATGGATTTTAGTTTTCTATTCAAAATCAATTAGTTCGCTCCACAAGTGGCTGAATTATTAACAACCTACCAAGATTTCTTTTATAGACTTTTTTTATGTCATCTTATAATACATGAACTTAATTTTTACTTTCTAAAATAATTTAAATAGAATACTGACAGGGAAAATAAACAAAATCGGTTTATAAGTGACCGAGTTATAGACAAATAACTGTTTTTTTTCATCCAGAATTTGGCGCAAAAGCGCTTATATAAGCTATACAAAGAGTATTAAAGGATGGTTGGTTGGTACAATATTTGTAGAATACATTAAAAATTCCAAAAAAAAAAAAATATGACTTATTTAATATTTGATATACCAAAGGGAATGAAGAGCTTCAAAATATTTCAAATGGCGAATATTGCTGTTATATGCATAGAACATAAATAATCTACTTTAAGTATTGCCGAAACAAGACAATTTTTAAAAAAATCAGCTCCCAGGTCGTCGCAGTCGTGATCGAGTGACATTAATTGAAATTTTACTTTTTGAAATCGTCCCATTCGTTATTAAAAAGCTTCTACGAAATTTGAGATTATGTCATTCGATATCGAGTAGTCGATCGAATGCCTTCACTCGAAATATCATTCGATAGGTTAAGAACTTTCGTAAAAACATTTAATTGTTTGTTTATAAATTTTTCCAACAATAAGAAACAAAATACTTACTAACATTCAGTTTGACAATTTTTCGCAAATTTTAGTCTTGTTTGCGATTAAAATTCTTTAACGATTTTAAATAAATAGTAGACTTCGCTTTCACGCTGCTTATCGAATTTTAGCTATTCCTTGTAGGTTTACGGAATTTTAATCAATTTAATGACTTATTTGATATACATATTTAAAACTTTTGCGAATTTTCGCTATTTTTGCAAATTTTCTGAATTTGTAAAATTTTTCCGAATTTTTGCGTTGGTCTTTTTGGCAAACGTCGCCGTTATAAAACAAGCCCCATATATAAACCGAAGTCACCTATTTTATAAGGCACTATCAACACTGTTAATTTATGTAGATGGGGCGAAAAGCCATTAGTATACAATCATAAAAATCTATCGCTTTTTTTTAAAAAAATTTCGATTCGAAAGCTTTCGAATGCCGCAATCCCGTTTTTGACATGTCACGAAGTTTTATTCGATACGAAAGTTAATTCGAACACGTGTGCGACGATTTGGGCCAGAATATTTGATAATATTAAAAGAACATTCAGCAACTGCAGAACACACACGAACATCTTTTCAAAGATAAATACGATCTTCCCTATTAAGAATCTGAAAATGGCTTCATTATATAGGAACTTTGGTTTTTCATTTTATTTTGGATTACACTTCCATTTGAACATTTCTTTATCAGTATCCCTAAAAAGACAGGTTTAAAGACTTTTGCGTTAAGTAAATAAGTGCTTGTCTTCTACAGCGCAAGAAGTACTTGCTTGGTGAAAAAATGCTAGAAACCAAACTTCTTAGCTACAAGAATTTTGATTTCTTGTTTGTGTTACGTCTTTAATTTTACTTAATAAAATTTTTTCGAACGAAATGCTCGTAATAATTGTCAATATTGCAACTTTTTTTGAGGGGATTCTCTAATTTATGAATTTTACTTTTTTCTCTTTATACAGTGTTGGTAGTATGCGCAGAAGTACATTTTTATTCAAATAATTCATTGTATTGAGACAAAAAATTGTTTTATTGTAAAGAAAAATTTGCTGTATAGAAATGCATTATAAGTAGGGAAGCGATGTTCATGCAAATGCATGTTTTTTTGTCAATAGTCTAAGACCCCTTTCACACTCGGCAAGTAACTTCCGCAAGTTACTTGCCGACAACAACAAAGTCTGTACAAAATTTTTTTTCCTTACCCCGACCTTACCGCTGACATCTACAAACCAAGAGTTGCGCAAGAGACTTGCGCAAGTAACTTGCCGAGTGTGAAAGGGGTCTAAGAACGATGTCGACCAACAATCTCTCGAATCATTAAATTTGCGTTAAAATTATATCAATTTGTTTTGGCGTGTTGTTGCATATTTTGGAGAAAATGCATATTTAGATTGTAAAAGCATATTTTGAAATTTTTGAATTATTTTTTAATTTACATCTTGTAAAAAAAAAGTTCTTGAAAAAATATTCAAAAAAAAAATTTTAAAATCAATAAATAAATTATTTTGGAGCTTTGCTTTAAGTACACGATTTTCAACGTACATGGTAAAGGCTTTAAGATTAAAATTTTTGAATTATCTAAAA
The DNA here is from genome assembly GCA_949318255.1 of Pollenia labialis. Taxonomy (NCBI): domain Eukaryota; kingdom Metazoa; phylum Arthropoda; class Insecta; order Diptera; family Polleniidae; genus Pollenia; species Pollenia labialis. Next base: position 32,328,404 of record OX439143.1, on the reverse strand, counting down.
CTTTTTAAATTCTTTAATAAAAAAACACATTAATAAAACACTTGTTTTTAAAACCTTTTAAATTCTTTAATAAAAAAAACATTAACAAAACACTTGTTTTTAAGGGTTTTCATGAAAGCTGCGAGCCAGATGCAAAAATTATCGACCTACGAACACATCGCAAATTTATTTTACACGAGCACAATAAAAGACGTAACTTTATAGCATCTGGAAATTTGCCCGGTTATTATCCCGCTGCTAAAATGGCCTCCCTACAGTGGGATGATGAACTGGCCTTTTTGGCCGAATTGAATGTGAAGCAATGTGTGGTCGAGCATGAAGACTGTAAAAATTCCTATCGTTTTCGTAATGTAGGGCAAAATCTTGTGGGTATTGATAGGCCACGTAATGTACCAGTCGATATAGCAGAAGTCATACAAAGAGGAATGGCATTGTGGTTCGGTGAATATACTCTGATCAATAGTCATTATATAACAAAATTTATTGTAGACAGAAATTTGTAAGTAAATAATTATGTACGCAATTTTCAATATTATTTAATAAAAGAAAAAATTATTATATTGTCTGAACAGCGAACAGTACGGCCATTTCGCTCAACTTGTGTTGGATCGGAATACTCATGTTGGTTGCGCTATGTTACGTTATACTCATCCCGTTTATAAATTTTTATTTATCTACAATACGGCCTGTAATTATGCCAGTATTTATGCTTTGGACGTTCCAGTTTATCGAGCTGGAGAACCCGGTTCGATGTGTACCACTGGAAAACATTCCCAGTATCCGGCTTTGTGTTCATTAAATGAACCGTTTAATCCAAATTATACTCAAGACGATTGATATTCGCCGTTTTCTTCTACTATCGTATTTAGTTTAAAGTAATTATTTATTTTAACTTATTTCCAATTTATTTATCCGTTCTTTGCGTTTGATACTTTCTGAGCATTTTATGCGTTTGTGCGACAAGATTTTTGTTTTGATCAGCTGTTGTGTAAATATTTCTATCAAATAAAAACCACTACTTATCAAAGTTATTTTTGGCAATACAAGATTTTTAATTCGTTATTCATTAAAAAGATTTTGCTGTGTGCTAAATTCCCAATTTTTATTCTTGATAAACGCACTGAAATTCATTGTTGGGAAATATACAAGTTCCTATGCACATTTCACTGGTTGCTTAGGCCAAATACTTTGGAAAAGCTAAAGATATTACACAAATAAAACTGTAAAGCGAATGAGAATTACAAATAATCAAGTCTTATTTGCAATTGTAGCCAAGATTAGACAAAACACCAACAATAAACAGTGAGTTTATCTATTCTAAGAAAATATCCCATTAAGGATTCCAAGCAGCTGCTCGCTGTAGGGTGTTTTTATAAGGGAGTAAGTTTTAATTATATAAAAAATTGTGATCGCAGCATCAAAAAGTTTTCCTCTATTGCATTCGCTAAAATAATAATAAGCCCAACGGTAATTACACTAATTACATAAAAGTTATTGATAAAATAAAACTTGTTATCCTTGACCAAGGCGATTTCACTACAGTTGGCTTCAATACCACAACTATTTAAAAGCAACAAAAGAAACAGGGGTGCCTACGGTTTGAAATATCAACCATTTCTAAACAAAACATTGTAAAACCAAAACAAATTGACTCGAACTTGCAAAGTCAGCAGTCTTTTTGCCGCCACCTGTAGTGAATTCGCCTTATTCTTGGATATCAAAAACTTCTTAATTTTTTCCATTACGCATGCGACGCATATAAAAGTGGAAAGTTTATCTTATTAATGCGTTCTACACAGTTTGCTGTGTAGCTTGCCACATAGAATAACACTGACTTTACCTTAATGACCAAGGCCCGGATTTTTATGCATATTTGTTCTCGTTAGTCGGAGATTACCATATACAAAATAGCTTTGCGAATCAAGAAACTTGCAGTAAGATCGCATCGTTTTGTAAGTGCATATTTTTGCATATTTTGCTTTGAATGCATATTTTTGCATATATTGCTGGTATTGCATATTTTTGTTGCATATTTTGAAAAAACTTGTTTTAATTGCTTTATTTTGCCAGGTATCCTCCGCAGAAGAGGTAAAAGACAACTTCGATGATATTTATTTATTGAATTCTTATGGGAAAAATTTCATGTAAAGCACCTTGCCGCATATAAAAAGAAGTATCCGAACACAAAAATAATACTGTTTTTATCCAACTCAACAAAAGATGAGAACATTTAATTCCGTTCGGTTTTTTTTTAATTCACAAACTGGTAAAAAAAAACAAATATTTTTTACAAAAACAAAATACACATATGAAAACAACAACAAAAAGCCAGCAAAATAATTTTGCACAAACAAAACATTAATAAACAGTACATTAATTAGCGTTCGGCCCACACACCCAAGAACGATATCTATTTTTTTAGTGATTGTGTAGACGAACACAGCCCTTAATACTGTTGCTTAACTATTTTCAAGAAAGTGCCGAACATTATATAGTGTTCTGTTCTTCGTTAAAAAAAAACAGAAACAAAAAAAATTGTAGTGATACTGTAGACAAACATTATATTTTAATGTTCTATAATGTTTCTTTTTTTACATTGATAAAGAAATGAACAAACAAAAAAAATTAGCAACGACCGCAGCACGAACAGCTTGTGTGTTTATTGTGTATATGTTTTGTTTGTGTAAAATTATTTTGCTGGCTTTTTTTTTTGTTTTTTTTTAATATTTGATTTTTTACCAGCCAAAACGAACGAACATTAAAAAATCGAACGGAATTAAATGTTCCCATCTTTTTGTTGAGTGGGAATAAGAACTGTATTATTTTTGTGTAACAGGTAACGTTTTTTTTAATGATTTACTAAACAAACACTATTAGCGTTTGTGTTGTCCACAAATCTACCGAACCAAACACTTAAAAAAGCGATATTAAGTGTTTATTTACGAACACTGGTAAGGAAAGATCTTAGCCAAATTTTTAAGTACTTAATTCGACTCTGGTACTTTTTTTGTCATGATTGTTACTTAATTTTGAGCATCATTTTAAAATGTATAAAATATAATTTCTAGAAAAATCCTAAACTTGAAGGGACACTTGTATGGGGTCCAGTAAAAATAATAGACCGATTCGACTGATTTTTAATATTAAACACTCATAATATTTAGGAAATACCGCTTAATTGCTGCAACGTCGTCGTAACTCAAAAAAAAATGTTTTTCGAAATAAAAGTGTTTAAAGTTTTTGATTTGCTTGTACAGCTTTTAAAATATAAAGACACATTCTCTTTAAAAGGGAAAAGAATAAAAGATGAATTTTTTATAGAATATAAAGAAAAATATGACGAATATTTCTACATCACTAACTTAAAACTTCAATTTTTGTTTGAGTTGCAGCAAATGAGCGATATATGAGACAAATTTGGTCCATTTAGCTCACATCCTATCGTGCCAAAGTCGTTATAGGAAGATTTCTCTGCAACAAATTTCATATACTGAGAATATTTGAGCTTAATTTTATCAAGCTATCTTGTTTTTGATGAAGCCTATCACATTAAAATTCTAAACTCGTTAGGACACTTGAATGGCGATCAGAGAAATCGTTCACCGATTTGGCTGATTTTCAATATTTAATACCTCTTGTAATTAGTCGAAGTCGTTTTTTTACAGGAGATACAATTAAATTCACATTCTTAATCTTAATTTTCGAAACAAAACGATTGTTGCAGAAGAAGATAAATAACTTATCAGGGCTGAAAATCGAAATCGCAAGAATTTAAAACGTAGTTTTTTAATAAAATTTCTGTAACAAGATAATTTTATGACAAATATTGTACAAATATTTCTCTATTAAACAGAATTATATAATTAAAATTAAATTAAAATTGTATTACAAACAACTTCTAAATTCTTGCGTTTTACGTTTTCGAATTCCAGAACACACACCCCTGTATGGCAAGTTCAGTTAAATATTGAGTTAAATTTATAAGATTTTTAAAAAGAATTGGCAACTCTTTTTCTATTACTCATGCATTTTTGCACTTCAACTGCAAAACAAATTCGTTGTTGTTATTTGACTTTTCGTAATTTTAAATACTTCCGACTTTTTGCCTGTCTACGTTTTTATTATCTTGCGTTTTTTTAATGAAGTCTGCCGTCCTTTTTCTCGCTGTCTGCCTGCCGGTAATTTTCGTTGATCATCAATAAAATGTATTAAGACTTAATTTGTGGATAAAGTTTTTTGTTAATAAATTGGCATGGTATTTGAAATTGTTTGTATTATTAATTTATTTTACTCTAACCGGTTTTAAACGATTTCTTTAGCGATTATTTGTATTATTTAATTTAAAACAGAGTTAATAAAACAATTCACAACTTATTTTAAATTAAATAAATTTTGCTAATGTTCACGGTTCTTTTTAAAAGTTTTAAATATTCAAGAGCAAGGTTGGTTTAATAAGAACTCTAATAAAAATATTTGAATTTTTTTTGTTTTATCAAAAAACAAAATTTAATAAAAATTTTATTGTAGAACAATTTGTGTATATATTTTTTTTAATTTTATAAATTCCTAAATGATGGTAAATATTATCAAATTCACAGCGTTTGCAAATTTTAAAAAAATAAACGTTGTCAAGTTAAAAAATTTATGACAAAAATATAAAGAATATCGGGCAAAATATAAACCAAAAACGTCCTGTTGTAAATGCGAGAACGCCTTGTTGTCAAATCAGTAACAATACTTTTACAAATTTAAAACATTTTGTTAGAGACCTAAAAATAAAATATAAATGTAGCCAATGTTTTGAAATCATGCGAGAGTAAATATGTATGTTCTCATCATGATTCGATAAATATATTCTCATCGTGAGTGTGAGTGATCGTTAGTCAAAAACAGTCACTCGCACTTCTGTGTTCATTCACAAAGTTCGAATAATTTTTGTAAAAGGTAAGGAATATTTTCTTCCAAGGACACTTGACAGGACCAAAAGTCCTTTTTACAATTATAGTAAAAAATAATTCACAAACTGTGGTTATGATGGGTATAGCAAATATTAGTTTATACAATTTTATTTTGAATAATAAAGCAAGAAAATCATCTTGAGGAACAAGGAACACTTTCACCTCAATGGATTCGTTAACAAGCAGAATTGCCGCATTTAGGCAAATGAGAATCCACGAGAGATTGTAGAAAATCTGAACCATCAACATAGAGTGAATGTTGGCTGCGGTTTATGGTTGGCGGCGTCGCTGGGCCGCATTTCTTCAAAAATGAGGTCGGCCAAGCAGTTACCGTGAATGTTGTTCGCTATCGCCAGATGATAACGGACTTCTTGTGGGTAGAAATCGAGGATATGGATGTGGACAATATGTGGTTCCTACAGGATGATGTCTTTTGTCAAACATCCCACGAAACAATGGCTCTTTTGCACGAGAAATTCAATGGCCCTGTTATCTCACCTAGTGGCGATGTTAATTAGCCGTCACGAACATGTGATTTTACATCGTTGGATTTCTTTCTTTGGGAATATTTAAAAGAACAAGTGTACGTCAATAAGCCGAGAACAATTCAAGAGCTGAATGATGAGATAATTCGGCACAATAACGACAGTAAACCTCAATTATGTCTTACAGTAACACAGCAACAACAACAAAACAAAATTAACTTTCGGCGACTATTTTTCAGTTTTTGACGATTTTTTACAGAAATATAGCTTTTTTATGCAAAATTTAATTAAAAAAAAAGGTCCGAAAACTGAACAAAATTGTCGTTTGGCGATTTCTGACATCCGGTTTGGTGATAGAGCTCAAAAAAATCTGACAACCCTGGCCGTCGGGAGCATTTCGCCGATATTTTGTTTCAGACATAATTGTCATAGATGCTTATATAATAATAAAAAACATTAGGATAATTCTCTAAAAACTTTTTGTTTTATTTACAATTAACATCGTGTGTTTTGGTTGGACCACCCTGTATTTAAGGGCTTAAGGAATTAGAGTTGTGTCGTTCCGGAACGACCTAGTTCCATTGAACGATTCCCTAAAAGGAACGGTGTGGACTTTTTTAATAGTTCCTTTTTTATCATTCCTCGTTCCACAATTGCAATCCGTTGAAACATCACATGTATTTCTGTAGGTTAATTTTTTGTGTGTTGATCAGTGTTTTATTTTATGTATTTATATCGGGACGTATAAAAAATGTATAATTAAATCAATTACATACATGGGGTCTTGGCCTAACAATTTTTTGTCATAACAAATGTCAAACTTCATATAAAAAAACGCTGACAAAAATTTTAGAGTTTTTTTTGTTAGACTTTGTTTACATTTATTTTTAGCTTTAGTATTGCCAAGTTTAGTTTTGATTTGAATTTAACATTCGATACCAATTTGACATCAACTTGATAAAACATTTGATGTCAAATGTTTACTTTCAAATCATTATTATCAATTTGAATTAAAATGTTAGAAACAAACAATTAAAAAACGTTTGAGAATTTGAGTTTGATGTCAAATGATATAATCATTTCATATCAAAGGTTTGACTTCGTGTTTGTTGGGTTCTTTTAGTTTCTTAAAATCTTATTTCGTTATTATATTATCATTACTTGGGGCGGCGAAAAATTGGTTAATATATTTCCAAAAATTTTAAAAATTATAATTAATTTAAAATGTATCCCTTACATTAGAAAATGTCTCTAAATTTTTGCTTAAATTCTTTGAGATATCAGCAATCTTACAAGTTCTGATCAGGCATCTCATTGATCACATTACAATTTCATTGCCCGCATAAAGTCGTTGAAGTTGTAACTCTTGCACTGATCGTTAAGTAGATATAAAGAAATTGCCGATTGCTTACATCTGTAATCTAAGCCGTCTGATACATGAGTAATGAAACATTTGTTGTGGTTTTCCATAGAAACAAAGTAGAGGGAAAAAATCAAAAAAGTCGCGTGTGTCTCACATATCAGTTGTCATCCGTTGTTTTTATGTGGCTGAGTGTCTCTGCCCACAATCTTTTTATTTGCATAAACAAAGAAAATAAAGGCAACTTCTAGACAGACTGTATGTCTGGAAGAAAAAGGAAAAAAAATCATATTCCCCTAAGATTGCTAATAATGTTTTCAAACTCCAAAGAACTTCCTCATGTTTCTTTGTTACTAAATAATATGAACGTGAAAATTCAAGACTTGTGTAAATTTGTTTTCAATGTTTGTTTAATGTACATACATACATACATACATACATATGTATGTATGTCAAAGAAATCAAAACAATCCATTCGTGTCATATTATTAAATAAATATTGTCATAAGTATGCAAATTTCATAACATGTACGAAAATTAACTCGCATTTTGTCTGCAACACAGATGTTAAGATTTGCTCATAAAGATTGTAAATCAAATTTGATTAGTTTAGCCCATATTGTGTTGTGTTTTGGAGAGTAAAAAGTATGTTAGTTTTTCGCAGGATTTTAAAATATGGAAGACTGTTTAAAATTACACTTGTTACTAGTGTTTTTCATACGGGATTTCCCGGGACAAAAATCCCGGGATCCCGCACATTTTTCGGGAAAAAAATGTGGTAACTTCACTGCTGATATAATTGTAAATAAGATGTGTCATTAAATAGGTCTAAGCCGTTATCAAAAAGGTTATAAGTCAAAAAAACGAATTTTGAGTTTTTGATTGGCTTTAATGAATTTTTTTTCTTTTTTTTTGTTTGGTTTAAATCATTTTAGTCTAGCACAACTGCTTATAATCGTTATCATCTGCTCTTAGGAAAAAAGTCTTAAAAATACACCAAATAAATATTTTTATATTTAACATAACGAAAACTGTGTTTCTGACTTAAGACATTTTTGCCAAACGCCAAAGAGATGTCAATTCATATCCGATTACTAAGGCCATGTTAAATGCTTTGAAAGTTCGAAAGAAGAAGAGTAAAAATGTACAGAATGTTTAATTAGTTTTCGATTTAGCGGGGTTTCAATTCAACGGGGTTAAAATAAAATAAAAACGCATTAACAGGGGTTTTCAATTTATTTACTAACACGATAAAAAAAAACTTAGAAAACAATTGTTAAAAATAAAATATATAAAAATTATTTTTTTTTTTTAGATATTTATTTATTTATTTGAAAACGCACACACAAGCAGAAGCAAAAACCCTAGCAAAACAATAGCAGTAAACAAAAAATCATTCTTTCAATGTTTTAGTTGTTTTTATTACGAATTATAAGTGTTAGTTAGCAAACAATTACGATTTATAAGAGGTTAAGAATATTTTATTTTAAAAAAAATTTGCGAATTTGCGAGGGGACCAAAACGTATGGAAATTTTACGAATTAGCAAGATTTTTCAAGGGGCAGACAGTTTATTACGATGTATCGGGAATTACGATTTATCGGGGTACGAATTATCCGGATTTGACTGTAATAAAAACGAAAAAAATGTAGTACCCACTTTTTTCAAAATATATAAGGATTTTATATGCATAAAAGATTTTTCGTATAAGATTCTGTAAGAAATTATGACAAAAGTTATTAATAAAGAAACCCCTAATTCTATTCGAAGAAAATAATTTAAGAGTGTCTAGAGATTATTTAATGTTCCTTTGGCTATAAAGGCAAACATCCGTAGAAAGGAAATGTGTTTTCTCACTGAAATCTTGATAAAAATTAGAAATAGGCTTTCAAACGATTCTGTTAATGCTTATTCTTAACTGAAATCCCATTTTAACAGAAATATTTTGTAATAATTTGTTTGAATAATTAAACTTTTTGGTTTTATATAAATGCTGTTGGCTTTGAATTAATTCTGTGGCAATAAGTGCTTAAGTCTATTTGTTTAGTTTTATGGGAGAACAATTTAAAACATTAAAGGTGGCTTTTGGAAATTTACTACGAATTAAATATAATAATCAGTTATCTGCGGTTATAGTTTTTTAAGTTTTTATTCCTGAACCCTCCTCATCCCTCCACAGATCAGAAGTTTTTATTATTCCAGCTGTTATTGCACTTTTGTCTATTTGCCAAAGAAATAAAAAAGTTGAATGCATTGCTAAGCTTATTGAATTGATCTCAGGATGTGTTATTTGTTAAAATAAACAAAATTAAATAATATCGATTTGTATTGAGCGGAAATTCCCGGGATCCCGGGATATTGAAAAATAAATCCCGCTTTCCCGGGAAATGAAAAAGTTCGGGAAAAGAAAAACATTACATCGAAAAAGGCATCGCAGAGCCTACAAAAAGCTAATATTGATTAAATTAAACAATACATTTTTATAAAATTGTGTACAAAACTTTTGTACACACCCTTTGGGTAAATGCCAGGGTATTTGCCAATTCTTGTCCAATTTTCCCTACTTACCGGGTATTTCTCAATTGGGTATTTACCCTTTTTTCATCTATACGTTCATATTCTGAATATTTCCGAGGCTATTTAAAATATAAAAAACTATTGTTAAGATGGCTTAGAGAGAATTTAATTCTATCCAATCCTACTAATGGCCTCAAGTCATGATTAAATAATCGACTTAATTTGGGCGAAATATAAGTCATGCCCACAATAATGAATAATACATAAAATTAACATTTGTGCTACGATTTTCGTGATATATGCCGTATTTTATTCGTAATATATGTGGTTTTCAGAAAAATTTCAAATTTCTATCCTTGTATGAATTTTTGAAAACAAAAATATGTAGTACTTATTTTGCAAAAAATTTATCGCTACTAATTTTTGAATAATTTCGAAACAGTTGAAAAACATGTGTATTTGGACAACTCAAAGTAAATTTTATAAATAATCATCTGTAATTGTTTTGACAAAATCGGTCGGGTCGAATCGATCTCAAGTTATGATAAAATTTATTTGTATAATCGCCTTATTTCGGCTGAAATATTACTCTAGCCCATGATTTGTTTACCATTTATAAAATGTTATTTGAAATTTTAAATAAATCCAACAAAATACGTGGAAAAACATCATTTGGTGTACTTATTCTGATTTAAAAATAAGTGCCGCTGTTTTTTCTTAAATCCCCTTTTTGGTGCCACTTTTTTTTTGTAAATATCCCCTTTTTTGGTGCTTTTTAAAAATATCCAACGGAAAGGCATGGCTTTTTTTCGTATTAGTCAAAAAACTGTTTTGTTTTTTGTTGGTGTGGGTTCTGCCACCAATAAAAAATGGAGCTTCCAGCAACGCAGGTTTGTAAGGGAAAAATATAAAGGTTTCGCTTACCATTGCGCTTACGGAAGACACGAATTTTATATGGCGAGTTCCCACTTTGAAGCAATACATTTTTGATACATAAAGCGCATTATTCAGCGCATATAAAAATTGTTGTATTTAACGATCGGCCTTACACACTGAATGTTTTGATACAGTTATTTTTTTAGTATTCTCCCTTACAAACCTGCTTCGTAGTAAGGGAATGCCGTAGCACTTGAAATGTTATTTTTTTTTTTTATAAAAGTTGTTGAGAGTTCTTTCACTTGCTTTGCTGCATTTATGTATTTTTTAAATGTACCATTAGTGCTTCGCAAAATGATAAAATTTTTTATCGTGCAGAGTATGGAAATAGAGTCACTTGGATTTTAATATTTGCTTTTATTTGTAAACCTTGTGTATTGTATGTTAAAAGGGTTCAGCTTTGTCACGGATTTTTTAGGAGATGACAACAAAAAATTACGCCGGATAAAATATTCCGTACAGGGTTCCAAAAATTATGCAAAGTTTCGCTTAAATTGTGACGCATTGAAAACAACAATAGACTAATGAAAGTATAATCCTACAAAAATTTTAAATGGAAAAACGATTTAGCTTTTTTATTTGCAAATTTTGCCTTCATCTCTTATAAATTACAAATAAAATATTGCACAGTTTACTTGTATAGTGTTTCTCACAAGTTTCGTTTACGCGGTGCCAGACTTGAGCACTCAACTTGTGTAGTGTATGCCCGGCATTATGTATGAAATTTTATTAATTTTTGTTTAATACAAGTGCCTACTGATAGGAGGTAGAATATAATTGAATCAATTTTAAAAATAAAAATACAATCCTTAAAATTCCTTCCACTGGTTCCTTTCTCCTATAATTATTTGCCCTATGGAATAGCATTTATTACATTAATAGCTATTTTGTACACTGAAGTTCTTATTTGTCATTAAAACATCCCCTTGGCATTCATATTTTTAAACAAACAATAAATGTACCTGATAGATTCTCGTACAATTTAACATTCTATCGGTATCCTAGCAACCTGAATAAAACCAAAACATAAACTTATTTTTCATGGGTATCCTTTGTATCCTATCACTTGCAGACGCGATGTGGACGTGATAAAACCAGAAAAACAATTAAAAAAATATAAAACAACACTAAAATTTGTAATTCTAAAATGTCACTTTTTAATGTATGCAATTGGTGGACAGCCCAGTGTTCGGACTTGGAAGAAAACTACGATGTGGCCAGTTTATTGTGTGCCCGTTTCGGTCTGGAGGATCAAGAAAAGGATTACATTATAGTGGGTTCACATACAGGACATTTAAGTATTTTTTATCCCAGCTATGAAGTGGATGCCAATGGCAATATTCCCAGCTATAAAGCAACAGATTTGTTATTAGAATTATTTACCGAGGCTCCCATATTGGGTGTATATGCCGGCCGATTTAGTGCGTAAGTATTACAATTCTTCGTTTTCTTTTTCGTTTTAAGGAAGACTTAATTTTCTTAAGCAACAATCGCAAAGAGAGCACAAATCAATTGGCTGTTTTACATCCCAACTCCTTGGTCATTTATAATGTGTTACTTGTTGGTGGCGTGGCCGAGCACGGTGCTCAACTTAGTCTACAGCAGCTGATGGAATATCGTTTTCAACGCACCGCCTTTTCCTTTTGTAAGGGACACTTTGGCAAAGTTAAAGGTCGTGAGTTCTTTTGTGTTGTTCATTTAGATGGATCGTTAACTTTCTATGAACAGGATGGGATTTCGTATGAATGTAAATTTCCCGGACATCGTGCCTTACCCACACCTGTGGTGTATTGTGAAAGAACTGATAGCTTTTTTCGTTTAGCATCGGCTTGGAGTTTGGAGTGCTATACGTGAGTATTACGTTCATTGCACGAAGTTTTAGATATTTTTTTGTATGTTAATCGTACGTCGATTTCTAAAGATCAACCTGTAGTGGTGGGTTTTAAAAAGTTTTATTCAGTATCTAGTGTTATCTAAATGAATGATTTTTAAATGGGAAATACAATAAAGACATTTAGTGCTAAAATAAATTTTATGACGATTAACAAGATTTTGCAGTCTTTCTTAGTTGTTAACCTTCACATAGACCAGGCAAAATAATGGACTGTTAGGTATCATTTTAACCCTTCAGCGGAGTTAATATTACGATGTCCGTTTGTTGGTTGAAATGAGTTTTCCAGATATGATGGGTTATTATCATGTATGGGCAAACGCAAAATGAAAATGCAAAAAGAGCGAAAGAAAAACCAACAAATGCAAACGTAAACAAACCAATACAATTCCACACATGCAAAGCTTTCAATGTAGTGGTGCCCATACCTGGTTATTATCTATTTCTTGATGCCATATATAATCCGGAAAAATCATCTATTGAAATTAAGCCAAATCGGTTCTCAAATTGCGGAGATATGAGCAAAAAACATGGGTGCCTCTAATTTTGTACCAATAATTTAAAAATATGGACTTTCTTTTTTAACTTTCGCCATAAAAAGGAAGTGAAAAGTAGCGAAATCGATTCACAAATGAAGGAATTGTAGACAAATAACTCTCGTTTAGCTCTCTTATAGCGCCCACACTTCGAGTATACTTATGAGCTAGGAGGACCCAATTTGCTTCATATACTACATATACCCACACCACAATAGTGGACAGGGTATTTACGTGTGTGCGGATGTTTCTAACACCAAAAAATATTGGTCCTAGACCCACCTTTTTGTATACCGATCGACTAGGAATCATTTTTAAAATCGATCTTATGATATCCGTCCCACCGTCCGGATGCCATACTGGCTGGCTGTCAATGTTAACCTTGTGCAGAATGTACAGGTCACAATTTTTAGGAAAATTGTATGATATTTGGTACAAGCTTAGTTCCGGAATAGAGTCTGTGCCCATAAAACATCTTATTTTATTGGAAATTAGATTATTTTATTGAAATCTTGATCACTTTGTCAAATTTTATTGATATCAGTCCCATACAAATACTCATAGCTATAAGATATGAATTAAATACAAAATTAAAATACTTCTTTTTATACCCTTCACCGAAGGTAAGAGGGTATATATAACTTTGTCATTCCGTTTGTTAGTTCCACAATATTGATCCTCCGGGTCCTTATGAAAAGCAAAGTTCAAATCCGGTTGTCCGTCTGCCCGTGTATGTTGAAATGGGTTTTCCGAAGACCCCAGAAATGATGTGGACTAAGTTGATGTATATTTATATCACATATGCTCCGTTTAAGTTTACTATTGAAATTCAGCCAGATCGGTCCAAAAATTACGGAGATATGAGAAAAAACCACGACTGCCTCTGATTTTGCCCAAAAATCCCTTGTTGTTGTTGTATTATTTTTTATTTCTGTATATCTTGAGAACGGCAAGAGCCAAAGTTTCCAAATTATACAGCATCCCACAAAATGTGGGCGGGATTGGAGAAGTGGGCGTGGTACCTCCCGTTAAAAAAAATATGACCTATGGTTACGATTTATACATCAAAAGATCAGAAATTTTTAGTAGAAAATATTTTTTGAAAATTGGCCGCTATTACTGTTCACAACTTAAATAAGTTGATTTTTAATTTTTGTATTATGGTTTACAACTTTGCTTTTTCGCGGTGAACAAAAACATCAAAAATTATTACAACTGATCTGTGGTGAGTTGTGAACCGGTAAATTTTAATGGCATTCAAACGGCAATTCTTCATATTTCAGTTGTCTAGGGGTTTGTTAATGTTAGAAACTGGGAGGCCCCTGGTTCGAATCTTGGTTTTTCAAAAAGAAATTTTCTTTTTAATTTTTGTATGTTACAAAAACGATTTTAAAAAATATTAACCAGTTTTCGCTTTTTAAATTTAATTTATAATGAAGTTTTTAGTATTTTTAATATTTAGTTTTTGTTTAGTTGCTCTGTATTCTGCTCGAACAATGGTGAAGGGTATATAAGATTCGGCACATCCGAATATAGCATTCTTACTTGTTTTATTTTAGTTTCTATTGTATAAAAGAAAATAAATATAATTTTAGTTTTAGATTTTTTGTTAAAATGTTTGTGGTGTAAAGTTTTATAAAATCGAATAAAATTCTGATATATTTAGATATTTTAAAATAACATTTACTATAAAATAAATTATTTGAACTTTTTAATTTTAAATAAGTTTGATTCTCAAAAATTGTCTATAATTATTTTTATATTCAAATTTTCTAAGCTGAGTATATTCAAATCAATTTAATTCAAATAAAATAAATTTGATTTGTAGTTTAAGGCCAGTTTTCATACCTAAAAGTAGACATTAACTGGCCTTATAAAAAGTGTTCCATTATTAAAACTTTTCTTTAACCTGAAGTGAGCGATAAAGTAAATTAAGGTTCATCATACCTGGTAGGTTAAAGTAAAGTTGTAATAATGGAACACTTCTTATACATCCGATAAAATCCTACCGGTAATTTATGAAAACGGGCCTTAGAATTTTTATTTAACAAAATTGGTAGAAAATAAAAAAATATTCAAACAAAAAAATTTTAAATAAAAAAATTTCAATTAATTTTTTTTAAATTTTTCCTTGAAAAATGAGGAGGACAATGTAATTAAATACTGGGATAAAAAAGTGCAGCTCCATTTTAAAATACAAATATTGAAAGTAAGACGATTTCATATTTGAATATTTAAAAAATTTTACGATTTTATTCAATTACTAGTTAGAAAACTAACACAATGTTCTTTTCCATGGCATTTAGACATAAATTCGGCGAAAAACTGGCCAGACACTAAAAGCAATATTATATTCCTTGATTTACGGTAAAGTACAATTTGTGAGGTTGTTTCGAGGTTGAATTGCTCGAAGCAACTGTATGTAAGACCACGGTCTGAGCTCTAAACACTTTGCAATAAAACTTCCTTTCCATTGTTTTCCAGGTAGCAACGTCCAGTTATGTGCTAGAAATCAATTCGACTGAAATTTAAATGGCATAGCCGATTTAAATCAATATTATATTTATGTAAAAAAAAATGAACAATGCATTATTTGCATTTTTTTATTATTAATTTTGAGTTCACAAAATTTTCTTAACGTTTTTATTTTACAATAATTAGAATTGTGGTTATTTTGTTGAACTATTTTATGGTTTTCCCTTTTAACAAAAGGGAAAAAAACCAAAAAAAAAATTGTACTTTGGACTTCAAGAAGAATTCTTGACATAAGTACGGAAAAAAGAGAAGTAAGGAAAAATATGTAATATCAATTAAAATGGATAATCATTCAAAAAAGCAAATTACGATCTACCAAAGGTTAACATACAATTTGGTTTAACGATTGATGTTTGACTATTGACGTCAGCAGTCGTCGATGGCTGCGAGTGTAAGACGGCAAATCCATCTGAGGCGATCGAGTGGTTGCGATCGAAACATGTCATGGTAACCTGCCGGCCAGGGTTCGAGCCCCGGCCACGGTCAAGGATGAAAGATTATCAATAACAATTTTAATTAATTTTCATGTTGTAAAATTCCTTTCTTCATAAAAATAATTTAATGAAAATTAAAATTTTTATTTTACTTTAAATGATTTTGTTATTCGTGCTTAATTCCCAATTTTTATTCTTGAAAAAAAAACACGGATATTTATTGGTGATGGGATAAGCTATTCCTATGCGCATTTCACTGGTTGCTTAGGCCAGATCGTCAGGAAACTTCGTCCAAAAAGATTTTAGAAAAACTTAAGATATTAAACCAAATAAAACTGTTAAGCGTATAAGAATTATTAGCAACAATTCCACTTGTAACAACATCAAAGCTTAAACAAAAATATCAACAATTAACAGTGAGTTTATCTCTTCTTACATTCCCCACTACAATTGATTGGAATTCTTCCAACATTAATTGTAGTTGTAAGTAGGGTTAGAAAAAACCAAATAAAAACAAAAACCACTTGCAAAAGCATGTTGCCAGTTAAGTTTTTCTAGGCCATGCACTGGCCAGTTTATTATCAAAGTAATTTTTGGGAATACAAAATTTAATTTAAATGATTTTGTTATTCATGCTTAATTCCCAATTTGTATTCTTGATATTTAACATTTTCAATTTAAACTTCTAATTTGCAGCTTGTCAGAATTTTTTTTTTTGTTTTGTCAAAAATTCTACTAGACCCCAGGGCAAGGCGAATTTACACCAGGTGACCTTAACTTGATACGTAAGCAACAGCTGATTACTAACCTTGTGTCAAAATGATATACCCTTCATGTGGTTCTGGATTTATTTACTAAATTTTATAATTTGCGTTAAAAATGTGATATTTAAAATTTTTTTTAAATTATTAAATTTTAAAACAAACAATTTAAAATTAAAAAGAAAATGAAATATTTGTTTAAATTGTTTACTAAAGTGTTGTATTATTTTTGACACAACGTTAAAATATTTTACAGTGTTGTAAACGTTTTCAAAATAAGACCACCTTGTATTAATTCGCCTTGCCCCAGGGCTAGTGAAATTTGATTCACCTCAGACGTGTCAAAATTTTTCTTTCAATAATACTTTGCTACCATTTCACACACGCCCAAAATCTGAAATTATTTGATTGAACAAGTTTTAAATTACATTTTTTCCAAACAAATTTTTGTGCTTTTCTATTGAATTAAATATATTTTTAAAATATTAATTTGAATAAAATAAATTGAAATAATAGTGAATTTAACTTCGAAGAGAAGAAATTAAATTTGAAAGACATTATCGTTAATTATTTGAAACTGATTTATATTTAATTTAAAGAAGTATTAAATAAATTTAACATATTTTAATTTTTGAAACAAAGTTACAAATTCTAAATTATTAATTTTGAGCCAATATTTAGAAGAAAATAATTTACAATGAAGAGCTATGCAAATACTACTCCCGAAAATAGCTTTTGATGCCATAACTTCCTTATAATTGTCGGTACATACTGACATAAAAATTGGCAGCAATAACTTTTACGATAGCTACTATGCCATGACAAAATGCTCTGCCTTCCCATTTAAATCCGCTTCCTAAAATCTCATATAGATGAACTTTTACATGAATCTTTAACTCATAACATAATTTTGTTCCAGCAGGTCTATGACTGCCCATGGGTTCCTAATAGGATATACTCGCAAAATTAATTTTTTAAATGCTGTGCAAACTATCATTCGGTCGGACTTTAGCGACTATACTTTCTTACCTGTTTTCTAAATTTTTTTTTAATGTTAAAAAGTCAAATCAAGTCAGTATTTCACCTGGCCCACACGCAAAGGTCCTTCCAAAATAAATGCTTTGGTAATATAAATTCCATACGTTCCATAACAATTAGATAAATGAAATTACATAAGAAATAAGGTTTATGAAATTAATCTCAGATATTCTCTATACATTGTAAGTATAAATAAAATCAGCCAAATCGACCTATTATTTTATCAAGCGCCCACACAGATATGCTTTTGGAATAAGGGTTTTGACATAATATCGACCACAAGAGTCAAATAAGACCATTTCGTATTGGAAATGGACTTACTTTATTTTTTACTATTAACATTTACAACGATTTTTCCAATAAATCGATTTCCAGGAAGAACTTTCCATAGACTTTTATATACGATCGGATGAAGAGTTGGCCTTTTTCCATTCGGTTCAAATCGGTTTGAAAATTGCTGAGTAACAACGAAAATATCAGAAGTATTTCAAAATTGGAGCAACAAATCTCATCATTATAGTGGTGCTTTGTGCATAAAATGAATATAACTAGAGTCGATTGTAAAAATACTATCAAGGCGAATTCACTAAGCATATGCTGGCATAACTACAGTATTTATCGCTCATAAACATTTTATAATAAGCGTGTTTTTTTTTTTGCTTTTATAAAAGAAATTCATTTATAAAACTCGCTTACATGCATATACCGTGCTTTTAAAAAGAATTGGCTTAATTTAGTCAGTATCACGAAAAAAAAACAATTTAACGTAGATCGAAAGTGCAAGAAAACATTCAAACTTCGATTGAAATTTAGCAAAGAAAAAAGAAAAAATGTTTCTGCATTTTTTATTCTACATATTTAACTCAAGTTTGAAACGATGCTTATATGAGAAATGTTTAATGCAATTAATTAAAATTTTAATATATATACTGTTATGCATAATTGCGGGTTATGCATTTAAGCAAATGCTTATACACCAACAATTTCGGCTATGTATTTTAAATAGCAAACTGTAATTGCACCAGTTTGGATGCATAACAGGGTAAAATGCTTATACCCCGTGTGCAAATAAGCGATAAGTACTGTACAATCATCCAGAAACAATAGAAGTTGTTATCATTGCATTGTTAGTGTTTACGGTTTGAAATTTCAAACATTTCTAACAAATTGGTTCCAACTGTCAAAGTCTGCCTCCATCTAGTAGTCAATTCGCATTGAATACTACATTATTTCCCCATTTTAAAAATTAGCCACCTTTTTATAAAAATATTTTAGTTTTATAAAGGGTTTAATTAACGAAATAATTTCAGAAAAAAGACTGGCAACGTTTATACTAAAACTAAATAACAAACTAATTCTGCTTGTTTTTTAAAGGTACCAAGATCTTTCACATTCTTCAATTAATAAATCGCATTATCAGCCCATATGGTCAGTTTGTCTGGGCGAGGGTATTCTAGACATAAATGTGGTGCAAAGTAAAAAGTATATAAAAAACCAACAACACAATTTCTCTTGAATTCCTAAAAAAATTTTATTTTGCTTTAAACAGTGAATATGCCTCGATACTTATACTAGGAGAAAGAAATTTTATGTGTCTAACCGACACCGGGAAAGTGGAATTTATTTTAAAGTTGGACTATGCACCAAAATGTTTCCATACGTTTGTAGTGGGTTACTATTGGGGTAAGATTTCTAAGCAAGTTCGCGTTTCTTATTTAGACTATTGACCTTATTACGGCTTACAAAACGGAACTCTAGTTTCGTTGAAATTTTACAGTGTTGTTTTTCTGGGCACAACCCTGTGTCCAATAATAAATCAAGGCAAGCTTAGCTTTCTTTTTGGTTTAAAATGTGTTTAAACCAACAAATCGATTAATCAGTAAAATATATACCATCTTTAAACGCATAAAATTAGGCGTTTAAACTACCAAATACCTTATTAATTTGACAACACTTATTGTAGTGATGCCACATGTTTTTTTTATACTACATATAATACATGGGACACTAATTTATAGTTGTTGAGCTCAAACTACACATAAATTAAAGTTTAGTTCAACTAAACCAGAGTTTAAACATTCACTAATTTACTATCCATTAGTGCTGGTTCTCACTTCTCAAGTTTAAAGGCTCAGTTAGTCTTTACTGTCTGTTTCTATTGCTGTCACTTACAATTACTCAACAAGTTTTTTATATTACAGATTGGACCGTAACAGAACAGAAAAACTAATCAATTTCACAGGTTTTTTAATAACAAAAACAAATCAGCTGATTCGTAACAGAACAGAAAGTAAAGACTAATTCTGCCTTAAGTTTTCAAGTCATGAGCTTTTAGGAGAGAAGAAAATGCCATCTCTATTCCTGTCTCTCCTGAAAATTCATAACTTGATGGCTAAAACTTAAAGAGTATGAACCAGCACTTACAACTCATCACGAGCAGTTGTAAAGTTAAGTTTCAACTCAGCTGAGTTGAGTTGTAAGCCGTAACAGGGCCGCAAGACTAACTTAGTATGTTTTTAGAACCCACTGCCCGCTTGGTAACCATTATTGTCTCCGAATCCTCCAAAGTTTTTATATACGAAAATGCCAGCATTATGTGGGCTGCCCAATTCAAACACGAATCGCCCGTAGCCATACAAAGAGCAAATTTAATGGGCTTACCAGGAGCTATAGTAATTCTGGGCCCATCTGGCAAACTAAGAATAGGTTATTTGGGCTCGGATCCATACATTTTCCAAGTTCCTCCCCTAAATATGCAAGAGCTGTCATTTCAGCAGGCCGTAGATGAATTTATGCAATTGGAACAGGAAATAAAAGAAGCCACCGATATACAAGATATGGAAGCGATAAATAAAAAATCCTATGAAGATGTTCAGCTAACATTTACCATTAATACAACAGTTAAAGATGATGCTGATACTATACTTTTAGATATACCAGCCAATGTGGCCCTCAAAGAATTACCCATATGTTCGGGTCTTCTAAAGTGGCATACAAATTTGGATTTAGCGGAACTACAAGTTATTTTAAATCTTCCCGATGGCATCAAATCTTCCCAGGAAGCACTTACGTTTACGGATATTAAGGCAGATCGTAGGGAACAAATGGAAATGGATTTTTATATAGCAGATCTATTACACTTACCAACTGCTCGGGTAGAAGTGGTGGTATCATATATTACCATCCGGGGCATACCCAGAGTTATACACGAACATGCTTATTTGCCTCTAAGTATGTTTTTCAAAGCCAAACAACCGCAAAAAGCCGCGGGCATCAAATTAACATTTACTATTAACTGCAAAGAGGGTAATCAAAAATTAAACGATTTCTTTCCGGAATTTTTAAGCTGGGAATCCGACGCTCAAGCTTTGGGCTTAGTACTACTCACTTCAGTCGATGAAAGCCAGGAAGAAATTATAACGATTGTGGCAGCAAAAAATTCAAATCGCTTACGAGTTCAATCAGATTATTTAGAAACATTTCCCTTAATTATGGAACGTTTGGTAGTGCTTTCAATGACTGCTTCAAATAAATCCAAAAGCAGCCACTTGAAGAACTCTCTTGCCACGAAAATGGAAAATATTGCATCGACAGCTTTTATACCAGCCCAACCGATAATGCACAGAATCGATGTCCATCATGAGACCCAGGAAAATATCCGAAAACAAACGGTATTTATTGAAATTGAAATATTTTGTAAGAATTTGTATTATTTTTTTAAAGATTTTTTAGTTGGAACTGGATGAACTTTGGCAAAAATTTAAGGATCTTCAACGTAAATTACAAGAGAAATCCGTCGATGAACCTAAAGAAACGTTGGTCTTGCAAATTGAGGAAAATTATGATCATTTGATAGCGGAAGGTGATAAATTAATGGAAATGCGTAAAGATGAATTAAGGTAGGGCAAAGAGGATTTGTGAAAACTAATATTTAATATCGAATACCTGGTGAAACATGAGCCTCCACCTAATTCCGGTTCTTTTTATTTTTAATCAATCTAATTTCTAATCAATTTCAGACAACGTTGTGATTTGTCTTGCTCTCTGGTGGTAGCCAAATTCATCATTTCAACCTTAAACGTGGAAGAAAAAATTGTGAAAATTGTTAACTCTGTGTTGAGCACACCCGCAGAAGATTGGACAGAATTGGTAAGTATGAGATATGTGTATCAAGAAAGTCTAAAGTTAGTTTATGAAATTAAATCATATGTCGCCGGAAAAATCCACATCTCTAATCCGGGCTAAAACGACAAATTATTTTTATATCCAGAGTTGGGAAGAGTCCATGGCACCCGGCATCGATATGCTCCATCATTACGGTCCCCTTAATCGCTCGAAAAACACCAACAATCAAAACAACATGATGGATGCCAATACCAGTCATGATATCTTTGATTACTCCAGATTTCGTAAACATTTTGCCCATTTCTTTGAGCGCATCATACGTTTGGCTTCGAGCGAATTGAAAGTGGAGAGCATGCATGAAGAACAAATTGAATTACCGAAAATGTCAAAAGCTCAAGTTGAGCTTAATTCAGCCGCAGCCGGTCCTACAGAAAACTGGCATGAAATACTTAAGGTTCAGCCCATGAAATCTACAACGGGAGCAGTGAAACGCCTTAAACCATTTGATAAACTCAGCACTCTTGAGGCGGTCGTAGATGATGATGAGGAGGCTGAAGACGACGATGAAGATTTACGTAAGATGGGCTATAAAAAGGAATACGGTTATAAGGATAAACAACTTAATGACGATGAGGCCAAATGGTTAAATGATGAATTTAAACTGCCCTCATCCGAAGAGCTGTTTAGTGATTTGGGTATATGGTGGTAAAAAAATAATTATAATGAAATTTTTATCAGTTAAGTCCAGACTTGGGCTTTGCTATTTTGTAGGTTCAATTACCAATTGCATCTAATTGGTGGTTGGCAATTTCAAACTACATATAATTAGTGATTGTTGGTTGCCAATGAAAAATGCATGCATCTGTGGTCACAATCCAGCCTAGCTCGAGTTAGTCCCAATTCACATTATACGATTTGAGTCGTTGCGATTATTGTCGTTTCCTCTTTGAAGTCGGTCTGATGCTTACATTGTACGATTTTTGTCGTTACGGCTTTTTCTTTAGCAACCGAACTTCAATACATTTTTCGTCAAATGAGAGAACAACGAGAGAACGAATGAGCGAACAAAATGAATCGAAGAGTACACTCGCTTGTGTACCCCTTTTAATTCCTCTCTCCCCTCTCGTCCATAAGGTAAGAATCGCAACGACAAAAATCGTATAATGTGAATGGGCACTTAGGAGAAAATTGAGTTATTAGTACCATCGTATTCAGCGTTTCTAAATCTATTTGCTATACATTTTTAATTTTTGGTTCAGTTATAGGAAGGCAATTAACCCTTAAATACTAAAAGCTTTAGTTATTTTCCTAAGGCCGATTTTTACAACTTCCCGATTACAAAAGGTAGGATTTTATCGGTCATATGAAAGATGTTCCGTTATTAAAACTTCACTTTAACCTGAACGTTAATATATCTACTTTATCGCTCATGTTAGATTAAAGTAAAGTTTTAATAATGAAATGCTTCTTACAAGGCTTAAAGTCTACTTTTAGCTGTCGGTATGTTGTGAAAACGGGCCTAAATGACTGTTTTGGCATAACCGCCTTAGTCAATTCAGGATTACAACGTATTTTAACATTATTTTTTCATTATTGCTTAAATCAACTTAAGTCGTTAATCTTTAAACTTTATGAATTATTATATAGGAATAACAACCTTACTCAACATGAGAGATCGAATCTGAAAAATTTTGCCATAGAATAATAATTTATGTAAATTTAGGCGCACTGGAAGATTTTTCTTTCATCTGGAATAAGAGCCAAACTCAACATTAACTTTTAGATTTGCTTTCCTTCAACAATTCATAAGAGCCTTAAGCTACGGTCACACTTGTCAAATAGTTGACGAAAAAACGAGACCAACAAGCAAACTAAATAATCATTTCTTTTAATTCCAATTTTTATTTTAATTATAGTACCACATCTAACAAAAAAAAGTTTTTTGCTTCGTCTAGTAGTATTACTAGTTTTATTTTGTGATATTAAGAACATTTTAAATCTCACTAAATATTTACAAAAGTAGTGGTTACGCCTACTTGGTCAAATATTTAATAAGTGTGACCGTAGCTTTAATGTCTTTTTCGGTAAAATCATTTGACTACGAGAATAAACAACTATTTTTTTTTTTTTTTTTGAACAATTAAGTAAAGAAATTCGTTCTTTTGGAATCTGTAGCAAAGTTTTCCAAAAAAAAAATCCTTCTCCTGATTGCCAGTGAAGATTCCAAACTTGAAACTGCTGTCCGGAAAATATTGAAAAACAGACTTTTGGCCGTTTTCTCATCAAACGATTATCTCTCTTCCCAACGAAAAAGTGCACATTAAAGAAATTTGGTTTTCTCAATGTCTCTTTTGCTTCGATTCTGTCGCAAAGCTAACCCGCACTCATCCGCCAATTATTTATTTTACTTTTATCTAGGTACAGATAAATTCAATCAGCTGAATCCCAACTTTTTCGTGTATTTAGAGAGGTGTTGCCAACTGAAAACAATGGCCCATATTCATAGGCAAAAATAAAGTCGACTTTAAATAAAAACCGGTTTTAAATGCATGTGAACACCATTGTTTTAAAATATACTTTAAAAGAAGTCGACTTTATTTTTGACTATGAATATGGGCCATTGTTTTTGTCGGTATATTGAGAAACCCAAAATCGTGAATGGACAGTTTATCGGTCCAATAGATTTATAATGGCATTAAGTAACAGACAGTTTGTCGATACATTGAGAAAATGGCCATTAGGCTGTTATGATTTGTGACCACAGCTATATTTTTTAATTGGTAACTCGCAATTACCAGTTAAAATTATACATAGTTTTTATATTACAAGTATTAAGTAAATGTCAACTACCAATTACAAGTAACATTCAACATTACATGTGATGTAATTGGTAAATGAAAAGTAATTGGCAACGCCCAAGTCTGGCTTGGTTTTAAAAAATAATAATTTTCTGTAGTTGTAATTTTCAAATTTTTAAAAAATAAACAGAATAAAATTAAATACTATTTAAATTTTTATATGGGAGCTTTTGTGTTCACATTTGCAAGACAATTATAGCATTAAGAATGATTTTCGGGAGGGATTATCAATAAAGAAATTTTGTGTAAAAGTATTTATTAATACAAAAATAGCGCTGACTTTTATCTTGATACCAGCGTTTGTATGAGATTTAGGTCAGCGAGCGTTATTTTCAGCTATAGATCTTATACATAAATATCTCCGTACAAGAAATGAATGAGCGACTCATCATATTTTTCACGTTTGCGTTAAGAAAATTATAGAAAGAAATGACAGAAAACTTGATTTCTTGTGTCCACATCGTCCACATCCATATCTTCCAATTCTGCCCATAAAAAGTTCGTTCTCATCTCACGATAGCGAACACCATTCACAGTAACTGCCTGACCGGCCTCATTTCTGGAAAAATAGGACCCGATGATGCCGCCAGCACCAAACAGTCACTCTTTGTGGGTGCATTGTTTTTTGGAGAATCACTCTTGGATTATCATTCGTCCAAATGCGGCAATTCTGCTTATTAACGAATCCACTGAGGTGAAAATGTGCCTCATCACTGATGATGATTTTCTTCGAAAATTTTTCATCCACTGTTGCCATTTTTTGCCACCATTCCGACCATTGGCGACGTTTGGAATGGGCTTTAGTTCTTGAGTAAACTGCACCTTGTAAGCGTGTAAATGCAAGTCTTTATGCATAATCCACGACGAGCGCAAGAGGTGCAATTGTTGAGCACAACGACGAGTTGAGGTTGACGGCTCTTCAGCCACACTATAGCGAACAGCATCTATTTTTCCAGCAGTACGAGCTGCATGAGCATGCACTGGAGTTTTCACATCTCCTACAGGCCCGGTTTGCTCAAATTTTTGCACGATTTTTTCGATTATACGCACATTTGGACGATTAAATTGACCGAAACAATCACAAAGTGCACAATATGCATTTTGATTTGAACGCCCATTTTCATAATAAGCCCGAATAGCTTATATGGCCAGAAATAATGCCAGGCAATTCAGTGATAATCGGTCAATAACTAACCATATGTCCAATATAATGCAGCCTTATGAAAAGCACTTTAAAATGTATAAAACGAAAAAAAAATTCATACTGTATTAAATTTATTCTAATTCAGGTTTTTTGGCATCAGAAATCACTTTACCGTGGCCAATTATTATACTGACGTCAGTTTTATAAAGGATTGTTTAATAATTTATATATGTATATCGAGTCCTAACCGCGGAAATAACGTAAGCGACATCATATTTATTTTTCGTTTTTTTTTTTTAATAATTGACTTTATTGGCAACACTTGCATTATCTCCTTAAATGCCATGGTCACATAAGGTACCGTTACGATTTTAAAGCAATAACAATTTTATCGTAAGCGATGAATTTCATACAAAATTTAAAGGATATGAAATAAAAAAAAACTCTCACCTGTAAAATTTGATTTCTGGCGCTTACTTTATTTTCGCTTTTAGGGCTCGATAAGTACTAGTGTTTGCCCAGTTGTCAAAATTCTATTTTAATTATTAATGCAAATATGAAGAAAACATACACATACATAAGTCTATATAAATTTACCTGTTTCGATACAAAAATTCTTAGTTTATCGATTTGACAAGGGACCAACGTCCGGTCTATATGTTATCTTCCACTCAAGTCCTTGAATGTTTTTTGTAAGTTCAATAAAATAAAAAAAATCAGAAAGTACCAATTGAAAAACCAAAACAGTACCAAAAAGTTCCCTCTTATAGATTTTCATCCACTCAGGACATTGCATATACAATGTTAACGAAAATTAAAAAAGTACCAGTTATAGATTGAAAAAGTACAAAAAACTCCCCCTACTTATTAGTATTCACTCAGGAACATGCACGTTTTATTTTATGTTAATATGTCCAATATTAACGAAAATTCAAAAAGTACCACTTAAAGAACAATACAGTACCAACATTTTTCCTCTTATATGTAGGTTTTCATTCACCTTGGGTCCCAGCACCTATAAATTTTATGTATGTATCTAACCCCCAATTTCAACAAGTTCAGTTAAAACTAGTTATTACCTTAACTTCCAGTTAACAATACATATGTTTTGACAGCTGTAACTGATAGTTAAGTATAACTGAACTTGGGTAAGTTCAATATAAAAATAAAAAAAAGAAGTTTAATGTTCCTTATTTCGCCTTTTTTAACTTTATTTTCTCCCCATTGAAGTATCGAAAATTTCAATATTGTAGTGCACAGAAAAAAAATTTAATTTTAATTAAAAATTGTGAGAAATTAGTTAAAAAATTAATTAATTTAATTAACTTGATTAAATTTTTAATTAAAACTGATGTTATTTAATTGGTGAAAAATTTTGGAGATATTTTTCTGTGGTGTGGGAGCTCATAATTCAAAACGTTTATGTCAATGATGCAGAATTTTTTGTAAAGGATGTGTTTGATAGAATGACACAAGTTTAAAATATAATAAAACAAGGAAATATATTTTTAATATCAAAGAAACGGGCTTTATTGGAAAGAAAATTCTATGAAATTAATGTTCAAATATGATTTTTGCCATGTGGCCGCCACCGCTGGCGCGTAGAAGTCGCAATCTGGAACACCAATTTTTAACAACTTTTTGCATTCTGACCATCACCGTTTTTGAAGACATATGACAGTAATTTTCTGTGGATCTAATGGTGTTTCGGCAAAAGCTTGTGGATTCTCCAAACTCCAACTGCCAAAATTCTGCTTATTTACGTACCCATTCAACCAGAAAAGGGCTCATCGAAAAATATAATTTTAAATGGAAATTCAAAATAAATATTAATTTGTGCTTCAGCCCATTCGCCGAATTGTTTTGATTAAACCATTTGCACGCGTTGCTCTGGTGTGAGTCGATTCATAATGAAACTTCAAAGCAAACTAAAGGCCCAACCATAACGTTCTTAAAGTGGCTTAAGCAAATGCGCGAATACATGTTAATTATATGAGGCAAACCATATTGAACTTAAGGAAACTTTTTGCTAAGTTTAATGAAACTGTCATTTGCATAAACAAGTTGCGAATCTAATCGCACATTCCGTACGGAATCAAATGTTTTTATACCCTCCACCACAATTAGTTGTGAAGAGGGTATATTAAGTTTGTCATTCCGTGTGAAACTTTTTTATTATTCATCTCAGACCCCATAAAGTGTATATATTCTGGGTCCTTGAGTGATTCTAATTCGATTTAGCCATGTCCGTATGTCTGTCCGTCTGTTGAAAACACGCTCACTTTCGAACAACTCAAAAGAAATGAACAAACTTGGTGCCAAATTTTTTGTAGTTATCCTAAGCAGTTTGGGATTGAAATTCAGCAAAATCGGTGCAGTAGAACCAGAGCTATGAATCAAAATGTGGAAGCACCACCTAAAAAAAATGATAATTTTGTTACAAAAAATAACATAAATGGTGGAACAAGGCACGGAATGAGATAAGATTTTGCAAAAATTTAGGTTGTTCGACTGGAAATCACGCTGTAAAATTTCGTGAATATCCGTCCATAATTTACCCTAGGCCCCATATAAACACTACTCCCGGAAAACAGTTTAGTACGCCTAAAACCGATAAAAATAATGCTTTCATAACAAAATTTGGTACGTCACAGTTTTTTAGGAATAGAAATAACACTAATAAATTTCGTGATGCTCGGTTCATAATTTACTATAGGCCCCATATAAAGCCCACTGAGCTGTCGGTAGAGGATATCAAAGATTCGGCATAGCCGAATATTGCACTCTAACTTGTTTTATTTTGTTTTTGTTGTTTTAAATACATTGTAAAGACTTTTTGTTAATTTTTGACAGTAGATTAAGCAAGGCTATGCATATTATGGTTAGGCCTTAAATAAAAGCAACTCTAAGCTGTTAAATGGGTGCTCAAATAAAGCAGTGATGCCAATTCAGAGTTGTGACTCTCAAAAAAACACCCTTAAAAAAATAAACCCTCCTTAAATTTCGAAAAAGTACCAATTTTATATTTGTATTTTTTAGATAAATTAAGATTTTAGTAAAATATTTATTTCTATGTTTATTGGTTCAAAAGATAGATGGGGTGACGAAAACGTTTCAAAATACAGGTTATGCTTATTATTATATGAGGTTACCGAATTTACCCTTTTTTAGACCCTCATATTGTGCACTTCTGTAAGTAAATACCTTTCAAATGGGTTTCTTCAAATCGGTTGACAAACAGAGGAGGAAAGTCTTCTTAACAGTTTTAGTTTTGCCGATTTATATGTACAAGTGTTTTCCTAATGGTCGAAATTCGGCCATATTTGTTTTTAATATGATGAACAATGAAAGTTATCGACCGTAATTGGTTTGCCTGTGCCGATTTATATATAAGTTTTATATTGTCGAAATATTCGAAACCCGGTTTCTTGCATATGTCGTAGAATCGACCACCTTATTTTTTTTTTTATTATGTGATAATTGGAAAAAAACAAAATTTTTATTTATATGTTATGCATATGTGTAAGTATCAAATTTGAACGCTAATAACTTTGAACATATTGAACAGATTTTAATAAAATATTTATTGTGCACTTCTGCCAGCAAATACCTTTCAAATGGTGTATTTTTTATTCCAGTCGCTGGGCAAACAGGGGAGAAAAGTGTTCTTAACTGTTTTGCCTTAGCCGATTTATAAATAGAAGCTATAGATAAAGCCCACTTCTGAAAACAGTGGGTGGAGTGTATCAACGATTCCTCACAGTCGAATATATTGAGCACTAAAACATTTGATTGTTTGACAGTGTACACAATCTACGCGAAGAAATTTTGGGCTGTTTTGTACAGGAAGAAGAAGAAACTTGTTCTCTCAAAACACAATTTTCTAAAACAGGAACACTGTTCAGTAACACCGATTTCCACGGGATCCCAATTTTAAGAACGGGAATAAACCTTATATTTAAAAATAACCCTCTTTACCCATTGTTGTATAAACTCAAAACAAGATCAAAATCTATTATAACACTAAAAGTTTGTGCTTGGATATTAAAATTGAGCATAACCAGGTATTAAATAGAATTGTTTAAAAATATTTAGTTAAATATTACTTACCTTATAAGTGAAACTCGTAATCAGATACTCCCGAATTGAGGCATGCATAATTCTTTTTTAAACACACATTTAAATCATTCCAGTATTTGGTGTAGGGTATGGATAATGTAGACGGGCTTTATCACTTGTTATTTATAATTAGGTTGATATCATTACAACGGTCTACTATTCCCAGCAAGCAATAAACATATCGCACCCTAAATACTAAAGGGTCACAACTCAAAATTCTTAAATTTTCAGTAGAGACAAAACACGGGTTTCTTTTTATATGAACTCTAATACTACAAAGAAGGATTAAATTGTATTTCTTCGCAAAATACTAGAGAAATTGTTCCAAAATTGTAGACAAGAATAAGTAAAATGTATGTACTATTGAATCAATTTATGGTTCCAAAGTTGTTCCATAAGAACCATTTAGTTAAAAGTACTAAGGGCACTAGTGGATTTTTCAATGACAAGCACATGTAAATGTCTGCAGTAGAAAGAATTGCCTGGAATATACATAAGTGGTCAGTGATACTGGTGATTTGACTGGTGATCTTGTTGTATGTTTGATTTTCCAATACATTTATGCATGCCTTCACTTTACAAGCCGCAACAAGTGCGAACATACACAAACAACACCAATAACAAAAACATCATTAAACCGTTGCCAAACAAACGTTCACTTTGATTTATTACAAATAATGCACTCACTTCTTTAAAAACAACTTAATGAAATTCAAAACTGTTTAATACAAGCAATTTAATTGATTAATTTTATAATTTTTATCTATTTGTCACCAATTCCAATTGTAAACACTACCGCATGAAGCGAATAAAAACCGCGAACTAAATTGATATTAATTACAAAAACAGAGATGCTAAAAATACAAAGATGACAGAAATGTAGCAGGAAATAAATTGTTTACAAATCAAACCACCGGAAATTTAAAAATGAGAGAGTCATATTCAAATCACACAGAGCAAAGACACATACCTAGCAAATACCAGAACCTTTGAAAGAATATTATATTATTAGTCGTTTTTGTATTTGCTAAATAATTGTTTTTAAATAAAATGTTTAAACACAAAAAAGTTGAAATGTATAAAAACGGAAAAAGTAATAGATGAGTCCATATATTATTATACACTTAACAGTTTTATTTGGTTTAATATCTATTGCCGCCACTGTATTTATACGAAATAATGCAGCTCTGTCCTGTTATCGATTTTAATTAAATTTTTCTTTTTAATAATTCGTGATTAAAACTTAAGCTTTCTGCCATTTTGTAAATTTTAATGGACTTAATAGTAGTTACTCACATAACGTGTTCACATTTGAATTTACCAAAAATCTGGTGGTTTGCAACTAAAAAGTATGTCTAATATTATAAAACTTATTTTTGAATTTACATTTATTTTATTTTACTAATTTTTAAGGAATTAAAACATAAGGTTGCGTCACAAGTTGACAATAAAGAAATAATTGAATTTCATCAAACCTAACCTGTGTTGTTAATCTTGCCAGGCCATCAGAAGGTACTACTGTTAACAAATTTTTAATTCTTTTTATGGCGAAATTTTACCTCGCCGCAAAATTTATGGAAAAGTGACTTGTGCGTTAGACTAGAGCCATAGTTTGCTGTTTGCCCAAGATAGTTTCAACATAACCTAGGTATCACGTAAGCTGCCTGCCGGATATAGATTCAACCCAGCCTCGGTCACACGTAAGTATTAATATGGACTCTCCCACACAGCACGGTCAACCACATAACACGGGCGTTGCGTCTATAGAAAATCTACAAAGAACATGTCAGCTCTGCCACGAACATATTGCTGGCCCCCCTATAAATTGCAACGCATGTAATAAACCCTACCACGATACTTGCGCTAAGGTATCAGACGTACAAGAGTCATGGTTGTGTCCAACGTGTGACCCTAATTCGCACTACTCACAAGCTTCTTCGATATCATCAAGAAACTCAATAAGTAGAAAAAAATCCCTAGAGCTAGAAAAGTTAGAAGAAGAACGTGAACTTTTTCTACGTCGCGATCAAGAATATTTGCGTAAAAAATATCAAATTCTACAACAAATGGATGAAGAAACTATAAATCATCAGGCTGAAAATCAAATAATTGAAACAACAAATAACGCAGGCGTACTACCTAATTTAGCATCACCATATTTAACTACACACGCACCAGCGAAATCACAAAATATTCCAGCAACGTCTACAGCCGCCCATAACCCATATATAAATCACACTTATAATGTAAACAATACTGCAGAACTCCAACACGCAAAATTTATTTACCCGAATTTCTTTTTACACTCTACAAATCATAATAACCACAACCAAACGCAACCCGGCCATATAAACGCATATAACTCACATCCCTCACAATCATTTGTCAATGCCAGACAGACAGAAACTTCTCCACAATTACCGCAACAACCAACTACCTCAAGAAGCAGACTTTCAAGCGACCAATTACATGCTCGCCAAACGGTGCCCAAGGATTTACCTAGTTTTTCAGGCAGCCCAGAGGAATGGGCACTATTCAGTTCGACCTACAACTGGTCCACTAGCGTTTGCGGATTAACAGACGCAGAAAATTTAATAAGACTCCAGAGAGCACTTTGTGGCGAAGCGTTAGAAGCGGTTAAAAGAATTCTTGTTCATCCATCATGTGTATCCCATGCAATGTCAACTTTACAATTATTATACGGCCAGCCAGAAAAAATAATTTTTGCACTGAAAAATAAAATAAAAACTTTACCACAAATAAACCCAAATAAAATGGAAACAATTACCAATTTTGCCGTTCAAGTTAAAGGACTACAGTCAACTATTGAAGCCTGTGGCCTTGTGGATGAACTAAATAACTCATCGTTGATCCAGGAGCTTGTTTCCAAACTACCACCGTATTACCAAGTAATTTGGGGTTCAAATAAGTTAGCTCTTCAACAAAATAATAAAAAAGCAAATCTTGTTGAATTCTCCAATTGGATTTTTGACATTGGTTTGTCAGCTAGCACAGTAAACATAGAAAACAATGTTACAACTGAATCTGTTTTTAATCGAAAACAAAAGAATAATTACGTACACGCACACACAGAAGCAACTAAAAATAAATGTTTTGTTTGCAGCGAGAATTGTAACAGTGTTGCAAATTGTAAAACTTTTGTTTCAGCTGACCGTAACATGAAATGGAATATAGTAAAAACACATAACCTTTGCAGACATTGTTTAAGAAAACATAGTGGCGTGTGTTACAACAAAGACAAGATTTGCAAAGTCGAAGGTTGTCAGTTTAAACATCATTATCTCCTTCATAAATATGATGATTGCGAAAATAAAAAATTAGTGTCAGCTGAAGAAAGCAATGAGAAAGAAAAGAACAATAGTAATGTACAAAACCTAAATACACATGACATTACTAAACAAAAAATTCTTTTCAAAGTTATTCCAATAAGAATTTATGGGAAAAACAATAAAGTGGTTTCTACATATGCGTTTTTAGACGACGGTTCGTCAATAAGTTTGATAGAAGAAGAAATTGTAAAGCAATTAGATTTAAAGGGAGAAACTGAACAGCTCTGTCTTAAGTGGACTGGAAACATAGAAAGAATTGAGAGCAATTCACAACATTTGTCAGTGCAGGTGTCTGGTTATAATAACAAACAAGTTGGTATCGATGTTCGCACTGTAAAAGAACTTATGCTGCCTAAACAGACACTTGATTATGAATATCTTTGCGGCAAATTTAAGCACTTAAAAGGTTTGCCAATTGAAAGTTATAATTCAGCCACACCGAAAGTTCTTATAGGCCTTAACAACATAAATATAACCGTTTCAAACAAAATTAAAGAAGGTGGCAGAAATGAACCAATAGGTTTAAAAACGGCTTTAGGTTGGACAGTTTTCGGCCCATGTGGCAATAACAAATCGCCACAATACAGTATGCATATTTGTGAGTGTACTGAAACTGATAATAAAATCCAACAGATGGTAAAACAATTTTTTAATATTGAGAGTTTAGGCATTAATTGTCAAAATTTAAAAATAAATACAGAGGATGAGAGGTCGTTACAACTTTTAAATAAATTCACAAAACAACGTGATGACGGGCATTATGAAACATGTTTGTTATGGCAAAATGATAAAATTATATTACCAAATAATTATCAAATGGCAAAAGGTAGGCTTCTGTGTCTCGAAAAACAATTAATGAAGAATATTGAGCTTTCAACAGTTTATAGTAGAACAATTCAAGATTATATCAGCAAAGGCTATATCAGCAAAATTGATATAAAAACAAAAGCAGAAAGGGTTTGGTACCTTCCGACATTTCCTGTCTACAATAAAAACAAACCAGGTAAACACCGCATCGTATGGGACGCTGCCGCAAAATTTAATGGCATATCTTTAAATTCTGTACTATATAAAGGCCCAGATTTTTTAGCTTCTTTACAAACAATACTGTTTCAGTTTAGAGAAAGGTCAGTAGCGTTATGTGGTGACATTGAACAAATGTTCCACCAAGTTTACATACGCGAAGAAGATCGAAACGTTCAACGTTTTTTGTGGCGAAATTGCGAAGCTCAGAGAGAGCCAGATGTTTATATAATGAACGTAATGATATTTGGTGCTTCGTGCTCGCCGGCTATTTCACAATATGTGAAGAATACAAACGCATCCAAGTATGAAAATCAGTTTCCACAGGCAGCCGCTGCCGTTAAATACAATCATTATGTAGACGATTTTCTCTATTCAACAGATACCAGTGAACATGCAATAAAATTAGCCAAAGAAGTGAAGTATATTCAAAAACAGGGTGGCTTCAACCTCAGGAATTGGGTTTCCAATAAAGTTAATGTTGTTAGCAGTCTAGAAGAAACACATCCGGCAAAAGAAAAGGAACTTAGTATAGGCTCTGATAAGAATGTGGAAAAAGTTTTAGGCATTTTTTGGAATCCAAAAGAGGATACGATTTTATATAAAATTTCACCTTATATATTAAACAATGACATAGTTTGTCATAAAAAACGCCCAACAAAAAGGCAAATTTTGAAAATTTTGATGACTTTATACGACCCGCTCGGATTAATAGGTAACTTCGTTATGTATCTAAAGATTATTCTACAGGAAATTTGGAGAAGTGGTGTAAGCTGGGATGAGCCAATTAAAGATGAACAATTTGCCAAGTGGAATAAATGGTTAAAATATTTACCGGACTTAGAAAAAATAAGTATTCAACGCTGCTATTTAAAATGTATGAGTGAATATACAAATGCGTATACGGAACTGCACACATTCGTAGATGCCAGCGAAAACGGCTATGCGGCCGTAGCTTATATTAGAATAGCTCGTAACAACGATATAGTTTGCTCTCTGGTAGGCTCTAAAACCCGGGTAGCTCCGTTAAGAATAAGCTCAATACCACGTTTAGAGCTTATGGCTGCATTAATTGGCACGCGATACGCAAATAGTATTATAAAAAACCACTCTATTTTAATAAATAAAAAATATTTCTGGTCTGACTCAAAAACGGTGATAAGTTGGTTAACACATAATAATAAAAAGTATCACCAATTTGTTTCCTTGCGTATCAGTGAAATTCTGGAATCAACAGAACTACAGGAGTGGCATTGGATTCCTGGCAAACAGAACGTTGCCGACGAAGCGACTAAGTGGGCAAAGAGACCAGATATCTCGTTTAGTAGTCGATGGTTTAAAGGACCAGACTTTCTTCTTCAGCCCGCAACTCGATGGCCAAACTATGACACCGTGTCGGAGCAGTGCGATGCTGAAATAGTTGATTGTGTTAACGTACATGACACAAACGAAATTCTAGTCGACGCGAATCGTTTCTCAAACTGGAATCGTTTATTAAGAAGTACCGCGTTCATGCTACGTTTTTGTGATATTATCCAGAAAAAAGTTTATTCCACTGGGGAATTCACTGCGTCTGAAATATCGAGATCAGAAATTTTACTATTTCGACTGGCTCAAACAGAGTTCTACTCGGAGGAGATAAAACTTTTGAAAACAAACAAGAAATTGACTAAATCAAGTCCGCTGTATGGTGTTACGCCAAAAATGGACAAAAGTCAAATTCTTCGAGTAGACGGGCGACTAGACAACGCACTTATTTTAGATGATACAAAATTTCCTATTATTTTACCAAGAGACAGCCGTATTACACAGCTTTTAATTACACATTTTCATATAAAATATAAACATCTCAATAACGAGACCGTGGTAAATGAGATAAGACAACGTTTTTACATTCCGCGGTTGCGGGCTGTGCTTAAAATGATTGTAAAACAATGTCAAAACTGTAAGATAACAAAAGCTGTGCCTAGTTATCCGCAAATGGCTAAGCTACCAGAAGCGCGATTAGCGGCGTTTTGTCCACCATTTACATATACAGGGGTAGACTACTTTGGCCCAATAATGGTGACCGTTGGTCGGCGTACAGAAAAGAGATATGGTGCGCTTTTTACCTGCCTTACAGTACGGGCTGTCCATATTGAAATTGTTAACTCACTCAATACTTCTTCGTGTATAATAGCAATCCGAAATTTTACATGTCGCCGGGGAACTCCCAGGGAATTTTTCAGCGACAATGCCACAAATTTTACAAGTGCTGAAAGGGAAATCCGAGAAGCTGTAAATGAGGTTGATAAAAACGAGCTCATTCGTACGTTTACAACTGCGACTACGAAGTGGAACTTTATTCCACCATCGTCACCGCACATGGGCGGGGCATGGGAAAGGTTGGTACGATCGATTAAAAATGTTTTTTATAAGACTTTGCCCATGCGAGTACCAAGTGAAGAGCTACTTCGCGGAATGTTAGCCGAAGTAGAAAATATCGTTAATTCCCGACCGTTGGTATATGTTCCGATTGACCATGAAAATGCCGAGGCTTTAACACCAAACCATCTGCTAGTTTATTCTTCTAACGGCATGAAACCCTTAGCCACATACGATGATAGTAGCATGGCGTTAAAATATAATTGGCTGAGTTCTCAACAGTATGCAGAAAAGTTCTGGCGCAAGTGGGTAAATGAGTATTTGCCATCTTTAACTTTAAGATCAAAGTGGCACGAAAAAATCAAGCCGTTGCAAGTTGGT
The DNA here is from genome assembly GCA_949318255.1 of Pollenia labialis. NCBI lineage: Eukaryota > Metazoa > Arthropoda > Insecta > Diptera > Polleniidae > Pollenia > Pollenia labialis. Next base: position 32,291,589 of record OX439143.1, on the reverse strand, counting down.
GATTTAGTTATAGTGGTTGACCCGTCGAGTCCGAGAAACGTATGGCCGAGAGGTAAAATTCTAGAAACAACTATGGCAAAGGATGGTCAAGTACGTAAAGCAAAAATTCTAACTGCCAGTGGAGTAATTGTACGACCTGCTGTAAGATTGGCGAAACTAGAGGTCAGTTCTTGATTAGGAGTATGACGTCGAAAGCTTCTCGTCCTACTGCGGGGGGGTATTGCCGCCACTGTATTTATACGAAATAATGCAGCTCTGTCCTGTTATCGATTTTAATTAAATTTTTCTTTTTAATAATTCGTGATTAAAACTTAAGCTTTCTGCCATTTTGTAAATTTTAATGGACTTAATAGTAGTTACTCACATAACGTGTTCACATTTGAATTTACCAAAAATCTGGTGGTTTGCAACTAAAAAGTATGTCTAATATTATAAAACTTATTTTTGAATTTACATTTATTTTATTTTACTAATTTTTAAGGAATTAAAACATAAGGTTGCGTCACAAGTTGACAATAAAGAAATAATTGAATTTCATCAAACCTAACCTGTGTTGTTAATCTTGCCAGGCCATCAGAAGGTACTACTGTTAACAATATCTTTAGTTTTTCTAAAATCTTTATGGATGAAGTTTCCTGATGATCTGGCCTAAGCAACCAGTGAAATGCGCATAGGAATAGCTAATCCCATCAACAATAAATTTCAGTGTTTTTATCAAATAATAAAAATTGGGAATTAAGCACGAATAACAAAATCATTTAATTATAAAAAATTTAAATAAAATAAATAGTGATGATTTGGGAAAAGAAAAAAATTAATAGATGCGAAAGACAAATGCGCAAACGAATTAAAGAGTACCAATTGGTAGATTTGATACCATTTTCTTCCGCATCGCAATAGAGAGTGCCCCCCGCCAGGGCAGTATGAACAACTTAAATAAAAGTAAAGGTAAAATATGCTACATGTTTTTCATCAACTTATTCACAAAAGAACTTAAACATTTTTAGCACAGTTGTATTTTTTGTACTAACGAACACAAAAATGTAGAACATGTTACATTAATGCAACATATTTCTCAGAAAAGAAATCATAAAATATATTATAATGTAACATTATAATAAGTGTTTATATTAAACAAAATGAATATGTATGTAAAAAAATTTCAAATGTAAATTTTTTATTACATTCATTAAAATCAATGTTACAAAACTAGCACTTTTCGCACTTTTTTTTTTGTCGACTTAGCACTTTTAATTTGAATTCTTCTGGCAAGCCTGCTAGAAAGTGTTCACGTAATCGAAAATCTTGCAAAAAGAGGGTGAAAAAGAGCATACAAATTTGAGACAAAAAATAAAACAATAATTATTCAACCACCTATTTCGTGTTTTTATTTACAAAACAAAAATACAGAGTTGTACCTGTTGTAGTACCAAGATTACCTGTAATGAAATTGACTTGGTTGCAAGGTTCTGCTAGTAAAGTAAATAAACACAACTCATATGAATAACAGTAAATATTAGGTATCCTATTTTTCCACACTTCTTCAATACCTGGAAACGTACATAAGACCAGGACGAAAATATTGTTTTTTACAACAATTTCACTTCTGTGGGGTTTCATTCAAGTTTTTTACATGCTGAACTTTTATGCAAATCATTTTGTCAAAAAATAAGGAAATCGAACCTTAAACGTATTAAAAATGGGGTATTTGGTGTACGAACAAAAACACATTTACAAATGTTTACATTTTCAACAAGCTTTTTAAGTTTATTTGCACCGTCGCGACAGATTTGTTTTCGTTGAAAAATTTGATGCTTAGTGCTGGTTCACACACGTCAAGTTTGACTCGTCAAGTCTTGAGCATTTAGGAGAGAAGGGATAAGAGAAGGCCATTTCTTTTCCCCTCTCCTAAAAACTCATGACTTGACGAGACAAACTAGACGTGTGTGAACAACAACAAAGGTTTACATAAAGTTTTCTGAAAATATACCCGGTGGAATTTTCTTGTATTTTCACTACTGCTTCTGGCTATGTTTTCAGGAAAAATTAAAATTTGTTTGAACGTTCATTAACGAACATAGAAGTTAATAGCATTTTATTGAAATGAAAACTATTGTTTTGAGCCGTATACGCCACTTTTCTAAATTCATTTTTAAAAAGTAGCTTTTTTGCTGCATACGTATACTTACTGCTGTGTATTGATTTGTTGACATTTTCTGTTGCTTTTAGGCTCAGTTAGTCTTTACGTTCTGTTTCTGTTGCTGTCACTTACAATTACTTAACAAGTTTTTAATATTACAGATTGGATCGTAACAGAACAGAAAAACTAATCAAATTCACAGGAGTAAAGACAGAAAGTAAAGACTAATTCTGCCTTAAGTCTTTACTTTCTGTTCTGTTACGAATCAGCTGATTTGTTTGTGTTATTAAAAAACCTGTGAAATTGTTTAGTTTTTCTGTTCTGTTACGGTCCAATCTGTAATATTAAAAACTTGTTAAGTAATTGTAAGTGACAGCAACAGAAAGTAAAGACTTTTGCTTTTACTACTTTTTTTCTTACGGCAATGAAGCGAAGAATGCGTGAAATTTGTTTTATTGTTGTCATTTTGTTTTGATAACGCTTTAAACACTTTTTTTTCTTACGTTAATAAAGCATAGCAAGAGTTAAATTTATTTTGTACGTTTTTGTATGAGAAATTTTCTGCATTCGCCAAACAGTGGCGTGTAGAGCAAAACAATACTCAATAAACTTTAAAATCGTTGATATGGAGCAAAATGAATGCCTATTATCTCAGACACCATACAAAATTTGGTGAAACCGGTTTTGGATTCGGAAAGAGGGTATTTAAAATATATATACACCATATATATTTTTTTTAAATGGTCGGTAGGTCAAACCAATAATGAACTGACGAAATATTAAAAGTATGCTTAAAATTTCCAAAAAGCATATTAATGCCATTTAAGAATTTTGAATGTTAAAAACTGCAAATCTTGGATTTTTCTTTCGATTCAGTTTTTTGTTGGAATACCTTTTTTCGAATGATGCATAACTGAATGCTTGAACGTAAACGAATCGTATTGCGATTCGATAACAATTTCGATGCGAAAGCTAAATGCCAACCTGGGGGGCTACTCTCTATTGCGATGCGAAAGAAAATGTTAGCAAATCTAGCGATTGGTACTCTTTAATGCGTATTCCGTTAATTAAAAAAAAATGCTTAGATATTTTGCTTTGGCGCAGGAATATAAGCTCGAAACATTAAACACCGCTATTATATTTTCTCTCCAAAAAGAATAAAAAACTCATCAAAATTACATTTTTTAATATTCATTAGGCAATTCACAAAGTATTTTATTGTGTCATATGTGTTGTGTTTGCTTATAAGTTTCTGAATGTCACTTTCAAAAAATAATAGCAATAATACAACCAATGACACAGTAGAACACTGTGAATTGGCTATGTGTGTATTACTTTTGTATTTAATATGTATACATTTATATTATTTTGGATTATTTTTATTTAATTTACATTATAAAATGTGTTATCCCTTGTTAAGAAGAGATATACAATATAATCTGTAAAACTAATTAATTCGTTAAAAATAATGTTCATATTATTAATTAATTAAAACTAAGTATTTTTGTGTTTATTATATAATAGAAGTTACTAAATTAAACATAGAGTATATGCATATTTTTTATTAATTCCTTTCCATTAGTTTAATTTTGAATTTTATAATAATAAAAAAAAACATTATTTATACATAAAAACTATTTAAATTTCTTTTTATTAGTATTGTAAAATAAAATTGTAACTTTAGTTAAGAATACATACAGCTTAAAGAATTTATATTTTATCTAAATTATAGCAATTTTTATACATACAACGCCAAACTTAAGTGAAAGAGGAAGTTTTTCTAATTTTTATTTATATTATATGTTTTTTTTTCATAATGTTTGTTTTAAAGATAATTTTAGATGAAAACGTTTCTTTAAAACAAATAATACTTGAGAGCTTTATAGACTTTTAAATTTGTTCTTATAAAGAACTTGTATTTTTAAGGTAAAATGTATTTAATATAATTTCAACAAGTTCGAAAATTATTTAAACTGTTTGCCAAAAAGTTAGTGAGAGAGATCGAAGACATAATTTCGGGGTAATTACAAAATTGTAATAATTAAAAATTAATTTCTTTTAGATTTAATCTTTATTTTCATTGCGTATTTGCATAATTTTCTTTTTCACCAACGTTCGCACTTGTTGTGCGGCCGATTGTTGATTTTGACCTGCTTGTTGCTGCTGTTGAGCTGATGACGAAGTTATCGTGGCTCCTGTTGAGGTTTGAGTTATCGTCATTATTTCAGCTTGTGTTACATTCGATGTATTTATATTGCCGGAAATACCACTCGAAGAACTAACTACAACATTTTGTTGTTGTTGCTGCTGTTGTTGTTGTTGTTGCTGTAGAGATTGCTGCTGCACAACGGCAACTAAATTTCCTCCCGCTGTTGTTTGTAATCTCACAGGGCTGGCATTTTGCCGTTGACTTTGTTGTGCGGCAGCTTGTTGTTGTATCGCCGTGATAATGGCTTGTTGTGTCTGAGATTGTGAACCGGATGTTGCTACTTTAATAGTGCCAGCTATATTTTGCCCACCAGTCACATGGGCACGTAGATTGCCTGCAGCCAGTGCTTGTGCAGAAGCAGCTGAAACAACCTAAAGAAATTAGAGAGAAAAATTATTTTTTTTTATTTTATTTTTTTTTTTAATTTAAAAATGTTTACATTTCATGAAATCAATTTTTAATAACGATTTATTTAATTTAAGATTCTTTGGCCCGTTTTTACAACTTACTGATAGCTAAAAGTAGACTATGACCGGCCTTATAAAAAGTGTTCCATTATTAAATCTTTACTTTAACTTTATCGCTCACTTTTAAAGTAAAGTTTTAGTAATGGTCTTCTTTTAACTTAAAGTGAGTGATAAAGTAAATTAAGGTTCACCCTAGCTGGTATGTTAAAGTAAAGTTGTAATAATGAAAGACTTTTTATACTTCTGATAAAATCTTACCTTTAGCTATCGGTACGTTGTGAAAATGGGCCTTAGACTTTAATTTGTTTGTAATCAATTAATCGATATTATTTATTAACCCGTTCTTACCTGAATTGTTTGCCTTTGATTAGGCTGTGATGCCACCGACACCGGTATCACTCGTCCCACACTGGTTTTTCCCAAAACAAAACTGGCCGCAGCCAATGCTCCCTGTTGACCCTGACGCATAACCTGTTGTATTTGTTGGACCGTTACCGAACTGGGAAGCGACTTGGTATTTTGGATGTGAACCAATTGTGTTTGTACTCCACCAGTGTTTGAGGAACTTGTCCCACCTGATGATGTTTTTTGTGTCACTTGGGTGCCCTGCTGCTGTTGGCCATTATTTGTTTGGGTGATGGTGGTATTTTGTTGCTGTTGTTGTTGTTGATTGGCAGCCTGAGCAGCTTGAATTTGTGTCATGCGGGAGATTTTTCGTGGCATTGCCAGCTGTTGTTGTTGCATGTGCAATTGTCGCATTTGCGATTGATTGGCCATGGTTACTTTGATTTGTCCGCCAGGTTTGAGTTGTGACAATGCCATGTTGACAGTATTTTGGGTTTGTTGCTGTCCCGTATTTACCGTAATGCCTTGATTGGTATTGCCAGAGTTAGCAACCGAGGTTTTGACAAGGGTGGCAATTTGTTGTGGTGTCACCTGTTGTACGACTTGTTGTGTATTGCCTTGTTGTTGTACCGATGTTGAGGTTTGTGCTGATGAACCGGCAGCCTGTTGTAGTTGTATGCCCTGAGCCGTTGTGGTGGTAAATATTTGTCCTCCTTGTTGTAAGACTTGGGCAGCCTTTTGTTGTGTAGCTGCTGATATCATTTGTCGTTTGACCAGCAACATGTCAGTTTCTCCCACTTGTCGTGTAATAGTTTGTTTACCTGTAGCCGCAGCTACCTGCTTAATAAATTGAGCTCTAGTCTGCTGAGCTTGCTGTTGATGGACCTGTGAGGCTGCTACCGTGGTAACGACACCCGCAGCACTTGGTGTTGTTGCAGCAACATTTGAGGTGGCTACCGATACCTTTTGTCCCTGCACAACTTGGACTGTTGTGGGCCCAGAACCAGTTTGCATAAGACTTCCCTGTATTATGGTGCCCTGGGCATTAACTAATGCTGTTTGTCCGGAGGCTGTTTGCACTACTGTCTGTTGACCCTGCTGCCCGGGAGGGCCCGCCTGCAGTACTTTCAATTGTTGCCGCTGTCTATAGAGCTGAATATGAGCATGTGGTTGTCCCTGCTGATTGGCAGCTTGTGCAGCTGCAGCGATTTTCTGCCCCTGTTGTAAAGAACTTACTCTTATTCCTTTCGTAACAACCTGCTGTGTCCCGCTTGGCATAGATGCCAATTGGAATTGTGTTGCTTGTAGTTGACCAGGGGCCACATTGGTGCCCAAACTTGACATGGAAACAATTGTGGGACTGGGATTGCCAGACGATCTCTGCTGCAACACTACATCTTGCAGTGTTGTGCCACTAGGTGCAGCCACAATTCTTTGTGCCCGTAAAGCTGAAGTATTCAGGGTGGTAACTGTAGCTGTAGGTTGTTGCATGCCACTTGATGTGGTTAGAACCGTACCCACAGTGGCAAGTTGTGATACAGACACAACCTGAGGTATAGATTGCGTTTGCACAATGCTTCCCACTTGTGGAGAACTTGAAACAATGGTTTGTTGCGGTGAGAGTGATACAATTTGAGCTGTGGAAGAGGAGACTTGATTGCCATGGTGTTGCTGTTGATTTGTTACTGTCGAGGAGATGGTTTGGACCGGTGTAGTTAGCACTACTGAAACTGAAGCTGGTGTGGCAACTAAATTTCCCGAGGAATTTTGTTGCTGTAATTGCACATGTTGTGTTTGACCAGATGTTGTTTGCGAGTTATTCGTTTGTTGCTGCAGTTGTTGCATTTGGCTTGTTGTCAGTAGGCCAGATTGTGGAGCCACTATTGCCTTAACAATTTGTGTAGTGGTTGGTGTTCCATGTTGTCTGAGCAAATGTTGCTGGGTATTTTGGTTTACACCGCCACTTACAACGGTATGTTGTTGCAACTGTTGCCCAGAGTTGCCTGCATGTTGTAGAACAATTGCGGTGGTGGTCTGTTGTTGTGTTTGCTGTTGACCCACCCCGCTAGCGGCTGATAATTGATGTATTTGCAGTTGTTGGGTATGCAGTCCAGGAGGAGCTGTTGCCACTTGCATCTGCTGAGAATGCTGCTGCTGTTGCACCAACTCTTGCAAATGAGTTGTTGTCTGATTTGCCTGTTGCTGCACAATGTTGACTGTATTCGTTGTCGTAACACCGCACGTTTGTTGCTGCTGTTGTTGTTGTTGCTGAACTCCTTGGCAAACTTGAGTGGTCTGTGTAGCCGCTGGTGGCGGTGGTGGTGGACACTGAGCTCTTTGTTTTTCTCGTATTTTGTTTGCTCGCATAATGGCTATATTTTGCGGCGAAATCGGTTGATCATAATTGACTATACCAAATTCTTGTAAAACCTCCATGTGCTTTGGGTTCATAGAACTTGGTGTGTTAAAATGTCTTTTAGGTGGCGGCGCCTTTTTCAAATATGCTGTTTTAATGCAATCAAAGCGAGAACGCATGATCTTAGTGAAGGTAGCATTATTATCATTGGCATGTTGTTGCGTTGTCCTTAAACATCTCAAAGGGCTCTTAAGATATTCTGTTTTTAGAGATGTCTTAAGTTTTTTCTGTTTCTTCGGACTTTCCACCAATTTACCTTCTTCTCGTGGCTGTATAATTGTCTCATAACGCCATCTACACTGTTTAGGCGATCTAAAGGTTTTAGAGAAGGCATTTACAATTTCCGCTACCAAATCCCAATTGGGTGTATGGCCGGGTGAAAGCAGCATTAAATTGCAAGGTAGGCCCTGTAAATTAACCAAAACATGAAGAATGGCTATATCTTCATATATGCACCATTCAGCCATTCCTTCAGGTTCGGTTAAAGGTTTCTGAGGCATTTGTGGCTTCAAGCCAGGTATCTGTACATTTGGCTTAAATGTTCCTCGATAACGTAGATTCTTTAGTTCACGTCTTATTTTCGCTATGGCCGGCGATGGTCTATCGAATAGAGAACGCGGCGCACAGAACTCCTCACGACGTATTTTAGCTGGTCTCTTATTGCCATCAATCATGAATCCAGCTTCGGAACGCGAACGCTTATAATCCTTTTTAATGTAGATCGGAGGCAATTCCGTTTCTGGAATTGGGTCCACATCGTACATAAAACTAAGGGAAAAATCGATGTATATGTCATCGTTATCTTGGGGTGGAGTTGGTGGACACCACATCTGAAAGAAAAATATTTATAAAGAAACAAGTTAGGTTGCAGAATATTTGATACCCTATATATGGGGCCTATGGTAAATTATGGACCGATCTTTACAAAAGTTGACAGTATGATTTCTAGTCATATGCAACTTTGACGGACCAAATTATATTACGAAGCATTATTTGTTACGGTTTTACGCATACTAGTGTTTTCAGAGAGTGGACTTTAAATAGAGCCTTTGGTAAAATATGCACCGATCTTCACGAAATTAAGTTATATTGTTATATAAAACAAATTTGTGCAAAATCTTTTATCAATCGACTTAGAACTTAGAACTTTCAGAAATATGCACTTTATGGGGTCTTAGATGAATATTAAAAAATGTTCACACGGAATGACAAACTTAGTATGTACATATACCCTCTTCACAACTTGTTGTGAATTTAATGTTATTTTAGGGACGACAAAACGCTTGTGTATAGGGTGTTTTGAAAAAAATTTCGATTGCAAAACAAAACCATTTTTTTTTCTTAGACTCATATCCCTTTAAAACGATTCTTATTCAGACCAGAAGAAGTACAAAAGCTACGTATGTACGTTTTGTACGACATTGATTTTCACAAATGCATTCCCGTCATGCAGCGCATATGAAATAAAAAACCGTTATAAAATAAAAAGCGGCAGAAAGGAATAGGGATATCACTGAAATAGTTTTCATCAAAAACGCTAGGCACTCACACACTGGTAGTTGTTAAAAAAAATGTCCTTTGTTGCGGTCGTTTTTAAGTTAAAATATGTAAAAGTGCCATATTGGTGGGATATGTCGAATTTTTAATACCCTCCACCGAGAGTAAGAATAATTTACTTTTTTATGAAAACTGACCTCACGGTATTATATTTCGTCTGCTTCAAAAGTACGCTTTATATACATTCATACAATTTAAAACATAATCGTTTCTTAACTTACATACATACTCCCTTCTGTTTGCAAGGGAATTTTTGCGGGAAAAAGTGAGATATTTCCTGCAGATTTTTTACTTGTAATAAGAGGGAAAGGAAAGTATTCCGCGGATTAGGCTGATTATCTCGGTATGGAAATAAAAAAGAAATAATTCTAGAGGAGACATCAAAATCACTCGGAAACATTTTGTGAAGGAACTACTTGAACAATGAAATATGGAAGACTGTAAACCAGCTAAAACAGCTGCTGGCGTTATTTTATTTAGCTACAATAACTAGATCTGATATCGCTCATACGGTTTCAAACTTAACTCAGTTTAATTCTCATTCTCATAACAAATTAAAAATTAAAAGATTTTTCGCCGAGTTATACTAAAAACGGAAATCGATTAAAGTGCTTACCAGGGAAACCAGAAATATGCTCTAAAAACGCGTTTTATGCTCATAAAATATGCAGTTAAAACTGGAAAATATGGCCTGAAAATTGTTAAAAATATGCCCCAAAAAATTCAAAAATTGCTAATTTGAAAACAAAATATTCAACAATTAATTAACAGTTCCATGTAATAAAAACAATCCTAAAATTAAAATCGGGAAATCCCAAACTCCAATGTACTTACAGACGAATTTTCGAGATGTCAACCTATTTGGAAACGATGGACAGTAATCGGCTCACATAAACAAAGTTATGTAAAGAGGTTAAAATTCATATCAGAGTTATTTGTGCCGAATATTATCTAGATATTAACATCCACATTATTAATGTTAACTTTTTAAAGGAAGTTAAAGCTATAAAGATGGAAACTTTGGGAAAATGGTAACTGATTAAAAAAAAAATTCATTTGGATCGGACACAAAGAGTCTAATTTGGAAAAAAGTTTTTATGGGTAATATGTGAAATTATAGATCGATTCTCACTTCGTCCTTAGTACAATTAAAATGTATTTACCAAATTTTATCAAATTAAATACCAGACTGCAACTTGTACTTTGCGCACAAAGTTAACATAAACAAAGAACCAGCAAGTACGGACGGATGGATATGGTTAGATCACTTAAAAAAGAGATTCCGAGTAGATCAGTATACTAAAAGATTTGTCCAGATTTCTATGTATTACACACTTCGCCAAAAACGAATATTATTGATTTTTCCTTAACTTTTGCTCATTCATACATAAAATTTTATGTTTAAAATAACATTTGACAACCTCCTTTTTCTTACAATTTTCGAGTTAAAATTAAATGTTGGGTAAATAGATAAATATTTAAACCACCAAAGCCAAAATTCGGCAAAAAAAATTTTTTTATTTTTATTTGCTATGAAAGCTCTTGTAGGCATCTAAAAAATTCAACATGTAGCAAAATATGCCTCAAAAAGGCAAAATATGCGCTAAAAACTTAAAAAATGCTGCAAAAAGGCTCTTTTCACTAAATTATGCAAAAAAAAAAAAATAAATGCTGCAAAGGGTAAAATATGCTCTAACAAATCGATGCCAAAATTCATAAAAAGCTCTAAATCGGATAAATATATTGTTTCTGCATTCATTGGTCGCACAAGAAAAAACATGCAATTGCATATTTATGGTTTCCCCGGTGCTTACGATTGTGATGCTGATTGGGGATAAATCTTATACATAGTGGTTTTGTTTACGCCCTTTTGCATTTTAGATGACGATATGTACTTCGTTCCATTTTAATGTAAATACCAAGGCGAATTCATTTTTCAGGTGGCGTTTAAAGCACAGCTGTCTGTGATTTTTTTTTTCTAAATTAGAGAAGACTTATCGACCAACGAAAGCAACAAATTAAATAAAATGTTGTGTTTTTGGTGTTGTTACTTGTTTGAAAATTGGTAAATACTTTCACCCCAATTATAAATAAAAATTCCCCGTAAGTTTTTTCCCTTTTCCCATTTTTACAAATGAATTTACATAACGAAAATGGGGAAAGGGAAAAAACTCCCAGGGAATTTTTATTCATAATTGGGCTGTTTATGAAATTAGTTTTTATTTGAAGTAGTTGAAAACTATTTGCTCAGTTTCTAATTAATTGTTAACCCTTATTATTATATTGTTTTTGTGGTCTAGTGTGAAACTCTAAAATTATCGACATCAACATATCGTTGGTCTCATGTAGAAAAGCCCTAACTCACATAATTGCCACTTTACAGGAGAAGGCAAAAACATAATAGAAACTGTATGTATCATAATCTAAAATGTCTTCTTCAATTGCTTGTAAAACTGATATTTTTGATGATATTGCATTAAATTTTTGTGGCGAGGTGTATTTGTGGCAAATGTATTGAAATCACTTAATATCTACCTGAGACGCCGATATGTATGTACATCAAATTAGTTGTAGTACCATTCAAATTTACAAATTTTTCAAATTTTAAAAAGTTTAAGGGAATTTTCTCCAAGCGCATTTAAGGGTTATGGTGTTTTCTTTTCTACAAAAATATGTGATATTTTATTTAAAAATTGGAATTTTGTGTTCGTTTTTTAAAAATGTTTTGCCCTCTAAAAGGGAAGCAAGTTTTATTCTAAAACATTCACCCTTACTTATGGCATAAGGCATTGCACTTTTCACCCCGAATAAATCGCGTGTTGTTTGTGCCCTGTAAAAAAGGTGATATATGATGTTTATGTATATGTATATGGGGGTTTTTTTTTAATAACGGAGACGATTGCCTCAAAGAGCAACAAAGCTATGTGAAAATTGCAAAAATTCGAAAAAGTTTGCAAAAATTGCGAAAGTTTTTATTATTTCAAACGAGCCATAAAATTGATAAAAAAAAATCCTTAAAACTGTAAGGAATCGAAAAAATTCGGTAAAAATTGCTAAATTAGCGGACATTTGCAAAAATTTTGTAACAGCGACATAATAGCAATGTCTTATATGTTTTAAAAATCGGTAAAGCTGTAAAGATCCACAACCCTTACAGATAAAATTCGCTATTATTGCGAACATGGCTAAAATTCGCAAAAATTTAAACAAACGCAAAAATTTATTTAAAATCGATAAATCCGAAAACAACATAAAAAAGTTTGCAAAAATAGCGAAAATTTTTTATATTTTAAAGATCCCATAAAATTTATTAAACGCCCCTTAGACTTAATTCGTTACCAATTGCTTAATTAATGATGAAGAACAATTTTCGTCACGTGTTAAAAACAGGGCATTTCACTTTTTCATATCTTGTGTTTTGTTCTTGTCAACTCTAAAATAGCATTATTACAGGGCGGGCAAGACATTTTATACATGCACCTTTTTAGAAGGCGATATTTGTTGTGTAGAAAAGAAAACACCATTAGTCTCCAGTTTTGCCCTGTTTTATCTTTGTATGGCTTTATGGTATATTTTTCTCCTATTACTTAATTAATTACAACATAATTTGTTCTGATTTACTGTCCTGCAATTATATTAATGTTCCTTCTAGGGCCTTAAGATGTCATGATTATTTTTATATTGGTTTACATAGAACTAATTATTCTTTAAATGAACCATTAGTTAAATGCCAAAATTTATATTATCAATTAAATGGTAATCATATTTTAGATTTAAGTTTTTCTAAAACTAAGTTTAAATTATAATTAAAAAATTTAATATAAACTCGTCAAATAATATAGTCAAATAATATAGCGAATAGTCTGTAAGGATATTTTGTAAATCCAATAGACTTCCCTTTTAGAAGTTTTTGAAAATAGAGTTTTAATTTTAAAACTTCCGTTAAAAAAAAAATATTTTTTTTGGTTATAGTACCTGCGAATAGGTTGAAGGGATCCTACGAAGACAAAAACTAATCTCTTATACATATATGCACACGGAAACACTTTTTTTGAAGTTGGTTTTTAAGTATCTTATCGTTCACCGATTTTAATGAAACATATCGTCGCAAGAATTAAAGAACGCTGTAACTGACAAAATATAATACGTTTTTTGGCATCGTTTTAAAAAAAAAAAATTCTGCGTCGATTGGTCCCAATCCCATATTTGTATGATGAAAAAATCACTTTTTTGTGTCCATAAAACTTAAACTATGAAAATTAAATTTTTTTTTGGACTTCTAATATAAATCACAAAAACACTTCCACGCCAGATTTGTTACACGAAAAAAAAAATAACTTTGATTTTGATCTCTCATTGCAAACACACCAGATCACTTTACGACGATACTTTGAATTTAATTTTTTAATTAATCGTCGAAAACTGAGTATTTCAACTAAGTGTGCGTCGTTGCGGCGACAGCTAACGTTATCCTATTATCCTAATATTTTACACAACTTGTATCATTGAACAATTCTAGAGGGGGGGCGGTTAAAATCCGAAAGCAATTATTTTTGGAGCACTTGGACACTTATTCTAAAAAAAACATTTCAGTTTTATAACAGGGTTATCAAACAAATTTTCATATAAAATTCGTTTTTAAAACATTAAATAAGCCTGTTTTATTTTCATGAATATGACCATGAAATCTGTTAGTTTCTTTTGGGTAGTGGAATTAATAAGAGATGTAACGAATACTGATACCGATATATTACTCAACTCAAGTGAGTTGTAACCATAACAGCGGCATAAATTTTAACATGTTTCAATACAGTAATACATATAATTTTTTAAGTGTTTTAAGAAAATTGGCTTTATATGAGGCCTATGGTAAATGATAGACCGATCGGTTAGAAAGTTATGCCCGTAATTTCTACAAAAATAAATCTAGCTGTGAATAGAAATCTATGGTGTAATATCTGGCATATTTAAAAAGAAAACTGAAGGTAAAAACACGTTGTCCAAATTAAAGTAGAAATAGGTAAAGATAACTGTTAGGTAAGAACACGACCAGCTTTCTTTTTGTAGAAATTACGGGCATTAGTCGTGTAATTACAAGGTTTATGAACTAGAAATGACCAAATGTTCTATTTCACTAGTCGTTAAGGTTTTAAGGGTAAGTATTTTCCGAGAGTGTGCTACGGTAAATTCTGGATCGAAATAAAAAGAAAAATGTTTACTTACCGGCATTTGTTCCATAGTATTGGCCGAAATCCAGATCTATATCGAAAATTCAATTTCAAATTGATATAGAAGGCCACACACACAGGTTGTTTTGAAGAGCAGAGGTAGGCGACAATAGATAAATAACCCACCATACATATATAATAACCAGACACACACACATAGAGGAAAGACGAGAAGTCATGTAATGTAAAAAAAAAGAAAAGAAGAAAAAAATATTATTTTCTTTTTAACTGTTTTGGTGACTTAAAATTTAAAGGTTTTATTAAAATTTTATTTATTTTGTTGATATTTGTTAGCAATAAAACTTTTGTCAGCAGTAAAAAACAATACAAAAAAATAAATAAAATAAGTTAAAAAAAAAACGAAATCTAAGGCCGTTTGGAAATGGCAAAATTTTGGAAACTTTTTAAATTTTTCTTTTAAAGATAATTTAACTGTTTTGGTGCCCCTGGTAAAGGTAAACTAAATGATTTTTAATTTGAAGTTTAATAAAAAAAAAAAACGAATGCCATTACCAAACTTCCCTGGTTCGTAAAAAGTTATAAACCATTTGAGAGTTGAGAATTTTCAATTAAATTTTGAAATCGAAAAACCTTTAAAGTAAAATAAAAGAAGACACCAAAACAGAATTTTATTTATAAGATTTTTGTTTATAAATTTAATTAGAAAATAATATTTTTTTTTTTTTTATTTTTCAATATATTCCTTTTCTTTTTTTAGACACAAATGATTATAGACAATTTTTTTTTTATAAGTTAAATATTTCCAAAAATAAAATTTTTTTTAATGTTTTCATTTTAAGGGCCAAAGATTCGTATGGATTTTTGTTTTATTATTTTTTTTATTGTCTTCACTTAAGATTAAGTTTTATTAAGCAAATAAATAAAATTGAAATAAAACACAATTTTAATAAAATTTTTGTTAATTTTCTTTTGTTTTATATATTTTGTTAAAAGCTTTTTAAAGTTTATTTTTTTTTTTTGATGGGGCGGGGGTTTGTTTTTCACCTTCATTTTTTTTAGCTTTTTTTTAAGAGTCAAAATTTTTTCTTTTGTATATTAATTAATAAATAATTTTGCAAGTTATTTGTTTCTTTGATAATAATGTAACAAAAAACACATGTCCTTGTTAAACCTATAATAGCAGTTTTTTTTAGGGGGGGGTTGTTTTTTTTTTTTTTTTTTTTTTTTTTTTTTTTTTTTAATTTAAAAACTAAAAGTCTTATAATAGATAAAAAAGAAACTTAGTTTAAAATTATATATATAAAAAAACATAATTAATAATATTTTTTGAAATAAACCTTTAACAAAAAAAGGATTTTTATAATTGGGGTATTCACAAGGTTGTCATAAAGTTGTAAAGTCATATGTGTGAAAATAATTACAAGAAAAACATATGACTGCTGTGGGCGACCACTTATAATTAAAATTTCTACTGTATAGGTTTGACGAATTGACGAACACAGCATTAAATTTTTTATTTTGTTTGAAACACAACAATATTTTTTTTTAAACAATTGTAAAATTATTAAAAGAACTTTTTTTCTATTGAGCTCGAGGTCCTGGTTTTATTGTTAGTTATTCTAATTTTTCAATATTTATTTTGCCAATATTTCGTTTTTCATTGAAAAACATCTTCTGGGCTTTAATATAGAACAAAAAATTATTAATGTACAAAAATTTGAAAAAATTAATTCTTATTATGTTGTGTCAACATCGTCTAATTATGAGCTGCATAATTATGAACTGCATAATATAATAAGAATTAATTTTTTCAGATTTTTGTACATTAATAATTTTTTTTCTATATTAAGCCCAGAAGATGTTTTTTAATGAAAAACGAAATATTGGCAAAATAAATATTGAAAAATTATTATAACTAACAAAAAAGCCAGGACCTCGAGCTTAAAAGAAAAAAAGTTATTTTATTAATACATTTTAAAGGTCGAATAAAACACAAAATAAGATTTACAATTGTAAAATATTATAGGACATTATGACGATATGACTTGATAGCACACCTTCTGAATCCCCCAAATATAATTTGTTTCAATTTCTTTCGTTTTAGCACAATTATTTAACTGTAATGAAGGATTTTTTTTTTAATTTTTTATAAATAACAAAATACTTCTTTTTTTTAAATTTAAAACTTTCCAAATTAATTGTTAACACAAAACAACTCATATTTACTATTGATTTTTTATATATAAAAAAATTATTAGATACTATTTTTTGTTATTGAATTAATTGTGTGAAAACAAACTTTATTTTCTGGTGTCAGGACATTTGCTTAGGAAATTATTTTCTTTCTATAACTTAGTTGTATTTTATGATAAGTTATTTATTATTAATACCTATTAATTCTAACTAATAACTAAATATTTTGTTTGTGTTTATTTTTATAATTCTATATATTAAGTTTTATTTTATTATAAAATATTTTTTATGTACAGTTATTTTTTTTTTTTTGTTTTTAGTACAATGTACAAATTTTTGTTCTGTTTCAAGTTGAAAAAAAAAATCTAAAAAATTTATAATCAAAACCGATATTAAAAAGCAGGAGTAAGTAAAGAGGTTAAAATTAAAAAAATATTTCTTTTCTTTTGAAAGGCAAGTATATTTAGATTTATTTAAGAACTGAATTTCTGAAAATGAGTTTCTTGCAATATTTGAGTATCTAGAATGCTTTTCAAAAGCTTAGTTCTTTTTACGAAGATGTCTTTTTTAAGAATGGTGAATATATGAGAAAAAACATATAAAAATAGACAAAAAAAAGGCGTACCACAAGGCTTTTCAAAAAGCAAACAGGTAGTTAAAAACAGGAACGTAAATTTTATAAAAATTGTTCAATTTGATGTACAAAAGAAGCAGGGATTGCAGGCATATAAATGAAAAAGCTAAAAACATACAACAAATAAATAATTTTTGCAAAATATCTCACACTTAAACATAAACAGGCACAACTCAAAATTTATCAATATCGTTTTTTTTATAAATCAGTTCACAAATTAAATCTATAGCGACCACGAAAATTTCGACACTGTCTTCTATAACTTTGTGATAGCTGTGAAGCAAGTTTTCTGTCTCTCCAAAAATTTTTGAGTTGTGCCTGCTTATGGTTGGGTTTTTGAGATCTTAGTTAAACTAGGTTTAGTTAATCTGCAAAGAGATTTGCGCCGCCATTACCATGTTTGTATACAAAATTTTAATGGAACAGCCTTGATTTTCTTAAAACGTTGGACTTTAATGAAATAATAACAAAAAATTTACATTTCGCCGGAAAATCTGAGTTTCCGACTACGTTTAACTAAGTTTAAACTTAATCCACATATCAAAACCCTGACCCGAAAAATTGTTTTAACTTGCAATAGAATATCGTCAGTACATTAGTAAAACATCAAAAATATCTGTATTTAAAAGTAGGGCAACTTTATGCGAAAGGCAAATGCGCAAACGGATTAAAAAGTGCTGATCACTCGATTTAACTTAATTTTTCTTTTGCTTCGCAAAAGAGAGTAGTCCCTCTGATACGTAAAGGATAAGTGTGAATGCCCATTGATAGGAAAATTCTATTCAAATACTATGTACACATTCAAAATGGCACGGTGTGATTGTAATTAATAATGATGTTCTTTAAATTTTAGTTTTCTTCTTTTTAACAATTTTTTTTTTACCGAAATGCGTAATAGATCCATAAATTTATTATCAACTTTTTTTTTTATTCTGAATAGAATTTGAAACAATGTTTTAACAGTTTTCAAAAAAAAAAAAAAATAGTTAAACTGTAATAATTTTAAAGTAGCTCAGTTAAACGTTGTTAAATATCTAGTCAAGACACATGTTTATGTTAAGCGAGAATCAAATTTAAACCATTTTAATGCAGGTTAAAATACAGTTTAGTAAGCGAACTAGTAAAACTTCAATCTTATTTAAACGGAGTTGTTTATTTAGCGACAAATTTGCATACAATTTATTAAACTTAAAGCAAATATTAACCATTAACAATTTTAAATTTAACTAGATGTTATAAAAAACCAGATTCTAAATTTAAACATAGATTTTTCCGCCTTTTGATTAACAACAGAAGGAAAAAACTTAAAGTGGCAGTTTAAATGAATATTTTTACAATAATCGTATAAACATTCGATTCGTCTTGAAAACCAATAAAAAAGAAACCACAAAAATAATGAACACACACAGCAATAACATCAACAACAATTCCAAAACATTAAGTTTTTTTTAATATTACGAGGCAAACCGAAATTTGACTGTTTATTAATACTGTTTCCCACTTTTTCTGAACATCAATCATCATCATGAAGCGGAAGATTCACTTAAAGATTTTGCCGAGCTAAGGGCACGTCCATCAGCTTGTTGTGTTGTTGCTGCCCGTGGCGTTTTTAAAAGCCAACGATGTAAAGTATTCACTGAGCTACTAGCAGTTCTTGTTGGAGTTTCATTTACTTTTTGCCCCGTCCTTTTTATACTGGATGCTGCACGTGCCTGAGAAGTAGAAGAGGGTGTTTTATGTGCACCTAATGATTTGTTAACAAAGGTTTTTGCCGATTCATCGTCTGATTTGTTGGTGTTGTGTAGACTTTTATTAACTTTTCCTGCTGAATGGTGATGTCTAGTGATGGTTGGTAAGACTGGACTTTCATCTAAAGTCCAAAGATTTATTTTAACGGAACCTCTAGAACGTGTTCTTGGTGTATGATTATCATTTTGTGGTTGTTGCGGTGTACTATTGCCTGCTTGATTTCTAGGACTAGAATGTAACGTCGAATAAGATTTGGTAGCCGAAAGAGGAGTTTTCTTGAGAGTGGAATTTAATGTTGATAAACTATCATTGTCTTCAGATTCGGATTCGTCGGAAACATTATAGTAAGTGGAATTTGTGGTGGTATCTTGATTGTGTGTTGCCCAGGCGTCCATACTCGACGAATTGCCGGCATCAGTCTGATGGTGATTATGTTGTTGATGGTGATTATTATCATCAGCACTGTCGTTGTCATTTTCATCATTATCACCAGCTGTGGCGTAACTAGATTTATCATCATCATCATCATCTTCGTCATTTTCCGAATTTTGGGTGTTTTCAGCTTGTTCTTTTTCTTCAGCTTCATTGTCCGAGTCTTTCTCATCTGTTTTCATAGTTTTTCCGCCACGAGTTCTTATCGGTAAATTACGTATTGTTCTACTTCTCGTTATTTTTATAGCACTGGATTTATTTATATGCTGATTTTCTTCATTATCAGATTCTGAATCTGTATCTTCTGCAGTTTCTTCTTTATTTTTTTCCTCCTCTTCCGCAGTTTCATCATATTCATTAGTTTCAATACTTTCATCATCTTCTTGTTGATGTTCATAATTTGCTTGCTCTTCCGCTTTATTGTCTTCTTGTTCCTCTTCTTCATCTTGGTCCTTTTGTGCCGCTTTTCTAGGACTATGTCTTAAAACCCTTCGTGTTGTATTTGACATTGTAGCTCTTCTCTTTGCTATAGAGCCTGGTGCGGATTTACCTCGACTTAAACTCAATTTACGTTTTCTTTGCTTTTCATCCTCTTTCTTACGCAAAATTGCTTGCCTCTTTTGCTGAATACGCTTTTGTGCAAAAGATAAAAGTTTTTGATTTTTCACTCCCGTTTGTATTTTTGGTTTTGAACTCGTTTCCAAATCGTTGCCTGCCGCTGCAGCAGCCATTGATGTTCGTGTGGTCTTTCTATTGGTCACAGTAGTACAAGAAGACTTTTGGCCAGTTGCCGACGATTTTCTTCGTCTAGCCAAAGTTTTCTTGTTGGATTTGTTTAAAATGCCACCTGTTGCCGATCGATTTATGGATCTTAGTTTTCGTCTATTTGATATAACATCTTCATCTTTTTCGTAGTCTATTACCTTTCTAGTATTTTTTACTTTATTAGATTCCTTAACAAACTTCTTCCCTAACTCCTGCTCTTTATTATCCTCATCTTCTTCACTATCATTAGTTGACTCCTGTTTTAATCTATCATCCTCATTAACTTCTAACTCTTCACCTTCACTATCCTCTTCATTCTCTTCCTGTTCAGAAACATTATCATTCTCATCATCTTTCTCACTGCTACTACTACGATTACAAATTTCTTCCTCACTGCTGTCTTCAGAACTATCCCCCCTACTATTCCTATTTCTGGCACTTTTTCTCGGATCGTGGCTAACTCTTTTAGTTGCTACGCTCTTACTTTGTTGCCTAGTGCTAGAACGTCGTCTTCTTATTTCTAATTCCCTTCGATTACGTTGAGTTTTAGCTGGGGCAGTTGTTGTCTTGGAACAACCTTTATGACTTCTTAAAGCTGCTAATCTTTGTTTATTTTTTTGATTCTTACGATTAGCAGCCGTTAGATTTGTTCTATTTCGATTTCTGTTACGATTTCTGTTATTTTTATTATTTGTTTTATTAACCTGATTTTTCGCATCCTTTCGTGAATAGGTTAATGGCTCCTCTGCACTCTCCTCTTGTTTCAGCAGTTCTGCTTCTTTTTGCAGCGCTGCCAAACGATTTGCTTCCCATTCTCGCTTTTGAGCCTCCAGTTCGGCTTCGGCAGCTCGAAGTTGTTCTGCTGTCCAGGCTGCTCCAGTTTCTTCTACAAAACGCATGGCATAACGTTCAATAGGCGAGAGCTAAAATTAGAAAAAGATTATTTAAAACAGGAGTTATTAAAAATATTACTTAATTAGTAAATTAACCAGAACTTTTAGTAGATAATAATTTTTGATAGTGTTATTATTAAGAACGAAATAAAATGATCCTCTTACGGAAAGAGAAGAAAACATGTTTAATTGTATGTCCCTATCACGGACGGAAATCGTGGTACAATTGTCCTTTTTATTTTTTGTTCATTTTGGACCTTGTTAGTACCGTTACTACAGCGGCTTTCGTGGTACAATTTAAAAATCTCAACGTTTTGATAAATGACAACTTTAATTTTGTTTTGTTCTCTTTTGTGACCCTTTCTTTTTTCTTTTTAATTGCCAGCTTTTGTTTTAACGTTGTTTTAATAGGTGTTTTTGTTAACTACATACGCTGTAATATTCGTTAACACTTGTTGCCAACTTTACGTCTGTTATGATTTTATGTGGTCTTCATTTACATAACCGAGCCTATAGGGCCTTATGCAGTTAATTAAAGCTACTTACTAAATAGAAAACTTCTATAAAAAATTATGCAAATAAAAATTACAATATGCAATGTACAAAAAATGCTAAAAAATAAATAACAATACATAAATATTATTCATATGTATTAAATTTTTTGTTAATTAAATTTCTTCACAAAACAGAAAACGAGCGAAAAACCTTGTAAATAAATGCACACGGTTTACCACAGTTTTTGAATCAGTACTTTAACAACAATGTGGTAAATTACAGTTTAATGAATTTTGTTGTTGTGTTGTAATGCAAGTTTACTATTAAGCGTGAATTCCTCTAATGATTAGAGCCAAATAACTGTTTGCATATGAGCACAACAAAAAAAAGTCGCAATTACTAAGAGTGCTGCCATTTGCATAGCTAAAGCCGCATGGCAAAGCCCAGAAAAAGTTTATTGGCTTAGGCCCGGCTTTACTACTTACCGATAGCTAAAAGTAGACTTAACCCGGCCTTATAAAAAAAATTCTATTACTAAAACTTTACTTTAACCCAAAGTGAGCGAAAAAGTAGATTAAGGTTCATCCTACCTTGTAGGTTCAAGTAAAATTGTAATAATGGAACACTTTTAATAATATAAAAAGTGTTCGATTATGTTCGATAAAATCCTACCTTTAGCTATCGGTAAGTTGTGAAAACGAGCCTTAATGTGTTAGTTAACTTATGTGAACTTTAAAAACTTTTTTGCATAAGGGAGCTCAAAACTTAAGGTCTTATTCACAAAAAATATTTCATGTTAATAACAGGTTTATAAGACAAAATTTATATGAAAATTTGTTTAACCTCTTATAAAACTGAAATATATTTTATTAATAAGGGGGATGATTTATGTACATGAATACTGGAATTCTTCATATTTTATGAAACAAATTTGGGGGAATGTTAATTTATCTGCTAAATCTACTAAAAAAATGAGCACTCAAGTTCAAATGCTTGTTAAAGTTTATGGCGACCACAATCTCTCATGTATACATTAACCAAAATTACTGAACGAATGTCATTTTCTTGATAGATTTTTTAATAATTAAATAACTTATGTAAAAAAGGCTTTTAAATAAATTTCAAATTAATTGTGTGACGTTGAGTGATATAATCAAGCGTAGAAAAATCGCTTTAACTATGTCTGAGCGTCCCTCATAAAAATGATTAATCTAGGCAATTAATATTCGTGTTTAAATTTTAAGTATAGAAAAAAAACTTTAAATATCCATTGCTTGTTAACATCTACAATTTTCTAAAATGACGTTAAATTATATATGTACAGTACAGGGTGGGCCCAAAAGTCACCAAGGGATTTATTTTTTTTTTAATAACTTTTTTCAGATTATATAAATTACACCTGGAAAATAAACAGGGTTGGCTGCCCACTGGGTAACCCAGAAAAACCCACCGGGTTTTAACGGGTATTTTGTTTAAAAAAACCCAAGTGGGTATTTTTCTTTATATTCACTTAAACAAAGATTGTATAATTTTTACATTATGTTTGCAGAAACATAAAAAAAATAGTTATAAAATGCATGCAATGTGTTTATTTGCCCATTTGTCCGTATGTAGATTTAACTTTAGAGGGCTTTTCTCTATTTATTAATTATTAATATATTACTGTGAATGAAATAAATAAATAAATAATTGAAACATAGATAGTATACCACTTTAAGGTATTTAACTTCAAATTCGGCCTTTTCTAAATCTAATTAATTTTAAAAATCAAAATCAGTTTTTTTAAAATGAATTTGATTAAAATTTATTTTAATATTTAAAGTGCCGAATTTGATTTGAAAAATGCGGAATATGATTTGTAAAATACTCAATTTGATTTCGAAAATTTCGGAATTTGTTTTTTAAAACCCGGAATTTGATTTTGAAAAGGCCACAACTGAAGTTAAAATCCTCTGCATTAAAAATTACATGAAAATAATTAAAAAATTCATAAAAATAGCAGCGCAAACACGTACATAAGGTTCAGATTTTAAATGTTGATACATTTTTACAAGAGCTAATGCTTTTTCTAATCCAAGACGATTTCTATGGTTATTCTATATTAAACAATAACGTGAATTTTTTTTCTATTGATGCTGAACTAGCAAGGCAATTTATTACTGAAGTGGAAAAGTCGGAAAGTTTGCCAAAATTGTTGACATTCAGATTTTTTTGACTGCAAAAATGCATTTTTTCATTTAATCAATCAAATAAAATCATAACTAAATACCGTTATTGTGAAAAATATTCTGCAGCTTAAATTTTAAATGACAAATACAAGAAATGTGAGGTGATTTTGAGATATCCATTCTTCTGCTTTCTTCAAGGGATGCTTCATATTCGCTAAATAATGAGCTGGAGTATGTACGCTTATCAACAAAATCTTGTTTGGAAAGTAGTATATCATGTTCAACAAATTACATCAATAGCAGTTGCATTTGTAGCGGAGTCACTTTGCAAAGCATTTATAGGTTTTTGAACTTTGATAAACATTTGTTGGATATTCAAAGCTTCTTTATACAACTAAACGTTATTTAAAATTCTATGAATGCCATAGTCAAGGTTAAAAAAAGTTCCACTGTACATCACTTGGCAGTTAAGCATTAGATTAGGGAATTAAAAACAAAAGCTCGATTTTAAATCCACTTGATTTCGAATTGCAGAACATACCCGGATATCATAAAAAATCTTGAAGATTTTCTTGCTAAATCTATACCGAAAAGGGCTGAATGGACAACATTGCTTAGACCAATTATTATATCATTACATGAAAAACAACAAAACCCAAAAAACCCAATAAAACCCATGAAAAACCCCGCTGGGTTGGGTTTTTGCCAGCCCTGAAAATAAATAATGGAGAAACTCGAACTGAACAAAGAACCTGAATAATAGAATTTTATTATTTAAATCAACGAAAAATTTTATTAACGCAACGAGCATATCGTCGACATTTCAACATCAGAATTTTGCTCTCTGAAGCAATGATTCGTTGTTTAGTTCATCGCCCCCACCAACATGACACAGTAAGAGATTTTCGTCGAACTGGTAGACCTCGTTTAATTCATATAGAGGAAAATATAAAGCGTGTAGAGCAAAGTTTTAACGAAACACCAAAATTCACGAGAACGCGTTCTGCTCAGTGCAAGAATTAAAATACGCAGATCATCGGCAACGTCTAAATTTTACAGTGAAATTTCAACGGTTGGCCAGAAATTAAATCAATAGCACCCGACTATGTATTTTCTTTAAGTTTATTTCAATGAGATATGAAGAAGAAGATATGTGAATAAGCCCAAGACAATGCTTGGTTAGTTAGGTTCAGAAGGGTTATGTGCCCAAGGGCACACTTCCACTCCATTGTGAATCCCTTCAACATATAGAAAAATAGATAAAGAAGATAGAAAAAGAGAAAGGTTCCACTCCATTGTGAATCCCTTCAACATATAGAAAAATAGATAAAGAAGATAGAAAAAGAGAAAGGTTAAGAAAAGAAGTATGATATGGATAGAGTCTAGAAAATAAGAAAGTTAGTAGGTACAATGAAGAACAAATTCCCTCTCTACTGTCCCCTCAACAGAAACAACCGGACTATTTCCCTGACAAACCCCAGTAGATCAGCCGGACTACATCCAGCGATGCACCCCAGTTCTTTGTGAAACCTATTTCGTAGTCACTTCTGTCTGCTCGATCGTCTCTAGCTCCTCCGAATCCTCGCACAATCTGCAGAAGTCCGGTATGGCGTTGTCCCATCTGCCAGCAAAAGCCCTGACAGGAAAATGACCCGTCAAGAACCCTATAAGAGTTCTAAAACTACTCCTATCCAATCCCAGTAGAACCATGGTTGCCCCCGCGTCCAATCTGGGCCATAATGCCCTAGACACCCTGCAATCCACTCTGTCCCTCCAGGACCGGTTAACGTCATCACGGAATTTCTCCCGTATCACACCATAGAAGTAACATAGGGGAGGCTTTACCCCCCCTGTCCCTTACCACTAAGTCCAGATTCGAACCCCCTCTCGCGAGTTCGTCCGCCACCTCATTTCCCTCAACCATGCAGTGTCCAGGTACCCAACACAGCCTCACATTGAATGCCTCCATGAGTCCACCAAGAGCATTCCTACACCGAGCGACCAGACACGATCGCATCGTATAATTTGTCAATGCCCTAAGCGCTGCCTGACTATCGACGTAAATTGTCATCACAGATCCACCCACGATGTGGTCCAGTATCACCTCCGTCGCCCTCCAGATCGCTAGGATCTCAGCCTGGAAGACACTGCACTCATCGGGGAGTCTAAATGACCTCTTCACCTCGGTGTCCGCGATATATACACCGGCACCAGTGCCTGTTTCCATCTTGGATCCATCCGTAAATACTGCCCACCCCTCAAACAGTCCATTGGATCAACTCCAAATTTCCCTATCCGGAACTCCACTGGTGGAAGAAGACAATGCTTGAACTCAAGGCCAATATTGTATTCAATCGCTACAGCCGCAAATCTTGAAAGGTTATGGAAAATGCTCCAAAACGAGATCATGATTGCGAAGTTGAACACGGGTGATATTTTGTAACAAAATTTCCATTTAGTATATTTTATAATCAAAACAAATGTATATAAAAACGTAAAAGTTACTATATTTGTAAACCCCTTAGTGACTTTTGGCCCACCCTGTACATGACTTCATAGAATACAATAAAATCCAAAATAATTTCTTTTTTAGATTGAAAAAAATTTGAGAATTAAATAAAACTGTTTGACGTTTAGTGATATAATTAAGCGTGGCATAAATCGCTTTAACTATGTCTGAACGCCCTTAATTAATCTGCACTAAATATTTTCGCCTTCAAATTAATTTATAGAAAATAAAAGCTTCAAATACTCAGTGCCTTTTAATACTAGTTGATACATAGTTTAAGTTTCAAATAAAAATAAATTATATTCTATATCATCGAAATAAAAAATCTAGATATACATATAGAACTGTCAGACGTTGAGTGATATAATTAAGCGTAGTAAAAATCGCTTTAACTATGTCTGAGCGCCTATTCTAAAATAGAATTGATCTATGCACTTAACATTCGTGTTTAAATTTATTTTATATAAAACAAAAACTTTAAATATTCCGTGCACTTCAACATACTGGTCTGATAATTTGTTTTGTTTTGTTAAAAATAATGAAAACAACATTTTAAAATAAGTTTTTGTTTTAAATGTTAGTTAAACGAGTCACTTTTGCGCTCGCGTTCTAAAAACAGGCAGTTAGTCATTTTTTTTTTAGTTTTAAAGGAAAGCCATTTTAAACTTTAAGATTATTTTTGAAAATTTATTTTTATTCTAAAAAATCATCTCTTCTGTTAGTTTTTAATACTCCTTACGTCACAGATCGGAACTAAACTTAAGTTTTTATCCCAAAATGTTATTGGACTTTGAAACTGAACAGTAAATTAATTAAACTTTAGCTTTATTTTAACATTTTGTATTGATTTACTTAAATTTATTTGTAGAAGGATAATTGTATAAATTAGAAAGTGTTAAATGATGTCTCATATAGCAAACGTTTTGCAAAAGCAAAAAATAAATTTAATAAAACTATTGGTAACGTTTAGAAAGTAAAATATTTGAAAGGTGTTAACATAGCTTCTAGAGCCACTTTTTGGGTTAGAGATTAGCGATTAAATTAACTTTAATCTCCGTATTTACTTTTTGAGTTGTATTTTTTTAAACTTTGTCTGCTAGTTTAAGCGGCCATTGGTGGTGGTTTAAACCTTAACTTAAACTGTCAACATACACATGTTTAACATAAACAATTAATGCAAAAATATGAACAAAAAATTATTTAAAAAATAAAATATGTACTTTTATATAATTTTTCCTTTCTATTTTTTTCATTAATATATTTTTTCTTTAAACGTAAAAATGTCTACTTTGTAAACAATATTAAATTCGCATATTTTCTTCTTCTTCTTTGAAAACATCCATCTTGCTTTGAAAAAAAGTTTATATTTGCAAAAAAAAATATTGCCATTTATTTGAGCTCAGTATCGCAGCACTACATGGTTTAAGGCACAACCCAAAAAGATCAAATTCAATTTATGCTAGATTAACTTAATTCTCAGATTATCTAATTATAGAATCAAATTAACTTTAATCTCAAATCCAAAAATGGCTCTAAAACCAATAAAATCCATTTCGAAGTAATTCTTTGACATACCTGTTTAACTATATTTTGCATTTCCAAATCGGCTTTACTAAGTTCAACATTAGTATCAGCCGCTGTTGTTGTTTCATCCAATGGAATGTTTTCATCAAATTCAGCTAAATCAGCAGCTGCCTCTGCCTTAGCCGTTTTAGTGGCCTGTACGTCCTGCTCATCTTCGGCAGCAGCTAAAGCGCTTTCGAAAGCTTTTAGCGATTGTTTTTCCAAATCAATTTCTGTATTTTCCAACACTGCAATTGATGTAGAAGGTTTATCAAATGCCTCCTGCTGCGATGAAGTTATTGACGTAGTAGCCACAGTTGTTATATTATCACTGATTTGTTGTTGTGACTCCACATTGAAGAGATCTTTAATGGTAGAACTCTTAAAGTAAGATGTCGTAAAGTTTCCACCTTCAATGGCCATATCACTAAGCATTCGCTTTTGGCTAGCCTTCTTAAGTATGTTGACTTCTATAGTCTTTTCGGATACCAAACGGTAGATGTGTACATCCCTGGTTTGTCCTATGCGATGACAGCGATCCTGCGCCTGAGCATCCATGGTGGGATTCCAGTCTGAATCGTAAAATATCACAGTATCAGCTCCAGTCAAATTAATGCCTACACCTCCAGATCTTGTGGAAAGTATAAAGCAGAATATACGCTTATCTGTATTAAAACGCTCCATAAGCAGTTGCCTTTGTTCCACTTTTGTAGCGCCATCTAAACGTAAATATATGTGGCCGTGATAGTTCAGGAAGGCTTCTAATACATCCAACATTTTAGTCATTTGCGTAAAAATCAATACGCGATGATGGCCTGACTTTAATTGCTTCAACAAACGATCCATGGTTTGGAGTTTGCCGCAGTCGTATTGTATAAGACGAGGATCAGGAAATTGTGTTGTCATCGCCGATATAATGGGATGTAACAAGGCCAATTTTGTTGACATATTCGTTTGTATAGTACTCTCGATTTCCTTTTCTTTTAAATAGCGCGTGGACGTTAAATTATTCACAAAAAAACGTATACGGGGAGCACAGGCGGACGGCACGTAAATGACAAAATTTTGAAAGATCTTTTTAAGATCTTCGCAACGCTGTTCGTAAGATTTCAAAATCCTATTCAATGTCCAATTATCTCGTCGTCTTGACATAGCAGTCGCGCAGTTTGTTAGACCTCTCGTCTGCCAGCTGGAGTATTTTAAAAGATTACTGGGTTCTTTAAATTGTTCTATCGATTCTCGACAGTCAGCACCGTAAATGGGTGTAGCTTCTGTGCGTCTCTTATTTACATTGGCCATTAGACGAAGACGGGCCAATCGTTGTTCTTTACGTTGTTGCAAGATATCGCTCATATTATAAACGGGATCCAATTCAGACGAAGTATCCTCATCCATATCCTCCTTGGGTTCAGTCTTAACAGTTGGATCTTCCTTAAGCCTAGACAAAGTTGTTGTTCGCTCAGACATTGTATTTGTTTTAACCTGTTGCGCCAAGGCGGTAACCAAGGCTTTATCATCTATTGATTTTTCTGTTTTAACTGTTGGCTTCAATGATTCGCCATTTAAAGAGTCCTGTAGTTTTAACTGTTTCGCTGGTGTTGGCCCCATCAAGGCATCTGTCATTGAAACATCTCGAGATCTTGTGGTAATACAAGCTGGTGTTATTGGTCCAAGTTTGGGTGCTCCTACTGGATTTATAACGTTATTTATGCGTTTACCTAAACGGCTATTTGCTGTTTCTGAAACTCCGGCTCCCACAGCTGGCAGTCTAGCCAGTACTGGATTTACTGGCACAAATATATTGCCCTCCTTACGCATGGCTGGACTTGCTCCCACCTTTACCGTTTGTCTGGCATGTGTATTTATACTTTGTTGAACCTTAACATCTCTGACACGTATATGGAACTTATATTTTCCAGTTGGACATCTTGGAGGAGGTTCCGAAATTGAATCGATTTCTTCGATTAATTTACGTGGCGCTGCCAGTAAACGAGATTTGTGTGAAACATACGCAGTCAAGGTTAATTCTAATTCAACTAGTAACAAATTAAGGGAGTGTAAGTCAATTTGCTGAAAAGAAAAATAATATTTTTTATTAAAAGTCTTTCAATTTAATTTTCATACGAAATTAAAAATTATTATACAATTTTACATTTCACTCACCGTTAATGGATTATATTCCATTAGATCACATATCAAACGAGATGTTTCATACGAAATTCCCTCCATTTGAAAAGGTGATAAAGTGGGACGAACTTCAAACATATTCGGATGATTACAAACTTTGCGCAATTGCATGAGTATATTAATAACACTCAGTAAGTTTCCCGTAGACAAGGTTTCCCTTGTTCTGTAAAACGATAAAATTTTTGAACAGTTTTTTTTAAGATTAAAACAATTAACATACTTGGATCTGCTCATAAAATCATCGTATAAATAACGCTGACGATTTGATAGACGGCACATAACCACATGCTCATACTTTTTGGGCATTTGCTTTTCGACTTCCTTCTTTAAACGTCTCAGCAAAAAGGGTCTTATCACTTTATGTAACCTTTGAATAAGCTGTTCATTGTACTCCATATTACCCTCAATCATACCGGTCATGGGATTGGAAAACCATTCTTTAAATTCACGATGAGATGAGAACACGTAGGGCATTAGGAAATGCATCAAAGACCATAATTCCATAAGGTCATTTTGTAGAGGGGTACCGGTTAAGAGGAGACGTCTATAAAAAAAACAATTTAGAAGTTATAGAATTATTCGAAAAAAAAAAAATTTATAAAGCTTAATTCTATTTTCTTATTAGTCGCATGTTTACATTGACGGGATCTGTCATTGCCACAATAGCAAGTTCGTGTTGTGTGATGACGACAAAATTACGTCAGAACCTCATGCGCATGTAGCTTTTACATTCCGTGTACTATCAGCGATGCCAACTTAGTGCTTTTGGCACTATTTATGGTGCTTTTTGATGACTTAAAACGCCAAAATTTTATCTGTAGTGCCAAACCTAGAAAAAGCACTAACTTGGTGCTTTTTCAATTTTTTGTTAGTGCATTTAGTGCTTTTTTAATTTTAATTTTTTTCTACCGTTTTTTAAAAATACGATTATAGGAATAGAGGATTAAGATGAGCTTTGCTATTTGGATTACAATTTTGAGAAAGCCTGTAAAGATTTTAAGATTTCAAATGATAAAAAAAGAGATAAAGAAAAGTGGCATTCGTTTTGCCAAAAACTTTATTTACGATGTTAGAGCTAGGCTTCCTAGCAATTTGGAAATTTTACAAAAGGTTTCACTTTTTAGCGATGGCAACATATTTAGTAATCGTAATAACAACGATGTATTTGTTGGCGATAAACATTTTTTTAAAGATGTAGACACTGTGTCAAAAATAGAAAATGACTTGGAAAATATTAGGAATTGTGAATGGAAAAATAAACAACGATTTTGAGTAATGTAGAAAAGTTAAAAAACATGCAGTTGGAAACCGTACAAAAGAACGCAAAGACTTTAAAAACATATAAAAAGTTGAAACTTAGTATAACCAAAGTGTTAAATAAATTAAAAAAAAGTTGACAGAAAATGCTTTTATAACAAGCGTTATGTAACCCGCCATTTTTCATGAGTTTTAGTTTTCAAACGCACAACACTCGTCACCAAATAACCGCGTGTTGTGCACTTCTGCCTCTAGTGCTATTGCAAAAATGTTTGACTAAGTATCAGAATGCAAACATACATGATTTTCTATATAACACCTTATGTGTGTTTTTTATTTTGAAGCGTACATAGGTTAAAATAATTGGATAATATCATACCCCAATTCTTTTATTAAACTTTGCACGATTTTAATTCAGATTTATTTAAACGATATAAATATAAAGTCATTGGTAGGTCATTGCAAATTTTCGGTAATTGCAACAGGCAAGATTTTTATCGAGTTACAAAAATCGAGCTCGCACTGTATTACTTTAAAACGATCTTATGGCCAATTCAAACATAGCTGATGGATCATCATGATTTGGATGATATTATTTTTATTGAAGATAATAATAATACAAATAAAAATGTTTTTAAAAAAATGGAAATATATGTATTTATTATTTAATCTTAAAAAATAGTCCCCATAAACGCCATCGCCTTTTTTTTAAATTTTGAAGGTATATAATATTCGTCATAGCCGAAAGCAACTTGTTTTGTGTTTAATTAAATTGAAAAAATGACTAAGTGCTTTTTTACGCTTTTTTTTTTTTTTGCTCGAAATAGTGCTTTTTTTAAATTTTAAAGTGCTTTTTGCTCTCAAAAAGTCGGCATCACTGTGTACTATAGGCTTAAGTTAAATGTGTGAAACATTTTATTTAATGCAAATCAATGTGAACAAAATGAACACCTTGCAACTGTTTAGTTCTAAATGTTTTTTGTAGCATTTACGTACGATTTCCCTGTTGAATATTAAGCAACAAGAAAAGCTTTTTTAATGCAAAATATGTTTGATATCGCAGTGCAAACAAAAAATTGTTTAAACCTATTGTGAATCCTTTTTTTAAATTTTTAGAATTTACAAGACATTTATTCATTGGCTTTAAAACTTAGGAAAATTAAAAATTCCACCTTGTAAATCTAGTCTTATTTTATATATTAATGGTAATCACAATGACAAGTGCAAATTTGCAATTTTTAAATTTGCAGTGCATATTATGATTGATCCTGAGCAGTGATGTTAACTTTTATTTTTTCATTACCGTACGGACCTCTAAAAATTACCGTTTTTGAGAAGAAATTACCGTACGCAAAGTTTTTTAATCAAAACAATAATGTGCTGTTCCAAATGACAGACATGCAATTGATTGTAAAAATCTAATATGAAAAGCACTCAGTAGTTTTTAATAAAATTTTCATTCAACTCAAAATATTTTTATTTAATTCGCTAAGTGGACATATGTATGTATGTAATAAACTAAACACACACTTATTTCTAGTACACACTACAATAATTTTTTAATTTTTACAGTCACAAGAAAAATCAATCCATCCGCACTTAAACCAAGGCAAAGCGGTGTTTATAGTACAGTAAGTAGGTTTTTCATAAATCAAGTACAGAATGCTTGATTCAAATACGGATTATGAAAGTGTCAAGCACTTACCTTTAGCCACACTTAATCCCTGATTTTTACCTAAAATAATTCGAATCCTATTTAATTTATAACATTGCGGCTATTTTATGTGTTTAAGAATTGTTGATCTTTAAACAAAAAAAGTTTAATATAAAATTAATAATATGCAAGAGTAATTTAATTTTTCTTATTTTGCAGTTATCGGTGTTACGAAAACTTTTGCAGAAATACAATGTTCTTAATTTTTTGTTATAGCATTTATCTATTTTTAAATTGAAAATCACCTCACAAAAGTTAAAATGTTTTTTAAATTACCGTATTTAAAATAAAATTACCTTGCTACCTTTTTCGGCTCAAAATTACCGTAAAAAGGGTAATTACCGTACGGTTAACATCACTGATCCTGAGCATACCACTTTTTTTTGTGCAAATATGCTATTTTTTTAAAAATGTATTATGGCAGCACTGTAAAAAATCTGCATTTGTTTACCCTAGGTCTACACTCAAGATAATTATCTCAGCAAGTTGGCAATAACGTCGGCAGAATAACAGAGCAATATTTCTTATTGCTCAGCTTATGTTAAAGGCATGGGAAAACGTATTTATGCTAACTCATAGTTTGAAAAAAATCAAGAAAGAAGGTGCAGTGTAAAAAATGGCGGTATCTTGCAAGAATTATTATTATTAATATAAATTCTTTCTTATTCGACTTTATTATTTAAATTTATATTAATTTGTTTAAGCTTGAGGTCATAGTTAATACAAACATATTAATTTTATTAATTTTTTTATTTTTGTTAATGTAAAATTATTATTTTTTTATAAAAAAGAACTCGAACTTAAACAAATTAATATTAATTTTAACAATAAAGATCGAATAAGGAAAAAATTATAATTTTTGCAATTTTATTTTAGTGTTTATTTAATTTTTTAATTTAATTATTTTACTACGATTATAATTTGCTGCAATTTCAAAAACTTAATTTCTTTCTCACACAATTTGCTTTTATTTTTTTTCTTTTTTGCTTTTTTCTTTCAACTGACAACCAAATTGACGTTTTTTGTAAGCAATAATTGTCAACGAAAATGGACTAACAATTATTGCAACATAAATTGTTAGCAATAAATATGTACAAAAAATTGCTGTCTACATTAAAGATAACATAATTTTGACAATTACTGCCAGCCGGCGAATTCCACGTGTACGTTTGCTGGACGTAATATTCGCCGTCATATCTACATTTTTAGATTTTTCATCAAGCGTTGTCGGTGTCACACATTAATACTACCACAATGATTGATGAGTATTTTGATCAATGTATTTGGGCCTTTACAATATTGTAATATTATACACAAGCAAATTAAAATAATTTTTTTCTTTTTAATTAATTTAAATTTCTATTTTATACTAAAACCCACGAAAATTATCAATTTATAAGATCCCTTAAAAACAATATGGCGGCTAATATGTCAAATGTTATTGTTTGCAACTGAGCAAATATGCACTACTAAATTTGTATATGGTTTTTTTAGTGCAAACGAAGTATAATAGAGCAAATTTCAAATACGTACACTTTGTTGTTGTGTTGTGCAAATGAGTGTATTTTTGCACGCATTTGCATCGTTTGCACACTTTGCACTACCCATCGTTAGGTTCCATTATTATTTGTAGTCTAACTTTGTATGCACGACTTTGTAGCATATCAAAGAAGTATTTAAAATTGCGAATTTTGACAAAGTTTAATTTAAGCGCCCAAGCGTAGTCTCTTAACTAATTTAGCAGACGTTAAGCTACTGATTTTGGCGCTATTTTTTTTATATTCAAACGAAAATTATGTATATATACTTAAAAATTTACTTCATACCTAATATTTTTAATTAAAAATACAATGGAGCTAAAGGAAAAAGTCCTTTTAATAAGGAAGCCCAACCAGTGTTGAAAATAATTTAAAGAATCCTCTCTTAACCAGTTTACTGATTAAGACACCGAATTACTGTTTTGTAAATCAATCGAAAAAGCTGATGTGTATTTTGTATTATACTCATGTAATTCGTATATAGTATTACATAAGAATTTCGAGGTGCGAAATAACAAGATATTTCGTACAATTTACGTACATATGTATAAGGCATTGATTTTTTTATAGTATTTTAAATACTAATTTGACATAATGTATGCTTTTTGTGGAAAATACCAACATTTTTAAAAGAGTGGCAAACAAATTAAATTTCAAGGTATGAATTGCTTTAAAAATTACGATGCTGCAGCTTTTAACCCTATTTTTTTTTACACTTTTAAAGGTTGTTTAGTGTAAAACTTGTTTCTTGTGTTTGTTGTAATAAAAAGTGGCAGTTTTAAATTTTTGCAGTTTTTTGCACACCTGTGAGTGAGTACTCTTAGCAATGCATTTTTTCGGCAATAAAAAATCAGAAGAACCTATTTACGGCGAAAAAAAAGAATGTAAAACTAAGTTCTGTCGAAAAAAAACTTGTGCGAAAGAAGCAGTCAGACGTCTTTATCAAAATTTAATTTAGACAACATTTAAACAATATATTTTAAAATTCTCTTTTAAGACGCTTTTTATTTCACACAACATTTTTAGAATAGTATTTACAAAGCATTTATGGCTTTAAAACTAAAGAAAATGAAAAATGCCACCTGTAAATCTAATATTACTTAATATATTATTTGTAGTCTAACTTCGTATGCACGACTTTGTAGCATATCAAAGAAGTATTTTAAATTGCGAATTTAGACAAAGTTTAATTTAAGCGCCCAAGCGTAGTCTCTTAACTAATTTAGCAGACGTTAAGCTACTGATTTTGGCGCTATGTTTTTTTATATTCAAACGATAATTATGTATACTTAAAAATTGACTTCTTAGGTACATAATATTTTAATTTAAAAATACAATGGAGGTAAAGGAAAAAGAACTTTTAATAAGGAAGCCAAGCCAGTGTTATAAATATTTTAAAGAATGGTTTCCTTAGCTGTTTACTGATTAAGATACTGACTTACGATGCTATATTGTAATAAAATCTTATACATACACATATATACATATGTATATACATAAATACGGGAAAAATGTTCATGATTAACCCATTAACCGCCAAAGTTAAACTAGCAGCGCTAATTAAAACAAAAGTTTATTTTTCTATTCATTGCAAACAAAAGTAGCATAAAGGTATAAAAAATTTTTATAAATTAGGAATGGTTGGTGTAGGAGGGGTGTACTCAACTGAGTACAGCGGCGGGATATACATATGTAGGTAAAAATTTTTAGAACATTGTTATTCAACAATTCAAGAGTTTATAAAAAGAGATGTAATTTTTCGTACTTTGTATTAAAAATTAGCAATTTTTTTTGAATGGCAACATCATTTCGTTTGACGTTTATAGTGGAAAATTACATCTTTTTATCCTGACTTTTTTAAACTTGGTTATAGTTTAACAAAAATTACATTTTTCCACTTTTCCATTTTTCCAACATATATGATGTGACAATTAAATAAATTAATTAATTCACTTTTTACACTTATTTGGCATATTGAAAATATCAATTACTTCCACGAAATATTTGGCAGATTTTTTTGAGTTTGTACTTTTTACAAAAAAAAAAAAAAAATAAAAACAAAAACCCGTTCACGTCAATAAGAGTGCAATTTTTCCATTTTTCCAACCAAAAAAACTTTGAAATGAATACCCTTTATGTTTCAAAAAAGACTGCTTACATTAGAAAAAATTTTCCTTAACTTAAAGGAAATTTTATTGCGGAATTTCGGTTTTTTTTAGTACTTTCAATAAACTAAACCGTTTTTGAGTTACGCGAATATATGTTCTGCAACTGCTCAATTTTTGAAATAACGGTTTATCTCGAAACCCTGAGCTAATCTAAAAAACCGCGAGCACCACTGGATTCAGCATACCCGAATTATGTTAAAACGTTATGTGCCCGATTTGTATTATGATTAAAACCCACGAAAATTTTCATTTTATAAGTTTCCTTAAAAAACAAAATGGGGCTTAATATGTAAAATGTTGTTGTTTACATTTATTTGCAACTGAGCAAAAATGCACAACTAGTTTTGCTCATGTTTTTTTTTAGTGCAAACGAAGTAAAATAGAGCAAATTGCAGATACGTACATTTTGTTGTTGTGTTCTGCAAATGTGTACATTTTTGCACTACCCATCGTGATTTCCCTTATACTTTATTAGGAACAATAATCATGTGCAAATAGTTTAAAACAATTCAACTAAGAAGACAGAATTCTATTTCTTACAGCTGGATAATGTCAATGTGCTTTACTTGCTATTTTTTGGGAAAACCGTTCACTTATTTTTTATTTATTGATTAATGCCCTTAATTTCTAACAACAGATATCTGGTCGTTTTCGTACGTAGCAGCTATCTTTTCCTATCCGGTAACACTGTTGTGGTAAGTTTAGCGTTAAGTTTGCCTACGTGAATTAACTATCGAAAATCGATAGTGTAGGTAGGTAGGTAGGTAGAAAGGCTGGTGTGAAGTCCCCTTCACACCTTCACCCAGAGGCCAGTATGGTCCATTGTGACGCCTCATTTAGAGATAGCTATATAAAGATAGAAAGAAGGTGAAATAAACAGCCAAAGAACAAGTCAGAAATGAAAGATAGATAGAAAATAAGGTTTCGGACCAACCCCGAGAGAAATCCTACTCAACCAAATGCGCCCCACGTGCGGTCAGCACCCAGTCTCCTCTCGCGCAGCCAGGCCATCCCCATTACGAATCCTATCAGATTCTCGAGTCCGCAACCCGAGACATCCCCTAATTCGCCCAGGAATCTGCTGCCCAGCCACCTCAGCCTGCTGCCCTGCAACCTGGGACAGTGGCACAAAAAGTGCTCAATTGTCTCCAAGTCCTCAGGGTACTCACACAACCTGCACATATCCGACAAGTCGGATCCCATCCCCACCGCCA
Source organism: Pollenia labialis (assembly GCA_949318255.1). Taxonomy (NCBI): domain Eukaryota; kingdom Metazoa; phylum Arthropoda; class Insecta; order Diptera; family Polleniidae; genus Pollenia; species Pollenia labialis. The sequence continues at coordinate 32,253,787 of OX439143.1, read as the reverse complement.
TCCTGCCTATCATACAGTGGCCCGTGATCATTCTCGATAGTGTAAAATACACTAAACTTTAACCAGCAGGAAAGAAACACGTTTTAAAATTATGAAACCCATAGATATCTATACACAGCTAGATATCTATTTGTAGAAATAACGGACATAAATCAGAAAAAATTTTGTAAATTTTTAATTTACTCTCCGTTGCAAGTTTCTGACAGATAATTAAATGAACATACCTAATGTTAGGTTTAAATTAAAAGAAACAAAGGCTAGAACTATGCAACTGTTAATAAGTTATTATCAATTATAAATTTCTTTTATACCATTATCAAAAATTAACAATAAAAGTGCTACTTATCAAAATGTCAAGTAGTAAATATGTATGTATTTTTCTTAAATCCAAAGACATTAAGGGTAATCACGATGGTCATTGTGCAAATTTGCAATTTGTAAATTTGCAGTGCATATTATGATTGATCGTGAGCATACCAATTTTATTTTTGGGCAAATGTGCAATTTTTTTCTAAAAATTTATTCTGGCAACACTGCAAAAAAATCTGCATTTGTTTACAATTATTTACTTATTTATTCCATGTATTGCAAATTAAAAGAAATTTTTTCTTTTTAAGTTATTTAAATTTATTTATTAAAGAATTAGCAGGGGTGTGCTGGAAATCGCAAACGCAAAACGCATAACTTTGGAAGTTGTTTTTAATAAACTTTAAACCTAATTCTTATAATTTTTGGTTTAAAATCCGGTTTAATAGAGAAATATTTGTCATTAAATTCTTTTATTACAGAAATCTTATTTAAAAACGACGTTTAAAATTCTTGCGTTTTGCGTTTGAGATTTCCAGCACACCCCTGTAGGTAATACATAAATGTATATGCTAAGTATAATTCTGATCGCATTCACTGACGAATTCATACTGATTATTTAATTTTAATTCTCTATTTTATATTAAAACCCACGAAAATGTTCAATTAATAAGTTTCCTTAAAAAACAATATGGCGCTTAAAATGTATGTCAAAGGCTATTGTTTGCAACTAAGCAAATATGCACTACTAATTTTGCTATTGGTTTTTTTTAGTGCAAACGAAGTAAAATAGAGCAAATTGCCAATACGTACATTTTGTTGCTGTGTTGTGCAAATGTGTGTATTTTTGCCAGCATTTGCATCGTTTGCACTACCCATCGTGATATTCCTTATTAAAAATACTTACCTTTCAGTCGAAAAATTCAACAGCAATTGCCACCGTTGCGATTTGAAATTCTTAATATTTTGAGCTTCATCCAATATTAGATATTTCCATTTTTTACGGCGAAAACTTTGTTGATCTTGTACCACCAGTTTGTAGGATGTTATACACACATGAAAAGCATTTGGTTTAGTCCAACCAACACGTTTGAGTTTACGTTCTTTTTGAGAACCATAATAGGTGAGTATTTTAAAGCCAGGACACCATTTTTTAAATTCCATTTCCCAATTCAACATCACAGAGGATGGTACTACAATTAGATGTGGACCCCAGTTGCCTTTGACACATGCTAAATGGGCTAGCAAGGCTATGGTTTGTATGGTTTTACCCAGACCCATTTCATCGGCCAAAATACCATTGAGTTTGCGTTCATTCATGGTTACCAGCCAGTCAAGGCCAATGTGTTGATATTCGCGCAATGAATGTTTAAGTAGAAAGGGAACAGGTGTTACGACATTAGTAGAAGACAGAGTATTGCCTTTGGGCTGTAAGGATTCCGCCAAAGCAGCAGCATCTTTGATCATATCATCTTTGCTGCTCTTGTTAGGAATTGATGAATCTTCTAGCAGACTTTTTAAGCCCGCATCTTGATCATTTTCTTCTGTTTCGTAAGCCTCTTCAGTTTCATCATCACTTTCACTATCCTCTTCTTCTGTTTCATCATCCTCATCGGCTGTAGAATCGTCATCAGAATCTCTCATGGCTCTAGTGATCACTTCATCCTCATCTTCGAAATCTACCACTTTTTTGGTTTTTAATTTTGGCGCTGTAGATGATGTTGTAGGAGCAGTTTTTGTATCATTTTGTCTGGAATCATATTTAGCCATTAGTTCTTCAACAGTTAAATCATTATCGGCCTCCAGTTCATCGATTTCTTTTTGATGATCTACATCCATTTCTTCTTCCTCTTGTTTACTTATCGTATTCTCATCATCTTCACTGGTCTCGTTTGCTTCAAATTCTGCATCATCACTGTCAGTATCTTTTTTGCCGCCCGATATTGCAGCAGCAGAAGATGTAGTAGCCGTTGTATCTCCATCGAGCATAATTTTATCTCGGTTTTCCAAATAACCTTTAGGCAAGTCTTTGAGGAAGTCATTTAAATCCATTTGAGATTCTTTTTCTAGAGCTGCCACTTCAGCATCAACATCGGCATTTTCTTCTTCTTCAGCTTTAGCAATGGTCTCTTCATCATCTTCAGAGCCAGAGTCAGGACGAAATTCATCTGAAAACAGCAGAAAAGACAAATGAAAAATTTTGAATTTTATTGATTGATTTTGCAATAGAAAGATTTGTATTAGCCAATTTTATCATCAGACAAATGCCTCGCAAAAGCGACCATCCTTTAATTTCCATCAAGCTTTCTCCAGAATAGAGCATAAGCTTAGGAATCAGTTTCAGTTTGACATCATGTGATAAATCAGAAACGTTTAATATAGTATAAAATTTTAACTTACCATCGGTATTTTCTCTTTTCGGTGATGATATTCTACTTGAATTTATACTGGGATTTGCTGAAGCATCTTTTATGCTCTTATTCATACCCTCCGCCAATTGTTGGGAGAATTTTTCTGTTTGATCGACAATAAACGACAAATGTTGATCCAAGGCCTTTTTACGTTTCTCCTCAAGTTTTGTGTGATGTTTATATTCCACTAACTTTTCAACATTGCCCCAAAACATTTTTACTTCTTTTGCAATAAAAGCAGCCACACGCTTAAGATGGGCCTCCTGAGCCTTTTCTGCCTTTTGGGCTGCATTGGCTTTGTCTTGAAAATATTTCTGTACCATTTTGGCACATTTTTTGGCCGCCGCCTTTTTCCATTTTCGTTCTTGGGCAAAATCAGCAGCCAGCCATACCATTTCCTCCAGCAAATAGTCCCAGTGGGCTTTGGGTCGTGAAGGTTCCATTTGTTTGGGCAAACGTTTTTCAGTCCATAATCCCTCTCGTTGTAATTCCATAATACGACGCATAACATCTACTTCCTGCTTAGCCTTAAAGGAGAATTCTTGATTACTATTTGGCGTCGTAGCAGCCGAAGAAGCTGCAGTTGCTGCGCTTGCCGAACCAGCTGGTACTAACAAACCACTTGGAGTGGGTGAATACAAGGGCGGAGGAGTATTTGAACTGGAGGTCACGCCATTGCCATTGCGCCGTAAAGCTGTAGTACCTTGGGATGTACTACAAGGTATCAACGGAGTACCACCTTAGGAATAACAAAAAAAATAATTATTTTTAAAATTTTGTTTGGAGCAACAAATGCAACATTAAAAAAATGTTTCCGATAGATAAAAACAAATTATTTGTAGAATACACTTAGCATGCCTCAAAAGAAGTATTATCTAAGATATCATGCTTTTAATAACTTATTTTTTTTTATATAATGAGAACCAAATAAAACTTAAAAATAAAGAATACTCTAAATAGTTTTGCATTAAATTTTATTTATAATTAACTTCATTTATTGTATCAATTTTCTGCTAGCTTTAGCAGATTGAGATGGGAAATTGAATTTTTTTTTTCAAAACATATGCTAACTGCTTTGTAGCAAATATCCTGACAAAAAAAACCCCCGTTCACATCAATAAGAGTGTAATTTTTTTTTCTATTTTTAAAACCAAAAAAAAAAATTAAATGAATACCTTAGCATATTTTTACTTCTTAGAAAAGCAGAATTAGCAAATTTTGTTTCAAACAGACTTACTATACATATTTTCAAACAATTTTGTATTCAAATTATCTACTTTTTGGTTTTTCGCATTATTGGGGCATGTTCTTAAAATCATTTTTTGTGAAAGTGATTTGAAATTACAAGGGAGGTGTTCTGGACAAAAATCTTTTATCATAATTGTTATTTTAAACCGATCAGCTAAGTGGCCGACGATTTGAAATTACATACTTGCTTATTTTTTTCCACCATTTTAAACCAAGTTAAAACTTTTGTGGGTTTTAAAACACCCATAAATCACAAATGTGTTTATTAAATCACAAATGATTTGAAATCTTGGTATTTTCAGAACATGTCTGATTCATAATACAGTGGTTTCCTGGTTTAACGAACTCTCGATTTAGCGAATTCGGGATTTAACAAACAGGCATGTTACCTTAGTACTGTGTATAACGAATTAAAATCCAATTTGGTACTCGATGTAACGAACAAATAAAAATAATATACAAAAAATTCGTAAAACTTATTGAAATAAATAGATGGACTAGTCAGGCAAACAGTTGTAGTCAGTCTTGACACATACCTCCAGGCGTATATTTCGTTTTGTTTACAATGAATTATGTACGATTGCCTTCTACTTTTAATTTTTTTTAGTTCCTGATAAACAAATCGTTAAATTACAGTTTGAATTTCTTTCGAAGCCTACTAAGACTTGTTGTTTTGCCTTTCTTTTTGCTTTTTGATCTTTAATTTACTAATTTGGTCACTACCTGTTGTGAACTTCTGTTGTAAACTTAAAAACAATAAAAAAAATGGATAAAAGATAACGATTAACGTTAAAAGAAAAATTGAAAATTTTAGATGGCCGGGATCATAGGACAAGAAAGTGGTTTTTAGGTGCAGCATACAAATACCAAGAGTCATAAACTTACAATTAGTTCTTAAACAATTTCTTCAATCAGACAAATGCCTCGCAAAAGCGAACATCCTATTTTTAGTTTTGACACATTAAGATTCTCACAAAAATAGTTCGAATCTAACCAAAGTCAGTGACAATTTAACATCATATTGAGAAATTATTTAATACAGGAGAGTTCAAATGTCTACATTTCTGTTAAAACTTGAAAACTCGTAAAAAAGTAAGAAAGTAGAAGTTAAAAATGTAAATTAATCTAGCAAGGTTACAAATTGTTTCACTCGGAGTTAAAAATCAATGTGACACAGAGTGCCCTTGCCTCTGTTTAAAATCCAAATATATTCAGGAAAATCAATTTAAACGAAAAATATAATAATCTTTCTAGTTTACTCAAATGTATAATAGGAAAGGAAACTGTAATCAGAATATTTGTTTTACACTGTATTTTAGTGAAAACTTTGCATCCGTTTGTGTATTTTTTCTAGCAACCATTTGACGATTTTCAAGCCGGGATCATAGGACAAGAAAGTGCTTTTTAGGTGCAACATACAAATACCAAAAATTATAAACTTACTATTAGTTCTTAAACAATTTCTTCAATCAGACAAATGCCTCGCAAAAGCGAACATCCTATTTTTAGTTTTGGTACATTAAGATTCTCACAAAAATAGTTCGAATCTAACCAAAGTCAGTGACAATTTAACATCATATTGAGAAATTATTTAATACATGAGATTTCAAATGTCTACATTTCTATTAAAACTTGAAAACTCGTAAAAAAGTAAGAAAGTAGAAGTAAAAAATGTAAATTAATCTAGCAAGGTTACAAATTGTTTCACTTGGAGTTAAAAATCAATGTGACACAGAGTGCCCTTGCCTCTGTTTAAAATCAAAATAGTTTCAGGAAAATCAATTTAAACGAAAAGTATAATAATCTATCTAGTTTACTGGAATGTATAATAGGAAAGGAAACTGTAATCAGAATATTTGTTTTACCCTGTATTTTAGTGAAAACTTTGCATCCGTTTGTGTATTTTTTCTAGCAACCATTTGACGATTTTCAAGCCGGGATCATAGGACAAGAAAGTGCTTTTTAGGCGCAACATACAAATACCAAATATCATAAACTTACAATTAGTTCTTAAACAATTTCTTCAATCAGACAAATGCCTCGCAAAAGCGAACATCCTATTTTTAGTTTTGGCACATTAAGATTCTCACAAAAATAGTTCGAATCTAACCAAAGTCAGTGACATTTTAACATCATATTAAAAAATTATTTAATACAGGAGAGTTCAAATGTCTACATTTCTGTTAAAACTTGAAAACTCGTAAAAAAAGTAAGAAAGTAGAAGTAAAAAATGTAAATTAATCTAGCAAGGTTACAAATTGTTTCACTTGGAGTTAAAAATCAATGTGACACAGAGTGCCCTTGCCTCTGTTTAAAATCAAAATAGTTTCAGGAAAATCAATTTAAACGAAAAGTATAATAATCTATCTAGTTTACTCAAATGTATAATAGAAAAGGAAACTGTAATCAGAATATTTGTTTTACCCTGTATTTTAGTGAAAACTTTGCATCCGTTTGTGTATTTTTTCTAGCAACCATTTGACGATTTTCAAGCCGGGATCATAGGACAAGAAAGTGCTTTTTAGGCGCAACATACAAGTACCAAAAATTAAAAGCTTACAATTAGTTCTTAAACAATTTCTTCAATCAGACAAATGCCTCGCAAAAGCGAACATCCTATTTTTAGTTTTGGCACATTAAGATTCTCACAAAAATAGTTCGAATCTAACCAGTCAGTGACAATTTAACATCATATTGAGAAATTATTTAATACAGGAGAGTTCAAATGTCTACATTTCTGTTAAAACTTGAAAACTCGTAAAAAAGTAAGAAAGTAGAAGTAAAAAATGTAAATTAATCTAGCAAGGTTACAAATTGTTTCACTTGGAGTTAAAAATCAATGTGACACAGAGTGCCCTTGCCTCTGTTTAAAATCAAAATAGTTTCAGGAAAATCAATTTAAACGAAAAATATAATAATCTTTCTAGTTTACTCAAATGTATAATAGGAAAGGAAACTGTAATCAGAATATTTGTTTTACACTGTTTTTTAGTGAAAACTTTGCATCCGTTTGTGTATTTTTTCTAGCAACCATTTGACGATTTTCAAGCCGGGATCATAGGACAAGAAAGTGCTTTTTAGGTGCAACATACAAATACCAAAAATTATAAACTTACAATTAGTTCTTAAACAATTTCTTCAATCAGACAAATGCCTCGCAAAAGCGAACATCCTATTTTTAGTTTTGGCACATTAAGATTCTCACAAATATAGTTCGAATCTAACCAAAGTCAGTGACAATTTAACATCATATTGAGAAATTATTTAATACAGGAGAGTTCAAATGTCTACATTTCTGTTAAAACTTGAAAACTCGTAAAAAAGTAAGAAAGTAGAAGTAAAAAATGTAAATTAATCTAGCAAGGTTACAAATTGTTTCACTTGGAGTTAAAAATCAATGTGACACAGAGTGCCCTTGCCTCTGTTTAAAATCAAAATAGTTTCAGGAAAATCAATTTAAACGAAAAGTATAATAATCTATCTAGTTTACTGGAATGTATATTAGGAAAGGAAACTGTAATCAGAATATTTGTTTTACCCTGTATTTTAGTGAAAACTTTGCATCCGTTTGTGTATTTTTTCTAGCAACCATTTGACGATTTTCAAGCCGGGATCATAGGACAAGAAAGTGCTTTTTAGGCGCAACATACAAGTACCAAAAATTATAAGCTTACAATTAGTTCTTAAACAATTTCTTCAATTAGACAAATGCCTCGCAAAAGCGAACATCCTATTTTTAGTTTTGGCACATTAAGATTCTCACAAAAATAGTTCGAATCTAACCAGTCAGTGACAATTTAACATCATATTGAGAAATTATTTAATACAGGAGAGTTCAAATGTCTACATTTCTGTTAAAACTTGAAAACTCGTAAAAAAGTAAGAAAGTAGAAGTAAAAAATGTAAATTAATCTAGCAAGGTTACAAATTGTTTCACTTGGAGTTAAAAATCAATGTGACACAGAGTGCCCTTGCCTCTGTTTAAAATCAAAATAGTTTCAGGAAAATCAATTTAAACGAAAAATATAATAATCTTTCTAGTTTACTCAAATGTATAATAGGAAAGGAAACTGTAATCAGAATATTTGTTTTACACTGTTTTTTAGTGAAAACTTTGCATCCGTTTGTGTATTTTTTCTAGCAACCATTTGACGATTTTCAAGCCGGGATCATAGGACAAGAAAGTGCTTTTTAGGCGCAACATACAAGTACCAAAAATTATAAGCTTACAATTAGTTCTTAAACAATTTCTTCAATCAGACAAATGCCTCGCAAAAGCGAACATCCTACTTTTAGTTTTGGCACATTAAGATTCTCACAAATATAGTTCGAATCTAACCAAAGTCAGTGACAATTTAACATCATATTGAGAAATTATTTAATACAGGAGAGTTCAAATGTCTACATTTCTGTTAAAACTTGAAAACTCGTAAAAAAGTAAGAAAGTAGAAGTAAAAAATGTAAATTAATCTAGCAAGGTTACAAATTGTTTCACTTGGAGTTAAAAATCAATGTGACACAGAGTGCCCTTGCCTCTGTTTAAAATCAAAATAGTTTCAGGAAAATCAATTTAAACGAAAAATATAATAATCTTTCTAGTTTACTCAAATGTATAATAGGAAAGGAAACTGTAATCAGAATATTTGTTTTACACTGTTTTTTAGTGAAAACTTTGCATCCGTTTGTGTATTTTTTCTAGCAACCATTTGACGATTTTCAAGCCGGGATCATAGGACAAGAAAGTGCTTTTTAGGCGCAACATACAAGTACCAAAAATTATAAGCTTACAATTAGTTCTTAAACAATTTCTTCAATCAGACAAATGCCTCGCAAAAGCGAACATCCTATTTTTAGTTTTGGCACATTAAGATTCTCATAAAAATAGTTCGAATCTAACCAGTCAGTGACAATTTAACATCATATTGAGAAATTATTTAATACAGGAGAGGTCAAATGCCTACATTTCTGCTAAAACTTGAAAACTCGTAAAAAAGTAAGAAAGTAGAGAGGTCACATGCCTACATTTCTGCTAAAACTTGAAAACTCGTAAAAAAAGTAAGAAAATAGAAGTTAAAAATGTAAATTAATCTAGTAAGGTTACAAATTGTTTCACTTGGAGTTAAAAATCAATGTGACACAGAGTGCTCTTGCCTCTGTTTAAAATCAAAATAGTTACAGGAAAATCAATTTGAACGAAAAGTATTATAATCTATCTAGTTTACTTAAACATATACAGCCGTATTCATAACAAAAAGTTAGCCACAGTTTTTAAAATTAAAATAAATTAAGTAAAAGACAGAAAATTTATAAAAAACAAGTAAGAGTGCTATATTCGGCTGTGCCGAATCTTATATACCCTTCACCATTGTGCGAGCAGAATACATAGCAATTAGACAAAAACTAAATAAAACTGGAAACAATTTTTTTTTTAAATAAGAGACAACCGGTTTTGAACTTCGCTTTTCATAAGGGCCCAGAATATATATACTTTATAGGGTGTAGGATCAATATTGTAGAAATTACAGCTATATATACCTTTTTTACCTTCCGTGAAGGGTATAACAAGAGTAATTTTCGGGAATTCAGTATTTCAGTTATAACTCATACAAATTTCCGACATTTTGGTATATAAGTCATATACATAGGACATATGGCAGCCCTAAAATTTAGGTTTTTATAAAAATTTTGATGTTTTTGGAGTATTTTGCTCATAAATTACCCATTGTCCAACCGATTTGATATTTTTATATACCGACGTGTTAAGGAAGAATTTTACCATTTACTTAAGTTATATTTATATATAAACATTTATATATACTTGTAAATATATATTTTAACAAAGTTAATTAAAAAAAGAGTAGTTTTTGGGGATTCAGTATTTCGGTTGTAACTCTGCCATTTCTTAACCGATTTGACGGTATTGAGGGCCGTGGAACTGATGAGGGACAACATTGATATGGGCTCTGAGGTCACTATATATGTGGACAGCCAGGCGGCTCTTACGGCCGTAAAGGGGCTGTTATGTGAACTCAAAGCTAGTTGATGATTGTAGGAGGGCTTTGGAAGAAGTCTTAGGGGAGTATACGCTAAGGTTGTGCTGGGTGCCGGGTCACTGCGACATAGGTGGCAATGAAGTTGCTGACGAGTTAGCAAGACAGGGCTCAGAGATGGAGGACCCTAACTGTATGGAGGCGGTTAGACCTCCAATAGGCTTCTATTTTGGAAGGATCAGGGAGTGGATTCTGGGCGCGACCAATCGGGCCTGGGGGAACCGGACGGACTGCCGGGTATCACGGACGCTGTGGCCGGTGCTTAGCAAGTCCGATTCGGGGTTGCTGCTGGGCATGAGTAGGGTCTGGGTGAGGACCATGATAGGAATGATCACGGGCCACTGTATGATAGGCAGGATGGCGGTGAGGATAGGATCCGAATTATCGGATATGTGCAGGTTGTGTGAGGACCCTGAGGAGTTAGAGACAGTTGAGCACTTTCTGTGCCACTGTCCCAGGTTGCAGTGCAGCAGGCTGAGGTGGCTGGGCAGTAGATTCCTGAACGAATTAGGGGATGTTTCGGGTTGTGGACTTGAGAATCTGATAGGATTCGTAATGGGGATGGCCTGGCTGCGCGAGAGGAGGCTGGGTGCTGGCCACACGTAGGTCGAATTTGGTTGGTCAGGATTTCTTTCGGGGCTGGTCCGAAACATTCTTTTCTATCCATCTTTCTTTTCTGACTTGTGCTTTCGCTGTTTATTTCACCTATTTTCCTTCTCTACATATCTTTCTCTAATTAAGGCGTCACAATGGACCATACTGGTCTCTGGGTGAGGGTGTGAAGGAGACTTCACACCAGCCTTTCAACCTACCTACCTAACCGATTTGACAGATTTATATACCGACGTGTTTAAGAAGAAATTTACCATTTACTTTAGTTATAAAGCTTGGACTCGGGGAGATCTATGGTACCCAAAAGTGGGTATTTGAAAAAAAAAATTTAATGTTGGTCATAACTTTTTTGTATCTGAACCGATTTTCCCGAGTTTTTTATAAAATATGTTCTTCTAAAAATGTCTGATATTTTGGTATATAAGTCATATCCATAGGACATATGGCAGCCCTAAAATTTTGGTTTTTATACAATTTTTAATTTTTTTTGTATGGGAGGTACCACGCCCACTTCTCCAATCCCGCCCACATTTTGTAGAATGGTGTGTATTGGCAACCTTAATGTGTGTACCTAATTTGGAAACTTTGGCTTTTGCCGTTCCCCAGATATACAGTAAAAAGTAATAAAAATACAACAAACACAAGGGATTTTTGGAAAAAATTAGAGGTAGTCGTGGTTTTTTGGTCATATCTCAGCCATTTGAGGACCGATTTCAATAGCAAAATTATAATAAGAATACCTGTCATAAAGATACCCCAACCAAGTCCCCATCATATCTGGGGGCTTCGGAAAACCCATTTCAACAGACAGACGGACAACCGGATTTGAACTTCGCTTTTCATAAGGACCCAGAATATATATACTTTATAGGGTGTAGGATCCATATTGTAGAAATTACAAACGGAATGACAAAGTTATATATACCCTTTCTACCTTCGGTGAAGGGTATAAAAACAGTTAATTAAAAAAACCAACAAAATTGCTTGACATGAATACCTGTCATAAAGATACCCCAACCAAGTCCCCATCATATCTGGGGGCTTCGGAAAACCCATTTCAACAGACAGACGGACAACCGGATTTGAACTTCGCTTTTCATAAGGACCCAGAATATATATACTTTATAGGGTGTAGGATCCATATTGTAGAAATTACAAACGGAATGACAAAGTTATATATACCCTTTCTACCTTCGGTGAAGGGTATAAAAACAGTTAATTAAAAAAACCAACAAAATTGCTTGACATTTAACGACTGTTTTTCACAAGTTGGCAAACGTTTGGCAGCTCGTTAACAAGTGTTTAGCTAATCGTTAGCCAGAGTTTGGTTAGTGTAATACCCTTTTACTATGAACGCCAATAACAACCCTTTTAGTATGCATGTTGTTAACAACTGTGTTGCTATTCATTGTAAGCTTCACGTTCATAGTTGCCATTAACATGTGCAAGTACTTATGTTTGTACCTTTCATTCCTTACTTGCAATCTATACGTTAAATTAGTTTTAAATAAAATATAATAAATGAATTTAATAAATGAATTATAAAAAATGTCGTTAATGTTTTATTACCAACCCACGTCTATACAAAATTGGCGACGAGTGAAAAAACAGAAGGAAAAAAACCTAAGAAAATAAAAAACATTTCGTTGATACATACTTAAATTGCACATAACAAAATGGACACCAAGCAGTTCGAAAAAATTCTAGAAATGCAAATGAAGATGCTCGAACAAATGAGGATGGCGGCAAAAAATACAACAACGCAAGTACAGAATTATACATCAAACACAATGTTGGTACCAAATTTTGACCAGTTTGATCTAGACCGAATCCTGGTACCTAACCAGGGTTGTTAGATGTGACGATTTTTCGTCATTTTGACGATTTTTTTGAGAAAATACAGTAAAATAACGATTGACGATTTTTTGACAAAAAGTAATAGTGTTATGACGATTTTCTGGCATCAATAAAACACTTACAAGAAATATTTGCAATTATATTGGGAACAGTCCAAATCGTAAAAATCCAATTTTCGAAATACAAAAATTTTTGGAAATCAAACAAAACAAATTCTTCCCCCATCACAAACCAGGTGGCTTTAATTAGAAGCATTAGTAATTCAAATTCTACAATTATATAAATGCCATCGCTTTTTAAAAATTGGTTAAATCCGCTTTTTATGATTTCGATTTCTACATACGATTGCATTTTTCGATGAAGCCATAATCGCATGTGAAGAATTTTTCTATTTTCGTGTCAAAAGGCGAATTCCCATTTAATTCTGTTAGGTTAGTTATTCTATGAATAGTTGCGTGTTAGGAAGTAAGAAGATGTGTAGAAAAATGGGTGTAAAGAGAAGACAACTCATTAGTGCTGGTTCTAACTAAAAGAAATGACATTCCCTTCTCTCCTAAAAGCTCATGACTTGACGGCTAGAACTTGAAGAGTGTGAAACAGCACTTACTTAGTTTGGAACTAAAATTGGAACAATTTGCAAAAGTGATAGCGCAAAAAATTAATCATTTAAAGATAGCTCGATTTAATAGCAAATGAGATTTTATTTTTAATTTTTTTTTTCATTTCCTAAGCTACTAAACCCTAATCTTTTTGTGAATTTATCCATTTATCCATAAATGAAATAAATAAATTTTTGTTATGCAGTTATAAAAATATATTTTTTCTTATGTATTTCTTTTCAAATGATAAATAAAATTCAGCCCACTTGCTGAAATAAATAGAATAAAACTTAACCATATAACTTTCTTCATCATAAATAGAATTTCTTGCTAAAAATTTATATATTTGAACCAATCAATGCAATAAATTGTGCCTAATTTGTAAAATTTAAATATTTGACGATTTGTTGCCGATTTTGTTAAATGTTCGTGACGATTTTGACGAATTTTGTTAAAACTTTTGACGATTTTTAAAGGAAAAAGTCTAACAACCCTGTACCTAACACCGAATACTATTTTGATGACAATGCAAGGAAAATTTGATGTGTTGTTTACAACAACTTAAAAAGTATAATTTACATTTGAACCGTTCAAAATGCTCATTTTTCAAAAAAAAAATAGAATTTTTAGGACATACCTTGGAGCACATTTTACAAATGACAGAGCCTAAAACGGCTGACGACGTGATACGCTTTTAAGGGATGGTCACGTATTATTCGCGATTTATACTAAATGTGTCTACAATACAATAACAACGCCCTTGCGAAAACTACTTCAAAAAGATTCAAAGTTCAAATGGTCACCCGAATGTAAAAGAGCATTTAGTAAATGAAAACAAGAAATTGCGAGCAACCGGGTACTAATGCCTTACAACCCTGAGTTGCCACTTCAACTGGCGTGTGATGCAAGCCCAAGTGGAATAGCGGGGATCTTTCCCACTTAGTGGTTGGGGAAGAGAGACCTATTTCTTTTGCATCTCGATCACTTACAAGCAAAATTATTCCCAATTAGATAGAGAAGCATTACGTCATCTAAAAGACCTAATAACCTATCTGCAAAAATTTCAAAATTTATTTTTTTATGGATTTTTATTCCTTATATCATAACGCATATGTGTGCAAAATTTTGAACATATAATATTACAAATGACAAAGTTTTTCTACCTAGAGGACCGTTACGCACAAAAAAATATGATTAATAGTTCCAATTTTATATCGTTTTTTCCCTCTTCTAAAAACTTTTGAAAACTGCAGATAGGTTATTTCGTCTTTTAGGTGACGATTAGCTATTAGCATTTTCACGAGTACCTATTTGGCCGACAGTTTAAGCTTGTTACAGATAACCAACAATTGATGAGAATATTCCATCAGAACAACAAGCTACCACAGATGACATCATCTCGTTTGCAAATGTATTATGAGTGGTAATTTCTTAATCTTTGTGTTAGGTAGGTAGGTAGCCGACATCAACAAAAGAGGTGAGTCTATGTTTGATTTTATTATTGCCAGCAATCTTTTGATCTGTAACAGGGGAAATACGCCGACGTTCAGAACTAGGGATAGGGAGGCAGTGATAGATATAACATTGACGAACTGTAGGGAATTAGTAGAGGACTGGAAGGTGGCTTTGGATTTCTCCTTCTCTGACCATAGTCGTCTGTCCTTTAAGCTTGTGTTTGAGAGGTCGAAAAGGTGCCCGTATAGGAATCCGAGGAGGACGGATTGGGATTCTTTTTCGGGTCTGGTGCAGAGTTACCTCAGAGTAACTCGGAATTGGGGGTCGACTCCGACCGGTGTGGAGCGGCTGGTGGGCATGTTCACGGGGGTGCTAACCAGTAGCTATGAGCGATCCTGTCCGCTGAATTTTCCGGGCAGACGTACACAGCCAAGTGGTGGACGGCCTTGGATAAGGTATCGTACCGGAATATGCTAACGGGCGTACAGAGACTCGCCGAACTTAGTATCACCGGTGCTTTACGTAGTACACCGACTGCGGCACTGGATGTGATCCTGGACTTGCAACCGATTCATCTAGTGGCGGAAGGAACTGCAAGGAAGTCTGCGATTCGCTTGAAGGCGACGGGACAATTTACATACGGACTCTATGGTCACGTTAGTATTATAAGGGGAATAGATTGTAGCAGTGACTACGCCATTCCGAGACTGACAATTGGGAGGAAACCGCGAGTTACCTTGGAGGAGGACGGTTGGTCGGCAGGACTCCGGTCTGGCCAGGGGACCTTCAGTTTCTACACTGACGGTTCCAAAAAAATGGAGGACGGAGTTGGAGCTGCAGTCTATTGCCGGGAACTGGGTATTCGGGAATCGTATAAGCTTCCCGATTGCTGCAGCGTATTCCAGGCGGAGATTTTCGCGGCCAAAATGGCTGCCGATTTGGCACGTGTTTCCAGTACTGAGAACTCGCACGTAAACTTTTTCATTGATAGTCAGGCGGCGATCAGGGCAATAACCGCTGATTACTCATACTCCTCGGTCGTCCAGGAGTGTAGGGACTCGATGGATAGACTCTGTGCCAATAGGAGAGTACATATCTACTGGGTTCGCGGCCACCAGGGCATAGAGGGCAACGAGGAAGCGGACGAATTGGCGAAACGGGGGGCCCGCTTACCATACGATAGGATGATGGCCATTCCGGCTCCAATTCAGAATATTAGAAGAGATACGGACTCTGCTATACGGAGGAGATCAGAGGCGTTCTGGGGAAACATAGGAACGTGCAGGGTTTCCAAGGTAATGTGGGGATCCTATGATCCGGGGGCAACTAGGACTCTTCTGTCGCTATCGAGAAGGGACTGTGGACTTCTGGTAGGTTTTGTGACGGGTCATTTTTGGACTGCGGTATACGCCCATAGGGCGGGGCGGTTGAATAGTGACAATTGTAGATTCTGTGGGGTACCAGGGGAAAGGGAGACGGTAGAGCACTTGCTATGCTACTGTCCGGCACTCGTGCGCTCCAGGGCGAATTGTCTGGGAGATCATTACTTCCAGGATCTCGGGGAAGTCTCTGGGATTGGGTTAATGAGACTCCTGGCATTCGTCAAGAGAGTGTGGGGTACTCTGGGTACCATCACATCGGAATGACTTTCTTCTACGGGTTATCTTGAAATGTGGTGACGCTAGGGACCTATTTGGTCTATGCGGGGTCTTTGTGACCGGTCACTCGAACCTAACCTAACCTACACAGCCAAGATGGTGGACAGATGAGTTGAGGATTCTAAGGTCCACTGTCAGAGGGCTGTTCAATAAACGAAGTATACGCGTAGGGAAGAGGATTGGAGTAACTTTAGATTGAGTTACAGGAAGTATAAGAGGGATATAAGAAGGGCGAAAAGGGACTCGTGGAACTTTGGTATATTGCGGTCAACAAAAGCATAGCAAAAATTACAACAGATCACAACCAGTTGTCTTATTTACAACTCAACTGAGTTGAGTTGTGAACCGTAATAAGGGCCCAAGAAAGTTAGTAGGTACCATAGTGAACCAATAAATGCGAACAATACCAAATACACATTTACCATACTAGTTAGCTGAATTGTATAGATAAATAATGAAAGTACGGAAAGTTTGTGCGGTTCTGTGAAATTAAGACCTCATTCTTTTAGAGGAATCATACCGTCAAAATGATTGAAAATCTTTCTAGTGTAGTAAGATTTGAAAACAAGTATTCGCAGTGAACGCCAAATTTTAGAAAAGTTTGCGCCGATACATGAGCTTTGAAATCTATGGGTTGATGAGCTATGCCTGAAATATAGAATAGGTAGCCTCAAGTTGTATTTAGTAAATACTAGATATGTATATCAGCATACAATGCTTTTGTTTTATTAACATCAGATAAAATTGGCTGGAATGAAAACTGTTTTGACAAACGTCGAGATTTTTTAGAAAATTTAGGTTTTCAACTTGCCGCGCCCTATACTAGGATGCGAAAAACATTACCCTAAGCCTACTTTTCGCGAAAAATTGCAAATAAACAGCAAGTGGAAGCTGAGCAGATGCAGCAGCCATGATCTTAAATTAAAACCAACAAAAAATATGCCATTAAAAAAAACGTCCAAAATAAGTCCCAATTATGTCCCCAGATAACACAACACAAGTTGTGTTTTGCATATGTAAAAGAGGTGTATGCAAACAGCACTCTAAAACAATAACGTTGTTCAACCAATGCTATATACATATAATAAGGGTAATCACGATGGTCATTGTGCAAATTTGCAATGTGTATATTTGCAGTGCATATTATGATTGATCGTGAGCATACCACTTTTATTTTTTGTGCAAATGTGCTATTTTTCTAAAAATTTATTCTGGCAGCACTGCAAAAAATCAGCATTTGTTTACAATTATACACAAGCAATTTAAAATAAATTTTTTCTTTTTAATTAACTTAAATTTAATTCTCTATTTAATAATAAAACCTACGAAAGTGTTGAATTAACAAGTTTTCTTAAAAACAATATGGCGCTACAAATGTCAAATGTTATTGTTTACATTTGTTTACAACGTAGCAAATATGCACTACTAATCTTGCTCATGGTTTTTTTTAGTGCAAACGAAGTAAAATAGAGCAAATTGCATATTCGTACATTTTGTTGTTGTGTTGTGCAAATGTGTGCATTTTTGCACGCACTTGTATCGTTTGCACACTTTGCACTACCCATCGTGATTTCCCTTAATAATTAAATTTATATGGTTAAACATGTATAGACTTTGTTCATTGTAGACATTCTTAAATTAGTTTAATTTGCTATTTATATTTTATAAGGGTATTCATTTCAAGTTTTTTGGTTGGAAAAATGGAAAAAAGAAAAATTACACTCTTAGTCCCAATTTCCACAATGCAAGTCTTATTGATCAGCTTGCTACTTTATAGGCGAGAGTGACGAGGGGAAAAGAAACGAGTACTCAGCTTGCTGTACTCGTCATATGCGTTTTGTTTTCTCATTCGTAATTTTCAGCAGGTCTATTTTGACAATTATCTTTCATATTTAATTTCGTTGTACAAAGTTAATTTCGTAGCGTGTGTGATTTTTTGTGTGTGAATTTTTTTAAATATTTGTTATTTAACAAAACAAAAGAAATTTATAATTAAAAGCACATTTTACACAACTTTAATTTTAAATTAAACAATTGTTAAAATATTCAACACGAATTTGAATTTAAATACATGAATTTAAATACATACAGTGCACTCGGGAAAACGTCAACACTCGTTTACGTCAACATCCCAAAACTTCAACCCTTTTTTTTTTACATTGCCTACTCTAAAACGTCAACCCAACTATAAAGCTCTAAAACGTCAACTCTGAATAAAATAAAATTTCGAATTTAGCAGCAGTTAAAATACACACATTTGTACAGACACACATTTATTTTATGAAATCAATTCAGAAATTGGGGATCCACCTTGTAAGTAGAGTAAAAAAAATTACAACTATATGTCTGTATTGTCTTTTTATTTATGTTCAGTTGCTTTTTTGTGCAGACAATAAAACCAAGCGAAGCCGTCGAAATATTTAACAGGGCTTTGGATTGGGCTCAATGCGAGAATGTTGAGCAAAATGACTTAAATGTATTAACACGTTTAAGAGAGAAGGCTATCTTCCAAGTGTTGGATAGAAAAAAACAGCAGAAAAAAATAACAGATTTTTTTTAAATTCATATGTGTGCATGTAAAATTAAAAATATGATCTCATTTAAAATGTATTCTTTTAGTTCCAGTTGTCTTCTATGGTTTTAGTCAGGTTGAATGCCTTTTTTATTTCCTTTTTGAATTAGTTTATGTTTGGATTTAGTTTATAATTAATAAAAACGTTTAAAAGCACATTATCGATATGTTTTTTATTTAAAAATTTTACATTTGTAAACGTCAACAATTTGTTAAACGTCAACACCCGCGGTTTTAATTAGTTGACGTTTTCCAGAGTGCACTGTATATGTATTTTAAACGAAATGTCAAAACGCACATATACATTCATACAAATGGAATAACAGATATATAATAAGACTTGACTCGTGAAAACGCCGAAGCTGATTCAAAGAAGAAAATGTGATAAGTTCATCATAAGACTTGCATTGTGGAAATTGGGACTTATTGACGTGAACGGGTTTTTTTATTTTTTTTTTTTGTAAAAAATACAAACTTTCAAAAAAATCTGCCAAATACTTCGTGGAAGTAAGTGATATTTTCAATATGCCAAATAAGTGTAAAAAGTGAAATTAATTAATTAATTTAATTGTCACATCATTAACTAAAATTGATAATATTTACGAAAATAAGGGTATGTAAAGACACATTTTCATAAAAACAATGCAATATAAACTTTGAAATATTAAATTGCAGAAATGTTTACTTCATTCAATTCATTTCTTTTTTTTAATTCTTTTTTAATAAATTTTTTTATTGAACTCTTTCTTATGGCTAATAAATCACTGATGGTTTAAACGTTGGTTTAGTTGAACTAAACTTGAATTTATATGTAGTTTAAACTCAACAACTATAAATCAGTATCCCATGTATATGTTGTTAAAAAATTACATGTGGCAGCACTACGATAAATCTTATTAAATTCGTATGGTTTGTATTGGTAGTTTAAACGCCCAATTTTATGCGTTTAAAAATGGTTTAACTCTTTGGTGATTTATAGATTTGTTGGTTTAAACACATCTTAAACCAAAAAGAGAGTTTAACTTGCTCTGATTTTTTAGCCCTTAATATGTGTTTTTTCTTTTTGAAAGTTAAATGAGAAAGAAGTTATGTTTAAAATGTTGTAACTATAAAAAATAATTTCTAAAATCAGAGTTGTACAATTCAAGAAAGAGTTTATAAAAAGAGATGTAATTTTTCGTACTTTGTAATAAAAATTAGCAATTTTTTATGAATGGCAACATCATTTCGTTTGACGTTTATAGTGGAAAATAACATCTATTTATCCTGACTTTTTTTACACTTGGTTATAGTTTGACAAAAATGTAACTTTTGGTGGAATTTTTTTTCTTGTGGTTGTTGTAACAAAAATTACATTTTTCCACTTTTCCAACATATAAAAAAACTGACATGAATACCCTTTATATGTATTTTTTTATTCGGAATAAATGTTAACAATAAATACTGCTACAAAACACTGAATTAATCTAGAAATAAAATATCCACTTTAAAAACATACATAATTGAAAAAAATTTAGTTTTTATATAAAATTTTCTATTTGGGTCAGATTTGACCCGAAGATCGTTAACGTCACTAAATTTGAAGACTTTATGAAGGTTAAAATAATGTCTACATTTCTGTAAAAACTTCAAAATTCGTAAAAAAAAAAAAAAAAAAAAAAAAAAAAAAAGAAAGAAAGTAGAAGTTTAAAATGTAAATAAATAGACTACGCCCTTACCACGTTATCGAGGGATATGACGTGACGGACCTCCAGATCCCCTACACTCGTGGGACCAAAATGACAACTCTCCAAAACAAAAACAAACGATCGACAAACAATGGCACGGAACAGGACATGAACAAGACTAATGATAAGGACAACGAGACGAATACGATCCCGTCGGTGGCGTTATCAGCCTCGACACCCAATAGCGGCGATGTACCTCTGCCATTCGCGCCAAGTACATCAAAAGCCGCAAAAGCCCATTCCGCCAAACCGGATAAATTCCATTCTCAGGTGCTGCCAAGCTAGAAATGACAAAGTCGTCCAACAAAGCACATCCTGTAACCATTTCTGTACCTTCCCCCGACAACCCCGGCGCCACTAAGAAGATAAAAACCCTTCCAAGAGGGCATCCAACACAAGGCGTGCTGCCTTGCGTGTTATTGAGCTATTCGGCTCCAAGGAGGCCAATGAGCTTTCCGCTGAACAGGAAGTTTCATTGGCATTGGCTAAGGCCCTTAATGCTGGGCTTTAGAGCGTTTCACCTCCTGCCCCTGCGGAGGCAGTGCCTAACACCCACGTTCGAAGGAAGAAGCGACAGCCGTTTTTCATACTGTGTGGCATTTACCAGCAATTTAAACTCTATTTTTTTTTTTTTTATAATTTCCTAGCTTATCCCGCGAAGCTTTATGCTTGTCTGCAGGAAAGAAACCAGAGTCTGCAATTAGCTCCTTTTAAACAGCAACCAGGAACAAAACATCCCAAATATGCACTAAAGTCGACCAATAGATTTACTGCGAGGTGGCTAAAGACCACCTTGTTAGGCTGGTAGCTGGATCCATCTCCCACCCTAGGTGGGACTTGGTGAAGCAGCAAATGATGCGTGTCTTTTGGATAATCCTTAGTGAGAATCCAGAAACACCCCCGCAATGTGACGATGCTGGCTGGTACCAGGGTCACGTAAAGCGAAAGGGGTGAATTAGCTGATGAGGACGCCCTCCTGGAATTAGAACAGGAGGACGCCAATGTCACGGTCGTCGATACTGGACATGGTAAAGGTGACGCAGATAAACCTTCAACACTCTAAGGCAGTATCCGCTGCACTGCTCCTCCGGGAGATAGAGAGGAAGGAGGAGCTAGTAATGGTCCAAGAACCATGGATCCACAAGGATCGGGTTTGCGGACTTAACCTAAAGGGCTATAAGCTTCTATATGCCAAAGGACCAAGTAAAATTAGATCTAGCATTTTGGGTAAAAATACGTTGGATATCTTCATTCTTTTTGATTTCAGTGATGAAGACACAACTTCAGCGGCCCTAGAGATGGTGGCAGGTCGTTCTGGATTGTCTATAATGGCCATAAACTATTTAACTCAATTCCGTTAGAACTAAAAATTGAAAATAGTTTTCGTCTTTAAGCGTATAATTGTAAAAAAATGTAATTGTAAACTAAATTGTTTTGAAATAGCGAATTTTGCTAAATAAATAAATAATAATAATAATCAGGAAATGGGGGGGTTCTGTCCCCTCTATTTTGGAACTTGACGAAGAACACTTTGCTGGGTCAGTTCGACAGATTAGGGATAAAAACCGTCGCGTATGCGGATGACGTGACGGTGGCGGTCATGGGTAAACACCTGGACACGTTGTCCGGTTGTATGAAATCTGCAATACAGATTCTAAGCTCTTGGAGCATCTCCTGTGGACTTGGTGTCAATCCACGGAAAACTGAGTTGGTACTCTTTACCAGGAGGTACAAGGTTGGTAACTTTAGGCTTCCTAGGCTAAATGGCACGGATCTGACAATCTCGAACAGTGCCAAATGTTTGGGCGTAATTCTCGATAGCAAACTATCCTGGGAAATAAATGTTCGTTCGAGGGTTAATAGGGCCATTGTGGCCTTTTACACCTGCAAGAGATCTGTGAGCAGAAATTGGGGATCACTCCGCTCGACTCCGACGAAGGCGCTGTTTACTATGCTGAACTCGCTGCCGGTTGACATCATGGCCGAACAGCAGGCCCTTACTTCCGCTACTAGACTGGGGGCGGTGGGCCTATGGTCTACGCGGAACTATTGTCATGCCAGGGTCACGCTTCACGCATCATATGCCAGGGTAACGCATCACGCGGGGCAGGACAATAGTACTCCGGATCCCTTTTTCGGTGCTTTATTCACAGTTCATCATGGTAATGATGACTAGCTGCTCGATAACAAACGATCTCTGGAACCGGCCCTAAGGGTCAATACCGATGGTTCCAAGATAGGCGATAGAGTAGGTGGATGTTTCTTCATCGAGGAATTGGACATTAAGGTCTCTTTTAGGCTGCCAGATGGCAGTAGTGTACTGCAGGCGGAACTCTCTGCCATAAAGCGGTCGGCAAACTAGCTGAGGTACTATCGTATATCGAGAGATATATGTATATTTACGGACAGCAAGGCTGTCATTGCAGCTCTAGCTGGTATCTTCACGACATCTATGTTAACAGTGGAATGCCGGATGTCTGTAAATGAGATTGCGGAACATTCCAGTGTAAAACATGAAATGTATTTTAAACATTTTTAAGCCCTACAATATATGAATTACAAATAAGAAAAAAAAAAAATCTTTTTGTTGTAGTGAGAACGTGCGATGTTGTCGTTTTCATTTCTAAATATAGGTGCGTTTGAGTACTTTTACAGTAAATGAGTAAACTGAAAAATTTGCTCTCACAAAAAGTTGTTGTCCAAAAAAGTATGCGAACGCAAAATTTTTAAAAATTCGTAAAATAAAGCCAAGCTGATGGCAAATAATTTAAGTGTTAAAAAATATTTACACTTTTGACTACTGAAGTCGTTTTCTTATCGGTACTCGATTAAATTCTTTTTATAACAAAAACATTTTCAGAAAACACAAACTAAAAAAGAAAACACCATATAAAGGTTGTAAATGTACTACTAAGCGCGAATTCCGCTTTTAAGTAATAAAGTAGAAGCTAAAAATGTAAATTAATCTAGCAAGGTGATATATTAGCGGTTTTCACCCTTTGTAATACGATTGTATACTACAAAGCATGAGTGTCTTTATCGTTTTTATTGTAAATTAATGAAGTTGCTGAGTGAGGAAAAGAGACAGATATAGTTTCAACGGTTTTATTCTGGGTAATTTTACAAACGTGTTTACTAAAGCTTTTTGTTGGATTTTTCAACAACAGCGTAGTAAATTTCAGTCTAATACATTTTGTTGTTGCAGTGTTGTAAATCTTAGTACTTTTACTAAATTAATAAAATTTACAAGGACTACAAGGGGCATTACTATCAAGGGTGAAAACCACTAATATATGTGTATACAATAATTGTTTCACTTAGAGTTAAAAATCAATGTGACTCAGAGTGCCCTTACTTTAATATAATTCAAAATAATTTTGTTACAGCTATTCCCGCTAACAGTTTCACTCTTACGAAAAAGCAAAATTGTAAAAACATGACAACAGCCATATTCACTGTTGGGATCTGACAATTCTTAAATTGTACCACCTCAATGACAAAATTGTACCAAATTTTTATGTAAATGTACCAAAATTTCGCTATAAAATAAAAAAGCATACATGGTAAGAATTCATAACACTTTTTTATTTAATAAAAACAAATCAAAACAAGTAAGAAATTATAGTCCGTCAAGCCCGAGCATTTGCTACTCTACACCACAGTTATTACAGACAAATTTTCGAGAGTGGGACCCATGGGCAATCATGGACCCGCCAGAACAAAATTATTTCATTAGATTTTCAAAAGATTTTGTTATTCGATGGAGAAAAGTTCGTTATGAATTAACTCTATGCCAATAAGCTGCTAAGCTTAATCGGCATTCTAGTTGGCAGTTCGTTGTACGCAGTGTACAAATTATGGCTAACTTTTTGTTATTAATACGGCTGTAGTATTATATCCGAACATTAATTAAGCATTTTATTATTGAAAAGTAAGTTAAACCACCTCAAAGAAACGATAAAACTTCGACCAAAAAGGGATTAATTTAACCAGTGTACCAATGAAGTTTCGATTGTACCAATTTTGGTACAATTGTACCACAAATCCCATCTGTGCCATACATCCAATATTTGTGCGAAATAATTCTCTTTGTGGTTGTTGTTGTTTTTGCAATTTTACTTTTTTGCAAGAATGCAATTTTTGACGTTAATAAGAGTAATATTAATATGTAGGTTCTTCGACGCAAAATTATTTTTTAATTTCGCAATCTGTCCATTTTTTATATTTCTTGAATTTTGATTTGTTTTATATTTTGCAGCATTCATTTTGATCAAATTAAAAAATGTTCCGTCTAATTTTGGCTTGTTGCACAAAATTGGTTCTTCGACGCAAAATTATTTTTTAATTTCGCAATCTGTCCATTTTTTATATTTCTTGAATTTTGATTTGTTTTATATTTTGCAGCATTCATTTTGATCAAATTAAAAAATTGTTCCGTCTAATTTTGGCTTGTTGCACAAAAAAATTTTACGGTTGATGATTACATTAATAGTTGCTCTTTTTTGTACTTTTTTAAACAAAATGGTGACGTGAATAACTCTACTATATACATATGTAAATATTCTAATAATAAAATATCTAATAATTATTTTCTTTGTCCTTTATTATTTTAATATATAAATTAAATTCTCGAGCTTAAGGTCTTATTTTTTATATAAAAAACTTTTCACAAATTTATTTAAAACCAATATTTCGGCACTTCTTTGAGTGCCTTCTTCAGGGTTTTTTTCTTTTTAACAAAAAAATTAACAATATTTTAATTTAAAACAAATTTAACAAAAATTGACAAAATTAAAAAAATTTTTTGGAATTGAATAAAAAATATTTTTCAATACAAACTTGATCTATTGCAATATACAAAAATTGTTTACCTTCCGTTTCTATTTTTATAAACTAACTGCCTGTTTTTAGAAAACGTAAACAAGTGAGTGAGTGAGAAATTATATTGAAAGCAACAATAAAAAACGAAAATTTGTTTTTGTTTTCAATATATTTTCTCACTCACTCACTTGCTTACGTTTTCTAAAAACAGGCAGTAAATGTCTATAATTTTGTGCTACATTTTCAGTATCTGATTTAAAATTAATTCTAGAAACTGTCGGTACTCTTTTAATTTGTAACATTTCCAACATAAATCTACGCTTGTAATTATTTTCCTTGTTTAAAACTTTTGTATTATCAAAATCTGGATAATGGTTTAGATTAGCACAATGAGTTGATAAAGCTGTTTTTTGTGAAATATTTCTATACTTCTGATCTGACTTATGACTTATGACTTATGAAAAGTTTTTTATATAAAAAATAAGACCTTAAGCTCGAGAATTTAATTTATATACTAATAATAAAATTATAATCAGAATAATCGCTTCCACTTGTAATTCAATAAAAACTTGACATTTTTTTAGCAACCTTTAGGCGGTTTTCAAGCCGTGATTTTAAAGACAAGAAAGAGCTTTTTATGTGGCTTTTAAATTGTGTAATTTTAATGATGTTAGCATAGCATACTACAAAATACATACAAGCAAACTAATGTATAAGAAAAATTATCTACTTAAATAAAAAATAATAATATAAACTGACAACTGTTAAGTAAAATAAAATATGTTTTAAATAACAAAATAACTAATTAATATTACACATTTATACTAAATCGAAAGCCAATTCTTTTTTGAGAAAAGCTGGCCAAAAAATAAAATCGTAAAAGAAAATAGCTGCTATTCATAAAGGGGATGCTTTTTATGAAATTAAAGAAACTTTAAATCAAAAAGAGAGAAAAATAACAAAAATGTGACAGCTAATAAAAGTAATAAAGAATTAAAAAAAATAATCATTTACAAAACAAGAATTAAGACTTTTTGATTGAGAAATGTTAGGAAAAAACGATAAGCACCTGGCACCAAAGGTACAGTAGTGTTTCCTACAGCAGGTGGAGCGGGTATTTGACCAAATACCATCCCGTGACGACCACCTAAAGGTCTACCCGGAATGTGACCTAAATTTTTATTGTGTTGTAGTAATTTTTTAGATAAATAATGAATTATGATTATAAAAATGTTAAATAATTTTTAAAAGGAGCAAAATAGAACAAAAAAAACAAAAAATCAAGAAAAACAAAACCAAAATTATTAGATTCGAAATGTGTAAATTAAATAATGGAACGAAAACTCAAAAATAAGGGCCTTTTCTCTGGTATTTCAAAGTAAAAATTTTGTATATTTTTAGTATTGTTCAAACAAAATATGTGTGAGATTATAAGTTGTGATGTGCTTTTTCTTTTTTTAAGATGATCAAAGGTGAATAGTGATGAGAGTTAAAAGCATTTTTTGTATAAAATAAATAAAATTAATGAACTAATATTTAAAAAAAATGTGTAATTTGAGAAAATTTTGTGAAATCAAACATAAACAGAAACCAAATTAAAACCAAAATAGTAATAAAAAAAACTAAAAGAATTTCCTTTACAAAAATCGAAGCAAGAAAAGAAAACATACCTTGCTGTGTTAGTTGTTGTACAGCTGCAGGTAATTTTGTAGACACTGCTACTGGTGTAGCACCAACAGCTGGTATTTTTATTTCCGCACCTTGGGGAGGCAGTGGATTACCACTGGCATCCGTGGCTTGCTGCTGTGTTTTAGGCGTAGATGATGTTGAAGAGGCAGATGACGAGGAGGAGGAGCTGGAAGTTGAGTAAACGGTTGACGATGTTGCGTTGATTGTATTGTGTTTGGTTGTACTGCTCGGCAGACGCCCATAATTTGAGACCAATGAAGTATTTGCTGTTAAATTGGAGGAGGATGTTGTAGATGACGACAATGATGAAGATAAAGGTGCTAATGATGTTTGTATTAAAGATGTTGGATGAGATTGCGTATTCTGCAATAATAAAGTGTAAAATAAATAGTCAAAATGTGTTTTAAAAAAGATGTTTTGAAAGCTAAATTATTGCTATGCAATCAGGCAAATGCCTCGCAACTGCGAACATCTTTAGGATAATGCAAAAACTAAACAAAAATTGTTTAAAGTTTACAAGTCAGAATGAAATTGGCATCATTTGGTTTTTCGATAAAATAATCAGCCTTATTCCAGTTGTCGTTGTCGTAATCGATCAAGTCGTTTTTTGTCAGAGATTAAAGTAACACACAACCAGTGTTCTTTAATCTCTTACAAAAAACCACTTGATCGATTACGACAACGACAACTGGAATAAGGATGATTGTTCAGTTTAAAATTTTATCATTTGAAAGTGTTGTTGAACGTTTCATTAGTCCTTAGTGATTTCACAAACAGACTGAATAAATGAGAGCAAAGTCCACAGATGTAGCTTCAACAATATGACTGCTACCAGCTGTCAAAGTTCGGAAGTCCCTATTTGAAAACCCTTTATTTAAAAAAAAAAATGTCATCTTACCGTTTGTTGTATGTTGGTTGCATGTGTAGAAATATTAGAGTTGCTACTAATCCCACTGCTGGTACCACCTCCAGCAGTCACACCAATAATTGTGGCTATATTTTCAGCAACTGGTATTGTTTGCTGGGATTGTTGTAAGAGTTGCTGCTGCTGGTGCTGTTGAAGTAAAGTGCCGGTAGCAGTCGCTGCACAAACATCTGGTGTATTATGAATTCCGGCTGCTGTGGCAGCGTCATTGGAAGTTGACGTTGCAGTTGCTGTTCTTTCATCGTTAACCAATTGTTCCAAACGATATGCATTGTTAAAGGTGATGAACTGTGGGGTAGGTGCTTTTTTACGCCACGTAGGATAGTCCATCATATTGCCACCGGTTTGCAAATAAAACAATTCGGCGACATTTTCAGTATGTCTAAACAAAATATTTCACAAAAATATCAATTAAAAAATGAATAACTAAGCCGAATTCAAACAGGTGACCGCATCAGACCGCAGGAGAATGCTGGCTGTAATTTTTTTTATAGAGTTTGACATTTATAATACCTACACCTGCATACAAAAATAGCGAAAGCTAGCATTACCTCTCTCTCATGATGCGGCCGTTTGTATGAATTTGCTTTAACAACTTACTTTTCCTTCAATCTACGTAATCGTAAATATTTTTGTTCTAAAATATGTTTCTTTAAAGTTTGTATATCATGCGTTGTGGCTGTTGATACTACTGCTGCTCCTGCTACCGATGATGCTTGTAAAGACGACGTTGATGACAATGAAGAGTTGCTACTTATTAAAGACGTTGTAGACAAAGATGACGTCGATCCTGCTGTTAAGTTGGACGTTGTGGCTGAGGGCAATAAAGAACTTACTAAAGATGTAGTGCTATTGCTATCAACTCCACTAACACCGGCTGCTGGTAAATATGTATTGTTTTCCTGTCGCTGGGGTAATTGAGAGTCGTCTAATCTTTTACGTTTGCTGAGGGGTGATGAATCAGAATTAAGAGCTGCTAATGAGCCAGGGAATGAACTAAGTGGTTGCTCTTGTTGCGGTTGCGTATTTGCTGAGGCTGTAACAGTAGCAGCTGTTAGATCCGTTGTTGTTTGTAATGGCGTTTGAGGCATATGACTCTTAGACGGCGACGTTATTTGTAGTCCTGCTGATGGGATGGGCGAGGCGGTGGAGGAGGAAGAGGCTAATGGTAATTCTTGGCTTATGTGTACTTGTTGTTGAGCAAAAGCTTGTTGAAAACTTCTAGGAATTGGACTGGTTGCTTGTTGTAATGATGCAGAGCCAACAACTGAAGTCGTAGTCAACGTCGACGCTGAGCTTTGATTAGCTATGTTTGACGAGGTTTTAATTGAATTTGTTACAATAGTTGTTGTTGATGATATGCGGTCTGGCACAGCAGGAGGGGCCGGGTTAAACCCTTGATGCCCCCCTCCTGCTGACTCACCTTCATTCATGTTTGATGCATCTGTATAAAAACAAAACACAAATATTTGAATTTTTGAATTCATACATACATATGTACCTGTAATTTAACTTATAACAATCAAAGTAAAGATTTTTATTTTAAATTCAGTTTTAATTGACCTTTTTCAACAATATTTTGAATGTATGTATTTAATTTTAAGCTCCAGGTAGGTAGCGATATATCGAGAAAATAATTAAATAAATAAATATTTTTATATAAAAAGACCTGGAGCTTAAAATTTAATACATACATTCAAAAGATTTTTATTTTAATTAAAGTTTTTTGAATTTTTATACTATTAAATATGGGTAATTCCATGTCAAAACGACCAAGAGTGGGACACGCCCTCTTCCGATTGTAATGAAATTTGGTGAGAAGGTTCCTTTTATCTTATAAGGAACATATATGAACGAAAAAAAATTTTAAAATTTTTTTTTCAAAAGTTACGTCATATTCAAAATGTCATAATTTCGCAGATTTAGCCGAATGTGTAGAGCTTATTTCTTCAATATCTTGAAAACTACTTGACATACGAAGATGAGATAAATGTCATTTTAAAGAGAATACTTGGGCCTACAAACCATATACCGAAAAGATATAATTTTTTTGAAAAATGTAATATCTGCAAAATATTAAATTTTAAAAAACGGACTAAGTCAAAAACCTATTTTTTTTTTTAAATTGGCTCTTATTTTCAAGAATTACCGTTATTTCGAAAATGTAAGAGGTTGCATAGCATATATTTGCGTAACTCAAAAACGGTTTAGTTTATTGAAATAACTAAAAAAACCGAAATTCGGCAATAAATAATAAAGTGGGGTTGGTCATACAGTTGACCCATCTAGGAGCATCCTAAAACTTGAAAACTCGTAAAAAAGTAAGAAAGTAGAAGTAAAAAATGTAAATTAATCTAGCAAGGTTACAAATTGTTTCAATTGGAGTTAAAAATCAATGTGACACAGAGTGCCCTTGCCTCTGTTTAAAATCAAAATATATTCAGGTAAATCAATTTAAACGAAAAGTATAATAATCTATCTAGTTTACTGAAATGTATAATAGGAAAGGAAACTGTAATTAGAATATTTGTTTTACACTGTATTTTAGTGAAAACTTTGCATCCGTTTGTGTATTTTTTCTAGCAACCATTTGACGATTTTCAAGCCGGGATCATAGGACAAGAAAGTGCTTTTTAGGTGCAACATACAAATACCAAAAATTATAAACTTACAATTAGTTCTTAAACAATTTCTTCAATCAGACAAATGCCTCGCAAAAGCGAACATCCTATTTTTAGTTTTGGCACATTAAGATTCTCACAAATATAGTTCGAATCTAACCAAAGTCAGTGACAATTTAACATCATATTGAGAAATTATTTAATACAGGAGAGTTCAAATGTCTACATTTCTGTTAAAACTTGAAAACTCGTAAAAAAGTAAGAAAGTAGAAGTTAAAAATGTAAATAATCTAGCAAGGTTACAAATTGTTTCACTTGGAGTTTAAAATCAATGTGGCACAGAGTGCCCTTGCCTCTGTTTAAAATCCAAATATATTCAGGAAAATCAATTTAAACGAAAAATATAATAATCTTTCTAGTTTACTCAAATGTATAATAGGAAAGGAAACTGTAATCAGAATATTTGTTTTACACTGTATTTTAGTGAAAACTTTGCTTCCGTTTGTGTATTTTTTCTAGCAACCATTTGACGATTTTCAAGCCGGGATCATAGGACAAGAAAGTGCTTTTTAGGTGCAACATACAAATACCAAAAATTATAAACTTACAATTAGTTCTTAAACAATTTCTTCAATCAGACAAATGCCTCGCAAAAGCGAACATCCTATTTTTAGTTTTGGCACATTAAGATTCTCACAAATATAGTTCGAATCTAACCAAAGTCAGTGACAATTTAACATCATATTGAGAAATTATTTAATACAGGAGAGTTCAAATGTCTACATTTCTGTTAAAACTTGAAAACTCGTAAAAAAGTAAGAAAGTAGAAGTTAAAAATGTAAATAATCTAGCAAGGTTACAAATTGTTTCACTTGGAGTTAAAAATCAATGTGACACAGAGTGCCCTTGCCTCTGTTTAAAATCCAAATATATTCAGGAAAATCAATTCAAACGAAAAATATAATAATCTTTCTAGTTTACTCAAATGTATAATAGGAAAGGAAACTGTAATCAGAATATTTGTTTTACACTGTTTTTTAGTGAAAACTTTGCATCCGTTTGTGTATTTTTTCTAGCAACCATTTGACGATTTTCAAGCCGGGATCATAGGACAAGAAAGTGCTTTTTAGGTGCAACATAAAAATACCAAAAATTATAAACTTACAATTAGTTCTTAAACAATTTCTTAAATCAGACAAATGCCTCGCAAAAGCGAACTTCCTATTTTTAGTTTTGGCACATTAAGATTCTCACAAAAATAGTTCGAATCTAACCAAAGTCAGTGACATTTGAACATAATATTGAGAAATTATTTAATACAGGAGAGTTCAAATGTCTACATTTCTGTTAAAACTTGAAAACTCGTAAAAAAGTAAGAAAGTAGAAGTAAAAAATGTAAATTAATCTAGCAAGGTTACAAATTGTTTCACTTGGAGTTAAAAATCAATGTGACACAGAGTGCCCTTGCCTCTGTTTAAAATCAAAATAGTTTCAGTAAAATCAATTTAAACGAAAAGTATAATAATCTATCTAGTTTACTGAAATTTATAATAGGAAAGGAAACTGTAATCAGAATATTTGTTTTACCCTGTATTTAAGTGAAAACTTTGCATCCGTTTGTGTATTTTTTCTAGCAACCATTTGACGATTTTCAAGCCGGGATCATAGGACGAGAAAGTGCTTTTTAGGTGCAACATAAAAATACCCAAAATTATAAACTTACAATTAGTTCTTAAACAATTTCTTCAATCAGACAAATGCCTCGCAAAAGCGAACATCCTATTTTTAGTTTTGGCACATTAAGATTCTCACAAATATAGTTCGAATCTAACCAAAGTCAGTGACAATTTAACATCATATTGAGAAATTATTTAATACAGGAGAGTTCAAATGTCTACATTTCTGTTAAAACTTGAAAACTCGTAAAAAAGTAAGAAAGTAGAAGTAAAAAATGTAAATTAATCTAGCAAGGTTACAAATTGTTTCACTTGGAGTTAAAAATCAATGTGACACAGAGTGCCCTTGCCTCTGTTTAAAATCCAAATATATTCAGGAAAATCAATTTAAACGAAAAATATAATAATCTTTCTAGTTTACTCAAATGTATAATAGGAAAGGAAACTGTAATCAGAATATTTGTTTTACACTGTATTTTAGTGAAAACTTTGCATCCGTTTGTGTATTTTTTCTAGCAACCATTTGACGATTTTCAAGCCGGGATCATAGGACAAGAAAGTGCTTTTTAGGCGCAACATACAAATACCAAATATCATAAACTTACAATTAGTTCTTAAACAATTTCTTCAATCAGACAAATGCCTCGCAAAAGCGAACATCCTATTTTTAGTTTTGGCACATTAAGATTCTCACAAAAATAGTTCGAATCTAACCAAAGTCAGTGACATTTTAACATCATATTGAAAAATTATTTATAACAGGAGAGTTCAAATGTCTACATTTCTGTTAAAACTTGAAAACTCGTAAAAAAGTAAGAAAGTAGAAGTAAAAAATGTAAATTAATCTAGCAAGGTTACAAATTGTTTCACTTGGAGTTAAAAATCAATGTGACACAGAGTGCCCTTGCCTCTGTTTAAAATCAAAATAGTTTCAGTAAAATCAATTTAAACGAAAAGTATAATAATCTATCTAGTTTACTGAAATTTATAATAGGAAAGGAAACTGTAATCAGAATATTTGTTGCATCCGTTTGTGTATTTTTTCTAGCAACCATTTGACGATTTTCAAGACGGGATCATAGGACAAGAAAGTGCTTTTTAGGTGCAAAATAAAAATACCAAAAATTATAAACATACAATCAGACAAATGCCTCGCAAAAGCGAACATCCTTTTTTTAGTTTTGGCACATTAAGATTCTAACAAAAATAGTTCGAATCTAACAAAAGTAACCTCTGTAACGATTCATCGGGGTTTTATTCTTATTGGGAAAAAGGCTACCTGTAATATTCGACCGTGCTCGTCGTTAGGGGGGTGTGTTAAGTTCCCAAATAACATGTATTCAAATTGAAAGATTTTACAACAGACCGGTTACAACAGACTTTACTTTAGGTATTTGAGCAAACATTTATTTGATATTACAAAAAAATTGTAAGAGCAAACAACGACAAATAATTTTAGCTATGTACCGGATAGAAGCAATTTTTCCTGTAAGTTTTCGGATTTTTTACAGTTTTAAAGATTTTTAATAATTATTAGACTTTGCTATCATGCCGCTATTATCCAATTTTTGCGAATTTCCGCTAATTTAGCAATTTTTACCGAATTTTTGCCATTCCTTATACTTTTGGGGACTTTTAGTCAATTTTATGGCTTGTATGAAATATTAAAATTGTTCGCGTATTTTCGCTATTTTTGCAACATTTTTTTTTTTTTGATTTTTCCCCGAGATTTTGTTTTTTTAACCGATTTAGCGATTTCAAATAAATTTTAGGGTTTGCTATTAGCCAATTTTTGCGAATTTTTGCTAATTTAGCAATTTTCACCGAATTTTTGCCATTCCTTATACTTTTGGGGACTTTTAATCAATTTTATGCCTTGTTTGAAATATCAAAATTTTTCGCGAATATTCGCTGTTTTTCCAACATTTTCAAATAAAATAAATTAATTCATGTTTGCGATGCGTTCAGACTAAAACAAATATTTGCATCAAATAATTATTTAATCAAAGTGTTCAAAAATAAAAATATTTCACAAATAGTAAAAATTCGTGCAGAAGCCTAATTCTTTGTTTTATTCTGTGGGACAGCATCTATTATATTGTTAGAACAGGAGTATGTTAAAGAAAAACAAAACTGGAAGACAAATGGTTAACGGAAACATGGCTAAAATTTGCGAAAAATTGGTAACAACCCCTAAAATATATGGTTCGGTTAAAAACAAAATGTCGGGAAAAGAACAACAAAAAAATGTTGCAAAAACAGCCATAAATTTGACTAAAAGTCCCCAAAAGTATGGCAAAAATTCGGTGAAAATTGCTAAATTAGCAAAAATTCGCAAAAATTGGCCAATAGCAAACCCTAAAATTTATTTGAAATCGCTAAATCGGTTAAAAAAACAAAATGTCGGGGAAAAACCAAATAAAAAAATGTTACAAAAATAGCGAAAATCGCGAAAAATTTTGATATTTCAAACAAGCCATAAAATTGATTAAAAGTCCCAAAAGTATAAGGAATGGCAAAAATTCGGAGAAAATTGCTAAATTAGCAAAAATTCGCAAAAATTGGCTAATAGCAAACCCTAAAATTTATTTGAACGCGCTAAATCGGTTATAAAAACAAAATGTCGAGGAAAAACCAAATAAAAAAATGTTGCAAAAATAGCGAAAATTCGCGAACAATTTTAATATTTTATACAAGCCATAAAATTGATTAAAAGTCCCTAAAAGTATAAGGAATGGCAAAAATTCGGTTAAAATTGCTGAATTAGCAAAAATTAGCATGATAGCAAAGTCTAATAATTATTAAAAATCTTTAAAACTGTAAAAAATCCGCAAACTTACAGGAAAAATTGCTTCTATCGGGTACATGGCTAAAATTATTTGTCGTTGTTTGCTCTTACAATTTTTCTGTAATATCAAATAAATGTTTGCTCAAAAATTACTAAAATATTTGATTTTTTGTGTTCACACTATGTTCACATTGGACAAATATTTGTTTGCCGGCAAATACTTTTATTTGCTCAAAATCAGCTGTTATTTTATTTGACACTCAAAAATATTTTGTGTTCAGACTACGTTAATGAAATATTTGATGTTTGCTAACAAATATTTCATCAGTCTGAACGTACCTTAAGTTTTAATGAAAAGTAATTTTATTTATTTAATTCTTATTTTTGACAATTTGTTCAAATATTTATTTTTAGGCAAATATTTTTATATGTGAGCACAGGGCAAACAGTTTTCCCATTTTTTATTTGAAGGTATTTAATATCTGTTTGAACAAACAAAAATGGGCAAATAAATGTGCGTAGTGTGACCAGCAAATAAAATTTTTATTTTTTTTATCAAATTTTAAAAAAATGCCGGCAAATAAAATTTGACAAATGTTTGCCATATGTGACCGTACCTTTAGTAACTGCAAAATAAGCAAAATATGGTTTGCGCCTTTGCTAGTTAAATTCGAATTTATCTTTACACTCATGATAGAAAAAATATCAGCAAAAACTTCCAGAAAAATGGAAGAAAATTCTAGAAAAATTGAGGAAAACATGGAGATGGTAAAAGAAAATTCAAACGCTGTCCTGGCAGAAAATTCTACGTGTGTGAAGATAAATATGAAAAGTTAAATTCGTTTTTAAAAAATATCGCATGCGATAAAAAATATTTTAAAAAAATATCGCATGCGTATTATAAAGAAAATACGAATATTTACGCGAAATTTTGCAATTTTTATTAAAATTAAATAATTTTTATTTAATATTTAACAATAATAAGATATTTTATTAGTCTTTTAATATTAAAATGTATGATTTTTCAAAAAATACGACTTAGAGTCAAATTCTCATGAAAGTGCTGTGTGAGGGATATGGCCACTGTGTCCAAACCCTTCGACCTCAGGGAATCAAACATAATGGAAAATGAAGCTTATGGATAGGGCTACAATAACCTATAAGCACTTTTTCCGAATTGTATTTGTGAAAATTTTTATACATTTTTGAAAATTTGACTTAGAGTGAAATTCTCATGAAAGTGCTGTGTGAGGGATATGGCCACTGTGTCCAAACCCTTCGACCTCAGGGAATCAAACATAATGGAAAATGAAGCTTATGGATAGGGCTACAATAACCTATAACCACTTTTTCCGAATTGTATTTGTGAAAATTTTTATACATTTTTGAAAATTTGACTTAGAGTGAAATTCTCATGAAAGTCCTGTGTGAGGGATATGGCCACTGTGTCCAAACCCTTCGACCTCAGGGAATCAAACATAATGGAAAATGAAGCTTATGGATAGGGCTACAATAACCTATAAGCACTTTTTCCGAATTGTATTTGTGAAAATTTTTATACATTTTTGAAAATTTGACTTAGAGTGAAATTCTCATGAAAGTCCTGTGTGAGGGATATGGCCACTGTGTCCAAACCCTTCGACCTCAGGGAATCAAACATAATGGAAAATTAAGCTTATGGATAGGGCTACAATAACCTATAAGCACTTTTTCCGAATTGTATTTGTGAAAATTTTTATACATTTTTGAAAATTTGACTTAGAGTGAAATTCTCATGAAAGTCCTGTGTGAGGGATATGGCCACTGTGTCCAAACCCTTCGACCTCAGGGAATCACACATAATGGAAAATGAAGCTTATGGATAGGGCTACTATAACCTATAAGCACTTTTTCCGAATTGTATTTGTGAAAATTTTTATACATTTTTGAAAATTTGACTTAGAGTGAAATTCTCATGAAAGTCCTGTGTGAGGGATATGGCCACTGTGTCCAAACCCTTCGACCTTAGGGAATCAAACATAATGGAAAATGAAGCTTATGGATAGGGCTACAATAAACTATAAGCACTTTTTCCGAATTGTATTTGTGAAAATTTTTATACATTTTTGAAAATTTGACTTAGAGTGAAATTCTCATGAAAGTGCTGTGTGAGGGATATGGCCACTGTGTCCAAACCCTTCGACCTCAGGGAATCAAACATAATGGAAAATGAAGCTTATGGATAGGGCAACAATAACCTATAAGCACTTTTTCCGAATTGTATTTGTGAAAATTTTTATACATTTTTGAAAATTTGACTTAGAGTGAAATTCTCATGAAAGTCCTGTGTGAGGGATATGGCCACTGTGTCCAAACCCTTCGACCTCAGGGAATCACACATAATGGAAAATGAAGCTTATGGATAGGGCTACAATAAACTATAAGCACTTTTTCCGAATTGTATTTGTGAAAATTTTTATACATTTTTGAAAATTTGACTTAGAGTGAAATTCTCATGAAAGTGCTGTGTGAGGGATATGGCCACTGTGTCCAAACCCTTCGACCTCAGGGAATCAAACATAATGGAAAATGAAGCTTATGGATAGGGCTACAATAACCTATAAGCACTTTTTCCGAATTGTATTTGTGAAAATTTTTATACATTTTTGAAAATTTGACTTAGAGTGAAATTCTCATGAAAGTCCTGTGTGAGGGATATGGCCACTGTGTCCAAACCCTTCGACCTCAGGGAATCACACATAATGGAAAATGAAGCTTATGGATAGGGCTACAATAAACTATAAGCACTTTTTCCGAATTGTATTTGTGAAAATTTTTATACATTTTTGAAAATTTGACTTAGAGTGAAATTCTCATGAAAGTGCTGTGTGAGGGATATGGCCACTGTGTCCAAACCCTTCGACCTCAGGGAATCAAACATAATGGAAAATGAAGCTTATGGATAGGGCAACAATAACCTATAAGCACTTTTTCCGAATTGTATTTGTGAAAATTTTTATACATTTTTGAAAATTTGACTTAGAGTGAAATTCTCATGAAAGTCCTGTGTGAGGGATATGGCCACTGTGTCCAAACCCTTCGACCTCAGGGAATCAAACATAATGGAAAATGAAGCTTATGGATAGGGCTACAATAACCTATAAGCACTTTTTCCCAATTGTATTTGTGAAAATTTTTATACATTTTTGAAAATTTTACTTAGAGTGAAATTCTCATGAAAGTCCTGTGTGAGGGATATGGCCACTGTGTCCAAACCCTTCGACCTCAGGGAATCAAACATAATGGAAAATGAAGCTTATGGATAGGGCTACAATAACCTATAACCACTTTTTCCGAATTGTATTTGTGAAAATTTTTATACATTTTTGAAAATTTGACTTAGAGTGAAATTCTCATGAAAGTGCTGTGTGAGGGATATGGCCACTGTGTCCAAATCCTTCGACCTCAGGGAATCAAACATAATGGAAAATAAAGCTCATGGATAGGGCTACAACAACCTATAAGCACTTTTTCCCAATTGTATTTGTGAAAATTTTTATACATTTTTGAAAATTTGACTTAGAGTGAAATTCTCATGAAAGTGCTGTGATAGGGATATGGCCACTGTGTCCAAACCCTTCGACCTCAGGGAATCAAACATAATGGAAAATGAAGCTTATGGATAGGGCTACAATAACCTATAAGCACTTTTTCCGAATTGTATTTGTGAAAATTTTTATAAATTTTTGAAAATTTGACTTAGAGTGAAATTCTCATGAAAGTGCTGTGTGAGGGATATGGCCACTGTGTCCAAACCCTTCGACCTCAGGGAATCAAAC
Source organism: Pollenia labialis (assembly GCA_949318255.1). Classification (NCBI taxonomy): domain Eukaryota; kingdom Metazoa; phylum Arthropoda; class Insecta; order Diptera; family Polleniidae; genus Pollenia; species Pollenia labialis. Next base: position 32,214,954 of record OX439143.1, on the reverse strand, counting down.
ATAATGGAAAATGAAGCTTATGGATAGGGCTACAATAACCTATAAGCACTTTTTCCGAATTGTATTTGTGAAAATTTTTATACATTTTTGAAAATTTGACTTAGAGTGAAATTCTCATGAAAGTCCTGTGTGAGGGATATGGCCACTGTGTCCAAACCCTTCGACCTCAGGGAATCAAACATAATGGAAAATGAAGCTTATGGATAGGGCTACAATAACCTATAACCACTTTTTCCGAATTGTATTTGTGAAAATTTTTATACATTTTTGAAAATTTGACTTAGAGTGAAATTCTCATGAAAGTCCTGTGTGAGGGATATGGCCACTGTGTCCAAACCCTTCGACCTCAGGGAATCAAACATAATGGAAAATGAAGCTTATGGATAGGGCTACAATAACCTATAAGCACTTTTTCCGAATTGTATTTGTGAAAATTTTTATACATTTTTGAAAATTTGACTTAGAGTGAAATTCTCATGAAAGTCCTGTGTGAGGGATATGGCCACTGTGTCCAAACCCTTCGACCTCAGGGAATCAAACATAATGGAAAATGAAGCTTATGGATAGGGCTACAATAACCTATAAGCACTTTTTCGGAATTGTATTTGTGAAAATTTTTATACATTTTTGAAAATTTGACTTAGAGTGAAATTCTCATGAAAGTCCTGTGTGAGGGATATGGCCACTGTGTCCAAACCCTTCGACCTCAGGGAATCAAACATAATGGAAAATGAAGCTCATGGATAGGGCTACAATAAACTATAAGCACTTTTTCCGAATTGTATTTGTGAAAATTTTTATACATTTTTGAAAATTTGACTTAGAGTGAAATTCTCATGAAAGTGCTGTGTGAGGGATATGGCCACTGTGTCCAAGCCCTTCGACCTCAGGGAATCAAACATAATGGAAAATGAAGCTTATGGATAGGGCAACAATAACCTATAAGCACTTTTTCCCAATTGTATTTGTGAAAATTTTTATACATTTTTGAAAATTTTACTTAGAGTGAAATTCTCATGAAAGTCCTGTGTGAGGGATATGGCCACTGTGTCCAAACCCTTCGACCTCAGGGAATCAAACATAATGGAAAATGAAGCTTATGGATAGGGCTACAATAACCTATAACCACTTTTTCCGAATTGTATTTGTGAAAATTTTTATACATTTTTGAAAATTTGACTTAGAGTGAAATTCTCATGAAAGTGCTGTGTGAGGGATATGGCCACTGTGTCCAAACCCTTCGACCTCAGGGAATCAAACATAATGGAAAATAAAGCTTATGGATAGGGCTACAACAACCTATAAGCACTTTTTCCCAATTGTATTTGTGAAAATTTTTATACATTTTTGAAAATTTGACTTAGAGTGAAATTCTCATGAAAGTGCTGTGATAGGGATATGGCCACTGTGTCCAAACCCTTCGACCTCAGGGAATCAAACATAATGGAAAATGAAGCTTATGGATAGGGCTACAATAACCTATAAGCACTTTTTCCGAATTGTATTTGTGAAAATTTTTATACATTTTTGAAAATTTGACTTAGAGTGAAATTCTCATGAAAGTGCTGTGTGAGGGATATGGCCACTGTGTCCAAACCCTTCGACCTCAGGGAATCAAACATAATGGAAAATGAAGCTTATGGATAGGGCTACAATAACCTATAACCACTTTTTCCGAATTGTATTTGTGAAAATTTTTATACATTTTTGAAAATTTGACTTAGAGTGAAATTCTCATGAAAGTCCTGTGTGAGGGATATGGCCACTGTGTCCAAACCCTTCGACCTCAGGGAATCAAACATAATGGAAAATGAAGCTTATGGATAGGGCTACAATAACCTATAAGCACTTTTTCCGAATTGTATTTGTGAAAATTTTTATACATTTTTGAAAATTTGACTTAGAGTGAAATTCTCATGAAAGTCCTGTGTGAGGGATATGGCCACTGTGTCCAAACCCTTCGACCTCAGGGAATCAAACATAATGGAAAATGAAGCTTATGGATAGGGCTACAATAACCTATAACCACTTTTTCCGAATTGTATTTGTGAAAATTTTTATACATTTTTGAAAATTTGACTTAGAGTGAAATTCTCATGAAAGTCCTGTGTGAGGGATATGGCCACTGTGTCCAAACCCTTCGACCTCAGGGAATCAAACATAATGGAAAATGAAGCTTATGGATAGGGCTACAATAACCTATAAGCACTTTTTCCGAATTGTATTTGTGAAAATTTTTATACATTTTTGAAAATTTGACTTAGAGTGAAATTCTCATGAAAGTCCTGTGTGAGGGATATGGCCACTGTGTCCAAACCCTTCGACCTCAGGGAATCAAACATAATGGAAAATGAAGCTTATGGATAGGGCTACAATAAACTATAAGCACTTTTTCCGAATTGTATTTGTGAAAATTTTTATACATTTTTGAAAATTTGACTTAGAGTGAAATTCTCATGAAAGTGCTGTGTGAGGGATATGGCCACTGTGTCCAAACCCTTCGACCTCAGGGAATCAAACATAATGGAAAATGAAGCTTATGGATAGGGCAACAATAACCTATAAGCACTTTTTCCGAATTGTATTTGTGAAAATTTTTATACATTTTTGAAAATTTGACTTAGAGTGAAATTCTCATGAAAGTCCTGTGTGAGGGATATGGCCACTGTGTCCAAACCCTTCGACCTCAGGGAATCACACATAATGGAAAATGAAGCTTATGGATAGGGCTACAATAAACTATAAGCACTTTTTCCGAATTGTATTTGTGAAAATTTTTATACATTTTTGAAAATTTGACTTAGAGTGAAATTCTCATGAAAGTGCTGTGTGAGGGATATGGCCACTGTGTCCAAACCCTTCGACCTCAGGGAATCAAACATAATGGAAAATGAAGCTTATGGATAGGGCAACAATAACCTATAAGCACTTTTTCCGAATTGTATTTGTGAAAATTTTTATACATTTTTGAAAATTTGACTTAGAGTGAAATTCTCATGAAAGTCCTGTGTGAGGGATATGGCCACTGTGTCCAAACCCTTCGACCTCAGGGAATCAAACATAATGGAAAATGAAGCTTATGGATAGGGCTACAATAACCTATAAGCACTTTTTCCCAATTGTATTTGTGAAAATTTTTATACATTTTTGAAAATTTTACTTAGAGTGAAATTCTCATGAAAGTCCTGTGTGAGGGATATGGCCACTGTGTCCAAACCCTTCGACCTCAGGGAATCAAACATAATGGAAAATGAAGCTTATGGATAGGGCTACAATAACCTATAACCACTTTTTCCGAATTGTATTTGTGAAAATTTTTATACATTTTTGAAAATTTGACTTAGAGTGAAATTCTCATGAAAGTGCTGTGTGAGGGATATGGCCACTGTGTCCAAACCCTTCGACCTCAGGGAATCAAACATAATGGAAAATGAAGCTTATGGATAGGGCTACAATAACCTATAAGCACTTTTTCCGAATTGTATTTGTGAAAATTTTTATACATTTTTGAAAATTTGACTTAGAGTGAAATTCTCATGAAAGTGCTGTGTGAGGGATATGGCCACTGTGTCCAAACCCTTCGACCTCAGGGAATCAAACATAATGGAAAATAAAGCTTATGGATAGGGCTACAACAACCTATAAGCACTTTTTCCCAATTGTATTTGTGAAAATTTTTATACATTTTTGAAAATTTGACTTAGAGTGAAATTCTCATGAAAGTGCTGTGATAGGGATATGGCCACTGTGTCCAAACCCTTCGACCTCAGGGAATCAAACATAATGGAAAATGAAGCTTATGGATAGGGCTACAATAACCTATAAGCACTTTTTCCAAATTGTATTTGTGAAAATTTTTATACATTTTTGAAAATTTGACTTAGAGTGAAATTCTCATGAAAGTGCTGTGTGAGGGATATGGCCACTGTGTCCAAACCCTTCGACCTCAGGGAATCAAACATAATGGAAAATGAAGCTTATATCCCTCACACAGCACTTTCATGAGAATTTCACTCTAAGTCAAATTTTCAAAAATGTATAAAAATTTTCACAAATACAATTCGGAAAAAGTGGTTATAGGTTATTGTAGCCCTATCCATAAGCTTCATTTTCCATTATGTTTGATTCCCTGAGGTCGAAGGGTTTGGACACAGTGGCCATATCCCTCACACAGGACTTTCATGAGAATTTCACTCTAAGTCAAATTTTCAAAAATGTATCAAAATTTTCACAAATACAATTCGGAAAAAGTGCTTATAGGTTATTGTAGCCCTATCCATAAGCTTCATTTTCCATTATGTTTGATTCCCTGAGGTCAAAGGGTTTGGACACAGTGGCCATATCCCTCACACAGCACTTTCATGAGAATTTCACTCTAAGTCAAATTTTCAAAAATGTATAAAAATTTTCACAAATACAATTCGGAAAAAGTGCTTATAGGTTATTGTAGCCCTATCCATAAGCTTCATTTTCCATTATGTTTGATTCCCTGAGGTCAAAGGGTTTGGACACAGTGGCCATATCCCTCACACAGCACTTTCATGAGAATTTCACTCTAAGTCAAATTTTCAAAAATGTATAAAAATTTTCACAAATACAATTCGGAAAAAGTGCTTATAGTTTATTGTAGCCCTATCCATAAGCTTCATTTTCCATTATGTTTGATTCCCTGAGGTCGAAGGGTTTGGACACAGTGGCCATATCCCTCACACAGGACTTTCATGAGAATTTCACTCTAAGTCAAATTTTCAAAAATGTATAAAAATTTTCACAAATACAATTCGGAAAAAGTGCTTATAGGTTATTGTAGCCCTATCCATAAGCTTCATTTTCCATTATGTTTGATTCCCTGAGGTCGAAGGGTTTGGACACAGTGGCCATATCCATCACACAGCACTTTCATGAGAATTTCACTCTAAGTCAAATTTTCAAAAATGTATAAAAATGTTCACAAATACAATTCGGAAAAAGTGCTTATAGGTTATTGTAGCCCTATCCATAAGCTTCATTTTCCATTATGTTTGATTCCCTGAGGTCGAAGGGTTTGGACACAGTGGCCATATCCCTCACACAGCACTTTCATGAGAATTTCACTCTAAGTCAAATTTTCAAAAATGTATAAAAATTTTCACAAATACAATTCGGAAAAAGTGGTTATAGGTTATTGTAGCCCTATCCATAAGCTTCATTTTCCATTATGTTTGATTCCCTGAGGTCGAAGGGTTTGGACACAGTGGCCATATCCCTCACACAGCACTTTCATGAGAATTTCACTCTAAGTCAAATTTTCAAAAATGTATAAAAATTTTCACAAATACAATTCGGAAAAAGTGCTTATAGTTTATTGTAGCCCTATCCATAAGCTTCATTTTCCATTATGTGTGATTCCCTGAGGTCGAAGGGTTTGGACACAGTGGCCATATCCCTCACACAGGACTTTCATGAGAATTTCACTCTAAGTCAAATTTTCAAAAATGTATAAAAATTTTCACAAATACAATTCGGAAAAAGTGCTTATAGGTTATTGTAGCCCTATCCATAAGCTTCATTTTCCATTATGTTTGATTCCCTGAGGTCGAAGGGTTTGGACACAGTGGCCATATCCCTCACACAGCACTTTCATGAGAATTTCACTCTAAGTCAAATTTTCAAAAATGTATAAAAATTTTCACAAATACAATTCGGAAAAAGTGCTTATAGGTTATTGTAGCCCTATCCATAAGCTTCATTTTCCATTATGTTTGATTCCCTGAGGTCAAAGGGTTTGGACACAGTGGCCATATCCCTCACACAGCACTTTCATGAGAATTTCACTCTAAGTCAAATTTTCAAAAATGTATAAAAATTTTCACAAATACAATTCGGAAAAAGTGCTTATAGTTTATTGTAGCCCTATCCATAAGCTTCATTTTCCATTATGTTTGATTCCCTGAGGTCGAAGGGTTTGGACACAGTGGCCATATCCCTCACACAGGACTTTCATGAGAATTTCACTCTAAGTCAAATTTTCAAAAATGTATAAAAATTTTCACAAATACAATTCGGAAAAAGTGCTTATAGGTTATTGTAGCCCTATCCATAAGCTTCATTTTCCATTATGTTTGATTCCCTGAGGTCGAAGGGTTTGGACACAGTGGCCATATCCATCACACAGCACTTTCATGAGAATTTCACTCTAAGTCAAATTTTCAAAAATGTATAAAAATGTTCACAAATACAATTCGGAAAAAGTGCTTATAGGTTATTGTAGCCCTATCCATAAGCTTCATTTTCCATTATGTTTGATTCCCTGAGGTCGAAGGGTTTGGACACAGTGGCCATATCCCTCACACAGCACTTTCATGAGAATTTCACTCTAAGTCAAATTTTCAAAAATGTATAAAAATTTTCACAAATACAATTCGGAAAAAGTGGTTATAGGTTATTGTAGCCCTATCCATAAGCTTCATTTTCCATTATGTTTGATTCCCTGAGGTCGAAGGGTTTGGACACAGTGGCCATATCCCTCACACAGCACTTTCATGAGAATTTCACTCTAAGTCAAATTTTCAAAAATGTATAAAAATTTTCACAAATACAATTCGGAAAAAGTGCTTATAGGTTATTGTAGCCCTATCCATAAGCTTCATTTTCCATTATGTTTGATTCCCTGAGGTCAAAGGGTTTGGACACAGTGGCCATATCCCTCACACAGCACTTTCATGAGAATTTCACTCTAAGTCAAATTTTCAAAAATGTATAAAAATTTTCACAAATACAATTCGGAAAAAGTGCTTATAGGTTATTGTAGCCCTATCCATAAGCTTCATTTTCCATTATGTTTGATTCCCTGAGGTCAAAGGGTTTGGACACAGTGGCCATATCCCTCACACAGCACTTTCATGAGAATTTCACTCTAAGTCAAATTTTCAAAAATGTATAAAAATTTTCACAAATACAATTCGGAAAAAGTGCTTATAGTTTATTGTAGCCCTATCCATAAGCTTCATTTTCCATTATGTTTGATTCCCTGAGGTCGAAGGGTTTGGACACAGTGGCCATATCCCTCACACAGGACTTTCATGAGAATTTCACTCTAAGTCAAATTTTCAAAAATGTATAAAAATTTTCACAAATACAATTCGGAAAAAGTGCTTATAGGTTATTGTAGCCCTATCCATAAGCTTCATTTTCCATTATGTTTGATTCCCTGAGGTCGAAGGGTTTGGACACAGTGGCCATATCCATCACACAGCACTTTCATGAGAATTTCACTCTAAGTCAAATTTTCAAAAATGTATAAAAATGTTCACAAATACAATTCGGAAAAAGTGCTTATAGGTTATTGTAGCCCTATCCATAAGCTTCATTTTCCATTATGTTTGATTCCCTGAGGTCGAAGGGTTTGGACACAGTGGCCATATCCCTCACACAGCACTTTCATGAGAATTTCACTCTAAGTCAAATTTTCAAAAATGTATAAAAATTTTCACAAATACAATTCGGAAAAAGTGGTTATAGGTTATTGTAGCCCTATCCATAAGCTTCATTTTCCATTATGTTTGATTCCCTGAGGTCGAAGGGTTTGGACACAGTGGCCATATCCCTCACACAGCACTTTCATGAGAATTTCACTCTAAGTCAAATTTTCAAAAATGTATAAAAATTTTCACAAATACAATTCGGAAAAAGTGCTTATAGTTTATTGTAGCCCTATCCATAAGCTTCATTTTCCATTATGTGTGATTCCCTGAGGTCGAAGGGTTTGGACACAGTGGCCATATCCCTCACACAGGACTTTCATGAGAATTTCACTCTAAGTCAAATTTTCAAAAATGTATAAAAATTTTCACAAATACAATTCGGAAAAAGTGCTTATAGGTTATTGTAGCCCTATCCATAAGCTTCATTTTCCATTATGTTTGATTCCCTGAGGTCGAAGGGTTTGGACACAGTGGCCATATCCCTCACACAGCACTTTCATGAGAATTTCACTCTAAGTCAAATTTTCAAAAATGTATAAAAATTTTCACAAATACAATTCGGAAAAAGTGCTTATAGGTTATTGTAGCCCTATCCATAAGCTTCATTTTCCATTATGTTTGATTCCCTGAGGTCAAAGGGTTTGGACACAGTGGCCATATCCCTCACACAGCACTTTCATGAGAATTTCACTCTAAGTCAAATTTTCAAAAATGTATAAAAATTTTCACAAATACAATTCGGAAAAAGTGGTTATAGGTTATTGTAGCCCTATCCATAAGCTTCATTTTCCATTATGTTTGATTCCCTGAGGTCGAAGGGTTTGGACACAGTGGCCATATCCCTCACACAGGACTTTCATGAGAATTTCACTCTAAGTCAAATTTTCAAAAATGTATCAAAATTTTCACAAATACAATTCGGAAAAAGTGCTTATAGGTTATTGTAGCCCTATCCATAAGCTTCATTTTCCATTATGTTTGATTCCCTGAGGTCAAAGGGTTTGGACACAGTGGCCATATCCCTCACACAGCACTTTCATGAGAATTTCACTCTAAGTCAAATTTTCAAAAATGTATAAAAATTTTCACAAATACAATTCGGAAAAAGTGCTTATAGGTTATTGTAGCCCTATCCATAAGCTTCATTTTCCATTATGTTTGATTCCCTGAGGTCAAAGGGTTTGGACACAGTGGCCATATCCCTCACACAGCACTTTCATGAGAATTTCACTCTAAGTCAAATTTTCAAAAATGTATAAAAATTTTCACAAATACAATTCGGAAAAAGTGCTTATAGTTTATTGTAGCCCTATCCATAAGCTTCATTTTCCATTATGTTTGATTCCCTGAGGTCGAAGGGTTTGGACACAGTGGCCATATCCCTCACACAGGACTTTCATGAGAATTTCACTCTAAGTCAAATTTTCAAAAATGTATAAAAATTTTCACAAATACAATTCGGAAAAAGTGCTTATAGGTTATTGTAGCCCTATCCATAAGCTTCATTTTCCATTATGTTTGATTCCCTGAGGTCGAAGGGTTTGGACACAGTGGCCATATCCCTCACACAGCACTTTCATGAGAATTTCACTCTAAGTCAAATTTTCAAAAATGTATAAAAATTTTCACAAATACAATTCGGAAAAAGTGGTTATAGGTTATTGTAGCCCTATCCATAAGCTTCATTTTCCATTATGTTTGATTCCCTGAGGTCGAAGGGTTTGGACACAGTGGCCATATCCCTCACACAGCACTTTCATGAGAATTTCACTCTAAGTCAAATTTTCAAAAATGTATAAAAATTTTCACAAATACAATTCGGAAAAAGTGCTTATAGTTTATTGTAGCCCTATCCATAAGCTTCATTTTCCATTATGTGTGATTCCCTGAGGTCGAAGGGTTTGGACACAGTGGCCATATCCCTCACACAGGACTTTCATGAGAATTTCACTCTAAGTCAAATTTTCAAAAATGTATAAAAATTTTCACAAATACAATTCGGAAAAAGTGCTTATAGGTTATTGTAGCCCTATCCATAAGCTTCATTTTCCATTATGTTTGATTCCCTGAGGTCGAAGGGTTTGGACACAGTGGCCATATCCCTCACACAGCACTTTCATGAGAATTTCACTCTAAGTCAAATTTTCAAAAATGTATAAAAATTTTCACAAATACAATTCGGAAAAAGTGCTTATAGGTTATTGTAGCCCTATCCATAAGCTTCATTTTCCATTATGTTTGATTCCCTGAGGTCAAAGGGTTTGGACACAGTGGCCATATCCCTCACACAGCACTTTCATGAGAATTTCACTCTAAGTCAAATTTTCAAAAATGTATAAAAATTTTCACAAATACAATTCGGAAAAAGTGCTTATAGTTTATTGTAGCCCTATCCATAAGCTTCATTTTCCATTATGTTTGATTCCCTGAGGTCGAAGGGTTTGGACACAGTGGCCATATCCCTCACACAGGACTTTCATGAGAATTTCACTCTAAGTCAAATTTTCAAAAATGTATAAAAATTTTCACAAATACAATTCGGAAAAAGTGCTTATAGGTTATTGTAGCCCTATCCATAAGCTTCATTTTCCATTATGTTTGATTCCCTGAGGTCGAAGGGTTTGGACACAGTGGCCATATCCATCACACAGCACTTTCATGAGAATTTCACTCTAAGTCAAATTTTCAAAAATGTATAAAAATGTTCACAAATACAATTCGGAAAAAGTGCTTATAGGTTATTGTAGCCCTATCCATAAGCTTCATTTTCCATTATGTTTGATTCCCTGAGGTCGAAGGGTTTGGACACAGTGGCCATATCCCTCACACAGCACTTTCATGAGAATTTCACTCTAAGTCAAATTTTCAAAAATGTATAAAAATTTTCACAAATACAATTCGGAAAAAGTGGTTATAGGTTATTGTAGCCCTATCCATAAGCTTCATTTTCCATTATGTTTGATTCCCTGAGGTCGAAGGGTTTGGACACAGTGGCCATATCCCTCACACAGCACTTTCATGAGAATTTCACTCTAAGTCAAATTTTCAAAAATGTATAAAAATTTTCACAAATACAATTCGGAAAAAGTGCTTATAGGTTATTGTAGCCCTATCCATAAGCTTCATTTTCCATTATGTTTGATTCCCTGAGGTCAAAGGGTTTGGACACAGTGGCCATATCCCTCACACAGCACTTTCATGAGAATTTCACTCTAAGTCAAATTTTCAAAAATGTATAAAAATTTTCACAAATACAATTCGGAAAAAGTGCTTATAGGTTATTGTAGCCCTATCCATAAGCTTCATTTTCCATTATGTTTGATTCCCTGAGGTCAAAGGGTTTGGACACAGTGGCCATATCCCTCACACAGCACTTTCATGAGAATTTCACTCTAAGTCAAATTTTCAAAAATGTATAAAAATTTTCACAAATACAATTCGGAAAAAGTGCTTATAGTTTATTGTAGCCCTATCCATAAGCTTCATTTTCCATTATGTTTGATTCCCTGAGGTCGAAGGGTTTGGACACAGTGGCCATATCCCTCACACAGGACTTTCATGAGAATTTCACTCTAAGTCAAATTTTCAAAAATGTATAAAAATTTTCACAAATACAATTCGGAAAAAGTGCTTATAGGTTATTGTAGCCCTATCCATAAGCTTCATTTTCCATTATGTTTGATTCCCTGAGGTCGAAGGGTTTGGACACAGTGGCCATATCCATCACACAGCACTTTCATGAGAATTTCACTCTAAGTCAAATTTTCAAAAATGTATAAAAATGTTCACAAATACAATTCGGAAAAAGTGCTTATAGGTTATTGTAGCCCTATCCATAAGCTTCATTTTCCATTATGTTTGATTCCCTGAGGTCGAAGGGTTTGGACACAGTGGCCATATCCCTCACACAGCACTTTCATGAGAATTTCACTCTAAGTCAAATTTTCAAAAATGTATAAAAATTTTCACAAATACAATTCGGAAAAAGTGGTTATAGGTTATTGTAGCCCTATCCATAAGCTTCATTTTCCATTATGTTTGATTCCCTGAGGTCGAAGGGTTTGGACACAGTGGCCATATCCCTCACACAGCACTTTCATGAGAATTTCACTCTAAGTCAAATTTTCAAAAATGTATAAAAATTTTCACAAATACAATTCGGAAAAAGTGCTTATAGTTTATTGTAGCCCTATCCATAAGCTTCATTTTCCATTATGTGTGATTCCCTGAGGTCGAAGGGTTTGGACACAGTGGCCATATCCCTCACACAGGACTTTCATGAGAATTTCACTCTAAGTCAAATTTTCAAAAATGTATAAAAATTTTCACAAATACAATTCGGAAAAAGTGCTTATAGGTTATTGTAGCCCTATCCATAAGCTTCATTTTCCATTATGTTTGATTCCCTGAGGTCGAAGGGTTTGGACACAGTGGCCATATCCCTCACACAGCACTTTCATGAGAATTTCACTCTAAGTCAAATTTTCAAAAATGTATAAAAATTTTCACAAATACAATTCGGAAAAAGTGCTTATAGGTTATTGTAGCCCTATCCATAAGCTTCATTTTCCATTATGTTTGATTCCCTGAGGTCAAAGGGTTTGGACACAGTGGCCATATCCCTCACACAGCACTTTCATGAGAATTTCACTCTAAGTCAAATTTTCAAAAATGTATAAAAATTTTCACAAATACAATTCGGAAAAAGTGCTTATAGGTTATTGTAGCCCTATCCATAAGCTTCATTTTCCATTATGTTTGATTCCCTGAGGTCGAAGGGTTTGGACACAGTGGCCATATCCATCACACAGCACTTTCATGAGAATTTCACTCTAAGTCAAATTTTCAAAAATGTATAAAAATGTTCACAAATACAATTCGGAAAAAGTGCTTATAGGTTATTGTAGCCCTATCCATAAGCTTCATTTTCCATTATGTTTGATTCCCTGAGGTCGAAGGGTTTGGACACAGTGGCCATATCCCTCACACAGCACTTTCATGAGAATTTCACTCTAAGTCAAATTTTCAAAAATGTATAAAAATTTTCACAAATACAATTCGGAAAAAGTGCTTATAGGTTATTGTAGCCCTATCCATAAGCTTCATTTTCCATTATGTTTGATTCCCTGAGGTCGAAGGGTTTGGACACAGTGGCCATATCCCTCACACAGCACTTTCATGAGAATTTCACTCTAAGTCAAATTTTCAAAAATGTATAAAAATTTTCACAAATACAATTCGGAAAAAGTGGTTATAGGTTATTGTAGCCCTATCCATAAGCTTCATTTTCCATTATGTTTGATTCCCTGAGGTCGAAGGGTTTGGACACAGTGGCCATATCCCTCACACAGCACTTTCATGAGAATTTCACTCTAAGTCAAATTTTCAAAAATGTATAAAAATTTTCACAAATACAATTCGGAAAAAGTGCTTATAGGTTATTGTAGCCCTATCCATAAGCTTCATTTTCCATTATGTTTGATTCCCTGAGGTCGAAGGGTTTGGACACAGTGGCCATATCCCTCACACAGCACTTTCATGAGAATTTCACTCTAAGTCGTATTTTTTGAAAAATCATACATTTTAATATTAAAAGACTAATAAAATATCTTATTATTGTTAAATATTAAATAAAAATCATTTATTTTTAATAAAAATTGCAAAATTTCGCGTAAATATTTGTATTTTCTTTATAATACGCATGCGATATTTTTTTAAAATATTTTTTATCGCATGCGATATTTTTTAAAAACGAATTTAACTTTTCATATTTATCTTCACACACGTGAAAATTCTAGAAAAATAAAAGATAATTCTTAAAATATGGAAAAAATGGTGATATAAAGTTCGGCAGAAAATTCAAGAAAAATAAGTCGAAAATGGTTAAGGATAATTCAAGCACTATCTTAGCCAAAATTTAAGAAAATTCCAGAATGACAAACGAGAAACTGCAGAAGCTTAGGAAATTTCTTCTGTTATTAATGAAAGATTAGACGATATGGAAATATAGTGTCAATACACATGTCACGGTTTTTGATTAAAAAGTACACCATCTGGACGTAAGAGTTAATGGTCTTCAGTGCCAAGAGGGAGCAGCGCGGGTTATCCCAGAAGTCTCTAGAAGAATTAGTGCACCGAGTTTTGACGGCAGTTCAACACTTCCTGTTTTTAAGTTCTAGTTTGCCACAGTAGCCTACAAAAATGCATTGAACAATAAAGAAAAAGCCATAGAGCTAATTTTGGCTTAAAAAGGAACTGCTGCTGAAATTCTAGAAAGTGTAGCAATAAGTTGCAGAAACAGCTATGATGACATTAGGGTAGCACTGCAGCGCAAGTATGGTGGTGAACACAGAAAAGAAGTATTCAGAATGGAATTACGGGGTAGAGTACAAAAGGCAAACGAGATGGTACAGGATTTTGCACTAGAGATTGAGCGCTTGGTGCAGCTTACTTATCCTGGTGAAAGTCTTCCATTGCTAGATCACTTTAACACCCAGGCATTTGTGAACGGTATATGGGATTATTATTATTATTATTATTATTATTATTATTATTATTATAATTTCTTTATTAGTATTAAAAATACTTTTCATATCTATTACATTAAAGTTTGTCTATAAATTTTTCAGAATTACATATTATGTTTTATATAGTAGACAATATGTTTTTGAAAAACTTTATATTATGTTCCAATTATACATTATTGGGCAGTGAGTTGTAAGCCTTTATAAAAAAGCGACCGTTGGATTGCAGTTGTTGATACTCTTTCAATTCTAAAATGGTCCACGTTTCTTAACTGGTACGGTTGAGCGTCTCTCACATATGTATGTTATTTGTTCCGTTAAGTGTTCTGGGGCTTCACCTATTTTTATTTTTTGAATAAAGCTAAGTGTGTTCATTTTGAGCCTTTGTTCTATGTTGAGCCATTTAAGTGTTTCTAGCATGAAATTAATATGTGTGTATCTGTTGCATTTAAGTATGGTCCGCATTGCTCTATTCTGTAATTTCTGTAGTCGTTTAATCTGGTTCGCTGTGCAACATGTGTATAATATGGTTGACCCGATATAAAATAGGATGTGTGTATGTAACGTATGGACTCCAAAACGGCTGGGCCGATTTTGATGAAATTTTCAGGGAATTTTCAGAATATTCAGGCGGGTGACACTGTGAAGTCTGATTTTTGATTTTCGGTCTGGGGGCGGAGGGGCGTGGCAAAATCCATAACTTGAGAACGGCTTCACCAATTTGAACGATTTTTTCTTTAAAATGATCGCCATGGTCCAACTAAGGTTTTTACGGAAAGAAAATTTAGCCCCGCCCACTTTTACGCCCACTTTTTTCGATTTACCTAAAATCAGAAAACGGCTCCATCGAGTTGACTAATTTTTCTTTCAAATGTTCGTATTAATCAACTTAAAGTTGTCATCGAAAGAAAAATTTACCACGCCTACTTTTACGCCCACTTTTTCTATTAAGCGCATAACTGGAGAACGGCTTGACCGATTTGGACGATTTTTTCTTTTAAATGATCGCCATGGTCCAACTTAGATTTTCACGGAAAGAAATTTTTGCCCCGCCCACTTTTTTCGAATCACAAAAAACCAGAAAACGGCTCCATCGATTTGACAAATTTCTATTAAGCGCATAATTTGAGAACGGCTTGACCGATTTGGACGATTTTTTTCATTAAAATGATCGCCATGGTCCAACTTAGGTTTTTACGGAAAGAAAATTTTGCCCCGCCTGCTTTTTTCAATTTACTTAAAATCAGAAAACGGCTCTATCGATTTGACTAATTTTTTGTTGGTTACATCATTTTTGCTATTAGGGCTCAATATCAATCGTCTGGTAATACAACACTAATGTTTGCTAAGGGCCAGCAACGCGGACCGGATCAGCTAGTCATTTATATAAATGATAAATAGCAGTGCCCCCAAAATCGATTCCTGTGGTACTCTATAATCGTTATTATCTATGTTGGATTTATAGTTATTCACTTTAGTAATTTGCTTTCTGTTTGTTAGGTATGATTCAAACCATTTTAGTTCAGTATTTCTAATGCCGCATTTTTATAGTTTTTGCAGTAGTATATTTCTATCAATTGTTTCGAAAGCCCTTTTGAAGTCCAGGAAAATTCCCACAATTTTTTTGTTTTTTCCGGTTTTTTTCAATCGGTTTATTCAATAGTTCACTGCAGTTTCACATTTATACTTCCTTCTGAATCCACCCTGGTACATTGATAATATTGAGTTATTTTCCATGTATTTCTCTAGTTCAAGGCGAATTTATAACAGGTAAGTGCAACTCTACAACTACAAAAAGCCCCATGTATTTTGTTTTTGCAATTTAATGGTTAGCTGTCAAAATTTTTTTATTGCAAATTAAAATTATCACTTGTTTATAAAAGAAATTATTAAATTCACTTCAATCATTTGCAGTTTTGAAATTTTTTTATTATAAAAATAATATTTTTAGCACTTTTCAATCAACTTCTTCTCAAAACAAAATCATATTTTGACGTTTCACAATTTTTTTAATTCGCCGTGGAAACAGCTAATGATCGGCTGACGAGATGAATTTACCTTTTTGAATTCGCCTTGCTCTAGTTGTTCCTTTACCATTTTCTCTATTATTTTCTCACATCTCTTCAATGTGTTTATTGGTCAAAATTCTTCACATTTTCTTGTCTTTGCAATCTTTTCAATTGGTGTAACCATTGACGTTTTCTAATTTTCAGGAAATACTCCTATCTCTAACGATTTGTTTATTATTTCTAGCAATTTTTTTCCCACGATATCCAACTATTTAAAATCATTTTAATTGATATTTTATTATAGTCCGGCTTATTTTTTAAATTTTTACATACTTTTCTCAGATCCGCTATTGATATTGCACGAAATTTAAACTGAGAGATTATCACAGGTATATTATTGACATATTGCACATTATTTATCGTATCTCTAATTGTTTTAATACTGTTTATAAAATATTTATTAAAGTTATCGGCTATAGCAAAATTTTCTTTATATTCTATTTGATTCAATATCACAGTTTCAAATGTACTTTGTGTTTTCTTTTTTATTTCCCTCCACATTTCTTTTTGGTCATTAACATTATTAATTTTGTTATTTAAATAATTATTTTTTTCGTTTTCAATTTTTACTTTGTACAAATTTCGTGTTGTTTTATAGCTAGACCAAGCTTTACTTGATTTTGTATTTTTGCTATTTACTATTTATTAATTTTTCCCCTTTTTAATTGTCTTGTTTCTTCGTTAAACCATTTTCAATTAAAATTTCCTTTAATTGTCTTTTTTTTAGTTAGTTTATTAACTGTATCTTCCAGGTATTTATCGAAAAAGTCGACGTTGTTGTTAAGGTCGTTATTTATATATATTTGTTGAATGTTCCATATTTCTCTATTATATTGATGTATATTAAATGTAAATATTTCAATATCTTTATAAGCATTGGAATTGTATACTGCATTATTTATTAGTATACATAAATCTATTGTTTCATGATCTGAGATTTTGTTTGAACTATTAATCTTTGCTGATATATTTGTATTGTTTGTTATTACATAATCAATTAATGTTTTCGAACTCTGTGTTATTCTTGTAAATTCGTTCATTATCTGTTTAAGGCCACTATTATCAAGTACGCAACACATTTTATTTTTAAAAAAACCTTCTTTATCCAGTCTGTATTAAAATCGCCAGCTATTATTATATCACAGTTTGCCTCATTTATGTCTTCTAATACCTCCTCAAATGCTTCTAAAAACTCTGTTTCAGGACTACTTGGTGATCTTCATACAGCTGTTATTACAAATTTGTTGTTATTATTTTTTGCTAGAAAAGCAGTAATCCATATTTTTGAGTCAACAATTTTTTCAGTAATTTTTTCACATTCTATTTATTTTTAAAGTAAATGACTACCCCGCCTGTCCTTGTTAAATTTGTAAAAGTTGTAAACTGATTGTACCCATTTAGCTGTGTTTCTTCCTCGTTATCGTCTATAGTTAAATGTGTTTCCGAAAATATAACAAATTCAGGCTTTTTTGTTCCCATCATTGTTTCTACCTGGTTATAATTATTTATGAGTCCTTGTATATTATTGTATATATATTATATATTAGTACATATACCATGAATTTGCCATGATTGTTAAGCCGTGAGACCAATTCTTCTCTTTTTGGCATTTAGCTTATTTAGGAACACATAACATTCTCTATTTTTCATCCAGACCAAGATTCAACCTGTTATGCTGATGTTAAGCTTACGGTATGGGCATCACAGAAGCCATCATTTGCAGAAACTGTAACATTTGCCCTAGCACAAGAAGCCGCAAGGTTAATGTCAAGGCCGCAAGCGTATATTGGGCGAAAACTTGATTTTGCTGCTGAAAAAGAAAGAGATATTGGAAAGGAATAAAGGAGGCAGTGATGCAAGCTTTAAGCGAGAAACAAGGCAACACCAAAGCAAAATGCTATAATTGTGGTAAGATTGGCCTTATTAAGCAAAACTGCAAAGCACCCAGACAGCGATCAAGATCTGCTTCGCCACAAAGGGACGAACTAAGGGCAAGTCAACAGTTATCGCAGGAGCCACCGCTAAAAATGTGAAGAGCAAGCAGTGCGGAGGAAGCTGAAGGTCCCAAGATCATTTTAGTAGTGAAAACGAGTAACAGAAATACAACGACTTGTTGTTACATAAATGGTGAAGTCCCTATTTTTACTATTAACGCTGGTGCAGGGCATTCGATTATAAGAGCTGATTTGATAAAGGGAGCTGTCGAGCCACTAAGCGGTGTAAACTTGCGACCTGCTACGGGAGAGCCTGCCATTATCTATGGCAAAGCAAGAGTGGAAATAAGAATGGCCGATATGATTGTTTTTGATGAATTAATTGTGGCTGAAATTATGGAGGTTATAATTGGAGCAGATTTTTTTTATTTATTTATTATTTAATCAAGCCCATGGGCCATTAGTCTAGATATGGGACGACAAATTATGAATTGATATTGTCTATAAATACCCCTTAACGTTGGGAATGGGAGTGAAGCTCTTGTAAGACAGATAGTCACTGGTGATCATAAGAAAATGTCATCCCAAAGAGACGATGAAAAACGTGGGAAGACCAGCACATATTCAAGACGGCCCAGTAAAAATAAAAGCAAGAACTGTATGGAGTCTGAAAACAAGAAACGCTTCAAAAATCAAAAATGAAAGTGGTACATCTAGAACGGCTAGCCCATTATGGAAAAGGAGAATCTGAGCCTATTCAGGACTTAAGTGGAGGGCAGTGTTTCGAAAGTCAAATTATCTAAGAATTATTTATATTTATACTTATATCTAGTAAATATTTTTGTCATATTAGTAATTTTAAACTTGTTATGTATAATTTTCAACACAACTGTATTATCGCCTAAAAGTGTATTTAGATTATAACAGTTACTACATGAATTTCCCAGTAATTTTCAGAAATGGTTTTAGAACATAATAAATTGTTATGATAGGGAGGATCGGGAAAAGTGTAGAAATAGTTATGATATACATATAAACAGGGCTGACTCATGAATAGTTAGTTTAGTTTGTTTTGAGACATTAAACGGTTATGTTCTTAACTAACAAGATAGGATATAATTTTGTGAACAAAATAGTTAACTCTAATTTAGTTTTTTAATTTGAATAAGTGTGTGTATTTATTAGGATTTGCAATTAAAAGAAATCAAACGCGTTTTTAAAGGAAAAACGTAACAGTCAGGCATGTTCTAAAAATCACAAATTTTCAAATCACTTGTAATTTAAAATCACAATTATAATTTAAGGATGTTTTGAAAGCCACAAAAGTTTTAACTTGATTTAAAATGTTGGAAAAAATAAGCATGTAATTTAAAATCGGCGGCCACTTAGCTGAACGGTTTAAAATCACA
This sequence comes from Pollenia labialis, assembly GCA_949318255.1. Lineage (NCBI taxonomy): Eukaryota > Metazoa > Arthropoda > Insecta > Diptera > Polleniidae > Pollenia > Pollenia labialis. Next base: position 32,195,555 of record OX439143.1, on the reverse strand, counting down.
ATTATGGAAAAAGTTTTTTGTCCAGAACACCATTCTTGTGATTTCAAATCGCTTTCACAAAAACTGATTTTCAGAACATGCCTGAATATATACATACATATTTTCCCAGCTCAATCTGCTAAATCTTGCAGATAATATGCTGAAATGGGAACATTCAGGTATGTTCTAGGTTAAGACTCGAATTTATTTATTTTATTTTATTTATTTAAGAGTTCATTGAAAACGAAAAATTTTTTGAATCCGCATAAGTTATAAATTGATGTTCTTAAATCCGCAAGCTTTTGTGTACTCGAAGTTTTTGTTCGAAAAAACTTTTGTTGAACTAAAGATCGCAATGTCTAATATTTTTTAAAAATCGTGAAAGCTGTCAAAGAATCACAAGAAAAAATCGTTTACATGGCTAAAATTCTCGAAAAATTTAAAACTTTTCAACAAACACCAAATTTTATTTGAAAGCTCCAAATGGGTTAAAAAAAACAAAATGTCGGAAAATAACAAAAATTGCAATAAAATTGATTGAAAGCCCCTAAAACTATAAGGAATGATTGTAAACAAATGCAGATTTTTTTACAGTGCTGCCAGAAGTTTTTAGTGTTGCCAGAATAAATTTTTAGAAAAATAGCATATTTGCACAATTTACACATTGCAAATTTGCACAATGACCATCGTGATTACCCTTAATGTATTGTTTTTGGTGTTTTTACGTGTTGAAGTATCGCCACAACCGTTTACATGAATTAGCCTTGAGTGCTACCTACAACCTTGTGTAAATGTACCTTGAAATTATTTTTAAAATTCTTAGGAGTTTTTGACGTCTTTAATTTTTATCAATTTAATCAAGGCCTTGAATTTAATATTATAAAAATAAAAAATTCAAATCTAACAAAATAAATATGGATCCATTTAAAAAACTTAATGCAGAAAAAAAATCGGTCATAAAAACTATAAATTCTTCAAATCCTTTTTTCATATTTTTACATGAATATCGCCATCATTTAAAAAATAATTTTTCTGATAGCAAAAAAACTGCAGAAGTAGCAAAAATGGCTGGTGAGGAATGGCGTAAAATGTCTAATAACGATAAATTAATTTACAATCTTTGGGCTCGAAAAAATCAAGAAAAAAAGCATTTAAGAAAACGCCAAAATGAAATCAACTTTAAAATCGGAAGCAATAAAATGAAAAAGAAATCTAGACCTAGTTTGGATGTTAATTTAAATTAGCTCTAATCGTGGCATTAATTAAAAATTTAGTTTTGTTTAATATTTTTCTTAATTTTTCATTAAATATAATCGGTCATGTTCTAGAAATCAAAATGTAGTGGAATTAAAATTGAAAGAGATTTTTATTTAAAAGGACTCGGGTTTAAGAGTTCTTCTGGTAAAGATAATGGATACACAAAGTAGGTATGAAACAAGGTGAGGTATTTGAATACCTACATATCGTCACATAAAACGCAAAAGGCCCTATATTTCTGAAAATTTTCAGGTATGTTCTAGGTTTAGACTCGAATTGAAAACGAAAAATTTTTTGAATCAGCATAATTCATAAATTGGTGTTCTCAAATCAGCATGTTTTTGTGTATTCGAAGTTTTTGTTCGAAAAAACTTTTGTTGAACTAATGATCGCTAATTTGCTAACCGAAGTATGATAGCAATGTCTAATATTTTTTAAAAATCGTGAAAGCTGTAAAGAATCACAAAAAAAATCGCTAACATGGCTAAAATTCTCGAAAAATTGCAAACTTTTAAACAAACACTAAAATTTATTTGAAATCTCTAAATGGGTTAAAAAAAACAAAATGTCGGAAAATAACAAAAAAAAAATTGCAAAAATAGCGAAAATTCGCGAAAAATTTTAATATTTCAAACCAGCTATAATATTGATTTAAAGTCCCTAAAACTATAAGGAATGGCAAAAAATCTGTAAAAATTGCTAAATTCAAGGAAATTCGCAAAAATTTGCAAACAGCGGCATGATAGCAAAGTCAACTATTTATTATAAATCGTTAAAGCTGTAAAGAATAAGAAAACTTACACGACCAAATCGCTTATATCGCGAACATGGCTAAAATTCGCGAAAAATTGCAAAATTTTAAACAAACCCAAAAACTAAGAGATCGCTAAATCGATTAAAGAAACAAATTGTCTGAAAATAACATAAAAATCGTTAAAAAAAAATTTTGGTATAATTACATCAAAATCAATGAAAAAGTCGACTTTAAATTTAGGGTTAGTAAGGGCCTTTTGCGTTTTAGATAACGATATATTTTTGATTAAATTGGATTAAGAAGATTTTAAGCTAAAAGCAATATATATTTTTTTGTTAAAAATGTTATCACATATTACAATAAAAGTCGATTCGGTTTACTTTCACCAACCCATATCTACTCTAATTGAAAACGAATAAAAACATGTGGATGTGAAATGCAGAACACCAATAATGCTAAAGTAATCCACTTTCGAGTGGATTCGGATTCTAGAACACACCCGTTTATATGTTTTTAAATCATTTAACAACAGCATCAGCTGTGTTTCGCCAAATAAAAAAGTTCTTGCAAAAAGTTAAAAATGTTTATGTTAAAAGATATTGACAGATATTTTGCAATTATTAATGATTTGGAGGAAAACTTTTATGGAAAAAAACACAAAATACATATGTATGTATGTATAGGCCCTAATTGTGTATAACGCAATGCCAAAAATTACATTGCAAGTAAAATAAAGCCAAAATATTTTGTAATTTTGTTGTTGCTTTCTACATAAATTCATTTTGCGTGTTAACAACAACTTCAGCTGATTTTAAAATTTACATCGGTTTTAACGTGTAAAGTATGATTTTGCTTGTCTATAGTACCTATATCAAAAGCACATTTTTAATAAAAGTTTACTTTAGAACTCTTAAATTATGCTTTGTTGTTGACTATAGTTATTGGCCAACTTCTTTATCATTTAACTTTCAAAAAGAAAAAAACACATAGGTATTAAGAATAAGTTTAATAAAAAAAGTTATTAAAAAAGAAATGAAATGAATGTAGGTAGTAAACATTTCTGCAATTTAATATTTCAAAGTTTATAGGTATTGTATTGTTTTCATGAAAATGTATCTTAACATACCCTTATTTTCGTTAATATTATCAAATTTAGTTAAATAAATTAATTAATTCACTTTTTACACTTATTTGGCATATTGAAAATAAAAAATACTTCCACGAATTACCTATTTGGCAGATTTTTTGGCAGTTTGTACTTTTTACAAAAAAAAACCCCCCCGTTCAAATCAATAGGAGTGTAATTTTTCTTTTTTCCATTTTTCCAACCAAAAACACTTTGAAATGAATGCCCTTACTGTTTTTAATTTTTTTTAAGTCATGGAAAAATAACCATATACGGATAAAAAAAAATAGCCATAAAGGACCAAAAAAAACTATACCCGTGTCTCCCAGTTTTGCCCAAAGTCATGCACTTTTTAATTTATGGGCCCTTAAAGATTTGGGGCCTCGGTGTTTTTTTTGCAAAAAAGTGATCATTTTCTCAGGCTCAAAGCTTTCGGAATTTTGATTTACACTTTATGACAAAGTTCTAGCTCTTGCTATAAAGAACAAAACATATAAAATATAAAAAAATTCATCTTCCAGATCAAAATCTCAAAAATTTTAAAAAATTCGATTTTATTTACCGAGAGTATCGATATCGAATGAAATTTATTGAATTTGAAATAATAGCAATAGATATCGAGTAACTCGACATTACATTTCTCGAGTTTTCATTCGATACGATACGTCAGTGTCTATCGTAGGTATGCAAAAAAATTTGATGGTTTATTCGATACGATAGTATCGAATGCGGTGATTAGACCCCAGAATTAAAAAAACTGCGTTATTTTATAAAGTTTGAGGTACCTATATCAAGCTGGTGTTAGCGCACCAATAACATCACAAACTTAAAAGAAATTAGCGTAAATTTTTTAAACATGTATCTTTTTTGCGTCTGATAATCTGAATTGTCTTTTAAGTTGGATAGTGTATTGCGTGATGTGAGTAACGAACATTAACATTTTTAAACGCAAAAATTGTAGATATGAACTTTTGAAAATTTTTGCAAAAAAAATAATTTTTTTGAGCTTTTTTTATATCAAAACATGGCAGGGGGACATGTTTAGATATCTGGCCTGTGCAGCGTCATTTTTCCAAACACATTTTGCTTTGTGACAACTAAAGCGCTGTATCAATTCAATGATATGTACTAAAATTGAAAACGCACCAAAATTCAAAGGATTTAAAATTTTATGGAGGAAACAAATTGTTTCTAACTTAAAAAAGCATCCTTGTATAAAATACCTATTTGATTTGGTTTCAGATTATAAATTTTAAAATCGTGAAATTCGTATAAAGAAAACTGAGAAGCGAAACAAATTACCTATAGCCTTTGCTGAAAACATTAAAAAATGTTATGGGAAATAAAAATAAATACCTATCTCAGTAAGTATTAACAAATATATTAATACTATACTAAACTCAGAAAAACTAACCATTTAAAAGGTATTACTCAAAATGTGTATTACTGATTTGGTAAAAAAAAAAAACTTGAGTGGTAAAATTTTAACTGGTTATATCTCTTAAACCATTAGCGATAGCCAAATAGTTTTTTTCCAAAATATTGCAAATTATGTCTTATGCTTAGTTCGCACTTGGTTTTTTTAAACGCGTTTAAGCAAAATGTTGATTTAGCTAATCAAAGCCGTTCACATTACATTTGAGATCATTAAGATGACAGATGATTAAGAAAAAATACACAACAAAAAAATTTATATTTTTTTAAAGTAGGTATTAAAAATTGATAAAAAAAATAGGTACTTTGATAAAGTTATCAGAAGATTATTTTAAACATATTAATAATGAAATTGAGAAAATTTATTAATTATTTAAGGTAAAAAATAAAAACTTTAAGCAGAAATCGTGGTCGGTTGTACACGTTCATGTTGGCCGATTCTACATTTTTTTATTTTATTTATTTATTTATTAAATATCATTTGAGATATGTTCAGTGGATTCTATGTGATTAATGAAGTGATTTAGTTGTAATCATGTCAATTTGAAGTGATTAACAAATAACTTAATACCTTAAGGGGTATTAGCCACACGCGTTATCCTTTTTCAATTTTAACAAAAATTGTAATTTTAATTTTTTTTTAATTTTTAATTTTAAACCGCAGTCAAGTTTGAACCTTTTTGTCTAGGTGCCGTAAATTTTTCAATATAGTATAAAAGAGTTGCGTGAGTGGCTGACTCATTCATTATCGCCCGCCCAAACCGCAGACCCTAGAAACTTGAAATTTGGACTAGCGATTGGTCACTCCCCAAATCGATCCACTAAGACAGGATTTTTCGAAATTTGGATGTTTTGGGGGTAAAAAAGGTAAAAACGGGAAAATTCGGTATATTATACCACAGATGAGAAAATCCTTGCGCCCGGCCGAATGCCAGCTAAGCAGAGCTTTAGTTAGCGAAGCCGGTTTTTGTTATACCATAGTTGAGAAAATCCATGCACACGACCGAAGGCTGACTACGCATAAAAGAATTCTTTAACACATCGGAAATAGGCTATTAGTTACAAAAAAAATTAAAAACATTAAAAAATACAAAATAAAACAGAATAATTACATTCGTGAGAAAAATACATTTGAGTACCCACACATTCCACTAAGTGGGCGGGCGGTTTTTTGGATCCAGGACCCACGGCCCTCAGCCCCGTTAAATTTTAATTTTGGTTTTTTGTTTTTAATTTCAGAGGGGGTTATGCACTGCACTTTTGCGATTTTCGATTGGAATCGAAATCGATTTACCATTCCATAGTTCTTACGGTTTCCTAAAAAGTGCAAATAACGTTTGTATGCAAATTGAAATTTATTTTAAATGAATTTCTCAATTAACAAAAGGCATTTCTAATTTTGTTATTTTTCACATTTGGTTACTTTTTAAAAAATGTTAGTTGTAAAAAATTTATTAGTCATAATCATCTTGACAACACTGTAAATATTTAATTAAAAAATAGGTATTGTTTTAATTACTAAAAAAAATTTTTTTTATATATCAAATCTTAGCTATGTATATTAAATAAAAAATATTAATTTAAAGTAATTTGTTTACAACACGGCCTTGAACCGGTTACTTATAAAAAGCCGGTAATTATTTTGTTTCAATTGCAACAGCAAATTAATGAAAATGCAATTCAACTACTTGGAAAAATATTAAAACTTCTCAAATACTTTATATATAATTAAAAATTAATTTCAAATAATTAGGGTTTTATTTAAAAAAAAAAGTCTGATACCCTTTTAAAAATACAACTCTGAATTCCTTCTTTTCTTTTTAAAACAAAGAAAAAAATACACCAAACGAAGCTGAATATGCAAACATTTACACATACATACACACAATTATACACATCACAAACGCGAACATCATGTATTCCCAAAATAAAAAGAAACCATTAAATTTATTCATTGGTTTTTTTTCTTCTCTACACCTACCTCAGATGTCTTTAAATTTAATCATGAGTTTTCTGGCATTTCTAGAGGCATCCGTACATAAAACAATTATAAAACGTTAATATATCTATCAAATTATTTTTTTGTTATAAAATTTTTAATTATTTTCCACACTAAGCAATAGAAATTTCAATTTAATATTTTCTACACGGGTTTGCTATTGAGAACAAATGGAAAATTTTTCTTCGTTTATGCTTCAAGTATGTATACGGTTGCACTCTTTTTACTTAAATGTTTCCGTATGTTTTGTTTCACTTTTGGGTTTTTTTATGAAAAAAATATCACGTAATAAACGGCAGCAGCACTATTGCGGAGAATGTGTTGTGAACACTTTGAGAACATGACGGAAACTGAAACTGTGGTGGAAAATATAGCAAACCTGAGTGCACTTCAGCCATTTTGTTAACAAAGTGATGCCAGACTCGAAATGCCCAGGAAAACAGATATGTTATTGGAATAAAATTACATATTATAGTGGTGAATTACTTATAAAATAAGCGCGAGGGATTAAAAGATTGCAGAAAGAAATGTTAAAATTACATAGTTTGGACAATACCGAATTATCTGATTATTGTTTAGGTATATTGGCAAAACATGGTATTTTATTGGTACGTGAATTTATTTCAGAAAAACCTGAGAAACTTATGAAAATACTGAATTTGAATTTTGAGCAAATTAAGAAAATCAAAAAGGAATTTCGACGTCTCTATGGGCCAAAACCATTTACTATTGTTGAGCGCACCAAAGACGAAGAAGTTAAAAAACGGAAATACTACGGCACTCATATTCAAAGTCTAGATAAGATGTTGCATCCGTGGGAATTATTGAATAATTTATCATTTTGGGAAATATGTGGTCCAACTGGAGTGGGAAAAACGCAATTAGCTTTAACAATAATGCTAAATTTTGTTATAAATCAAGTATCACCTGCTTTGTATATAGATACCAAATTGGATTTTTCAGCGGGACGTGTTAAAAGTATGCTTAAAGCACGCAAAATTGAATCGGATCTATATGCGGGTATAATGTCTTTTATAAAAGTAGAGCGAGTGCTCTCAGCTCAAGGGATCGTGGAAATGTTAGAGGAGTTCTACAAACAATTGCAGCAAAGCAATGATAATGTATCTTCCATAAAAATGATTGTAATAGATTCTTTGCCTTCTGTCTGGTTTCTTTTAAAAGCCGAAAGTAATCGTTTATCAGGTAAATGGCTGTTGTCTCGCCTAAATCAAATCATAAACCGTTTAGTTCAAGAGCATTTTATAGCGGTAATTTGTGTAAATCTTTCCCTAGTACTCTCCCAGGAGGAAAATGCAGCAAAATCTATGGGTATTGGGAATTTTATAAAAAAATTATTTTTATTGTTTCAACTTATTGCTCATTTACAGTTTCCCCTAACTCGCACACGGACAATGATATTTTTGATATTATTGAAGCTGATGATATGGAACTGGATGCTGGTAAATCAACTTCTTTGGCTAGCCCCTATCGTCCTGTTTTAGGCCATTTTTGGTTAAGTAAACCTTATCTTCGTTTATCGGTAGAATTTCCCGAAGAAAATGACGTTATTTATCAACAGGATTGTTCTTTGCGTGTAATTAAATTATTAAAAACTAGATTTTGCACCAGTGATCTAAGTTGTTCAGTAAGATTGCGGACGGAGGGTTTTATTGATTAAACTGTTATGATGATCTCTTGGCACTGTGATATGTTTTCATTACACGCTTTCCAGGTACAATACTATCTCCCAAGCCGGGACGTTTACGGGTTTTTAATTTGTCACTAGATTCGCTTGAGAAATCGGCTTCTTTGTGGGAATGTTTATTAACGGCAGTTGTTACAAGCTGTGAATATAAAAATGTTTTATTTTATGTAGTTTAATAAATATATTCATATTATAATCGTAAACATTTTTAAAATTGTCCTGTGTTTAATAAAATTCATAAATATTTGCTTTTGTTAACATAACCACTTTTAAGAAAAATTGAATTGAAAATTTTCATCGATTTTTATTTCCAGAACATGGCAGTTTCCTTAATTTTTTATTTTTCCATTAACTTTAGATATTTATTTTAAAAATGTATATGTATATAAAAACAAAGTAAACATTTGTAAACCTATTATGGCCTGCCTATAAATCTATGTAACTGAATTTCAATAAAACAAAATTTGTAAGTTAAAAATCAATCATCCAAGTTCTTAAATCATTTTACCGGATTTACAAATTTGACTCATTAAAGTAGCTAATTGCGAGCATTATCTTTAGATAATAATGTATGAATTAAGAAATTTTTGGAAAACAAAAATTATAAATACTTTTTAACACCTAACTGTAAAAATGTTTCATGTTAGACCAAAAATTCGCAAAAGACGAGTTTAAGTACCTAATATATCTATGGGCCTGTTCGGAAATGCATCACTGCGCTGCATCAGAAAAGCAAACTTTTTTTAATGCCGATAAAAAATAATTTAATTTTTTTTTTATTGTGTGACTATTATTTTTGTGGAGTATTTGACAATTTTTTGGTCCACATCTACTTCACAGATATAAATTTAAGCATTAGAAATCACGGATGCAGCGCAGTGATGCATTTCCGAACAGGCCCTATGTATTTTTAATTATTTGTAGGTTCCTAACTAAGCACATAAAGCTTAAACATTTTTTGGATAAGTGTTTGTTCTAAGCTCAATGGTAAAATATTAAATATTCTGTGCCGATCCTTATTCTACAAGGTAATTTTTATAAGAATAAGATAAAAAAAATTAAGAATTTGAACCATTTTATTAAAATACTAACATATTCCTAATTCGTAGTCTTTTTTATTTTATTACTAACATGCCAAGTTTTCAGGATTATCTCATAACGTGTGGTATATGGGGTTGTCTTAATTAAATGTATCTGTGACACATTGTTTTTGCAAAACTCACCTCTTTGTTCACAATAGAAGCATTAATATCTTGCTTGGCCTCCACCAAATCTGAATCATGGGCATATTTACATTTATTACCAAATCTACAGCGTCCCTTACGATTATTCCAACATATTTTACGCCCATTTTTTTGCACTATATGATTTTCGGAATCGACCATTTTGACATGTTTTTGTAATTTATCTATTTTTAATTTTTCCGCCTCAAAAAACGGATTACTTAAGACTTCTCCTGCAGGTTTAGTGGATCCACCACAAAGTAACAAATTGGCACTGGGCAACAGTGGCGTGGAAGATGTTTTGTCAGGTGAGGAACTAATGAAAAGCATAACAAAATAAACTCGAACGTATGCTTATACTCTTTTAACTTACCTTTTGGATTGTTTTTCCTTTGCATTTTCATTATCTGTATCGTCCTCTTCACTGCTGGAGGAAGATGTCGTTTCATAATCCGCAACTAATGATAACATAATTTTGTGTTGAATTTTTGTTTTACGTAGCGATTTATTTGTTTACAATTTGTTAAAAAAAAAAAAAGCAAATGCTGCAGACAACGTTGCCAGAAGCTTTGGGAAGAAAATTATCTGACAAAAAAAATCGGAAGAAATTCATCAAATATTTGTTTTATTTCAAAAAATTTTTAAACAAGGCTGCGTATCAAATCCGTTTAATTTTTTTATAAATAAGACCGAAGGTGATGAGTTCATCTATCTAAATAAAAAATCGGAGGAAATTCATCAAATATTTGTTTAATTTCAAAAATTTTTAAACAAGGCTACATATCAAATCCATTTTAATTTTTTATAAATAAGGCCGAAGGTGATGAGTCCATCTATCTAAATAAGTTTCATTGGTGGCCATTATATAGGGCTGAAACTTACAATAGGTGTTGCCTTTTTTCTAAAATTAGTGATAATTAAAAAAAAATTACGATTTTTTTATTTGTCTTACCAAACGTCAAAATCTATATAAAAAAAATTTGAATATGTTTGTCAGCGTTTTTTTTTTGTATATGAAGTTTGACGTTTATTATGACAAAAAATTGTCAGGTGAAGACCCCATGTAAGGTATACTACATGTTCAACACTCATTTTAATTAAAGGGGCTTGAGTGCAGCACCAGATCAAGGCGAATTCAATACAAGGTGGTGCAAGTTTCGAGCCGTAAACACTAACAATGCAATACAAAAAACATCTGTTGTTTCTGTTGGCTTTGGATTGTTGTAGTCTTGCCACCACCTGTAATTGAATTTGCCTTGCGCTTATTGTACTTTATTGTTTAATGCCGAAATTTGTGTTCTTTTGTAAACGTAAAATATGAAACACTTCTTAAAAATTAGGGGAGAATTTAAAAATGTTGCCAAATCACATGTAACACTTATGCAACACTTTTTTTTAGAAAAGAAAACGCCATAAGTTTATGTGATTTATAAGACGAAATACATATCGTCAGCTCATTATTGGTCATGGTAAAAATACCATGATATGCGCCAAGCTATTGATGAGCTGGCGATATTTCTATTCCATTTTTCAGGGATAATAGCAAGACTACAAATCAATTATTGAACAAACGCATAGCTAAGAGTATGTTTCAAGAATTAAAAAAAGATTTAAGCATACAGTTCTTTTCGTTTCTATTCACAACAGTTTATCTGGGGTTTCTGCCGTTATATGTAAATTTAATATAAAGGATTTAAGTGATAGTCCATTTAGCGATGTAAGCATATTTGCCATTTATTCCATCTATAAGCGGCCAGCAAAGGCAATAGTATATCGAATTATGTGCGTTATAGTCACATTACTAAAACGTTCTATGTTCTTTTTAATTTTCGAAGTCCCTTTTTTTTATTTTTTTTAAGTAAATGAGAGAAAAATTATATGTCTAAGTTAAAGTGGATAAGTAAAGTTTGGAATTATTTTCAACTACACATAATTAAAAAAATTTTTTTATAAAAACTTCAAATGTAATTTTTTCAAATATGTATGAGCATTTTGACATTGGCCTCTAATAACAATGCCAAGTAAATTATATATACTTAGACACCTTTCAGACTCGGCAAGTTAGTTGCGCAATACATACTAAAAATAATTAAAATTGAGCTTAATTTTTCGGCTCTCATTTTTTTTCGTTAGTTCCAAGGTCTGTCCGATAGGTCTGCGCAAGAAGCCAGATATTAATTTGGTTTATTCCTCAACGATGTCAAAAGTTGTTTACATTTTCCTTATACATGTGTATTTTTGTTTACGTTTTTTGTTTTTTGCAACACATACATACATGCACACAAAACACATTTTTCCTTTTGTTTCGCCTATGTAGTAGTAAGATTTTGACAACGGCGGGGAAATGTCTGTTGTTTTTTGTGTTGTTGTAGAAGTAAGCAGACCTATTGGATAGGCCTTGGTTAGTTCTTTTTAGCTCTATTTTAAGCCTGATTTAGCTTTATATTTTTTAAAAATCTGGCCACACTGTACAACACACAACAAAATGTTAGCAAGTGGCAACTCTAAGCAGCTGACATTGAAAATTAAAATATAAATAAATAACTGCATATTTTATGGCGTTAAAAATTTTTAATACGCAATATGAATTTATTTATTGCATATTACATATATGTAACTACCTATGTACATATACATACATATGTATTTACTAATTTTTTTTTTTTGTTAATTTCCAAAAGTATATTTTAATTATGTAAAAAAGTTTTTCGTAGTTCAATTAATTATTACTGTATTTCTAATAATCGAGAAGATGTTCCCAATACTCGATTCAACACCAATAATAAATAGACTCTATCCTAATGTGGTTATTTCTATGTAGTAAACAAACGATTCATTTTGTTTGCATGCATTGTTCTTGTATTAAATTTGCCTTTTAATTGTTATTCTTTTGTTTAATTACATATTTAGTATTGTTTTTTCTTGTCAAACATTATCACGATTCATTGACTCTTTAGACATTGAAAAGAAATCAGATAACCATTTACAATGATGCACAAAATCAAGAATTCCATTTTTACTGAGCTGGGACGCGAAGCCAACTGTTGAGATACTAAACGCGTAAAGAAAAACGGACTAAAAAATTGTGGTTTTAGTACATTATCATGCCAGTTTAAAAAAAAGCACAAAAGAAGGCTGAAATATATTATTTAAAGAAAAAAAATAAACCCAAAATTTTCATCCAATTTAATTTTAAAAAAAAGTTGTGAGTATAAGATCATTGCACTTTTTAAATTGGTAATTTTTTTTATATAAATTTGACTGCATATTTGGAAAAAAAAATTTAATAGCTTTAGCGTTTGATTACGGATTTACAGTTTGTTACTAATTGCGTTCTTATAATTGATGAGGTCCATAACAAAGGCAATAATTACATTTTTCAAGTTTTTTGATTGAATTCTATTCTACACATTGAAATCTATATTACCTTTATCAGAAAGCATTCCAAAATTCAATAGCTGCACTGCAATTCAATATCAAATATATACATATAATGGATCAGAGCAAAATGCAATAATTACACATCTTTGCAATAAATCGCTACAAGAAATTTGAAAAAAGTAAACTTTATAAATAAATTAAGCTCTGTGGTGGTAACTCTGTCATATATGAATTTTTAAAGTATTTGTCCAAACTGTCATATATGACCAATGTTGATTTTGTTTTGTAGGCGTCCATTTGTTTGTGAGTCCTAACAGACAATATCATCAACTTTCATTAGTGAATTTTTTCAGGTAGAGTGACAAGGAAAACACAGAATAAACTCAAGTAATAACCCTGCAAATAATAGGACCAGTCCAAACACGCGTGTAAAGAGTAGTCCACAAAGGACCAGGACTAGTCCAAAAGTAACCCAAACGTATGGAAAAAACCTGGTCTATTTAACATTACGATGTCCTAGGAGAGGATCATATAACCCACCTTTGGACCACTAAGGAGTAGTTTTAAAACTACTCCATGGTATATAACCCACCTTTGGACCACTAAGGAGTAGTTTTAAAACTACTCCATGGTATACTCAAGAGGATTAGTTTTGAAGTCGTTTAAAAACGAAAGCACGTCGTTAAAAAACGAAGACGTCGTCTCACTACAAACACTTTTTAACAATGACGTGGTCCATGCTTGCATTACATCGGACCAGTCCATGGAGTAGTCCATTTTATCAAAATGGGTCAGGTGGTCCAATTTTATTTGCTGGGAAATCGAACAGAACAAACAGAAAAAAGAAACGGTCCGTTATTTTTTTATTTATTCATTGACGGAGACGTGTAGCAGACAAAGAACTGCAGCGCCCACTTCGTGATCTATTCATAACAATGTCGCTAAGTTTTTCCTTTAAAGGGAACAGTGACATTGCAAAGCCGTTGTCATGCATAACTCCCTAAATATCAACTTGTTACTGACTCTGATGCGATTATTCATCGATGAAAATGTCATAATGACAATGTCGCTCATAAACGCCACCGGGATATAGCGTATAGCAAGGTTTATTTACAAATAAATATACCTTGGCGTATAGCACACGTACACGAGTGAATTCGCCTGCTGGACAAGCATTTGACAAGTGTATTTGGGCTTTAACATACATAAATAAGCGTTTTAATTTTTCTACAAGTGATTGCTATTTTAATCAAAATGATTTAATACAAATCTATTCAAAGCAAAAAGCAGAAATTCCAGCCCTAGTTTAGATCAAAACGCAATACATATTTTCATACAGTTTGAAGCAAATTGAAATAAATATTATGATTCGGACCAAAATGCAATAATTCCAAATTTAAAACAAACTGTCAGATAAAATGATTAATTTGTTACAAGGCCCATTGAAAAGGTCTGTGCAAGAAGCCTGATGATCATTGTTTATGTTCTTTTTAGTTGTCAAAAGTTGTTTACATTTTGCTTACATGTGCATGTATACGTTTATGGTATGCCACACATACACGTTTTTTCCTTTTGCTTTGTATATTGGGTAGTAAATTTTTGACAACTAAAAAGAATCGTATTTTGGTTTTGTACAAGTAAGCAGACCTTATAGATGGGCCTTGATTTGTTATTAATATTATTTTTTGTAGACAAAAATACATACCTCAATAAATGTTTTTTAAAAAAATTATGTGCTACTTACTTAAATTACATTTTGTCTTTTATCCAAAAAAAAAAATGTTATGATGTAATTATTGAGTTTTGTAATGGATCTCCTCAATTATTAACCTCGATCTAAAAGTTATCCGTTCTTTGTGTGTTTTTCAGTTTGAACGTTTTTAAATTTTAAAGAATGTTTTCACAACTGGATTTTGACAGAAAAGCAAACAAATTTACCAAAAGTAAAAACAGTGCAAAAAGGGCTAAATTGTTATAAAAAAGGCTGCATTTTCGCATTTAAAATAGGGCAAAATCTAGCACGAAAAGAGCTATCTGGGCATAACTGTGCTTATCACTCAACCATCATCATGCGTCGTTGTCCGAGATAAAATATAATTATGAAATTTTTTCATTATGTAAAACCTATTGCATACTTCTTTTCCCGCCATAAAGTTGCAAGGTTATTCGAAAAATGTACACAGAGGGAAAAATCCGGTATACAAATTTTATATTTTTGTGTTTAATTTAATAACGTATCTTGTCAAGTTTTTTAAACCATCTCGTTGTCAATTTTTCACCATTTGGTTATATTTTGACAACAAACTGTTAACATACTTATTTACACCATATTTGTCTTATTTCTTCAACATGTTTCATACATTTACACCCGTATTCAAAACGAAAATTTGTGTGCTACGACTATAATCCGCTCATCGAGTGAGCAACTAATATATTTATTAAGCTTAATCACCATTTAGTCATGAGTTTATTCAAAACAATTTTTAAATCTCCCGATTAAGAACAATTTGTACATCTCTGTTTTAGTTAAATTCAACTGAAATGAAATGACAATTTATGTTGACATTTGAATTTTAGTTTAAGCGTTACACAAAGTTTAAAGTGAAAATTTGGGTGGAAAAATGGAAAAAATGGAGAAAAATAAACAAAAAAAGATCATCAAACTGGGAACAGGATGAAAAGGTAAAAACAAAATGTATTTTTTACAGTATATTTTATTACAAATAGTTTTGGATAAGTAAGACATTATTGAGAACGCAAAAATAGATACCAATTCCAACAAACTGAAAAAGGAAACTTGGAATTCAATCCACACACTTTTCAATTCAGCTTCAAAAGTGGCGAAACGTTGCCAAAACCAAAAATTCATTATTTTTAAAACAAATGAGACAGGCTGGAGGTGGTCCACCCGCTGAACCCCTAAATATGGTGGAATAGGAATTAATAAACCGACTGCCAAACCATTTTGAGCAAGATCATAACGTGTATGACAGTAATTCAATGGACCAACTGGAAGCCAGCGAACAAAAAAATGATGATGAGACACAAAAATCATCTTCTACGAAAATGAGACCTCTTAAGGGCAATGAAACCAAAAAAAGAATGAAACTGCTGGAAATAAGTATCACCCAAAAGAGAAAAGAAATGACACAGTCAAACTCAATTCGAGACGAAAACAGTTTTTATCAGCAAAAAAAAGATAAAGCTGGAATTAGAAATAAGCAGGTAAATGAAGAAAATTTCTTAAAAATTCAAAAATTTAAGATGGAGCTTGAAAATATAAAGAGAAATTGATTTTTTAATTAATTTTTGAAATAATCTTTTAAGTATTTTATTATTTAGTCCCGTTTACACAACTTACCGATAGCTAAAGGTAAGATTTTATCGGCCATATAAAAAGTGTTCCATTATTACAACTTAGTTTTAAGCTACCAGGTTGGATGAACCTTAATTTACTTTATCGCTCACTTTAGGTTAAAGTACAGCTTGAATAATGGAACACTTTTTACAAGGTTAAAGTTTACTTTTAGCTATCGGTTAGTTGTGAAAACGGGCCTTAATGTTTTAAGTATTTGAATTAATTTATGTTTTTATGAAATATAATTCTAAAAATATCGTTGAATTTAACTGCCCATTATTTTGTTTTACTTTCCAATTGAGTTGGGTCAATATCAGCTGATGTAATTTCTAGAGCCATATCTTCAAAGTTGTCATCACCAGCATCTAAAAAACACATTACACGAGAGTGTTTGAAGTTCTATGATATTATTATCTTACAAAAATCTTCTTCCTTATACATAATTAATAAATTGTGGAGAACAGCTAATGCCACAACCAGCGTTTTTGCATTTTCCGGGAAATACGCATTTTATCCAAGAGTATTCGAAAACGACTTTTCCATACTCCGAAAACCCTTTCTATGGTATTTATTGTTTTAATGTGAACTTTATTGTAGGATTCTTTTTGATTATTTTTGGCTTATTCACAGGTGTAACTAAGTAGTCAGTACAGTAATTTGAATTGCACCCCAAAAGTGCCAACTTTAACTAGAAATGTTTTTAATTGTTTTAGTCAAACCAGTAATCATTAGATATAGACATCAGGAGCACTCTCTGTTTTATGTGCTCTCCTGTCAATCTGCTTCTTGTATCCGACACTGCTTCTTAGCCAATCATTTCAGATCTTCATATTAGTTTAAAAAAAACATATGATGCATGCAATGATGCCAATTCTTAAAAACATATTGTTTGAAAAACGGCTACAATTTCAAGGTTTTAATAGAGACTAACTTTAAAAAATATCGAATCCGATAGTCGAATTTCAATATCGATATATTGATATATCGGTACTTTAAATATCGATATTTTGATATATCGATATTTTTCGCCCATTCCTAGACGATATATCGGACGAGCTACCGCCTGTTAATGTTAGAGCAGCTATGCCCCTAAGATTTGAGATAAGAGAAATAGAAAAGGCTATTTGTGAATTAAACGCCTAGAAGGCACCTGGTATTGATAAGAAAATTATTCTTTTTATTTTAAATGCTTTTTACGCCTTGAATACTACCCTAGAGAATGGAAAGTCTCCTTAGTTACGATGATACCAAAGCCAGGAAAAGATCCACAAAAGTTGAGTCATAAAGGCCTATTAACTTATTATCTAAAGCTGTTTGAGAAGCTCGTTGCGTCAAAATTAACCCCAATTTTAAATGACAATGGGTGTATACCTAACCATCAATTCGGTTTCGGAAGAGAACACAGCACAATTGAACAAACCCATCGGATAGTAAACGCCATAAGAAAAGCCTTTGAAGAAAGAAAATATTGCTCCGCTCTCTACATCGATGTTTCTCAAGATTTTGATAAAGTCTGGCATGTAGGCTTGTTACATATGTAAATTGAAGCTAAACCTACCGGTTAACACACACAGGCTGTTAGAAAGTTTATAAGTACTCCTCAGCCAATTGAAGCTGGAGTCCCTCAGGGAAGCATTCTGAGCCCACTTTTTTTACCTTATACATACATATATACATCGGACATGCAAACGAACAATTAAACTCTAACCTCAACTTTTGCTAGCTTTTCTAAGCGTACACGAGAACAGTCGTGAAGCATCTCGCTACCTGCAGGATCATATATTTCAACTAGAACTGTGGTTAAAACAATGCAGAATAAAGGCCAATGAGCAAAAATGCGTACATATAACATTCACCTTGCTTTGGGAAACATGTCGCCCTATTAAAAAATAGTTTGCAACCTTTTTTATGTGTGAAACTGCTAACAATGAGGTAAATTCAAACATATTTAAGTATGCATCCTATCAATAATGACAACCAGGCGTTATCTATTTGACAATAATGATATTTTTCACATCTTTGGTTTCTCTTGAACAACGTTTTGTTAAAAATTTGACGTTGTCGTTTAAATACCATCGCTTGACAATTTCTTAACTTCTTTCTTCGCTCAGTGTAGTGTCATTGACTTTTATTATTTTTATGGTTTCAGCAGAAGATTAAAACCACAGAAAAGATAAGTGCTTGTTTGTTGAATGCAAGAAATGATTGACATGGTTTTAACGGCACTCTACAGCTCGGTTGGGTTGACTTACATATTAAGAGAGAAGAGATGATTGTTTTTTTTTATAATTACACTGTGCTAGAAATTTGCACTTTATTAGACAAACTGCCCAATATGGCGTTTTAACCTAATTCGGGTACACTGAATACAGTGCTGCTAGCCGTTTTTAGGTTAGCTCTGGTTTTCGAGATAACCGTTATTTCGAAAATGAAGGAGGTTGCACAACATATCGAGCCCTAATAGCAAAAATGATATAACCAACAAAAATAAAATTTTACAGGAGAAGGTTTTTTTTAAATATGTTTGCTTCAAGTCTAGGGTGTCGTTTCAAATTGCTTTAGCTCTTATTTCGTAACGGTACTTCCCAGAGATATGAGATTTTTAGAGATGATGCAAATGATTAAAAATGATCGATTTTCATCAAAAAACAAAAATCTAAAATGTTGTTGGTTACATAATTTTTGCTATTAGGGCTCGATATGTTCGCGTAACTAAAAAACACTTATTGAAAAAACTAAAAAAACCGAAATTCCGCAATAAAATTTTCTTTAAGAAAGATATAACTTTTTTCTAATATGTTCGTCGTTTTAGAAACATTTTTTTTTTTTTTTTGATAAAATTCATAGAAAACGAAATTTCAAACAAAACAAGCCATAAATGATTAAAATATATTGAAAACTTTTGATTTTATTCACAAAAGCCGAAAAATGTTAATTTAATCTAAGAATTTCATAAACGCAATATTTGTATGGGAGTCCCCCCTAAGGGGTGGATATAAGGTTGAGAAAATGTTAAGGACGAAAAACTAATTGAGGTCGGTCATACATTTTATTCCACTAGGGGTGACTCTTTGCCAGTTATCGGGCTTTTTCTTCAATATATTTCTAGTCTGTATTAAACATTTTGTATGGGAGTCCCCTTATGGCATGGCGCTATCAGGTGGATATGTTAGAAATAAATGATTAAGATGAAAAATAAAGTGGGGTTGGTCTTAAATTTGAAAAATTTAAGAATTTTATGTGAATAAAATCAAAATTTGCTAATTGATTTTAATCATTTACGGCTTGTTTTGTTTGCGGCTTCGTTTTTTATATGTTTGGAAAAAATTAGAAGCATAGCTGCATTTTCCAATTGTTGATGAATTTTTAAAAAACAATTATTTTTAAATGTTGCTAAAAAATTATTTTTTTTTTGCCAAAAAAAATTATGTTTCTAAAACGACTCTTGGAAAAAAGTTCACCCTTATGTTAGGTTAGGTTAAATGGGCAGCCAGCCGTCACGACGACGACTTACTTGGGTCCTTATAGCGGTCCGTTTGTGATACCCCTAGCCAGCGACAGGAGTCAGCCAGTATCCACCAGACTATTCCCCAGAGGTCACTGCAGCCTCGAACCACCCCGATTCCCTGCAGAACAGGGAGATCGACTTCAGTCCCACATTGGACATATCGTCCAGACATGGGAATTCTGGTCTCCCAAAATGCCTAAACCTAATGCTCCACAGACCGCAGCACTAGCAGAGAAAGTGAAACACCGACTCCTCCTCCTCCTCATCATGACAACACTCCTACAGTAATCATTATACGCAAGACCCATCCTCCTAGCATGAGTCCCTATTACCCAGTGACCCGTAATGACCGATATCACTAGTCCTCATCCGGTCCCTGCCGAGACCGAGTAGTACGCGCGTTCTCGCCGCGTCATAGCCAGGCCATAGAGCCCTGTACATCAATCAGGTATGCTCCCTCTGCCATCTCCCCTGAACCCTTCTGTACGACTCTCGTCTGATGAGAGTCTTGCAGCGGGCCATTGAAGTGCCAATCAGGCCGTCGACGAACATGTCGTCCAAGAGACAGCCCGTTTGGCCAGACCGTCCGCAGTTTGGTTACCCAGGCATCCACTGTGCCTTGGTACTTAAAGGTAATTTCGTTTTTTTTTGTAATTTTAATAAACCAAACCATTTTTGAGTTACGCGAATATATGTTGTGCAACTTTCTCCATTTTCGAAATAACGGTTTATCTCGAAAACAAGAGTTAACTTAAAAAAAACGGTTAGCAGCATTGTATTCAGCGTGCCCGAATCATGTTAAAACGCCATGTGCCCGGTTTGTCTGTTTTTCAAATAGCACAGGTTATCGTTTTTTTTTAATTGAAATATAAACGGAAATATAAAGAGCTTTTATCAATTTTGCCATAAATCGCAAATTTTTTTAATTTAAATAAAATTTTTTAACCGTTTTTCCAAGTAAATTGCTAAAACTCCGCAATTTTAATAGAATTGATTTTGAACAAGATGACGAAAATTTAAGTATGCAGGTACATAATTTAAAAAAAAATTATAGTTTATCGCTTAAGCTTTTAAATAAATCGTACAAAAACTTCAATTTGTATAAAAACTATTTTTAAAAGGGTATTATGGGAAATTTTAATTGTAGTTGTTGGTATAAATCACTGTGATCCGCCAACTTTTTGACAGCATATACATATAACAACAGAGCCTCTCGACAATCCTTGATAAAAACTATTTTTAAAAGAGTATTATGGGAAATTTTAATTGTAGTTGAAAGTATAAATCACTGTAATCCGCCAACTTTTTGACAGCATATAGTACATATAACAATCCGATAAGATCCGATAAGATCGTCCATGGCATACAAATTCAATAGTGAGTTTCGAAGTCCGAACCAATCGCAAGCTGACGATTTATACCCCCCTCTCATAGTTTTCAAGGTATGTATATTAAAAATTAAAAATAAAAGTGCAAAACCAGAGTCCGTCTCTGTTGGGAAGCGAACCCGCAACCTTCTTCTAACTAATCGACTAGCTCATTACGAAATAGTCTACCGTTACGAATCAAGGCGAGTTTAGACCACATGAGAGAGAGCGTTATATTGGTTGTCAATTTTTTTTTTGCAGGGAGTTTGACATTTGGAATACATAAATATGTATATGTACTTCTTATGATGCGGTCGCGAATTTAAAATTGTTTACAATTTAATTTGTAAAACAGTAATGTTTTTTTAATAGGCACATCTTGTTTTCAAATAAAAATATTGGCAAATTTTATTAAGACAGTTTTTTGTAAACTCTGGGCCCTCTGGAATTAGGTAACAGAGCCACAGAGGTCCATAGCTCCTTATTTGGGAACCATCGGCTTAGAGTATTTCCAATTCGTTGTTACGTCTTTAAGAATTTCGCATATACATACCTGCACCTGTTGCCTTAAAGATACATACCTTGTTTTATTTATTAAAATGCAAACAGAAACGCATTAAAGACAATTGATATCATATGCAAACATAATTAGTGCAAAAACAAATACATACTAACCGACATACATACATACATATGTATAAAGATACACAGCACATTAACAAATAAATATGTATCTGCTTAGAAACAAACAAAAAAAGTTTAGTCATAAGTAGACAATGTCAGTAACTGTCTCGATTTTTTAACGTTTGATTTTTCTTCTTCTTAAAAACTGCCATCTGTAACTTATTTCTAAAAACTTACAAGTGTTGTTTTACAAGTAAAATTTTTACAATACAAATACAAAATCAACTAAACTATTTCATTCAATTACATATGAGTTTTGCTTGAGAAATGCCCAGCGGGAAAAATTGCAAACGTTTCCATTTTGCAGGCCTCTAAGAAGGTTTACAAACACATTCTTAATGCTCTTTTACGAATTCTTCTCTGCCTTCTCGAAAAAATCCTTTATAAAATATTGTCTAGTTCAAAATTATATTCTAAAGCTAAGATCCCACTATCGGCGCAATGCAGCAATTTTTGTCGTATTTCATGTGCCGATAGTGTGAACGGTCAACATTTTTTAATATGCGACAATCTGTGCCGAAATTGCGCTGACTGTGGACAATCCAAATTAACCTTGATGCCCCGGTAATGTTAACACTCTTTTACACAATGTGGATCAATCAAATTGTTTAATATTTACCGATTTTTATCGGCCACTTGTGCGTCGATCAGCGCCTTTACAAGGGATGGCAAAACGAAAATTTTAAATTGCACCAACTGGCCTCTAAAATTTTACAAAATTATATTTGTTTTATCTCTTATTTATGTAATAAAATTTTAGTGTAGAAAATATCATGATACAAAGAAACCAAGATGACGCATTTAGCTTTTAAAAATTAAATGTTTTTGCGCATCTACGTCACATCAGCGTATAAGCACAGCTTAAATAAAGAAACACAAGCAAACAACCATGTGTATAATATGCTGACGTGAGGTCTTATCAAACAGTTAAATTTTGTAAACATGCGCAATGCGTTATCTTGTTTTGATCATTCTTGAGAAAACATTATATTTCGAATACGGGAATAAATCAATTTTATAATTTTAGAATCAAGCGCATTTTGAGATTGATTCAATCTTAGTTTTACTTTAATCCATCTCATTTTCGGATCATTTGAGGTACGGATTCGGTATTAAATATGGATAAGTTAATACTTAAACAAATCATGCTTTACTTGATTTAAGAAAATCCGTACATACTGTACTACTGATACCGCTTCCGATTGATTTAAGTGCGGATGGATTTATTTTTCATTTCAGTGTAAAAGCCTGTTACAGTAATCCTTTTTGTACTTGTGAGGAAATATCTTGGAATTAGCGTTGCCGTTGTGAACCTTAAGTGGCAATTTAACCCTTTTTGAAAGTCATTGCCACTTTATGGTAGTGCCATGAGTAAACTAGTTTCTTCGATATGATAAAAGAATTTGTTGCCACTTTTCTAGTGGTGAAAATTAAAAAAATCGAAAGATGTAAAAGGGAACAAAATGAGATAGAAACATCTTGTTAAGATGTTAAAAAATTTTGATTTTAGGCCTAAGTATTTCTTATGGGAAAAATTCCACATCTTCGCAAATTGATGGTAGATGTTAAATGTTGACAAGTGTGAAAATGCTATAAAGCAGCTTTTCGTGCGTTTTACGTTTCATCTTGCATTAGCTAAAAAAAAAAAAAATCAGTTTTAATTAAAAATTTTATCAAGTGCATTAAACGTTAACTTATACATAGCAACAAAATTACTGCAGAATATGTTGTTAATATCAACAGATATTTAAATGATACTATTAATTTGTTTACTTGTGCAAATTTAATTAAACTTTTAATTAATATCACAAAATATTTTTTATTGAAATGAGTTTTTATTTTTTTTCTGTGTTGGGTTTTTTTAGTGCGTAGTTGTATTTGAATAAGCAAAAAAGCATTCAACATGGTTCCTCAACATTCAGGAGAATTACAATTACGTCGATATTGCATTGGAGGAACAATATGCAATCGTTCTTAGCGTGTATGTCTGGCGGGGCACCAAAAAAAAAAAAACTCAACGTGACTGGTGGAGAATCATATAAAACTCAGACGTTTTACTGGAGACCAGGGCTGTCAGATAAATTTGTGAATTTCCCAAGGCCCATCTATCAGGTCTGCTTACTTGTACAAAAACAAAAAACGATTCTTTTTAGTTGTCAAAAATTTACTACCACAATATACAAAGCAAAAGGAAAAAACGTGTATGTGTGGCATACTATAAACGTATACATGCACATGTAAACAACTTTTGACAACTAAAAAGAACATAAACAATGATCATCAGGCTTCTTGCGCAGACCTTTTCAATGAGCCTTGGAATTTCATAAGAAAAAAATAAAAAAAATCGTCTTTCACATTTCAAAAAATTTTAAGAATTTTTGTACGATTTTTATAAAAAAAAACATTCAAACAAAAACATAATTAGTTCATACCCAGCTAGAATATTCAATCGTTTAAGAGGTACTGGGAGTCTCATGAAGAGCCTCTATGATCGTCGATGAACGCATTTTTTAATCGTAGAAGATTTCTCACACGGGAAAAACTGTTACACGACTGAGATTCTTCCATAGCACAGCAAAAGACGCTTCTTCAATTGTTTTAGACGTGGGAAAAGATTATCTAACGAGTCTTCCTTGTCAAGTATCGCATGAGACTCATGTAGATATTCACCCTTATCATGAATAAAATTTCACATGTAAATTTCCGAACGTGTGAACAGTTGGTATCATGAATAAAATTTGTTGTGGAAATTTCCGAATGTTTATATTTTTAAACTCCGAAAAAAAATAATTTGTGAATTTATTGTTTTACACACGATTGTTAACAGCTCACATGTGAAATATTTTTACGACTTATAAAGAAAATAATTCACAAAGAGTTGTCTGTCGGAAAAGGAAGAAAATGTAAGTTTTTATTTAAAATTAAAAAAAAAAACGTTTCAAATGCACAAATTTAATTTATTTCATTTAGCGATCCCAAATTAGTTTTAGGGTTTGTTTCAAATTTTGCAATTTTTCGCGAATTTTAGAAATGTTCGCGATAGAAGCGATTTGTTACTGTAATTTTTCTGATTATTTACAGCTTTAACGATTAACAATAAATAGTAGACTTTGCCGTAATGCCGCTGTTTGAAAATTTTTGCGAATTTTCGCTAATTTTACAATTTTTACCGAATTTTTGCCATTCCTTATAGTTTTTTGAACTTTTAATTCGTTTTATGGCTTGTTTGAAATATTAAAACTTTTCGCGAATTTTCGCTATTTTTGCAATTTTTTTTTTGTTATTTTCCGACACTCTGTTCATTTAGCCCGTTTAGCGATTTCAAATAAATTTTAGGGTTTGTTAACAAATTTTTTTTTGCTATTTTTCGCGAATTTTAGCCATGTTCACAATCAATTTGTAATAAAAATTAGACTGTGCTATCATGCCGCTCTTAGCAAATTGGAGATATTTAATTCAAATATGGAAATAATTCCATATATTTCCAAAAACACAGTTTTCTTAAATACATTAATTGTTTTTTGTTTACAACTCCGAATATAATGACAAAGGTTTTTAAAATCAGGTATGTTATTTTATTCACAGGGAATTCATGATACGAAATTAAAATCAATGTGAATTAAGAATTTCATTCGGAAATTTTCACATGTGGAATTCATGATAAGGGTGAATATCTTACTACTAGTGAAATGTTCGCCGTATAATTGTTGAAAGTATGATTTATACAGAGAGTCGTAAAAGGTTCATTCGATGAGGGTTTGACGAAAGATAAACAAAGTGTAACATTGTTGTTTTTGTACTCTGAAAATTATCATTTACAGCCATACCTAATCAAGAGCGGAAAGCATTTTCTAGCTGTCAAAAATTCTCATGCTCATACAATTGGTATGAAGCATCCCTAAATAGCGCCGCGTCAACGTTTTACAATTGGAAAATCCGATTTTGGCCGCTACAATAATAAATAATGACAATTTAGCTATTTTTTGTCAATCTAGCGGGGTTTTGTCTTCTTTTTATTTCTATTATATGGGTTCTATTAAACAAGAAAGTTAACACTACTGTTTGTGGCACAACGTTGACGCTCTTGTTTAGGTATGGCATATCAGCGTAAAAGCTAAGCGGAAGAAAACGTTCTGCCTTCTGCTCTTGTTTAGGTACGGCTGTTAAAGATTTTCTTAAGACTTCCATATGAAAGCTGTACCTAAACAAAAGCGGCACGCGTTTTCTAGTTTTTTAATTCAAAGTTTTGCAATTGGAATAACCGATTTTGACAGGTCGTTTAATAATAAAGTTTGCCGCTATTGTTTATTAATTTATAATGGAAATTTAGCTATTTTTTGGTCAATCTACGTTTTTATCTTTTTTTTATTTAAAATTAGTGGGTTTTATTTAACAAAAAAATAAAAAAAAGCGTAAAAGCTAAGACCCCTTTCACACTTGCGCAAGTTACTTGCCGACAACAACAAAGTCTGTACAAAATTTTTTTTTCCTTACCCCGACCTTACCGCTGACATCTACAAACCAAGAGATGCGCAAGAGACTTGCGCAAGTAACTTGCCGAGTGTGAAAGGGGTCTAAGCGAAAGAAACGTTCCGCCTTCCGCTTTTGTTAAGTTACGGCTGCTTAACATTCCAAGATTAAAAAACGAACGTGTCAGAAAATTTAATAGTTTATTCAGACTTTGGTGACTGAATTTTCTAATTTCGGAGCAAAAAATAATTAAAATGACGATAAATCGTCAAATCTGGCAGCCCTGCTGGAGACAAAAATACTCTAGAGCGGATTCTGAAAGCTCTCGCCTTTCAATACGAAGGTTTAGGAAGACCGATTACTTGTGGATAGGGCTCCGAAATTGCAATAGCCACAAAAATAGTTTAAGTCACAATAAAAAAATTCTCAATTCTTACCTAATTTTAGAAGGCCTTCACACTTAATGAGAAAAGGCAAAGCCTTGGTCTCAAATAATACGCTATGTAAATTGAAAAATTATATTGGAGTGCTACTGGGAAGCCTAATGTCTGCAAAACGAAAACCACGTAGAAGGCCTCTTTACCACTTGTTTTTCCTGCTGGCTGGGCTCCTGATATTAAATGTTAATTTTGTGTTTACTTAGGGCTAAACATGCAAAACAATAAACCAGTTTGTTATTTACGTTCCATCCAAAAACACTAAGACAATATTTATAATTTTTTTCTTCCCTTAATAAATATTTTACTATCCAACCGTGGAAACAGCATTTTCGTTTCTAATCTCAATGTTTAAATAAACACTTATTGTTGTTTAATTTTCACTGATCTGGTTTAACCAGCAACAGCAGTTGCAACGAAAATTTAATCTATAATTTGGAATCTTTTTCAAAAAAATTCATCATTCAGTACGCATCTCTGCAAGTGACAAGAACTAAACTATCTTTTCTAGAAGAAGCATTAAAAAATCTCAAGAAATTTAAAAGTGATAAAACAGAATAAAAAAAATTATATAAAGTGTGTGAAGTGCTTAGAAAAACTTTAATTAAAAAAAAAAAAAAAAAAGAGTTTTATTACCGAAAAATGTCCGAAAAAGTCGCAAAATCTAGCGGTAATGGAATAAATTTAACAATGCCTCCTATGAAAGTGGCCGTTATAGGTGCTGGATTGGTATGTGCTAGAATCGGTTTTGCCGAATCCTTTATAACCTTCAAATACAGATATCACTCAGTACTCCCCACTTAAATGCGTATGTTAAATAATACAGGTTTTTACGCATTTAAGCGGGGAATCGTTTAAGCGAACCCTTGCGCAATTGACACATTTAAAAAAAATCTGGAATAAACAGGTATGTTCTAGGTTTCGACTCGAATTGAAAACGAAAAATTTTTTGAATCCGCATAATTCATAAATTGGTGTTCTCAAATCCGCATGTTTTTGTGTATTCGATAGCTAACCGCAGCATGATAGCAAAGTCTACTATTAATTATAAGTCGTTAAAGCTGTAAAGAATCAGAAAACTAACAGGAACATATCGCTTTTATCGCGAACATGGCTAAAATTCGCGAAAAATTGCAAACTTTTAAACAAACAAACTGTCGGAAAATAACAAAAAAAAAAAAATTGCAAAAATAGCGAAAATTCGTGAAAATTTTTAGTATTTCAAACCAGCCATAACTTTTATTAAAAGTCCCTAAAACTATAAGGAATGGAAAAAATTCGGTAAAATTTGCTAAATTCGCAAAACAGCGGGATGATAGCAAAGTTATAAATCGTTAAAGCTGTAAACATGGCTAAAGTTCGCGAAAAATTTTAAACAAACCCAAAAACTAATTTGAGATCGCTAAATCGATTAAAAAACAAATTGTCTGAAAATAACATAAAAATCGTTAAAAAAAATTAGCTATAATTACATCAAAATCAATGAAAATCAAATAAAAAAATGAGCTATGATTACATCACAATCAATGAAAAAGTCTATTTTAAATTTAGAGTCAGCGGCGACACGAAATAACACCCGATGAAATAATGCCCAATTAGAAAAATGAAATAAACCCCAGTAAAAGAAACCCCAATAAAATGAAGTAACAGCCAAATAAAAAAAAATGAAGAAATGCCTAATTTTCACGAAATAATCCCCAATTTAAAAATAAAAAATTTTGTTAATTGGGACTTATTTCATAATGAAATAAAACCCAAGGAAATAATAAAATAAGATCCAATGAAATAACACCCAAAAAAATTAAATAAGACCCAAATTTAGTATGTTTTCTTGAATCCAATAATTTTCTTGTAATTCAATCATTTGTTTTAATTACATATATACATATTAGAGAAAATCACGTATTGTTTTTTCAATAATTTGGCGACATAATGGACAGCTTATTTCCTCCTCATTGTTGGAAACACACGCGACATACAACTTTTTACGGAACACCTATAAAACACCGTATTTTTATAAATCGATTTTTTCAAATATACATATTTGCTTTTCTGAAATGGAATATAGAAGTTAACAATTTCTATTCTATATATTTTTTATTGATCTTAACACTTTAGCACTTTACAAAATAATGAAAATTACAGACTAATTAGAGTCAGACTTACTCCTAAAATATTTCAAGCAAATCCTAACTGTAAGAAATTCCAATTTAAAGCTTTAAAAATCTTAAAAATTCTTAAAATTATGAAAATGAAATAAAGCCAAAAAAATGAAATAAGGCCCCAAAAAAAATTTATGAGAAATTAAATCCAATTAAATAATTTGAGGATTACTTTTTTTGGACTTTATTTCATAATGAAATTACCCAAAATTCCTTCCAAATATGTACCAATTTTTGAATAAACAAAATTACGGCAATAAATCTGACAGTATGTAGTAAAATTTCAGATATAAATAATCATCCCTATCGTGAATAATTTTTCCCTCGTAATTATTCCCCTTTTCTCATATTTGCGATCATGAAAAACTCCCATAAAAAAGGCAATTCAAATGAGAATAATAACGTGAAAAATATTCACGTGAAAAAATACCCCTTATCGTGAAAAGTTTTTTCCCTCGTAATTTGTTCACATTTCCCTTAGATTTTCTCACTATATTTTTGCTAGGGAACAGAACATGTATGTAAGTATTTCCTCCTATAAATCGAATATGAACGGCTAGATCCGTAAAAAGACATACCGATATATTGGTCAACATGATGCAAAACAACAGGTCGATTGCCTGCGGATTTGTGAAGCTTTTGAAAGATGTGGTGGCAGAATTTTGCAAAATATTTTACTACATAAAATTAAAAAAATGCAAAAAACTAACGTTGTACCATCCCTCCAATACTAAATATTTTGCTTTATTATTTTTCTTTAAAATATATACGTGTTTATTTTTGAACAAAAATTTCATTGATTTTTATTTGTTTTAATCTCTCTTCTTATTTTAACATTTACTGGAAATGATAGCGTGAAAAAATTTTCACATGAGATTACCGATTGCTTTTTTCCCTTCGAGGGGAATGAAAATTTCATGGGAACAAAAATTCCACATGTTATTCACGAAAGGGGTGAATATCAAAAAGTAAGACACTTTTGAATATCCAAGTATGTATAAAGAACTTTATTAATTGAAAGAATTTAAAAAATTAGAATTAATGGGAATTTAGCACGTCATAAAGAAATCGTATCTATATACATTAGACTGTCCCAGGAAATTTTTTTTTCGAATTCAGATATGAGTACCCTCCAAATTTTTTCCTTTTGATCCGAATAACCGAAATATGAAATATTATTGTGATCGGATAACGTTTACCAGTGTCGACTTGAAGTCAAAGTTTGAGATAAAGGCCAGTGTGAAAGCCATAGAATAATCTTGGAATTTAAAACCATCTTTTAATTTTACTTGTGTAATTCACATTTATTTATTAAAAATATGCTAATATTCAGTGTTTTCTGAATCCTCTAACCACGCCCACTACAACCCCCCCCCCATGCTGGTACTGTACTGTTGCCCTGCCACAAGTCCTAAGTTCCTGCCTAAGACCATCTGGACATGGTAAGTGATATAATGTAGACAAAAAAAAATATATTAATTTTAAAGTTTTAGATTTTATTATCTTTATTCATTAAATTTTCTTTTTAAAGTTTGTTTATTACAGTCCGGATACATCTGTCTGTGTTCTTGTTCTTTCAAAAGCAACGTTGCAAAAGTTTTGCCAGTATTTATGGTACTTGACAGATGAAGTATGTATGTTGTCCCTATTTGACGATGAAGTAGATCAAAAAATTAAAGCGAAAATGGTGGCTAACTTAAGAAATGAAATTCCGTTAGCAACAGGTAAACGCTACATCCCATCGAAAGAAGAACTTTGCGGCTCACTTTACGGTTACTCTTGCATATACTAATAATAGATTTAATTTCTTTCAATAAATACTTCAATATACAATTGATAACAGTTTTCCCTTTGTATTTTTAGACAAAAATATAGATGACTTTATTTCATTTAAAAGCAAATCCTTATTTAATCGGCTTAAAATCGACGACAGTTTTCTAAGCGAATGTCCCACTACGTGGCAAACTAATGCATCATTTAAACAAAGTAAAGAGAAAGTTAATGCACTGAGAGCGGTTAATGATACTGCTGAAAGAGCGGTTAAGTTAGTAAAGGATTTTCATGGCTTAATTACAGCTGAAGAGGAGCAAAAGCAATATTTACTACGTTGTGTACAAGAACACAGACAGATGTATCCGGACTGTAATAAACAAACTTTAAAAAGAAAATTAAATGAATAAAGATAATAAAATCTTACAGCCATATTCATAAAAAGTTCTTATTTTATGTTTATAGCATGTAGTAACTATCAAATGCTTTTTGTCTAACAAAACTTCTATAAAAATTTGTATTCATAAACGTACATTAACAGTTCTATTACTATTAACAGTTTGTGGAGATTTTTTGTTTAAGTATGGCAACTTTCTTTATATTTTGCTGCCATTTTATTGCTAGTGATGCATGCAACTTCTATTCGGTTTACATGATATTCTATATTAAATTGTTTTTTATAGTTTTTTTTTATTGTAGGAATAGCTTATCCCATCAACAATAAATTTCAACTGTTTTTATCAATAATAAAAACTGGGAATTAAGCACGGATAACAAAATCTTTTGAAATTTTAATTGTAGAACTTAAAAATTATTCTTATCAAATAAAACTACATTTTATTTTAGTTTCTGAAAAAAATCTTGCCGAAAGGTATCATAAACACTTTTGTTTGAACCTTTTAAAATATACGATAAGAAAATATTCGAATAAAAAGTTTGTTTACTTTTTATTAACATCACTATTATTATGATTTGTTTATTCTATATTTTTTAATATTTTTGAACAATAATTTGTTAGTTTAAACAAAAAAAAAACAACTAGTTGCAGTAATTTAATAAGTTATTAATGATAATATCTGCATTTGCCCCTAAACATATTCTTTTAAATCATATAAAAATGTTTTAAATAATTACCCATATAACTTTAAATTGGTTGTCTAAAATAAAAAAAAAATTTTGTTACATGTACTTAACATGTCCATATTAATAAATAAAACATTTTTTCATTATTTTTGAACATATTTCACAAAAATAATATCATAAAATGCAGACACTTATCAAAATTTCATTTTATTTTTGGTTTAAAGAAGGGTAAATCGAACAATAAATTTTCTTACTTTATGAATAGTTTATTAAAGGTTTAATAGACTATTTTTCGTTTATGAATTCAACTTTAGTACTTTTGCCTTATATTTGGTTAATTAACCATTAATAAATTTTTATGAATACGGCTGTAAATCTTTAAAATTAATATATATATATATTTTTTTGTCTACATTTTATCACTTACCATGTCCAGATGGTCTTAGGCAGGAACTTAGGACTTGTGGCAGGGCAACAGTACAGTACCAGTTGTAGTGGGCGTGGTTAGAGGATTCAGAAAACACTGAATATTAGCATATTTTTAATAAATAAATGTGAATTACACAAGAAAAATTAAAAGATGGTTTTAAATTCCAAGATTATTCTATGGCTTTCACACTGGCCTTTATCTCAAACTTTGACTTCAAGTCGACACTGGTAAACGTTATCCGATCACAATAATATTTCATATTTCGGTTATTCGGATCAAAAGGAAAAAATTTGGAGGGTACTCATATCTGAATTCGAAAAAAAAAAAATCCCCATACAAGCTTGGGACAGTCTAATATACATACATATATGTACATTAGGTCGGGTCGATTTTTTTTTTAAATCGTATAGCAAAAACGTAATCTACATAAAATTCTAAGAAAATTCTCCGAAGAAACCATGGGTCTAAAACAAAATCCTAATCCGCGCCTCTCGACTTGAAAAATAGCTTTTTCCAAAAAGAAATCGAATTTTTTTAATAAAATGGTTTAGTAAGGTTATTCTTTTGCACTTTATATTTTTTTACAATCAAAATTTTTTTACATTGAAAAAATTTTCAAGCCGAGAGGCGCGGACTAGGATTTTGTTTTAGACCCATGGTTTCTTCGGAGAATTTTTGTAGAATTTTATGTAGATTACGTTTTTGCTATACGATTTTTAATTTTTTTTTCATCCATACAAATCGACCCGCCCTAATGTACATACATATATAAAATTGTAACGTTACTGACGGACTCACTGACTAATTCATTATCGCACAGCCTAAACACCTGAAGCCAAAAACTTGAAATTTGGGCCAGAGATTGGTCACTCCCCAAATCGATCCACTAGGATGGAATTTTTGGAAATTCGAATGTTAAGGGGATAAAAAAGGTAAAAACGCGAAAATTCAGCAACCTTATATCTCTAAAACTAAAAGATACACAAAACAAAATGTAATGCTAATCGTTGTTCTTTAGAAAAATAAGCGGAGATTTGGTAATACTTTTTTGAAATTCGGCCCTATTAGGGAGTAAACGGGTAAAACCTGAATTTTGGTACCACCACATTCGAAACTTATCAAAAAAAAAAAAAAAATACGAATACTAATTTGGTACTTTTTCGGAATTCGAACATTTAAAGGGATAAAATCGTAACTATTTTTGGTACTTGTTTTACAAAACATTATTCTCCATTCATTGGACATATTCGTACTAAATTATGGGCTCCCACTACAATATTGAAATTTTTAATACTTTAGTGGGGAGAAAAATAGTACCAAAAGGTGGAAATACGGAAAATTTTATATTTTACTTTAGCTTTTTGGTTTTACAACTGGTACTTTTTTAATAATTATGGTTAATGTTGGACCTTAAAACATAAGATTCAACATGCATTGCCCTGAGTGGATAAGAATCTATGACGGAACTTTTTGGTACTTTTTTGTTCTTCTACTGGTACTTTTTGAATTTCCGTTACGTATTGGACATAGACACATAAAATTCAAGATGCAATGTCCTGGGTGGATGAGAGTCTATAAGAGGGAACTTTTTGGTAATTTTTCATTTGAAACTTACCAAAAAAAATAGGAATACTAATTTGGTACTTTTTCAAAATTCGAACATTTAAGGGGAAAATCGTAACTATTTTTAGTACTTTTTTTACAAAACATTTTTCTCAATTCATTGACACATTCGTACTAAATTATGGCCTGCCACTATAATACTGAAAAATTTGATACTTTAATGGGGGAAAAATAGTACCCAAAAAAGGAAATACGGGAAATTTGATATTTTTCTTTAGCTTTTTGGTTCTACAACTGGTATTTTTTTAAAAACTTTGGCATAAAAATATGTCCACGAAGGAAAAGAAGGCGCTAACGAAGTAGAGGGTTAAATTCTATTATTAACTAGTTGTTAATGTTGTATTCCCAAATATAAATTCGAACTAATTTTTTTAGATATTTAAATAACACTAAACTAACTTTTTACTTTCAGGTGGGTTCATTAGCGGCCCTAAATTTTGCATATCGAGGTCATGAAGTTCATCTCTATGAGTACAGAGAAGATATTCGTACCTCTGAACTCGTACAGGGACGCAGTATTAATTTAGCCCTATCCCAAAGGGGTCGCAAAGCTTTAGCTGAAGTTGGCTTAGAGGATATAGTTTTATCAACGGCTATACCCATGCGTGGGCGCATGCTACATGATATTAAGGGCAATAGATCGGTGGTATTGTATGATCCCTGTACGAATCAATGTTTGTACTCGGTGGGTCGAAAGCACTTAAACGACGTTTTATTAAATGGTAAATGAAAAAACAAATTCAAGGGATTATGAGAATATTAATTAAATAAATCCTTTTTTCTGGCTTTATTTTAGCTGGTGAAAAATTTCCCAATATTCATTATCATTTCGATCATAAGCTGAAAAAGGCTGATTTGAGAGAAGGAGAAATGGTTTTTCAGCAGTAAGTTTTTGTTTGAATTGAAAATTTCATTGCTTTAATTAATAAAATGTTTTGTTACTCAAAACCAGTCCTTATAAAGAAGATTGTACTAAAGCTTCGGCTGATCTTATTGTCGGCTGTGATGGAGCTTTCAGTTCTGTACGCCAACAAATGTCTAAAACTTTAGGTTTCAATTTCTCTCAGGAATATATTGAACATGGCTATTTAGAATTGTGTATTCCAGCGAAAAATGATGAATTTCAAATGCCTCCCAATTATTTGCACATCTGGCCCAGAGATGATTTTATGATGATTGCTTTGCCCAATCAAGACAAATCGTTTACTGTGACTTTATCCATGCCTTTTAAAGTGTTTGGATGTATCAAAACCCACGAACAGTTATTGGAATTCTTCAAACGTTATTATATTGATGCTTTACCGCTTATTGGAGAGCAGAGTTTAATTAAGGACTTCTTTAAATCGAAACCCCAACATTTGGTCTCGATAAAGGTAAAGCAAATATGAGTCTAATAAATTTGGTTGAAGTACAAAACTTTGTTTCTTTTGTTCAAAGTGTAATCCCTATAATTGTGGTGGCAAAGCTTTAATTCTGGGAGATGCTGCTCACGCCATGGTCCCCTATTACGGTCAAGGTATGAATGCTGGCATGGAAGATTGTACCATATTCTTTTCGATTTTGGGTCAACCTGAAATGACTATAGAAAAAGCTTTAGAACACTTTACCGAAACAAGATGGAGGGATGCCCATGCCATATGTGATTTGGCCATGTACAATTATGTGGAGGTAAGAATAAAAAAAAAATTACTTAAATGTTTCGTTTCATCCTGAACTTTTATTAATTATCCTTTACTGCTCCTAGATGCGTGACTTAACCAAACGTATCTCTTTTAAATGTCGTAAATTTCTGGACACCACACTGTTTCGATTTTTCCCCACCTTTTGGGTTCCCCTGTACAATAGTGTGTCATTTACCAGTATGCCTTATAGCAAATGTATTGCTAATCGCAAATGGCAGGATCAGGTTAGTTCTTTTGACGATTTATGATTTATTCAAATTCTTTCATATTTAATTTTCTTTAACAGTTTCTCAGGAAGTGTTTTTATATTATTTCGACATCAGCTGTAGGTTTTGCTTCAGCAATTTATATGGCTAAGAATTATGAATTGAATCTAAAATTTTTTTAAGTTTCAAATTATTCCAACTTGATTCTTTTTTAATTGTAAGCGAAATGAAGTATTTTATGAGGCTTGAAAGAAATTTTAATAAAACTTATTGATATTTATAAAAGAAGGGAATTTAGACTTTATGATTCTCTTCGCTGCGTGGTACAACTATTAAAAGTTGAAGACATTATTAAGTGGTATATGCTCCAATTTGAATATTGACATAAGATTTATAAGTACTTCATGGATGTGAGGGATATTTTTAAAAGGCCCTTTATAGAAACACACAATTGCTGTACAGTTATTTTTATTTTGTTTAAAACACAACAACATTTGTTTCCAACAATTGTAAATTTATTATTTAGGACATTATGACGATATGACTCAATAGCATACCTTGTGAATCCCCCAAATATAAGCGAGGACTTTATAACATTTCCAAAAGTTAGTAAAAGTAAAGTTAGCGTCTTTTATAAGCAAATGGGGTAAGAGTATGCCTTAAGAAATTAGAATTGATATTGTATAACAAAATTTAAAGTAACAAACGTTAATGTAAAAACTGTAAAATCCGAACAGTTTATGGGAAAACGTATTTTTTAAGCAAAAAACTTTAAAACTGTTCAATGCTTATTTAAATCTGCACATTTGGCAACGCTTGTCATGATTTGGTAAACCTATTCAGTTTTCTTTCGATATTTTTAATTTTTCTATGACAAACGGTTGATATAAGATTTTGAACAAATTCGTTTTATATGGCTAGAAATCACCCTGCCAAATTTCGTTAGGATCGGTCCATAATTTACCTTACGCTCCATAAAAAGCTCACTCTCTGAAAGTACTTAAGTAAGCCTTAAACCGAAACGAATTATGCAATTAAAATAAAAATTTGGTCTGTCGAATTTCGGTAAGAGTGGCCCATAATCTACCATAGGCCCCATACGAAGCAACCTTCCGAAAAGCACTTTAAGACGCATCAGATGCTAAAAGAAATCGCGATTACTGTATTGGAATTGAGTCTAATCTAGTTTTTTTTTAAATACTAGAAATCACTTAACCGAATTTTCTGATGAACGATCCATTATTTACATTGGGTCCAATACAAATTCCCCTCCTGAGTATCACTTGAGTACGCATAAGAGTATTTTTGAAACAAATCATGATTTTTTATTAAATTAATCAATTTAAATAAAGTGAAACTTACTGCCTGTTTTTAGAACGCGAGCGCCTTTTGAAAAAGACTTTTATACGCCTTAAACCGCAACGAATTATAATATTGGTTGATAGTTTATGGGTTATACCTAAAGACCATCCCTTATCTACTCGAACTCTGGGTGAAGGGTATCAAAGATTCGGCACATCCGAATAAATATTA
This sequence comes from Pollenia labialis, assembly GCA_949318255.1. Taxonomy (NCBI): domain Eukaryota; kingdom Metazoa; phylum Arthropoda; class Insecta; order Diptera; family Polleniidae; genus Pollenia; species Pollenia labialis. The sequence goes on along the minus strand of OX439143.1, from coordinate 32,158,384 downwards.
AGAAAGTGCCAACACTATAGCACAGCTTTAAATAAGAAAAATGTATGAAAAATTGTTTTAGTATATAAACATTTGGGGGAATTACAAGGTAGTCATAAAGTCATATGTCTTAAAATAATAACCCGAAAAAACTATAAGTGCTGTGAGCAACCCTTATAATTTAGATTTATACTGAGTAGTTATTACAAAACAATAAACCCAGCATAAAAAGTCTTATTATTTTAGGACGTTTTTCGAATGAAATATAACAATAATTTTTTTAAACTATTTAGGTTATTCACAAGGTGTGCTATCATTTTGTATTTTCATAATGTTCTAACTTTTTACAATGGCTTAAAAATAATGTTGTTGCTTTATAAACAAAAAGTGTCTTACATAAATAGAAATTTGCTGGCGTTGTTAATTGTGCTGTCGTAATTAATCCGAAGAGACCTGCGCTGAACGGCTGAGCCGAGCCGTATTAGTTTTTGTAAGCCGTCGGCGTTGATGGTACAATTTTATCCGGCTAACATCCGTATTTTACCTGCGGTTAGCAATTTTTCCAAAAAATCACTTGCGGCATCAAATTAGATCAGCTTAGGACTCTGCTGTTTGGTAAACAAACAAAATAAAATTTATTTCTGATTTGCGTCTGAAAAATGGAAAATAGTCAGGTATGAGCCAATTTAATTTATTAACTCATGGATTAGAATTAAAAAATATTTTTATTTTTGGTAAATATTTATTTTTGATATTGGTTTTTTAATCAGCTGATTTAAATTCAAAATAGCACACTGAATTATGAGGGGATGTTCACAACAGTCGTATTTTATCATGTTATTATTTTAAGACATATGACTTCATGACACCTTGTGAATCGCCCAATTGTAAAATATAAGGATATTATGACTATATGACTTGATAGCACACCTTGTGAATCCCCCAATGGTATATTGGATATGTATGTTTATTTTATAAAAATATATATTTAATAGAAAATATTCCTGGAAAATATTGAAACTATTAAATTATAAAAGCTTTGAGGTTTGGAATTTGACTTAGAATACACATTCGAATAATATTAAAATTTATATTTAATAATAAAATGTATCTATTATACATTAATAATCGTGATCTATATCAGCTACTGGCAACAGGGACTGGCACTGGAACCGCTCCGAAACCAATTATACCACCACCAAAGCCAACGCCATGGTAAAATGAACGTCTATAAAAATTTCTTCTATAACCGACAAGTCCACTAAAACCACGATAACCACCAAATCCGTAAGCACTTCGAAAACGTCCTCTTCTAAGAGCCGAAAAATCAAGCATCGCAAGTATAAAGATAAAAAAAAACGAGTATACGAATATTTATTATATGCATTTTATAGTAAATAAATAAAAATTAATAAAATATTTTTAATATTTTAATCAGGCTTAAGTTCATCAAATTTAATTTTCATTAAATTATTTTTATGAAGAAAGGAATTTTACAACATGAAAATTAATAAAAATTGTTATTGATAATCATTCATTCTTGACTGACCTGAGATTCGAACCCAGGCGGCTGGTTACCATGACATGTTTCGATCACAACCACTTGATCTCCTCAGATGGATTTGCCGTCTTACACTCCTTTCTTCATAAAAATAATTTAATGAAAATTAAATTTGATGAACTTAAGCCTGATTAAAATATTAAAAATTTGAATTAAAATCCATAAATAGTTCAACAAAATAACCACAATTCTAATTATTGTTAAAAAAGCAAATTTCGATCTACTAAAGGTTAAAATAAAATTTGGTTTAAGGATTGATGTTTGACTATTGACGTCAGCAGTCGACGATGGCTGCGAGTGTAAGACGGCAAATCCATCTGAGGAGATCAAGTGATTGTGATCGAAACATGTCATGGTAACCAGCCGCCTGGGTTCGAATCTCAGGTCAGTCAAGAATGAATGATTATCAATAACAATTTTAATTAATTTTCATGTTGTAAAATTCCTTTCTTCATAAAAATAATTTAATGAAAATTAAATTTGATGAACTTAAGCCTGATTAAAATATTAAAAATTTGGATTAAAAACCATAAATAGTTCAACAAAATAACCACAATTCTAATTAATAAAATATTTTAAAGAAAATGTTACTAAAAAAAAAATGTATTAAATAATAATTCAATTTCAGAGAAATATTAACAAATACTTACATATTTATTCTTTATACATATACATATATATCAAGACATGCTTATTAAAAGGAGTAAAATTTTGAAAAAATTAAATTTAAAAGCCATAGAACGGTCTATAATAGGGCGGCCGACGTAAAGGGAAAGGTATGAAACCTCCTCCACCAAAGCCAAAACCTCTACCAACACCAAAACCTCTTCCGCCGCCGAAACCTCTTCCACCGCCAAATCCTCTACCACCACCACGACCTCCTCCAAATCCACCACCACCGAACCCCCCACCTCTACCACCACCACCGAACCCCCCACCTCTACCACCACCACCAAATCCGCCACCGCCTCTACCGCCGCCTCCTCCTCCACCGCCTCTTCCAACAGTTTTATCCATCAAACTTAATAGAACTATGAAAAATATTATTAAAATAAAACTCTTCATTTTATTTGGTCGCTTCGATTTCAATTTTATCAAAATGTTTAAATAGCTTTACGTCTTTATTCTTGGATTTCAATTTAACAACTGTTTTTTCAAAGTTTTCATTTTACTTAAATCAATATTTTGTGCAAAAAAAAACGTACATATAAAATTAATTAGAACATTTATACTAATTAATTGTAGTACATTGCCAGCTTAAAAAGGGGATTTTTCAGATTTATTACACTTAGGCCCGTTTTCACAACTACCCGATAGCTAAAACTAGACTGTAATCATCCACTGTTGCCATTTCTAGCCACCATTCTGACCATTGACGACGCTTGGAATAGGCAAGACGCTTTATTTATTATTAACAACGAGCGTGAGTGGTGCAATTGTTAGGCATGACGACGAGTTGAGGTATACGGCTCTCCAGCCACACTACCGCGAACAGCAGCAATATTTTCTGCAGTACAAGCCGTACGAGCATGCACTGGTGTTTTTACATCTACAGACCCGGTTTGCTCAAATTTTTGCACGATTTTTCCGATTGCACGCACATTTGGACGATTAAAATGGGCGAAAAAATCACGAAGTGCACGATATGCATTTTGATTTGAACTCCCATTTTCATAATAAGCCTGAATAACTTTAACGCGTTGCTCGCTTGTGTATCTTTCCATGGTTCAAATTGAGGTAGTCTGAAATTGAGAAATGTCAAATAAAATGCAAAAAAATCTTGACCACTATGAGGCAAAACAGCTTTTTGAGAACAAGTGCTACATTATGTCGCCAATTTATGCCCAGAACTTCTTAGAAACTCACGCACTCGGTCCATAAAAAAATAATTTTAATATTTACTTAGAGCAAAAGGGTTTTAAGTTTTCATATACCCCTTGTGCTGCAAGCGAAGCAGGAATTTTAATGACAAGTGCTAGAATTGGTCGTCATATCTCGCTACCGGATAAGAATCCCACATTTACCTCTTATGCTCTAAACTTTACTGAACTTCAACTACTTGTTTCATACGTAACCTTAATTTTAGAAGCCCCTCGTATGTATTTTTTTATAGGTATCATATTTAACCAAAAGATATCGGTCAAAATGTAACTTTTCTTTTTTACTGAAATCTGTTAAATTTTAACTTTTGTTTTTGACTCATATTTTTTGAGTTAAAAAAATAACCGTTATCTTTTTTTACTTTTTCGAAAACCCTTTGAAGAAATTGAGGGGTAACGATAGAAACATGTTAGGGTAAAAGGGTAGCCAGATTTTTAATTCGGAAAAACAGTACATTGAACACAAAAAAACAGTACAATCAAGAAAAAGACAGTAAATTTTTGTTTTGGCGAAAACACAATTATTTATTTAAATTATTATATATTTAAAACTTTTGAATATGCAACAATTATATAGCGAAAAACACTTGAAATGTGTAACGTCAAAGGAATGATTTCCGTTTTATGGCATTTTATACGTATACGAAATTACTCCATTTGCGTTAAAAAAAAACACTAAAACGAAGCATTTGGCCTAAATGTTTTTTTTATTTGAAGACAGCAAAACCATAACATTCCTGTAAGCCATATAAGAAAGTAGAAAAGCCTAACTTAGCTTAAAACGATTAACTCGTTGACTGTGTAAGTAGGACTTTCTTTAAGCATATTGGTATTTAAAGCAATTTTCACCACACACATAGTTGCACAAATCATATAGAATTTGAGAAAATGTATGTGTCCTAAGTTAATTTTCCATTTTCAAAATATTTTTAAACCAGTTTGGTGTATTTTTATTTAACAAAATCTGAAAATATTAAAATAGGAAAAAACAAGTTTCAATAAAATTTATACGCTGAAGATTTTCAATAAAATTTTTGTAAAAATTAATAGCTTTTCTTTATTTCAAACGTAGTTTAGGTAGAGAAAAGTGGTCCTGAAAGGAATTAGGTATTTTTTTTGTAAATTTTGAGCCCGGAGAATTTTTTAAATTTGTACGTTTTCAATTTCACGTACTTTCGATTTCCAAAAACTTGCCCGAATATTAAAAAAATTCTAGGAATTAAAGATAATTGTGTTGGAATAAGTATTTATTTAGTATTTAAAAAAATATAATATTTTTAACAAAATTTCGATTTTGTTTTTGTCTTTCTCAGGTGTTTAAAGGAAAATACTATTGGAAGAGGTAGCCATAAACTCATATGTCTTTAAAATAATAACATGAAAATATACAACTGCTGCGAGTCACCCATTATAATTAAGATTTCTTCTGCGTATTTATGAGAAAACAATGACCGCAGCGTAAGAAGTCTTATTATTTTAGAGCTTTTTTGTTTGGAACACAACCTTTTTTTTAATCTATGTACTGTTAAATATTAGGATATTTTCAAAATATGACTTTAACAGCGTTTTTCTTAATATCTTGGTTTTTTGTAGACTTAACAAAAAAAAAACAGTACAAAGTGTAAAAAACAGTACATTTGCGTACTGTTTTGGACATTATGCATAAAACAGTACAATTGCAAAAAATCAGTACATGTACTGTTAAAAACAGTACGTATGACAACCCTATAGGGTAACCTGTCCGTGAAAGCCCGGGTTCGAGTCCCGCGGCAGTCAAGAATGAAATATTATTAATAAATTTTAATTAATTTCATGTTGGAAAATTCCTTTTTTTATAGAAATACATAATTGAATGAAAATTAAATTTGGCGAACTTTACACTGTTTTTTTTTTTTTTGAGACAGACAAGCCGAGCACTTGGCGTTTTTACATTATTCGGGTACGCTGAATCCAGTGGTGCTCGCGGTTGTTTTTAGATTGGCTCTAGTTTTCGAGATATAAAGTTATTTCGAAAATATAATTTATTATATAAAAACATATATTCGCGTAACTCAAAAACGGTTTAGTTTATTGAAATTACTAAAAAAAACCGTAAGTAAGTAACATTTTTTTTCTAATATGAGCAGTCGTTTTTGAAACATATTTTTTTTTCTTTTTTTAAAAATTAATTTTTTTGCCGAAATTTCGAAATTTTTGTTTTTTAAAAATTCATAAAAAATTAGAAAAAGCAGCTATGCTTCTAATTTTTTGTAGACATATAAAAAACGAAGCTGCAAATAAAATAAGCCATAAATGATTAAAATCTGTTGATATTATTCACAAAAGTCGAAAATTTTTTATTAATTTAAGAATTTCATAAAAGGCAATATTTGTATGGGAGCTCCCCTAAAAAGTAATGATAAGGGGCAAGTATGACTCGGGAAATGTTAAGGACAACAAATTAATTGAGGTCGGTTATACGTGTTATCTTACTAGGGGCGACTCCTGGGCATTTATGGGACTTTTTTCAATATATTTCTAGTCTGCATTGAACATTTTGTATGGGAGCCCCTTGAAGAATGGAGATAGCGGGTAGGTGTGTTAGAAATAAATACTAAGATGAAAAATAAAGTGGGGTTGGTCATATATTTGACCCATCTAGGGGCATCCTTGGCGCTGCAGGGGCCAAATTAAATTTAAATTTAATTACGTACACTAAGAGAAAAATGACGATCTAAATTTAAGAACAAAATTCTTGAATTTAGATTGCAGAAATCTTCAGATTTTAATCTTGAAATTTGGTCAGTAAGATTTATATTCTCAAATTATTGTGATCTAAATTTAAGATTTTTATTAAGAAAAAAATCTTGAATTCGATCTTAAAATGAGAATTTATTCAAGATTACAATCTTGAGTGCGATCTTAAAAAATTAAGATTTTATTCTTGAATCAAGAATTTTCGCATTTAACAGACTATTAAGATTGAAATGCTTTGATTTTGAACGTAAAATCTTGATTTTAGCATGTTTTTCCCCTTAGTGTATAGACCAATTCTTTCTGTCTGACTTTTTGAACTGAAATTTTGATAATAAATGTTATTTTCGATCCCTGCATTATACACATGATATTCATACACAGTTCAACTTAAATCTGTGGCAAAAAAAAAAGACAAAACGCCATTTGCTTCTCTCCAATTTAGCTGCCAACCCAATTGGAGTTTTGTTTGGAAAAGAAATGGCATTCTCTTTTCCCTTCTCTCCTAAAAGCTCAAGACTTGACGAGCCAAACTTGACGTGTGTGAACCGGCACTTTCTATGATAAAATCATAGAATGATAAAATCATAGAATGTAAGTGCCGGTTCACACACGTCAAGTTTGTCTCGTCAAGTCTTGAGTTTTTAGGAGAGATGGGAAAGAAATGGCCTTTTATTTTCCCTTCTCTCCCAAATGCTCAAGACTTGACGAGCCAAACTTGACGTGTGTGAACCGGCACTTACATTCTATGATTTTATCATTAGATTATGAGATTATATTTTATTCATTTAAATATTTTTCCGTTCACAGAGTATAAAATAAATGAACGAAAAAATAATTTTAAAATGGAGCAAAATTGGACAAATCTTATGAATAATAAATTTTTTTATCAAAGTTTTTCTTGGTATTCAAAAAATTAATTAACAAGGTTTCGTTTAAATCTGCTAAAATCCCATTTCACACTATTGATAAACTGAAATTTATTGTTGATGGGATAAGCTATTCCTATGCGCATTTCACTGGTTGCTTAGACAAAAACAACACCAATAAACAGTGAGTTTATCTTTTCTTACAGTCCCGACAGCAATTGGATGATTTTTTGTCAACTCGAAATTCAGTTGTAAGTGGGCAAAGAAAAAAACAAAAATAAAAATATATTACTTTATTTTATTTTGCCAGTTCAGTTTTATTTACACTGCCACATGCATTTTAGTTATCAAAGTTTTTCTTGGGATTCAAAAAATCAATTACACTATGATTTCAGTTTTGCAACAGTTTATCTTAAAACTTAATTTTCTCTTAAAAACGAATAGTTCAGTAACAAAACAAATCATACTCAATACTAAGCCGCTAATTAATATAATCCAAGCAATTCTATAATAATACAAGTTCAATGGATCCACAGGATAGACATCTTCCAGCAAAGTATAAGATTCATAAGTTAAAGCCAAAAGAAAGCCTTGATCTTCCCACAATTCCCAAAGACCACTTTGTTGGATCAGCATTATAAAAATATTCAAGTCGTCAGCAAATGTGGCATTCAACTGAATGGGGTAAGCATTTAAGTAGTTGCCAAAGCAAATGTCCGATAGTTGATAAGCTGGTTGTATAAGATTTCTTTGCAGTTTGGACATAAAAATCCATTGAGTTCGAGGAACGACATAGCCAAAAGATCGATTTATAGTTTTGATTTTATTCGAAACCTCCCAAGCGGTGGTTTCCACTAGTAATTTTTTCAAAGGTTTTAAATTTACATATTCATTGTTGGAAAGCTCCTCGAGAATACTGCTCGAAATTAAGATTTTTAAGTTGGCTTGCAAGGCGTCAGCAATAGTTTTGATAAACGGCTGAAATACCGGTCGCATATTGTACATCGTTAGATAACTGCAATAATAGCTGGACAAAATGAAACCCATTACCAACAAAAGGCTATAGAATAACTGCAAGCGTAACGGTAGATTTGTTAAACGTAAATTGGCACTGGAATTGTACATAACCAGAGACATACTGTACAAGAGATTAGAGCCAAACGCCCGAGTTGGATGTTTCAGATAGGTCATTACAAAGGCCACATATATCACCCATAAGCCCATGAATAACCAAATAAAACGTCCAAATGGCCAGGCAATATACCAATATCTGGGTAGTTCATCTTTAGCCGGTACCATGACACAAGTATAAGACCACTCTAACGGATAGGAAAAATCAATATCGGCAAAACGATTCTCATATAGGCCACTGTTCAGGGAAATGTTAAAGATATTTTTCTCTATGTTTCTTTGTATATCAGACATTTTAAAATCACTCTCCTGCACCAATTCCAGAGTGTAGTTCATATAATCGGCAAAATTTTCAACTAGTTTGGCGTAGGCTCCCACGAGAACTCCTCCTTCACTTACATTATTTTTAAGTTTAAAAGCTTTTGGTATGTCCTTGTAATAGGGCGAACGCAGGATATCCATGTTGCCATTGATGGTGGTTTAATGTACGATTTGCTACTAAATTGGTAACTAAGCGGAAGTTTACTTTTATAGTGAATAAAAACTGTTTAATGTTGCTTACATTTGTTACTCATGAAATAAATATTGATTCTATTGCAAATGAACATTAAAAAAGTAAAATTAGATTCTAATGTTGTTTAAATAAAGCATGAATGCTATAGATGGCAGTGACGATTTCTTTATACATATGTATTTTCCCACAAGAACAAAGGTCTCGTTACTCAAACGTAAACGTATACGTTGCAGATCAGCTGTTCCCTTTTCTTTTCAAAGCTAACACACTGATAGAAAAATTCATCTTCATATTGATAATGACCTAACATCAAAATTGTGACATCAATGTTACTACAAATAGCATCAATGATGCAAAAAGTAACATCAATCTAATGTCTAACGTCTTCGTACAATTTTGCCAGTTTTACGTGTCATCTATTTTATGGCTATAGTGACATCAATTCGATGCCACATTTTGTGTATTATTAACATTATTTTCACGATAACAATACATTATAAGAAGCAAGAATTCCTATATTCGATTTTTTTAAATTATTTGGTTAAATACAACAAATTTTTAAAGTAGAATGATTACGAAAACCATATGGGGCATGGTTCTGAGAGTTCTGCTGTAAACAAAGGTCGTAATTCAACAAACGTGAATCGAACATCTGTAACGGGTAAGTAAATAATAATATTCTCTCACTTTGACTTAAGTCAATTTCAATGACTTTGACTTAATGACAAACTGTCATTAAATTGATGCTAATGTGTATTTTCTCTGATGTTACTTCGTCATCGCACTGAGGACATGTTCGTCATTTCTATGATGCCGTTGTGTCATTCCATTGATGACATAATTTCATTTTGACCCTGAAGGTTGACATTACAATGATGAAAAGTGTCATGGGATCAAACACGAAGACACTTGTCATTGTACTGATGTCAAAATACATCAGCGTTATGACGCCTTTTCTATCAGAGCAATAGCATTTACACATGAGGGTAATTTCTTAAAAGTCGCAATACACTCACACTTCTTTACAAACAAATTTAAATTTGTTTACTTTCAGTCAACGAAAATTTCAAGAAAGCGATTTAATAAAAGCAAATGGCAATAAACTAAGCAGTGTTGAAAATTGAAAGCAAAATAATAAAATAAGACGAAGAAGAGACGTTTTTGTTAGAATTTGCCCCTTGACGACATTTTAAAAATGAGATTTCACTTTCATGTAAATTTTCATGAAATTCTCTTACACATTTTTATACCCTCCACCACAATTAGTTGTGAAGAGGGTATATTAAGTTTGTCATTCCGTGTGAAACTTTTTTATTATTCATCTCAGACCCCATAAAGTGTATATATTCTGGGTCCTTGAGTAATTCTAAGTCGATTTAGCCATGCCCGTATGTCTGTCCGTCTGTTGAAAACACGCTCACTTTCGAACAACTCAAAAGAAATGAACAAACTTGGTGCCAAATTGCTTGTAGTTATCCTAGGCAGTTTGGGATTGAAATTCAGCAAAATCGGTGCAGTAGGACCAGAGCTATGAATCAAAATGTGGAACCACCATCTAAAAAAAATGATAATTTCGTTACAAAAAATAACATAAATGGTGGAACAAGGCACGGAATGAGATAAGATTTTGCAAAAATTTGTTTTATTTCGTGAAGATCCGTCCGTAATTTACCCTAGGCCCCATATAAACACTACTCCCGGAAAACAGTTTAGTACGCCTAAAGTCGATAAAAATAATGCTATCATAACAAAATTTGGTACGATACAGTTTTATAGTACTAGAAATTACACTGTGAATTTTTTGAGAAGATCGGTCTATAATTTACCCTAGGCCTCAAAAAAACCCTTCTCCCGGAAAACAGTTTAGTACGCCTAAAGCCGTAATAAATAATGCTATCAAAATAAAATTAAATACTTCACTACTCACACTAATAAATTTCGTTATGCTCGGTTCATAATATACTATATTATATATAGGCCCAATATAAAGCCCACTGAGCTGTCGGTGGAGGGTATCAAAGATTCGGCACAGCCGAATATAGTACTCTAACTTGTTTTTTTTTTTAAATTTATCGTACAGGTAACCCTCCTACAACACGGTAGATAGGTTCCTAGAAAACGCCGTGTTGTAGGAAAACGTGTAATATGAGGCTAGGAGACAGTGTAAAATATAAATTTTTTTTAATTTAATATTTTCTTTAAATTCATTGTTTTTATTAGAAATATGTACATACACACAAAAAAATACATAGAAAAAATTAAACAAGAGTTACATTTTTATTCAAATCTAACTAAATCGTAATAGGTATGCAAAAATTAGTACTTTTGTACTATTTTGGTAGAATGTTACCAACTCAATCATGATAAAGTTGCAATTCCATTTTATCGTGTTAGAATGAAACAGTGTAGTAGATGAGCAGATTTCCGCAATTTTTCTTTCGTGTAAGATCGAAATCGTTTTGTAGGAAGCCGACTTGTAGGAGGGTTACCTGTACTTTCAAGACAGTAGATTCATGTGTGAATGCTATAAATAAATATAAATGTAAAAATAGTAGGGTGTTCAATTAGTCGGGGTTTGTTTTTTTTCGATTAAAGGATTAAGCGATATTTGGCATTTTTAACTTATTCGATTAAATAAATAATATTAAAATAAAATAAATAACATTTTAAAATTAATCGATTAATCGAATAATTCTAAATCCAGAAGTTGTATTAATTACGACATTTGTTTTCGATTGATTCTTTTTTAATTAAAACTTGTCAACGTAGCTCCAAATTGCAAATTGGTTTTTTTTTGTTGTTTTCTTACGAAGACAGTAGAATGAAGCAGTTTGTTTTTTAATTTTGTTTTTTCTTTTTACCCACTTACAACTACAATTCGAGTCAGAAAGAACCCAACCAATTGTAGGGGAATGTAAGAAAAGATAAACGCACTGTTTATTGTTGGTGTTTTGTTTTGGCTTTGATATTGTTATAAGTAAGACTTTTAGTGTTTATAATTCTTATTCGCTTTAGGGTTTTATTTGTATAATATTTTTGGCCTTTCTAAAATCTTTGGAAAAGGTTTCCTGATGAGCTGGCCTAAGCAACCAGTGAAATGCGCATAGAAGCTAGCTTTCCCTCAACAATAAATTTCAGTGTATTTATCAAATATGAAAAACTGGGAATTTAGCACGTCATACGGAAATCGTATTAATAATAAATTTTGTATTCCCGAAAATAACTTTGATAATAGCTCCAAATTGTTGCTTCACTTTCGGGCACTTAGATTTTAAAAGATAATTTTCTCTAGAGAATCGATCGAAGAATTTTGTTTAAAATATTTATTCGTTTAAGCATCTTCTTCAAGTACTATGTTTCCATAGTTTTTCATTTTGGTTTCCCAGTACTTCCAGGTTATATACGCCGTCACAAAATTAAACAAATTTACGTTTATCGCCTTATAAACATATCGTCATATCTCAAAAAATTTTTTTTAATTTTAAGTTAATTAAGCAAAGTGTTCCTTCATACTTTCTCGTAACAAAAAATCGGTATTTTATCTCAAACTGAACCGATGTTGTAGCAAAATATATCTTTAAATCGGAACATTTTGAAAACTTTAAATTGTGCGATTTATTGCATAATATAGGACAAAATGGAAATAATATGGCGAATATCATATACAATAATATTGCAAGTGTATGGGCCGCTTAAAGTCCGAAAAGCGTGAAATCTGTAATCACTTTTATTTACCTCTAAAAATCGTATTTTAAAGAGTTTGTTATTTTGTTTGTTTGTTATTTTCAAGTAGAAATAAATTTGTTTTTTTTCACACAAAATCAAACGTTTTAGCAAATTATTCCGCAAATTAGTCATAAAAAGAAGAAATCTGTGATCGATTTTATTTTCTTCACAGATAATCGATACGAAAAAGTAGAAAACTTATTTCTTTTATTTTATAAAAAATACATTTTTAAAAGCAATTTATTTAGTAAAGTCACTGTGCATTAATTTTCTTTAACAAAAAAGGGGCATATTTTAAGGCTTTTTCTAAGAAAAAAAACCTTCAGTGCCTCCATTCAAGAGCTTTTTTCAAAACTTTGTGCGTATTTAAAAAGGCCGATTTTAGCTTTGAAATTTTGTTTGTTTGTTTTGTGTTCAAACAAAATATCTGTCTGTCGCCTGCCTTTATGTTTGATTAATTTTATTAAATAAATTCAAAGTTGGCAACCGATGCCCCTACCGTTTTAATACCGTTAAAATCAGTGTTCGAAAATAAACAGTACGTTATTAAGCGTTCGGCTCAGACACTCAAGAACGATATCTATTTTTTAGTGATTGTGTAGACGAACACAACCCTTAAGAAAGAGCCGAACATTATATATTGTTCTTTTCTTCGGTAAAAAAACAGCACAATTGTAGTGATACTGTTTGTGATAATGTTTGTCTACATTATATTTTAATTTCTATATTTCTTTTTTACATTGATAAAGAAATTTTAGCAACGACCGCACCACGAACAGCTTGTGTTTATTGTTTGTGCAAAATTATTTTGCTGGCTTTTTGTTTTTTTTTTCGTATATGTATTTTGTTTTTGTAAAAAATGTGTGGTTCCCAGCCAAAAGGGACGAACATTAATGAGCCGAACCGAACACAATGAAGATTGTGGATTTAAAAACAAAAACCGAACGGAATTATTTCTTTTAATGATATTCTATACAAACACTATAAGCGTTTGTGTTTTCCACAAATCTACCGAACCGAACACTAAGGAGCGATATTAATGTGCTGTTTCCAAATGACAGGCAAGTAATTGTGTAGTGAAATTTATATAAAAATAACTCAGTTTTTTTTAGCGATTTTCATATAAAAGTTACTACACAATCAGCTTTTTTTTTAATTTCTTAACCTATTCCCACGAAGCTCTTCGCTTGTCTGCAGGAAAGAAACCAGAGTCTCTGGCGGGAATCGAACCCGCAACCACGGCGCTGATAGACTTGCTCGCAACCAGTTAGCCTACCGGGGCACTCCGGGGCTAGAATTTATACCACTACCGGAATTATTATGTGCGGTATAGTGGCATTGATAACGATACCTAAGCTTATTTTTTTGCGATTTTATTGATACCGGTAGGTATAACCGTTTGTTTCAGTATAAAAAAAATATAAACTTTTCAAGGAGTACAAAAGAAATTTAAAGTTAAAACGCTTGTGTTAAAGGAAAAAGTATTTGTTAACTTAAAGGAAATAAAAAAACGAAATTCTTGCTTAAAATAAAGCCCAGCGGTAAATATTGAAAGGACCGGAAGTGGCAGGCCTTTTTGAAGGCCTCTATGCTCCTTTCTAAAAGATTCGCTTCCAATGATATCCTGCCCTCAGAAGTATGCCTTGTAGAAGGCAAAAATTTCTTTTTTAAGACCTTTCAAAATATTCAGTTCACATTCGCTACTCCTTTTTTTAAGAAGGGAGAAAGAAAGTTGTTGCTCAGTTTTATTTATTTTTATTATCAGTGACCTTCCTTACTCCCTGCTTTGGGAAGGGGTCGAAGTTGATATTAAAAGGAGTGTGGAAGGGCATGCTCCCAATGGCAGTCTGTGTAAAAAATAAATAAGTATGGAATGCGGCGAGGAGGGCTTGTGGCTGCTAAATAAAGCCTTTTATTCAAGTTACCGCTGGGAGCCTTCCTTAAAAAAAATCAAGATTATTGTCTTAAAGGAAATTGTTTGATCTTAAAAAAAATTTTCATCTACAAAACCAGAAATGCCCAAGGTGTCCTAATTATACTCTGAAAATTTAAGAATGGGATATCCATAAGTTTAAGAGTAATGCAAATTTATTTACAGGCGCAAATCACTTTTAAACCTGAAGTGATCATTTTGAATTACTATTTTATTAATTAGCACAATCTCCATAAGTTTAAAAGGTATCCAAAACATGTGCTCAAATTTATGTAGAAATTTAAGGATCTCCATAACCACCATAATTGTATGGGGGCTCCCATAAGGATTGGAAATAAATCAATTAAAATTGTCTTAGGTCTATTATAAAAACTTACGCATGCAAAAAAATGTACCGAATTCGATACTTGATTAAAAAATTCACCAAAGGCGAAATGAAGCTAAAGTTAAATCATGAACAACGATATGCAATATAAGGGGGTAGGACTATAAATAGCGGGGCGAAATTTACAAAGAACAAAAAGTGCTGTGTTTTGGGGCGAGACAAAAATTTGTTTTCTGTTTTAGAAACTTCGTGACTGGACTCGCTTTATTTTACAATGTGTAACACTTTGAGTAATGCCAAATGTTTACGTTTGTTCAAACCTTTTGCGTTCTTAATTAGGGTGATTGACTGTTTGACAAAGTTTAAAAGCATATTTGCAGACAAATCAAAAATACTTGATTTTCGTACAAGCATAAAAAATATTTCTCAAACTGTTTGCGCCGCCAAGTGCTTAATTTAATTATTTAAGCTAAAAATTTGGAGAAAAAAAGCATAACAAATTTACACGAATAATTATTTTGTTTGTGTCGTTAAATTACAAACGGAAAGTGCCGCTTATGTAGTTTATTTGGCTCTTAACCCTTTGAACGCTTATAAAGCAACAATTTCTTATGCGCCCCATACACTTTTCAATTCAATTGTCAACTGAGTCTTTCAACTGAATTGATACTTGGCCACACACTTCTTCAACTGAATTGAAAGATTTTAATTCAACTGTCAAATTTAGATTTTTTTACAATTTTACAAAAATTTATTTTCTCTCCAAGTATCCATGTTTGCCACCAATGTCATTTTTTTATTTAAAATTTTATTGAAATTAAAGACAATTTTAAAAATATTTCACTTTTTCTTTGCAAAAAAAAATTACAAACATAAATTTTGACAGCTGATCAAGAGACTTAAGCACACACAGTACAATCGAATTGAAAGACTTGGAGTCAACTTGAAAAAATCAAAATCTTTTGATTTTTCTTCAACCAACTCGACAACCGTCAAACTAATCAACTGACAAGGCCATACACGCTTTGATTTGGACAACAACCGACTCAGTTGACAATTGAATTGAATCGTGTATGGTCTGCTTTAAACGATTTTCAAAATGTTTAGATATTGGAAAATAACACACAAGGCGAATTTATTTTTCAGGTGGCGTTGAAAGCACAAGTGTGCTACTTGTTTTCTAAATTAGAGAGAGAAATTAAAATTATCACTTTTTTATAAAAGAAATTAATAAATTCACTTCAATCATTCGCAGTTTTGAAATTTTTTTATTATAAAAATAATATTTTTAACACTTTTCATTCAACTTCTTCTCAAAACAAAATCATATTTTGACGTTTGACCATATATTTTAATTCGCCGTGGAAACAGCTGATGAACGGCTGACGAGATGAGTTTACCTGTTTGAATTCGCCTTGGGTACCTGTTATGAATTCGCGTTGGCCACCACCGTTTACATGAATTCGCCTTGAATGTATGAATGTATGCATATGAAATTTTGTTTTTAAAGCCAACATAAAAGACTTCTCCAACATAACAGAATTGCTCTTCGAGAACCCCGGCATAGTTCAAGTGTAGCACAATGAAATTGAAACTAAATATTTTTCAAGCTAAAAATAATTTTATTAGACTTCAAGAGAAAATATAAAAAATTAATAATAAATATTTAAAAACAAATATTAAACCTTAATAGTAATGACACCTAAATTTCGATAATCAGTCAGACAAACTTTCCGTCTGTAGGCCAATATGAGTAGTTAATCAAATGTTATTGTTTGCATTAATAAAAAGCAAAAAAATTATTGTGTAAATAATACCATAACGAATTAAAATAGAAAATAACAGATGGCAAAGTTTAAACAGTGGCAATAAAAACATAACTAGAACTACTGCGCAAAATTATAAAATTGAAATAAAAAAAGCCAGTAAGAGTGCGTTATTCAGCTATGCCGAATCTTATATACCTTTCACCATGGTGCGATAGGAACAAAAAGTTATATAAATAACAATACTTTGCTATCTTTTACTATGGCTGATGTATTTTGTATTTTGAAGGATTTTGTGTATGGATCAGAGAACTGCAACGAATACTAAAATTTGGAGTATATTCAATCATTAACTCTGAATTGTTATAATTCAAACCGTTTTTGTTCAACAACAAAAATGATTTTGGAGTAACGAGCTCATTTCAAACAATCAGTTTGAATTCTTGTACTCTCCTCGAACATGAACGTTTGAAGTTTTTTTTTTTGGTATGACTGCACATCACTGCAAGGAAACGAATCGGTGTTCGCATCATTCTTGCAATATTCGTTTTCAAATGCGATATTATGTTCATTTAGCTGCAACATGTATGATGGAGTCGTTTCAATCATTAACGCGAAAATTTAAGTACAAACCATTCATGTAAACAGTTTCGTTCTCGTTTGAGCATTATACATATGTATGTATCAGTCGCAACATTATTGGCTCAAAAAATACAAATGTTTGAATGAATGTACATATGTAAGCCCATATTGTTTTTCATATTGTGTTCATACATTTTTAGGAAATATGAATAAAGTGAAAAAAATGTTAAAAAATCGTAGCCCAAGCTAAATTTATTTGAAAATTAAATTGGCGAAAAAGTTGTCTGTATGTATTTACATACATCTATTATTTAGCTGACGAAATATACAAGACAATATAATAAAGTTTGGGAAAAATAATGCTGGGCTATTGTGGTAGTACTTATTATGCTTCGAAGTATTAAATAAATAACGGATGTATTTATTTTTATTGATGATTTTAAGGATGGCTAAAACCGACTGAACAAGCTCCAAATTCTTATAAATTCTCTCATATGTCTTCAAAAACAGCATATTGCTCTGATTGTAATTCCTCACTGGAATCGCATAAAAAGGATTTAAGAAAACATGCCGAGACCAGTCGCTACAAACAAAATAAATTAATTTTTTTACTACAAATTTTTATTTGGGGATTTCCTCTTAAAATTTTTTTACTATTTTTAAAAAAATTTTACATTTTAAAATTTGGTCAGAAAAAAAACCAAGAGAAAATATTAACTTTTTAAGGTTTTGATTTTCAGTTTGGGGATTGTTTTTTAATTTTTTGGGGACAAGAAAAAAAGTACCTGGCAGCCCTGGCAACATAATATAAAATCTCGCTCTTAAATACCTAAGATCAAAAAAATTAAGAAATAAAAAAATTGTACTTTTAATTAATTTGCTGAAATAGGTAGAACAAAAAAAATTACTTGGTGATTTGTCTAAAAACATATTTATTTAAGTATTTAAGTTCGCTTTGTGTTTTCTAATAAAATTAATTTTTATTTATTTACATATTTTGTCTATTTGTTTAAAACGCAAAATAATTTATTGCTTATTTTTGTTAGAAGAGGAAAGAGATCAATCTCTTTTTAGTTGAGGTAAACAATGATGAGCAAACAAATAAAGAGTGTTTTTTAAAGCACGCTGGAACTTACGAAATTTCAAGTGACAATGCATCTGACATCAGCTGTTTTTTATTAACAAAATTGTTTGTGG
The DNA here is from genome assembly GCA_949318255.1 of Pollenia labialis. Classification (NCBI taxonomy): domain Eukaryota; kingdom Metazoa; phylum Arthropoda; class Insecta; order Diptera; family Polleniidae; genus Pollenia; species Pollenia labialis. The sequence goes on along the minus strand of OX439143.1, from coordinate 32,140,188 downwards.
CCGCAAAAATAATTAAAATTTTAATACATATATATTATTATAGTAAATAAGTAATAAAACAGATAAAAATACACAAATTAATTATTCAAAATGTTTTATTTTTATTTTTCATAGGTAATGTCAAATGTACGTTACATACCAACATGTGAACATGTAAATTACAAATCTTATGTAAAACTCAAATTTTGACATACACATGAAATCAAATGTGGATAGAAAAGTGACATTCCACATGACAAATACACATAATGTGGACATATGTAGCTTAAGCAAAACACAACTTAAGCCTATAGTACACGAAATGTAAAAAGCTACATGCGCATGTGGTTCTGACGTAATTTTGTCGTCATCACACAACACGAACTTGCTATTGTGGCTTTGTAGTGTCGTCAAAATTACGTCAGAACCACATGCGTATGTGGCTTTTTACATTCCGTGTACTATAGGCTTTACTAAACAGTGTTTTGACATTTGGAAACTGAAATTACAACAAAACAAATGCCCATCCATTGGGTCGTCGCAAAAGCCAGATGTTAATTCCTTAAAGATGTCAAAACTTGTATACATTTTGCTTATACATGTACATGTGTGTTTACGTTGAATGTTGTATGTAGTAGTAATATAAATTGAGTAAGCTAAATTGTGTATGTGCCCTGCAAATAATAGGACCAGTCCAAACACGCGTGTAAGGAGTAGTCAACAAGGGACTAGGACTAGTCCAAAAGTAACCCAAACGTATGGAAACAACATGGTCTATTAAACATTACGATGTCCTAGGGCAGGACCATATAACCCATCTTTGGACTACAACGGAGTAGTTTTGAAACTACTCCATTGTAGGTATACACAAGAGTGTTAGTTTTAACTTCGTTTAAAAACGAAAACATGTCGTTAAAAAACGAAGACATGTCATCTCACTACAAACACTTTTTAACAATGGCATGGCCCATGCTTGCATTACATCGGACCAGTCCATGGAGTAGTCCATTTCATGAAATTGGATCAGGTGGTCCAATAATATGTGCAGGGTATCTTTCTGTTCGCACCCTACAAATAATATTGGACCACCTGATCCAATTTCATGAAATGGACTACTCCATATGATGATGACCAGGTATGTTATTTTATTCACATGGAATTCATGATACGAAATTAAAATCCATGTGAATTAATAATTTCATTCGGAAATTTTCACATGTGGAATTCATGATAAGGGTGAATATTACTAAATAAATTTTTTCTGCGCAAATCAAACGTTTGTTCAACTAATGCATTTGTTTAACGTGGTCTGTGTTTTGTTATTTTTGTTTTGATCACGCCATTTGTGTTGATTGTTGCGGCCTGTTTTTACACATTGGCACTTCACTACCAAAAAAAGCTTTCTGTCTTTTTCTTCGAAAGCTGCCTTCGCAACTGATTTGGGCCCTTTTCACACGTCACTTTTTACAGTTCTGTTAGTATCCTGTGCCATAGGCCCGAATTCATTGTCATACATACCTATGTACGTTGAACTGCGAATTGATCTTTGGAATAATCATTTTGTTTTTGATAAAAAATTAATTTTTTCTATATTGTTTACAATTTCAAGTTCCATCGGGCTAAAAAAACACCCGTTATATCAAAACTAATATTTTTGTTTTATTTTTACCGGTTTTACGAAATAAATTGAGAGTTGTGATAAGAGATCAATAAAGCAGTATGGAAAGAGCATTGTATGCAGGGCTGTCAGATATGGCGATTTCTCGCCAAACGTGGCGATTTTGAAATGTGTTTGGCGGCGGGATTTTCCATTTGGCGACTTTTATGGCGATTTTTGATATAACTGGCGATTTACTTGGCTATTTTTACCATTTATATTCACCCTTATTGTGTTTGGCGTATTTTAAATACGCCTACGAATGTTTGGTAAAAGATTAATGAGAACGTGAACTTATTTCCTTTAATCTATTACCAAACAGTCGTAGGCTATTTTAAATAAGCTAAACACAATAAGGGTGATTATTTCAGCAATTTTTTAACAGTTTGTCATTTTGTGTTATCATTAGAGTTTTTTTTCCCGGACTTTTTCGATTCCCGGGAAAGCGGGACATTTTTTTAAGTTTCCCGGGATCCCGGGATCCCGCTCCATATAAATAATACAAAGTAAATTTTGTTTTTAATTAATGAAAAAAACTTTTATAAAAATACGTAAGGGAACTTGTTTACAAAGAAAGTAAAAGAAATGGTTCAATACTAAAAAATTAATTGAAGATTGAAATAGGAACTTGAATTATTACCTATCACGCTTTTATTACCTATAATTATGCTTTTATTCCGTATTATTATGCTCTAGATACAAGATAAAAAGATAACATAAACATAACAATTTAATTCATAAAACAATAATAAAAACAAAATAAAAATTGAGGTACTCAAGATATGTGATCAAAAAGTTAATTAATAAAATAGATAAAATATTTTAAATAAATATATAACATTTTAACGGCTTAGGAAATAACTTTCTGACATACTCAAAGCGCTTAGTAAGTCGTCAAAAACTATATTACTGATTTTTTTTACGAATTATCATGTTACCGAAAAATTTCGTTCTTTTTTAACGAGGTTGGACAAATAGTTAGAAGTGCACCGTTGTAGCATGCTTCGGATTCACAATCAGAAGCAATTTTTTCTTTTTTATAAACAACGTCTATATCAGTCAAATGCATGTCAAGGTTTTTCAAGTTGTATGTTGTAGTATCTTACGCGAGTCTTCGGTTTCCCCGCACTTCACTATTATATAAACCAACACAAAAAAAAGAAAAAATTTGTGTTTATCACCTAATAAACATATCGCTCCTTCATTGCATCATAGTCATATCTCAAAAAATAAAAAATTGTAAGTAACCTTCTCGTATTATATCTCAAACTGAACCGTTATAGCAAAAAATATCTTTAAATCGGTAGATTTTGAAAACTTTAATCGCATTTTGCCAAGATCGTTTGTTTTTGTAAATATGACTATGTTGCAATAAAGAAGCGATATTATTAGGTATCTTCTATTTTTAAGACTTGTTCATGGACAATAAAAATTTAATGCCTGCATCTTATTTTGAATTAATGTACTTTATTAACTCTTCACTTCGCTAAATGTAATAATTTTCAACTGTTGCACTGCACATTATGCTTTTAGTAGATTTATTGCATCAGGAGACATTGATTTAAATATGTACTCACTTCTTGTAATTGATCTAATGCGCAACCCATCCACAGATGCTAATTTTTAGAGAATAGAAAACTAAATTTTAAAGTATAAATAGCTGTTTTCTGAAATTATGAGGAATTTTTTATTTCCCGGGATCCCGCAAGAAAAATCCCGGGAAAACGGGAAATAAAATAATTGAAATTCCCAGGGCCGGGAAATCTCGGGAAAAACCCTAGTTATCATTAATAATATAAAAAAACCTTGCAACTTTTTGTCACATGATTTTTGTTTTGTTATCATTTGAAGTGAATTTTATATGCAGTCACTATTTAATTCTAATAGGTCAAAAATCGGTGAGGCTGAAGTGAACGATCTTATAGACTTGTGTTCTTAATTTTTGTTTTTTAACCGAATATATGATCTTCATTTTATGTTATTTAAAAAAATGAGAAACAAAACTAAATTTACTTTCGGCGACTTTTTTGTATTTTTTTTTAGTTTTTGGCGAATTTGGCTGCAAAATTATACTTGCTTTTTTTGTATGCAAAATTTAATTTAAAAAAAAAGAAGAATAAATTTGATAAAAAAAATTGATACATAAACTGAACAAAATTGAGGTTTGGCGATTTTTGGCGATTTCTGACATCAGCTTTGGCGATGGAGCTCAAAAAAAACCTGACAACCCTGATTGCATGCTTTTTTCATTATCATGGTTCTTTTAAAATAAATAAAATAAATTCCCTGTTCCCCTCGTTTGCACCCTTAACAAGTATTATTATTATTTTGTAGCTGTGTGTGATTTTACTGTGTAGGTAATTGTTGTTTTAAATTATTTCTTTTTCATTTTCTCTTTTTTTTTGCATTTAGCCCTTTAAAATATCTTTTTTTCTGCTTTAGTATTATTTCTTGCCATTTCTTTAATTGTTTTTTCTTTTTTGTAAATTTACTGCCTGCTTGTAGAACGCGAGTACAAAAGTGACTCGTTTAACTAACTTTTAAATTAAAAACAAAAATTCAAAATTAGTTTTTCTGTTTTATGACTGTTTTGTTTTCTTCTTGAATTTCATCAGTGTTAGTGATGTACACGTAACATTTAAACAAAAACAGCGTGCTTATGAAAAAACCACTAATAAGGAAGTTAACAAATATTAAATGTTTCTATGTAAGATACTTATGTTTGTATGTACATATGTATGTACCTCTTAAAACTATGTACCTATCTGTAAAATATTGAATTCGCCAACTACAATATGGCGTTAAAAGGCTGACTTGTTTTAGAATATTTAGAAAACATTTCATAATATTAAATACCTATTCAGAATATTAAATACCTAATACAAGCACCTGCTTTAGAGATAAAAACGGCTAACATTTTTAAATTTAACCAAATACATACCTATCAAACAAGTTTAAATGATGGCTTTCATACTTTTTAAACTTAAAACATGTTAACTTTATAGTACATAATAGATAGAGGAACATATCATATTAGAAAAAACTTCATACAACAATGTATAGCGGAGACATATTTGCAATATGTTTCAATATAAAAAGTATTCTGTAAAAGAAAAAAGCTGATACCAGAAATATATTGAATACACCAAATTAAATATGTACGTTCATGCTAAAAACAATTATCTTTAAACATAATTTGTTTTTCAATGAAACCAAAAATAATATTATTAATAAACTCTTTCAGAAATAACTTTTTTATAAGTAATAATTGCATAAAAGGAAAAACATACTTAAAAACATATTTCATAAAATTTTATAATTTTACTATACAAATTTTCATATTATTCGAATGTGTATTCTAAGTCAAATTACAATCCTCAGAAGCTTTTATACTTTAATAGTCTTATTCCTTCAATATTTTCCAGGAATGTTTTGTATGCACTAACAAAATTTTTTGTTTGTATAGTCTAGGTTCACACTATGAAAGTTTTCTTTCAGAAAGCCTGAGTTTATGGGTGAGAGAGGAGAAAAGAAAGCATGTTCTCTTCCCCTCTTACTAATAAACTCAGACTTTCTAAAAGAAAACTTCCATAGTGTGATCCCAGACATATTTCTGTTACGAGGCTTACTTTAGCTATTTTTGGCTAGCAATGAAGTAAATTGTAAGGAAAATTTATACAACTTTTATTTTACAATTTTGTTATATCCGTTATGTACTGTAATAAGCCTGGCATATAATGTTTTTATATAATATAAACTTAAATCTGACAAGTTAAACTGTGTCGAATCTTATCTTCCCTTGACGTATAAAAATCATACAAAAACCTTAAATTCAGGAGTACACTTGTATAGGGGCCAGACAAAATAATGGTCCGAACTGAGCCAAATTTAGTTTTCCTAATTCATATGGTATGGACGCAACTATTTTGGTATTTATTTTTCTGTAACTGGGAAATTTATGAACTGATTTTGTTTATTTTCATTACTTAAATTCTACAAAGTTTATTGAAGTTGAAGGTGAAAACTTTTAAAAGTAAAGGTTAATAGGTAAGAACTTGAGATAAATTGTTAAAAATCAGAGGCAGTCGTGGTATTTTGCTCATATCTCAGACATTAATGGACCAATCTAGTAGAATTTTAATAACAGGCGTTAACAAAGTATATAACTTAACTATATAATTGAATGTTGAAAGAAAACAAATAAAAAAATCGAGTAGAAGTAGTTATTAATTACGCAAAATGCAATCTAAATAAAATAGCTTAACAAGAGAGGTAAATGTTTTTTGAACATTAGAATTACATATATTGCCATTTCTAACCAGCGTTGCCGTTATGACACTAAAGTTTAAATTTTGACCCCTTTTCATGCCAATGAAACTTTTTTTACCCTTTTTTAATTTATCCTTATTGACACTTATTGAACCTTTTTGAAAATAACTACAAGTTTCCGTATTCCTTACGAAAGTTCTCATGAGTTTTGTGAACATACATATGAAAATTGGTAGCATGTCATAACGTCCAGTGGCATAGTGTCCAAGGACACTATTTACAAACAAACTTAATATAGAAACTTGTGGGTTGTAAAAGTAAATTCCTTTTTGATAATATGACTAATTTTGGAATGTACCATTGAATTATTTCTTAGTATTAACATTGATTTATAATTCAAGTATGTATAATTACTTTTGTTTTAGTCTAATGTATTTAATTAATACATACTAATTAACTTGACCCTATTTTACTTTAAAATTCCCCTTTTTTGACTTAAAACCCCCATTTATAACAGCCGTAGCATTGGCGAAAGGCGGAACGTTTTCTTCCGCTCATTTACTCTAATATGTCATACCTAAACAAGAGCGTAAACATTGTCACGAACAGTAGTGTAAACTTTCTTGTTTAATAAAACCCACATGATAGAAATAAAAATGGCGACAAACCTTCTAGATTGACAAAAAACGCGCTGTGATAATCGGATTTTCCAATTGCAAATCGTTTATGCTACGCTGTTTAGGGACGCTTCTTACAAATTTTGTGGGAATTAGAGTTTTTTACTGCTAGAAAACGCTTTCCGCTCTTGTTTAGGTGCGGCTGTAAAACAAACCGTCCTAGCGATCTGCCAAACAAGACTTTACTGTTGGGAATTTCGGTTCGAAAGGTGTATTTTGTATAACATGTATGAAAATGAGAACTTTTGACATAAAAAACGTTTGCCGCTCTTATATAGTTGACTTAGTAAGTGTACAACTTTTAACAATAATAATCTTTTAAATAAACATGTTTTAATGCATGAACGTGTGTTTAAAGCTATGTTTGGTTTGGAAATTATATAGAATTATGTTCTTACTTTAGTTGGCCAATTTAAAAATTTTAAATCACTTTCTTATTGTTAAGCTTGTTAGGTCTGGAGCTTCAATGTAAATAAAACATCAATTTTATTACCGATTTTCCCAACGTTTCGTAGAGTATTTTTCTACTTCTTCAGGGGGCGTTTGTTTAGCACAAAATTAGTTCTACATATAAATATTCGTGAGGGCATTTATATTGGGGTACGAATTTAACCTTTTTAATATCGAAAAGCTAGGAGTATAAATGGATGTTTGTATATAAATCTAATTTACATGTAAAAATCACTTCATTTGGCCATTTCCATAATAAACTCTTTATTCCAGAAGGTCATTTGTAAGAATTGTTCAATTCGTTCAGAAAGTTTTGCAAATTTTGTTATAATATCGGAAATATAATGGTTATATATCTGAATACATGTTAAAGAAAATCGCTACAATAGCCCTACTGATGAGTTATAGTAATGTGTGTGTGTGTATGTATGTGTTTGCCGTGGTGTGTTTTTTTGTTTTTGTCGAATTTCTTGGCGCTTACGGTAGTCGTCAGTCAGTTGTTCGTCACATGTTCGACTCGTAAGACTTAAAAAAGCCGCTAATAAAACAGCTGTCGTGTGTTTCCTATTTTCTTCTCAGTAATTTTTGCAAAATAAGAAAACTAACGTTTGTTTTTCTTTAACAAAAAAATTGTTGCAAATTTTTTGAAGATTGTTATACAACTGCTATAAAAAATTCAATTTGTTTGTTTGGTAAAAAGTAAAACAACAACAAAATTAAACTAACGGTTATTAATAAAAAAACTTGTTTTTAAAGAGATAAAAAAAAAATTAAGAGAATATTTTAAAGTGAAACTCTAGTTAGAGAAAAAAAGAAAATTTATTTAGGTATTACAGAATTTTAAATAAGGAATTTAGTCTGTAATCGATTAAAGAAATTTTTGCCAAATCACTTAAAACAAGAAAAACGTGTGCTTTTCCTATTGCTACAAAATATAATAAAAAAGTGACAAAATAAATGTGTTTATAAATGATAAGAAAATTATAAAACAAAACGAAGAAAATCTTATGGAGGTAATTTTAACAAACCAGCATTTTTTTTCTTAAATAACAAAATTGTGTGGCTTTCTTTAAGTTTTTTTTTTAACCAACAAATTATAATTTCTCTTTATTCTTTTGCTAAAAGTCTTAAGATTTTTCTTTACAGGGTAGGTAGGTACATCTGTATGTTTTAATTATTTTATGCAATTTTTTAAATTAAATTATTATAAATAGGTAACACTTTTATTTACATAAATTAAATACTTCTGCACGCTCACATCGAAAGCAGGCAAAGCTTTGATTCAATTTGTCAACGATTAAAAATACCGCGTTAATCATTTTTGCAAATGTTTTAATTGCATTTAATTAGGTTTTTAATACGCAATAAAGTTCAATAAAAATGACATTAAGAAAATTTTAGAAAACAGTGCAAGAAAAGTAAAAAAAATAGTGTAAGCAAAGCATTTCGTGACTAAAAAATGTCATTAACTGCCTGGCCCACAATGTCGAAAAGAATATTTGTTTCGAATATTTATATTGAAAACAAATTTTAGTTTTTTATTATTGTTTTAAATACCTATAAAAATTAGAAAGAAACGTTCGACATTGTGGGCCAGGCAGTTAATGTTCCGTTATATTTGTGCCCGTTTACATTAAAAGATTTTTATCGCCGCAACTCTTAGGCGGCATTTATATAATAACTTTTCAGACATGTCTAACGCACCCCATACACGTTTCAATTCAATTGTAAACAGAATTGAGTCTTGGCCACACACTTCATAAACTGAATTAAAAAAAAACCTCTATAGCAATTGCTGAAAAAAGAAAAATTATTGCATTAATGGTTATTGCAGAATGCATTGATGACGAAAAGAAGAAAAGCAACGAAAAATTTTGTTGAAAAAACAAGAAAAAGTTCAAATAAAAAATTGATAAGGGAACTGAAAACAACAGCCGGGCGCGTTTAAAAAAATAATTTTTTTTTATAAAATAGGTACTTAAATTTTTATTTAAAATTTTATGAAATTTAAGACAATTAAAAATTCTAAACTTTTTCTTTGCTTTTGCAAAACTAACTACAAACATAAATTTTGACAGCTGATCAAGAGAATCGAACACTGACAGCACAATCGAACTGATAGACTCAAGGTATATTTACACAAGGTAAACTCGTTGGCCCATATGTTTGTCAGCTGTTTACCTAAGTTGGAACACCAATGTCAAATTCCGTGTATATGAGCCAAAATTTATACATGTGTGCGTTAAATTTATATGAAGACAATTTTGACAATTCCGTTCCACTCGGTTATTTTTATAGAGCAGCATGTCTACACTCCCAAATGAGTCTACCTTGTGTAAATATACCTTGGATAGACTTACTAGGCAACTCAGAAAAATCAATTTCTTTTGATTTTTGTTCAAGCAACTCCACGACTGCCAAACTAATCAATTGAAAGAGCGATACATGCCTTGATTTGGACAACAACTGACTCAGTTGCCAATCTGAATGAATGTATGTATGTGCTTGGCCCTTACAAACAAGAAATGAGTTTTCATGTTTTTCAACATTTATTAGAAGATGAGACAATGTAAACACTCATGTTTCGAAAAACATTATGTAAAATTTATATTGTAAATGCAAAAAGTTTTTCGTACAGTGTTGCCAGAACTTTTAGAGGTAAAATCAGCAAAAACACATAATTTTGCATCAAAAAATCTGAAAAATCTGCGTCAAGATTTCTTCAATAAATCTTCAAAACACATTTATTACATTTTAAATGTAGTTTATTAAGAAAAAGATATAACATTTTTTTTCAAAATGTTCTGGAATTTAAAAATAGTGCTTAAAAATATCCATAAGTGGGCCTGGAAATATAAGTTTTAAAAAGGGAATTTTTTATTGAGCTCTTAACACAGAAAAGTTTAAACATTTTTTTCGATTTTAACTCGAATGCGATTTTCAGACCATGGCTAATAATTTTTATATTTTTTTAAATCAAAAATATCTATCCGAAACTCATTACTCAGGCTGAGTTGAGATTTATCACGTCTATCTTATTTTAAACAACAAATAAAAAGTTAATTGCTTGACATGTTATATAAACTATTATTGAAAATTTACAAGATATCAAATATTGCAACTAAATACCTATTAAAAATATTTACACAATTTCTTCTAATAAATCTATGTATTTCCCCACGGTTCTTCCATTAATGATTGATATATTTCGTTTATCAATGCAAAAAGTGGAAATAGTACAAACAAAAGTGACAATGAAAAGAAGGTTTTTACCGAGCTAAAAAATCTGCAATTTTAAACCAAAAATCTTCAAATCTGCATTTTAATAATTTTGGGGGTAAAATCTGCAAAATGCAGATAAATCTGCACTTCTGGCATCGCTGTTTTCGTATCATATTCAAAAGAAAACGAAAAATAGACGTGTCTGAAAAGCCATCATATAAATGCCGCCTTACTTAATTACCAAGAGGGGAGAGAGAATAAAAAGACGAACCACAAGTGCGTCTTTTCTTAAGTTTTAAATTTTCTTCCCCCAGTCGTTCTTTCGCATTTATGGGAAGAGTTGAATAGGAGAGTAAAAAAGAGGGCGATAACGAAAATTAATGAGCTTAAGCCGGCACTGGCCGAAAAGTGGCAAAATATTGGGACAGATATCACGAAAAAGTTGTTGATTTCTATGCCAAATGGACTGGAGGCAGTTATTAAACAGAAAGGATTTAGCAACTTAATATTAATATTGAGAAATAACTAATATCCTTATAAAAATTTGGCATGTAGTAAGCACAAAGTTTATTCATAATATACATACCTACCAAACTCTGGCTAACGATTTGCTTGTTAAAGAGCTGCCAAACGTTTGCTAACTTTAAAAAACAGAATAAAAATTACCAATCCATCGATGATTAATACAAAACGTGCTGCATTTTTAATTAATAAAATGTGGCATTATTCAAATTCAGAGTTGATTTATTAAAAGTTAGCAGATGGAGAAAATTTGTTTTGAATTAACTCTGTGCCAACAAGCTGCTAAGCTTAATCGTCATTCTAGTTAGCAGCTCGTTGTACATACGTACCTACGTTGTGTACAAACTGTGGCTAACTCTTAGGTATGAATACAGCTATTAAAGTTTTAAATGAAGTGTATCAATAATTTTGTTCAACAAAATAAAGTAATTTTTGTTTGTTTTTTTTTAATTAATACCTACATATGTATGTACCTACATATGTAATGTTCTAATCGTGAAATTAACGGTGCTCTCTGGGCCAATAATTTAGTCCGCCACTACCTACATAATTTCCAAGTTGTTAACTTTTTTATTAAACAAAATCATAGAAATGGGGTGTTTTTATTTATTCTTCCACAGTAGTTTTTCATTCGTTATTGCCAAAAAACAAACAATTGTATTATCTGCTTTTTCTAAATTCTTTTGCTTTGCCTCGTGGTTTTTTTCCACTTTAATGATTTTTTTTCCTAAAAAAAGAAATTCTCGTCAAAAATATAAAGGAACCAAAACTAAAAAAAAACAACAAAACTAAAATAACTACAGAACATAAACAACAGCAAAACTTAAACAACAACGAGGTACCTACTTTAAAATATTTTTTTGTATACATATGTAGGTTTGTTTCTCATTTTCCTCTTCCTCTAATTCTGAGATGTTTTTTCTCGTTTTACTTTTTTTTATTGTTATCATTTTTTGTTGTTGTCAAAATGTTGTTTTACATTATTGTTGTTTTTTTTGCAAATATTGTGCAAAACTAAAACAATTTTAGACCGACTAAATAAAGTTTTAAAAAGTACATACCTAGGTAGGTATCATACTTTTTTCTTTTATGATGTCTGACAATGACATTCAAAAAGTCCCAGTTCATAAGTTGCAAGTCTTATTGGTAAACTTATCACATTTTCTTTTTTGAATCAGCTTCGGCTTTCACACAATGCCTGTCTTATTGCTAAAATATTACTTTTTACCCGGTGGCGAACGTCATGATGATTCATCATGAAACATACTGACAATGTTAAATCATCAATGACATATGCTGAATTTTCTTTGGCGTCATACATTAATTTTTTAAGCAACTGTCAAAAATATCATAGATGACCAGAACGGATTTTGTTCGTTAGGCTTCCGCGTATTAGTGAGTCCTAACAGACAATATAATCGATATTCAGACAATGTTGCCAAGTTTCAATATACTTCAATGCGGTGATAAACAAGAAAATACATACTACATATATTTAATAATCCGTTATTCAACCTTTGAAAAATAGCAGACAAATTTCAGCAGAGTTCCGTTTTATATCGAGTGATAACAGACAATTTCGATTAGTTTCAACTTTCTTTTATACAGTGAATCTTTCATAAAAATGTCTGCAAAACTGTATTTAGCAGTGTCATTGTCGCGTACTTTCATCGACATTTCGATATTTTGAGACCCAGTTTGTCAGGAGGAATCATAGATGAAAATATCAACTTGACAAAGTCGCTCAAAAAACGCCACCGGGTATGTATGAAGTACACACATATGGTTCGGCTCATGTAAAAAGGCCCTAACTCACATAATTGCAGTTTTACAGGAGAAAGCAAAATCATAAACGAAACTGTATGTATCATCATGTAAAAAAAGTTCTTTAATTGCTTGTAAAACTGATATTTTTGATGCTGCGACATTAAATTCTTGTGACGAGGTGTTGTTGTGGGAAATGTATTGGAATCAATTAAAAAACTCAATTTTGAAAAAAAATAGAGATAGGGCCTTTCTTCATGAGACCAACGATATTTATGTGTGGGTTTTTTACATTACGAATGAGAAAACACAACGTATACCTGCAAATAATAGGAATAGTCCAAACACGCGTATGAAATGTAGCCTACAAGCAGCGTTGCCGTTGTGACACTAAGGCCCTAATTTTGTAAAACACAACGCACGCTAAAGTATTATATTGAAAGCAAAAACAAATTCATAAATATTTTGTAATTTTGTTGTTGCTTTGTACAGAAATTTATTTACCGTTTTAAAATTTTCAACGCCACAAGCAATGGGGCGTATGTAATCTTAAAAACCAATGTGAATTTCTGTTAAAGCCAACAACAAAATTACAAAATATTTATAAATTTGTTTTTGCTTTCAATGTAATTCTTTGTCGTTGCGTTGTGTTTTACAAAATTTTACCCTTTTTTATGCCAATGAGACTTTTTGTGACCCTTTTTTAATTCATCCCTTTGTATCATTTTAACAAAATTTATGACACTTTTTGAACCTTTTTGAAATTAAGTACAACTTTCCACATTCCTTACGAAAGTTGTCACGAGTTTTGTGAAAATACATACATATACAAATTGGTAGCATGTCATAACGTCCAGCGTCATAGTGTCCACAAACTTAAAATATAGAAACTTGTGAGTCCATGCTTTCCTTTCTCAATTTGCTCGAATCGGAGCTGGAAGAATGGACTCCAAGTGAAGAACAAATTACAAAATAAAGAATAAGTATTTGTAAAAAATTATAAACATTCAGGGGTGTTCTGAAAATCGAAAACGTAAAACGCAAGAATTTTAAGCGTCGTTTATTAATAAGATTTCTGTAGTACAATAATTTTATGACAAATATTATACAATTATTTCTCTATTAAACAGAATTTTATAACAAAAATTATAAAAATTAAATTTAAAGTGCATTAAAAACAACTTCCAAATTCTTGCGTATTATCAAAAGAATGTACCAGTGAATTGTTTCTTAGTTTTAAGATTGATTTATAATTGAAGGATGTATAATTACTTTTATTTAAGTCTAATGTGTTTATTTAATACATACTAATAAAATTGACCCTATTTTACTTTAAAATAACCCTTTTTTGACCCTTTATTTTCTTAAATACCCTTCTTATGCCACTTTCGAAATTGTCAACGGCAACCCTGCGCACAAGGGACTAGCACTTAATTTACATGATGAATTTTATGACGTCTAATTTTAGACGTCATTTTTTGTTTGATAGCAAACGGTGTAGAGAAGAAAGAGGAAGAGAAAACAGAAATCATGTCTATTTTTCTAACCCTCTTTCTTCTCTAAATTCATCATGTAAATTGAGTGTACGACTAGTCCAAAAGTAACCCAAACGTTTGGAAAAACCATTGTCTATTTAACATTACGATGTCCTAGGGCAGGACCATATAAGCCAGCTTTGGATTACAAAGTATTAGTCTTAAAACTACTCCATTGTATACGTTAAAAAAAAGACATGCCGTCTCGCTACAAACACTTTTTAACAATGTCATGGTCCATGCTTGCATTACATCGGACCAGTCCATGGAGTAGTTCATTTAATCAAAATGGACCACCTGATCCATTTTGAACGGCATGTCTTAGTTTTTTAACGACATGTTTTCGTTTTTAAACGAAGTTAAAAGTAATCCTCTTGTGTACACAATGGAGTAGTTTTAAAACTACTCCTTTGTAGTCCAAAGATGGGTTATATGGTCCTGCCCTAGGACATCGTAATGTTAAATAGACCATGTTTTTTCCATACGTTTGGGTTACTTTTAGACTAGTCCTAGTCCCTTGGGGGCTACTCTTTACACGCGTTTTTGGACTGGTCCTAATATTTGCAGGGTATTTATTTATTTCATACATATGTATGTATGTATGTAGGTATACTACCTACGCATAGCTTAGAAACATCAAAAATAAGAAAAACAAATTTTGCTTATAAAATCTTGACTAGACTAACAGCAGTTACATTGAGAAAGATAGCCCAAGAGAACGCAAAGAATTGTTCTATTTTACCGCTATTTGGCAGCGCAGCTTGTGAGACATAATGGATTTATGTTTTCATAGGCCTATCACACACGTGCGTACTTGTCTTGGCACAAAATGACAGCTTATTGGCAAGAGAGGCGAGGAGAATGGTTTTTTCCTGGCATATTTTTTGAACCAGCTTCAACCCCGCACAAGCAGCACAAAACCAATACATGCACAGTTAAAAAAAAAAGAATGCATTAAACACTAATATGTACATAAAATTGTATGCCAGATGAAATAATCCCGTGTGTGACTGAAAGAACAACAATTGTGCGGCTTAAAAAATGTTCTCGGCTGTGATTGCTGATACCAAGGCCCATCTTTCAATATTAAATTATCGATGACAAGTGTTGATTTTACTTTGGTGTCATATATGAATTTTTAAAGTATTTGTCCAAACTGTCATAGGTAGATGACCAATATTTATTTTGTCTTGTAGGCGTCCATTTGTTTGTGAGTCCTAACAGACAATATCATCAACTTTCATTGGGGATTTTTTTCAGGTAGAGTGACAAGGAAAACACAGAATAAACTCAAGTAATAAATGGAACAGAAAAAAGAAATGGTCCGCTATTTTTTTTATTTATTCATTGACGGAGACGTGTAGCAGACAAAGTCCTGCAGCGCTCACTTCGTGATCTATTAATAACAGACAATGCCGCTAAGTTTTTCCTTTTAAGAGAACAGTGACATTGCAAAGCCGTTGTCATGCATAACTCCCTAACTATCAACTTGTTACTGACTCGGTTGCGATTATTCATCGATGAAAATTTCATGATGACAATGTCGCTCATAAACGCCACCGGGCTTGTACGAAACTAAAAAACGACATGTAACTATTTTGTATATGTAAAAATTATTTTTGCTGATAGAGAGCAATAAACCTCACTTAACGCTAAAAAATTTAACTTGCAACAGTGTAATTCAAAATATTTAAGAAATCTCCGACCGAATTTTACGTATACAAAAATTTTTGGTAAATAAATTTCTTCGCGGCTGATGTTGTTGACTAGAAGAGCTAAAATATTACCATATGAAAGTCCTATTTGGGGGGGGTGGGGAGAATATAAGAAATAAAACAAATTCTCCATAGACCTAACGGTCCGTTTTCTTTGAGTATATTTTCTTCATTTTGTTGAGTATTCTAAACCAAAATGTTAGCTTCCTTGAAAAAAAATTGTGGCTTTAGACATTTCTTTGAAACATTCATTTTAAGAAAATCGTTAAAAAATGATTTTTAAGTTTTTTAGCCCATTTATTTAAAAAACGTAATAATCCAGTAATTAGGTATTTTTTAATTTATTATGGCAGTTCTTCAAATCAAATTTGTTTTAAAATCAAAAAGCGTTGGGGTTTTAATAAGTAGGTATCTGTTTTATTATTCTACTTAATTAAAAGTAGAATAATAAAACATAGTTTAGTATAAAACAAAAAATTGGCCTGATAAGATAGTAAATAAACAAATTGTTTGCTACTTTAAAAATTAACATTTTTAATATTACTTTTTTTTAAAAACACTGAAACCTATGCACTTCTAAATAAATAAATAAATAAATAAAAAAGTCAGGTGGAAATAAAATGTTTTATACTTTCACACTGAATGATTGTGTTAATATTTTGATTACAAGAGTGTATGCGGATGAACAAAATTCTGTTTGCGAGCACGGTTGCCAGATTTGACGATTTTTAGGTTCGAAAAGGGCCCAAGGACGATTAATACCCTTAATTTGACGATTTTTTAAATGACAAATTTTGTACTAATTTTAATATGCCTTCACATTAATTTTCATATGTTTCAGCAGTTTTTAATACAAACTGCGAACAATTTTTATTGTACATTTTGTTAATTTTTTTTGCGTTTTAAACATGTAAGGATTTTGGTAGTAGATCAAATATTCAATCATCTCTTTTTCGAAGCGCTGAATAGGGATTTAATGTGTCAAATCCATATTAAATTCTTTTTTCAGCTCATGCGGCCCCTAATCTTTTACTTTTTTTATACCCTTCAACTAGGGTTGCCAGAAACTAATATTCAAATAACTCGAAAATGTAAAAAATTCACCTGGATTTTGTAAAAATAACTGGACAACCTAAAAAGTTCAGAAAATAAAATTTTATATTAGTAACGTCAAAAAAACGAGGAAACGTAACAATAAAAATTAAGTTTTACGTCATATAGGTAAAATAAAAAAGGGCATACGTAACAAAAAAGTTCAAAATCGACTTTTTTTTTGCGAAATAATCGTAAGCGCGAAAACGCGAATTTTATTGGAGAAGATTTCTTCTAACTATCTTAATATCTATCCGAAAATCCAAAATTATTTGTGCACTATTTTAGGTGTTTTTCCAATACGTGTAGAAATGGACCAGCACATTCCACTGATAAGATTTCTAAAATCGGGCTAAAATTAGGAATTCTGGATTGTTTTTAATTTTTGTAATACTTAGGGTGCCCTTATTGACGATATTCTGGTGGCGCTCCTCATATTTCTACAGATCCATGGACCCGGAAAAACAAAATTATATTATGAAGTTAAGATTCAAGTATGTAAAAGTTCTTTGTGCAGAATATTATATATGTATATAGCTTCATCTGTATGAGATTTGTTTTCTTTTAAGTGATTGAAGAAAGGCCTTTTTTTATGGGACCTATGGTTAATTTTGGACCTACCAGCACAATATTTTGTCCTGACATAGGAGCTATCGTAAGAGTAATTGTCGCCAGGTTATATCATAATACCAACATTTATAAGAAAGCTATGAAATCAAACGCTGTTTTCGGCAGCAGTATTTGTATTGTAGCTATGGTCAATATGGACCGTCACAAACGCCTAATACCTTATCCACTATTATGTGTGTGTGGGTATACCTAAGTCATTAGAAAGTGGAAGAGCGTGTCCTTTAGAATAAATACAATATGTCATGATGTTTTTTGTTCTTGATAAGTTGGGTCTTATTTATCTAAAAACAAACTCTTTAAATACATTTAAGTTAATAATTTTTAGCATTTAAATTAAATTTATTTTGTTCGTATATATATTAATAAAACATTTAAATCATTGGTGACCTTTAATAGAATTTCATAACAAACAAAAAATATCTGTTAAAATTGCCTATTTATCTATGTATCTAGATATTCATAGATACAAATTATAACGCTCAAAACTGTAAACGTCATTTAAAAATCTAGTTGAACATGTTTCACTTCTGAAACCAGATAGAACTTAATGAGAGATCATGTTTTGTGACCGACAACAACAAATCAATTCTTATTAAAAGGTGGCATAAATATTTTTGTTAATTTGTCCATATTTTTAATAATGCCAAACAAAAAAGTTGTTTTTTTTTTATTGAATGAACAAAATTAAAGAGAAATAGAAACATGATTTTCAAAGCAAAAAAAAAAAAAAAATTGAAAAAGTCATTAAATGCAAAAATAACAATATGTAGTTATTTGTTCTTCGACGACGGTTATCAATAGTATGGTCGGAGGGGGTTTAAACTTTAATATCATGCGGCAATAAAGTTAATACAATGTACAAATGTTTTTGGTAAAATTATTTGGCTTTGGTCCAAAACTTTCAGCCAATAAAGTACTATGTTGTTTCAGATCTTGCACTCTTACCCATATTTTTTGATTTATGAACCCATTAAGTGTTTTTTATTCTTTATTCTCCCTAAGCCAAGTTAATATTGATAGCAAAAATATAGTTTTTGCTCTTTGTTTCTGTACTTGAGATAGGGAAATCCCTTTGATTTTTTGCTAAAAAAAAACAAATTTTATACAAAAAGTTTCAAAGTAAAGTACTACGTATTTATTTCCAGACGGATTTAAGTACATAATTTTAATTATAACAACTGATAACTGACTCTCTTTTTTGATTTAGTAAAGTTTTGGGTATTGATAACTACGTTTTTTATTTAAATACAAATTTAACAGACAACGCAAATTTTGGTAGACTTTATAATAATATTTCACTCATTTGGAAATCAACAAAGAACGTAACATAAAACAAGTAAAAGTGTTACATTTTTGGTATGTCAGCTTTAACATCACTTGACCAAATAGTCATCAAGGCCAAAAATTGAAATTATGTTATCAATGGGATGGATGACACATCGGTTTCACAGAAATGACGAATAGGAGTCAGATAATGAAACATGTCATCAGTGCAATGACTTAGTAACATCGGAGAAAGAACTCATTACACCGAGTCTACAACAGACATTAGTTGCTTATACAACATGATGTTAAGACTCCAAGTTTAATTATTAAAATGTTAAAGGTGGAGTATCTTCAAAAAAGAAAAAAAAAAAAACAGCAACAAAATGACTACAGTCATGCTGATACCTCTATTCATGTTATAAAAGAGTTGTTAGAACACATGTCTTAACAATCGTGTTAAAACACCAGAAAAACTCTTAACATGATGAGTTAATGTTAAATATTTCATGTCTGTTGTAGACTATGTATGTGCTAGGCAGTTTGTCATTAAATTGGGTCATTGGGATAGACTTAAGTCAAAGTGAGAGAATATTATTATTTACTTAACCGTTAAACATGTTTGTTTCACTTTTGTTGTATTGCCCCCCATTTGTGTACAGAAAAACTCTTAATTATGAGACACCAGCAGCATGCTCGATATGGTTTTCGAAATCAATTTACTTTGAAAATTTTATGTATATAACAAAATAATTTAAACAAATAGAATTTGGAAATTATTATAAATATTTTAATTTTTATATTCAACATTTTTTTTTATTTTTCGAATTCATTCTATGAGCTAAATTTCAGTTATGTATTTTATAAAGCTTTTTTGTAATAGTCCTATTCCTTCAATTTTTCAGAAATGACTTTATACACCATCAGACTATTATATTGTATTTTCTTGTTACATTTTACCTTAGCTTTCCTTTGGTCAGCAATGAAGTATATTGTACAGAAAAATTTTCAATTATTAGACACCAGCAGAATGTAATGCATTTTCTGGCCCGCTACGGCCTTCGTTAGCATTCTTTGGATAGTGTGACGCATGCTGGCACCTAATTTCCATTTTGTTGTACTGTACTGTTGTATTTGTTGCCGGTGCGATTCCACCTGCTTATTTCACCATGATACAGACGGGCAGATAGACGGACATGGTTACATCGACTTATGGTGTTTTCTTTTCTACAAAAAATGTCACATTTTATTTAAAAAAATGCATTTTGGTGTTCGTTTCTTAACAATGCTTTGCTCTCTAAAAGGGCAGCGTGTTTTATTCTAAAAAAATCACCCTTAAATGTCAAAAGGCATTGCACTTTACGCCCCGTATAAAAAGAGATTGTTGATAATGCCCCGTAAAGAGATGGATTCTGTTTATATATGGGGCTACCAGACGAAGTTGGGAAAAAATCGCTTTTTAACAGGACAGTAAAAATTTCAAGTTTTAATAGTTATTTTTTCTATTATTTTATAGTAAAAACAAAAGAAAGCATTACATTGTTAATGGTAGGTTGTCAGTGGTATAAAATTTAAATGAATTCGGAGTTATAAAATTATTTTTGAAATAAACGGCAATCTGGCAAAGGTATTTTCTTGTTTACATACATATTTTATGAGAAACAACCTAAAGAAATTGGATTTTCGTCATTCATTAAGATTTATGTATATTGTTTTTATATTTTGACGAACACACTTTTTGATTTATGTACATATTTTGCTTATGTATTGAGAACAAACTTTTTGTCAGCTGTTAAAAACAGGGCTACCTAATTTTGTGTTTTGTTCTCGGCATATAAAAAAAATTGCAGTATCACATGTTCGGCAAGACATTTTATACATGCACCTTTTAAAATGTGGTATTTTTTTTTGTAGAAACGAAAACACCATTAGAATTACGAAAGGACCCAGAATATAAAGGGGTTTTTTTTAGAAGTATAGATAGAGATAACTGTAAAATTAGGTACCATACTAATGAAGTCTGTTTGACTTCTTTTCTCCAGTCAAATCACCATGCAAACCCTTGTACCAGAAAAACGGTTACAAATCGTGGAAATTAATTTGCGCACTGTTCGCCTCACTTATAGAGCACTGTTCCGCCTGTCAGCTTTTACGCAATATGGATCGATTCATTACCACACTTCTTCTTTTGGTAAATATTTATCCAAAAATCCTTATTTGGTGCGGTTCACATCCCGAAGGCGTAATCGGTCCATTTGTCTTAAAATCCAAAACTAGTACAAACGAGACCGTTAATGGCGAACGCGACAGGCATATGATTCGTAATTTTTTTTATTCATCAAGTCAATGCAAATTGTTTGGGGGAGAAATGGTTCCAACAAGACGACACAACATGCCACCAAACGTTTGGTGACCGAATTATCTCAAGAAATGGAAGTGTTATTTGTCTACCTCATTCAAGTGATTTGATACCTATCAAATAATTTTTGTGGAGTTACGTCAAATTAGAAGTCAACGACGGACTACGAAATAAAATCGGGTATGCTGGAAAGAGTGGAGCAAAATTGGACCGACAGGATAGTGTACACAAAACATCACTTACGCCATTATCCAGAAATTATTTTTTGACATTAAATGTCATGAAATTTGCGAGCTAATTAGGCAAAGTTTGGGCCATTCCATTGTTGTTTTATTTTAATACAAATATTGCGTTTTATGAAATTCTTAAATTAAATCGACTTTTGTGAATAAAAGTTGCTAACAGATTTAAATCATTTATGGCTTGTTTTGTTATATGTCTGCAAAAAATTAGAAGCATAGCTACATTTTCCAATTTTTGTCGAATTTTTAAAAAACAAACATTTCGAAATTTTGATAAAAAAAAATATTTTTTTTTAAAAAAAAATCATGTGCCTAAAATTAGTTTTTTCAATTAGCTAAAGCGTTTTTGAGTTACGCAAACATATGTTGTGGAACCTCCTCCGTTTTCGAAATAACTGTATGTCTCGAAAACCAGAGCTAACCTTAAAAAACATTTTATACAAAACAAACATTAAAGTCGCACTTTACATTATTTGATTCTGCCGCCGGTTGTACGCCCGCCGCCGTCGATAAAAAATTTTCAAGTTTAGTAAATTTTGTTTGCCGTCAACAATATGTGTGACTGGCATTCTCAACGTCTGCAATTTCACATCAGCTTCGAGGATATTATTATGACATTTATAACGTAACGACGTAATCTCTTTTGATAGTTTTCGGCATGAGTTACAGACACATTTTTTTTCGCACATTTTGATAAACGATGGATTATTTTGTTTTACATCTTTTCGATGCGAGAAGTTTTCACCAAAGTTTCAGAAAAAATTCCTGTTGTTTTTTGTATTGTTGTATTATTGTAGAGTTTTTGGATTGGCCTTGGGATGGACATCGTTACATTCGAAGGTGATCGGTGTATATTAAAATATCTAATAGAAATTTGGATTTAAATTGTTTTTTTTTTTTTTTTTGAATTAACTTTCAAGTTTGCACGTTGCTTTAATTTAAAATTTTTGGTTGGCCCTTTAATTTCATTCCAATTTTTCGTTTTAAACTCTGTGTGTTTGTAACGATTTGCAATTTGATAAATTGTGTAATTTTGTGTCTTCTATTTTTTTTATTACGTAATTAATAAAAGGTATAATTTCTTTTATTTTCTTTCGTGTTCTGTTTAGTCAATTGGTTGGTATGGCCTAGAAAAGGTGTGACGGAAACGAGGCATGTGTTTAGTTGCCAGTTGTTTTTAAGCATTTAAACATCTGCATTTATACTTAACGTTAACTTGGATGGCATAGCAAACACACTACGCTTTATGCACCACTCAATTAGCATATTTCAACAAAAAAAGTATTTCTTTAAACTGTCTCTTATTTGGATTAAAACTTCCAATCAATAACACTCTAAAGATGTTTCCATTTTTGCTTTACTTCCTTAGCACACTAATTAGCCCATATTACCAACTATTAATTCTTTTTTTATTTATCATCTTGTTGATAGAATTCTTAGGCGTTTTTCTCCCCCACAGACCCATACGCATTCAATTCGTAAGAACTGTAGAGAATAAAAAAAAGGCAATGATCAAGTGGAATTTTTTGTGGTCTGCTGATTACAAAAAAATATTGAGTGTTTCCCCTTAGTAGAGTGTACTATAAGAAAAGAAAATTCAAATAAATTATTTACTTTGGAATTATGATGTTTATTTAAATTTAAAAGAATACCTATGATCAATTTTGTTTAAAAATAAAATAAATATGTACGTATGTATGTGTGTACTTGTATTTATGTTCTATCTTTAGAAATTTTGTTTCTTAAAAGTAGCTGCATGAGAACTTAAAACGATATTAAAGGGTGATTCAACCAAAACGCAAACGATGCTAATCAAAAAGTTCTCACAGAATTATCTTAATATTTTTTCAAATGCTCGCCACGACTCCGGTGGCATACCTCTATTATCCTATGGTCCATATTTTCAGTGACTCTGGGCCATAATTGAGGTTAAATGTCGTTAATGTGCCGAAATAAATCATTCTTAAGCTCTGAAATTGTTCTAGGCTTATTAGTGTACACTTTTTTTTAAACATCCCCAAAGAAAGAAGCTCAACGGTGTCAAATCGCATGATCGTGGCGGCCAACTAAAAACCGCCACGACGTGAGATAACACGACCATTGAATTTCTTGGGCAAAAGAGCCTGCTTGGATTTGCGGATGCATCGGCTTTTCATTATGCTGATCAAAAAAATCATGAAGTGCACGAAATGCATCTTGATTTTAACGCGTAAAAGGCTTCAATAATCTTTACGCGCTGCTCAGTTCGGTATAGGGATGCCAATAGGGACTGGTTTTCGCAAATCCCGGGATTCGGGATTTTACGGGATAACGGGATTCGGGATTTTTGAAAATTAAGAGATAAATGCTTTTTACTGTTTACAAACGAAGGTTTTATATTTTTTAATTGTGACTTTTCTTATTAAATGACTAATTTAATAAAAAATATGATAAAAAAAACAACGTACGATTTTAAACAATGTGTTACTTGATTCAATATAAAAATAATTGTCATAAAAGCTATGTATATTCGATTCAATTACCTCAGTTCATTCAAGCTAAATAAAAAAAAAATAATATTCTAATTGAACAACGCAACATAGAAGTTGATTTATTTGTAAGATTCTATTAAAATTTTATTAAATGAATTAAAATAAATATTTGAAATTTAAATTCGAAATTAACTAAAAAAATCAATTTATTTAGTTAACCATTTAAATCTTATTTTAACAGAAACGACTTTTTATAACCACCACTACTTGCGGTAGGAATTATGTAGTGTATAAAATACATTTCTTTATATTGTGAATCGCTCCATTAATTTCCGTAGGTTAGATGTCAACTCTTGGAAAACACTTTAATAATCTTAACCCTGTAAAGAGTAAAGTTTAAATTTTGTATTTAGTGCACCAGTGAATTGTTTTGGGCATTTCAAAAACATTTTTTTCTTTAATAAATTTTCTTGTTTAATTATTTTCAGCACTTCTCACGTTAAAATTTCTTTATAATTATTGGACACGCTTGAAAAGATTAACAAAGTGTAACTATTTTCTTACGTTTTCAATGACAGTATTAACAGAATTAATCAAATAAATATTAAAGATCAATATTGTGTTCCCTATCCTCTCATGGGGAATGTCATAATGAATTTCTTTTTATAAAAAAAGGTAAAACAAAAAAATCAAGTTAACAATTTCGGGATTGACAAAATTCGGAAAATCCAGGGATTAAAAAATTTAAATCCCGGGATTCGGGATTCGCTAAATCCCAAAATACCCCGGGATTTTCGGGATCGTGATTGGCATCCCTAGTTGTGTAACTTTCCATGATTGAATTTGTCAAACACTGAAGCAAAGTAATGCCAAATTATGTTGGGCAAAAAACTTACGTGTGTGAAGATAATTGTGAAAAGTTAAATTCAATTTTAAAAATATCGCATGCAATACAAAATATTTAAAAAAAATATCGCATGCTTATTATAAAGAAAATAATACCATTTACACGAAATTTAACAGTTTTTATGAAAAATCAATCATTTTTATTTAATTTTTTGCAAAAACGCGCCTTAGAGTGAAATTCTCATGAAAGTGCTATGTGAGGGATATGGCCACTGTGTTTGTTGTAAAGTAGGGAACCTGAATGAGCCATTTTATTGCATTTCTGCACACAAAAATAGAGCTTGGACATTCATCTTTTAAATTATGTCCTTAAAAGTAATGAAAAGTCAAAAATTCAAAAATGTATAACAATTTTCACAAATACAATTTGGATATGGTGCTTATAGATTATAATAGCCGTATCCATAGTTTTCATTTTCCATGAGTTTTGATTCCCTGAGATCGAAGGATTTGGACACAGTGGCCATATCCCTCACATAGCACTTTCATGAGAATTTCACTCAGAGACTACAAATTGAAAAAATATATCGAATCGATATTTTTTACGAGTATCGATATTAATTATTTCAAAAATATCGATATATCGAACGTATTTTGCTGAAACTATTACCTTTGTACATACATATGTATGAGCAAATATATTAATGTTATTACATTGCTACTTTTAATTGTTTAATTTTTTTTTTAAAGTAATAAAAACAAAAAATTCAATCAAAACAAAAAATTCAATTATAACAAAACCAAAGGAAATAATACAAAAAACTATATGAAATCCAAAAAAAAAGTAAATTACGAAAAATTTAAATGGAAGTAAATAAGTCATTGAAGTATGTACCAACTAACCTTAAAATTTGAATTGCACCCCAAAAGTACCAACTTTAACTAGAAATGTTTTTGATTGTTTTAGTTAAACCAGTAATCATCAGATATGGACAACAGGAGCACTCTCTGTTTTATGTGCTCTCCTGTCAATCTGCTTCTTGTATCCGGCACTGCTTCTTATAAATGCCAATTATTTTAGAAATTCATACTAGTTAAAAAACCATATGATGCATGTAGGGATGCAACATCGTTGTGAAAAACATCGATGTTTAAAAATATCGATTTTTCCACGATAACCATCGATGTTAAAAAACATCGGTAAAAACACGATTCATCGATGTTTCAACATCAACGTTATAAACTTCTTTGCATTAAAACTTACGGACTGCTCAAATTCTTCCTTGCTACTAAAAATCTTAAGGACCATCTATAATATGCATAAGCTTCTGTCAAAAATTAACAAAAGCCTGTCAAATTAATTTAAAACACAAAAACAAAATCAAAAAACATTAGATTCCGTACGGAAAGTACGATCAGTTTCGCGCTTTGCTTATGCAAATGGCAGATTCATAAAACTTGAAAAAAGTTTTCTTTAGTACAATACGGTTTGACACATACGATTTAAATGCATGCTTAAGCCAACTTAAGCATATTATAGTTGGGCTTTCACACTTGTTCACACAGTCTCCATTTAGCATTTCTTTAGTTTATAAAAGGGGTTTCCCCTTATTACATATAGTTATGCAATGCATAGAATGCATATATTCAAAAATGTAAATGTATGTATATGCTTTGAAATACACTTTATATTTTGAAATAACGGCTTTAATTGATAAAATAAAAATTAAAAATTGTTAAAATATTATATAAAAAAATTAAATAATTAAATAATTAAAAATATTAACTGGACGATGTCGATGTTTTTTTAGTTTTGACGTCGATGTATCGCCGATATATCGTCCATCAAAACATCGATATTAACATCGATATTTCCTAAACATCGTTGTATCGTTTGCATCCCTAGATGCATGCAATGATGCCAATGCTTAAAAAACAAATTGTTTGAAAAACGGCTAAAATTTTAAGTTTGTAGTGCAGACTTACTTAAAAAAATATAGAATTCGATAGTCGTATTTCAATATCGATTTATTGATGTGTCGGTATTTTAAACATCGGCGATATATGTATATCGATTTTTTTTAAATTTCGATATTTTTTGCCCATTCCTAATACAAGACAGAAATATTTTGGAAATGATTTTTTTATTATAATCTGGAAAATAATTTTTTGGCATTTATTTTTTAAAAATGGTTTCGAGAATATGTCCACCGCGGCTAAGAGTTATATGGTCCATTCAATCAGTCCAATTTTAGACTACTTTTTTCAAAAAATTTGGCTGTGTGGCAAAATCGGCGGCTTAAATATTGGCTTCCAATGCTTCAACCGGTATAAAGCAATTACTTAACATTGGTCCATAAATCTAAATTTAGAGGCGTTAAATTACACGAATGAGAAGGCCATTGAACAGGACGACGACTTCTGTAAATAAAGTTGTCACCAAATTCATTTTGCAACAACAAAAAAAAAACCATTTTTAAACGCGCTGTATGCCAAGTTGAGCTGTCTTGTCAGAACCAAATGTCGTTGGTGTTAACCTGTTTATTTCAATTTTAATGGATGTAATGGTGATTCGTTAACTTCTGAAGGATTGTCTTCGCTCCAAATACGTAAATTTTGCTTATTAAAGTAGTCATTTTACCAGAAGCACAGAGCATACAAAGATGAAAAAAGTGACGTAAGAAATATGCCCAAATTATATGCGAGAGCAGCTTTCGAAGAAAGAAAGAAAGCGCTTCCTAGTTGAGATGTGGCAATAGGTAAAACCAGGCCGCTACAATCAACACAAATTGCGTGATCAAAACAAAAATGCAAAAAAGGGCAGCTCTGTGCCAGAAGTGAGCCTCGTAAAATGAAAGAAGTACTTTATGAACTTCGCGAACAGATTTATTTTATTTTTTTAAGTAAATTCCCACAATATGGAGGAGTTGTTCTAGCGTTAAACGATTAATGATGACTTGCCAAAACTTACTGAACAGAAATGTCAACATAGTTTGACATTTTCAGTTTGCAAATCATAGTTATCGATAACGAAAGCTATCATGCAGATAAAAAAAAAAATATTAATTCGTATTTTTTCGTTCTAAATCGAAGAAAGTTACCAGTCATTGTTCTTTTAACGGAGAAAGGTCCTTAAGACTATAGCAAATCAGGCACGTATACACAGAAAGAAAAACACTCGGGATAAATCAAGTTTTTTGGGATTACTTTAAGTACGAGTCGTACTCAAAAATTCAAGTACGAATAACACTTAAACGTACTCAAAACAATCCTAAATGGGATCACTTTTGAAAATTAATTTCTTTTCAAAGTTTTTTTTTTAAATTTGAACTCATGCTACTCATTTAGTTTATATTTTTGGTTAAATATGTACATAAGATTTCTAAAATAAAAACCATATCGGGCATGATGTTGGTGTTATATCATTCTGTAATGTGTAATACTGGTAAGTTAATCAATCATTAACATTTTTTCTTTGTAATTTCTTTTTTTTTGTTTT
Organism: Pollenia labialis; assembly: GCA_949318255.1. Taxonomy (NCBI): domain Eukaryota; kingdom Metazoa; phylum Arthropoda; class Insecta; order Diptera; family Polleniidae; genus Pollenia; species Pollenia labialis. The sequence continues at coordinate 32,111,996 of OX439143.1, read as the reverse complement.
TTTTCAATCATGAATTCGTGATAAAATAAACTTTATATTACTTGAATCAAGCTCATTTTGAGATTGATTCAATCTTAGTTTTACTTAAATCAATCTCATATTCGGATTATTTGAGGTACGAGTTCAAATTAAAACAATTTTATAATTTTTGAATGAAGTGCATTTTGAGATTGATTCAATCTTAGTTTTACTTAAATCAATCTCATTTTCGGATTATTTCAAGTACGAAAACGGGATTGAATATGGATAATTAAAGGATTTTGGGATTAAAAATCCGTACTTGAATCAATCTTTCTGTACTTGATTCAAGAAAATCCGTACTCACCGTACTATTAATACCGCTCCGGATTGATTTGAGTACGGATGGATTGATTTTTTTTTTGAGTGTACCAACGAGTCTCTTTTAGCCATTTTCTTAGGATAGTCTTTTAGGTGTTTATTACCATTTTTTCTTTAATAGTTCGGTTTTCAGCGACTTTTGTTGTAGTATAAGCTTGACGAATCAATGCATAAGCTGAAGAGCCAGATGGAGTACCTTATGATTCCTTCAAGACCAAACTTTTCAATAGAAGCTGATTGGCTGTTCTATTAAATATTGTTTATGCTCCTCACTAAAGTCAAGATTCCCAAACATTTCTGTAGTACCTGTTTGGACAAGTTTATCTGCAGGAAAGATCAAAAAGGGGGTTCTTCAGAAAACATTTCTAGAAACAACAAAAGTAGCCCCCATAATTTTATAGCTCCTAAACAGGTCATAAGTGCAGATTTTTTACAATTTAAGGTAGCTTTTATTTCTTTTGCAATGGAGTTTAAATATGAAAAATTCATTTTATTGACCTGGATCAGTTAGATCATGCCGATAATTTAGGAACCCTAGTTATACGGGTGTGTTCTAGAATCCGAATCCACTCGAAAGTGGATTACTTTAGCATTATTGGTGTTCTGCATTTCACATCCACATGTTTTTATTCGTTTTCAATTAGAGTAGATATGGGTTGGTGAAAGTAAACCGAATCGACTTTTATTGTAATATGTGATAACATTTTTAACAAAAAAATTAATATTGCTTTTAGCTTAAAATCTTCTTAATCCAATTTAATCAAAAATATATCGTTATCTAAAACGCAAAAGGCCCTTACTAACCCTAAATTTAAAGTCGACGTTTTCATTGATATTGATGTAATTATGCCAAATTTGTTTGAACGATTTTTATGTTATTTTCAGACAATTTGTTATTTTAATCGATTTAGCGATCTCTTAGTTTTTGGGTTTGTTTAAACTTTGCAATTTTTCGCGAATTTTAGCCATGTTCGCGATATAAGCGATTTGGTCGTGTAAGTTTTCTGATTCTTTACAGCTTTAACGATTTATAATATATAGTTGACTTTGCTATCATGCCGCTGTTTGCAAATTTTTGCGAATTTCCTTGAATTTAGCAATTTTTACCGATTTTTTGCCATTCCTTATAGTTTTAGGGACTTTAAATCAATTTTATGGGTGGTTTGAAATATTAAAATTTTTCTCGAATTTTCGCTATTTTTGCAATTTTCCAAACATTTTGTTTTTTTAACCCATTTAGAGATTTCAAATAAATTTTAGTGTTTGTTTAAAAGTTTGCAATTTTTCGAGAATTTTAGCCATGTTAGCGATTTTTTTTGTGATTCTTTACAGCTTTCACGATTTTTAAAAAATATAAGACATTGCTATCATGCTTCGGTTAGCAAATTAGCGATCATTAGTTCAACAAAAGATTTTTCGAACAAAAACTTCGAATACACAAAAACATGCGGATTTGAGAACACCAATTTATGACTTATGCTGATTCAAAAAATTTTTCGTTTTCAATTCGAGTCTAAACCTAGAACATACCTGATAACCACATACATATGTACATACATACTTATAATGAAATTTACCTAATCTTAGCTCTTAAAAATTTTCGCAAACTAATATTGCTATTGAATTACCTATAATTTATTTACGATTTTAATACATATTTAATTGCCACTGAAATTAAGTGAATGAATAAATTAAACCCAATTAGACATTGTGTCATATCAACAATATGGTGCGATGATGAACAAACAGATCGTTGATATTTTAAAACCGCAACCGCCACCACCATCGCCAGTGTCAGTTATATTCAATTACAACATTCAGTTTATTGTAGGGTGAATCATAAATATATAATGAGTTAATAAATAGAAAAAAAACAATAAAATTAAAATAAATAATTGAACTACACAATTAAAACAAAAAAGAAAAAAAAAAATAAATAAAAAACAAATAAAAAAGAGCAAATAAAACAAAAAACACCTAAAAAATTTTTTTTAAATAAACAAACAACCAAAACCCATTAAATGTACGCGCAAAAAATTATAAATTACATCACATAAAAAAGGTATTAAAGAGAACTAAAATATTTATAAAGAGAAGAAATAAAAACATATGAATGGCAGTGACAGTGTTGCCACTTCTAAACTAAAAAGTGATACGGATGTTCGGTCAAGATTTTTTTTAACCAACATAAGTTTTGCAGGAAATTTTGGTACTCTGCGTTGGTACTGCTACTATTGAAAATTCAACAAGTACCACATGTAGAGAGGAAAAGTAAAAGAAAGAAATTGTATTTCCCCTTTTTGATACTTTTTTTCCCTTTTAAGTCATAAGTTTCAATATTGTAGTGGGAGCCAAAAATAGGTAAAATATTAACCTCTTAAACGATAAAATTTCGGGAATGTACCAAAAATAACTTTGGTAACAAACTTATTTTTTAATTTTTAAGATAAGTTACGAATGTGATATAAGTTACAAATGGAGTAACAAAATCAATATACCCCCTTCTTTTTGGTTCAGGGTATTAAAGAAAATTTAAAAAAAAAAATATAATAAGAGGCAATAGAATTAAAGAAGTGAAAGAATTTAGGTTGAGTGATGCCAACTCAGTGCTTTTGGCACTATTTATGGTGCCTCAAAACGCCACAATTTTATCCTTAGTGCCAAGCTAAGAAAATGCACTTACTCGGTGCTTATTCCATTTTTTGTTAGTGCCTTTAGTGCTTTTTCCAATTTTTATTTATTACTTACATTTTTTAAAACTTCGATTATATAGAGGATGATTTAGATGAGCTTTGCTTTTTGGGGTACAATTTTGAGAAGGTTAAATTTTATGGGCCGATGTTGATTTTAAATAAAACACAAATTACTTAGGAAATTACTGTAATTTCTTTTTATTTAGATAATATTTGTATGGTTCAGTTAGGTATGGAACAAAATATTTGCCAAATGGACGGTGTCATATCACATGATCTTGGCGTCCAATTGGCATCGCCACCACGTGAGATAACAAGACCATTGAATTTGTCGCGCAAAAGAGCCATAGTTCCGTTAGCTGTGTGGCAATTGGCAACATCATGTTGAAAGCACATACCGTCCACATCCATATCCAATCTAATTCGGTCCATAAAAAGTTCGTTATTATTTCACAATAGCGAACACCATTCACATTAACTGCCTGACCGGCCTCATTTTGGAAAAAATACGGCCCGATGATGCCGCCAGCCCATAAACTGGGTGCATTGGTTTTTGGACAATCACTCTTGGATTATCATTCGCCCAAATACGGCAAATCTTATTGACGAATCCACTGAGATGAAAATGTGCCTCATTACTGAATCACGAAGTGCACGATAGGCATTTTGATTTGAACGCCGATTTTCATAATAAACCTGAATAACTTTAACGCGTTGCTCGATTGTGTATCTTTTCATGGTTCAAGTTGAGTTAGTCTGAAATTGAGAAATGTCTAATGAAATGCAGAAAAGAACTTGACGTTTAGGTGTGGGTCGCATTCAACATCGGCCCTTAAAATTTAACCACCCGTTATATAAAATTCGGCACAAAGGAATGCAACTTGTTTTGTGTTTAATTATATTAAAAAATTGCTAAGTGCTTTTTTACGTTTTGTTTTTTGCTCAAAATAATGCTTTTCAGTACTTTTTTAAAAATTTTCAAGTGCTTTTTCCTCGCGAAAAGTTGCCATCACTGATTAGATCGACAATCAGAGATTTAAAAAAAAAGAGTATTCAAATTATTTTGTTTTATTGTAAAAGGGGCTTGCATGTGTTTTGAATTCAATGTGTTTCTGCTAAGGGGCCGGGCCGGTGTTTAATAAAGACATTAATAAAGATTGTTAGTTTTATTATATTTTATAACAATTTATTAAAACAAAACAATGAAAAAAGATTTGAAAATATAATCTGGTTTATACATTGAAGTGATGCTTACTTTTATTAATTACACTGTGCTATCAAATCAAATACACCCGGAACTTTTGGAAAATTAGTTCAGAACTTGTTTTTCAAAGATCATATTTTTTTTATTAAAAGGTGTATGACTGGTGTGATTTTTTTTCGTATCACACATGATAGAAGTGTAAACATATCAGTCTTTAGACATTAGCCCTTATATGCATAAAAAATATTTTGGATTATAAAAGGTTTATTGAAAGAATTTCCTATGAAAATTTGTTCAATAAACCTTTAATAAAACAAAAATATTTTTTTTGGACACAGTGGCCATATCCCTCACACAGCACTTTCATGAGTCGTATCTTTTCAAAAATCATAAATTTTAATATTAAAAGACTAATAAAATATCTTATTATTGTTAAATATTAAATAAAAATGATTGATTTTTAATAAAAATTGTAAAATTTCGTGTAAATAGTCGTATTTTCTATATGCATGCGATATTTTTTTAAAATATATTTTATTTTTTAAAAACGAATTTAACTTTTTATATTTATCTTCACACACGTCATACGTACTGGATTTGAATAAATATTGACATGCAAATGTTTATTTTTTTAACTGTTAATGATGAAAGGGAATAAACTTTGCTTATCGTTAATGGGTTTTGATTTGGCACATACATATTTTTATACCCTCCACCACAATTAGTTGTGAAGAGGGTATATTAAGTTTGTCATTCCGTGTGAAACTTTTTTATTATTCATCTCAGACCCCATAGAGTATATGAGCAACTTCAAAAATTTACGACACCTAGACATTTTTTTTTTTAATTTTTTTTTTTTTTTCTGACATTAATTTTGATTTGCGTGTGTATAAACCGATATTTGAGCATGTGAAATCCGTTCGCGTTAATCATTTTTATTACACGGCGCAAATTTTACTGCGGTTTAAAGTTAAAAATTAAAAAAAAATATAAAAATTACAGTTTTTGTTAAAATTGAAAAAGGATAACGCGTGTGAATAATACTTCTTAAGGGCTTTCTTAGCACACTAAAATATTTGTAAAAGCTTGAATACTTTTTAAAATACACTGGAAAAAAAATAAAAAAATTTTTTTTGATCGTGTATGCATATAAAAATTTATTTAAAATTGTTAAACATTTTACAAAATTACGGCTAGTATAAGACATAATTTGCAATATTTTGGAAAAAACTATTTGGCTATCGCTAATGGCTTAAAAATGTATAATCTGAAACCAAATCAAATATTTCATACAAGGATGCTTTTTGAGGTTAGAAACATTTTGTTTCCTCTATAAAATTTTAAATCCTTAAAATTTTTTGGTGCGTTTTCAATTTTAGTATCAAGCTCAGTAAAGTCTTCTATTCGATGTACGTTTGAGCGGAATTGATACAGCGCTTCAGTTGTCACAAAGCGAAATGTGTTTGGAAAAAACTGCCGCTGGAAAAATTTTCAAAAGTTCATAAAATTTTTGCGTTTAAAAATTTTAAAGGGCGTTTTCGCATCGGAGGTGCCCTTTACGAAGTTACTCACATCACGCAATACACTATCCAACTTAAAAAGCAAGTCAGATTGTCAGACGCAAAAAAGATACATTTTTAAAAAATTTACGCTAATTTCTTTTAAGTTTGTGATGTCCGTGATTCGTTATTGGTGCGCTGACACCAACTTGATACACCTCAAACTTTATAAAATCACGCAGTTTTTTTAATTCTGCGCTTAAAACTCATTTTTATTAAACGGCGCAAAAACTCTATGTAAAATCTTCAAAAATTTCAAAATTCGGAAAATTTTGGTTTCACTTTAAGACACCATGCTACTTTTCACCCAGCAGCGATATCAAAAATTTTTTTTTAGTGGATATATCCTCCAAGTCTAGTGACTATATCTTGTATGGGTTTGGATCTGAAAGCTTAAAACAATTACAAAGAAAATGGAATGAATGAAAAAACTCTTGCAAGTTTCAAGTCGTTTTTTTAATTTTTCGAATTTTAGATGACCACCAATTCTTAAGGTGAGGACTTTTCAACGTAAAACTTTGCACGTCATATCCTTCAAGTATAGTCATCCAAACCCTGTACAACGTTTTTTTCAATTCATAAAACTTAACGAAATAAGAGCCATAGTATGTCGGTTTCATTTGAAGTAGCCCATATACATATATTCTGGGTCCTTGAGTGATTCTAAGTCGATTTAGCCATGTCCGTCTGTCCGACTGTTGAAAACACGCTCACTTTCGAACAACTCAAAACAAACGAACAAACTTGGTGCCAAATTGCTTGTAGTTATCCTAAGCAGTTTGGGACCAGAGCTATGAATCAAAATGTGGAACCACCACCTAAAAAAAATGATAATTTAACTATTTACTATTTATTTATTTATTGGTATTCCTATACAACAGGACTTAAAGCCTTATAATTACACTCAGGTCTTTTTTTATGCGGTAGATGCGTTCCCAAAAAACCGCATAAATGAAATCCGCATAAAAAAGACTCCATTTTCACACAAAACGGATAATTCGTTCCGAAAAGTTAAAAAACCGCATAACTTCAAATCTGATAGTAAAAATTAGAACAAAACCGCATTATATAAAAAATTTAACCAAAAACAATTCATTTATTTATTATAAAAAATACGTAAGAAGAGAAAAACTACAATATTAACCAGTTTTATGAAAGTTAACAAATAGTTAAAGGCATACATTTAAATTAATACGTAAATTAGTAATGAATAAGAAACAAAAAAAAATATTTATAAAACTTAAATTAATATTTAATATTTAAAAGTAAAACATTACATGTTATCGGAATCACTACTTGGCGGCGTTCTAATCCGCTTTTTAATTGGTGCAAAATCACTTTCATCGCTAGAGGACCCAATCAAATCCTCGTCGCTAGATAAGACAACATACACAATAGCAGTTGGTAAACTCGGAACATTCATACAATCTTTATTTGGAAGGGTTTCGGCAGTTTTTTCAAAATAATTCGTCATTAAATTTTGAAAACTACTATTCGTTAGTGATGCCAACGTTTAAAAATGTTTAATACGACAAAAAAAATATAAAAAATGAATAAAAAAAAAAAAATATGTAAAAAAATCTAATTGAAAACCGCATAAATTCAAATCCGCATAAAAAAAAACCGCATAAAAACAGACCTGGGGTCTAATCACCGCATACGATATCGAGCAAAATCGATCGAAATTATTTATTTTGGTATTACGACTCTCGATATGGAATAGAATTTATTGAATTTGAAATAGTAGCATTCGATAAAGAGTAACTCGACATTACATTTCTCGAGTTTTCATTCGATACGAAAGTGTCTATCGTATGCAAAAACATTCGATAGTTTATTTGATACGATAGTATCGAATGCGGTGATTAGACCCCAGAGTGTATAGTACAGGATAAACAATTCGTAGCAATTTCTTATGTGTCACACAATAAAAGATTTTAACAATAAACATTAAAATAAAAGAATTTAATACATTAAAGCAATTTTTAAAGTGAAAAGATCAAACAATTTTAAACATAAAGACATTCAAAAGCGTTTTTAAATACAATAGATTACACATTTTCAAGTACGGGAATAAAAACTAAAAATACATTTCCTTAACTGCGTTGCATTACTAGTAAATTGAACAGTTGCTGGTAGAGTGTTCCAAAGACGAATACTGTGAACGAAAAACTGCCATTAAGATACTAACTTCTTGAATCTTATCGGGATCAGATTGTTATTTCTTCTTAACTGCGTAAAAATAACACGTTCAAATAGATACGTCGGCTCGCCAGTATAGATAATTTTATGCAAAAGAGTAAGACATCGAATATTTAACATGTCAGAAAAACGCACTCCATAAAGTTTACTTTCGTAGGGTGTAACATGAGAGAAACGTCCTAAGTTAAAGACATATCTCAGAATGGCATTATACGGAGATGTTAATTTCCTTGTGCTTTTTTGGTCACAGCTTGAAAAAACCTCGCTGCCATATAATAAAGCTGGAACAAGATATGTCTTAGCCAAAAGCATACGTATGCTGAACGTGGTTGAGTTTTGAGTTGCCCAAAGCGAACGAACGATCTGACCAAGTAAGTGAAGAATAAAAAATAATGCCAAGGTTTTTAGTATTCTTGACAATTTCTATTTGCTGCGAGTTCAAGATTATATTGTTCTCTATAGTTATTTGTGTATTGTTCCTGGAAATTACAAGGCACTTAGATTTAGCAGGATTCAGACAAAGACCATTTGCCTTTGCCCAGGCTTCAATTTTTGATAGATCAAAGTTTAATCTTGAAATATACTCATCAGTCTTATCAGGTTCACTAGTGATCTGGAGTGATCCAAAAGCACCAACAAGGTAACATTTCCGTTATCTATATAGCCTCGAATTTCCTCCGTCACTCCAATAAGTGCAGTAGTACAACTATGTTTGGCTCGGAAACCAGATTGCATTTTGGTTAATAATTTTGTTACAAAAAATAACATAAATGGTGAAACAAGGCACGGAATGAGATAAGATTTTGCAAAAATTTGTTTTATTCGACTGGAAACCACGCTGTAAAATTTCGTGAAGATCCGTCCATAATTTACCCTAGGCCCCATATAAACCCTGCTACCGGAAAAAAGTTTAGTACGCCTAAAACCTTAAAAAATAGTGCTATCATAACAAAATTTGAATTGAACCTGTTACTCAAGCTAGTTTAAATTGCTAAATAATTCAATATAGATCTAAACCTCAAACCAACAAATTTTAATGCTGATGTCTGTTTTTATAAAGATAAATTAATAATAAATAGACATCATATAGATATCCCTCCTGAAATATTCGAACAGTCAGTGGAGGGTATTAAAGATTCGGCACAGCCGAATATAGCACTCTAACTTGTTTTAGTTAATATTCCTCTAAGGTAGTACTCTTCTTCCCACCCGTAGTCCACCAGGCTTGTGCTAGCCTGCGCCTTGGGTTTGACAACGAAACAACTTTCACAAAAACGTAACGGAGTTTTCTTGACGTTAGATATTTTTTTCTGTATTTTTCGTGGAAGTGGAAGAAATAAGTTGATTTTTCAAAAATTCCATTAAAACCAAAATATTTATTTTTTCAAAACTTGCGCCTTCTATCGGAAAACAGCGCAACTAAACAGAAACACTCCTCACGGTCCATAAAAGGTATTGGTAAAGTTTTATGCAGTAGTTTTACGGCCTTATTCACTAAACGATAAAACAGGTTTATTAAAGGACTATAAAACGAATTTTCTATCCTTTTGCTTAACGTGGCTTGGATTTTGTTGTTTTGATCACGAAGTTTGTGTTAATTGTAGCGGCCTGTTTCAACACACTGCCACTTCACTACAAAACACGCTTTCTGTCTCTTTCTTTGAAAGCTGCACTCGCAACTTATTTGGACCTTTTTTTCACACGTCTCTTATTTCACCTCCGTTGTACTATGAAAATGTACAATGGAAAAACCACATTTTTTTCTTAACATTAGTGATGCCAATTCTTAAAAAAGTATGTAAGTGCCGGTTCACACACGTCAAGTTTGACTCTTCAAGTCAAGTCTCTCTTTTAGGAGAGAAAGGAAAAGAGAATGCCATTTATTTTCCCCTCTCTCCTAAAAACTCCAGACTTGACGAGTCAAACTTGACGTGTGTGAACCGGCACTAAGCAGCTGAAAAGGATGTTGAATTTTCTTATAAAGAGTTCTTAAAAATATCGAATTCGATAGTCCTCAATAAATTTCGATCTATGGGTATTTTAAAAATTGGCGATATAAATCGGTATATCGAATATTTTTTTCGATTTCGATATTTTAATATATCGAGATATACATATGTAAATCGCTCATCCCTAGCTTTAATACGCCTAAAACCGTAAGGAATAATTATATGTTTTGTTAAATTTGGTCCAATTTGTTTTTATTTGACTAGAAATAACACTGTAACAGTTGTGCTGATAGGTTCATAATTAACCATAAGCCCCACATAAAGTCCACTCAAATGTATGCCGACTATTTAGTACGCCTAGAACCGTAACGACTACATACAAATATTGATTTGATTTAAAAAATATAAATTGCGAAATTTGGCATTTATAATTAATGCCAGAAAGGTAAATAAAAACATATTGCCAGTTGATAAATAATATGAAAAACTGAGTGGACTATAACAAGGCCCATTGAAAAGGTCTGCGCAAGAAGCCTGATGATCATTGTTTATGTTCTTTTTAGTTGTCAAAAGTTGTTTACATGTGCATGTATACGTTTATAGTATGCGACACATACACGTTTTTTCCTTTTGCTTTGTATATGAGGTAGTAAATTTTTGACAACTAAAAAGAATCGTTTTTTGTTTTTGTACAAGTAAGCAGACCTGATAGATGGGCCTTGGACTATAAGCAAACATTTATTCATAACGAATTATATACGCATGCTAAGAAAATGCGGCTTTTAAGCGAAAATTGACTACAAGCGAAATGGACCTTACAACAAATAATTTTTATGAAATTCGAAAAAATCGGCAGTTTTGGCTTAAATCCGTTTTTGGCCTTTAAGCGGAATATACTACATATAAGCGAAAAGTACTGTACCTATAGGATGTAACTAGAAATCGTCATACCTACTAGAGTTTGTTAAGATTAATTCATGATTAATCACAAAAATTATAATTCTTAGTGGAGGGTAGCTATCAAAGATTTTAAAACACTGTGTTAATAAGGTTAATAAAAACTAAGAACAATAAATATAAAAAAAGTTTGTTACCTATTAGTTTTAATTGGCTATCAAAAATATGTTAAAAAAAAAAAAAAATTTGATAAGATAATAAACTAATTTTTGTATTATACCTATTTCTTTTAGGTGCAAGAAAATACATATGTACATAATAACGTAGAACATCAACAAGAATAAAAAACGAAATAATTAAAAATAATTCTCTGTAAAAATAAAAGGTGGAAAAACAACTGTTTCTTTTTTTAGTACTAAATAATTAAAAAAAAAACAAATATATTGTACCTACATGTTTGATTGTTTCTATAAAAAATAAAAGAAAAAAACAAGTGAAGCAAAAATTGTAGAAAATAAAAAAATAATAGAAAACTAAATATCTGCAGAGAAACAACAAAATTTTTTTTGTTTTGTAAACAACACTTACAATAAATAAAATGGTCAACAATCATAAAACGCAAAAAATGAAGCAAAAGACGCAAGTACAACAACAGCAGCAACAAGAACAAAATGTTGCTGAAGGAGACAACCCAAATCAAAAGGTAACAACACAACAGCAACAACAAATGGCAGAAAAGACTTCAAATAACAGGGAATATGAAGAACAGGCAATAAAATCAAACATAAAAAGACAACAAGCACAACAACAACAAAAGCATCATAAACAAAATTCCCAAAATGAGACTGGCAGCAGCAGTAAAACTAAAAACAAGCAACATCAAAAGGCCCAACAATTACAAATCAATGGTAACAACAACAACAATAATTCGAGACGTAATAGTGTTAATAGCAATAGCAATACCAACAATACCAAACCAAATAAAAATTCTGCTGCAAAATCCCACAATAACAACAACAATAATAATTCTAATATTAACCAATCGCACAAAAAATCTTCATCACCACAGACACAAAACCAAACAGAACCACAAAAGAAATCCACGAAGAATCAAGAGAAAATCACTTCTTATCGCAATTCATCCCACAGCTATGCCCAAACATTAGGCAACACCAAGCAGCAGCAACAACAACAATTGCAACAAAAATCCACTAACAATCGCATTATCAATAGCAACAGCAACCAGTCCGCAACCACAAATTCTAGTTACAACGAAAATAATCCCCTGCCCGGTGAAAAATCCAAGGCAAGTAAAACAAATCGCAGAAATTCTAAATCCCCTTCACCGAACACATATAACAACAACTACAACAACAACAACAACAACAACAATAGCAATGAAAATGATAATCCCAATGTCCAACGAAGAACTTCAACTACAAAATTAACGGCTGCTGATTTATTGACTGCTGCTTTAGTAAGGTCCTGTGCCAAATGCTTAAAACCCACAAATGTGACGGGTACTTTTTCCTCTTCAACTTCTTACATTGCTTTGGAACCCTTAGCACTTAGAAATTACAATAAGAATAATAACAACAATAACAGCAACAACAATGCTAAACAATATCGTAAATCAAAGTCGTATGTTGCCTCCTCGCGTCACTCGTCTAGCGGTGATTTATTGGCTGGCGGAAATAAGTCTTCTTCAACTCGCCAACAGTATCATCGTTCGCAAAGTGATCGTCGCAGTTCGTTCGATCGTCATTTTGCCGAACGTAATAAGAATTTTGTACCGATTGAGGCCCCGGCCAAACCCATATTAGCCTCTTCGAATATTCACGCTGTTATTGCGGACACCGAAAAGCTGGTGATATTGGAACGTTTGGGTAAAGGACGTACCACGTATCCCATAATGCAGGTGAGTTCAAAAAAATTTCTTTTTTTTAATTTTTAATGGATCCGAGAATATTCGATTTATATAGTGGAGATCTAAAGTAAAAATAAATAATCCAAATTTTTATGAAATGCTACACAATACAAAAGTTTCTGGTGAATTAATCCAAAGTAACTCAAGAAAGAACGATTTTTCTGTCTTTCCCAATTAAATCAGCTTAATTCCGTTTTTTTTTTATTTATTTTATAAATATGTAAATGTCTTTTATTTGAAGCCGGTTTTCAAATACGCAATTTTGAAAAAAATACAAGTAGAAGTGGTGTATTTCAGCGTTTAAAATCTGCAGTCAAATTAGAAAAACTGCCATTTCTTCCATTTCTTAATTTGTCATTGGCAAAAAAAACTGTTGTTTTTACTTCTGACTCCTTAAATGTAAACAGTCGCTGTCAACCCAATTGAAAAAGCGAAAAGTTGTATGTATACACATTTTTGTTTTTTGTTCGACAGTTTGTGGTAGGGATGGGCAAGTTGAAAAAATATATCGATATGTATCGAATCGATATTTTTTTAGATTATCGATATTTATTGTTTCAAAAATATCGATATATCGAACGTATTTTGCTGAAACTATTACCAAATTAAAAAATTCAGTAAACCTTTGTACAAACATATGTATGAACAAATTAATTATATGTATTTACATTGTTACTTTTTTTTGTTTCATTTTATTTAAAAAAATTAATAAAAACAAAAAAATTTAATCAAAACAAAAAATTCAATTATAACAAAAACAAATGGGAAGAATACAAAAAAACCATAAGAAAAAAAAAATAAATTACGAAAAATTTAAATGGAAGTAAATAAGTCATGGAAGTACCAACTTTCCTTAAAATTTGAATTGCACCCCAAAAGTACCAACTGGTTTTGGTCAAACGAGTAATCATATGATATGGGCATCAGGAGCACTCTCTATTTTATGTGCACTCCGGACAATCTACTTCTTGTATCCGGCACTGCTTCTTATAAATGCCAATTATTTTGATTCCAATTCTTAAAAAACATATTGTTTGAAAAACGGCTAAAATTTCAAGTTCTTAATGAAGACTAAATTTAAAAAATATCGAATTCGATAGTCGTATTCATGCGATTTGTTTTCCCCTCTCTCCTAAAAACTCAAGCCTTGACGAGTCAAACTTGACGTGTGTGAACCGGCACTTATATAAATAACGTTCTTCAGATATAAATAAATCTATTTTGTGCCACGTTCACTTGCTAATCCCGCCTACATTATGTCGCATGTTGTGTATTGATAAATTATTAAGAAAAAAGGATCTGCATAACGTTTAAGTATTTAGTAGGTACTACGTTATCGTGCAAAAATATTCAGAAATCACAGAAATTTTTAGTGAAATAAGCATATTCCTATATTTTTTTTATCGCATGATTCTAGGTGACAATTCAAGTTTTCTTTTCGAGAGATAATGCTAAAATTAACTTTCCAAATGCTTAATAATGCATTCTAATAGCTATGATCTTCTAGAGCTGCGATAGGCAACCTTTATTACTATTATATTTTGCGATTGTATGCGTTGTTGTTAATGTTGTTTAATTCTCTTAAATGTGTGGGCGCACGTTCGTAACAGAACAGAAAACGCAGCGCTCTGATTTTGCCTAAAGCAGCTCTAAAGCCACATGACGGGCCAATAAGCGTAATTTCGCGCAACGCAAATATGATTTCGGCGATCTTGTGTTGTATGGTTCTTGTCTGAACTGAACTGGTCATTCTGAATATGGAAAACAAGTTTGGACATAGATTACTAACGGTCACGTTAGAAGGGGTAAAGTAATTTATCCGATCTAAAATGTGGTGTGGACGAAATAGCTGCACAAGCACAAGAAAAATGTCCTACAAGTTATCACATTAAGGCCCTAATTTTGTAAAACACAACGCAACGACAAAGAATTACATTGCAAGCAAAAACAAATTCATAAATATTTTGTTATTTTGTTGTTGCCTCTAACAGAAATTCACATTGGTTTTTAAGATTTCATACGCCTCATTGCTTGTGACGTTGAAAATTTAAAAACGGTAAATAAATTTCTGTACAAGCAACAACAAAATTACAAAATATTTATGAATTTGTTTTTGCTTTCAATATAATACTTTGACGTGCATTGTGTTTAACAAAATTAGGGCCTAAATTTTAAATAGTTTGTGCATATGTATTACATTAGGGTGGCCGTTTTTTTCTATTTTTCCATGTTCTTACCCCCAATTCGGTGGGTATTGATAATAAACGACACCAAAAAAAGTTCAAGGACAATCGGCGAAGGCTAAACCGTCCCTTACGTCCGCCAAAGTTTGAGGAAAATCGTTAAGACTGACTTTTATGCCTTATAACTTGGAAAATATTAATTTTACATAAAAACCTTTTACAAAGAAGTTGTTATTAGTGAAGTTTTCAGCAACTTTTGTCTTAATAACTTTTCTCTAAATCTCATATTTAACAAAAGGAAACTTTCCTAATACCAAAACATAGACCCATTTCACACTCGGCAAGTTACTTGCGCAAGTCTCTTGCGCAACTCTTGGTTTGTAGATGTGAGCGGTAAGGTCGGGGTATGGAAAAACAAATTTCGTACAGACTTTGTTGTTGTCGGCAAGTAACTTGCGCAAGTGTATAAGGGGTCTTAGCTTTTACGCTGGTATACCTTACCAAAGCAAAAGCGTCAACGTTGTGTCATGAATAGTAGTGATAAATTTTTTTGTTAAATAAAACCCACTAATTTTAAATAAAAATAAAGATAAAAACGTAGATTGACCAAAAAAATAGCTAAATTTTCATTATTAATTAATTAACAATAGCGGCAAACTTTATTATTAAACGACCTGTCAAAATCGGTTATTCCAATTGCAAAGCTTTGTATTCAAAGACTAGAAAACGCGTGCCGCTTTTGTTTAGGCACAGCTTTCATATGGAAGTCTTAAGAAAATTTTCAGAGTACAAAAAGGGGTCATACTTTCAAAAGTATTTGTTTTGTTTAATGATAAAAAATATTGAATAATAGACAAAACTGCAAATAGATCAATGTTGGAATAAAATAAAGTTGAATCAAAACAAAGATGAAATAGAAGATAACAACTGAAATAGAACATTCAAAACATGTTTGAAAGTTTTGATTGTGGACATATGTAGATAAAAGGCAAACTGGCACAGAGAGAAACATTTGGGATTTTTTTGATGAATATCGCCATATGAGTTTATAATTATACTTTTGATTGAAGAAGAAAGTGTTTTATTTTTAAACGACTTAATACCAAGTTTTTACTATTAAAAATAATTTGCACTTTCCTTAAATTAAATCCCATTTTCATTGCTCAAAACTGTCTTAACATTTCCATTAACACATTAACACTTATTTTTCCAATTAAAAGTCGAAATATGAGTCCATTAAGTTGCCTTAAATTCAAATGCAATTAATTTTCTATTAGATATTATTTGAAAAAAACATTTCTGGCATCAAGTTCCAGTTCTTAAAAATAATCGTTTAAAGATCCCCCACAATATGGGGACTTTTTTTTTAGCTTTGACGTATTGACTGACGAATCATTTAAATAGAGTTGTAATTGCAACAGAACATCATTAGTTTACTTGTGTCAGATTATCTGGAAATTAATGTAAATTTTGAAAAGAAAGCTAGAATTATAAACAATTCTAAATAATTTGTAATAAAGATAAATAACAGTTAAGCGTTAAATTTTTAATATTTTTTTTGCTGAAAAATAAGTTTCAAACACGTGAGGAGGTGCATGAATAATCAATTATTGACATGTATATAATAGAAACAAATGTGAAATGTGAAATTATTTAATAGAAATTCTGAATAATTCATAAAATCAACCCTCTTGTTGGTCAATTATGATATATACTTAGAATTGTAACGTTATTGACTGACTGATTCATTATCGCACAGCCTAAACGCCTGAAGCTAAGAAGTTACAGTTTGGACCGTAGGTTGGTACACGCCAACTCGATCCACTTTTTGGATATTTGAATTTTTAGGGGGTAAAAAAGGATAAAAACGTGTAAATTCGCTTACTTCAAATCTCCTAAACTAAAAGAGATACAAAAAAATTTAATACCTATCATTGTTCACTAAAAAATAAGCAAACAGGAGTCTACTACTTTTTTTGAAATTCGTCCCTTTTTGGGGAGTAAATAGGTTACCCCCTTTATTTTGGTAAATTTTTGTCACTCCATCCATCTTTTAATTTATAAACTTATAAATAAAAATTATATCATTAGTATCTTATCTAAAAATATATAAATACAAATTTGGTACTTTTTCGAAACTCTAACGTTGAAAGGGGAAAAGCTACCTATTTTTTGTAATTTTCTTTATAAAACTTTTTTCTTCATTCATTGATAAATATATGCGCATACTATTATGGGCTCCCACAATATTGAAATTTTTTAAGCTTTAATCAGGGAGAAAAAAGTATCAAAAAGGGGAATTACGGGATATTAAATATTTTTCTTTAACTTTTCCGTTCAACATGTGGTACTTTTTTAATTTTCCATAATATTGCACTAAAACATTTGAAATTATAGGTGCAGCATCCTAACTGACTGAGAACGTATAAGATGATGTTTTATTTAATTTAAATCTATAAAAATTAATTTTGGCGTATAAATATGTCCGCGAAAGAAAGGCAGACGATAACAAAGTAGCTAGCGGCTTAAATGCTGGTATTATCTAAAATACTAGCATTTCTCCCGCTACAGCGTCTCCCTTTCTTTCATTGAAATTTTTATATGCCAATGTTTATGTTTCTAGGTACCTATTAAAAAAAAGTTCCAACATTTTTCTGCACCTGCATAATTTTATGTTTCTAAGCCCAATACTAACGGAAATTTAAAATGTACCAACCAAAGAAAAAAAAGTAACAAAAACTCTCGTAAAGATTCTCATTCACTCAGGACCTTGAATGTTAACTTTAATGTTTCTAGGTTCGATATTAACGGAATAGTAAAAAAGTACTAGTTAAAGATCAAAAAAGTACCAAAAAGAGTCTTCAAAGAGCTTTATATACTCAGGATATTGCATGTTCAATTTTATGTTTTTTTGGGTCCAATACATATTAGCAAAAGTTAAAAAAGTACAAGTTGTGGAACAAAAAAAGCTAAGGAAAGAAATTAAATTTCCCGTATTTTCCCTTTTTGGTTCTTTGTTTATCCCTACTGAAGCATTAAAAATTTCATTATTGTAGTGGATGCCCATAATTTCATACGTATATATTAATGAATGGAGAAAAATGTTTTGTAATAAAGTACCAAAAATAGTTACGATTTTTACCCTTAAAAGTTCGAATATCGAAAAGGTACCAAACTTATATTTGTATTTTTTAGATCAGTTTCGAATGTGATATAGCCTTTATTTCTTTATTAATTGGTTTACAAGATAGATAGAGTGAGTGGAGCTATAAGGTTACCGAATTTACCCGTTTTTACCCTTTTCTACCACCTAAACATTCGAATTTCTAAAAATCCCGTCTTAGTTGGTCTCCACTCCTTCGGTCTAAATTTCAAGTTTTTAGCTTCAGGCGTTTAGGCTGTACGTTAATGAATCAGTAACGTTACAATTTTATATACTTCAGGTCTCGTTTTATGCGATAGATGTGTTCCAAAAAAATCGCATATATTGAATTCGCTTAAAACGATACTCTAGCTTCATATAAAAACTAATAGTTCGTTCCAAAATTCTGGCAAACCGCATAAATTCAAATTTTAATTAAAAAATCAAAACAAAATCGCATAAAAAAAATCAACAGAAATATATTTGGGGCATTATTTTACGGGGTGGTAAAGTGTTGCCGTTTTCAAAAAAAAATTTTTGTTTAATTATTTTTTCGAACAAAAAACTAATCAAACAAAATAAAAGTGATTCTTAAAATAAAAAAAAAAATTTTTATTTGCAAAACCGGAAATGACCAATTTAAAACAAAATTTTTCTAACTTAGTCCTAATTTTTTTTTATCTACATTTGCCTAAAGTGTCCTTATTATATTGTACAAGTTTTATTATGGGACCTCAATTGTTAAAAAGTAATGCAAATTTCTGTACTTTCGTAAATGTGGTTGTTGCAATGTTGTACCGTAAAAGACGGGAAAGAACGAGTTTAAATTGAAATTTTTCTAATTCCAACCTAATTTTTTGATTTTATTTTTTAGAGAAATTAGACTTCGGCGTACTCATTAACTATGTTGTAAAACTTTTAATATGTGCTCTTCATAAGTTTGAAAACACTCATACATGCGTAGCGGCTATGCATAGAAAAAACTCAAAATAAAACAAACTATAACGATTATATTAGTGCTGCAAACTAGGTTTTATTTAAAAACGGTAAAAAAAGCTTAAAAACATCTAAGATTTCAAAATCTGTTGCAATTCTAAAAAAAAATCGTAAATTTAAAAATCGCACTGAGTGTATATAGATTATTTGATAATTTGTGTTAAAAAATTTAATATTTATCTTTCTTTTCGTATTTAATTTCAAGCTAATTTTATTGTTATTTTAACGCACCAGGGATGGTAAAATTGGCACAATTGTAATTTAATTTCACAACTGTTTCACAACTGAGCAATAGCTAAAGGTAGGATTTTATCGGCCGCATAAAAAGTGTTTCATTATTACAATTTTACTTTAACCAACCAGGTACTCTACTTTATCGCTCACTTTATTTTAAAGTAACGTTTTAATAATGGAACACTTTATAAGGCCCGTAAAAGCCTACTTTTAGCTATCGGTAAGTCGTAAAAACGGACCTTACAGTAGTCTAAAAATATTTCTGGTTTTGATAAAATAGGTGAGTTACAAAGCGTCAGTTGCAAAGCAACTCGCGTTGCAACCGTGTAGAATTTTACAATAGCGGAATTTAGTGTTTGAAGCAAATGGCAAAATAATACCTGCCGAATTTTTATAAATTGTAAAATAAGTTTGTATTGTGTTTTAAGGCAAATTTGTCATAAAATTTTTTCTTAAAATACAATTCAAAGTAACAGTAAATATGGTCCGAAAACGATCTATTTTTCTTCGAATTAGCCGCTCTGAAGGACGATTATGTACGCCATAAAATGTTAGAAGGAGT
The DNA here is from genome assembly GCA_949318255.1 of Pollenia labialis. Taxonomy (NCBI): domain Eukaryota; kingdom Metazoa; phylum Arthropoda; class Insecta; order Diptera; family Polleniidae; genus Pollenia; species Pollenia labialis. The sequence continues at coordinate 32,092,109 of OX439143.1, read as the reverse complement.
GCACGATGAGTTTGACGAATAGAACAATTATTTTGATTAAAAATTTTAAAAATTTTCACGCGTTGCTTTGGTGTAAGACGATTCATAATGAAATTTCAAAGCAATCTAAACAAAAAGCAACTATCATCTGTTAAATGGGTGTTAAAAAAAAGCAGTGATGCCATCTCAAAGTTGTGACACTCTAATAAAAACCCCCTTTAGTAACTAAATGCTTAAGAAATCAATGTAAAAGTCAAACATACTAATTAAATAAATTAATTAAAATTTAATTTTGATTGAGTAATTATTACAGTTTTTATTTAATAAATCACTCAAAATAGCAATTCTCCTTTGAAAATTTTAGGTGGTTTTATTCGTTTTTCGTGTTCTTATAACTCTACATTCGGAAATAACCACTTTTGATCGGATTTGTGAAGTTAAATTTCGAAATTTATTTCATAACAGAGTTTTGTTAATGCGCTAACATAACACTGTTAACCATATAGAATTGTTATACATACATATGGGTAATTCCAAAGTGTTGAACGTGACAGTCGTACGCATCTTAAATGCAATTTCATTTTACACAACAAATATTTTTAAGTCCTTTTAACCCTTAAATTATAGCACTAAGAAAGCATTGTTATCTATGCTAAAGTTTATGGAGGGCGCGATTCTAGGTCAAAGATAATGGCAAAAGAAGTAGCGGTTCGAACGTGAAAAAAATAGAAGTAGTTTTTGTGGCCATGTATAAAAAGGCGTAATTCAGCGAAACCTGTCACAATTTTTTAGTCAAACTACTTTCAGAATTTTACGTAGCAATGTAACATTAAAATATCTTTGGTTTGATTCCAAAATCTTCTGAACATTTTTTTTTCTAAGCCAAAATCTGGGTCGATACGTGACATTTCGAACGTGAAATTTTTTCCATAATAATTTAACGGAATAATGATTAAAACAAAATGAAAATTTAACGTTAATCCGAACAAAATATTTCTCTTCGAACTCTTTCTTAGATTACAGACCATGTAAGAAAATTTTTTTGGAATAAATTTTATCAAATATCAACTCTTTTAAGGAAGACAATATTAATGAAAACATGCAATAAAACATTCTCACAAATAAGAAATTACGTTTGCACAAGTTTGCAGTTTGATTGTTCATCTAAGTGAACAAATTTATGGATAAATTTATAAAATTAGTAAAATCTAAATATTTCTCTATAACAACATCGTAAAATAATCAGCTTTTAATAACTTTTAAATTTTCGGTCACGGTGGACCTTTTGACGGAAATGCCCATATATGTATTCAAATTGGATTCATACCTACATTTTAACAGACGTGTGTTTATTAGCGTGTATGGCAGGCTCAACGAATGCTTAAGATCTAGGAAGTTCTGTGATTCTGATATTAAGGCGCCTATTACGGTTTACAACTCAACTCAGTTGAGTTGTAATTTCTTAATTATTTTATTATGGTTTACAACTTTGCTGTATTGCGGTGTACAAAAACATAACAAAAATTGCATTTGATCACAACCAGATGTCTTAATTACAACTCAGCTGAGTTGAGTTGTAAACCGTAATGGGGGCCTACGTTAAGTTTTCTCAACTTTAAGATAAGTACAATTAAAAAAGCATTTTTTTCATTTTCCAAAATTCCCTTTTACATCTCTGGTAAAAACCTATTTCATATTTTCATTTATTTATTTTAAATACTTCTAGTAAATTTTCTTAGAAAATTGATAAGGCATAAAATAAATTTTAATATACATACATATGTACATCCATAGTACGTACAATTTTAAATTCTAATTAATTTATATGTTCGAAAATACTGAAATCATTAAAACTCAAGTTGTTATTTAATATTTGAAAGATTGTACATTAGGGTGTCCGTTATTTGTACGTGCAATTTTTACTTATGGAAATATTCAAGTATCGTCCTTCAAAACGCTGAGGCTTGATGCGAAAATTAATTTCCATAAATTTAACAACCCTGGGATCAGTCTCTCTCGTGCTGAATTAGGGTTAAAGTTTTATTCAATTACATACACTTATTCGTAAAGAATTGTTAAATTTTTCAAACTTTCAAAATATAAATGTATCGATTAATTAAGAATTTGGCTAAACGAATTTTTAAAAGAAACGAATAATTTATTAATCGTAAATTTGTCTAATCAAGATCTGTGATTTATCGAATAATCACACATTTCTTTGTTTACATAAAACTCCCATACAATATATGTATGTATAAATAAAAAACATTAATAAAACTCTATTCTAAACTACGGAAATTGAACAAAAAAGTGACTCAAAACCTTGAGAACGTCTACTAACCAAAAAAAAAAAATTCCATAAATTTTAAAAATACATGAAGAAAAAATGTCAAATTTATTTCTTTTTATTTAAAACGTGCTGTGGCGTTAAAATTTTCATGGTATTTTTGGTTTATTTTATAAAATAAAAACAACCAGAACTAATAAAAGTTTTGAAAAAAAAACATTGTAAGATTGAGATCTATAAATTTTTTATTTAATAACAAACTGGTTAAAAAATAAAATTAATAAAAATTAACTGTAAAAATATTCAAGAAATTCAAATGATTTTAAATTAAAAATTATAGAATTAAAAGCAAAATTGCATTTAAGGAACAGGGGATGTTTTTTAAAGAAGCCCTAATTTTTTTACGTTTAAAATCCTTAATTTTGAAATGAGTGAATTTTTTTTCTAAAATTTAATTTCCTCGTCCGTTTACTGTTTTTACTTGCATTTTAATTAAATTATTGAGTTGTATAGGAATTTAATCCAGAAATTGCAGTATGAACGACAATATTATTTCTTTTTATCAACGCAGAGAAAAATAAAAATTGATTTCAATTAAAAAATTTGTGATATTAATTAAAAAATAAATTAAATTTGCACCAGTAAAGTATCACTTAAACAGCTTTTGATATTAACATCAATTTCTGCAAAAATGTTGTTGTTATAAGTAAACGTGTAATTACCTTGATTAAATTTTTTTATTTAAAACTGATATTATTTTTGATTGATGCTTTAATTGAAAAAAAAAAAAAAAAATTGGTGAGAATTTTTTCTGTGAAGAATCCAGGCACTCCCTAAAAAAAATTTTAACAATTTAAGGGTGTAAAGATAAATTCGAAAGGTAAATGCGTCGTACACCAACACAAATGTCTATTACAGTTTTGGAATCTACTCCCTTTCAAATGATATCCCCAAACCCCATTCAGGTCCTAAGTGCCCCAAACTGATGTTCAAACCCCTCTATACATGTCCCCTGAGAAACCCAGAAAAATATCCATTACGGTTTTGGAATGTACTCCAATAGAGCTTTCAAGAGAGCCACTCAGGTGTGTCCTAAGTGCCCTAAAAAATAACATAAATAAGCCAATAAGTACTGAGCCACATTCCTTATTTAAATTAATTGTTTTCCAATTTTTTAGAAAAAAGATAAAATTAATAATGTTTTTTTTATTAATTCAATTTCGATTAAAAAATATGAATTTTTCAAAATTTACCATATTTAACAGAGTGTGGAATGTAGTTAGAGAGGTACGAATCGAAATTAAACCATCTTAGAAATTCTTGAATCAAGCACAGTTTGAGTTTAATTTCATCTCCCTTTTATTAGTTAATCCTGTTTTCAAATTATTTTAAGTACAGCGCAAGTTGAATCAAGTATTCTGTACTTGAATTCGTCTTACCGTACTATTGACACAGCTTCGGCTTTATTTAAGTACGGATTTGTCTTTTCGGTGTATTTGCACATAAACAACACAAACCAAATCGAATTGACTAGAAGGTGGGGTCAACTCTACAACAACACTGCTTGTGTGGTCGGATTGTCAAAAAAATAGCTAGTCAAAAAAGGTTTGCTTAAATAAAAAACTAGTTTGTATACAAACTTTGACAAATCGATCACCGAAAAAAAATCTCCATATGTTGACTTGACCCCACCTCCTAGTGAATTCTTGGTACAAACAAAAATATTTTATTTTTGCTTCGTTAGAAAATGATTTTAATGGTTCTTCCCCTACTTCTTCACTCTGTAAAGTTTTCACTAAAATTACACCACAAAAAGTTTGACAATTATTTAAAATTTCTCCCAAATAATAATTTTTTTTAAATATTTCTACAAACATGCTTCCAATGTTTGTTCAAACAGCAAACACCCCAATTAACAACACAAAATATTTGTACAAACATTAATTATTGACATGTTTGCCAAGAAATTTCTGTTGTCTATTTTTCCCTTTAGTATATTTATGGCAAGCGAAAAGTGCCAAATTTGTTTGTATGTCCCAGAAATCAGTGTTGTCAATTTAAAGTTCTCTGCCTTGTAACCAGTAAAAAATTATAACAAATAAATAATTTTTAAATGAAAAACAGTTTATTTCGCTAAAATTCCCTATTTAACACTTTCTTCATCACGTGTATTAAACATACGCATAAATAATTTATTTTGTTAAAAATAAATTGTCATAAATGACATTTCTGGTAGTTTATAAACAAACTGGTTAAAATACTTTTGAAAATATTTCCATAAATTCTGGTTTTAAAACTAACAAAAATTATTATAATAAAAATACGTGCAGCAAAAGCACACAAAAAGTAAATAAATTTATGTACATAATTTTAAATGAAAATAAAAGTGTTTGAAACTGGTTTAAAAATAATAAAAAATTAATTATTTTAAATATACATAAATAAGACTTAATGAAAATTATTCTAGATCAGAATTTTTATGATGATTATCAACTATTGTCTTCATTTAATCAGAACTTTTTCAATTTGGCTTCAAATCTGCTTTATTTTTTTTTATAAAATAAAAATACCAGACTCTTTTATTTGAAGGTTGGTTTTCATATTTGGAAATTTATGAAATGTTTTCAAACTTAGTTTTAGTTTTATTAACGCTTCCATATGAATTGTTAAAATCAATAGAAAACGTTTGTAAAGCATAAAATATCTTACTGACAAACATACATAAACTAAAAAACTTAATAATAATTGAAAAAAACAACATGTTTTAAATCTTGAGTAAACCAAATTGCTTTTTTTTTTAATCACTTTTGAAATATTCATTGAGAGAAACTCTTTTCGAAGGTTGAATAAATTTATTGCAAAATTGACCTTAATTACATGATTATTAGATGAGGTCCGGGTTAAGAGTATTTATTTTTTATCTTATACAAAGCCCTCCGAGGGAGTGGTCCTAAGAAAACTCCAAAAAAAGGTTACTTAACCGAATGCAAGAACTGGAAAGGAATAACGCTCCTTCCTATGCTCAAAAAATCATAGCCACCATCTTTAACTAACGTTAATAATCGTTAGTTAGTCCTTACAGGATGATAGTATAAATGAAGAGGCGGGCAGACTTTAAAAAAAATCGTATGTGCTCGTAAAGTATGATAGTGCAATCTAAAAGGGAAATTGAGGGACAGATTTTTTTGGCAAGTCTGTCCGACTTGCAATTGTTAATTAAAATTTTGATAAAATGAAATACATTTTATTGTATGATTTGCTTCTTTTTTCTGTTAACGTGTAGCATTGACAACAGATTTTTAATCGTACGATTGTGTAGGATAGTAAATCCCGGCCTGAATAATTCCTGTTCAATAATTCAAAAACACTCAGGATAAATTAATTTTAATTGACTTTAATTACAAGACGTATTCAAGACTTGAAGTATGAATAACACTAAAACGTACTTAAAACAATTATAAAAGAGATTTTTTTCGAAAACCAGTCACGGAATTTCTTTAAATAAGTAAAAAATTCTTAAACCAAGTAAATAAAAGGTACAACTTTTCGTTTGTAGTGTCACTCTGAGAGTAAAATTACAAAGGGAGCGTTTCTATTTCATTTAACTTATTAAAGTTTGTTGCAGACACTACAAAAACACCACACAAGTGGTAAGAAAACGATTTGATGTGTAGAAACAATAAAAACACATTATTTTCATGATTAAAAAGTAAAATTGATTACTCTTGCTTCTCATTTAGTTTATATTTTCAGTTAAATATGTACATTAAGTTACGTGTGTGAAAATAAATATGAAAAGTTAAATTAATTTTTAAAAAATATCGCATGCGGTTAAAAAATATTTAAAATATGGCAAGACTAATGAAATATCTAATAAGTTTTAAATATTAAATAAAAATTATTGATTTTTCATAAAAACTGTAAAATTTCGTGTAAATGGTCGTGTTTTCTTTATAATACGCATGCGATATTTTTTTTTAAATATTTTTTAGCGCATGCGGTATTTTTTAAAAATGAATTTAACTTCTAATAATTATCTTCACACACGTCATTAATTTTTTTAAGTACAAACCATATCGGGAATGATGCTGGTGTGTTATAATTGCAATTATTTAGGGTGTAAAATAAGTAACTAAATCAATCAATATAAAATTCTCCTTGTAATTTCACTTTTAATTACAACGATACAATTGCTCGGTTAATTAAGTTTAAATAAAATTTGTAATTGTATATGTCACTTTTATTAAATAAATAAATAAAAATAAATTAGTTATCCACATCTTTCAAAAAATCCGAAGACTATCGCCCGGTTTCTTTGCTGTCCCTGGGCCAAAAGCTGCTGGAACGACTAATTTTAAATGGAATGTTCCCGGAAATTGATCGAGTAATTCCCCAAGAAGGGTGCACTCATTTTACAGTTTCAACTCACACTTAGTGAAGTGCAAAAATATTTCAATCATTTTTTTGAATGCAGCCTCACTAAATATGAGTGATAGTGATGTTAAAAAATGTTGCACTCAAAATAAAAAAAAAATAGTTTGATTTAAAAGAAAGCAATCATCAGTTTATTGCATCTGTTTTTCTTCACTCATTTGAGTGCAACTAAAATTCTTGCACTAAATTTAAAATCAAAGACATGTTTTTTCATGATTAAAGCCAATAATTATACCGCTATTGACAAAATTACATTTTTGTATGTTCTTTGCTTATGCATATTCTCTAAAGAAAAAAAAAAACAAATACCATGCACATACAAAGTTACATTTTTTTCAATTTTAGTGATTAAATATTTGTATGCAGCTTTTTTTGATTGCAAGTCCAAATTTTGCACTATTTGATTTGAATTGAGTGCAGATTTTTGCATTCAATCTGCAATTTGCAATATCACAAAAAATTTTTTATTGGTAGTTTAAAAATTGTTACCATCACTAAAGCTGGTAAAAAAGAGTGCAAACTAATTTCTTTGCAGTTTTATTTAGTGATAGTGCACTGCTGATTTAAATCAATACTTAGTGCACTACCCCCAACTATGGTACAGACCAAGTCTTGTCTTTGACGAACGAACCTTATTGAATTTGGCTACCAGAAAAAACCAAATACTAGAGCTGTTTTCGTAGATCTGACGGTGGCGTATGATATGGTGTGGAAAGAGGGACATTTAAATACATATAAATTACTTAAGGCTTAACCGTGTATCAAAATATGCAATCTCGTGATCGTCTATTTAGCAGAACTGGTAAACTAAACAACGGGCTTCCCCAAGTTTCATGATTTACCGATCTCTAAATTGCGTAAATTCATTTATGCTGATGACATGGCCAACAATCTACTTTTTCCGAATTGAAACACGCACTCACAACATACCTTAGCGAATTTTCTCTTTATTTTAAAAACTGGCGTCTTAAACCTTAACCACCGTGAGTTTCATCGAGAATTAAATATCCCTATAAACAACACACGACTAGAACAAAACCTCTCGCCAAAATACCTTGGAATTATGCTCGCTAAAACGCTTTAATTTAACGCACATCTCTCAAAAACGTCACATAAACTAAAAACAACAATATTGAGTAATAAATCACACTAAACATATTTTGTTAGTTTTCAAAGTGTGTCGCGTTCGCTATCATAAGTGTAGTTTTATCAAGTTTTAAAACATATGTACGCGTGGCTAATGTAAACATGCGGTTCCTGAAAAAAAAAATAAAAAAAAATTCCAAAAAAAATAAAAAGTATAAGAAAGATTGCGATAAAGCAGCCTAAAGAATGAAAATGTGCCAAGAAAGGGAGCTGTTTTACTTCAAAAGTCAACGGCCCAATTATAACAAACACTTAAAATATATTAATGAAAGTCAAGCTACCTTTTGCACTATTCACAGTCTTTTGAATCTGATATCGAAAAATTGACAAAAAAAAAAAACTTTAATTTCCCACGTCAAAGGAGATCGAGTGTCGCGTTCTAGATCCTGGAATGCCCATATCCATTCTTACCAAATGGAACATATTCAACAGCTGTTTAAAGTAAATGTAAACCCGAGATCACAACTCTCACAAGTATTCGCAAATCGATGCTTACGGAGAATTCTCATAAGATACTGGCAAAACAACATTAGAAACCATGTGACCAACTACTGGTTGCACTCCTTTACATTAGAAAATTGAGAGGAGAATATGGTGCTGAATAAGTCACACACTAGAAGCTGCTAACTGGAACACACCAGGCAGCCGAAGAAGAGCATCTCCTGGCCACACATGGTGACGACAACTCGACATCGAGAAACGCGACCCTAGAAATATGTAAGGGATGGTTATTTTAAGGGCAGATGATCAATGTGAACCACACCACGTTTTGTTTTCAGTGTAGTTCCTAAAATGTTATGTATTATGTTTTAAACTCTGCTCATTCCTAATTTGCGTTATTTTCAATTAAATAATAATTTTTTTTATTGGGATTTTCTTATGCCACTTGCACTAAATATTATAAACACGTTTTTATTAAAAAAATATTTTTATTGTTTTATTTATATTTTCTTGAATTTAACAATAGATGTGTTTGATTAAGTATCGCAACAATGTTTGTTTAATAACGCAAATACTTATTTGTATATATTCGCGCATGTTGGCATGTCTGTGTTTTTTTTCGGTAATTTGGCATAATTAAACAACAAACAACAAAACAAAATTAAAATAAAAAAAAAAAATAGATAAGAAGAGTGTGTCTCCTTAAAGAAAAAAAAAATAGAAACCTCAAAGAAATACATACCCATTAAGCAATTTTGCTGGAAATCAAGTGCAAAAGAGTTGGTATTCAATTTCGAATTTTTCTTCTTAATTGAAAATTTTGTATTCCCAAAAGTTACTTTGAGTTTCAAGGGCTCAACCCTACTTTTGTTTCACTTTATTTCTATAGCATATTAGTTAAGTAATCTGAAACTTGAATAGCATTTTAAAATACATTTGAACTCAAGTTTATTTCCACTTAAATTTGAAGCACTTGAAATTTAGTTTTTGAGTGCTTATTGGGTACAGGGATACAGGGGTACAGGGACTGTAAGCATTTGTTATCGCAGAAGTTCGGAAAAATTATTGCTAACTTTATCATCAAACTAATCGAACCTTAATATTCCTTTGGAAAGGTTTGTTTACCGTGGAAATGCTGTGTTTGGAATCCAGACGACAGTTTAAAGCGGGTTTGTAAGGGAAAAGTTTCGATTACCATATCGCTTACGGAAGACATGAATTTTATATGGCGAGTTCCCACCTTGAATCCTTACATTTTTAACACAGAAAGTGCTTTATTCATCGCATATAAAAATTGGTGAATGTTACGATCAGCTTTACACACTGAATTTTTTATTGTTATCTTTATTCTTTAATATGCTCCCTTTCAAACCTGCTTCGGTGTAAGGGAATGTGGTAGCTCTTCAAATGTTATATTTTTTTTTAATTTGCAGAGAATTCGTTCACTTACCTTATTGCATCTACATATGTATGTCTGATTGAGAAGCGCGTGCATGTTGGATTACTTTTTAAACTGTGCTATTTGTGCTTCGCAAAACAAGAAAATGGCCAAAGGAACAACTACAATAGAACCTTTTTTATTGGGTAAGAAGAGTCAAACATGTGTCTTTTAGATAAGATATTTCCGCACCCTACAATTTATTTATAATAAAAATTATGCTGTTTAATTTAGGTCCCTATTGTGATAAGTTGTAAATAATATTTGTTCACCGCAATATAGCAAAGTTGTAAACCATAATAAAAAAATTAAGAAATTACCACTCAACTGAGTTGAGTTGGGAACCGTAATAGGGGCCTTAATAATACTGATTGAAATAAAAGGTAATGCAAGTTTTTGTGTGTATGTTAGTATTTGTTACACAAGAAACTTTCAGTCAGGTGTTTTTGTTACGAAAAGAAAATCTTGCTTTTGTTAAAATAGGACAATCAAATCCACTAGATTTCGTTGTGATGTAATGCTGTAATATAATGTGAATTAAACGCAAGAAAGCAATTTCTAAAAAAAATATCGGAAGATTGGCCTTCGAACGAAAATAACAATGACGCATGGGTAGGCAGCTCAGAGCAGATTTTAGGATGCTGCTTTGTTTCTATATTTAAATATAAGCGGGCTTCACTCTTGCTAGTTAAGTATACATGGCCTACTTGTAAATTTTTTTAATGTAGTAAAAGTGCTAATATTTGAATTTTCAAAAATTCAAAAAATTTTATATGAAAATTTTCTCAACGCAAGGTGAAGTGAACAACAAAATTACCTCCAAAGTGTTTTAAGCTATAATTTACAATGCTGTGGGTAAAAACTCACACAAAAAGCTCAAGTTTACACGTTTGTTTGCTTTACCGAAATAAATTAGCTAATCGTTTTGCATTCAAACTAACGTTTTGCATTCAAACTAATGAAAACCAAAACAAAAATCGGCTGATTCATTAGTTTTAATACACACGAAAAAGATTCTCAATTGTTGCCACTTAAAATCGTCGTACTTAACTCAGTAATTTCAGTTTTACAATTTCTTACCACTAAGCTGGCTGAAGCATTAAAAAAAATTGAAAAAAAAATTTTATTCCGTACGGAATGTGCGACCTGTTTCGCACTTTGCTTAAACAAATGCCAGTTTCATAAAATTAACCAAAAAGTTTTCTTAATTTTAATATGGCATATGAATCACATGTATTGGCGCAATTGCTTAATCCAACTTAAGCCTATTACAGTTGGAACTTTAGTTTTCTATTTATCTTTTTTTTTTATTTACTGCGGTGCACGATGTCGACAAGAACATTTCTTTCGTATATTTATATTGGAAACAAAAACCAATTTTTAGTTTTTTATTATTGTTTTCAATATAAATATGCGAAAGAGATGTTCTTGTCGACATTGTGGACCTGGCAGTTAATGTTTTTTTATTATTTTAATATTATTTCTTTTTTTTTTTTTTAATTTCCCTTAATAATTTTATATGCCTAGTGTGATTATAAGTTTGATGTTACTCCCCGGAACTTTCATTTGGGATACAATTTATTAAATAAATAAAAAAAAAAATATTAAAAAAGAGTGAAAACCGCTATTGTCTTTTTATTATTATTTATTGAATTAGCGAAACGTGTTGAACTTCAAATAAACAATACTTACATATTTGTTAATTTATAAAACTGCGCATATCTTAATTTTAAACAATCCTTAGAATATAAAGAAAACACTTGTTTAACTTTTGCGTAAACTTTTGCTAAGTTGGTCTTAAAATTAGTTATTTGGTTTATTTGTATTCAATAATTGTTGCTGTTTAAATATTGAGCCAACTTATCTACATATATTCACTAAAGCGAGTTAGAGATGAGTGCGATATAAAAAAAAAATTAGCAAAATAAGGCTTGCAAAAAAGGAAAACTTGAGAAATGGTAACGCTGCTTTCAAAGCAAACGCCATTCTGTCAGTGATTCCACAAAAAAAATAAGAGAATTTATTGCCACTTTTGTAGTGATGACACTTAAATAATCGGAAGATGTAGAATGGAATACAATGAGATAGAAACATTTTGTAAAGATGTTGAAAATTTTGATTTTTAGCCCAATGTATTTCTTATGGGAAAATTTCAACATCTTCGAAAATTAATGTTAGATGTTAAATGTTGACAAGTGTGAAAAAGCTATCAGTCGACTAAGCATGTTTTGGAATTGAGATGTCGATATAAGTGCTGGGATACTATCGATTAATAATTTGAAGTAAAAACTTGCGGCAAAAAACTGTGTGTGCATAGCTGCTGTTACATATGAAGACATGCATTTTAAATACACTCACAATACTCTGTACGTAAAATTAACTGAAATTGTAATATAAAATAAATGAAAGTCAATTAAAAACCGGTCTACCTATTTTTCATTTATTTTTAACAAAAAGTTCATTTAATTTTTACTGTCAAAAATTCAACACCATATTCCGTAAAATCAAATAAATATTCAGTTATTTTGTAAAATTTTAGTGTCAAAAATTCAACACCATATTCAGTAAAAACAATTAAATATTCAGTTATTTATTAAAATTTTACTGTCAATTTTTTATTGTCAAATTGACCCCATATTCAGTAAAAACAATTAAATATTCAGTTATTTTATTAAATTTTCGTTTACTCCACAAAAGAGCCGAATTTCTAAAAAATACCATTACTTAAAAAATTTTAAGAATATCGATAGTATCGATAGTTTCCTAGCAGTAGTCGATATACAAAAAAAAATTCATTAACTATTTTGAATAATACCTGTTTCAGATTATGCGGAATATTCTTTAAAGAATATTCGTTTCTTTAAGTGATCGTCAGACGTTCAATTTTTTGTTGCACGCAACAGGCTTCATCAATATTACTTTAAATTTTTAATTCAAATTTAACTATTCAAAATCAAAATTTTTACGAAACATATTAAAGAGGAACATGAAATTATTGCTTGAGTTTTCATTTCGTGGGACAGTGTTAACCCCGCAAGCGTTAACAATGCAATGCTTAAAAGCATTACATAATTTGCATGTTTTTTGATGCTTTTAAACGAGAAATGTATATATAAAAACTCGCTTATTTGCAGATTATATGCTCAATAAAAAACTCTCCTAATTTGATAAGCATCATGAAAAAAAACTATTCATCTTGCATTGAAAGTGCACAAGTAACTTCAAAGTTTTATTAAAATTTAACAATTTTTTTTTTGATGAAATAATTTTTATACGTTTTTTTTTACAGTATTTGACCAAAGTCTTTAACGTTGTTTTCATAAGAATTTTTTTTAATGCAATTTATTAAAATTGTAGTGTATTGTATGCATAAATGCGGGATTTGGATATAAACAAATGCTTATACGTGAAACAATTTCGGCTACTTTAAATAGCAACCTGTAACTGCACAAATTTTAATGCATAAAATGCTTATAACAGGTGTGAAAATAATTAATAAATACTGTATTATGTATTAAAATGTCTTGAAAAGTTTTAAGATTCCTACTTTTGTCTAGAGGAACCATACTTTTGTGTCCACAAGAACGTTTCTTCATGTGCATTGATGTGACTAACGATAAAGTTGGCATTAATTTGTATACATAGTTATACTGTCATTGATGTTAGGCATCGTTGTGAGGACAGGTGTTTGAACAATGTGCTTTAAACAAGAACAAAAGATCGACAACAGCAGACTACACGAGCCAAATTAATGTGTGCACAAGAAATTGCTTGCTGTTCGCGCATAGCAATAGCTCGTCAAGACGGGGGGTATTACGAGTTGTTCCACAAGAGTTTAGTCAACAATTTGCTTCCTTTTGAACTTCGCTGTGATTTTAATTGTTATATTCTTATTATAATTAAAATAATTGATAATTATCAGCAATATCTTGTTTTTATTTAAATTTTTTATAACTATTTGCAACTTTTCTTATCATTTGTAATACATATTATTGAAATTAAAATTTGTTTAACAGTTCAAGTGTTTAAATAAAGTTATTTTATTTATTATAATAGACCAGAAGCAGTTTTATTATATTTTGATTGCAATATCAAAATAAACACTAGAAGTCAATTGAAAAAAATACAATTTAAAATTTAAATACGTTGCGAAAGTTGAGAACAAAATTACGATAAGATAAAAGAACTTGGGAGGGGATTTTTTATACCTGTATTATTATAAGGGAAATCACGATGGTTAGTGCAAAGTGGGCAAACGATGCAAATGAGTGCAAAAATACACACATTTGCACAACACAACTACAAAATGCACGTAAATATTTGCAATTTGCTCTTTTTGACTTCGTTTGCACTTAAAAAAAAAATCATAAGCAAAATTAACCGTGCATATTTGCTTATGGTGTTTTCTTTTGTTCTATTCTAAAAAATATGCAAAAATGTGGGAGTTGTTATTTTCCTTTCTGAATGTGTAGCAAAAATAAATGGCAAATTTGATCCATTTCTTACCCCCAGTTTAAACTGAATGTGAGATAATACAATTTTTTGCATCTGCGTTAAGTACTTTTTTTTGCAAGCAAGTATTTTTGTATTAACTTTTTTCTTGTTTTTGCTTACAATTTGTGTTGTATTGTGATTTTTGGTTTTATTGTGATGGATATAAAAACTTTTTTTTTTTCGTTCGTTTTACTTTTATTTAAAAATTATTAGAGGTTTTCAACCTTTGTATTAAGTGTACAACCTTGCTTTTCTTAATACGATTTGATACTACAAAGCACGAGTGTCTTTTTCGTTAGTATTGTAAATTAATGAAGTTGCTGAGTGAGGGAAAGAGAAAGATATAGTTTCTTCAACTGTTTTATTCTGGGTTATTTAACAAACGTGTTTACTACAGCTTTTTGTTGGATTTTTCAACCACAGTGTAGTAAATTTAAGTCTAATACATTTTGCTGTTGCAGTGTTGTAAATGTTACTATTTTAACTAAATTAATAAGATTCACAAGGACTACAAGACACTTAACTATCAAGGGTGAGAACCGCTATTGTTTTTTTTGGCGCAAAATTTTTAACAACAGCTGACTTTTATCATTGAAAATCAGTGTTGTGAATGCTTATTGTGGTGAATATCGCTTGTTAGCACCATCTTTGCATTCAATATGAACACGCTTAGTACGCATTAGTGTTGAGTGTAAAACGTAGCTATTATTTTGTTCCACTGTAATTAAGAAAAAATGTATCACTTTATTAGGGTGCGTGTAACCTGATAAATATATTACACAATCAAAATGCATTATTATTTTTTAGAAAAAAAAAACACCATTAGTTACAAACAAATGTAAACAACAACATTTGACATATTAAGCGCCATATTGGTTTTAGGAACACTTATACGGGCATGTTCTGTACATCGAAATGAAGTGGATTTAAAATCGCACAAATTTTGAAAACGATCCTGTAAAGAAAGTTCTTGAAAATATTCTTTTTTTATATACTTCATACTTTGAGTACTAATTATCTTTATAAGAACCACTCTTGAAAATCGGATAAACTACAGACATTTTGTGAATAATTGAAATCAAAATCTCGTTCGATTTCAATTCCACTTCGATTTGCAGAACATGCCCGATAAATTAAACATTTTCGTTTAATTTATTTTAATTTGCTTGTGTATAATTTGGTGTGTTTGAGTACTTTTACAGTAAAATGCAGTTAATGAGAAAATTTTAAAATTTGTTCTCACAAAAAGCTGTTGTCCAAAAAAGTACGCCAACACAAAATTTGTAAAAATTCGTACAATAAAGGCAACAGCTGATGGCAAAAAATTGAAGTATTGAAAAATGTTTACACTTTTGACTACTTAACTCGATTTCTTATCGGTACTCGATAAAATACTTTTAATAATACGAACATTTTTGGCAAATACATATTTGTGTATTTTTTAATTTTATTTGATTTTACTAATTTGTGGCAGGTTAATTTATTTGAAAGAACATAAATAATTTTTTTGCTATTGATAACTTAAGTACCCAAGTACTTCACACTTTTTCAACTCTAAAAAATTATCATAACAAAAAAAAAAAAGTTTCAAATTTTGGTATTAAGCCAAATAATTGCTTCACAAACAAGTTATTTAATATTTATTCAGTTTTTGTTAAATTTTTAATTTTTATTTCAACTTTTCTTTTATTTAACAATTTTTTCACAATTTGTAAGCATTTTGTTTGTTACTATTCTTTGTTTAGCTTTGCAGTAACAATTTGTAAATGCTCAGACCAGAACCGTCACTTTTCGATCTCAATTTGTGTTCTCATTTACTGTATTTTGTGTACGCGAACGCAATTTAGTAAAATGCGGAAAAGTTCAGTAAAAAATTGTTAACACTTTTGTGTTCTCGAACGCAGCTATTTTAAACAAATGCAGGCTTTTTACAGTGCTGCCAGATGTTTTTTGTATTGCCAGAATACATTTTTAGAAAAATAGCACACTTGCACAAAAAATAAAAGTGGTATGCTCATGATCAGGGAAACAATAAATATGCAATTGCATGTTTTTCCACGTGCGACCAATGAAGGCAGAAACAATATTTGTATTTATCTGTTTGAGAGCATTTTGCATCATTTTTTTTGCATAATTTTGTAAAAAGAGACTTTGCAGCATTTTTTTTAGTTTATAGCGCATATTTTGCCTTTTTGAGGCATATTTTGATACATGTTAAAGTTTTTATATGCCTATTTCGCAGTAAATAATTTTTTTTTGCGAAATTTTGGCATTTATCTCTATACCCAACGTTTGCTTCACTTTCGACATTTAATTTTTACTCGAAACTTTAAAATAGTATATATAAACAAAAATTACCATCAATTATATACGTTTTTGGCAGAAATCTGGACCAATCTTTTACTATACCGATAGACTCAGAATCACTTTTTAAAGTGATCTAGCGATGTCCATCCGTCCGTCTGGCTTGTTATCTGTTTATTTTATCATTGTGTGCAAAGTACAAGTTGTGATCTTTTAAATAATTTGATTAAATTTGGATAATCAAATCTATGTAAGTGGTGATAATTGGTCTATAATTTCACATATGCCGCATAAAACCTTCTTTCCAAATTAGACTCTATGTGTACGTATACCATCTAATTATGTTGGCATTTAGATCAAATTCGCCACAAAAATGTTTATGTGCAAATAAAATTATTTTTGAATCAGTTCACATTTCTCCAAAGCTCCCATCTATAAACAGATTTAACTTCCTTTTAAATGCTAAAATTAATAAATAATTTAGCGACTGTCCCTTTTATACCTTTAAGACAAAAAATCTCATATGGATGTTAGTATTTAGATAAAATTTGGCACAAATAACTTTTATATGAATTTTAACCTCTTAACATAATTTTGTTAATGTGCACCGATCACTGCACATCGTTTCCAAAAAGTGTAAAATCTCGAAAATTCGTCTGTAAATTCTGAGTTGTTTGGGCTGATTATAATTTTAGGAATGTTTTTATTAAATGGAACTATTATTGTTGAATATTTTGTTTTTAAACTAGCAATTTTGGATTTTTTTGGGGCATATTTTTAACAATTTTCAGGGCCTATTTTTAAGTTTTTTACTGCATATTTAATGCGCGTAAAACGCAATTTGAAGAGCAAATTTCTGGTTTCCCTGCTCATGATCAATCATAATATACACTGCAAATTTGCAAATTGTAAATTTGCACAATGACCATCGTGATTACCCTTAATATTTTTCTGAAAGGAAAGTATATTTCTTTTTTTTTTAGATTTATGTACATACATATTTAAAATTTTAAAAGATACTTTTTCTACCACTGAAAACTCCGGGGGAATTTTTATTCATAATTGGGCTGATAGAGATAAGACATTTTGTTGAAATTTAAAATTACAAAATCCTAAAATTAAATTTATAAAATTTTTATTATACGATTTAAAAAAAAAATTCCGTTCAATATTTTTTTGTAACAACAATTTCGAAACAACTACGACTGACCAAGCACAAATGACAAAGACAAATGATGTTTTTGCACCACGTACGTGACATTAGTGTAGCATTCAAAACAAACCAAAAAATATACCGCTAATCGAACTATAATATATTTGGTCTTTCCTAATGGATCTTGCATGTTCAGTGCTGTTGTAACGTTAATTTTCAAGTATAATTCCAATGTTACCAGCATCTGTATTTAATCGGTTTGATTTACGCGATATGTTAAATTTCTGGTCCCATAAACAAAATTTGTACCAGCCCTGAACCTTGTTTTACGCGAATTTGATTTACACGTGCTTTCTTTGGTCCCAGCAAACCGCGTAAATCGAGGGTTACCTGTATATTCAAATTACGCTCTTTAAATCTATTTTTAAATTTAAAACGCTGCATATCTTGTGGCGTTGAAAAAATTTTCAAACCCAAGGGCATTCATTTAAAAGTTTTTTTGGTCGGAAAAATGGAAAAAAGAAAAATTACACTCTTATTGACGTGAACGGGGTTTTTTATTTTATTTTTTGTAAAAAGTACAAACTGTCAAAAAAATCTGCCAAATAATTCGTGGAAGTAATTGATATTTTCAATATGCCAAATAAGTATAAAAAGTGAATTAATTAATTTATTTAATTGTCACATCATTAACTAAAATTAATAATATTTACGAAAATAAGGGTATGTAAAGATACATTTTCATGAAAACAATTCAGTATAAACTTTGATATATTAAATTGCAGAAATGTTTACTTCATTCATTTCATTTCTTTTTTAATAACTTTTTTTATTGAACTCATTCTTAATATGGGTTTTTTCTTTTTGAAAGTAAAATGAGAATTTTTAAAATCAGAGTTGTACAATTCAAGAGTTTATGAAAAGAGATGTAATTTTTCGTACTTTGTATTAAAAATTAGCAATTTTTTATGAATGGCAACATCATTTCGTTTGACGTTTATAGTGGATAATTACATCTTTTTATCCTGACTTTTTTACACTTGGTTATAGTTTGACTAAAATGTAACTTTTGGTGGAATTTTTTTTCTTGTGGTTGTTGCAACAAAAATTACATTATTGCACTTTCCATTTTTCCAACATATAAAAAAACTGAAATAAATAACTTTAATATTAATTTCTGTAGAAAACAACAACAACATTATAAAATATTTTTGGTTTTGTATATGCTTTCAATGCAGATTTTGGCGTTGCGTTTAACACAATTAATTGCTAAATTGTAAAATATACACTTCTATGCAAAAAAAATTATTTTAATAAAGCTTGCGAAATGTGACAAATATTATTTTTCAAGGAAAAAACTTAAAAATTTTCTTTCTGTGCTTTAATATTATGTAATACTTATCATTTCTAGACTCTCTTATCAAATTTATTGTGTTTATAAAATTTTACTTGTAAAGTTAATTGATTTTTTGATTACAAAACGCTTTCAATTTTAATGTTAAAAAAGAAATTACTAAAAAAGTTTTATAAAGCAAGAAAATGTTAACAAAACCCAATAAAAATAATATATTTTTTTTTAAATTAAAAAGTAGAGATTTCAAATTCTATTTGTTTTGTATGTATAACATTTTGAAAAATTCATCTAAATGCACTTTTAAAAACCTTTAATTTTGTTTTTTTTTTACAAAAAAAGAACAAAAAATATTTTTTTTTTTTTTTACAAAAAAAGAACAAAAAATATTTTTTTTTTTTTTTACAAAAAAAGAACAGGAAATATTTTTTTTTTAATTTCCAACGAATTTTTATATCATAAAAATTTAAAATAAAATTGTTCTTAAAATTTCACAGAAAAAATATTAATGTAAAATCTTTCCTGACTTTAACAGTGTCCCAGAACCACAAATCTCAAGCAAAAGACTTGAAAATTCTTTATACGATAAATTCACTATTTTATTGTCTGTCCTAATGTCCGACTATATTGGCAAAAACCCCTATGTGCGGCACGTAAGTATTGAAGTTAGCTGTTAATCTCGCGGGTTTATCTCCATTTTAATTTCTATTCTATGTGAATGATTAAACAAGATACAATGCTTTCATACATAACCAGGGAAACCAAAAATATGCAATTGCATGTTTATCCTTGTGCGACCAATGAAAGCAGACACAATATATTTATCCGTTTTAGAGCTTTTTAGAAATTTTGGCATCGATTTGTTAGTGCATATTTTTGCATATTTTACCGTTTGAAGCATTTTTTTTGCATATATTTGTTAAAATACCCTTTTTCCACCATTTTTAGCGCATATTTTGCCTTTTTGAGGCATATTTTTATACATGTTAAATTTTTAATATCTGTACACCCAACGCGTTTCTCCAATTTCGCCATCCATATTTAATTTTTACACGAACATTGTAAGACAAAGCAGGTTGTCATTAAAGATAAATTATATTTTAAACTTTAAAATTTAAAATCTAAATAAGCAAACATTAAGGAATGTCGCAATGTTTGCAATACATAGGCCCATATTCATAGTCAAAAATAAAGTCGACTTTAAATAAAAACCGGTTTTAAATGCATGTGAACACCATTGTTTTAAAATATACTTTAAAAAAGTCGACTTTATTTTTGACTATGAATATGGGCCATAGAAATCTGGGCCAATCTCTAAGTATTCCGATCAACAAGCTGTTGTTTGTCCATGTTAACCTTGTGCGCAAAGTACAAGTTGCAATCTTGTTGATAATTTGATCAAAATTGGTAAATTCATTTTAATTGTATTAAGGAGGAATTCTTTGTAAATAGTGAGAATCGTTTTATAATTTAACATATTCCCCATAAAACTTCTTTCCAAATTAGACTCTTTCGTGCAAAATCTTCCGCCCAAAAATATTTAACTGCAAATTACATTCTTTTCGAATCGTTTAACATAAATAGATTTAATTTATTTTTAAATGCTAATATTAATACACAATTTAGCGGCCGTCCCTAAAATACGATCGTTGAAGTAAAATCTAGAAAATTCGTCTGTAGATACTATAGAGTTTGGGCTTTACCGACTATAAGTTTAGGACTGTTTTCATTTAATGGAACTGTTATTAAATTGTTGAATATTTTGTTTTCAATTTAACAATTTTTGATTTTTTTTGGGGCATATTTTTTAAAAATTTTCAGCGCATATTTTTATGTTTGTTTACTGAGCATAATACGTGTTTTTAGAGCATATTTCTGGTTTCCCTGTTCATAACTATTCATGCCACAACGTTGCCGCTCTTATTTAAGTGTGCTATTTTCGCTTTAAACCAAGGCTCTTGAAAACCGAACGCTTGATGCGCTGCTTAAGTTTGGTCTGTTTGGAACAAGCTTTAATAAAATTTTAAAACTTTCAACTGAAATAAAGAACCGTTATTTTAAACTAAGCTTTTAATTAAAAGTTTCCAATAAATTTAATTTAAGCAGATTAAATTAATTCAACCGCCTAAAACTATACTTTTGAAAAGAAGTAAGTACCACTTAAATCTTTAAAAACTTGCGTTGTGGTTGTTTCTTTTTGCAATTTTTTTCATGTTTTTTTTTTATTATTTTTTTTACATTAAATTTGTTCTTTTGACAAATTAAATTGTGCTACAATTAAATAAATCTTATCAATTTTTTTTAATAAATCTTTAAATTTTGTTGTTTTTTTCAAGCATTTGTTTTTTTTATTGTTTTTTCTGCAATAAATTTGATATTTGTGATTTTTTTTATTACTGGACATTTATAATGGAAAAAAGAAGAAATATACAATTTTTTTTTTAAATTTATAGAAAAAATTATCTTAACTGTAAGAGTAAAAAAATAAACCACAGATTTGAAGGTCATGGTTGCATTTAATAAAAATAATAAAAAATAAAATTAAAAAAAAATTTAAGCTTAAAGGCAACCAACACATGTCGAATTAAGTACATTCGTTAATTTTTTATTTTCATTTTATTTCATTCCATTTTTAACAAGAAACAAATCTTTTAAATCCGCATACATAATTTTGAACAAAAAAAAAAATCACAAAAACATTAAATTATAAAAAAAAAATCAAAATCATACCTTCATACAATCGCTTAAATGACCAAGTATTCAAACTTTAATGTTTAATTCTTTTTAATGATCAAAGATCAAGGTTTAATTTTTTATATTTTGCCCGTTTAAGGTAAAATTATTTAAACACATCATGTGGAAAATCGCAAAAAAACTTGTTGAAATCCACACAACATCTTGTTGTTTATTAATCTTTCACAAATGTCAAAAAAATTACCCAGAAATGTCAAAATTTGAGATGGAAATATAAATGCCATTAAACACTTTTAAGGAAATGTTTATTTTTGTTGTATACCCTACACGACCAAAGTGGGGGAAGAGGGTACAACGTGTTTGTGCAGAAGTATGTAACGTTTAAAAAATTTGTAACCACACTAAACTTTTACGAGTTCGGTCCTAAAAAGTGCCAAACTGGCCTATAGATGGCAGCAGTAGTGTTGAAATACTTTTTAGAAATGTGGCAACCTTTTGAAACATACATATTCTATAACTTTAGACGAACCATCAAAAATAAACGATCTCACTTAATTTATAAATATGGAAAAACTGATCACATGCTAACTTTCATTTAAAAGGCCAAGGTCCAACAAATATTTAAGCCGAGCTCTATTCTTTTCTGGGTAAGTCCTTTTATTCGACTATTAAATATTGGATAGTAGAGTCTTAATGAGGCCTTTACGAGCTGCTAAACATCGTAGTGATCGACCACGCCAAAAACGCGGAATGACAAACTTAGTCTACCCTCATTACCGACTAGTGGTGAAGGTGCAAAAAGCTATTAAGATAAATCCGTAATTGCCAATATATCCAAAAGGAGATACCCTTTTAAAGGGTGGTCCAACCAAAACTCACAATGTTAATTGTAAATAAAATAAAAGGTTTTTAAAAAATTATCTAAAAAAGTTTTTTTTTTATTATTGATTTATCGATTTATCTCATCCTTTACACTTTTTTTATAAATTTTCCCAAAGAATTGTTTCCTTTCGTATCATAAATTAATTATTATAAACAAATCTTTAAAAAAAAGAAAGCAGCAACGACATGAGATAATACGGCCATTGAATTTCTCGCGTAAAAAGTTGTTTCGTTGGTTGTGTGGCGCATGGCACCATCCTGTTGGAACTACATATATTCTTGGTCCATATCTTCAATTTCTGGCCACAAGAAGTCCGTTATCATCTCGCAATAGCGGACGCCATTCACGGTTGGCTGACTTAATTTTCGAAACAGTGCGGCCCGATGACGCCGCCAGCCCATAAACCGCGCATCGCAATCAATCACTCTTTGTGGATTACATTTCCTACGGACCGGGTTTGTTAAAATTTGCGTACAAAAGTTTTTACTATTTTTTACTGAACTTTACTGCATTTTACGAAATTGCGTTCGAGTACACAAAATACAGTAAATGAGAACACAAATTGAGAGCGTAAAGTGACAGTTCTTATCTGAGTATTTACAAATTTTTACTGCAGACATTTTTGCAGTAAAATTTAGTAAAACAAGAAAACATATGTTCCAAAAGGTAAACAAACAAAAGTAACAAATAAAATGCATATAAATTGTGAAAAAATTGTTTAATAAAAGAAAAGTTTAAATAAAAATAAAACCAAAACAAAAAGTGAATAACTATTAATAAATTAATCTTGTTTGTGAAGCATTTATTTGGCTAAATACAAACTTTTGAATTTTTTTTTGTTAAGTTAATTTTTTAGAGTTGCAAAATTTTGAAGTACTTGGGGACTTAAGTAATCAATAGCAAAAAAATTATTGATGTTCTTTAAAATAATTTAACCCGCTACAAATTAGTAAAATCAAATAAAATTAAAAACACACAAATATGAAAGATTAAATAAAATAGTTTGTTTGTATTTTTCAAAAATTTTCGTGTTATAAAAAGTTTTTAATCGAGTACCGATAAGAAAACGAGTTAAGTAGTCAAAAGTGTAAACATTTTTCAACACTTCAATTATTTGCCATCAGCTGTTGCCTTTATTTAACGAATTTTTACAAATTTTGCGTTCGCGTACTTTTTTGCACAACAGCTTTTTGTGAGAACAAATTTTTCAGTTTACTCATTTACTGCATTTTACTGCAAAAGTACTCAAACGCACCTTATGCTGACCAAAAAAAAAAATCACGAAGTGTACGAAATGAAATTTGATTTGAACGCCTATTTACGTTAAAGGCTTTAACAGTCTCAACGAGCTGCTCGATTGTGTACCTCTCCGTGGTTAAATTTGTCAAACACTGAAGCAAAGAAATGTCAAATTAAGTTGGCTAAAAAACTTTACGTTAAGGTGTGGCGCAAAATTAACATCGTACATTATGGTTGGATCACCGTTTACTAGAACAATTGTGTGGTTAAAGGGCGGCGATTATTGACAGGTAATCGTTTTGCGCCAACTTGTGACAATCAAATTTACAGTGCCAGCTCGCTAATTCGAATTAATGATTGCAGACCCTGATTCGGATTAACGAGATATTCGGATTACTGGATGTGCTGTTATTATGTATTATAATTCACTATATCCGAAAATAAAACACAGACTAGGATTTTAAAACCAATTTATTTTATTTTTATTAATCAAGAATGAAAAAAATTAAGTTTTGTATTATAAAAACATAATTTAGAAATCAAACCAAAGCGAATTTACACCAGGTGACCTTATCTTGCTACGTAAGCAACAGCTGATAATAACCTTGTGTCAAAATGGTATACATTTCTGGTGGTTCTGGGGAATCTTTACTATATTCTTTAATTATCGATTAAAATTATGAAATTTAAAATTTTTTCAAGTTATTATATTTCAAAACACACAATTTAAAATTAAAAACAAAATGAAATATTTGTTTGAATATTTAACACAACGTTAAAATATTTTACAGTGTTGTAAACGTTTTCAAAATAAGACCACCTTGTATGAATTCGCCCTGTATCAAACGTATTTTCAAATAAAATATCTATACAAATTTTTCTGAAAATATATTTCAAGACCAATTTTGTTTTTAATGAATAGGGCAGTTAAGCTTCTTTTAAATGTTATGTTTTTTCTAAATACAAAATTTGTGATGTAGGGTTGCTTCTCTTGCAGTGCACATGCTCCCACGAAGTATTGTCAGATTTAATAATCCAGCTAAGAATTTCCTCTTCAGAAATTCACACGTCATTATTGCGGTAAAATTAGTTGCAAATTTTCAAAGTTTGCACAGAAATTCGATTCTTAAAATTATAAAAAAGCAGAAAAATAAAATAAATAAAGATTCGGTTCAGCGAACTTGCAATCAATGCGAACTATAGAGTTTGTAATACGTCATAAATTCAATTCGGATTACTGGATAATTCGGATTACACACCTTCGGATTTGCGAGCTGGCACTGTATATAAAACGAGGCAATTATGTGATTGCAGTGAATTTGGCACAATTGTAAATAGTTGTGTGACCCTGATAGAAGAAAGTATGGATGTACATATCGCTCCTTTATTGCAACGTAGTCATTTCTCAAATCTCAAAAAAAAAAAATATCAAACTTGGGAAAATGCGATTAAAGTTTTCCAAATGTTCCTTTTTATACAGATTCAGTAAAATATATTTTGCTATAACTGCGGTTCGGTTTGCGATAAAACACTGATTTTTGTTTTACATATAGAGAAGGTATGGAGGAGCAGTTTTGCTAAAATAACTTTAAATTTTGCAAAGTTGCTTCTTTCGTCGTCAGTACATACGTTGTTGTTTTCAAGTTTGCTAACTTAGCCATTTTTCGGCTAGAGCTGGAGGTTTTTTTCATATTGCGATAAAAAATAGCTAGATTTTATCTAGCCGGCGGATCCAGCCATTTTTTCATCATAACCATTTTTTTATTTTAATTTTTGTAATATTTTTTATGACAATTTTTTGGCGGCTGGAGCTAATTATTTGTCAGCTGATGATGGAAATGGCTCCCGCAAAACTTTCCCAAACCTACTTATACAATCATGGGAAATTTCTACCGATTCTAGGCCAGATAGACAATTTTTTTTTATTTAAAATAGGTTAAATTGATAATAATAATTAGGCAAAACAAAATGTTAAGTGTTGTCCAGTGGCCGTATTCTGTAATTCGCCAAAGCTAAATCTCTATCGCTAAAAATCTAAAAAGTTTACTTAGCGATTTTTGGCTACAAATGCAATTCTGTAACATGCATTGCTAAATTTGGCATTGCCATAAAATTTTAGGTTTTTATTTCATCGCTAAAATTTTTCAATTTTGTATTCTCTAAGGCATTTTAGCGATCGAGATTTAGCTTAAGCTAAGCGAATTAGAGAATATGGCTGCAGATCGCTGTGTGGCCTAAATTAAAATAATCATTACATGTTTAATTTCTGGGTTAAATATTGCAGCTGTTAACCATTTTGAAAATCTAGCTATTTCTGCACAGTTCTTCATGGTTATAATGATGAGCTCGATGTTATCGAGCAACACTCGATCTCTGGAACCGGCCCTATGGGTCTACACCGATAGTTCCAGGACGGGCAATAGAGTGAGTGGGTGGAGGTTTCTTCATCGAGGAATTAGGCATTAGGGTTTTTTTTAGCCTGCCAGATGGCTGTAGTGTGCTGCAGGCGGAAATCTCTGTCATTAAGCGGGCGGCAAACTGGCTGAGGTTCTATCGTATATCGAGAGATATATGTTTATCATGTTAGAAAAAGTACAAGGTATAGTCATTAGAAATTTTGTTCTTAATTTTAAAACCCACGTAACGTCAAACAAAGGAAAATAAGACAAAAATTAAAACAAGCCTCAAAAATCAAAAAATTAATTTGACATTACATGCGTAAATAATGACAACTCTCCCTAATGAACATACCTGGTACTTATTACACTATGGTTCCATGTTTAATTTGATTAAAAAAAAAAAACAAAAAAATAAAATCAAAGACACAACAACAACACAAAATTTGTCCAACTAAAGTTTACGTGTGAACGAAAGTTTAAAAGAAGACTAAACAGACATTTTTCCATCACCAACTGTATAAACAAAGTGTTTAATATTAATTTCACGAACTTACTACTCATTACATCTAACAAATTGTAATTTTTGTTGATAAAAAAAAGAATTTAAGGAAAAATGCTGCAAACTATAATCATTTAAATTTAAATATTTAATTAAACATTATTTTTAACGATATTGGCCTTTAACGTAAACAACAAAAGCAATAAAAAAAAAGAGCAACAACAACTAAAATTCAGCACCATTTTTGATTGAGATGCAACCCTGTCGTTTTTTAGTTCTTCTCAATTTGCTTGCTTGCTATTGTTGTTGTAGCTGTTTTTGTTTGTTTGTTTGCTTGTTTTTTTTTCAATTTAGTCAAGGCTGGCATCATCGTGTGTGTATGTGACACAGTACAAGAACGCACCTTATTTTTAATGGTTTTTTCTATTTATAAAAAAATGTTTCCATTTATTGACAAGGGGTTTTCTTCTTCTTTTTTTTTATTTTAAAGATGGTCTACCGAAACAAAATATAAATAACTGAAGAAACAGTTTAGACGGAGAGCAGTTTTTTTCAAGTTTCTTTAAAAAAAATCATTGAATTTATTTGACATTTAGGAAAAATAAATAAATTATTTTACTAATAAAGTTAGAAATTCTTTTGTCTTAAATAGTGTAACGAAAAAAAACATTATTTTTTGTTTGATATTAAATTGAAAAAAAAATTTATTTGCTTTTTTGTGCACTTTTTTAAAATTGTAATTTTGTATTTAGTTTTCTTGGCGTTTTTTTTTTAATTTTATTTTATTTAAAGTCATTGAACTTTTTTTATAGCAAATTTACGTAACTTTACTGATAAATTGAATGTAATTTTTGCTGTGTTTTTTGTGTGTTGAAGTAGTTTTTTTTTTTAATTCAATTGCTTTTTTTTGTATATTTTATTCAGTGGTATTGTTAAAAACGCCGACTTTTATAAGTATGTGTGTATTTAGCTCCTACTAACGATCTTACACTGCAAAAAATAAAATATAGAAACAACCGCACACAACATTTTTACTATTTAAATCATTTTTTTTAGTGTTTATGTAGACGAACACAACCCATAATAAAGTTCGTAACTTTTTCACAAAAGAGCCGAACATTTTATTTTGTTCTGTTCTTCGTTAAAAAAACAGAACAATTGTAGTGATACTGTAGACAAACATTATGCTGGGTACACACTATGCAACACATTTACGCAATCGAGTGAATTAAATTCATTTTCATTCATTACGGATTGCATCAACATCAAAACGCTTTGATATTTTGAGGTTGCATTGAAACAGATTGCATGTATTTAGGTTGCACTGTGTGTACCCAGCATTATTTTTAAATGTTCTGTAATGTTTCTTTTTTTACATTGATAAAGAAATAAATAAGCAGAAAATGTTAGCAACGAATGTAGCTTTTGTAAAACTATTTTTATTATTATTAATATTTTTGTTTTTTTTTCGTATGTGTATTTTGGTTTTGTAAAAAATGTTTGGGGTTTTTTTTACCAAAAGGCTCAAACATTTATGAGCCGAACCGAACACAATGAAGTTTGTGGATTAAAAAAAAACCGAACGGAGTTAAGTGTTCTCATCTTTGGTTGAGTTTGATAAAAAAAGTGTTATTTTTGTGTTTGAAATATGACTAACAGGGAAACGTTATTTTTTTTTAAATGATTTTCCACAAATCTACGGAACCGAACACTAAGGAGCGATATTAAGTGTTTTTTTTTTTTGAAAACTGGTCTAAATCATACCGGAAAAGTGGCCGTCGACAGAATTTGTTTTCACATGTTCCCGACTTACAGCATTTTAACGTGTCGATAAATTTCATTATGTCGCTATTTAAGTTAAATTTAGTCCAAAAATATTTTATTGCAACAAAAATCATCTTGCGAATTTTTTTTTTAAATCGGTCCATATGTGACCAAAGCTCCCATAAAATAGCTTAAGCTTCCTAATAAATGTTGGTATTGATACGAAATTTGGCAACAATGGCCTTAACAATAGCTACTATGTAATGGTAGGTTCTAAATTGACGGTAGGTCCCATATAAAGACCTTCGATTGCTCAAAGAAGCTTATCTTAAACATATTTCAGCGAGTTTTACGCGTTAAAGGTTGTTTGTACAGTATCAAAGTAATGATTTTGACAAAGAAGACACGAACTGCTTATGTAAATTAAAAATCTTTAAAAAGGTTCTATAAAACACTTAGATTTCTTTAAGTGTTTTTATAGAAACTCAAAAAGCTTAAAAATTAAATATAAATTGCATTCGAGTGCACCTTTCAAAAAATTTTATATGTCTTTAGATTTGGTTGTTGGTTTGGTTTCTTTGCTTCTTGACTGAGTTTCTAGATTTAGTTAAACAATAATTTTATAGTTGGTGTTATTGGTATCGTTGCCATTGCTGTCGCTTTGTCTGTGCATTAAACTTTTGAAATCTACAAAATTTAGTTTATTTATTTTTTTTTTTTTTTTAATTTTGTATTTAGTAAGTTACTAGGTATTTATGAATTTATAGCTGAAACTCTATAAAATATTTGAAAAGTTTTATATTTCTTGTATTTATTTTTGAATTGGATGGATTTTTTACGGTGGGTTGGAAAAAGAGAAATAATTTAGAAGTCTTTTACAGCTCATAGAAGAATATGCTTTAGTAATATTGACTCCCTCTTTACTGAAAATTTATACAAATATTTCAAGTACATTAAAATTCCCCTAAAATTATGATTTAATTTCGAAAATTCTTAAGAATATTTCATTAATTGTTTCCATCCCACTGTATCTCGACTTGTTGTTACGAAAAATCGACTCAACTATTTTATCCAATTCAAAGGAACCAATTTTATTAGATTTTCAAATTTTTATTTTGGAAAATAATAATTCTTTGTGGTTGAAATTAATTATGTGGGTTGTTTTTTGGTTGTATTTATTATTTAATCATGGTATTTAGACAGAAAAATTAACAATATTTTATCAATAATCAGCAATTTGTCTGCTTAATTAAAAATGTTTTAAATGGAAATTGAATAAATTGTTGTTTTCATGCAATTAATTTTCTTTGCCAAAACCATAAATAATGAAAAATTTTTAAACGTTACAAAATAAATTCAATAAATAATTTACTAATTTGTTGCGAATTAATGAAGAGAAATAAATTAGAGTTTTTTGAAAGTCTTTTTTATAGACGCAATTTAAGATATTTAACCGAGACACCTGGTTGCTGAAGCGGGTAGAACCGTTAGATACGGGTTAACGCATTATATATGTATATGTGCTATGTAGAGGATGCTGTGATTGATATTGGTTCCTATCCAGCAACTTTTTCCAGGGTTTAAACAACTGCTGTCGAAACCAAAAACTGTTGAACAAAAACGAAAATTTGTGTACAACTTTCCACTTTTTGAGTTGGTTTGACAGCGGCTGCTTACATTTAATGCATCAGAAGTTAATGCAACAGTTTTTTTTGGCCAATGAGAAATAAAGAAGTGGAAGAAAGTTTCAGAGGTATCGTTGAATTTTTAAAAAAAGAAGGAACATTTTGAAAAAAAAAAATTTTTTGTTCTTTAAAAATTCATAAAAAATAAAAATTACACAAAAATAACAGTTTTGGTCTAAAAACATTTAGCTTAACATATTTCGAATGAAACGAGGTTTATTTCATTGTAATCGGTGCATAACTTTTGATTTTATTCACAATTTACTGAGCAAATTGAATATCGATTTCCACACAAAAAGGAAAAAACGTTCATGACGCACGCATATTTCAAATGGTATCGAAATCGTTACTCAGTTTTTAGGCACAGTGGGCTCAACGTCGTATATGTACTTATTTCCTGTATTCTTTAATTATATCATCTGTTGATTTTATCTGGGGATTCAGAAGGGAACGATATTCTCAAAAAATGGAATACCATCTCTGGTTGGTTCAGATTACTTCTCGTTACATTTTAGAAGAATTTTTCCTTCTCATATAGAAAGAATCAGCGTATACTAAATCATAAACTATGAACCTATTAACCTGAAATGGCTGTTTTAATGTCATATATTCTTAGATTGGATCCCATGTGACTGCTTAAAATATAAGAATCATGGAAAAGGAATTTGAATTATAAAAAACTAAATTTGGAAAGCTGAAATCAAGGCGAATTGAGTAGAAGGTGAGGTCAACTCTCAAACAACACTGCTTCTGTGGTCGGGTTGTCAAAAATATTGCTAGTAAAAAAAATAGGTTTGTTTACATAAAAACTATTTTGTATACAAACTTTGACAAGTCGACCACAGAAAAAAAAACACCATCTTATAGTCAATTCGCCTTGGCTGAAATTATTACAGTTCTCTTGCCAACACAAACTTCAATAAGAGATCAAAAAGATGTAAAACATCAAATGAATTAGTAACAATTATTGATCTCTTTTTTCCTCGATCTAACATTTCATTTGTCTGCTATGAATGAACAAAATTCTTTTTATATCTGTTTTGGCTACCAAGAAAAATCCTTTCATTAAGAAATATTTTGAGGAATAGTTTAATGTTTTGTAAAGTTGGAGAGGATTAAGTTGTATTAGAAATGAGAGTGGAAGAAACATTAACTTTATCCCTGTCTTATTTATGAGTTGTGCTGCCTTTAAATTCGGACAAATTTTGTGGGGGACAGAAGGGAAGGGAAAGGAAGAGAGAGAGAGAGGGAGAGAGAAAGAAAACAGTAAGAATTCTAAACCATTATATTGGCCAAGCGATAAAAAAAATATTTATCATCTTTTTGCATTTTTAATGGAACTTAAAAGGCTTAAATAAGGAAAAGAAAATAAAAAACACTGACTTGTCAGGCGCCCCTGGGGCTTGTAGGGATCATATTAAGGGCCATCTGGTGTTACTGCCTCCGGGGAAATCAGGTGCAGTCAATGCCTGGGATTCAGCAAAAATTCAAAAAAGACAGCTTCAAGAAATCAGTGCAATATCTTGCGATCGCGGCTTACTATAGATCCTATCTGGTAGTACGGGAGTCAGTAGCATCTGGTGGCACATCACTGACTACTGGTTGAGGCCGCCTAGAGTATAATTTTTTCGGAAAATGCAATCTTTATTTCATAAAGATTGTCTTTGCAGGAGAATTTCTTTTCTTTCGAAAATGTACCTTCGGATATCAGACGGCTAATTCTGGCAGTCATGATCGAATACATTTTCGATTTGAAAGCAATTTTAGTTTTAACTCATTCAGGCGATGCTAAACGAATCTTATTTATTTGAGTTTTCACAATACTGAAACCTAATTCCGATTCGTTTGGTGTCGACTGAAAGAATTAGCAAAACAAGTATGCTATCACGACTGTCAGAATTAGCCCCCAGGTGGTGGTTGTGGTTATAACCCAAAGTCGTCGAAAAAAAGAGATCCTCCTACTCAAGGGCTCATTTTTCCCCACGTGTGACAGAGTTCGGCCTAATGAAAATCATCCATAGCTGCTGTTGCTACTCAACAGATACTGCAGATGTACGTCCAGTTTCTAAACGAGGGCCGAGTGTATAATCTTGCCGGATTGTTCACTTAAATTGCTACCCCTGGGAGTTGATCACCATTAGATAAGGCCATATGGCAGGTGCTCATAGAAATCTTTTCCGTATCTGTCTTGTCTGGCTATAAGAAAATGTTCTGTTGGCTTTATTCTAGCAATCAAAATCACGTGCAATTAAAGTCGATGAACATTTTCAATGAAATTTTTGTAAAAATGGTCGT
The DNA here is from genome assembly GCA_949318255.1 of Pollenia labialis. Taxonomy (NCBI): domain Eukaryota; kingdom Metazoa; phylum Arthropoda; class Insecta; order Diptera; family Polleniidae; genus Pollenia; species Pollenia labialis. The sequence goes on along the minus strand of OX439143.1, from coordinate 32,059,624 downwards.
AGCTTTTCATTATTTCAAAATTAGCTTTAGTTAAGGAAAGCGGTCCCCAAAGTATCGGGTCTATAAAGTGAAATACTTATATGTATTTTAAACACAAAATAATTTAAAAATTTGTTCGATTAATATTTCACGTGTTTTCGCTTTACAAAACATGGCCGATATAATCGTTGTCTTGCGTTAGCGATAAAAATCCTGATCTGCTTAGGGATGTTTTCGAAAGACTGTCCGAAACTTATGTTACTACATTAGAGCTTAATTTGTAGGTTTAAAAGTCCGAACTATCCGCTATTTCTTACAAGAAATTTAGTTGCAAATGAGTTCAAAATAAGGCAAAGAGGGACGAAAACCATTTGTTCCATTATGTTTTTTGGAAATGAAAATATTGATTATAAAGGTTTTGCTAGGAATTTATTTCTGTATTATAATGAAAAAAACAGAGACTTTCTCAGCATAGTTTGGGTCCGGTTGCATCAAAATAAATGAAACGTATAGCAAACGTGAATCTATATTTTTAAATGGTAAAATTGCAATTCTAACACTTAGACCCAGTTTATTTATCTAAGAGTTCTATTTAAATATCGAATTGAGCTTAACATTGTTTTGGAGTGATACTAAAACAGCCCAGGTTACTTAGTTTAAGTATGTATATTTCAATTTAAATGTTGTAACTATTTACTTTGCAAAGCGAAGCCAACAACAATCTGCTGTTTCTTTGAGACCACCTTGTAAATAAAAACATCACACTAGTTTCTTAATTTTGGTTCAAAAGCTGTTTAATTGATATTTTGTTTTCATATTAAGCACCATACTTGTATCTTAGTTAAATAAGTATCACTTAAAGACCGGCCGTATTTATAAACGATTATTAAATTCAAAAAACATTTATTTAGTAACATTTTCTAGAAATTTAAATTTCCAGTATTAGATAAAAATACAAATTTACTAAATGCGTATTTAAATACAAAGTAAAAAACCTCCCATTAAATTTTTATTTTTTTTTAAAAAAATCAACCATTGCAACGCATTTTCGATTCAAATAGCTTTGAACATGTCTTTGCATATTTTAGTTTAGACACAATTTTAGTTCAGACACTAGCTTTTCTTCACTTCTTCAACCTTTCAGCTAATTTCACTTTGTATTTAAATACATTTTACATAAAAAAAAACCTAAATAAAAACAACTTTAAATGACATTCCAATTATAAGGAATTTATAATATGTCCCGCAAAACTCCACCAACTTCTCGTGATTAAAAGTTATTTAACGCATTGACAGTTGGATTATAAACTCAACGTTTTTAACATGTCGCACATTTTATTCAAGGCTGTTCTGTTTGTTGCTGGTCATTTTTAAAATGTTTAACAAAATTTCTTGTTTGATTTTTTGTTTCTTTTACAATTCAAAAAAAAAAAAAAAAAAAAAAATAAATTAAACTTGTGTCATAATTTTTAATTAATATAATTTAATAACTAACATTACACTTACTTACAAACTTAACAGCGTAAAAAAGATAAAAACAACCTTCCAGCAAAAAGTTGTCTCATTAAAAAAGAAAAAAAAAGAATCTTTGAAATAAAAATCGATACGATATGGAAACTTATAGATTAGTTCCAGCTAATTTATCTCTAATGGCAAAAGCTACTACCAATTTTTTTATTTCTATTTAATTTTTTCATCAAACTGATGACGACGACTACAAGCGTTGTTGGTAAAAAAAAAGTTCTTGCAAATTACAGAGGCACACTTGTGCCACAGCCGCCATGTCGTTCGTGTTAATTTCAGCCAATTTATTCAAATGGCCTTTTAAGTCTTAACATGAGCATTTTTTATCATGGTAATTAAATAGTACTACTAGTTAGTTAAAAATTAAAAATAAAAAAAAATCAATTTGCATTTAGATGAAAAATGCAACACGTTGGTAATAATTAAACACTTTTGCATACCAAAACTTTACGGTTGCAGTTGTCGTCGTTTGGTTTGTGGTTCGAGTACTTTAAATGGTTAAAGAAACAAAAACAAGAATTTCTAAAACCAATTAAACAGTTTATTTTGTTTTCAATACTTTCGCTAAAAGTTCCGTTATAGTTAAATGAACAATCTAAATCTAAACATGTTTGACATACTTTATTATGAACCAACCCACAAGGCTGGAGCTTATTTTCGAAACAAGTTTAACACTTGTTCTTTAACAGGATCTAATTTTTAATAATTTCTATTTAGTTTGGGTTCTATTTCTAAAAAAAAAAAAAAAAATTAAGGAGGGTTTCAAAACAACGGTTAAATGGATGAGAAAGCAAGGTTGGCAACCGAAACGTTATTCGGTATAAGTTTTAAATTATTTGTTATTTCGGTAAATATTAAATATTTGTTCTCTCGGTATCGGTTTTAGTACCGGCATTAAATTTTAAATGGTATTCAAGCCTAATCAGTATAAATCTAACGGTATCGGTTACCAACCTTGGTGAAAGGCGTATTGAACTGAAGAATTGTAGAGAATTACGTTTTGAGGGAAGTGTGTTTTAAAGGAGACATGATTTTCTTTTACAAAAGTGTCAATAGGTGTCCCGGTAGAGTGTGAGGGTTGCAAGTTTGATTTCCGCCCGAATGTATACGATACTAGAGGTCGTAAAAAATTAGTTTAGAACATAATTTCTTTCAAAAGATCTTTCTTAAGTATAAAATGTTTAATCAAAAGTGAAAGTAGAAAATATTTAATTAAGAAAAAAATCATAAAACTTTAAAACTTAATTTATCCCGGGTGTTTTTCTTTCTGTATAGTTTGACAACCAATTAATATTTCTTTTCCTAAAGGCCACTTAATAAATAAAATTTCTCTTTTCTTTTTCAGGTAGGTAACAAACTTAAATTAACTATGTAGCATTAAAATCAATTATTTGGTAAGTGAAGAATTTTTCTAGCATAAACAGGGCTTTCCAATATAATGGACTGGTAGATGTTGAGACGAACTAAACTTCAATTTATATGGGAGATATTTTAGAAATTCTTTTCCTTAGAGTTTTTGAATTAAGCACGTTAATTTTTAAGGAAATATGACATCGTTTAGAGCAACAGGTGAACCAAGCTGCACGTGTGTCCGTTGAAATGGGGTTTCCGAAGACCCCAGATGTGGTGGGGAATGGATAGGTTTATATTTATGTCACATTTAGTCCGGAATTATTTGCTATCGAAATTTAGCCTTATCGGCATCCTGGTTATCAATACACAACATCCGATAAAATGTGAGTTAGATTGGACAATTGAGCGTGGCACAAAAATGATTTTTTGTAACTAAAGAAGGTATTTATTTAAATTTCAGTTATTTTGGCACCATGGTGAAGTGTATATAAGATTCGTCATAAGCGAAAATAGCACACTTACTTGTTTCTTGTAATATTTGCTAAGAACTCGTTCGCTTACTTCACTTCTTCTCTTTATGCCTTATAACGAATAAATGAGTGCTTACTTTTTAAAATTTACCTCTTAATTCTTCGCAAAATAATGTTTCTTGGATGTTGTTTAGCTTACAAAAAGTTTTAAATCATTCGTAAAATTAAAGTTGCATATCAATTATTTTTGTTGTTTACCCAGTGTGTCCAGACTTAGCTAAGACACGTCAGCCGTTCTTCCTAAATACTTTAAATTTATATATTTTAATACATACTATAATTTATAATTGTTTTACATTTTAATAGATCAAATTGGTTTAACTCTGTCTATTCCAAAAATTTTGATTAGTTTACAAAAAGGCATATCTTTTGTTACAAATTAAGGTGTCTAAACTTAGATGAAGACACATTAAAATTCAGTATTCAAATTTATTGCAATTTTATAGGCTTATAGATGGGCTTAAATCAGGTCATTAAAAAAAATGCTGATAATGCTGCAAAATGGGTTAATTGATCTTCCTTGAAAATGTTGAATACCATTTATTTCAGTTCTTTACCAAGAGTGTCGAGACTTAGCTAAGACACCAACCCGTTCCTATTGAATAGTTCTTTCAATTTCATTATTATATTTTATGTAATTTTTTAAATTATTTTCCTTTGAAATGTCAAAAGTATCACTTGAGTTTTTTAAAATAATGGTTTTTTAAGCTGTTGTTGCTTTAACCCCTCCCCCCCCCCCCTAAATTGCCAATACCCTTAACCAGTTTTAAGGTGAGTTGGCGTCTTAAAGTGTTTTAAGTCTAATTCTTTTCGTCTTAATTCTAGTCTCCAATTTAAAATACCAAATCAAACATGATAAGGTTTTTTTTTTAACTACAATAAATACAATTGATTTTTAATATTTTTTTGTGGTTAAATAAATAAATAACTTAAAATTTAGATTTCAAAAAAATAAAAAATTAAAAAAAACCCAAAAAAGAACTTTAAGAGAAGGTGTATTATTGAGAATGTATAATGTTGCCACATTAACAGGTTGAAGTACTTACAGTTACAAAATTCAAATATTCTAAACGTTCAAATTTGAAGCAGGCCGTCGTCGTCATCGTTATTTGTTTGGTTGATGGTTCACAATAGTTAAAAGCTTGAATTACAACCATAAAAAATGTTTAATGATAATGACGATGATCATGACGATGATGTTGAAAATAATGTCGGCTTTTTTCTGATCTTTCAAGATGGTTAGAATGAATACTCGTACAAAAACAACGTATTGAATTACTTTAATTCTTTTTATTATTATGATTTTTTAGTATTTTTTTTTTATTTTAGTTGTTACATTTGGCTTTTAAATTTGTATTGTTGAAAAATTTTAAAATTATTTTTTGCCTCAATTATGTAGAACACAATAGATTGTGTTTAGAAATTGATTTTTGTTTGCTGATGGTGGTTTTAGAGATACAAAAGGTCTTCTCGTTTTCTAATAAATCTGGTTTGTTATTTTTAAATTAATCGCCTTTTCGGTGGAATCTTTTTTATAGTTGTTGCTGTTTTTCTTTCCGTAATAAGACGATATTTTTTTTTTTTTTTTTAGAAAAAATTCATAAAAATTGTAGGTAGAATTATAAATTTTTTCTCGAAACATCCGAGGAGAATAATAATTAATACAGCTAAAAATTTTATAGAAAGAGTTCTAAAGATAAGGGATTCAGAATTTCAAATATTTTAACAGATAATAGCTTTCCTAAACAATTAATATCAGATTTATTAATACAGTATAATAATTGTAGAATATATAACCGAAATAGTATAAAAGAACAGAGAATTTATAAATCTGTAACATATATGCTAGAAACACAACTGGGACGAACGACAAATATTTCGCAACGAATATTCGTCGTCAGAAATGGAACACATTGGTATGTATGATAATACACACAATCGTTGCGGAGCCCGAAATTCGTCCTGAGTAACGAACACTGCGATAGGATTATTTCTATTTCTTACGCAGGCGAACGACGAATAAATTTGGACAGGGACAGCTAACCGCAGCTAAATCGTGAAAGCAGTAGAGAATCACAGGGAAAACTCGCTTCTAATGCGAACTTGGCTAAAATTTGCAAAAATCGCGAAAATTCGCGAAAATTTTTTAATATTTCAAACAAACCATAAAATTGATTAAAAGTCTCTAAAACTATAAGGAATAGCAAAAATTCGATAAAAATTGCTAAATTAGCGGAAATTCGCAAAAAATGGCTAACAGCGGCATAAAAGCAATGTCTAATATTTTTTAAAAGTCGTTAAACCTGTAAAGAATCATAACCCTTATAGATAAAAATCGCTTGTATCGCGAACATAGCTAAAACTCGTAAAAATTGCAATATTTAAACAAACGCAAACATTAATTTGAAATCGCTAAATCAGTTTAAAATATCAAAATATCCGATAATAACATAAAAAAGTTTGCAAATATAGCGAAAATTCGCGAAAATTTTTAATTTCTCAAAGAACCCATAAAATTGATTAAAAGTCCCTTAGACTATTAGGAATGACAAAAATACGTAAAAAATTTCTAAATTAGCGGAAATTCGCAAAAATTTGCTACGCCGGCATGATAGCAAAGTCTATTTATTATAAATCGTTAAAGATGTAAAGAATCAGACAATTTACCGACACATCGCGAAAATGGCTGAAATTCGCGAAAAATTGCAAAATTTGAAACAAACTTAAAAACTAATTTGTTTGCTAAATCGAAATTAAGAACACCAAAAATGCTTAAGTAATCCACTTTCGAGTGGATTCGGATTCTAGAACACACCCAATTAATAGTTTTTTATATTTTTGTTGTTGAAATATGGTCAACCTATGATTTGATAAATGTTAATAAACAAAGAAATTTTAATAAAATTATTGCAAGTTAAAGAAGAGGAAAATGGATGAAAATGTTTATATAATCAAACGTCCAAGGTATTTATTTTTATAAATTAAAAAAAATTTAAGACTTATTAATACCTGGAATTTACGCACTTATTGTGTCTCATTTGACGAATTTACGCAACGAATTCTTGCGGACGAATTCGTCGTACTATGCGAACTTCGTCGTTCGTCCCAATTGTGTTTATGCCAATATACCAAAATTTTCGGAAAGATTAGAAAAATCAAATATATATGATAGTAAAATATATAAAATAGCTCATAATTCTTTTAACACAGTAGGTAAACTATTTACTAAAATTAAAGACAAAATAAAGAAGATGGAAATGTCAAATATTATTTATAAAATATCTTGTAAGGGTAATGATAGTGGACAGTGTAATATGGTATGTATATATAGGCACAACAAAAAATAAACTAAAAACTAGGATAGCAGGACATAAGTCAGATCAAAAATATAGACATATTTCATCACAAAAAACAGCTTTATCATCCCATTGTGCTAATCTAAACCATTATCCAGATTTTGAAAATTCAACTGTTTTAAACACAGAAAATAATTATAAACGTAGATTTATGTTAGAAATGTTACAAATCATAAATGTACCAACAATGTCGAGAATTAATTTTAAGTCTGACACTGAGAATGTAGCACAAAATTATAGACATTTAATTTATAAAAATAGAAACGGAAGTTAAAAATTTATTTTTATTGTAATATATCAAGTTTGATTTGAAAACTATTTTTGTATTCAATTGAAAAAATTTTTTATTTGTCATTTTAATAAACATATTGTTTAATTTGCTTGTTAAATAAGAAAAGAAAAAATAACCCTAAAGAAGGCACTCAAAGAAGTGCCGAAAAATTGGTTAAAATAAACGTTTAAAGTTTTTTTTATATAAAATTAAAAAAGACCTCAAGCTTGAAAATTTAGTTATATTAGAAATAAAAAACTTCAAAAATAGTGAAATAAAAGACTTCAAAAATAGTGAAATAAAAGAATTAAGTATTTAAATGGACAACCTCATAACAGAGAGTACTTTTATCATTCATGTTCATTTTCGCAAATATCGCTTAGCTGCTTAAAATTTTTTTTCTGGTAAAAACCATAAAATTATACAAATTGAAAACATATAATAAATTTGAACAGTTTAAAATTGGATTTCGTCAAAGAAAAAACACGTTTAATATGGTCACCTCCAATCAAATTATTTTTAAAGAACAGTTTAAACATATTATGTTTAATAGAACCAAATAATTGTCAGCGATAACCATATTATGGTTAAATTATGCCTCCATCAAGAAGCCCCAACCATATTATTGTTGCCTCCAAACATGTTTTGATCAATAAAAACTGAAATTTGTTAAACACTTACAATAGCATGGTTGGTTTTCAACCATAGTATGTTGCTCTTGGAAAAGAGGAAAATGCTATTGTAAATTTAAAAACAAATTATTATCATATTTAATTATAACATTTTTCGAGTCAACCATAATATGGTTGTAAATTCCTGATGGAGGACTAATACTATGCATAATACTGGAAGTGCATTTACTTGGAATCTCTGGAAATCCATTCTTAGCTCCAGTGGAGAAATCGCTTCTTTTATGACTTTCTTCTTCATGTACTGCAAACTTTAAAAAGTCACTTTTGAGACTGAAACAAATAAATTTAATGTCAAATGACAGGTGGTGAAATAATTTGTGAATTTAAACAATTTTTTATTTGCACATATAAATAAGAAGGAGTACTAACCTTAATTGAGATACTTGAAAACAGGCTCCATTTGGAACTCTTGAAAAAATTTTTTAACAATGCGTTGTCTAAAATTTCCGATGCGATTTCCTGCGGCATGCTGATAACATCATATTGTCCATTGGCCAGCGGTTATAAATAGTCAATCATTGGTATGGTTATATTTCATCTGTGTTCTGATTTTCCATTTTTAATTGTCGTACACAATAATTTAATATTTCTTTTTAACTTTTTTTTTCTAAATAAGTCTTCTTTGTTCAGCGTCTTACAATTTATTACACAACACGCTTTCATTGATGTTTAATTTCGAAAAAAACAAGAATTAAATCTTAACGTATAAATAAAAATGCTTTTATTTCAAGCTCGAACTTGAATTCACTTGAATTAAATTCAATCTTAACTTTAAAAATATATTCTTAATTTCAAGAAAACTTTCTGAATATTAAAATTACGTTCTTGATTTTTAGAATTCATTCAAGATTGAAATCTGAAGATTTCTTCAATCTTAGTTCAAGAATTTTGTTCTTAAACTTTGATCGTTATTTTTTTCTTTGTGATCACTAAGTTTTTGTTTGTGGTCAACTAAAATTGACTAATTTGTTTGCAGTTTTATATTGTGAGAGTGCAATGCTGATTTAAAACAATATTAAGTGCATTACCCCAAACTATGACCAGAACCATGCCCGCTATTGTTTTCATTATCATTCTACTTTTAAAAGTTGACGTATTTAACTTAATAATTTTAACAAATAGAATACGGGAATTTTTGCTTCTTAATTAACTTTTTAAATATCCTTTTTTATCATTTCTTACATTCCACTCTTTCAAGAATAAAAATTGCGAATTAAGCACAAACAAATCTTATTAATGTTTATGTACTTTTTTAAAGGCCGCTTTCTGCTTCCAGTCTGGGGTCTAATCACCGCATTCGATACTATCGTATCGAATAAACTATGCAATTTTTTTGCAAACGATAGACACTGACGTATCGAATAAAAACTAGAGAAATGTAATGTCGAGTTACTCGATATCGAATGCTTTTATTTCAAATTCAATAAATTTCATTCGATATCGAAAGTCATGATACAAAAAAAATAATTTCGATAAATTTTGCTCGATATCGTATGCGGTGATAAGACCCCTGGTTGTACAGAATATGTCAAGGAATTATTCTAAAGGCGAACTTAACCATAACACGTCTAGAGGCAACCATAGTATAGTTGTGGCTTTTTGATGAAGGACTAATTTAACCATGATATGGTTACCGGTTTGTTTAAGGTGATCATAATCAAAAATGTCCTTTTCTCTGAGTGTAGCTTGATCTTGTTCTATTTTATGTATTAAGTCATCTTAAAGAAAAGTTATTATGACATTGAATTTATTTTTTTTTTGCAAATAAATGTTTTTTTTTTTATAAATTCTATGATAGGGTTCTCTCCTAAGTTTCTAGACTATATTATTCCCCGGGAAAACAAGATCTATTAGATCTTTACTAAAAAAATAAAGTGGTAATGCAGGTATGTTTGTTTACACAGAAAAAAAATCAATGTAAAATCGTCGAAAACAAGGTTGATTTTACCGTTTTCGGTAGTGATTTTGCTTCATTATTACTTCATGTTAATTTAACATAATTTTACAATAACTTGCGAACAACATTTTTTTCTTTTAAAATAACTATAATCCATGTTAATTTAACATTGCAGTAAAGTTAGAGCAACATTTCATTTATATTGAAATAACAATCGGAATCACGTTGAATAAAAGTTATTTCAAGTTGAAACAACGTGGATTTCATGTAGAATCAAATTGGTTTGAGTGTGATATAACAGTGTGAAGAATGTTCAGAGACAACAAGTGCATTTATTTAAAAATAATTCAAAACACTTGCCCCTGTAACATATGTTTCACATATTTTGTATTATCCTTTGCATTAGCAGAATGGCCCGATATGGGTTTCGTCATCATTCTACTTTGAAAACTTGATGTACTTTTTAACTTAATAATTTTAATTAAAATAATACGGGAATTGTCTTCTTTTTATATTTTATATTTTAAACATGAAAATAAAAAATGTACATATGTGCTTAAGTATGTTTGCATGTCAATTTAACAAGATACACTTTTGATGTTAATATAAACAGGTTTTTAGTGATCCAATATTGAACAATGTTATTTTAACAGTGAATAATATAAAATAAACGTGATTAGAGGTCAACGTTTTTCTTGGGATTCAAAAAAAGGTAATTTAAATATTTTCATTTAAAATTAATATAAAATAATGATAAATTTAATAAAAGGGCATACTTTTGCAGAAATTAACTATGATTCTCAATCAACATTTCGCCATGCTAATTGCACATTGGTATTTTTTCTGTGTGTGTTTGTAGGAGGTAATCTCCGTAATTGCTGAACCGATCTTCATTAAAGTTTTGTAGTTTTCTTTGAAAGTTTTAGTGGGGGGTACCCCACCGTCTATACAAGGACGACATTGATTTATGAATGTCTGCAGATGCGCTTGAGCTAAAGTTTCCAAAATTTGAACAAATAGTTGGGTTATCAATACACAACATCTGGAAAAATCTGCGTTTGGAGAAGTGGGCGTGGCACAAAACGGATTTCTTTATATCTGAAGAACGGTAGGAGAAAAATATCCAAAATTGGTGCACATAGCTGGGTTATCATTACAACTTTTCTAACAAAATGGGCGGGATTATATAAGTGGGCATGGTACAAAATAGAATTTTATATATCTGAAGAACTGAAGGTGTAAAATTGTCCAAATAATTGCCATTTTCTGCTGTAATATTTTTTTGCAAAAAGTTAAAAGTTACAAATGATTTTATCAGGGGTGTGCTGTAAATCGCAAACGCAAAACGCAAGAATTTGGAAGTTGTTTTTAATAAACTTTAAACCTTATTCTAATAATTTTTGGTTTAAAGTCCTGTTTAATAGGGAAATATTTGTTAAATATTTGCCATAAAATTCTTTTATTACGGAAATCTTAATAAAAAAACGACGTTTCAAATTCTTGCGTTTTACGTTTGCGATTTCCACTATTAAATACATTTGTTGGTAGACAAATGTTAATAATTCCAAAACTCTAGGTGACTTTTGTTATTTAGGAGCTAATTCATATTTTTTTAACCAAAGTTCTCCACATTATCGCCAAATCTTGACGATCGAGTCATCCTAGATTCAAGCAAAAAGTCCTGGTCAAGATAATGGATTTTGAAAGAACATTTTAGTCCATATATTTCTGGGGGACTTTGAGATTCCTAAAAATGTTTCGAAATACATTTAAATAAGATGAATACTTTGCTAGAAACCCTAGTAAATGATTAACCTAGGCTTATACTTTTACTTCGGATTCTTATTGATTATTGAGCGTGCGTTGCAGTTTTAAATTCATTTAATTCATTCTGATAAGAATTGATAAGAAACTTAGTTTCGTACGTTGTTAAAAGGAAATAAGCAAAATTCAAATTATGTTTGATCGTTTCTAATCAGTTTGTGTGTCTAAAGTGTGAAAATCGGAGGCATCAGTTCATTGACCGTTAGTTTGCAAAAATTTACTTCGCTGCTAAAAAAAAAGTTACAAACGATGAAGGCAATGGATTTTAAACAAAGTAAAAAATTAAATTAAAAATCATTACAAAGCTTAAGTTTTTCCTCAGTTTTGCAAACTAAGAAATTTTTTTTATTTCAACACGTGCAATATTTTGATAACGAGATGAACTTAAAACCGGAAGTAAAAATAGACTTAAGCTTAGTAGACATTTAGGTATGTGCAAACATTCCTAAATCATTTCTTAACCCTAGACTGGAAGGCGTTAATCGGCTAGAAAATTAACGCAATTTTTATTTCATTTAGTGATTCACGTTAAAATTAATTTTTTGAAATAAAATTTCTTATCTCATAAACATAAAAACACTTTTTTCCATAAATTTATTGAAAAATTGAAAATTCGAGATACTATTCGGGTTGTGCTCTTTATTCCTTGCCTAGAACTACACCCAGTTCTGGTGGCAAATTTATATTTTTTAAAACGATTATTTCAAAAATTAATAAACGGTACGGAGGGAGGGTTTTTATTGCACAATGAAAAGAAAGTGAAATGTGTTGCCAACATTATTCACATTTTTAATTAGTGAAAGTTGGGCAACATTTAAATTGAAACGATTGTGCGAATTGTTGCATAATGTAGGGCAAAATGGAAATAATATGGCGAATGTCATTTACAACAATATTGCAAGTGTGTGGGCCGCTTTAATTTACATAAATATTTTCCATCTGGCAACACTTTTCTTGCATACATCTCATTAAAATACCACACACAGAGTTGCCAAACAACACGTGACATTTGTTGACATGTTTTCTTTAAATTAACAGACCAAAACGGATTTCAACAAAAACCGTTAATCTTGTTGATCGTATATTTTTCCATTTTCAATCAAAAATTTATAAAATATAAAAGCACAACATAAAACAGCAGCACATCACTACTTCTTGTGGCTGTTGTAGTTGTTGTTGTTGTTGTTGGTTTTGCATTTATTTTTTGTTGCATTCAATTCATTATCAAAAGTTTAACTGTATTATAATCAGCTGGCAAAGTACGATCGTTATAACGGTAAATGTTAATGAACTTTATATATGTATGTGATCATGCTGATGATGATGATGATGATGATGTGACGATGGATGGATGGATATCATGTGAGCTGAATACTGATCAGACAAGTCACACAATCCGCACTAGTGGCGGATTTTTTTTGCGAATTAAAAACAAAAAATATTCAAAAAAAAAAAAATAATTGTGTCGATGATCATTATCAACAACATGACAGCTAGCAACGACTGCAACACCACCACCGACATCAACAACAGCACGGCAAATAAATGACAAACACTTAAGTGTTGGAATAGAGATGATTTTTGTTGGTGGCGCGACGGTGGTTGTGTTGATGGTGCCGATATGATTGACATTTATGCTGAGTGGGCGTTTAATAACCTACAAAATGGTTACGAATAGTTTTATTTTATTAATTTTTTTGCATTTTAAATGCATTTTTTGTTTTGCAAGTTTTACCATAATTGTAGAAGAAAAAAAAAAATAATAAATATGTATTTTAAACAATATTTGTTTTATAAAAAAGGTTATTGTACTACGATTGTTAAATGCTAAATTGCAATTATTTGATTTTTTTTTTTTTTTGCTTAAAATCTTTTTAACAATATTTATATTTTTTTTTCGTTGATTTTAATATTTTTTTAATTAATTCTATATCCGGGTTGATGATTTTAAACGAGGGTCAGGGGTCCCATTGGAGAAATTGTGTTTATCGTTCTTCACGTAAATTTTAGTTTAATTAAAAGATCACTTTTTGCACGGGCACGGGTAAATTATCAAAGTTGTTTTTAGAAGTTTTCGTTACGAAGCCGTTTTCATTAAGAACTCACTCAATGTATTTTGCATAGAAAACATTTTTAATACCTTTTAGTCTGGGAAATAAAGATAAAAACTAACAAACTTCGGAATAATTAAGGGAAAGCTGGATGTTTTCGCGAAGCTTTCTTATGTGATTCTAAACAGCATCTTAAAAATCCCCGTCGATCCACCTCGGGTATTATACAAATTAAAAACTATTCATAGTTCGTAATATTAGTCCGATATAAAAATTTTTTTTATCAATGAATTGTTCTAGCCCAGCAAAAACTGATGCTTCCTCGGAAGCAGTAAAATAAGGGAGAATTCGGAGTGAAGCGCTTACACTTCTATGAAATATTACATGGTTTTTGTTTGAAATTTCTCGCGTAGAAAGACTGCTGTAGAGATCTGAAGATCGCCTATTTCATGCTTTGAAAACTGACATGATTTACATGTATAAAGTAAGTGGCATTTGGCATTGAAAAAATTGTTATTTCGGCGTTTAAATTTTTTTTTTATAAATCTAAAATATTTTATTGGAATAAAAATTTTATAATCATTATGTATGATATTTGTAAAATTAAGTAAAATTTTTTTATTTTTTTATCAAAAGAATAAATGATATCACTGCTTCAATAAAGCAGTAGAAAATGTAGTCTTAGCATCGCATTTAACATTTGTAGGATTTGGTTGCCTTATCTTACATCAATAGAGTGAGGCAGTAATTTTTAGAAGCAAATAAGGAAGCGGTTGGGATGCAGCAAACGTGTTTATTGCTTTCAAATTTTAAATTTTTTTTGCTGGGTGGCGAATTCAATGAACATGCATAGTTTACATATCTCTTATAGTTAAGGAAATATTCGACTTCGAAAATTAAAATGGTCTTGTATTTTACATATAACTGTTAGCATTTTCAAAATATGCCGTGCGTGAACCCAATAAAAAATTGTGCTTAGAGCGAAGCAGGTTTGTAAGGGAGAGATGCAAGAGTTTCGCTTACCATTGCGCTTACGGAAGACATGAATTTTATATGGCGAGTTCCCACTTTGAAGCAATACATTTTTGACATATATAAAGGCCTGTCGTAGAATTCCATTCCGATCGAAAGTGGTTTGAATTCCGTATTTTGCTTCTTCAGAAAACGAAAAACGAAAAATTTTTTCGGAATGAAACCACTTTTTGTTTTCTAAGTGGAATTGATTGTTTCAGTATTTTATAACCGAAAAAACTACTTATAACTATTTTTTTTATGGATAAATAAATGTTTTTAATGATAAAGATTTTAGAAATAACACACTTTTGATTTATTTATTTTACTTTATATTAGCCCAATTCACAATCTTGTGCAAGTGGTCTTGCATCGTAGCATTTGCAAAATGGTATTGTAAATACTGTAGAATACTTTTGGGATTTTATTAAATACTATACCATTTTGCAGATCGGCTTGGTTCACTGAGTGTTAGCTGTCGGTTTGCAACCAAGTGTTGCATAAGTCGAGTAAATATAAACTATTGGTTTTAGGCGTTGCATATTTGCAAAAGAGTAGCAAGTGTATTGCTGTATATTTTGTTGGTGTAGAGTAAAAATATACTATACCATTTTACTATAACCCGAAAAGTATGCTATAGTATTTACTATACCATTTTGCAAATGCTACGATGCAAGACCACTTGCACAAGATTGTGAATTGGGCTATTGATTTTATTAAAAACATAATAAATTCTCTACAGTTGCGTTGCCACCTTTTTTTTTCCTCACAAACCACTTTTTTCTGAACATTGCCATACTTAACACAAAAATCATATGGTTCTTATGTAAAGTTGCCATATCCAATTGTAAAACCATTTAGCAAAATCGATCGGAATCTGAAGAAGCTAAAACTAAATCGATCGGAATTGAACATACGGAATTAAAACCATTCCGATCGGAATTTGTGACATGCCTGATAAAGCGCATTATTCAGCGCATATAAAAATTGTTGAATGTAATGATCAGCTTTACACACTAAATATTTTTATACAGTTATTTTTTTAGTATTCTCCCTTACAAACCAGCTTCGTAGTAAGGGAATGCTGTAGCACTTGAAAATTTTTTTTTTTTTTTATAAAAATTGTTGAGAGTTCTTTCACGTACTTTACTGCATTTCTGTATGCCTTATTGCGTAGCGCATAATTGTGCGCTTATTTTTTTAAATGTACCATTAGTGCTTCGCAAAATGATGAAATTTTTTATTGGGAAACGCAGTTTCCTTCGTGAGCGTGCGTGTCGTGAGTCTAAAACCACTCAAGTGCATGCTCTAGTTTATTAAATCATAAAAGAGAAATTCCTAATTTCCGGACATATGACCCCAACCCAAATTATGCTATCAAATCTTGTATATAAATCCTATTAGAAAAAAACAGTTTACTTCGCCTACAATCGTTACGATAACTTTAATCAAATGAAACGTAAAATTGTATAAAAATATTTACTCCTCCACTGTCTGATAAAGCAGCTTTCAAGCCATTTCCTAATATTTGAGTAGCTAAAGGTTGCCTGTAGCTACAGTCCACGAAAGCACCTACTCAAATGAAAACACAGATTTAAGTCTACAGACCCAAATGTTTAAGTTACTGTAATTGTTGTAACGTCCCTCGTTACATAAATCTGCACTTTGATCTTCTCTTCGTTTTCATCTTTTTTTAAAAGAATTAAAAAAAAAAAATTGAGGTTTCTAGACCGGTAAATTTTTTAAACTTTTGTGTCAACTTCTTTTTCTAAAGAGTCTTCACGATTTTATTTTTATCTTTGCAATCAAAACTTAATCGGAAGTATTTCAATTTTTTTTTTCAAATTGTTTCTTTAACTTCATTAGAATATACATTTATAAAGATTTGTTTGCACGCTTAACTGTCCTTCCGATCATTCAAATTGTATTTTTTTTCATTTAACTCTTAAAAGATTATAAGAGGGTTTAATGAATTGATTGATTGATTCAATAAAAATCATAATCAATTTAATCCTAGTTTAAGTAAAAAAGTAATTTCATGTTTTTTTTTATTTCGGGTTTCTACAATTTGGGGTTTAAAAACTTGGTCTGGAGATTTTTTGCATATAAATGGCCTAACATAAGCCTAAACATTGTTCCAGATTTTAGAAAACACCATTTACCCAAATATTTTACTTAACAAAAATACAATTTAAAAAAAAAGATCCCAAAAACATTATTAACATCTTAAAGCATTATTTGCATCCGAAATGTTGTTTATCTTGCACTGGGGTTGGTTCACGCTTAGATTTGAGCAGATGGGCTCTAATCTCGCCGTCTAATCGTGGCCGGCGTTTACAACTTAAAACTGCGGGATGCACAAGTAGAATATCTTTTAAAATGGTTGGTGTCTTTAATAACTTATATGGCATTTTTGGGACTGCTGTTTTCAAATAGTCATTGAACAAAACAGTATAAACTAAAACTGTTTATTATTAATACGATTACCGTATGACGTGCTAAATTCCCAGTTTTTTATATTTGATAAATACACTATTTTCGAATTTTGGGTCAACAAAGAATAATTTGCAAGAAGTTTTGCTTCACTTTTCTTGTTTGAAAAAATTGTGCATCTGAAGCACATCGATTGCTTGCCAAAGCTGATCCTGATGCTTAATTGATTTAGAGATTGTTCTGTCAGAGTTGGTGATTTTGAAATGAAAGAGAAAAACATCGGAGGTCAGCAAATCAAATCATTAAGAGCCATTCAGGCAGCATTTGCCTGCAACACTCAAAAGCAAAACAAATTAGGTACTACACGTGTTAAATCCGAGAAACGTTGAAAGACGGTAAAAAGGAGCAATTTTTGCACCGAATTAGTAGCGATAAAAAAACGATCCATTAAAACCCCCGAAGTGCCAGAAATTGTATGTGAAATCCAGTCAACAAGACGAATCAACTCCAAGGTACTGCTATGGGTGGTTAAGTAGGACCAGAACGAAAAACGACAAAAAGACATGCAGTTGTTATATTAAATTATTGCAACGGTCGGCTACATGTTGCAAAATAGGTTAAAAACTATTTAAAAAAGGGGTTGGGGAATTTTCCCTTGCACGGCGAATAGTCCATACCATACCTTTTGGCGCCCTATGCTCCAATGGGAGTTAGAGGAACACATATATATTGCCTAGTTCAACTACCATTTATTTCGATTTATAACAATCCTAAAGGAATACTGGTATCCGTTATGTCTGATAGTATTTGGGCTAGTAATATAAATGATTTACGTTGGTACGTCTCGTGTCTTTGTAACCCCACCATTGGTGAGCGCAACCAACATAAACAGGTAGTCATTTCAGCGTATGATTCGGCTTCGGAGTTCAAGCTATCCTACCTAAAAAGCAAGCAGCATCTGTTAATAAGTAATAGCACCTAGAATAATCAGCCTGCAGGTCGAACTTTCCCAGAATAAGTGGAAAATCTGCTATTAGAGTTAATTTCCATTTTCGCGATTTTGGGTATAAATGACAGCCACTATGTGATAACAGAAGCAGCCCTACCAAAAACGAGACCTGCACTGAAGTCCTAGAGGCAACTGGTTCCCGTGCAACCAGATAAGGATCTTGGCTTCTTCGATATCAACCTCCTAGAAGAAAGAAATACCTGCCAATTTTGCTTCTGCCGAATAACGGTAATTGGCTGCACCTGTTTCTCCGGCCAGCCGAGATCAATTGGAAATTTGCAAATTTTAAGCCTCAGAAAAGTTTGAAGCACATCCTGTCAACAAACAAGACGTATTTATTTTTGTTTAACCCTTTTAACCGAAATAAAAAAAGTTATGGGCATTTTTCAAAGATTATAATAGTTTCTGATGGAGGCTGCGCTCAATTTTAAAATAAATATACATATGTATTTTGATAAGCTTAAATGACATAATTAAACAAATTTGCCGGGTTTCACGGAAAGGGAGACGTTGAAGAAGTTTGAGCCATCATTAAAAAAAATATTGGTAATAACTGAAATTTTACTGTCAATTTTTTACTGTCAAATTGACCCCATATTCAGTAAAAACAATTAAATATTCAGTTATTTTTTTAAATTTTCGTTTACTTCACAAAAGAGCCGAATTTCTAAAAAATACCAGACAGACACCTGTCCGCTTGTTTTTCTTATAAGCGAGAGGGGGAGAATATTTTTATTTACTTACCCAGTTACACACGTTTGTTTTACTTTTGTTGTACTGACCACGTTGTTTACAGAAGAACTCTCAATTATAAGACACCAGCAGCATGACCGATATGGCTTCGCAATTATTTTATTTGATGTATTTAACTAAATTATTTTAATTAATAGAAAATGGGTATTGCTTACACAAAACAAGCAATTCATTTTTTAAAGATAAGTAAAAATTAATTTTTGGTAGTAAAATTATATAAAATAACTGAATATTTAATTGTTTTTACTGAATATGGGGTCAATTTGACAGTAAAAAATTGACAGTAAAATTTTAAAAATAACTTAATATTTAATCGTTTTTACTGAATATGTAGTTAATTTTTTGACAATTAATTTATAAAAGATAACTGAATATTGATTAGTTTTTACGGAATTCGTGGTTGAATTTTTGACAGTAAAAATTAAATGAACTTTTCGTTGCTTTAAATTACATTTTTATTTACTTTAACATAAAGAAGAATTTAACTCAATCAACGGACAATTTTAACTGCAACTGAAAATCCGTATTAATATGCACTTAGTTTTTTGAATAACTGTAAGAATCAGATAAAAATAAATTTGCTTGGAATTTTAAATGTTTATTTATTTAAAAATGACTGAACGGAATATTTCTTAAATAAACTACAGTCCGTTACTGGAATACAATTGTGAGTGTATTTAATGGCATCTGCTCAAATTTAAAATTTGTCTCAACATTATAAGTTCGAAGAAAAATGGAATGAAGTGAAGGCATATCAGAGTTGCATTTGTTTTGTTGCGATGGCCAACAACTGGAAGCAGCTACAACTGCATATTTCATTAAAAAAAACTTTGCTTGAGACTTGTTTGTATTTCTTCTATATTTTTATTTTTCTTTATTGAAAATAATTTTTTAAGTTTCGAATTTTAGTTGGGGGACAAATATATTGAATATATTAAAAATAATGTAGAATCATCTTACGCATGTCTCATTATATAAAACGTAAAAAAAATTACATAAAAGTAATTACATAAAAGCGTGCGACAGTGATTAAATTTAAATAAAAAATAAACTATTCAATATTTTTGAATCAAATAAAAAGCATTATTAAGCTAAATCAATGTATAACATTTTAAAATTAGTCGCAACAAAATATTTCCTCATGCTTCACTGAAATCATTGTTTGAACTTTTTTTCTTGAAATTGACTTCTGTTTTTGTCGCATGCAAATGCTTGGTTTCTTTTAGTCATGTTGAAATCGAACAATTGGTCAAAATCAAGCTTAGCACAAATTATAGTGCTTATCGAGGGCTATAAGTTTCGCCTTTTGTCAAAATAAATGTTTTTTTTTCACTTTAAAGGCGTACGAATGTCGCATTCGGCATTGGAGAACTTATATATGAGTTTATTTTTTTTTCTCTTCTAACTTTGAATAGCAGATTTGCAGAACTTACCGATAGCTAAAAGTAGACTTTAACTGGACTTACAAAAAGTGTTCCATTATTACCTTAATTTACTTTATCGCTCACTTTAGGTTAAAGTAAGTGTTCCATTATACTTTTTTTTTTAGGTCCGGTTAAAATCTACTTTTAGCTATCGGTAAGTTGTGAAAACAGGCCTTAATCTCATTATTATAATGATATTTCCGTTAAACAAAATAACAATTATTTCCAAATTTTTTGCTCAAAACTTTATCAACGTCATCTTTCAATATATGGGAATATACATATTTGTTGTCGATTACGATAGTATTTTAAATACTTTTTTTCAATAATTTTTTTTGGCAAGTCATTGAGCATTAAAAATTAAGTACTACAAAATTGTACAAGTAAATTAAAAAAAAATTAATTCTTTTTTACATTAAAAATATAAATAATAATAATAACAATAATAAGTTGTTTAACAACTAAAAATTGTTTAATTTCCAAAATGTGTTATTAAATTGGAAGAAAAAAAAATAATAATAATGAATAAATAAGTAAACAATATAAATATATTGTTAACAAGAATAACAAGATCATAACATTGAAAACAATTTAACAAAAAATATCAAGAAGCAATTAATATTATAGACTTGATAAAAATATATTAATTATTAGTTTAACGTAGAATAGAGAGAAAAAACTTAAAGAAATCATAAGAAAATCAGTGTTAATATCAGGGCTGTGGAGTCGGAGTTGAGGTTTTTTGCCGGAGTCGGAGTCGTAGTACCCACAAAAACTCGCGACTCCGAGTTTTTTGGCATAAACAAGTTAAAAAAAATTTTCCAAAATAAAAATTATCTTTTTAAAACACGTTTAAAATTTAAATAAATGGTTTATGAATACTGCTCTTATGTGCTGTTTCTAAATGACAGGCGATGGACTGAGTGCTTTTCATATAAATTTTACTACATAATCCATCGCCTGTCATTTGGAAACAGCACATTAATGTTTGCGTACGGTAATTTCTTCTCGAAAACACTAATTTTTAGAAGGCCGTACGGTAATAAAAAAATGAAAGTTAACATCACTGAGTCTCATATACAATTCGCATCAAGATTATAGTAGGAGTCGGAGTCGTGAGTCGGAGTCGCACTTAAAAAATTTCAGCGTTTGGAGTCGGAGTTAGTACTTTTTTCGGACGACTCCACAGCCCTGGTTAATATTGCTTAATACTTAAGGCACATGTCTGTGGTTTCCTTTAAAAAAAGCATAAGTCTCAAAATCAATTTTTTTTGAAAATCCACTTCGTTCGTTTTATTAAAACTCTCCCGTTATTAAGAAGTTTCAGTTATTAATATAAGTAAGTTGTCCTGACGAAGAGAAAGAGGAAACTGTGTTTTAATTTCTGTGTCAATGTCCGTAGATTCCAGTTATTAGAGAACATACTTAGGGTAACCTGTTTGGAAGATTTATCTAAGATAAAGAGTGGTCTAACTAAGTTTTCTGCCCAACTTAATTTGACATTTCTTTGTTCCAGTATTTGACAAATTCAACAATTGAGAGGTATACAATTAAGCAGCGCGTTAAGATTGTTAAAGCATTTGACCAAAAATGGGCATTTAAATCAAAATGAAATCTTGCACTTCGCGATGCACACTTTCACCACTGTAAATTCTTTAGAAAGCAGAATTGCCACAAATAATGAATGTTTGGTGCGGCTTATGGCTGGCGGCGTCATCGGGCCGTACTTCTTCGAAAATAAGGGCGGTCAAACAGTAACCGTGAATGGTGTCCGCAATCGCGAGGTGATAACGGACTTCCTGTGGCCAGAAATTTAGGATATGTAACTGAACGATATGTGGTTCGAACAGGTTGCCTCACAGCCA
Source organism: Pollenia labialis (assembly GCA_949318255.1). Lineage (NCBI taxonomy): Eukaryota > Metazoa > Arthropoda > Insecta > Diptera > Polleniidae > Pollenia > Pollenia labialis. The sequence continues at coordinate 32,037,652 of OX439143.1, read as the reverse complement.
ATGAAATAATGGCTCTTTTGCGTGAAAAATTCAATGTTAGTTGTCCGCCGCGATCATGTGCTTTGCCACCACTGGACTTCTTTCCTTGGGGATATTTACAGAAAAAGTGTACGTTAATGAGCCAAGAACAATTCATAAGCTGAAGCATAAGATAATTCGGCACATTAACTACATTGAACCTCAATTATGTCTCAGAGTCAATGAAAATATGGATAGAGGTATGCCATTGAAGCCGAGGCGAGCAATTGAACGATATTTTCATTCACACACAATTGTCATAGATGTTGGACAACCCTTTAGAACAAATAAGCATCTTCTCTTCGTTCGAAAGAACAATTGTTTGAATTATGCAGTGACACCTACTGCTCTGTGTGATGGACATTAGTGTTGGACAAAGGCTACCACAAAGGGACCACTGGACGGCCCAGGTGGCCTGTCTTCCTGATGGCTGATCAGGGAGAATTCCGTAATACCTTACCTGAATATAAAAAAACTAATAGTCATATAGTTTTGGCAGGTGTGTTTTTAAGATCTCGTTAAAATTAATTCCAAAGTTAAAGTCAGACATGTTGATATATTATAACCCTTTTACTGTTTGCGACTATGAAGACGTCTCTTGTGGAAATAGGACCTCAATTTGATTTCCATTGATAGAAAGTGTACCCTTTATGGAACGAAATTTTGGAGTAGATATTGATGTTCATTTACTTCTTAATCAATTATAAATCTATCGCAATAGAGCACAATTTTGACAGAGGAATATTTCCCTAAATTCCGATATTAAGGCGATTTTAAAGTGATCCCACAAATAATTAAGTTCAGCCTCTGACTGAAACTTGTACTCCTCAAAGTGTCATTGAACTACCCTTATGATTGTTTATCTTCGTTAGTTAATCAAGTAACTCTCTTTATTAGCCAATCATACCCTTATGCATTGATTTGTGATTCCTATCTGGAAGATACTCTCAACGGACGTCCAATTTGTACTCGTGTTTTTCCTAGGGGCGTCCAGTCATTTAAGTTATTTTTTTGTTGTTTCCAATTAATGTTTTATTTCTTTTTGTAATTTACTCCTATTAGGTTGCTATGATTCCACGTCTATGCACGTACCAGGCTACTTATATGAGAAAAACCCTCTTAGTCATGCCTTCGCCTTTAGGGAACTCCTTCACGTTAAGGGAAATTCTTCCCTAAACTCGGCACTGCTATTGAATACCTTGATCTGAAAAGGGTGATTTTTGTGGTTCGCGAACGATGTGAAGCCACGGGTAGGGCAGAAGTTCGTGGTTATTACAAGACCAGTCAGAGCTCATAGTGGCAGAACACGGTCACACGGCTAAACAGAGCTGTATACATACGCCAACTTGGAAAAAGTAATAAAATTTACGTTCTTGACAAATTTTTACAAGTTAATGGGATTTTTAGCCATATTTCCAGCTTGGGGGATCTTGTCAATTATAAAAGTATCCAAAAGAAATTTGATAAAGTCAATAAGCAAACTAAATATTGTAGTTTTTAGTTGATCTTAAAACATGTAAAAGATCGTTGTCATAATGGAGTATGATGGGTTCATGAGTTCTCAAAAAAAAATTAATTGTGCTCGAAACATGTGCTCTGAAATGGTCTTGTATAGGATTCTTCTGGTTCCACCAATTAGAGCACTACCTTGTCGCTATAAATATTCGTGTTTGGAGTGGATTTGTTTAATTGGCTGGTCTTTAAATACGTTTTCTTGCACTTTGAACTGCCGCTATGTTCCGATTTTTGTCGCAGGTAATAATCCGATGCAAAAATGACTTCTTTTTAATGGCGTTTAAACAGCATTTCTGAAATGCACGATCGTATTTTGAAGCCTATGGGCTTTAACTTCTGCGATACTTAATGGTCCTGCTTTTGGTTGAATGATGCTGCCATAAACGTTTTAAATTGCAGACTGAGTGGCTGGCGCCCAAGGATTTTGCAAGTTCTTTTTGAGTAAGTAAAAAGTCTTGACGAAGTAATGTCGCCAATTAATCATCTTCGAACTTTTTTGACTGATCTGGGCGGTTGGTCTTTCATAATCATCAGCTTTAAACCGCATATCATCTCACGAACGTCGAACATTGTCGGGATAATCTTCGGTCAAAATTTAAAAAGTGAAAAAGAATCGTCTGCAAATGATGCTTGGACTTTTTCCAATTAAAAAAAAACTTTTGTTTTTACTATTTCGTTCAATGAGCTAGGGAGAATAAATGACAGATGGTTACCCTTTATAAGTTATTAAAGGCACAAACCAATATTTTAGCTTTAACTTTACATTATTTGTTTTCTATTAATCAAATTCTTGAACATTTACACCCAATTATGTATACAAATTCCCCGGGAGTGATCTCCCTTTTCCCATTTTTACAATTGGATTTACATAATAAAAGTGGGAGAAAACTCGCGCGGAATTTTTATTCATAATTGGACTGGTAAACAAAATAAATTATTGTTTATATTTCAAAGTATGTAACAACAAGTAACTCTGCCGCCTAATTGCCCACAATTTTCAAAATCTAAGAACAACAACACATATTTTGAACTTAATAAAATAATGTTAATTGAAATGCATCTAAAGCAATAATTAATTAAATAAAACTGCAATAAAATAAAGTATTTTTTTTATGTCTGTGAAATCGAAAAGTTGCCAGTACTCACAGAAATTATTTTTCTTACAAGAAAAATCACGAAACCAAATTTCAGACAACAAACCAAACGACCAACAAACCAACCTGCTTTACAAAAGTCAGTTAGACACATTCCAAACTTCACAAAGTGACTGAGACACCAGCAAGTTGGGCATGCGTATTGTCTTCTTTGATTGCACCAAAAAATTATTTTTAAAAAACACCATCATCATTATCATCATAATCGTGAACTGTAAGTCGTAACTTTTGTGTAAAATAACTTTAAACAACAACAGAAAAAATGAAAAAAAAAAAAAATTATAGAAACTTTTAATGAAAACGAACAACAACAAATTTTGTGTGTTTTATACAACGAAATGAGGTTGAGAGACTGCCTTCAGCAAGGTCGTTTTTGGATTTTTTTCTTTGGGGGTTTTTCTTGGAAACCAAAATGCTGCCACTATAAGTAAAATATTGTGTTGTATCATGCCACATCAAAGCAATTAAGTACGAAACTTTACTTCTAATATGGCAGCCAGTGAAGGAGTGAATTCATCATAAGTTTGAGATGCATATAAATGGATGGTCCAAAGGGCCTCTTTCACTCACAGCCACAATAGCAAGTTCGTGCTGTGTGATGACGTCATGCGCATTCCGTGTACTTATAGGCTTAATAAATTTTATGAGAATAAATCCCTCATGTTGTAATTTTACTCTAAGAGTGGCACTACCAACGGAAAGTTTAATCTTATTTTAAGAAATTCCGGAATTGATTTTCAAAAGTAATCCCATTAACGATTGTTTTGAGTACGTTTTAATGTTTTTCGTACTTGAATTTTTGAGTACGACAAAAACTTGATTTATCCCGAGGGTTCTTCTTTTTGTGTATTTGTGATGACTGCCAAACCCTTTTTGGAGCAGCATATGCATGCTGACGACATCAGCATATGCTTCCATGGTGGCCAAACTGAACTACGTCTTCTGTGATGTTTCCATTAATCATAACCTCGAATTTACATACAAAAGTAATTTCTTGAAAGTCGCAACTAACACGCATACAGTTTTTGTACTCTCAGCCAATCAGCTGTTTCTTCGATTTTTCGCTAATACGAATCTCTACTTGCAAGAAAGTACTATCATGTGTTAACCCCTAGGCAATATGAGTTTTATTATCGGTTGATATTCACATTGTCCTTGGCTTTCGGAAATAAATTTTGAATCCGTCTTTAACTGCCTGTTTTCCAAAATAAAATAAAATAAACATTTTCGCTTGGGAAAATATATTGAAACAACTATAAAAAAAACTCAAATTTGTTTTTGTTTTCAATACAAATTTCTTAACGAAAAGTTTTATTTTAGTTGGAAAAACAGGCAAGGCAGTAAGACAATTTTTGTTAAGTCTTTTTACCTTGTCGTGTGTGCCCATCACCCCTTACGGTCCAGAAAAACTATCGTTCGTACGTTGAGATTGAAAAAGAATCGCTCGTACATTAGGAGTGATCGACCATATTGAGAATAAGGTTCGGTGAGATTAGGCTTCGGTTGCAAAAAATATAACATTTTCAAAGACATAGAAAACGATATCTTAAGGTTCGGGGAGGTAAAGCTTGCTTTGGCACAAAATTCAACATTTCAGAAGGCAAAAAAACCATCTCTCGTACACTGAGTTCAACCAAATATATTTACGTTCAGCTTCGGCGATGTTCAAAACAGTTGAACATTCTCAGCTGTCAAAACATAGTTATCGATATCGAAATTTACCATGCGGATAATAAAAAAACACCCGACACCTAACCAAGCCTCTTCACGGGATAGGTTGCCCCCTTCTGGTCCTATCCAATGTATTTTCCAATGGATAGCGTACTAATTTGTGCTGCTCTGCGAGACTTTTGCGCAATGCTTAGGGATATATTAATGTTTGTGTTGACTGAGTTAACAGCGCCACAACTTTTCTTCGACCTTAACATTATGCAAATTATAACCTGCCGGAAATTTTGTGTCATTTGTTCTTAAAGCACTTATCCCGTGACCAGTGAACACAGCATAATAATAAAAAGGCACGAATTGTAATAGGCGACAACAAGACATATACTTAACTGGCGATAGTGGATAAGTTCATTAAAGTGAAATTACTCTAGAGTAAGGGTAATTGACACAAAAGTAGTCATGTGACTGGATTTTGTGCGAGTACTGGCTGACTCTCTCTGGTTATATTATCATATTTGTCAAGGTTCGCTCGGGACAATATCTTCAACAGGCATTATTTAAATCGAAATTGAATATGTTCCTTTTGGTTATTTCGAGGACCTGTTACAAAGTGTGAAAAAGGTGCCAATTAACCCCCTTCTAGGACATCATCATGTTCATGGAACCGAGTGCCCTTCATTCAAAGTTCTAGAACTGGATCTAGTCCCTACCACTATAGAGTTTGCTGTTAGTTTCCTTTCCCCTTGAATAGTGCCAAAAATTAAAGGTCACCCAAAAAACATCTCCAGCCTGGTTTGGGTTCACGACATTTAAATCAAGCAAAAGAGAGAAAAAAAATTTAATTAATTTTTACTTAAGACCTTTTTGCCTAAGGGCTAAGATCTCTTTCATGACACAACTTATATACAAACAATCTAGCGATGTCTATCCGTCCGTCTGGTTGACTGGCTGGCTGGTTGTCTGTCCATATAACCTTGTGCGAAAAGAACATGTCGCAAATTTGAAGATGATTTGTTGAAATTTGGTAAATACGTTTCAATTGACATAAGAACGAAGACCATTGAAAATGGTGAGAATCGCTCCATATTTTCACATGGCCCTTATACAAACTTCTTTCCGAAATAGTCTTTGTTTCCAATTTTTGCCAATGCCAATTTTTTAATATGGAAAATTTCCAACTTTGGCGGTTTATTTTTCCTTTTTAATTATGTATTAAAATTCTTTATAAACCACTTTACGGATATTCTAATAAATATTTTTTATTACCAAACAATTGGATTTTTTTTTTGTATAGTACGATTTTCAGAAATAAAAAAAATTCCTAACACCCTTTTCTGCATACTTTCGCAGAATATTTTGTTTAGTTGCACGAAAAAACTAAAATAAACATTTAAGACCAAAAACTTAAAACAAACAATTAAATAAATGTTTATGTTTATTTTAACGTTTATAAATTTGGTTTGGCGTGCAAAAATTTGTTAGATTATTTTTTTTTTATTTATGATCTTTTTTTAAAGCGAATTTGGCGTTCTAAAGAATTATTAAGTGTAACAAGCAGCAACAATAACGAATTCTTCACCATGGTAAATCAACAAATTAATTACTCGACATATTGTATAAAAAATAAAAAAAAAATTAAATTGTTAACGTGAGTTTTTTTTAAATTTAAACTAAATTAGAATTACAAAATTTAAAAGGAATTTCAAGAACACTTTTGTGATTTTTATTTATGGTTAAAATAGCAAAAAATGGAAACGGATTTAAGTTTTAGTTAAAAACAATAATAATAACAAAACAACAATTTTTGTTTAAGGAACTTGACTTTAAAATATTTTGAAAATAAAAAAAAAAAAAATTGTTCCGTTTTGATAACCAACAAAATTGCACGAAAAAGAATTATAGACTTTAAGACTTTATAAACCTTGAACTACTTTTGTGGTGTTTCGTTTGTTCTATTTATCAATTAATCAAACGATTAATTGTTATTTAAAGTCTTATTTTATATTTATTTTTTAAATTCTAAATAAAGCTTGTTTGGCTAACAATTTATTGTTAAATCGCCAGATTATCAAACAACTTTGGAGCTATTGGTCAACCTCAACCTTCGTATAGAAAGCCGAAAACCATCAGTATCCGCTTTAGTATACTACTGTCTCCACTAATAACACTGTGCTAGTTGCAAAATTAGACAAGCCGGACACATGGTGTTTTAACGTAATTCGGGTACGCTGAATCCAATGGTGCTAACTGCTTTTTTTACGTTATCTCTTGTTTTCGAGATATACCGTTGTTTCGAAAATGGAGGAGGTTGCAGAACTTCGCCCAGGAATCTACTGCCCAGCCACCTCAGCCTGCTGCCCGTCAATCTGGGACATTGGCACAAAAAGTCTCCCCCTCTTATACCTCCAAGATTTTGTAGCAACACAAAGTTTGATTAAAGAGTAACGCACATCGAAAAAGCGAAAAAGGGCTTTTGCCCCCAATGTGCGACGTCGACTAAGAAGAAGCGCGGCGTAGAAAATACCCAGTGACTGCCAATAGTAATCGTTTGTTGTCACAAAACGTTTAAGATAATACAACTATTGTTCCGTTGATGTCAAATTGTGTCGACGTGAACTTTCATAAAAGGTATGAATAACAACGACTCACGAATTGCTCTTAAAAAATAATGACAACGTTGCTTGAGCTGCTTCTCCGCCCATAGCAGTTCTACGTACTCGTGCTTTTAACCAAATATGTGAACCTAGTGTGTCAAAAAACGGGTTTGGACTTAAGAATGGCTTCTGGCACCTAAAAGGGCGTAGACTAAGATGAAATGCGTTTTTCTCAAAACTTAATTTTCACACAGTAGGTCTGTTTTCTCGGAGAAGGTCTCATATACGGATTTATAATTAGATATGTTGTCGGGACGGAAATTGTTCGTGACACGTTTGACTCAGTAGTGACTTCGATAACGTAAAATATTAACTAATCGTGACAGAGTGATCGTGATTTCACTAAGCAATTTGATTTTGATCATTATCAATTTAAGATTTTAACGATTTCTCAAACACTAACGACGACTTTTTAAATTTTAAGCATTTTTAGTTAAAACATTTAAAAAAATTTATTTTATTACTTTTTTTTCATAATAAAATAAGTATTACGTCACTGTGCGTGATTATAGGACTTTAAAACTAATGCGTGAGCGAGATTGCGTGATAACAAAAATTTTGTTAGAGAGCGTGTGTAATAGCGATAATTTAAAAATTCAACGTGCGTGATTAAATTTCCTTCCTTGTGAGCCTACGTGATCGTGAGTCAAAAGTCCATTGCTCAATTTAAAATAATCAACTCGAGATTTATTTTATATCGAAAAATTTTAGAATTAGTTTTTCTGTGTAGGATTTTCATAGAAAACCGGTTTTATGAACAATTATTCGAATATTTTAAGATAATTTTCTGACGTCTACAATAATTTTCAGTGAAATTTCATAAGAAAATAAAGATTAATTAAACATTTTTTCGCTAATGCTCGTTAGAATGATCAACCGACTTTAATAAAACCCTTTTACTAATCTAAAACTTTTCCAATTATCCGAATAAGTAAAGTGAGCGCAATTCAGACAACAACTATTGCAGCAATATTTTCCATACGTGTATGTCTTATATTCTTTGTAAATTTGCCTCATTATGTTTCTAGTGGTATTAAAGATACTTTGTGATGGTATCATGTCTCAAAGTTTTGCATACAACTGGCTCTTCTTCAGGCTTCAGGTTTCAATTACAATTAGATTTGCATAGTTTTTTTTTTTGTTCACAAATTTTATTACAGCATTAAAATGTTATAGAGTCTTTCTTCATCTCATCTCTCTACTCTGGAGTGTGCTTTAATGATTAGCTAAATTGTCTTAAAACTCAAAGACCATCTATCATAACTTCGTTAGGATTTATTTAAGCTCTAAATAAATTGTTTGTAGTGCCTGTTTGTTTGTCTGTCTGTATGAATGTGAGTGGTTTTGTGGTTTTGCTTATTTAAGTTTTAAGTTTTGTGTTTGAGATTCTTAAAGCTGAGGAAAGGGAGGCAGACTGGCAAATATGGTAATATTTGCCTCCCAGTGAAAAATTTTGAAAATAAATTTTTTAATCGAATAATTTAAAAAATTATTCTTGTATGTATTAAATTGTTGTCATACCAAAAATGAATTAAAACTTCCCTACCCTCAATTAGAATCGTAAAATGTTGTTTTTTTTTTGATAAATCTATTTTAAAACAAAATACAGTCCCTTAAAGGACACCATCCTTAAGCGGTTTGACTCGTTTATTTGTCTGCAAACTATTATTCGATTAAACTCTAAAGAAAATGAATTTATTGCTTTGATATTAACCTACGAATTTAATTATTTTTTAAATAAATTTAAAATATCCTATTTTTATGGATTTAACCAGTATTTATTCGAATAATCGCTTTTTTTTTATCGAAAATTAAGTTTATTATATAAGCAATTTTAAAATCAAGTTTTTAAGTGATTGCATGTTTTCAACATTTTTCTAAAATATTATATGCACTTTAAAGGCATCAAAACCGGGTTTTATTCGATTAATCGAGCTGTGCACCGGGCTTTTCAGTTTTTGATTTAAATTTTTTTATTTCGGAGAGAGTTTTTTAAAAGAATTTTTTTTGTTTAGATAACAAAAAAGCTTTAAATCCAACCCTGAAACCCGGAGTTTATTCGATTAATAAGGTTTTTTCGATTTCATATTTAATTGTTTTTATTTTAGAGAAAGTTTTTAAAAAGAGTTTATAAATTTATAAAATACTTCCAAATCATTAGATGCACTTTAAAAGCGTAAACAAATAAAATGCGTTTTAAAAGCCAAAAACCGAAGTTTTTCGATTAATCGGGCTAAATTATAGTGTAAACAAATTACATAAACTTTAAAAGCAAAAAACCGGGGTTTTTGATTACTCGGGTTTATGATTTATTATTTATATATCAAATCAACACTAAACTTTAAAATTATTATTTACCCATCAAACGCGGGTTTAATCCGATTAATCGAGTTTAGTTTTGTCATTTGTTTTAACAAGTTTTTTTTTTTTTTTTTGTTGATTAGCAAAGAAGCTTTATCTTATTATTTGCACTTAAATGCGTGAAAAACGGTTCGTATTCGATTATTTGTGTTAAGCGGCGTGTTTTCAATATCTTATTTCAGAGAAAGTTTTTGCAAGGAGTTCTTTTTATTAATAAAAAAAAGTTCTAAATTAACACACGTACTTCAAAAGCCAAAACCGGGGTTTTTTTCGATTAATCGGGTTTTCGAATTTTTATTTACATTTTTATTTCTAATTAATTAAACCCGGTTTTTGTTCGTTTAATCGACTAAAGTATCGGTTTTTTGAGTTTTTTAATAAATTTTTTATTTTAAAGAGTTTTTTAAAGGAGGTTTAATTAAATTGATAAAAGAATTCTTAATAATTACATGCACAAAAGTAAGAAAATCTGGTCTTAATCGATAAAACGGGATAAGTAGCGATTTTTCGATTTTTTATTTATTTTATTAAATTAAACAAGGAGTTTTTGTGATTAACAAAGAAGTTCCAAATAATTACCTGCACTTTAAAAGTGCGAAACCCGGGTTTTATTCGATTAATCGGATTAAGTAGTGGTTTTTCGATTGTTATTGATTTTTTTTTTATCGAATTCTTTTCAATTAATATCAAAAATTCTTAATGACATGCTCTTTGAAAGCGTCAAAACCGGATTATATTCGATTAATCGGGTGAAGTAGCGGTTTTTCGATTTTTATTTTTTTATGTATAAAATCGATACCAAGCTTCAAAATCATTATATGCACTTAAGAGGCGTCCAAAAGGATTTTATTGCTCAACCCGGTTATGTGTCGGTTTTTTTATTTTCTGACTTTCAAATATTTGTGAACTTTAAAAAAGCTTTGCTGACTGTGTTAGTTTTTTGGAAACACAACATACTATGCTGGGGTATGGCTTGATCTTGTTCAGTTTTCTGCATTCGAGCAGAGCATTTAATCAAAAGTGTGCGGTGGTGCTGCTGCTGCTGCTGCTGTGGATCAAATCAAAAATTATGATCGTGACAAACATTTCAAATGTTTGTCATTATAATGTGTCTTTAAGAAGAGCTTAAAATTGTTGTTTCTTTATTACGAGTTTTTCTTTACTGTTGTTTCTTATTTGTCTGTTACTAACGGCAATATTTTGAAAGTAATTCTTTTTTTTTTGGGGGAGCTTTAATAATTGTCTTTTGAAGTTGTTGTTGGCTGTGTACTTTTGAATGGTTTCATTTCTAGCACTCATGTGATCTATGATTTCTTGTTAGATTTTATTACAAAATGTCTTTCTGTCCGTCTAGTCAGTCGTCGGCTTTTTGGCTTGTTTTCTTTTCTTGTATGTAGGTAGGTTTTTTCGTTGTTCGCTTATTTTGTCAGGCATTAGACAGAAACGTATCGATTTCTGTAAAAGAAGTTGAATTAAAACGAAACAAAAAAATATGAATGGATTTTGACATGAAATGTATTTCGTCATTGTCACATGTGTGGATGGATGGATTGGGTTTTTTTTTAATTTCCTTTGACTTAAGAAAATTGATTGACTTGTATTAAATAAAGACTGAGATTAACAGCTTCTGTGCCGCAAACAGAGGAAAAGAAAAAAGAAAAATTTTGCAATAAATAGACAAATTGGTGGAAAAATGCTGGTTTACGCTTTAAAATTATTTTAAATGTTGTGTTTCTTTGATTGCAGTTAATTGATTTTAAAACGGCTTAAAATTCGTTTAAGCATTCCTAAATTCAATTTGAAATTCGATATAGATTGAAGGCTTTGTAAACAATTTTATTCAAATTAATGCGTTGGCAATTGCCCGTAACATCGATTAACTGGAGTTAAAATCTATTCGATTAAAATGTTAAATTAGATTTTCCAATATGGTGAAAACTGATTAAAATTAAGTTCTATTTGACAAATTGTTTTTATTAATTAATCGATATTAATTTGAATATTTAATTAACGATTAAACATTATCTTAAATTATGCGAAGAAAAACAGTAGGCTTATGTCGATTAATCAGTTTAAATATATTATGTGTTATTAATTGGCTTTTAAGCTAATTTTTAAACTATCCTAATAGATATTGCACAAACGGCTAAACCGATTGAGATGATATTTGGTGCGAGTATAGCGAAATTGCTTCCCAGAATTTTGGACCAGGGAGGGATAAAGGGGTCAAAAATGGACAAGACTCTAGCTACATCATTATTTCACAAAGGAGTGTATTTCGAAAACTATTATTCTATAGTAATCGATATTTTTATTGATTTGGTTTTAATCGTTTTGAACCGATTATTTGGTTTTTAAATCAGTGGTTAGAATTTTAGATTTTTCCTTTTTAAAATCTGTGAATAATCTTAAACTTGTTTTCCTTATTGTAAATACGGTTAGTTGCATTTTATTCGGATAATCGGTTTTACATTCGTCTTTTTGCTTCAATTAAAAATTGGTTTATTAAATTGATATTCATTACCTTAAGTAATATTTGTTTTTGTTTTTATTCGAAAAATCAATTTGGTACTCCATTATTTGCTTAATTGGCATTACTATTGTTGAATTGGCGTAAGAATCAGCATAAAATATCAATTAACCTAAAAATCCGACTTATCGAATTAACTTACTATTTTAAGATAAAATAACTTTTATTTGATAATTTTCTTTATAGTGTTGCTTTAATAAATTAATAGAATATATTGTTGTTAAATTTTTTAACCAACTATTTTATAACTCGTTTCTAAAACCGTAGTTTGTGTGTGTTTTTTTTAAACTCAAAACAATTTTTAAGATCTTAATAACATCATTTTTGCATAATTTTTATTCGACTAATCGCTTGTTATGAAATAAAAGAGTAAAATAGGCACTTCAGGTTTTTTAGTTTTCTATTTGTTATAATTATTCGAATAATCGGTTATATGTTATATTAATCGATTTCTTCAAAAAGGGGAAAAAGTTGGTTAAGAATAACGAATCGAAAGATTTGTTTTAAAATTTTTTAAACAATTTTTAAAACCGATTATTCGTTTGTGAAATCGTAGCTTGTGTGTGCGTGTAGGTGGGTGTTTTTTTATTCTCAAAACAATTTTCAAAACTTTCGAAAAAATTGTTATTGCTTAATTTTATAGTTTGTAATCGGCTTTTTATTCGAATAATCAATTTGTTATTCGATTATTCGGTTGTTATGAAATAAAAGAATATTTGATAGTAAACGCTAATTGACTTCTTTTAATAATCGCTAGTTTATTCGATTAATCGCTTATTTGTTATATTAATCGAATTTTAATTCGAGTTGTCGTATAAAAAAGAAAAAAAATTCTGCTTATGAATAATGGAATCGAAGGTTTTTAAACATTTTTTTTCAACAAATTTTAAAACCGATTATTCGTTTGTGAAATCGTAGTTTGTGTGTGTGTGTGTGGGTTATCTCAATTCTGTTTTCACAATTGTAAGAAAATTTATATTGCTTAGTTTATTTATTCGAGTTTTTATTCGAATGATCAATTTTGTGTTCGATTATTCGCTTGCTAAAAAATATAAGTGAAAAATTGGCACATTAAGCTTTAAAGTTCACTATTTTTTAAGTTATCTGCAGTTTTTTCTATTAATCGGTTATTTGTTATATTAATCGATTTCTTATTCGAGTAGCCGATTGAAAAAGTAAAAAAAAATTGGTTAAGGAATTATTAATTGAAAGATTTTTTAATCTTATGTGAGCTATTTTAAAACCCGATTATTCGGTTGTGATAGCAGTAATTTTTTTTTAAATCTCTTTAAAAATAAGTTTCGAGTATGTATTTTTATTGATTTTTTTTTATAGTTATTCCAATTTACAATATAAACTTAAAAATGTGTTTTTAAGGAACAAGTTACTTTTATTTTCTGTAAAAACAACGAAACCCCACAATATGCTCTATTATATTTATTTATGTATTTAGTTATATTCTTTCGAAAACGTTATTCTGTTCGCTTTGCTTTTTAAAATTTTGACATACGACCCTGGAAACTCCATAAAAATCAAATTAGTTTTTACAAGTCAGTATTACAACTAAAAACGCTTTTTATATCTCCTGTTTAATTTCGTCATAATTTTTTAAGACACTTTTGGTTTAATGTGTCGTTTTAGCATTTAGAAACTTATAAATATTTTTTGTGTTTTATTTCATAATTTCTGCTGTATGTAGGTACCTTAATTCTACAATTTTTTCGGTTACTTAGTATTTAACTAGTTCTCCTTTACGACATTCTAAGTCTAAGCGACGTGATCAGTTTTGTTTTTTTTTCAGATTTTTATTTGTAAAAGTAGATCAACAACCAGTCGCAAACAAAATCAAATAATTATAATTAAGCTCGTTTTTGTATTCTTGTGCTGCCGCAGCAATTGGGTGTGGTGTGTTGTTGTTGATGGTGATTACTTTGGCTTAGTCAAAAACTTCAAAAAAAAAACACATTTTAATCGCTATTTTTTACATATGACTAGAATGATTTTGTGATAAAATATAAAATACTTTATGAAGTGGACAATTAAAATTAATAAAGTGGGTAATACAATTTATATAAATATAAACAAGTCGATTAAGCTTTTACGATTGAAAGCTTCCAAACTTATACATACATATATGTATGTATATGTTTTATTTTTAAGTTTTTTCGAACAAAAAGTTTTAGACTTAAAAAGCTTTAATAGTTCTTAAAATTATTATGTATTAAGAAAACGGGGCTTAAAGCTTTAGAGCTTTAAATGCTTAAGAAGCTTTTTTGTTGTTAAAACTCTAAAAAGTTAAAATATTTGAAATATATTTTCCTAAAATGGTACTTTAATTCACTTTTTTAGCTTTTCGTAATAACAACTTTAAGGTATCTTTTATTCTAAAAGTCACTGAAGTTATTGCAAAGCTTATTGAATTAAGAACACACAAAAGCTGTGTATGTATGCAAAGAACTTAAAAAAAGTTTAACATTTTCGTAATGTCAGAAGTTAGAAATATAAATTTAAGCGAAAGCGGTTAAGTTTTAATTTTTAAAGCTTCTGTATTTAAATTCATTATAGAATCCTGCAATAAAAGCGTCTTTTAAGTGGGGGGTTCAAACTATTTTTACTCAAAAGCTTTAAGGTCATAGAGTAATAAAAGTACTTTTTGCTCCAAAAGTTTAAAAGCTTTAAAAAGAAGAAAGTTACCAAAAGTTTTTTATTAGATTTAACTCTTTGTTTGAATATTGTTTCAGGTCCTTAGTTGTTTGCCTTCAAGTGAATTTAAATTTTTTACCGACTTTTTCTGAACTTTCTCGCTCATTTAAAAAATACAAAAAGCTTTTAAAATTTCAGTACAATTCAAAGCTTTTTAAAATTTAGTTCGATAAACATTTGAATACATATTAAAGGCTCCTTTAACAGTAAGCTTTAGACTGAACTGAAAGCTTTTTGATGTTTTTAACAGTTTTAGTTTTTACAAGCAAGGGTTTGTAAGAGGTTTTGCAAGTCTCCATAAATAAATCTTGAAAAATAATAGTATTTTAAGGCTCTTTAAAGCTTGTGAAACTACTTTCTATACTTTTAATTGTTAAAGATTTAAAAAGCTCCATGATTTTACTAGTTTAAACATGTTATTTTCTGTTCTTGAACCATGTTAAAACTTTATTATATATAAAAAGGTTCCAAAGCTTTAACTTGAAAATAATTTTCGTAACTCTTTTGAGGTTCTGCCCAAATGTTAACTTTGTGGTGTAAATATTAGATAGTTTTACCGAAAGCTTTCAACATATTTTCAAACTTCTAAAATGTTTCGATTTTAAATTCGCTTTTTTATGCTTTAATTTCATTCCATATATGCAAAGCTTTAAATATTGATTTGGATAATTTTTAACACTTTTAATCTTAAACTCTTTCAGAAAAGCGTTAAAACTTAACATTTCTGTGTAAAACTCCACCTCAGCCAACAACAACTTGCTTGGTTGGATTAATTCTGTTTCAACATTATTTTTTTTTTTGTTTTTGCTGCTCTGCTGGTGTTTAAGTTCCAGAGTGCATTGGCATGGTTTATGATGTTTGAATTTATTATATACAATACATACATATAATTTTTGTTGTTGTTGTATTTTAATCTAAATCGTTTATTTTTATACAATAAATATAATATGCATCTAGTTTCTTGTATATCTGTATGCAGTGCTTTTGGTTGTTACTGTTGTTTTATTTTTGTATTTTGAAAAGTGAATGTCCACCAAAAGTCCTTGAAACTTAAAACCAAACTTACCAGTTTGTATGTGTGTTATAGTGTTTTGTAGTTTCTTGCTGTAAGTTTGCTGGGGCAGTAGTATCATAATCAAAATAAAAAAGTACCTGAATATGTGTAAGCTTTGAGTAAAATATATTTTTTTTCTTTTAATTTTTTTTTTGTTTTGGTTGCAATTACAGTTTAATGCACTAAACAACTGCAACAACAATAATAATAATAAAAATAATAACAATAAAGAACAACAAAAACATTACCTTTTTCGACACAGAACTTTAAAAGAATGGTAATGGGACCTTAAAAATGTATTCCTTTGAGAAGGACATTTTAAAAGCTTATGAAAAAAAGTTAAAGATTCTTGTACATAATTAGTTTTTTAATAGCTTATTGGTCGAACTTGATAGACAAATCTTTAAGTGCTGGTTCACACACTTTAAATTTGTCTCGTCAGAGTTTAATTTAATCTAGAAAACTTTCAAAAGCTTTCCTTGATAGTGCTGGTTCACACACATCAAGTAAGCCTTGGGTTTTAAGGTAAAGAACAAAAAAAAATTGATGACTTTGTATGACCATCACGCAGGTTCAAAAGGGTATTCAAGAAACCCTGTTCAGCTAAACCTGACTGTCCTGAACCGGCACTAACTTTCAGTGCCTAGCAAAATAGCTTTTAATTGCATATACTTATTATTTTTAATATATGAAACTTGAATTAAAAAAAGCTTTTTCATCTTATTTTGCGAAATTTTGTATTGGAACGCGTATTCTTTTAAAGAAAGTATTTAAATTAAATTTGTTTAAAAGACATTTTAAAAATCTTTTAATAAAAATGGTTGTGAAATTGCGTAACAATCAATAGGAAAAGAAAAGCTTTTAAAAAAATCTTAAATCGTACAGAAAATGTTAATTTCTTACAAAAAAGGCATGTAAACGCGTTAAGTTTTTTTGTCTAACAAATTAAATTAAAGAACTTAAATTTTAACTTTAAAAGCTTTAAATATAAAGCTTTAAAATTTAATTTTATAAAATATTCAAGTTTCTTGAATACATTTTTTTATTAATAATTTTTGATAGACTTGTGCATTTTAAAGCTTATTCTAAAGCTTTATTTTATATTCTTCGTACACAAAGATTTTGCTCATTTTAAGCCCTGCTAAGTAACTCTAACAAGCCATAAACGGATGTACATATGTATGTATATGAGGCTAGAATTTGATAGTTCGTTGTTGCTTTTTTGTGCAGCAAAAATCAAACACATTTTAACAACAAAAAAAATTTTTTTTTAACTGCAACAAACAAAATTTTGAAAGCTTTCAAAATTTATAAAAAAAATCTATTTATTGGTTTTTGCATACAATAACATGGCTGCATGCTAAAAGTACTTGGATCCAAAATGGAATGTTGTTTCTTTTTTTTTCAGAGTAAATGTCGTTTGACGAACAAAATCCGTCGAAAATTAAATGTATAAAATCATAGGCGTAATTTTTATTTATTTAACAAACGTTTTTCTAAACAACCTTCAAAAAGGCGTGTGTTCTTTTTTTCAATGTACAATTTAAAAGGTTTTTTTGTTTCTTTATTGAAATATGAGCGCTATTTAAGAATTTTCATATTTGCAGAGAATGTCTTTTTTGTCTTTTCGAATAGAAACTAAAAATAGGTGTTTAAGAATACGCTACAGAATTCAAGTTATTGTAGAAAAGTCATGTACGAAAGTTAAATATGGGAAAAGTAATAGCGAATTTTTAAAAAAAATATTAAGATAATTCTTTAAAAAAAATTTGGTTTTATTTACAATTAACATGGTGGGTTTTTGGTTAAACCACCCTTCAAAAAACTATCAGGGGTGTGCTGGAAATCCCAAACGTAAAACGCAAGAATTTTAAAAGTCGTTTTTTAATCAGATTTCTGTAATAAAAGAATTTTATGACAAATATTTCCCTATCAAGCAGGATTTTAAACCAAAAATTATAAGAATTAGATTTAAAGTTTATTAAAAATAATTTCCAAATTCTTGCGTTTTGCGATTTCAAGCACACCCCTGTATATTAAATTTGAAAATGCGTTAAAAAAATAGGGTATTTAAGGATCCTAAAAGACCTAGTGTAACATTTTTCGATTTGCCATATCAGCAACCACCTTTTTTCTTTTTCTTTGCTGTTGTTGGTTTTTTGTTACAATTACTTTGGCCACTTGTGGTAATCTTGTTCTTGTTTCCAATCTGTCTCCTTATGTGTCAATTCTATATTACAATTTGTTGGTGCTGTTGTTGCTGTTGCAGCTATTTAGAAACCAATTTATTGGGCATGATAGTGTTTACTGCTGTAGTTGTTGTTGTCAATTGCTGCTGCAACAAATACAGTTTGCACAAACAATTCAGCAGCCAAAACCAAATCAAACCAACGCCCTACTTTCAAAAATGTGGCTGTTTGTGGTTTAAAATTAATAATTCTTAACATTCTATATGGACTTTAGATTTGAAGTTAACTTGAGTATTTGTTGTTATTGCTATTAAATTAATAACAAATAAAACTTGCTGTAATGGTGTTGTTGTTTTTGTAAAACAAGAGATATCAATTAATTGTTAGTGTTTTTTTTTTAAATGATTTTATTTTTTGTATTTTCAAGACAAGGTCGTTCCAAAAAGATTTTCTAGATTATGAATGGCAAGTTGGACAATTGTAATGAAAATTCATGCAGCTCGGCAGGCAGGTCAACATTCAGTCGGGTACTAGAAAAAAAGGTGCCACAATCATATTTGGATACAAAAGAATAAAAAAATAATTATTGTTATTAAATCATTTAGATTAACAAATTAAATCTTTTGGGATTAGTTAAAAAAAAAAACGTTGCCAAATTTTAATGAAAATACATTGAAACTACCACCATGAATATTTGCAAAACCTTTCACTTTACATGACTTAGTGGTTTTAGCCACAAATAGTGTCTCCTTTCCCATCAGCTGTTACATAAGCCAATGTCTTGCATAACCTGATGATCTTTTACACGACTCATCTTGGACTTTCAAACGACATTTTCTTGTAGAAACAAAAAACTAGAAAAATTATTGGGCTGAACAAAAAACTAAATAACTAAATTATAAATTACGGTGTTTCTTTAAAACATCAAGGCCATTTTTAACGAGATTCAGGGGATTGCTGGATTTAATATATAGAAAATATGGTTTAATATTTCGAAGTATAAAAGCTTAATTGTATTATGTCATCGAAAATCTAGACATAGGAAACAATTAGAAATTCTTAAGTTGTCAGGTGTATGTGTAACTTTTAAAATGTTTGGCATGTTCGATCATCTTAAAGTAAGAAAAAATATTCGAAAATTATGTTTTTATGCAATAAAATAATATTAAATATTAATAAATCGAATGTGACAATTACATATTTCTTTTTATAAGTTGTTTTTATTAAAGGAATATAACTATTGCATTAAAGCAATTTCAATTTTCGAACATCCTAAAATAGAATTTAATTTCTCCTTAGAATGTTTATAAAAGTTTTAATTTGTACTAATCTGTACATTATCTGAAGTTTTAACACATTCGAAAATCAAAAGCTACAAGTCTTAAATTGTTCTATTGAGTCTTTTGCTATTATTAAATAAAAAATAGTTGATTTCATATAAAAATTTCGAGCTTTTTGCATTGCAATGAAATTAATGTGTTGTTTCCGGGTGACAAGCATACTGAGTGATTTTCATATTAATTTTTCTACACAATCAATTGTTTGTCACCTGGAAACAGCGCATCAATAATTTGATTACAATTTTTAAAATTTAAAAATTCGAACAGACCTTAAAAACAGAAATACTAATTAAACAATAAATTAGTTTAAAATTAAAGTATTATATTAAAAAGGATTTTTTATGATCAAAAGTCGAAAATTTAAAAAAAATTTAACAGACTATGTACAACATCGTAAAACTTACCTTTTACTCACAATCAGTAAAGTCAAAGGTATTTTTAAAGATCACATGATTTTCGACTTTTAAAAATACCTTCGAAATTTCAAACATTGTCCAGAAACATGAAAATCCAATAACGGGTAAAAAAATTTGATAATACTATAAAGAAATTTTAAAATTTTATAAAGTTTAGTTATATGCGAAAATATTTAAATTTTCGAAATTTCAAAAAAAATCAGAAAATTATGAAATTTTGATGAATATTATTAAAATTATTGAGTAAAATCTAAAAATGCAAAAATTCGAAAATCGATTGTTACAACCCTGTCACACATTCCGTTAAAAATTAATGTTTTTAGTTCCGTAGTATTGTTTTAGCTTCCTTAAAAAATTCGTCATTTTTTGGAAGTAAAAACACGGAATTACTAAAACTTTTGCTTAAAATTGATTTCAGTAACAGGCCTGATAGATTATGTTCGAATTTAAAAACATTTGAAGTGATTAATTTGAATTTCATGATTTGATGTTTTGCTGCGAAATTAGAGACATTTTCCATAGTTTTTCGAATTTCGAAATTAATTTCGAATTTTCTAAGTTTCGAAAATTGCTTGAAAACAAAAAATATTTATAAACAAATGCGAAATACAGTTGAAATTTTTGATTTTCAGTAAATTTAGAAACAATTTCTGTAATATTTTCCCTTATTTTTTAATCAAGCTCAAAGTCAGGTTATGCAAAATACATTTATTTACAATTTATCCAATATTTCGCTGTCACAATGGACAGCTTCTTCAGGGATCTTTGGTTTATGAAATTTAAACAAATATTTTAAAAAAACAAAATTTAAATTAAACAACAATAATTGACAACAGGGAAAATAATAAAAATAATACACAGGAAATAGAATAATTTTCTATTACATTTTTCTAAACTTATTCAATTTCTTATCTTATTCTTATAAATTAAATGTCTGTAAGTTTGAGCTACATTGTCCGTATCGGTTTTAAAGTTAATTCTTTGTTTTATTGGTGTGTTGATTATTTGTAACATTTCTAGCATGAAGCGTCTTTTGTAGTGTGTTTCTGTATTTAAAACTGTTGTATTTTCGAAATCTGGTGTATGATTAAAATTGGCACAATCCCTGCAAATAATAGGACCAGCCCAAACACGCGTGTAAAGAGTAACCCACAAGGGACTAGGACTAGTCCAAAAGTAACCCAAACGTATGGAAAAAACATGGTCTATTTAACATTACGATGTCCTAGGGCAGGACCATATAACCCATCTTTGGACTAAAAAGGAGTATTTTTAAAACTACTCCATTGTGTACACAAGAGGATTAGTTTTAACTTCGTTTAAAAACGAAAATATGTCGTTAAAAAACGAAGGCATGTCGTCACACTACAAACACTTTTTAACAATGACATGGTCCATGCTTGCATTACATCGGACCAGTCCATGGAGTAGTCCATTTCATGAAATTGGATCAGGTGGTCCAATAATATTTGCAGGGATGTGAAGACAATGCAGTTTTTTGAGAAGATGCATTTTTATATTTTTGATCAGATCTATATCCTGCTAGTCTAGTTTTTGATTTGTTTTGTTCGAAAAACTAAATTTAATTAGTCATTGTAGTTTTTAGGTTTCTAGCGCGAACAAAAATTTGGTATATTAAAATCTAGTACTTTCTAACAACTTAAAAAATTATTTTTAAAAATCTTGTTTAGAAATTGAATTTGAAAATATTATTATCAGCCATGTTCGGAAAACTGAATTCGAGTGAAATTAAAATCGAAACAATTTTCAAATGGATCCCGTTTTAGAGATGCCAAAACGTAGCCGTATATTTCAAAATTTTTATACTGTTAATTGAGTCCCCAATGTATCTATCCATTTTTAATATTTTAAACATGTTCGCAACAATGTAGCAGTACTGGTTTAAAAGTAGTATGAAAAAAAAATATAAAATTTATTAAAATATGTTGATATACCTGTGCTGACAGCAGCTGGTATAATAATACCAAAATAATATTTATAACTAAATTGTTTAACAATTTAATTTGTACAGACGCAAAAATGCATAAATTTTATTAAATTAATGACTTAATAAGACTCTCTTAGCGAATGTAAATCAATAAATCATTAAAAATTATAAAAAAGCTAAATGATTTTTTAACCTTTTTTAAATTGAGGCAGGTCTCTGTAATTTGAAATACAATGTACAAAAGTATTAAGAATTTAGCCAAATTACCCAAATATAGGGAAACATATGTTAGAAAATTTTTTCAATACAAAAGTGCAAAAAAAAAGTATTTGGTCTGCAATTGAGTCAGGGTGCTATAAAATCTGACGTATTATGAGTCATAATGAGAAGAAAACTCTTTGGAAGAGGAACTTAAAAAGACGGTCAACACACACCCACTTATCTGCGATATTTGCCGGCATTATTTTTTTTGTTGAGTTGGAGACTAAGAGTTTTTTTTTAACAGTTCGAGAGTAAAAACGTGTTGCTTTTGAAAAAAGCTTTCTCTCTTTTCGCCACTGATAAGGGATGAGTTTTTTTTTTGAAAAGGCTCAAAATATAGTTTCCTTTAGTTTCTAGAAAGTTGCAAACTTTAACGGATTTCCAACATATGTTTTTAAATTATTCTCGATTTTTAACGGAAAATATCAAAACTTTTTACAGAGTTAAGTTTAAAAGAAATTTAAAAATTAAAAAAAAAAGTAATTTAATATTTTAAATACCTTTTGCAATTTTATTAATTTTAAAGGTCACAAAAGGACTTTATGTGCTCATTCAATACAAAACTACATGCTCTACGATATTTTTTTTTCTCTTCTTTTTCTTTCTCTAAAGTGTCCTTGTTTGCCAGAGATTGTATAAAACATTTTCATAAAGTACTAAAAATTTCAAAATGTACCAAAAAGGTTAATAAACTTGTTTCTAATTCAGTTTCTTTAGTAGAAATATAAAAAATTGTGCTCCTTATAATGCAAATTAATTTTATAAAGAAGTTTTAGTTAATTAGCTCCAAAAACTGGGGAAAAAGTAAAGGGAATGTAATATGACGTCTCTCTTCAAATTCGGAACAACAAAATTGTTCGAAAACAGTGGGTGAATTTCTCTTGGGGTGACATTTGAAACAGGTCTTGGTTGAAATAACAAACCTATTACCCCATTTTTATTTTATAATAAATATTTATCTAAAAGAAAAATATCAGAATGCGCTTTAATAAGTCAAATTTCAATTTATTAGAGTTTCTTCCCTTAATCACCCCTATCGTAAATAATTTTTTTCCTCGAAATTTTTTCTCTTTTCACATATTTGGGATCATGAAAAACTGCAACGAAAAATTTTTTTTTTGGAATAATTAAAAGGATAAAAGAATAATAACGAGAAAAAATGTTCACCGAAAAAATTCCTCTTTTCCTTTGATTTTCTAACTTTCTTTTTGCTGGGGAACATAATTCGTATGTAAATTCTTCTTCTTATATCGAATATCGAATATTAAGGGCAAGAGCTTTTAATCAGGCACATACTTATAAGTTGCTCAACAAAATGCAAAAAAAGATCGATTGATTGCCTTCAGATTTGTAAAAGACGTGGTGGATGAATTTTGGAAAATATTTTTTCTACATTAAATTTAAAAAGTGCAAAGAACTAATGTTACACTATTGTCCCTTCGAGGGGAATGAAAATTTCATGGGAACAAAAATTCCACTTGTTATTCACGATAGGGGTGAATATTTCATTCCTAAGTATATAAACGTATGTATTTATCTTCAGCGTGAATGTTAACCAAAGGTTGCAAAAAGTAAGTGAATTATTAGGGGAAAAGGGGAATAGAGGGGAAATTTAAATCATAATAAAAATAATATACGAAAAATAATTCCCGCATTCTATTTTTTTCTCATATGCATTTATTTATTGAACTTCATAAATATTATGAACTTACAATAACTAATCAAATCTTGCTATAAATCTGCCGTCTTCTTCTTGCTAATGCCGGACGAAAATTCTTCCAATCACGGTTGCCGTTCACATACATGTTTCGTGCTCCTCTGATCGGACAAGTGCTGCTGACCGCATCTCTTCTTCTTAAGCGAGTATGGTTGCCATAATTTTAAATATTGGATTTGGGTGCGATGCAAGCGGTTTTAAGCATTTAAGTGAATACTTTGTGATCATAGTTTTTAGATACCAAGGAACAAACGTTGTGATTCGAAGAATTTTGTTTTGGCGCCTTTTGATGTCGGAATATTTGGATGTCATTATTAAGATTATTATTGACTGAATATTTAATTTTCAACAAATTAAATGACACCGTATATAATTGCTAGGTTGTTAGGAGAATCTTCATGATGACCCTCTTATTGTTTTCATTCAATTAACTTAGTAACTAATCCATACGAACACGTCTTTTGCACTCTTTTCTAACAGATTGTTTTTGGAAGTGCATAAATTATGGGTTGGATTCTTCAAAAGATTAACAAGTACTAGAAACTTGTAGCTAAATGAGAATCCGTTAATAAGTGATTATGTCAGTAGTAAGAACTTTTCCACAAATTCAAAGATTCCTTGAAATTTTTTAATCTGTCTATTTAAAATTTTTATTGTTAAGATTGAAACTGAACTGCTTATTTGTGGTAGTCTTACACTATCACGCAGGTCCTCAGTATTCTGACGAAAATGCTTCCCTGATTTAATTGAAATTAAAAAAGAATAATGGTGTAAAGTACCTTTTACAGAGTACCTTTAAAAAAATTAAAGGATAATAAAGAAAGCAAGCATAAGCTACAGTTAGGACGGTTAAACGAATATTAGCAGATAAAAACAGTTTTTAAAAGTTTTAACCCTTAAATTTCTAAAATAGTCTATTAATTAGTAATTGATTACTATAGTATATATATAGATATATCATCTCAATTTATGAATTAAAGTTCTCCGGTAGTTTTCACCCATTCGCATTTTTTCTATTTCAATTTACAGGGGAAAAAACTCTCAGGGAATTTTATTTCATTATGCTGGTAAATAACTCAAAATCTTAAGAGTTCCATACAAAATGCCCATTTATCCCCTTTCTCCCATCCCTGGTATACGTGCGTTTGCAACTTTTCTTTATTTGTTTTATGTCACTTCTTTATCCATATTTTCGAGAGAGTATCACATAAAATTTTCTGTGAATAGATATTTTACTCGTACAAACTGCGACAATATTTTTTTCTTTTTTTTTTTTATAGTATTTTACTAAACTAAATTCGTATTTATGAATGAAAAATTGGCAAGAGTGCAGTTGAAGTATCCCAACTTTTTGTCGCATGATTTGAGAGAAAATGCGGTGTGCTAGTATGTACATACGTATTTGCACTCGTTTCTTTTTTTTTGGTCTTCTATTTTTCTGTGAATGAATGACGTAGATTTAAATTTCTACTACTAAACGATTCCAGATGTTGGCTTTTCGCTGTTGTAGTGGATACATGTGAAAATTTTTTGTGTGCCCAATATGACGTCAAACCCCCATCGTAATTCACAGTTATGCAGACAACAACAAGTGTTAAAAATAAGTTTTGGAATATTAAAACCAACATTTTTGTACAAAAATTATTCGTTGGGAAGTTAAAAAAGGTACAGTATTGAAAAAATTGCATAATTAACCGAGTTAACTGTTACCATGATGAAATTGCAAACAATTGAATGATATTATTATTATCTAGTTGTCATTGTCAAAGCTGGTAATCTGAATTGACAAAATAACTCATGTCTGGCTATAGAAAATAAGTTTGAATTTCTTAAAAAAACTTAATTTTATTAATTTTGGCTAAAAATTTTCAAGTCCCAAAATTTTTAAGAAATTTTATGTTCAAAAATGTTTAATTTTTTTTTAATTTTTTAAGGAAAACATTTCCTTTCCTTTATATTCATTAAAAATTTACATTTTTTAAATTTCGAAATTAAGTTCGAATTTTCGAACATGGCTATGAAGACTTAATTTTTACTTTAAATTTCAAAAAACATTTAATAATAATAAAAAACTAATATTTTATTAAAAAATTTATGTTCGAATATCATAAACAGGGAAAATAAATTCTTATTTTTGAAAAAAAAAAAAAAATTATATAAAATAATTAAAAAAAATATAGTTAAAGACTTTTATCGAAAATCTATATCAATTGTGGTTTTTAGGTGAACTGTTAATTTTTAATTATTGATATTTTTAGTTAGGCTTTTAGTTTGAAAATTAAATTTGTTGAGCTAAAACCTAACTAAAAATATAAAAAATTGAAAATCTAGATCTTTAAAATTTAATTTAGTTTACAACAAAGTTTTAATAATTTCTTACAAATCAACGAAAATTAAGACGTGGTCTGTACAAATTTGAAATTTAGGTTGGAAGAATTGCATCGAATTTTTTTTTTAGCAATTTAGCTATCATAGAAAGTACAATTTTTAACAATTTAAATATCAATATGTTTTCAAGAACTTCGAAATTAAGTTCAGAAACCAGAAGGTTAAAATTTTAAATTTTATAGTTATTTACTTACATACATACATATGTATATGTACATATGTACATACATATATCAAGAATACTTTTGTTCGAAAAAATTCAGAATTTCATCGAATTATTCAAATTTCCAAATAAGTTCTTATTTTCTATACACTTTGGCATGGTTTTTAAAAATTCGAAATTAAGTTCGAATTTTCGAACTTCTTCTAAAATATTTAAATTTTAATTTTCGATTTAATGTTTTCATAAAATTTTATAATATGTTAAGAACCTATGTTCGAAAATCTAAACCTAAGATATTACATGAATTTCTCTCAAATCTAGTATGCATGTACATTGTACATATAATAATAATTAGTATTGTAGTTATTTTATTGAAATGTTTATCCAAATTTTGATATTTTAATTATTTATTAATTGAATTGAATTTTAAATTAAATTATTTTTTATAAAGAAAGGAATTTTTACAACATGAAATGATTTAAAATATGTATTGATATTTTTCATTCTTTTGAAAATTTAATTCCATGCTCTTTAGCCTGATTAAAATATCAAAATTTGTATAATATTTTTAAAATCCAAATTATTTTCGATTGGTTTAAAAAAAATCATCTTTAAAGGCGTTCAATGCGTTAATGCATCTGTCACAACAGTAGAATCAATGTAAAATTTATGGATTAGTAACACAGAAAACGCGTAGAATGCATATATGTATTGAACGAATAAGGTAGGATTACTTTGCATGGGTCTTGAAAAAGGTCAAGAAGTATCAAATGCATAGAATGCGTGTTGTGGCGCTCCTTGTTCTGTTTAAGTTTTCATTTTGGATTAGATCAACAAATAAATTGTAAAGAAATATTGAAGAAAACCCTAATTTCGACAATTTTTTAAAATTAAGTTAAATATTTTAATTTTTTCATCAAAGTAACTTTTGGGAATACAAAATTTTAATTTAAAAAGTTATTGTTAGTCGTGCTTAATTTCCAATTTTTATACAGTAATAATAACAACTGTGATCTAAAAAGGACAAATTTTCTGTGATAATTTTTAAATTTACATATATTTATTTTAATATTTTAAGTTTTGTGTTGTGTTGTCCACCTATACAAAATACTGTGATATATTTTATAAATGATGTAAACTGACGAAAAAGATTATTATTTTAATAAAACTCAATCCCTGAAGAAGTTGGAAAGAATACCAACGAAACGTCGGATTTTATTGATAATGAAATAAATAATCTTTTATTTACATTAAATTAATGACCTTGAAAGCCTGTATATAGAAAACTATAAAAACTATTTAAAGTAATCAAAAAAGGTCGATTAATACTTAAAATTATGAATTATTTTAATTCAAGAAGCGTGTGACAAAGAGTTTAAGTAGAAAAGCTGAGCATTGAGATTTGAAAAACAAATTTTAATATTTTTGCAAGTTCGGATATTTTTTACGCCCTTTAACTCAAACTCTTCGTAGTAATAATGACACGTGTAAACCATTTCTGCCTACATTTATCAACTTGTGTGATTAAAAATATTCAAAATTTTGGTTTTCACTTGAATTTTACTAATTTTGCTTGTTTTTTTTCTTTCCAGGTAAGTTGTTGAGGTGCAAACTCTCCTATGACTTTTAATGACCATCAACAACTCTATAAAATATTTTTTTAATATGTTTTATTTCGTGAGTATTTTAATGAAATTTTTATGAAAATCCAGAAGAAAATATTAACACGTGTATTAACACTAAAGAGCATTTTAATGACAAAATAAAATGAAGGCATTAATTTCTAAGGCGCCAATGAGAAAAAAGAAAAATTGGAACATGAAAAAAATAGAAATAAAAAATATAAAAATTAATATACAAAAAATAGAGTAAAAAAGAAATTAGGAAAGAAGGAGCCATACATAATTCTATTGGCATACCTTCCCACCCACCACCTGCAATCAAATGTTAAATGTGAAACACAATATTCATAATTTAATATCAACAAGTCAATTAGTTTGTAGATTTCAAAGAGTGAAAACATCACTGACATTTATACACTTTGGCTCGTGCAGAGTTGTATCAGTAGTTTTTGAGACCTTTTTGTGAGCATTACGTACATATGTGTACACTAACATCTTTTACTAGAATATATTTGTATTTTGTAACAAAATGAAAGCAACTGGTCACCCACATAGCGTTTAATATCATGGTTTTTAATATTTTAGTTCATACTTTTTTTTCTATAAAGTTGAATGTAATGCAAAAATGAAAAAAAAAGTAAAAAACTGTAGCTGAGTTATTAAAATTTAAATGAAACATTTATACCTTTTGTATTTTTTTTTTTGTAGTTAGAAATTTTTATAATTTCTTCCATCTACGTAATACAATGTACATACATACGTAAAACCTACCGAACAGAAAGACTGCCAGCTGAATGTACTGGCTAAGTGACTTGTGTAAATATAAGTGCCCTGTTGTGATTACGCAGCATTTTCATTAACAAACATCCCATTCCTATTCTGCTGCTCTTTTCCTTTATCATTGTTACTGTTTGCATTTTTGATACCCTACATACAGATAGTTTGTTAAGTTAATTAATTTTAGTACTTAACTCACTTTTACTGTGCCATTCGATGTAACGTGCCTGTTACACATTCCGATCGAAATGCTTTTAATTTCGTCGTTGCAATTGCAATTAAATTTGTGTAAGCTTTTTTAAATTAACGAAAAGTTAATTTTAAAGAACAAAACTCTAAATATCCATCACTTTCGATCGGCATTATTTTCTGTAACAGGCCTGTTAAATCACATTCGAAGTCGATTCGAATATGTATGTCCGTCTGGTCGGACGTGCACATGCTAACCATGAGTACAGGTTGCAATTTTTAGGATAATTTAGGTAATTTAGGTAAGTTTTTGTTAAGGCGGTTTGGGATGCCAAATAAATTTGTGAGAAAATCGACAATTTCCAAAAAAAAAATCGGACAACTTAAAATTTTATTTTGTTAAACAATTTTTGTTCGAATTTTAAAAAAAGAAAAATTCAAACTAAAAAAATAATTACTTCATACCCAGCTAGACTTTTTCAATCGTGTAAGAAATACTGGGAGTATAATGAAGAGCCTCATCAACAATTAAACAAAATTTTGTTTGCAAAAAAAGCTAATATAGATTTGCAAAGCAGTGTTCTGAATTTGTTAAAATTAATATATGTTGTACATTTTCTAAAACCGACCAAAATTAGACTTGGCCTACCATCCGACCAAACCAAGTCAAGTATCTTATGAGACTCATGTAGATCTTATCTTACAACTCGTGAAATTTTTGAAATTTGTTGAAAATATGATTTATACAGAGAGGTTTGACGAAAGATAAGCAAAGTGTTTTGGCTTTGATATTGTTACAAGTAAGACTTTGAGTGTTTATAATTCTTATTCGCTTTAGGATTTTATTTGTATAATATTTTTGGCCTTTCTAAAATCTTTGGAAAAGGTTTCCTGATGAGCTGGCCTAAGCAACCAGTGAAATGCGCATAGAAGCTAGCTTTCCCTCAACAATAAATTTCAGTGTATTTATCAAATATGAAGAACTGGGAATTAAGCACGTCATACGGAAATCGTATTAATAATAAATTTTGTGTTCCCGAAAATAACTTTGATAAGTGTAACATTATTGTTTTTGTACTCTAAAAATAAACATTGAAAGATTTTCTTAAGTCTTGCATATTACGGCGTGAGTTTTTCAGTTTTTGAACAGAGCCGTTGAGGGCTTTGCAATTCGAAAATCCGATTTAGACTATCGTTAATTAATAATGGAAATTTAGCTTTTTTTGGTCAATCTAGCGTTTTTGTCTCTATTTTTATTTATAATTTGTGGATTTTATTAAACAAGAAAGTTATCACTATTGTTCGTGACCTAACGCTGTCGCTCTTGCTTAGGTATGACATATCAGCGTAAAAGAAAACGTTAGACCTTCAGCTCTTGTTAACGTATGAACGTGTTAGAAAATTTAATGTTTTATTCAGACTTTGGAGACTGAAAAATATCGTCACTTTTTAGAAAAAAATCAGCAAATCGGCACTTTGCTAATTGCGGAACAAAAAATCGCCAAAATGACAATAAATCGTGAAATCTGGCAGCCCTGCTTACATGTTTTATTTTTTTAATTTTTTTTTTTTATCAAATTTAGTTTAAATAAGTAAGAAAATATTGTCGATCAAGTCCGGTTTTTTTTAAAAACCAACACTACAGTATGTACAAACAAATTTGCGACCCTATTGGGGACCCAAACCGAAATAGGATCATCTAAAAGCGATTTTAGACAGGGGGCTTACATGGCACCTATTGGCAATTGTGGACATACCAGCACGACATTTTTAAAATGACAAAGTAGCTATTGTAAAGGAAATCGTCGACAAATTTTATTTTTATGCGAATACTTATGAGGAAGTTATGGCATTTATCGTTTTGTTCCCTAATAAATGACAAACCAAATATGTTATGGAGATTTCTTAACCGGGTATTATCAATCTTCTCCGGAAATTAAATTGTTTGTTCAAGTCCGACAGGCTAAATGAAATTCCTTAAGTCAATAAAGATATGGTTTCTGACTTTGGACTTTTATAAATAAATCACTAACTCGCTACTGGAAACTGGTTTATATATTAACAACCCAATAACTTTTACACTAATGAAATTGATTCGATTTTGGAACAGTTTTATGGAAGTTAATTTTATTTCTTAAGAGAATCTATTACAATAAAAAGTTAAGGAACATAAAGTAAAACTATAGAACTTTGCAGTGTAAAAAACCTAAAAAATAAGTTCTTTAAAAGGAATGTAAAAAGTTATCTCTATCGACAGACAACCGTAGATTTCCACTGACAAAATCAGCCTACAATTTTACAAGTATCCGATGCTACAATAATTATCTTTCCAAAGTTAGGAGAATCTTTAAAAGCGATCTAGGATCCTTTTATCATTTTGTGACTTCAAAGCGCCGAGTATCTGGTTGTCCTGCCATGATAAAATTTGGTGACACTCCATCCTCTTATGATCCCAACATATGTGATATGTTTGCTAAATCTTTTTCCTCTTCATATTCCATTATGGGGGGATGGGGTCTTTTACAAAAGTGCACTTGTGCGAAAAGCTATCTGTCTGTAATCCACTTGTAACCCATTTGAATTTCCCAAGCGTCTCCCTGCTTCCGGGCTTGTACCAAGCATCTCCTGGTAATGCGGTTTAGATACCCATCTGACCGTAGCTGGAGTGAGAAGGCGGACAATTGCGTGCCCCGAAAGTTATACTAACTATGTTGCGTCTCAGGTAACTTGGTGACAATCAACTAGAGAGAGTCACTTGTCACTTGTTTTGCGGATTTATGGCTTGCCTGCCTTAGAGTTGTTGGCAGCCCCAACACTAGGTTCGGACAAGGCTACCGAATAAGCCACTTTGTTTTTAGCAAACACTATTACAGAAACAACAATTAATATCAATTTGTGACCCTTTGTTTATTTTAGAAACCAAGGACATAATATATTTTACATATATTTCTGCAAGGAAATTATTCCTTTATCCGATTATCCACATCGAATGGCGGAATCTTTGCTAGAAAATTGTCCAATATTACATGAGTCAACTGTTTTGGATGCTGTTGAAGGAGCTAAATACTCTTAAAGTTATGGCCCTGATGGGGTTCCCAGTTGTGTCCTTCTTAAATGTTCAAGTTCCTTCATTTCCCCTTTAACTTATTTATAAAAAGTTTCACTGTTTTCACATCAAGTATTTTCCTTAGTATCACCTTTTCAACATGGACAACATGGACGAAAAGGACGTACGACTTCTAATAATCTTTTGGAATTTACAACAACAATGATATCGTCATTCTATTCTGTCATGCATTCGTTTAGACAAATCATGACCTACTAACGTAGATATTTCATAAAATCGGGCTCTCTCCTATACTTCTATACAGTGCATAATTTTTTGAAATTGTAATTCCAAAGCTGAACCTGTTCTATCCGGAGTCCCTTAAGGTAGTCTCTTGGGTCCAGTAGTATTCCTTTTATTCATTAATCATATACCGCCTTTTATTTAATTAATTTTCCAAAACATTAATTTATGCGGATGATGTAAAACTTTTCCTTAGCTACACTCACAATATTATTACAGTAACGGACTGTAGTTTATTTAAGAAATATTCCGTTCAGTAATTTTTAAATAAATAAACATTTAAAATTCCAAGCAAATTTATTTTTAACTGATTCTAACAGTTATTCAAAAAACTAAGTGCATATTACTACGGATTTTCAGTTGCAGTTAATATTGTCCGTTGATTGAGGTAAATTCTTCTTTATGTTAAAGTAAATAAAAATGTAATTTAAAGCAACGAAAAGTTCATTTAATTTTTACTGTCAAAAATTCAACCGCGAATTCCGTAAAAAAAAATCAATATTCAGTTATCTTTTATAAATTAATTGTCAAAAAATTAACTACATATTCCGTAAAAACAAATAAATATGCAGTTATTTTATAAAATTTTACTGTCAAAAATTCAACACCATATTCAGTAGAAACAATTAAATATTCAGTTATTTTATATAATTTTACTACCAAAAATTAATTTTTACTTATCTATAAAAAATGAATTGCTTGTTTTGTGTAAGCAATACCCATTTTCTATTTGTTAAAATAATTTAGTTAAATACCTACATCAAATTTTAAAAGTTAAATAATTGCGAAGCCATATCGGTCATGCTGCTGGTGTCTTATAATTGAGAGTTCTTCTGTAAACAACGTGGTCAGTACAACAAAAGTAAAACAAACGTGGGTAACTAGGTAAGTAAATAAAAATATTCTCCCTCTCTCGCTTATAAGAAAAACAAGCGGACAGGTGTCTGTCTGGTATTTTTAGAAATTCGGCTCTTTTGTGGAGTAAACGAAAATTTAATAAAATAACTGAATATTTAATTGTTTTTACTGAATATGGGGTCAATTTGACAGTAAAAAAATGACAGTAAAATTTTAATAAATAACTGAATACTTAATCGTTTTTACTGAATATGGTGTTGAATTTTTGACAGTAAAATTTTACAAAATAACTGAATATTTATTTGATTTTACGGAATATGGTGTTGAATTTTTGACAGTAAAAATTAAATGAACTTGTTGTTAAAAATAAATGAAAAATAGGTAGACCGGTTTTTAATTGAACTTTCATTTATTTTATATTACAATTTCAGTTAATTTTACGTACAGAATATTGTGAGTGTACAAAATCTCCACTCTTCCTTACTTCAAGACGATCTACACAGTTTTAACTCATGGTGTTGGATCTAAACTAGAGACATTTTAAACATATCTTGGTATTCACTAATAAGCTAAATAAGCGTCATATTGAAGAAGTGGAGACATTCATCGATCTAGGTGTATTACTTGATCATACACTGTGTTCAAATGAATATCGAAGACTGAGCAAGGCCAAAGTTGCCCTAGGGCTTATCAAATATATCTTTCATTGGTAAGACATATTCTGGAAAATGTTTTGATCAAATTTAATCTAAATACCAACATTAAAAGATGGCATAAATACTCTTTTCCGGAAAGAAGCTTGTAGAGGGGACATGTGAAATTATCACAATTTGCAATAGTGCTTGGTCATTGTGGTTATTAGGACCGTAGTACCAAAATTTTAAAATTTACTTTGCGCATAAAGTTGACAAAGAAAGAGAGACCGACGGATGGACGGACAACGTTTGGCGAACTAAAAGAGCAAAGATAAATATTATTACATCTTACTCGCATCGGTACAAATGTCCTCTCGACTATTTGATTGCAACCGCAGTAGCATTAGCAAATTGTTTTTCTTTAGAAATCGGTCTATAGTTGGCCGTAGCTCTTATGCACGAGCGACTCCTGAAAAGGGCTTTCGCATGCTATAAATTTCATATAAAGCTCGCTTTTAAAATGAAATTTAGCAAAAATATTGGCCCATAATCATAGTCAAAAGTAAAGTCAACTTTTTCTAAAGTTTACTTTAGAACAATGAACACCTCATGCAGGGTTTAAAAAACTGCAGTCGAACCCAAAAATTGTCGAACAAAAAACAAAAATTTGTGTACATCTTTTCGCTTTTTGAGTTGGGTCGACAGCGACGGTTTACATTTAGGGAATCAGAATTAAAAGCAAGTTTTTTTTTTTTGGCTAATGAAGAAGTGGAAGAAATGGCAGTTTTTCTACTTTGACTGCAGTTCTAAAACGCTGTTCACATGCATTTAAAGCCGGCTTTAAAGTAAACATTATTTTGACTATGAGTGTGACCTATGACTTTTTAGTTAGTATTGGCCTTAAAACCCCAACGGAAAATCACTGAAAAACGAAAAGATACAATTCGGCAGCACAAACTGCTATGACATAAATGTAAAGGTGACAAGAAAGTATTGTGAGCTAGTAAGTCCGTAATTGCCCATAGGTCCCAAATAGAAACCATTTAGTGCTATAGAGTATCGTATAGTTGTGCTGACCCGACTATTTTTACTACGTTTTTTCTGTTTCAAAGAACTGTTAACATTATAACCGGCCCCTAAGCATCATCAATGTGAGAGAACAGTAGCAAAAAGCAGCAACATTATCAAATTTATATTTATATTTGTATGCCCATATAAATATTCCATTTAATGCTACAAAACAATGGTGTGGGATTCTAAAAATAGTATTTTATTCCGAAACTCTTAATCATGAAGAGCTGCTGTATTTTTGCTGTAAGATAAAAACATTTTGTTTGTCCCTCAACAAGTTGGATTCTTAACGCCAACGCAATCGGAGGTAGTTAGATTTCCAACTCACTTCCTTTTAACGCCCCCGAACTGTGGTATTGAGTACTTTTCGTACTCAGTTTGTTTTTTTTTCATTACTAATTGTGGGTTTGTTTTTGTTTTAGGTTTCTTTTCCTGTGTCTCAGGAGAAAGACAATCTCTATTTATTTGCTTGTTTTTACAACAAGTATAAAACACGCAAACACCGTCAAAATTTTGACTGTTTTTTGTTGTTGCCACCAACGTCATCATCTGGTACTTTTTTCTACTTTTTGTCAATTTGTCAAAAAAAAAAAGGAGTCAACATGTGGTTGTGTTGGTTGGGAAAATTGTTTTATTTCATTATTCAGCAAAAAATCGATTTGTCTTTTATAATTTAACAAAGAATACGAAACATATTGTGGATAGTTTTACATGGGAACTGTTGTGTACTTCATAAATATTGATGGGAATTAGTTGTTATTAAATTATGTATTTTAGAGTTGATTTAATATAAATTTATTTTAAGCCTTCTACTTATACCATCAAAATTTAATTCTGCGCCTGAAGTACTGCTCGTTTTTGAGGCCAAGTTCGTATTCATCTAAGTTAGGATATCGTGTTATTAAGTAAATCATAATCTAGTGAGTACGTTCTTTATTGTACCAAACAAATGGTCAGAAGGGCAAGGTCTGGACTGTAAGCAGGGTGAGGAAACCAATTTTTTCTAAATATTGTCTAACTATTCTTGCAATATGTATCCCAGCTTTGCCATTATGGAGTACTCCGACTTCATGTCTAGTTTCATATTCTAGGCTTTTAAGGCCAGTGTTCACTTAAAAAATTGTGTTTGGAACATGTACCGAGTAATTGTCTATCCCCATTTTGGCACCTAAGACTCAGAGCATTGCCTTACCGCTATGATGTTCGGCTTAAGGGGTTGATTCTACTAGTTTATCAATGTGATTTCTTGCCCATCGGGTTGCCGTAGTCGATCCACTTTTCATAGCTGGTAAATATTTAATGCGAAATTACTTTCTTCAACCTTAGTGGTACCTGATGTTTTTGCTCTTGGATGGATTCCGCTGCTTGAATACGTTTTCGAAATGTCTGCTTAAGTGGCTACCAAAATGTCGCATGGTTCTCCTTCAGTTTGGCAAATATCTTTTTGGAGTTACTAACGTCTTTAATTCATCATCTTTTTTGTTTAAAAATCAAATCTCCCGAACAACATAAATCATTTCTTGCACGTTGAAATCGAATGGTTGTTCAGTAAATTTCCTATAAAAAGTAAATTTTAGTGAAATTTTCTATAAAAAGATAATATTAGCAAAATTTTCTATACAAAGTAATTTCAACTAAATTTTCAATAAATCGTGAATTTTAACAAAATATTCTATAAAAATTTAATTTTGGCAAAATTTCCTATAAAAATGAAATTTTGGCAAAATTTTCTTAACTAGTAAATTTTAACGAAATTTCCTATAAGGAGTTAATTTTCCTTTAAGAAATAAATTTTGGCAAAATTTCCTACAAAAAGTTAATTTAAGCAACATTTTTTTAACTAGTAAATGTTAACGAAATTTCCTATAAGAAGTAAATATATTGGCAAAATATCCTATAAGAAGTAAATTTTGGCAAAATTTCCTATAAGAAGAAAATATTGGCAAAATATTTTATAAGAAGTAAATTTTGGGAAAATTTCCTATAAGAAGAAAATATTGGCAAAATATCTTATAAGAACTAAATTTTGGCAAAATTTCCCATAAGATGTAAATTTTGGGAAAATTTTCTATTAAAAATGAATTTTAACAAAATTTCCTATAAAAAGATAATTTTAGCAAAATTTTCTTAACTAGTGAATTTTAATGAAATTTCCTTTAAGGGCCATTATTACAACTTACAAATAGTTATTATTAGGATGCTATCTGATAGATAAATAGTTTTTGGTTATTACAAGTTAACATTAACCTAAAAAGTGACTGATAAGCTAACATCTGGTTTGTCCTCATGGTAACTTTCCAAGTGAACTTTAAGAACTTGAAGATGCCTTGCTGAAGATATGGTAACTTAAATTTTTTGCCCTTTTTCTGGCAGATTCACTTTCATTATTTATTTTCGACATTTTTAAAAAAAAAAAACAATTTACCATAATTACCAAAAATTAAGCACAAAAAATTTACTTTTGCTTTCAATTAAAGAAACAAGTAAAACTAAGGCGTTGCCACCATGTATTTTAAACGAACAAAAGTAGTCGGTATATACTGCAATGTTGCCACAGTATATAAATTACATTTTTTATATTATCGGACAGTTTTAATAATGGAAAAAACTTATTGGTCACTTTATCGTTCAAGATAGCTATTGTTCACGTTAACTAACAGCAACTTTATCATTAGGTTGTAATAATGGCCCTTAGGGCCCTTAATTTATATACTGTGGCAACATTGCAGTATATACCGACTACTTTTGTTCGTTTAAAATACATGGTGGCAACTCCTTAGTTTTGCTTGTTTCTTTAATTGAAAGCAGAAGTAAATATTTTGTGCTTTGTTTTTGTTTTTATGGTAGATTGTTTTGTTTTTTATGTTAAATTATGAATTTTGAAAGAGTGGAATAATTTAAGACTGACATTGAAGTAACCATATCTTCAGCAGAAAATATGGCATCTTCAAGTTCTTAAAGTTCACTTGTAAAGTTACCATGAGGACAAACCTGATGTTAGCTTATCAGTCACTTTTTAGGTTAATGTTAACTTGTAATAACCAAAAACTATTTATCTATCAGATAGCATCCTAATAATAACTATTTGTAAGTTGTAATAATGGCCCTAAGAAGTAGAAGTAAATTTTAGTAAAAAATCCTATGAAAACTAAATTTAACCAAATTTCCTATAAAAAATAAATTTTAACCAAATTTCCTATAAAAAGATAATTTTAGCAAAATTTTCTTAACTAGTAAATTTTAACGAAATTTCCTTTAAGAAGTAAATTTTCGTAAAATGTCTCATAAGAAGTAAATTTTAACGAAATTTCCTATAGGAATTAAATTTTAGTAAAATTTCCTATGAAAACTAAATTTTAACCAAATTTCCTATAAAAAGTAAATTTTAATCAAATATCCTATAAAAAGTAAATTTTAACAAAATTTCCTATTAAAAGTAAATTTTGGTAAAATTTTCAATAAAAAGCATATTTAGCAAAATTTTCTATTAAAATTGAATTTCAACAAAATTTCTTATAAAAAGAGAATTTTAACAAAATTGCATATAAAAAGTAATTTTTGGCAAAAAAAATCCTATAAATTGTGAATTTAAACAATATTTCCTATAAAAAGTTAAATATAGCAACATTTTCTTAACTAATAAATTTTAACGAAATTTCCTATTAAAAGTAAGATTTGACCAAAAATCGTATAAAAGGTAAATTTTAACAAAATATCCTTTAAATAGTAAGTTTAAGCAATATTTTCTATAAATGGTAAATTTGTAATAAATAGTAAATTCTGTCAAAAATTCCTAAAAATAAATTTTATCGTTGATGTTTTTATTTGTTTAGCAAGTAAATGTTTGCTTATATTTGCGCTGATTGTCCACTTAGATCGGCGCACAAGTGGCGATTGTGCTCTAACTTTACAGATATCGAAATTATGGGCCCATCTCTACATTAGTTTTGATGTCAATACATTTCTATTGGAGTATTCACAAGGTGTGCTATCATGTTGTATTATCATAATATTCTAACATTTTACAATAGTTTAAAAATATTTTTGTTGCTTTGTAAACAAAAAGTGTCTTAAATTAATAAAACTTTGCTTGTTATGTTTATTGTGCTGTCGTAATTAATCAAAAGAGACCTGCGCTGAGCCGAGCGGCTATGTTTTTGTAGCCGTCGCCGTTGATGGTATAGTTTTAACCGGCTAATATCCGAATTTAACCTGCGGCTAGCAATTTTTGCAACAAAACACTTGCGGCGTCAAATTAGATCGGCTTAGGACTCGGATGTTGGGTAAACAAAAAAAAAAAATTATTTGTGGTTTGCTCTAAAAAATGGAAAATAGTCAGGAAAGATCTAATTTAATTTATTAATTCATGGATTAGAATTAAAAAATATTTAGATTGTAAGAAAATACATATTTATTTTTTTTAATATTTGTTTTAAATCAGGTGAATTAAATTCTAAATAGCACAATAATTTATGAGGGGTTGTTCACAACAGTCGTATTTTTTCATATTATTTTTTTAAGACATATGCCTTTATGACACCTTGTGAATCCCCCATATGTCAAAATTTTGTCATAAAATTTTTTTTTAATTTAGCAACAAATCTAAAAGACTAGATATGATATGGAAGTTATAATTAATTAGTCATCGTTAAAACTTGCAATTTTTTAAATTCTGCTTTGAAATTGCACTTGTGTCCAGATTATGAAATTCTTGGGTTGCAATTTTCGTATTTTTATCTTTTTCTTTTTATATTTTATATATAAATATAAAAACACCTACAGCCAACTTCAAGTTGAAAAGTGTGGAATTTACAAAACGAAACAGAATCGCAGAAACAGGAATAAAGTACCCCTTCCTCATTCTTCTCACCGCTGTCACCAATAAACTCAAGAATTGCTGCAACTAAAATTGCAAGTCTTGGTGATGACTTAAAGCTAGTTTACACTCTTCAAGTTTTAGCCGTCAAGTCTTCAGCTTCTAGGAGAGAAGGGAAAAGAGAATGCCATTTATTTTTCTCTCTCTCCTTAAAACTCAAGACTTGACGGATTATACTTGAAGAGTGTGAACAGGCACTTATGGATCAAATCGTTCAAGTTTTTTAAGTATAATTTTTTTTTTAAATTTTATTGAGAAGTTCCGGCAAGGTCAAGGCCCATTGAAAAGGTCTGTGCAAGAAGCCTGATGATCATTGTTTTTGTTCTTTTTAGTTGTCAAAAGTTGTTTACATTTTGCTTACATGTGCATGTATACGTTTATGGTATGCCACACATAAACGTTTTTTCCTTTTGCTTTGTATATGCGGTAGTAAATTTTTGACAACTAAAAAGAATTGTATTTTGTTTTTGTACAAGTAAGCAGACCTGATAGATGGGCCTTGTGCAAGGTTTAAGAGAGAAGTTGGCGAGTCAAAGTGCTTAAAGAAATCAATGTCCAGCAGATTTTATATTTATTAAAATATTCATATGCTATGATTTTTTTTTGCTTGCACACTCCTTGCAGTCTTATTTTATTATGCATAATTTTATAGTTTCTAAACATCATTAAAGTTTAGGTGCATGAGAAGAGTAGAAAAATAAAATTTATTTAAAACTTTTCTTACAATTTCTCTGTTACTTTGTGGATCTATCACTACTACCCACCCGAATTAATAATAACTACAAAACTAATCATTATGTATTAAATATAAGTTCTTTTGTTTTTAGTTTTTTCCCTTATTTTTATGTTGTTTTTAATCTTTACAAGCAAATATTATTACATACCAAGGACGTCATTTCTGTGGCGCCTCTTTGTAGAAGCAACAAGAAAAAATATTAAAAAAAAAAGAACAAGAAAATATAAGTAGAAGCTATAACAATATTCCAGCATCTATTTTAAATATTTTCTTAGATGCGTATACTTTTATACTTATATACATGTATACTAACCAAACCAAATCGTTCTTATCATTTATTCATACTTAAAGCAAAAAAAAAAAAACACATGATACATTGAAACTATTGCTCTAAACAACAATAACCTATCATCACCAACATGTTCCAGCTCAGCCATCCATCTAACCACTCATA
This sequence comes from Pollenia labialis, assembly GCA_949318255.1. NCBI lineage: Eukaryota > Metazoa > Arthropoda > Insecta > Diptera > Polleniidae > Pollenia > Pollenia labialis. The sequence continues at coordinate 31,997,006 of OX439143.1, read as the reverse complement.
CATTTAGTGAACCATTCATCCAACCATTCGTCTATCTATCCTGTGGTTTTCATTACACAACTGATAACAATCATGACATACATACCCACTCATACAAAAACCTCTCCACACTCTAATGCTCTCTTGCCTCACTTGAAACACACACATACACAACCCCTCCCTTTTTATCCTTATAAAAGTCATAGTGCTTTTTCTCTCAACCATATGGTCGGTTAATATGTTTGGCGTCATTTGGATTCCTTTGTCAATTAGTTTAGTTTGTTCATTGAGAAAAAAACCAAGTGGAAATTTTCTCATTTTAAGGAGTTTTTAAAATAGTAAAATCTAGTCCTCATTGATTGGAAATCAGAGAAGAATTAAGAATTAATTCGATAAAATGGATCAATGACCGAATTGTTTTTTAAGGGTCCCATTATGAAAACTACAAAAACTGACAGAAAGTTAAAAAAAAACTCAGTATTTAAAGACAAGTTTATGATAATTAACCCTATTTGGGATCCATGGGCACTAATGAACCCGCTAGAACAAAATTATGTTTTAAATTCAACGTTCATATAAAAGTTCTTTATGCCAATTATTTTAAAAATATCTTTATCTATATTCGATTTCTTAATCCTTAAGTGATTTTAGGAAGGGAATTTTTATAGGAATTGTATTAAATTCTGGACCTTAAAAAAAATTTTTATTTAACATCGCAGCTATCGAAAACTTACATGGCAACTAACATTAACTTAATCGTGCACCAGAGTTCTACTCGCAAATAAAATAAATTAAAGCACAAAAAGTATGCTCAGTAAACGTATCAATGAACAAATGAAGTAGGTGAAGTTAAAGAAGAAAAGGATCTGGTCCTAGATACGTGGGCTGTTTTTTCTCTGGGTGCTTATAGATCGAGAATTCAGCGCTGGCCAAAAAGAACTTGGAAAAATACAGAAAATGACGACGCAAAACTGCTAAATATTACGAATTGGACAAGCAAAGCGAGAAACCAAGATAACTGGAAACTGATACTGAGAGAGGCCAAGGGCCAACTAGACTGACGAGCCAATGAAACAGAAGAATATCGCACCATAACGAATGGTGCATTTGGGGTAAAATTTGGTCAACTCAAGTTTCATAAGATTCGAAATAACAACACTAAATTTCGGGATGATCGAGTCATAATTTATCATAGGCCTCATATAAATGCCACTCTCAAGAAACACTTTATTACGTCTTTAACCGCAAAAAATATTGTTGTTAAATTTTGCGCTCATTACAGTTTGATAAGATTAAAAATTAAAAATCTGTAAAGATCGGTATGTTATTAACCATAGGCCTTATATAAAGCTCATTCTCGAAAATCAGCTTAATTAACCTTGAACCGTAACAAATATTGTTGGATATTGTGGTGAAATTTGGTTCGATAAAACAACTAAAGAAGCGACTCCCACATCGATTTACTAAAAGTTAAAAAAGTTTTTGTTCCTAATTTCCCTGGAATCCCACATTTAATTCTCGGGGAAGCTGGAATAAAAAATAATTGAATAAACCAGGGATTCCCTGGACGAGAAAAAGGGCCACAATTAACGAAATTTGTTTTAAATGCGAAAAAAATTTCCCGGGACACTGGGATTCTGACAAAAATCTTTATTTATCTCACATTATATCAAAAAGGCCCTATGCTCCTTATAGGATCGACGGGAACATATATATAATTATAAAGGGTGGTTAAAGGGCCGATGTTGAATGTGAACCTCACCCAAACGACAAGTTTTTTTTATCCATTTCATTTGACATTTCTCAATTCCAGACTAACTCAATTTGAACCATGGAAAAGTACACAATTGAACTACGCGTTAAAGTTATTCAGGCTTACTATGAAAATGATCGCTCAAATCATAATGCATATCGTGCACTTCATCTTCAGTGATGTGGCACATTTTCACCTCAGTGGATTCCTCAATAAGCAGAATTGCGGCATTTGGGCGAATGATAATCAAAGAATGATTGTCTAAGAAGCAATGCACCCACAAAGAGTGACTGTTTGGTGCGGCATCATCGAGCCGTATTTTTCCAAAATAAAGCCAGTCAGGCGGTTACTGTGAATGGTGTTCGCTATCGTGAGGTGATAACGAACTTTTTATGGCCCGAATTGGAAGATATGAGTGTGGACGATATGTGGTTTCAACAGGACGGTGCCTTTTGCCAAACAGCTAAAGAAACAATGTTTTTTTTTTGCGCGACAAATTCATTGGACGTGTTATCTCACGTGGTGGCGATGTCAATTGGCCGCCAAGATCATGTGATTTGACACCGTTTGACTTCCTTTTTCAGGGTTATTTGAAAGAAAATGTGTACGTCGATATATATATACATGTTCCCGAAGATCCTATAAGGAGCATAGGGCCCCAGGTGAGGTTTCATTAATAAGCGTTATTTAAGATGCGGTAGCTTATTAGGCTTCCGCATCCGATCCTGGTGCTGGGGCTGCCAGCAACCTCCAGGCAGGCAATTTGTAAAGTTTTTCAAAGGCAGAGATTATCCGCGTTCCTTCTACCTCCTGAGACGCCATTAACGAACCATCAGGATACTTTACAGAAACTAAGTTTCAGAAGTTCTTCCTACAGACCTGAGACGTCTTTCAACCATTCAGGTTACTTAGCCGCCTTCTCACTCTAGCTAGCCTCTGAACGGGTATTCTAAAGCCATTGCCCGGGGAATACCTGGTAAAAACCGGAGGTAGTGAGCTGCCTTGACTTTGACGCAAAGGAATCATCCTTGGCCACTCCCAAGTGAGGGGCAATCAAGAACTTTCAACCTTTACTTGTCACAGTCCATTCCTCTACGTCGATAAGCCAGCAACAATTCAAGAGCTAAAGGATGAGATAATTCGGCACATTAATGGCATAGAAACTCAATTATGCTTCAGCGTCATTTGGACCGTCGGAAGGTGGTGTGCCGCCGGGGTCACGGGTACCATTAGGCCAATATTTTGTTCCACACATAATTGGGCTAAACCAATATAATCATAATAGAAAGAAATGACAATTATTTCCTAAATAATTTGTGTTTTATTCAAAATCAACATTAGCCGTTAAACCCTTTATATCACGTCTAGAAGAAAGTCGTCTGGTCCTTAATTCAAAGAAATTTTTTTTCTCGATAATTTTTTTAAATATTTCCTAGAATTGTAAGTAATTTTTTCTACACCCACTTTATTTTCGCAGTAGAAATTTGAAAATCTTTCATTCATAAATGTAACATAATGCAGCTGTAATCAATGAAGATTATGATGATGAGAGGATATCGACGCCAATTACACGGCGGGCTATTAATTGATGTGTTGGCGTCGTAATTCATTTGTGTCTGTCTGCATTAGAATTTTGCTGTGAAATTCTCTCTAGATTTGCACTTATTGCGAATTAAATATTATAATCGATACATGGGTGAATGAATCAATGCATGAATGAACAAAAGAACGAATGAATAGATGGTTAGTTAATTGAATGGCTTACTGGCTTGCTGGCTGACGACTTGTAGCTGGAAAATGCGTGTGGGTTGTTTCATACAAACGTGATTATTACACAATAAACTCCCCCTATAAAACCTCCTGCTTCCTTTATCTTCTCTATAACTATTATTCGTATATCTAATAGACAATAATGCAACCATATTGAAGAAATATAACTGAATACTAAAAACAACAAAGTAAAAAAGTTGAGAAAAAACCAAAATTAATATTTGAAATCAAACTAAATAATAAACGAAAAAAGCCCACATAAATCATGGATTATTGCCAATCAAATGAAATTCAATATTTTTAGCATTTTTCGTTCAGTTTGTTTTTTCTTTCTATGATTGCCAAATATTTGGATTTTGTTCGTTAGTTAGAAGTTAATTACTTTATTTATTTAAGTTTCAATTTTAAATCAGTAGAAACCTTCCAAAAAAAGCAACAAAACTATTTTATTAACTTTCAAAAGTTGTTACAGCAGCGTTTTGCTAAAAGAAAAAAAAACACTAAAAACGTTTTCCACTACATTATCAAATTGGTTCATGGCAATTCATGTTAAAAAGACCTGTATGTTTTTTTGACTTTAATAAAAGACTTGTTCTGTTTTACCACCACCTCGATTTTTTTGATAGAATTTTTTATTTTATTTTAATTTTTGTTTAAATGCGTGCCGCTGTTAAATACTTATTTATTTAGTTGTGATTACAAAATAGTGAATAAATATAATATTTTTTTTATCGAATTTTAAATAATTTTATCGCCAGGGAAGAATTGCCAAAATATTGGGTTTTATTTAAAAAAGTTCTTGAGAAACTCAGTCGTTTACAATTTGCGTTTTTTTTTTTTATAGTGGGACTTAAGTGTACTAAACTAAACTAAAAATTAAAAAAAAATTTCATTTCATTTTCACTGGGTGAAAGAAAAAAGCCTTGTGGTACCCCTGAATTCAAATGAAACTCCTCCGATGAGAACCGATCTAGAACAACAAAGAGATCACTACGGACTATCGGAGGAGTTTCATTTGAATGCAATAAGATTTGAAACGAGTGCATCGGGCCATGCACGATTAAAGGCTTTGCAAATATCTAGAGCTTTCAGCAAATTGGTGAATAGAACGACTCCAATGTTCCGAAAGAAACGCTAACAGGTCTCCGACTTCTACGAAAGCCATACTGTCTGTCTATCACACTAAAGTGAATTTCTCAACATAAACAAGTCCCCGGGGGCCGGATGGTGTTATGACTGTAGTCCTGATGAAGTATGTATTGCCATTGTCTCGTTATTTGGCAACATTATTTAACTACTCATATCGGGTAGTAGTTTTTCCTTCTTGCTGGAAGGTGGCCAAAGTCTAGCCAAACCAAAAAAGGCTAGAAACCCTGAAAACTACCGGCAAATAGCAATTTGCTCTGGTCATGGAGATCATGATCAATAACCACTTGGTAAATTATCTCATGTTCTATCGATATTACTACGGCAAGTGTTCAGCGGAAATAGGTGAACTCTTACCTGAGAAGCTGGTACGTGCCCGTAGTACTCTCCTTTCCAGCAGATCACATCCGTTCGTTGTCAGCTGTCCACAGTATTCACCTGGTAGTAGTTTTGCCCTACGAAGCTGACCGAAGTCTTATTCGGTACCATGGGAGTCAGGGGCCCTTGGAATCTTGGTTCCAGCCTGGCTGGGTTGGCCCTTCGGGGAGTATCGTGGTGGCTTTGGTTTACACCTAAATCGCTGGTTGAGTACTTCATTGCTCGATGTGGAGTTGCATTGCAACCAATTGCTGTTATGAAAAGAACAGTAGGAGTGTTAGATAGGCTCCCCACCTCACTAATGTGGAAGTAGTGGCCATAGATTCATCTGCTTTCTTTGGTACTCTTGTGGTGGAGGGTTCCAGTTGGCGGTGATCAGAGCTTTACTTTACTGATCCGGTGTTGAGAGCGCCGTGAGGTTGGGTCCACGGACGGTACTCACTTTAATCAATTGGACCCATCTGTCCAATGTATTGCACAACGCATTACAGAGAAAATTCGTTTTTTGGCCGAACTAGCCGTATGTGGAAATCGACTCCAAGCAGAAGTTTTCCTAGTCGGCTACAATTTGGAAAAAATCAAATTATATGTCCACAAACAGTAGAGGGCATCTCCTGAGTGTTGGCTTAATGTAAAAAAAATAAAATAAAAATTAAAATCAATGAAAATTTTAGTTAATTTTTTGTTAAAACATCGTAGTTTTTCCTGATTTAATGAGTAGTTCTGGTAAAGCTAAATTAAACTCAAAGTATGATGTAAAGGCCGAGTTTTTAATATTTGGGTTTTCAGTGTAAAAAAAGATTAGTGGCATGTGGCAATGCCAAAAATTCTCAAGAGTCATTTTGATTACCGTGAGCACTTGTCATATGGTCTAATCTTGCATTGAATAAAAACCAATTGGCGACTTAAATACGCATTTACCAAGTGTCCCTTGTTTAGGGCCCCTGTTTAGGAGCCGGAGCTATCTAACCTCCACTGATAAGACGATTCAAAAGCCGATTTTGTAGGATAGAAACAGAACCTATGGATGATTTAAAAATCACAACAGGTGCCCATCACAAGTGGCCAGCTGGCCTACAAATAATAACAACCCCTGTTTTAAATTTTGGAAAATATTGATTAAAATTGCTTCAATGGCGGCTTAAAAACAGTTCCAATTCATCCTGAAGTTTTTAACACTTTAGGTCGTCTTCTTCGGCTATACTTCCCCTACATTTTATGTCAAATAAATCTTTATATATGTTATTTTTCATGTTTAGTCAATCTCTTGTTGGTATCCTAAAATTACACTTTGTTGTTGTTGTTGTTGTTGTTGCCGCAGTCTGTTGTAATATCATATGAATTGAAAGAAAAAAAAACAAAAAAAAATCGTTGAAACTAGTACTTTTGTGGCAGCTACTTGGTTTAACAAGTTTCGATTTTTTTTTTCTTTTTGTTAAGTTGTCTGAAATGCCATTCTAAAAAATTTTTTATTTGATTTGCATTTGAAGTAAATCCGTTTCTTATTTTTTTTTTAAATATTTTTTTTTTAATTTCAAGACGCGATGCCCTTGAAGGTGTTTGGTTGGTTGAGAATATGTTTGATAATTTTTTATTTTTGAGTTTTGTTTAATGCAACTTGTCAAAAAGAAACAAAAAAATTTTATGAAAAAAATAATTTTGATTAATTTGAATAAAAGTATTAATAAAACACTTGAAAAAAATACATATTAAATAAAAAGAAAACAAAAATTTAAAAAAATTCCTGGAACATTTTGCCAAAAACTTTAAAGCTTTAAGGAAATGTTGCTGTGTTTGGGAAAATTTGAACAAACTATTTCTATTTTTTGGAAAATTGGTTAATTTAGGAAACTATTTTGGCCAAGTTGTAATTTTTGAAAGACTTTGCAAGTAAAAGAAAATTTTCATTTCATAGAAAATGTTGTAAAAAATAAAGTTTTTTAAAAAATCACACAGGCCAACACTTAAATTTTGCACTCGATTTTGACTGCAGTTTCTTTAGGTACTTATCGAAACTATAAAATACCCTTCGGGGGCTTCTGGCTTAGCTGGGCTTTAGATTTTTTAGCAAAATACTATTTAAAAATTAAAAAAAAAAAAATATTAAAAACGGGGTGTGTTGGAAATCGAAAACTTAAAACGCAAGAATTTTAAAAGTCGATTATTAAAAAGATTTCTGTAATAAAAGAATTATATGACAAATATTTCTCTGTTAAACAAAAAGAACGGCTCTAAACTGGGAAATAAAACGAGCATGGGAGTCTACGTTGAAACCCCGGAAACGGAGATATTCTACCGTCTTTCTTAATCCCAACACTAGCTTGCAGGTGGAAGTCTGTGCTATTACGGATTGAATGAAATGTGAGAAATGTAGACGCTAACATATTTAACGACAGCCAAAGGGCAATAAGATCGATATCAGTTAATAGGGTAATACCTAAAACCTTATTCAACTGTAGGATCCGTATCATACAGGTGCCGAGCCACTCGGGGATAATCGGGCAGTTAACCTGGCGAATGCCAAGCAGTTTGAGGCAACGAAAACGGAATTAAAGGCGTGGGCTAGGGAAACCCACAGGGCAAGTTGGAATAGTAGGACTGTGGGTAGGGCCACTAAGGTTTTGTGGGGTAACCTAGACTAGAGAAGAACAAGAAGCCTTCTCAGTAGCAGTAAGTCCGGTGTTAGTATGATGATGCGTATCCTGATTGGTCATGCAGGAGTGTGTGGCGAGTCGCTGGAACACTTTCTCTGCCACTGTCAGACCTTTGCCGAATTAAGATCCAAACACCTTGGGAGTGATGCCATTTTGAACTTAGGATCCCTGAGAAATGTTGACTGGCAAACCTTGGGAAATTACGTCCGTGAAACTGGGTTTCTTAACGCCGTACGTTAACCCCCTCCCTAAAGGTGTGGGAAGCACTACTAGCTCCACCTAAATCTCCATGTTCTTAGGGAGCGCACAACATACACGGCAGAGGCCTAGTCTTGTATCGAATTGATATGGGGTTGCAGCCATAATGCTTCCTTCTCCTTTTGACCTTACCCATACCTTACCTATGAACAATTTATTTAGAACTACTTTTCTCTCAGTGTTTCCTTAACAAATGCTTGTACTTTTAATAAGTTTATCTCTACTGGCCTTAAACAGCAATATAACAAATAACTTTGTTCACTTCGTGTTATTAAATTTAAAAGAAATTAATTTGAAAATTTTATGAAAATTAAAAATAAAACAAATCAAAAAAAAAAAAAACTCATTGCGTATGTCAGCCAGCCAACAATATTGCCAAGTCATCCGAAAAAACATCGACCTATAGTATCTGTAACCAATTAATTTTTATATAAATTTTCCATGACAACTTTAATTACGACAACACTGCATTAGAAACAAACAAAAAAACTGGTCAATTTACCATAAAATAATGTTAAAATAATGGAAATCACAAAAAAAAAAAAAAATTTTAAAATTTAACTTATTGGATTGAAAAAAATGCATGAGTTTAGCCTTTAAACAGATTAACCTTACCAGTGACCACAACATTGAGGATTATCTCTTTAATTCAGCATAATCGCGAATGATGGAGAACTTTTAAAATGATTTTTGGCTTTAAGGTTAGACAACAGAGATTTATGGGATTTGAAAATATTTTTAATTTTTTCTCAATAAAATAGATGGTTTTGACAAATGAATATTTAATATTTTGTGACAGTCAATGGAGTTTTTAGAGGATCGAGATAAAACTTGAGATTTTACATTTTAGTGACGAATAAATGGCATAAGTGCGAAATTTATCAAAGACACAAACCCTGTGTGTAAAATATACACCATCTGTTGTGGATCCCGCGTCTTTAAGGTTATACCCACCCACAGTGTAAATAACTTGATATTACGGTTTTATTTTGTAACAGGTCTTTTAAAACAAGTTGAAATCGAATTTAGTTTTCAACTTATTCTGGGTCTTCCGTAAACCTTCTGCAACTAACACACAGATAGCGTTGTCTCTTCCTAGGACCAAAGATAAATATTTCACATTTTTCTCTAATAAAATAATGTTTAAAGGGCCCATCTCTGGCATGCACTCCAAAGTTCAATAACCTTCCTTGAGTTATTATTAAATAATTCTACAAAAGGAAATAACGCGTACATATCTACAGTGGTGGACTAAAGTATGTATGTATGTTTAACGACATTTTACCACAAATTAGATTTGTAGTGGTCATGGGAGAGGGTTGTTTCGGTTTTTGTTTTAAAGGGTTATTTTTACAAATGGCAGTAAAGCAATACGTGGTAGTTTCTGTTTAATTTTCTGATAACACAGTGCAACAAAATTCGCGTCATCGCCGCCGGCCTCAATACTTGCACCGCGAAATGTAACGAGACCACAGGTAGAGTAAATCTGCCTAAGGGTTTTGAAATGCTAGCTCTGGTTTTCGAAATTTCGGGCCTGGAAGTTTTTAAATTTTTTTAAAAGGCGTTTGAAATAAGAAAAAAAATATACTTAATGTTCTTCTGACCTCAAAAATTATTATTATTATTCTTTTCTTAGAAAATATTAACCCTCTTACTCTCATTTTAAGTTGTAATTTTTGTCATTTTTTCCCAAATTTTAGACAAAAGTATACTAAAACGGCACTTTAGAGGGTTAAAATGTTTTTACTCCACCAACAAATTTCCGCTAAAATGGCATGAGGTGGCCTGAGCCACATAGGTTTTTATATTTATTACGGAAAGAAAATCGTTTAGGTTGTTTTGCAAAATATTAGCAGAACATATTGGGCATATGTATTGTATAATTAAGGCTGGGTTTTTTTTGTTGCACAGTGTAATTGGTTTTTGATATTTACACACATGCATGAAGCGTCATTGCTCGCTGCTTGTTTAACCGAAGAAAGAATGATAAATAAAGGAAAATAACTTTGAATTGAGAGTAAACAACGAGGTCTTTTGTGGCAAACAATGCAAACAAATTAAATTTACGTCTGAAAATAATTTGGTTGCTTCTTCTGCAACGTCTTGACTCTTTGCAGAAATGATTACATTTAGCACTAGACACCACAAAAAGTTTGACAAATATCCAACATGTCTCCCAATTATTTAAACACTTTTCATATTTCTACAAACAAACTAAAAATGTTTGTCCAAACAGCAAACACGCTAAATTAACAACACAAATCATTTGTAAAAACGTAAAATTTTGACCTGTTTGAAAAGCCATTAGTGTCCCTAGAGGTAGAGAACGATCACCAAACTTATCATGTGCCAGTTCTTAAGTTGTAGGGATCGGTTTTAGTTCTAACAGTTTATATGAAGGGGACTTGTCACTTTAACACGGCGATGTCCTAGGAGGGGGTTCATAGGCACCTTTTCGACACCTCTAAACAGGTCACTGAAATTACTGCAATGTATACATTTTATTAATGCCTGTTGCAGATATTGTCCCGAGTGAACCATGTTTATATAAAAGATCCCCTTCATATAAAGTAATATAATCAGTCATAACTTGCACAAAATCAATTACTAGTCATATGACTAGTTTTGTGTCAATTAACTTTCCTCTGGATAAACATATTCCCACCAATTAAGTGGTAAATCATGTTTTTACCCATCAAAATACATTCCTTTTTATTATAATATTGTGTTCACTAGTCACGGGACAAGAGCTTTAAGAACAATTGAAACAAATTTCCCGCAGGTATGGTTTATTTTGCACTTTATTCCCACTTAGATTTTGAGCGAAACTGCGCAAAAAACTTGGTTTTTTTCCGAAAATTTCAAAATTTTTGCAACTATTTATTCAAAAAGAGTGAAATGGGAAGCCGAGACACTTTTAATGACGATCTTTTTTGTCTCAAATACAGCTGGACCTTGAGAAAAAAAAGTATTTTTGCATGAAATAATTAATGGCGATTATAAACGGATCCTTGAAGCGGCAACTTGAAGCGCAAGAAATCATATGTAAAACCCGGCCAACCAGCTAAATTAACACCTAAACCGAATATCTATTGCACCAATCCAATGCTTTGTATTTGACGGCACCAAAATGTTCAATATGTTTTGTGCTGCTTAGGTTATGCTAGACAATCACACGGGATCTGTACCAAACACAGATCGAAGTTTACATTGGCCAAACTAGATGTGAAGCCTTCATATTAATTCGAGATAACTGTTGGCTATTAGTTGCAAGACTGGTTAAGAACTATTTAAAAACAATTGTTGAACAGTTTTGCTCACCTGTCTCAATCTTGTCCCATATGACTACGATTGGTTTTGATGGATACTCTTACTGGAAATCGCTATAGTTGAGAATAGGTTATGCGTAATTACTTTGTTTTGGTCTTGGCTTAAAGAAATTAGCTTTTCTTTAGGGGCGGTTTCCATATGATGCCAGAAAGATGGAAATTTGCCCAAATGCCTGTTTTGCACTAAATTTATAGAAAATTATTTGGGATCAAAATATAAAATTTTTTGTGAGCTGCTAAAATAATGCCAGACGATCACACGGGACCTCTACCAAGCACTTATATTCTTATATACGTGATAACGCTCGGCTATAAGTTGCAAGACCAGCTAAAACCCATTAGAAAATAGTTATTGATCAGTTGTATCTCACATTTTCAAATGTTGTCCCGTATGACCACGATTGATTTCTATCGATACTTAATTCTCTCACTGGAAAAAGACAACACTTGGAAACCTGGGAATGTGTAATTGGTTTGATTTGGACTTGGCTTAACAATTTGAGCTTTTCATTAGGTACGTATCCAGCTGATGCCAGTAAGATTGTAAAGGTCATATTCATTAGTCATTAGTATGGCTAATACGTTGAAAAAATTTTTTCTTGTACCAAATTTGCCCAAAGTCTGTTGATTTTGAATTTTGTACTTCATATCAATAGAAAATCTTTTAAATCTTGCAGAAATTTGTGTATTCCAAATAAGGAAATTATAATTTTAGATTCTCCAACTTTTTAATACCTCATTTTGAGTCACCCGTTATTTCTATGATATAATTTCGTTTCAAATAAATCATTGTTTCTATTGGTATTGTGTAATAACCAAATAACCAAAAATTAAAACTCCCACATTTTTTTAATATTTTTTTTATGATCAAATCCAGATTTATTTGTTCAATTCACTACTCATGATCTCCCCAATTAATCAACTTTTAGAAAAAAGTGTCTGCTTGCCTGTTCTTTAATGAAATTTAGATTTTTTTGTTACAAAATAATTTCAATCTTTAAAAAAAGAAACAAAAAATAATAAATTTAAAAGTCGTTTATTATATTGAGATACAATCTAAAAGAGCGTGTTTATAATATTTTTTTTAAACCACATGATTGATGAAATTCTAATATTCGTTCGTTGGTATCGATAAAATGTCGCCTTTGCTTATTCGATTTGATTTAATTTTTATTTACATTAAATCCCAATCCAATTAATTTTAATAAATTTAAACTTTTTTTTTAATTTTTCAAATTAGCAACAGTATATTTTTAATATAATTTGAAAGTTTCTTTTATTTTTGACAAAACCAGTAGCATGGAGCAATTTAAATAAGTTCGTCAGATAGAATAAATACTGTTGCGATAAAAAATATTATCTAATATTGTTTTACGAGAACTTGAATTGAATTCTTAAATGATTAAGCACTTAGGCAGTTAACACACTGATGCAACGAAACTTACACCACCGTCTTATGTAATTAGTTGCATGAGATCGGCAAAACAAATGTCAGGAAAGATCTGGATGGAAGGATTTCGTTTCGTCCCTCTGTTCGAACTCGAAAACCATTACAACTTATTGCGGTGCGACCAACATGTCCAGTAAAATACAACCAGTCGTATGGTTGCATCAGTCGGATTGTACAACTGTGAATGCAAAATTCAAATGGGTCAGACCGATGCAACTGGTTGCTTCAGTTGGTCGTGTCAGCTTAATAACATCAGCGTGTAAACTGGCTTAACAGAAATATATAGCCATGCTCAGGACATCGAAATTGAGTAAAAATTAAATCGATGGAGATTTCCAATTATTTTTTTGAAAGTTACTGTAGTTATTCCTGATTTTAAAATTGGTTCTGATAAGGATAAGCTGTACTCATAATATGAAGTATATAAAACGAATTATTTTAATAAACTTAAAACACTGGATAATTTTCGAAATTAATTTCACTTGAATTCCATTTCCAGAACATGGCTGATTAAAAAAAACTTGCCAAAACTTTTAGAAAATTTACAAAAGGGAAGTTTTAAATGGAGTTTTAATTTTATGCTTAATTTTTCCAATTTTTAATATCAAGTGCATGCAACATTGCATAAAGATTTTATTTAAAGAAGATATTTAAAATTGAAAATTTGAGCCACATTCCTGCGAAATGCTCATACCGACGAGGTCCCTAAAGGCGTTCCTGAGTAAAGCCTTAAATTTGTGTAACCATCCTTCACGAACACCTGCTTTAAGAGGCCACTTTTTTCGACGGACGATGATCCCTAGTCCCAGAAAACATTAAGTTCTTCTGAGAGGATATTCCCCTTGCCTTTTACTGCCGCCTTTGTTCGCCTGTCATTAGATATTCCACTGTATATCGGCATTTCAATAAAAATAGGAACAAAATAAATAAACTCATACTTGAATGGTTAGACAACCGATTTTGGTGGTGTCTTCATGAGTAGATATCGCGGGTAAAGACCATTCTAGCCTAATCTCTTGGTACTTCTAATATGTACCAGGAAGAAAATTACGCAATTCGATATCCATCGAAATTAACATTTAAAGTGTCTTGTAATTTCGATTGATAGCGAATGCTGTAAGTTTTCCTCCTGGTAAAAAATTTGCCTACGAAAGGCCGAGTGGCGAAATATACAAAAACATGGAAATTTGTTGTACCTTGTACACTTATTTGCTTGTTGGCAGTCTCCTCTTACCACCAATACAAAGCCAACCTCTGTTTAAAAGCAATAACACACAGTAATATTCAACAGCAGGCTAAAGGCCGGCTTGTGTTAGAGGCAAAAGATATCCTTAAACCCGGAATTTTTAAGATCTCGCTGTTCGTGTATTTTGCAAAACCACATCCAGAAGGGCGGTAGAAACAATAATTTGTAAGTGAATTTCTTGAATTTTCTGTTCCCATATCCGCCAAGATTTAAAGGCAAAAATGTAGGTGGTTTTCAGGACATTTGCTCCGAAGAAAGATTTATTTTCGCTTAAATATAATCCAAATCAGTTCTTCATTTCAAAAAACCTCAAAAAAATTTTTATTTTAGTGGGATAATGGTTTTGGTAACAATGGCAAAACTAGAAATTTGTGTTAAACAGTTTATTTGGGTTTCAAAAGAGCACAAATAGGTTCGGTAGTTCTCCTTCTTTTATTCAGGGGCTTCGGATGGTTTTAGCTTTACCTATTTTCTTCTCTCGTTCTTCTTCTTACAGCGTTTCTGCTCGGGATGATTATTATTCTCCTCCAGGGCTGCCAGGTACTCTTTTTCTTGTCCCCAAAAAATAAAAAAATCCGCAAAAATCCCCAAATAAAAAAATAAAACCTTAAAAAGCTTAAAAAATTTAAAATTGACTTTAACAAATAATTATAACACATCCCCAAAAATCACCAAATAAAAATGTTTGGTAAAAATAAATTATTTTATTTAGTTTGTAGCGACTGGTTTCGGCATGTTTTTTAAAATTCTTTTGATGCGATTTCAGTGAGGAATTACAAGCGGAAAAATATGATATTTTTTTCAGACGAATGAGCCAATTTATAAGAATTTGGAGCTTGTTCAATCGGTTTTAGCCATCCTTAAAATCAACAATAAAAATACATACCTACATTTATTCTTTTTCTTAAACTTTATTTTATTGTCTTTCATGTTTACTTATTTTTTGGGAAGAAATATTTGCTTAAAAATTGTCTTTTAATAATCAAAGATTGTATGTGTTTTTAGATTCTTCTTTTTTAAAACACCCATTCAGGAATAATGACATAAGTTTATTAAGTACATTTTACACATTCAACAAAAATTGTAATCTTAATTAAAACCCTTGATATTTTATATTCGAAACAAAGAAAAAAAAGCGTAAATATTTCGAAAACTGTGTAAAATCCCCGATTCCTTTTTAAATCCCTAATCCCAAAATGATTTTTTATGTCCTATTTGCTCACATGAAATCCCCCAACTTTGGGGATAAATCCCCAAGTCGGGCAGGCAGCCCTATTCTCCTCTTTTTTGCTTTCGACTAATTTTTCCCAGCTACGAATATCCATTCAACGCAGTCTATCTGGTTTTTACCGTTCTCTTAATTAAGATCTTCTGATGTCATAGTTTAGCATCACCTTTTGCGGTCTTCTGTTATCCAAGCGTGCAACATGACTTTCGTATCGTTCTTTAATTTAAGATTGATCGGATTAATTATTATAATGGACAAAGTCTCTTCAAAATATTTAGAATTTCCCCAGCCTTTGGATGAGAAAAGTCAATGAAGTTTGCCTGTAGATGTCACTAAAAATTTCTTTCCGTTAAAAGAGCTGTGAGGCGATTAGAAGTTGCAATATTTACCATTTTTTTACTTTATACTGATTATACTGATTTTGAAAAACAAAATTATAAAAAAAAAAAAAAAACTATACAAGGGTAAAATTTCCACTTCATCGAACCAATATTTTGGTTATCTCTCATGTCTCCTTGATACCACTATTTAGGTGTTATGGGCCCAAAAAAAAATTTAAATTTTGTATTCGATCCCTAATAAAGCCCTTTAATTTTTTAGGTTTTCCTATACTTTACTTTTATAGCTAACGTCGTAAGACCAAGAAACTTGAAATTGGACAGCCAAATCAACCGTTTTTAAAACACACGGTGAGGTCAAAATCTACTTGTCAAATCAGCTGAAAAATTATTTATTTGGTGTGTGTCATTTCGAAATTTCATGTAATAAATTTGTTTCAAGAAAACCTAAATTAAAATAAACATTTTTTGACCAGTTAAGAAACAATACCAACGCCTAAACGTCAGCCAAAAAAAATAAAAATTCAAAGTTTTGCTAGTTGTTGACTTTTCTTACTTGCTCTCATTTTCCAGCAGAACTTAAATAAAGATTGGACCCATTGGAATTATTAGTAATGCAAATTTTTTTAATTTTAACTTAAGGAGAGTTAGTGCCCATTCACATTATACGATTTTTGTCGTTGCGATTCTTACCTTATGGCCGAGAGGGGAGAGAGGAATTAAAAGGAGTACACAAGCGAGTGTACTCTTCGATTCATTTTGTTCGCTCATTGTTCTCTCATTTGACGAAAAATGTATTGAAGTTCGATTGCAAAAGAAAAAGTCACGACAAAACGACAAAAATCGTACAATGAAAACCTCAGACCGACTTCAAAGAGGAAACGACAATAATCGCAACAACAAAAATCGTATAATGTGAATTGGGACTTAGGGAACAAAGGGATGAATGGCGATCTCTCTTAAATCTGATATTCGTCGACGCACCTTACATTATTACGTCATATGAAACCCACTTTGCTGCAAAAGAATACCAAGGAAAGTCATAGCTCTCAAATATTACATGCCGCTTTCAGGAGCTCTCTGATGGCCCTGCTTTCTACCCGGGGTTAAAGAAAATAATATATATCTCCAAGGATGTCTGTTATCGCTTTACTGTTTAATGTCGTCATTGGTAACATCATGGCGAAAGCAACATCAACGACAAGATAAATTATATGGCGTCTAAATGGCTGTCTTGAAGATTTGGATTATGTGGACTATAAGTGCCCGTTGTCGGACAAATTTGATGAAAGAAACGCCATTCAGTAGAATCCCCATCAGAGCCGATGAATAGTATGTCAGAGATACGCTTTACGATGGCAGCTGAATATAGAAATAGCAAGAATAGATAAAGCCTGGAACGAGCTGAAACTTCTCGCATCAGACAAGAAATAATGGAAAGAGGACGCCTCACTGGGGCCATTGGCAGCGAAAGTGAAACACAGGCTCCTCTTCCTCCTTCCCATCATGATAACTTTTACAGTAGTCATTATAATCAAGACAAATTCTTCCCGCATGGGTCCCTATCACCCAGTGACCCGTAATGGCCGATATCACTGTCATAAGATAAGATCATGTTATTTGCAATATTTATTGGAAATTTCGGAACAAAATAAAATTCTTGACTCAAATATTCTTTTAAATATGTAGAGCATAATCTTTTTTAAATATTTTGACAATATTAAATGGATAAACTTTTCTGTGTGCACACTTTATTACTGTTACTTTTCAATACAGACTTGTTTCGATCGATTTGACCATAAAAAGAACGTCAACAACGACGACCATTAAGTTTGATTTTTTTTTTTTGGTTATACGCTGGTTGTTCTTTTTTTTTTTTTGCTTTTGACCAGCTCTTTTTTTTTTTTTTTTTTGTTGGCGTAAAAGTGTTTTTGTTTTTAAACCAAACTAAAATAGACAATCAGACAACCACTTAAAGTGTGTGCTGGTCGTTGGTTTTTGCCACGTCATGACTTTGAAGGAATGATTTTGTAAAGAAATTATTTTTAAAATATAAATTTTAATGCTTATTTATGTTTAAATCATTTTTAACTGGCCAAAATCGGCTAGAAAAATGTCAACTAACAATTCTACTTAAATATTAATTTGGGGAAATAAAAAGTACTAAAACTATTCTTTACAATCCATCTACCACAAAGCCGCCATTTCGCGTTCTTCTTCTGATAAATTGGATTCCTTAATGTTCTGCCTTATTTTGTAAGAGGCGTCGTCGTTGACGAGTAAGTAGTTGCTTGTAAGAGATTAAAGAACACAGGTTGTGTGCCACTTTCAATTACTTTTGGACCCTCCCGATCTTGTTGTGGTACTTGGAAACTTTTTTTTGTTTTGTTTTATATTCGACTACAGGCTTAAACAAGTTTAAGTAGAACCTTCATAGTTTAAGACTTCGAACCCAAAGTCATAATCATGCCTTAAAGATTGGTCAACAAAGTAACGGCTCCAAATATCTTGTCGACACGCCACCTTAAATAAATGATTATTAGAAGCCGTTTTTCAAACAAAAAAAAAACATTTTTTTTTTCTTTAAGACGGATCGAAACATTTCGCATATCACTGTTAATGGAATAGGAATATAAAAAAACGTCACATACATAAAACGCACTCGTGATGGAAGGCTGTTCAAAAAGGTACCTATTTAGAACATCTCAGGATTATAAAAACGTCAAATGTATTAAACACACTCTAGAAAAAAAGGCGGCTCAATTAGGCACCAATTTAGAACATCTTCGGAATATACAAAATTATCCCAAGAAAAGCACTCTTGTAGGACGGAAACTCAATACCTACCAATTTAGAACTCCCAGAAAGAAAGAAAGATGAAAAACCGTCCAGTATATGAAACGCACTCTTAAAATAAGGTGGATTAGTAAGGCATCTTTTTAAAAATTCTCAAGAATATAATAAATCGACCCATATATAAAAAGTACTCTTGTAAGAAGGATGTTCAAAAAGACACCAATTTAGGACATCTCAGGAGTATAAAAAGGCGTCCCATTTATGAAACGCACTCTTGTAAGAAAGCGACTTAAAAAGGCACCAATTTAGAACACACCAAATATATGAAAAATCGTTAAAAATATCTACGAATTGCACTACAGAAAGATCTCGGCTCAGTAAGGTACCAAATTTAGAACTCTCTCTTCTTGTGAGATGGCGGCTCAGTTAGGTACCAGTAGAGAAAATCTTAAGAATAATCAAAATCGCCCAGAGTATGAATTGCACCCTCGTAAACAGGCAATTCAATAAGGCACGAACATAGAACATCTCAGGAAAATAAAAAAAATCTCTATTTTTGACTCACCTTTATTCGGTTTAACTGGTCCATTTTTTATCTTAATTTTTCTACGATTTCCTTATCAAGAAACTTTAAGTTTTAAGTAATAAAAGCTCAACCATGCAATATTTATACCATATTTATACTTCCCCGTTTTCACAATTTACCGATAGCTTAAAGAAGACTTTAACCGGTCTTTTAAAAAGTGTTATTATAACTTTACTTTACTTTAACCTAAAGTGACCGATAAAGTAAATTAGGGTTCATCCTATCAAGTAACTAGCTTTAAGTAAAGTTGTAATATTGGAACACTTTTTATACGGCCGATAAAATCCTACCTTTAGCTTTCGGTTAGTTGAGAAAACGGGCTTTAAAGTGATTTACTTATGTGGACTTATATAACACTTTTAGGCAATTTGAAACTGCTGTTATAAAAATTTTAGATGTCTTTTCTGCTTAAAAGCTTTTTAAAGAAATCTTTATTTCGCTATCAGTTTGTTTATAAGAGATTTACAAAAATGAAAGTGAATTTCAAAAGTTCTGTTGCATGAGTGCTTCAGTCATGGCAAAAAATACCTTTAAACCAAATCTTTTAAATATTAAAATGAATATTGTTTAATCTGCTTTAAATTGAATTTAAATAATTTTAAAGGCTAAACGTTATAAATTCAAAACAATTGAACCCAGAATTCTTTTTTTTAGGGTAAATGACCAACTTAAATTCCTTTTATATAAAAAAATTCCCTAAACTCTTAAAAATGTCTAAATTACAAGCATGATTTTTTTTTAAATTCTTCTTTGTTTATTATTTTACTTAAAAGTTTAAATAATAAAATATTTTTTTTAAAAAAAAATTTAATCTTCAGTGGTTTCTATGTTGTTGGCATTTTAACGTTTTAAAGTTATTTTTTGCTGAGCTTTTTTTACAACTTTTTGTGGCAAACAGAACGAATGTACTACAAAAGATTGAAAATCGAAAGCAAGGTCTTTTTTGTATTGTTGTTGTATTAAATGTTTAACAAAATAAAAAAAAATTAAACTAACAAGTTGTTTATGAGTTCGTTCGTTAAACAAAAACTTGAAAAAAAAAAATGTTTAAACAAAATTGAAAAAATAAAAGAATTAAATGTTTGGTGTAAAAAGTCTGGTGCTGGTTCAATTTCATAAAGGGTGTTTTCTTAAGCCCGATAGAGCTTACAAATAGGTTAGCTGTTAAACGAGCTTGTCATACTACGGTCGTTCTTTGATATTTATGATCAATATACTCTGGCAAATCATCCTGAATAGCCGCAATAACAAAACTTTTTTAATAAGATTTTAAAAAAAATTCTTTTAAAATTAAAAACAATTTAACTTAAAAAAACAAAACTTTTTCTAAAACTTAAGGTAGAAGTAAATAACACGCGTTAGTGCGCGCGCGCTCCGTAGACTTCTGTCAAAAAGAGTTAAACTAGAGGATGACGCGGTTGCGCCATAAAGTTGGTTAACTTTGAACTTTTTACGCGTTGTGTATTTTTGACAAGTAATCAGCTGACAAAACAAAATAATAATTTAACTAATTTTTGAATCATGAAAGAAAAACTTATAAACACATACAATATTTATATAAAAAGAATCAATTCAATGAAATAATAAAATCTCGATATACTTTCGAATCCGTTTTCAATGCACAAACAAGTAACGAAATAAAAAACAGCTGACAGGAATGGCATTTGTAACGCGCGTTGTGTAACTTAAAATTTTTCATGCGCTTAAGTTTTTAAAGGCACGACAAACATCGATGAATTAATGCGTGTTACGTACTTCTTGTACCTTAAAGCTTCCTTCAAAAGCTTTCTAAAAAGCTTTTTTTTAATCAAAGCTTCTTAGGGCCATAATTACAACTTGAAGTTAGCTAAAGTAAAGATTAAATTGAAAGATAGTAATGTGTTATCTGTCAAAAATCGTCTGTTATCTGCCGGTTAACAGCTAACGCCAAGGTTTAATAATGACCCTTAAAAGGTTTTTTCTTAAACTAAAGCTTTTTTCTAAAACTAAAGCTCTCTAAAAAGCTTTTTTTAAACTAAAGCTCTCTAAAAAGCTTTTTTTTAATTAAAGCTTCAAAAAAGCTTTTTTCTAAAACTAAAAAACTAAAGCTTCCCAAAAAGCTGTTGTCCCAACTGAAATATTATTTTAATAAAGTTTTACTAAAAACTTTTAAAGGAAGCTTAAGGGTTGGAAAAAAGATTTGTTTGAAGCTTTAGTTTAAGAAAAAGCTTAACAACCGTTGCCGCAACCGTCACATAAGTTAAATTATTTAATATTTTAACACAATTATTTTTACAAATCCTTATTAAAAATTTTTTTGGCCATTATCTAAATCTTTTATTATTTAGAAAAAAGCTTTGTGGTAGATTGTGTAAGAAAGCTTTAACAATTTAAAATTTTTTTAAAAAGCAAACTTTTAATTTTAATAAAAAATTAAGACAAAATATTAAGAAAGTCGTTTTCTTTTTCTAAATAATTTCGTTTCACCTGTAAGTCTAATACATTTTTTTGTTTCAGGCACTCTTTGTTTGAATACAAGCAATTTGCTCGCTAAACGTTAAACAAAGTAGCAGCAATATTAAAACATATAAAAATTAAAAGTATGTATTTTAAAAAAAATATATACATATATAGTATATTTAATACAAGTTAGTATATAAATGAATAAAAAAAAAAAACGTTCTGCATTTAACCACAGAATCTAAAAGCACCTTTTAAACAAAATACAAAAAAAGACTGGTTTCTAAACGAGACTATTGTTGCTGGTGGCTTGAGTTGCCGCTGCCACTGAATTGCTTCTAAAACATGCTCTAATATAACAAACGAATGGCAACAGCAGCAGCATTCAGCCAGCAAAAACTTCTGAGACAAGTCTTAAATGATATTACTAACAAACATTTCTTAAACTACCTTCTAAATATAAGCAGGGATGGAAAATTGCTTAACATTTTGATTGACATTAAAAAAAGATGTTAAAAAAATGATTTCGTGCCATTAAATTAAGAATGGCTTCGTTTCTGGAGCTATTTCGTTGCTATGTTATCGTTTCTTGCTTTGTCGAAATGCCGCATTTACTTTATGCAAAAAGTTCGAGAGAACTGAGATTATTAGAGTGGGTAAAATGCCTGATTGGTTAAGTTTTTAATTTAATCAAAGCTCAGACATCTTATAACAAGCGATAAATGGAAAAGCTCTTTTTAAAACTTAGTTTACTTTTACAGATATTCAAGTTTATTACTTTCGCCGAAATAAAGACTCGCTTAAGTTTGTGTTCAATAACTTTGCACCATAAGCATTTTTATTGGTGGCCCAATTGCGTTTAGTGCACTTTCAACTTCTTTCCGCAATACATGTACTTCTACCTTGGAACGCTTATGGTACCCACACGGAAGAGATTTCTTTGCTTACTTGTTCAGGTGTCGAAGGACTTTTCGTTATTATATTAGCAACCCGATAAAAAGTAGGTACGATCGTAATGCAGAATATATACTATCGATATCAAGGCGAATTAATACAGGTAAACGCAGAGAGAGTTACACCACAATAGTTTAGTGGGTATTATGCGTTTGCGTTTCTGTTTGTAACACCTTACAATATCGGTCCTGGATCCACCGATACCGATTGACTCAGAATCACTTTGTGAGCGATGTCCGTATGGCTGGCTGGCTGTCCATGTAAACTTTGTGCGCAAAGTACAGGCCTCAATTTAAGAGATAATTCGATGAAATTTGGTACATAGTTTTAGATTAGCACAAGGACTCATAGCCCCCATACAAGCTTCTCTCCAGAATACTGTCTTTATTCCCATAAACCATCTTATTCTGTTCGCATCTAGATAAAATTTGGTCCATACTTTTTTAATGCAATATAATCACCTTACAAAATTTTGTTGGAATCAGTCCATATTTAACAAAATTGTTAATACCCTCTTTATCATCCAGTGCGATTTGTTATAAGAACTGATGTTTTAGACCTCTATGAATTCGCCTTGATGGAAATACAATAAAAAACGAATTCTAAACGAAACAGAACGAATTGCAGAATACAAAAGTAGACACACGGAAAAATTTTACTCGATTCGAAACGCAGAATAGAGGTGAATAAAAAACGATTTTAATCAAATGCAAAAATTATATTTCAGATTAACCGTAGATCTTCGACTGGCTGTAGTGCTACAGACAAGAGTCTCTGGTGGGAATCGATCGCGTAACCTTCACACCGATAGATTAGTTCATTCCTATCAGGGCATTTAAATGTCAACAACTCAATACACAGCAGTAAGTATACGTATGAAGCACAAAAGCTACTTTTCAAAAATAAATTTAGAAACGTATGCGTATGCGGCACACAACAATAATTATCACTTTCAATAAAATGATATTCACCCTTATTCTATTTGGCGACAGCAATAACAACGGCAATTTTCAGGCAACAGCAATTCTAGTCAAAGACAACATAAATTCTATGTTAATTTGGTATTTTTTAAGAGTATTATGACGCCGTTGACTGTTTAACGATAATGTTAATAAAATAAACAGCACACATCTCTAATGTTAGAGTCAGCTGATTAATTTTATTTACTGTTTTTGATAAAAAAAAAGTTGTGTTTGTGAAAAATAAAACGTTAAATGAAAATTTGTTTGTGAAAAAAAGTAAAGCTAAAATAAAAATGTTTTTTATTTCTGATTCGGACTCGTCCACTGACGAAGAAAACAAAAAAAATTTAATAATGGAAAGAAAGCTTTGACAAAAATCTTGCATTTTTAGTTTTCCCGATGGTGTTGTTGTTGGCGCTGATGTTGATGGAGCAGCAGCTTTGATACTTATGGTGCGTTCTTATTCCTGTAAATAGTTAAATATCAATGGACTTCAAGAATGTGGACCTACTTTTGAAAAAATATGTCTAACCAGTTCAAGTGATGCCAAGAAGTTAACATCAACACTGTCTTCAGTGTTTGGGACTCCTTGAACCATTCCTTCAGGATTTATTTGTTTTTGGAACTGCAGCAAATTTGCCACAGCTTCCTTCAAGGTGCTCAGCGTTACCTGTTAAAATACACCACCTCCAGTTGCTTTACATTCTGCTTTATTTGTGGCCATTTTTTTTTTTAATTTGGATTTTAAATCTCTCCTAATCTGTAAACAGAATTCCATCAGACAGTATAATTTTAAAACAAACTATTAAACTTACCTTTTGCCATCCATCACCAGTTCTAATTGGTGGACCAAGAGAATTTATCACAGTGGCAATAGTCTACCACTGTTCCTTAAAATTATTAGGAACAGAGCCCCTACGGCTAGTGATGGATTCTTTTGAAGCTCTTTCACTAGCTTCTCGAACTGGCACTTACTTGTTATTTTAATTTTTTCCATTATTTCCACAAAAATATATATTAACAACACAACACAAATGTAGAAAAAAAACCAAAATTAAAGTTAAAAATCACGTTTCACTTTTTTCAAATTTTTAAAACACAACACAAAGCAGCACAAGACAACACTAAAAACGCCGACGACAAAATTAAAGGCAATAACAACGCCGAATTTTCTTACAAAATACCAAACATATGTTAACAGTCATCGAAATATGGCAATATTGCCAACGGGAATACGAAATTGAAGCAAAACATAAAAAAACGGTGTTGTGTTCTGTTGACGACGCCAAATAGAATAAGGGTGATTAACTTCCAAGTTAGTTCATGAACGTTCCCAGAAATTTACTTTTTTCTTCAAAACATATGCGAGGAGCATAGAAATTCACATATCCTCAGCTCATTATTGTTTTGGCACATATGCCAAAAAGTCGTAATGAAGAAAAAGGACAATTAAGGTTTACATGAAGTTCACTACGAAAATACAAAGAAAAGGAAACAAATAAGAAAGTACAGTCGGTCAAACCCGACTGTATGATACCCTACACCACAGTATTTTAAAACACATTTACGAGAGTACACCTTATACGGGAGCCTTGGAGAATCATGCTAATGTGTCCATATAAATGTAGATCTATCTATGATTTAAATTTCAATAAAATCGGTTTGATAGTTTCTTAGAGGCAGAAATTGCCCCTACCTCCTCTTGTGGTCATACGATTCGATTGGGCTTGGTCCTTGTGCCAATAAGAACCTATAAGGCAAATTTTTTCAAATTATCTCCAAAATTGAGACCTGTACTTTGCGCACAAGTTTACATGGACAGCCAGCCAGACTGCCAGCCGGACGGACGCCGTTAGATCGCCTCAGAATCCATTTCTCGGTATTTTTTAAGGTGGGTCCAGGACCCATATTTTAAGGTGTTACAAACGTCAGCACAATTGCATAATACCCTCTCCACTATTGTGGTGTGGGTACAAAAAATATATTTTCACTAAGAAAATACAAAAAAATAATCTATTTTCCGAAAACTCCAGCCATGTAAACCGTTATTGTCGTTTTTCTTTATTACGACTTTTTGGCATATGTGCCAAAACAATAATGATCTGTCGATATGTATATTTACTATTCAATAGAAAAATAGTTGTACATAAATTTTGAAAATAAAAATAAGCAATAAAACCTGTTAGCGCAATTTTGACCCATGAATTCAAGGTACGGGTTAAATGGCAAAACCATTCTGAATTATAAACAATTTTACATCCCTGATTTATATAGATTTTTATTAATTTTTTTCCAATAAAAGTGTGTGAGTATATGTTTAAGTGTGTGTGTGTGTAAGTGTATCTTCTAGTGTATGGGTTTCTTGCAGTTTTGAAAAAGTTACTTTTAAAATTGCTTTGATTAAATTAAATGTTACTAAAATATATATTTTTTATTTTTACTTTTAATATTTTTTGTGTTGTTGCTAATGGTGGTGTTGTAGTTGTTTTGCTTGTTATTGTTGGTGTTGTTAATTTTGTTTGGTATTAGATGTCAGAATGTTTGCTTAAATGTCTATCTAAATGGTTTTTGTTGTGGTTGTTTTCGTTGGCTTGGTGGCTTGATTGTCTCTTGGCTGGTTAAATTACATTTTAGGGTGTTGGCTCTATTTAATTTTTAGTCTATAACTATTTTTTATGCATATTAAAATGTTTGAAGAAAAAAAAAACACAAAATTTTTATAAATAAAAACTTGGATTAAAACAATTTGAACGTTATGTACATTTAAGGTATCGCAAAAAAAAAAGACAAGAAACGCTTTTTATAACCAGCCCAATAATTACAACAACTTAAGCTTAAAACAACTACAATAACAAAAGCAAACAACTTAATGCGAAAGAATGTTGTTTCTGGCAAAGGTTGTTTATATTTAGATTAAAGAAAAAAAAAACAGATACGAAATTTTATAAAAAAAATACTTACAAGTAGTTACTTATTTAAACAAATGTGGCATGAGTGAGGTTTTAGTATTTTTTTTAAACAACCTTTTAAACCATTTAGTTTAAAAGGTTTTTTTTTGACGATTGAAATATTAATAAAATTTACTTTCATTAGTTTCAAATTAATATTCTTAAAGTAAAAAGAAACTGAAAATTAACCCCCATCTTCATAAAAAACATTTCAGGAGTATTAAAGGCTTATGAAACGAATTTTCTTTGAAAAT
Organism: Pollenia labialis; assembly: GCA_949318255.1. NCBI lineage: Eukaryota > Metazoa > Arthropoda > Insecta > Diptera > Polleniidae > Pollenia > Pollenia labialis. The sequence goes on along the minus strand of OX439143.1, from coordinate 31,970,538 downwards.
CTTTTCAATACAAATCAAAAATTATGCTGCCAGTTCTTTTGCCATATATAACCCATTTATTCAACAGTATCATTATGACTAGCACCTTTCCGTTGAAATGGAATCATGCAAAAATAGTACCAATACCAAAAACTGATTCTGAATTTAGGCCAATAGCTATTCTGTGCTACTTGTCTAAAGAACTGGAGAAAATTCTTCATCTTCAATGACGTCATATATCAGTGCCAATAATTTGTTGTCTGATAAACAATCAGGGTTTCGTACTAATCATAGTTGTATTTCTGCACTACTGGATGTGTCTGAAACTAGATGATGACAAGCTAAATTTCCTAGTTCTTCTTGATCATTCAAAAGCCTTTGACACGGTTGACCACAGTATGCTTTCCATGAAACTTGTGCACTTTTTAAACTTTTCAGAAACATCAACACGGCTTTTATTTTCCTACCTCTCAACTCGGTCGCAATTTGTCCAATCAAACAATGTGCTATCTTCTTCATTATGTTTATCTAGAGGTGTACCTCAAGGGTCAATTCTCGGACCATTGCTTTTTACACTTTATATAAACGACTTGCAGATGATGTGCAGGTGTACTTAAGTAGGCCAGTACAATCTGTTTCTTAAAGCATCATGAGACTCAATGATGATCTGGATAAAGTTTATCGTTGGGCTACGTCTAACGGACTTTGTTTTAACCCTAATAAGTCGAAGTGCATAATAATGCGTAAGAGATCACTTGCTTCTAATATCGGTCTTGATATTTTAATTAATGGGGACCAAATCAATATTGTGAATGCAGCCAAGAACCTTGGGCTAATTTTCAATGATAGTCTTACTTGGACAAATCATCTCAACACACTTGCTGGTCAAACTTATATAAAGTTAAGGTGCCTTTGGTCGACACAATGCTATACTCCTTTTACTATAAGATTAATGATTGCAAAATCTTATCTTCTTCCTTTTTGCAAATTGCAATTCCATTAGTAGAAGAAAGCTTAATGTCTTATATCGTAATACCGTAAGATATGTGTTTAGCCTTGGTTGATGTGATCATGTGTCAAATGGCTCTTTAAAACTATACGGCGTTTCATTTGACAATCTTTTAAATATTCGTCTACTATTACTATTACATAAACTTATCTATTTGGAGACTCCACGATATCTTAGCGATAAAATTAGGTTTGCCAGGTCACTTAGAGCCACTTTTTGGCTTAGGGATTAGCGATTAAATTAACTTTAGGCCCTAATTTTGTAAAACACAACGCACGCCAAAGTATTATATTGAAAGCAAAAACAAATTCATCAATATTTTGTATTTTTGTTGTTGCTTTGTACAGAAATTTATTTACCGTTTTAAAATTTTCAACGCCACAAGCAATGAGGCGTATGAAATCTTAAAAACCAATGTGAATTTCTGTTAGAGGCAACAGCAAAATTACAAAATTTGTATGAATTTGTTTTTGCTTTCAATGTTATTCTTTGTCTTTGCGTTGTGTTTTACAAAATTAGGGCCTAAGGCCCTATCTATCTCCGTATCTACTTTTTGAGTTGTATTTTTTTAAACTTTTTTTGGTAGTTTAAGCGGCCATTGGTGGTGGTTTAAACCTTAACTTAAACTGTCAACATACACATGTTTTACATAACCAATTAATGCAAAAATAAAAACAAAAAATTATATTAAAAATAAAATATATACTTTTACATAATTTTTCCTTTCTATATTTTTTCATTAATATAGTTTTTCTTTAAACGTAAAAATTTCTACCTTGTAAACAAAATTAAATTCGCATATTTCCTTCTTCTTCTTCTTTGAAAGCATTGATCTTGCTTTGATAAAAAGTTTACATTTGCAAAAAAAATATTGCCATTTATTTGTGCTCAGTATGGTAATACTACATGGTTTAAGCCACAACCCAAAAATATCATATTCAATTTATGCTAGATTAACTTAATTCTCAGATTATCTAATAATAGAATCAAAGTAACTTTAATCTCAAACCCAAAAAGTGGCCCTTATAGGTAAACGAATTACAATTTCCTTGCATAGTCTTCTTGTATCTAAGCAGAATTTTTTTATACATGCGTCACGTCTATGGAGTTGTCTTCCTCAAGCTCAGCAACTTAATAGTAACGCAGGAAGTTTTAAGAACTTCTTATTCAAATACTTCGCACTGCAGTAGATAAAGCGTGATCCATTTCGAGGTTCCCTACTTTTTTTAAGAAAACAAAACAGAAAATTCAAATTTAATGGGGAATGTTTATTATCATTTGAAAGAACATTCTTTGGCATTTATTTATTGAAGATTATGTCTGTCAAATGTTGGCCGTTGCTACGTCGCAGATGGTCCATCCGTCGAGTCCAATTTTCGATGACTCGTTCGAGCATTTCGATTGGTAACTGGCAAATGACACGCGTGATGTTTTCCTCCAAGGCCTGAATCGAAGCGTGTTTGTCCGCATAAACTTTAGACTTTACATATTGCCACAGGAAAAAGTCTAACGGTCTTGGTGGCCAATCGACTGGCCCAAAACGTGAAATTATGTGCTCACCGAAGTGTTCTCTCAATAAATCCATTGATTGATGCGATGTGTGGGATGTGGCGCCGTCTTGCTGAAACCAAAAGTCGCCGAGATCAATAGCTTCAATTTCAGGCATAAAATAGTCGGTTATCATGGCGCGATAACGGTCGCCATTGCTGCGAACGGCGCCGAATCGACCCTCCACGGTCTTCGTATACACTCTCAGCTACGGCCGCTATATTTTCTTTACAGCGTGCTGGACGTGGTCTATTCGGTCGAATATTTTCCAATAATGAATGCTGGGTCTCAAAATGGGAGATGGTGTTGCGAATAGTACGCTCAGTAGGCCAATTATGTTGACCATAAGTTGAGCGAAGTGCACGAAACACGTTCCTCACACAACGTGAATTTTCGTTATAAAGTTGAACGATTTGTAAACGTTGTTCAGGCGTTAGTCTTTCCATTATGAAATGCCAAACAATACTAAACAAAAATAACATTTCAGCATGACACGACTAACACGTGATCTGTCAAAAAAAGGCTATTGAAAAAAGTATCTCTACTTGGATCACCCATTATTATATAATTAATTTATAGTTTAATTTCATTTAATTTAATTTAATTCAATTGTATGTGATGATCTCTTAATGTAATTTATGAAACTCCTTTCCTGTACTTCAAATATAAGATTAAATATTGTTGTGTGGTGTTGGTATAACAAGTAAGAAGGTTAAGTCGGAAAACTCAAACACCAAAGTATTGAGCGACAAATGCTCGAGAGTTTGATACAAAGGGGTTATCATGGTTCCGCCAGAAGAAAATCTCGTTACAATGTTCAGATTAACTTAAAAGCTCTTTGTGTTGAATTTTATCTAAATTCGTACATACAAATCGGCAAAGACAAACCAGTTAAAAAACACTTTCTTCCTCTGTATGTCACCGATTTAAACAAAAAATACGTCATTTAAATGGTTCAACATTTTCAAAACACAAAAAAAAAATTTTATTTTTTCCAATTAAAAAAAAAAAAAAATTGTGTGGTCGATTATTCGAAATTTTTCAGAAACCGGTTTTCGAATATCTAAAATATATAAATCATAGACATCTATAAATCGGCACAGGCAAACCAGTAAAGAAAGCTTTCTTTTCAACCGAACACCTCAATAAGAAGAAAAAAAGTACCAAAAAGGGGAAATACGGGAAATTCAATTTCTTTCTTGTACTTTTCCATACTGCCAGTGATAATTTTTTAATTTTCTATAATAATATACTTATAAACATAATATTATAGGTGTCCGATGAAAAATGTTGGTACTTTTTTGCTTTTCATCTGATACTTTTTGAACTTTGGTTAATATTTGACCTATAAATATAAAATTAAACATGCATGGTCCTTAGTGAATAAGAATATGTAAGGGGGAGCCTTTTGGTACTTTTTCGTCCTACATCTGGTGCTTTAAATGCTATTGATTTAAGTATTATAAAGTTGATTCAATACCGAATTCGTTTTTAAAATAAAAAAAAGTGAAAGAGAATTTTACTATGATTGATTTACTAACCCGTTTTGCACCCTACATAATTTTAATTATAAAGCACCAGCATTATTCCCGATATGGTTTCAGTTTAAAAACTTAATGTACTTATATAACTGAAAATATAAACTAATTGAGAACTCAATTTATTTTTTTAAACATGAAAATAATGAGTTTTTGTCGTGTTCTGTTGTTTCTACACACAACAAGCAAATCGATTTTTTGCTTAAGTGTGTGTGTGTGTTTTTTTGTAGTGTCTACAAAAACCTTTAATAAGTTCAATGAGATTTAAACGTTCGCTTTTTAATTTTGATCTCAGAGCTGCACTACTAACGAAAAGTTTAATCTTTTTATACCCTCCACCTCAATTAGTTGTGAAGAGGGTATACTTAGTTTTGTCATTCTGTGTGAAACTTTTTTATTATTAATCTCAGTCCACAAAAAGTATATATATATTCTGGCTCCTTGAGTAATTCCAAGTCGATTTAGCCATGTCCGTCTGTCTGTCCGTCTGTTGAAAACACGCTGTAGTTATCCTAAGCAGCTTGGGATTGAAATGCAGCCAAATCGGTTCAGTAGGATAAGAGCTATGAATCAAAATGTGGTGCCACCACCCTAAAAATTTCGGTCCATAATTTACCCTAGGCCCTATATAAACCTAGCTCCCGGAAAACAGTTTAGTACGCCTTAAACCATAATAAATAATGCTATTATAATAGAATTTGGAACGTCACAGATTTATAGGACTAGAAATGGCACTGTTAAATTTCGGGAAGATCGGGCCATAATTTACTATAGGCCCCATATAAAGCCCACTCTAATAAATTAATTAAATACGCCTAATACCGTAGCAGATATATTTATAGTTTCATACGGCCAAAAAAAATTGTATGCAATTTTGTGATGTACGGTCAATAATTTATCGTAGGTAGTGAAAAGAAAAGCATAAACATTTTTGATTCTCGGTCAATTATTTAAGATAGATCCCACCCTGAAATATTCATACTGGTGGTGGGGGCAGTAGTAATCGAATTCCTTTTTCGATTGAGTTTTCAAAACACTGAAAAAATAATTTCTATTCATTCAGTATAGACTGAAATCAAATTGTTTTCGAATCGAAAATGTATTCGATCACGACTGCCAGAATAAGCCCCTAGTTTTAATCAAGAGCGCAACCTTTTGTGGTCAATTGGCCATTGCATCGTACAGAGCATTCGTTCTTTGTCCATATGTAACAACCTTCTTGCGAAAGTCTTCCTTTTTACTTTCAACATCAATAAGTTCAAATAAAATGCCCACAGCACTACTCCTGCTTCGCATAACGTATTTTCCTAGCTCCGACGCAATACACTGCTTTAGTGGGGGTCATTCCCTAAGCGCTGGTCCTAACAATAATGAGAACTCACACACAATTTGTTTGTTTTTTAAATTTAAAGACAGGATATTTCCTTGTTCTATTTTACTTTATCTATTCTAGTTAACTTTCTACTACTCTACTTTTCTAATGTCTACTCTACTCTAGTCACATCTACTTTTCTTTGTTCTATTAAACTGCACTCCACACTACTCTTTTTATTATAAAATCTTGTTTGACCATCTTTTTACCACTGTTTAGCCATTCTTTATTAACAATTTAGCCATTTTTAGTAGTGAAGAGTTGGCATCACTGGTTTTTTTTGCAACTTATCAAATTTTAAACCCAAAAATGTTACTGCAATTTCTTTTGCAAAAAAGTGAGTGAGTGTGTCAATATTTTACAGCAACAACGAAGTTTATTGTTTTTGTTGTTGCAGTTGCAGACACCGGTAAAAAATAAAATATAATTAAATAAACTAGTTTTTTGTTTTTGGTTAAAACTAATTTAATAAAGTTAAAAAAAAAGAAAGCATTTCATTTGTTTTGCTTCTGTTTTGTTGCTGTTCGAGGGAAATATAAAGAAAAGAAATTTTTTTTAAATACATTAAGCAATAAGTTAATTAAAAATTGAAACAAAATCACATCAAATAAAATAAAATAGCAAATAAAACTAACGTAAGTACAAAAAAAGTGAACTGAAGTGAAATAAATGAAATTAAAAAAAAAAAAAACATAATCGCACACAACACTGGCAGTAAGACACACAGACACATTTTAAATAAATATTCAAAAAGAAAGAAAATATATTTTTGCATATATTAAAACAAAAAAAAAAAAAAAAATAAAATAAATAATTAAATAGGCAGACTTTAAATGTAACGACGACTTAGCAACTAGTGACGAAAACAATGGGCCAAAGAAATACATATTTTTCAAATAGAGTGGAGGGGAGAACTTTAAAACAACGAATTCGTAAGGGCAAAAGGTCAATGGCTAAGAAATCTAAACAAAGTTACACGGGCAAAGAAATTAGATGACATTCTCTTTGGAAAACTGCCGATAATATTTGCACTTTATTATTTAAATTCAAACAATCAAATTTAAGGCGAATTCACTTTACAAGTGGCCTTGAAAACTCTGCAGAGCTTCTTTTTTTCTTGCGTAGAGAGAGAAATGTCAAAAGTAACTTGTGTTTCTGACAAATTGACCAACTAAAGGACGTACCTAAACAAGAGCGGATAGCGGAACGTTTTCTTCCGCTTTTATTTTACGCTAATATGCCATACCTTAACAAGAGCGTTAACGCTGTGTCACAAACAGCAGTGTTAAGTTTCTTGCTTAATAAAACCCACATAATAGAAATAAAAAATGAGAAAAAACCGCTAGATTGACAAAAAATAGCTAAATTGTCATTATTTCTAAACAATAGCGGGCAACTACACTATTCAACGCGCTGTGAAAATCGGATTTTCCAATTGCAAAGCATTGACGCCGCACTATTTACGGAATGCTTCATACAAACTGTGTGAGCATGAGAATTTTTGACAGCTAAAAACGCTTTCCGCTCTTGTTTAGGTACGGTTGTAAAGCAACAGCGCAGTCATATGTAGCGATTTCTCGCTAAGCGTGCCGATTTTGAATCTTGTTTGGTGGCGAGATATTTTTCTTGCGATTTCAAAAAAAAGTTTGCGATTTTGTTGCCTATTTTTGATGAGTCAATATGAATAATTAAATTATTTTTCTTCGATTAATTTTATGCATGAAATTTCAAGATTAATAGTGGAAATTTATTATCACAAATAAAACTCATGGCTTTTAAAGACATTTAAAAGATTTTGGTGAGTTTTTTGGGTTTTCTCAGTTTTTTTTTTGGCTATTTTTAACTTAAATACTATACCAGCTTTTTTTTATGTAAACAAAATTAAATTTTTGTAAATAAAAAAAAAAATAAAATAAAAAATTTAACAAAATTTACTTTTGTCTGTTTTTTTTTGGTTTGGCGCTGGAGCTAAAAAAAAACTGACAACACTGTAAAGTAACAATAAAAATACTGTTGTTTTAAATTTTGTACTTGTTCCAGTATTGCTGCAACCGGAAACATGAATTCGCCTTGAATTAATTGTTAATTTTTGAGTAAGTTTTTTCTATTAAAAAAAAAGACTCTACTCCACCAAATAGGTCATTCGATTTGGGGCAAAGATGTTGTCTAAAGTTAAAAAATAAAATAAATATAAAATAATTAGAGGGTGTCCAAAAAGTGAGGTATCATTTAAATTTTATTAAAAAAAAGATTTTTTTTTTTAATATTAAAAATATTTTTATTTCAGTTTATTACAAATAGGTGCCGGTGTAAAATTATGTAGGTCAAGTGACCCTCCCCCTACTGGCTAGACAGGCTTCCAATCTTTTGCCATTATACTCAATCAATCAATAAACTGTTGTCAATGGATCATAATGTTGTTTTAAAGCTATTGAACTGTTGTGGGATTATTGCTGTACACTTTCGATTAAAAACCCCCGCAAAAATTTTCTAAAGGTATCAAGTCGCACGATCTTGGTGGCCAATTTGCTCCTTCTCTACAAAAAATAATATGATTTTCGAAAGTTTCTTTCAAATGATCCATTATTTCTCTTGCTGTGTGGCTAGTGGCACCATCCTGTTGACACCACATATTCTCTACGTCTAAATCATCAATGTTCCGCCACAAAAAGCTTCTGCCTCCCTGTAGCGATTTCTGTTGATCGATGATACCTTAAATTTGGACTTTCATTATATTAATTAAAACACAATCATGTCTTAAGGGCCAAATACACTTTTCAAATGCTTGTCCAGCCGGCGAATTCAACGTGTACGTGTGCTGGACGTAATATTCGCCGTCATATCTAAATTTTTTGATTTTTCATCCAGCGTTGTCGGTGTCACACATACAAACACATTTTCACTAATACTACTACAATGCTTGATGAGTACTTTGATCAGTGTATTGGGGCCTTAAAGCCCCAGCCTTTGACAAGTATATTTGGCCCTTTAGGACGAGCATGTACAATAATAAAAAACGGTCCTATTTGATGCAAGGTTTTGAGCTCGCGTCAGCTGAGATCGTTTCGACAAATTTCTCAGTTGCCGTCTGTTGGTGTATTGAAAAAGGTGTTAAGCCAGAATATGTTTAATGTTTTTTGAAGACAGTGGTTGATTAAAACTAGAATAGCGATAATATTGTGCGATGTCTGTCGTACTCTAAAACCGGAACTCAACTACAACTAAACTAAACCTGGGGCCTAATTCTGGCAGACGTGAACGGGTTATTTGTTTGGTGTTGTAAAGCATTAATTTGAGTTTCACAATACTGAAAAAATAATTTGTATTCGTTCAGTATCGACTGAAAGAATTAGGAATAAAATTGCTTTTGAATCAAGAAAGTACTCGATCACGACTGCCAGATTTAGGTCCCTGAACTAAAATAAAATTGGTAAATTAGCCTTCATTATTTCCATCAATACATTTTTTTACATACTGGTCAACAACAAGTAGAAATAGTGATAAAGTCAAACAACAAATAACAACAGAAAATATTAGAGTGCAAAACTATTTTTGTTGTTATTAGAAAACTAAAAGAAATAATAAAATTAAAAAAAAAAAAAATATGATAAATAGAAAACAACAATTTTAATGAAAGGAATTTCTAAAAGAAATTTAAAGAGCTAGAGAACTAACTACCTTTCGCTCTCTCTCTCTTTCTGTAAACAGCGCTCTTTTAGAATGTGAGTAAAAATTTTTCTAAAAAAAACTACTTGCGTTAAAAGAACCAAAAGTGTACGAGTGAATTTGCTGAGCTTTTTTTGAGCGTAAATAGGAAACTTAAACAACTTTTAAATTTGTAATTGAGTGGTTTTGAATTAAAAAAAAAATCGACTTGAAAGCTTTTTAACAGACACACACACAACTGCATAGACAAAAAACTTGTAGTATTTTGACAAGATGTTGAGGTACTTGTTGTTGTTGTTGTTGTTGCTGCTGGTGTATTTTGCAAACAAAATATCGACGAAATAGATAGAAAAATAAAAAGTCGTAAGAAAAATCAGCCAGCCAGCCACAAGTTGCTGCCACATTTATTAAATGAGGGGTATTTCGTCTCGTATTGCTTTTGCCAACACCCTGCTGCCACCCCTCGACAAGGTGTTATGATATTCTTTAGAGAATGAAAAAGAGGTCTAGGGGGCTATTTTCTGCCATGGTTTTGGAGCATTTTTAGACGTCTTGTTGACCAGGGGTGGAGAGGTTTTTACTCACAACCAGATGAGGAGGTAATTGTTGTGCACATTGCTGCGGTGGTTTGGCATGCTGGCATGCCATGCCATCATGGTATGCATTGCACTCAATTAATGTTGAGACTCGTGCGATTTTTTATTACCTTTTACACCAGTCGTTCAACGAATGTGACCGCGTATAACAGTGTCTTTTTCATTTATAACGGGCCAACGAACAATTATTGTATTTTAAATAACAACAACAACAAAAAGAAAAACACTTTTTTTTCGATAAAATTATCAAAATACGATAATTTTTTTTTGTTAACCGTGTGTTTTGCCCTCCTACTCTGGTTTTCTATTATTGCCTCTTCGTCTATTAACAATTTGTTTGGTTCAATTAAAACTTTGTGCAAATTAAAGTTTGTAAAATTCTTTTTAAATAAAATTATTAAGAGCATGTTTGAGTGTGTGTGTGCTTTTTTTTTAACAAATTTAAATGAAATATGCCGAAAATAAATTTGACTTAACAAACTATTTTCTTCAATTCTGGTTCATCTTTGTTTAGGCGATAATTCTGCTTTAAAAAAGCCTTTGCAAATAAAAACATTTTATAATTTTATTAAAATTTTGTTTGTTTCTTTTAATATAAAAATTTTTTGTTACAAAAATAAATTTTTTTCCACAAACAGTTAAAAATTTATTCGAAAAATACTCTCAATTCTCTTTTGTAAAATCGACCTTGAGACTTTTTTTTTTGCTATTTATTTGATCATTTGAAATTTTAAACCTAAAAATGTGTTTTTTTAAAATTTTCCAATTTTTTTATAAAAACATATGTTTGCCTTTAAGCTAGAACAACAACAACAAGACAAATCACACTCAAAAAATAATTGTGAACTTCAGTTTTCTTGCTACACTTCCACACACACATGCTCAACAGATGTTTGCTTTTTTTTTAAATTTTTTTCTCTAAATTTTAATTAACCCAAAAAAAAAATTTTATGTTGTGTGTAATTAAGCAGCGGCAACAACAACAACAACGAAAAGTGTTTTCTGAGAAAAGCAACAAGAAAAGTCTTTTGAAGAAAAATAGTGCAAATTCTTTCAGAGCAATTTAAGAATATAAAAATAAACAATTTGTTGAAGTGGAATAATTTCTACCACCTGAAATAATCAATTCATTTTTAATTTTTTTTTGTTTTCGTTAAATTGAATTAATATTTTCTTTCTTGGGCAAAAATTGCTTTCGTAAACGTTCTTATGAAATTGGAAAATAATTTAGAATCGAATAATGCAAAGGTAAGTAGGTATTTTGTTGTTTATAGTTCTTATTTTCAACAAAGTGAAGAGACACTGAAACAAATTAATGTCTTAATGTAAAACATATGGGCATTTCCATGTCAACGTACGTGACACTTGAACGTCTTCCGAGAGATAGAGATTTCGCAAAAATGGTTGTAACTGGAAAAATTGTTAATCGTTATGTTTCCTTTAGAGGGTACTATTTATGGAAAAAAATTATTATGAAATTCGTAACCTTGTTTTTTTTTTTTTTAACGATAAACTAACACTCAGGGGATGCCCCCTTTGTATGCAGTGCATTGTGTTGATCAGGAAAATAAGGTTTGGGAAGGAGGAAAGAGGGAATAGTGTTTGTGGACATTTGACTTGAATCTTAATAAATTATAAGTACCGGGGAAGACCTCTGCGGGAAGTTTATTCCACATACGGATAGTTCGACTGAAAAGCGAATTTTCTCTATAATGCGCTGTGCGAAACACAGGACAATCGACTACAAACGGATGTGATCCATTGGATGAGCGAGTACTACGAAGAAATACTCGGGCGGGTGGAATAAGTTCACTTATCTCAGTGGAACACCTCCCATGGTAATATCGATAGAAAAGTGCCACACAACCCACATTCCGACGATGCTCCAATGGGTCAATAGAGTTGGATACCCTACTTTCATTGATGAGCTTCACCGCCCTCATTTGTACACGGCCCAGAAGGTTCAAAATAGACTTTGAAGCCCCTGCCCATATATGGGAGTTGCATTCCATCTTCGGTCGGATATAGGTGGTATAGATAGTAAGGAGATCGGATGAAGTGAAGTAAGTCTTGCACCGTTTTAAAAAACCTAAACACTTGAATGCTTCTTTCGACACTTTAAAAACGTGTTTATTCCAGCGGACATCGCACTGTATTCTCATGCCCAGAACATCAAGAGTATCCGATTCCTCAATATCAATGCCACCCATTTTCCAAAATATCGAGCAAATTAAGATCATATCGTACGTGACATAAAACGGAAGTGATTTTTTGTTTTAATTCTTTACATTAAACTAAATTTGTTCCTTTATAAGGGGTATTCTTAAAATAAAAAACTCAAAACGCAAGTATTTTAAACGTTGTTTTTTTAATAAGATTTCAGCAATAAAAGAATTTTACGACGAATATTATCCAAATATTTCTCTATTAAACAGAATTGTATAAGAAAAATTATAAAAATTTGATTAAAAGTGTATAAAAAACAATTTCCAAATTCTTGCGTTTTTGATTTCCAGAACATCCCTGTATAATTCGTTATTAAAAAAAATTTTTTTTTTGGACAGTTTTGTAATGAACAAAATGTAATATCGTTCGTGACATACCGTACGTGACAGATTTTTTTTTACAAGGTATATAATGTATTTTCTGTAAATATGTATATGTATACAAAATCTAAAAACAAACATGGAATAAAGTATAGTCGGTCAAGCCATAAATACCATAATAATATAAAAAAAATGTTTTTTTGAGAGTGTACCCTATTTGGGACCCATGGCATGGCCATAGCAAAAGTTATGCTATGAGGTTTACAATTATAAAAAAGTTATTTGTGCCAAATATTATTTAGTTATCTTCATATATATGAGATTTGTTTGCCTCTAACCGATTTAAGGAAGGGGGTTTATATGGGACCTATGGTTAATTTTTGGACCGACCAGTACACCATTTTGTCATTTCTATCGTAAAAGTCATGGTTGCCAATTTAGATGTAACCAACCAACATTTATAAGGAAGTTAAGCATTAAAATCTATTTTTGGGAGAAGAATTTATATGGGTGCTATGGTCAAATATGGACCGATTACAATATTATTTGGTTGGATTGCAATTAAATAAATTTGGGCGAAATTTTAACTAAATACCAATATAAATTTAGTTGCATTTTAGTACTTAATATCGCACGTGACGACCTTAAAAAGCTTATACAATTTTTATTATACCAATTTAAAAAAAAAAAAAATCCGATAAATATTTTTTTGCGACAAATATCTTGCTTTGAACTTTTATTTTCAAACACCTCTTAGGGCTAAAAAATCAGAGCAAGTTAAACTCTATTTTTGGTTTAAAATGTGTTTAAACCAACAAATCTATAAATCACCAAACATATAAACCATCTTTAAACGCATAAAATTGGGCGTTTAAACTACCAATACAGACCATACGAATTTGATAAGATTTATCGAAGTGCTGCCACATGTTATTTTTTTGACAATATATAATACATGGGACACTGATTTATAGTTGTTGAGTTTAAACTACATATAAATTCAAGTTTAGTTCAACTAAATCAGCGTTTAAACCATGAGTGATTTATTAGCCATTAGACTGACCATATACAAATGGCAAAGACAAATTATGTTTTTGCAACACGTACGTGACATTAGTGTAGCATCCAAAACAAACCAAAAAATATGCCGCTAATCGAACTACATATAATATATTTGGTCTTTCCTAATGGATCTTGTTCAATGCTGTTGTAACGTTAATTTTCAAGTATAATTCCAATGTTACCAGCATCTGTATTTAATCGGCAGAAAATTTAAAAATTGTTGATTGCAATTACTAAAAATGAATCAAAGAGAAAGACAGTTTAAACTTTTATTTTTTGCTTTTTACAAATTGTAATAAGCTATAAGTACCTCTGCATAGTTAAGTTTGTGTGTATTTTTTTCCTTTCTTCCACATTTGAAAAATAGTTTCAAGCGTTTTAATTGTTTGAATCGTGGTTGACATTCTCACGGAAATGCCCATATGTGTACACAGTAGTCCTGTTCCCAATCTTGCGCAAATGGTTTTGCATTGTAGCATTTGTAAAATGGTGTAGAAAATTTGTTCTCTACTTTTAAATAAATATACAGCAACGAATGCACTTGCTACTTTTTGTTAATATGCAAAACCTTAAACCAATTGTAGTTTATATTTACTCGTCGCTACGTATGCAACGCTTAATTGAATACCTACAGCTGGCACTCAGTGAATTTTGCATTAGAGTAATCGCAAACTTCTTGGGCAAAGTTTTGGGAATTTGGGGATTTATCCCAAAATGAGGGATTTTGTTTAGGAAATGTGGAAAAAAATTAACAGGGGTGCGCTGGAAATCGCAAACGCAAAACGCAAGAATTTGGAAGTTTTTTTTAATAAATTTTAAACCTAATTCTTATAATTTTTGGTTTAAAATCCAGTTTAATAGGAAAATATTTGTTAAATATTTGTCATAAAATTCTTTTATTACAGAAATCTTATTTACAAACGACTTTTATAATTCTTGCGTTTTACGTTTGCGATTTCCAGCACGCCCCTGTAAATTTTTTGGGGAAACATTTGTATAATTAACGTTTTTAAGATTTTTTTGACGTCTTTTGTGCACCAAAAGAGATGATGATTTCTATCAAAATTTTGGTATCTTAATTTTAATATTTGAGTTGATAAAATTTATTCACACAGGTGAATCGGAGCGTAAAGCGTTTTGCTATCTGTCAAAAATGCTCATGCTTACACAAAATGTATGAAGTTATCTCAAATAGCACGGAATCATCAAAGCTTTGTAATTGGAAAATCCGATTTTGACAGAGCGTTAAGTAGTAAAGTTGGCTGCTATTTTTAAAAAAAAGTCATGTCAATTTAGCTATTTTTTGGTCAATCTAGTGTTTTTATATTCATTTTTATAATTTATAAGATCAACAGCCGTATTCCGTAATTGAATCGTTTATTTCAGAAACCCGTCAGGTGTGCCCATTTTTAATGAGAGTTGACGGGTTTCTGAAATAAACGATTCAATTCTCGAAAGCTAAATCTCTATCGCTAAAAATCTATAAAGTTCATTTAGCGATTTTTGGCTACGAATGCAATTCTGTAACGTGCTTTGCTAAATTTGGCAATGCCATACAAATTTAATTCGCCGCAATTTAAGCTTTTAATGTCATCGCTAAAATGTTAAAATTTGTTATACTCTAAGGCCTTTAAGCGATCGAGATTTAGCTTTAGCTAAGCAAAGTACAGAACACGACTGCAGATTACTTTTCATGAAACGGCTTTGACGCTCTAATTCAAGTTTGTCATTGCAGGGTTAAAGAAAGGCGCTAGAAAAAATTACGCCTTACGTGCTGATTTAGGTTGGTCTGTTAGTTGTATTTGCTATATATTTTTTGCAAATGTCACATTCATACAATTAAAGCATACAACACAACTAAAACGCAAGTAAGGTATGAAAAGCGTGCCATACTTTGACGCGAAAGCTCGTAGTATAGGCTTCCAGCTTAGGATAGCGATAAAGCAACTGTAGAAATAAAACAAGTTAAAGTTTTTTGTAGTTTCTGCTGAAAACTGAAAGAGCAGAGAGAGAGAGAGAGAGAGAAAGAATTCCATAGTGTACATATGTTGACGTAGCGTATGCAGAATTTTGTTGTTCAAGCACGAGTGGCGAAAATGAGTCCATCACTGTTTTAAATCAAATGAATTAACTTTCAAGTTAATATATAAAATTTTTCTAAATTGTTTTCTTAAAGACTAGCAAACAAAAATGACAATGAATTAAAGGCAGATTTATAAACTTCGCGGAACCCTAATTCGACGTTTGGTAAGTTGTAGTGTTAAAAAAAAAAAATTTAAACAAAAACACCAATTATGGCTTATTCGGAATGATAACACAAAAAGATTGTATTGTGTATACAATCATTTGAATTGAGTAGAAAGTAAGGGAGGAATTTGCATTGACATTGTTCATTTATGGCAGTTACATATTCTGCCTTAAAATTTGTTTTAATATATTTTAACTATCCCCTTTAAAAATATAGAGATTTTAACAAATAGAATGTGGGAATTATTTCTCTTTCATAAGTTAAAGACAGATATTCTGGTAGTGTATAGAGTCATTCCAATGACTAAGTACATAACGATAGCTCCAATGTAAACCAAAGGTTGGCTTCAGCAAAGACTATTGTAAAAAAGCTTTATAAATTGAAATTAAAAAAATATATAGAGATTTGGTTAATGGCCCAGTAAAAACTTCACCTACAAAATAATGCGTTGAGTAATCAGAAAAACATAAAAGCACTACTTACAATTCTACTGAACGAACTAATGCTTGTTACTAGGGATGTCCCAAAATTAACGCATTCAAAAGTAACTGAGCTACCTAAACAAGAGCGGCAAGCGTTTTTTTAAACTTGAAAATTCTAATTCAAATACATTTTCAATAAAACAAACCGACATATCGATCTGTTAAATAAGATTGTCCAGCCGGGTAGTGTTCAATTCGCGTTCTATAGGTTTGTTTCATATAAATTTTATGGTAATTATGAGTTTTGACAAACAAAAAACGCTTGCCGCTCTTATTTAGGTAGCTCAGTAAGTCATACTTATTTTACTTAAAAACATTCAGAAAAAAGTAGTTATTAAAGTTGTTTTTGAAGTAGAAGAAAGCTACTTGGGTATTTATTTGTTTTTGTGAACAGTAAATTTATTAAACATTTTTTTTTTCTTTTCAGGTATGTTAAAATATATCAATAGCAATCGATTTTTAAATGTAAGTACAATATTTTTGTATGTAGAAATAATTATAAGCAAAAGAGATCAACATTAAAGTTCCTTGAAAATAAATGTCACAAAGATATTTTTTGAAAATGATGAAGGGGCATTATTTAACGTTTTAAATTTTCTCCCTCTAAGTAAGTGCCGGTTCACATACGTCAAGTTTGACTCGTCAAGTCTTGAGCTTTTAGAGGAGAAGGGAAAAGAGAATGACATTTCTCTTCCTCTCTCTCCTTAAAAGTCAAGACTTGACAAGTCAAACTTGACGTATGTGAACCGGCACTTACTTAGAGGGAGAAAAGTTAAAACGAAGAACAATAAAACTACAATGTTGTTTTTTTATTTTTGTTTTTATTGTTTACCTGAATTTACGTTGGCAGCAACTATGTTCTTAAGCTAGTATTAAAGCTAGTTCTAAACTTATGGATAGGCGAAACTCACCCTTTAGAACGCACAACATGCAATTTTGGCTTACAAATAAATATATGTTATGCATCATCCCCCTTTCTTCAACCTAACCTAATAAAATAATTTAAAATCCTAAAATTTCAAAACATTAGTAAACATAATATTTAGCAATAAGCGCTAAATCATTTAACAACATTTGTAGGACTTTTGTAACATCTAACAACACTTTTGCATAAATTTATGGTTTGTCATTTGTTGCCATCGTTAAAGAAGAAAATAAGTACACGATGATACTTCATTAAATTTTTCCCATATCCAAAAAAAAAAAAAACACAAAAGCACACTTGCAGAATCCAAACGTACTTGACAATAATGTTTAGTAGTTACTTTTTTAATTAGATGTAAATAAATAAAACAAGACCCACACTTGAGTGTGCAATTGAAAATCATGTTTTTAGATGACGTGTAAGTGTGTATTTTAATTTTTATGTACATATTTGTACAATTACATTTTTATGTTGGTAGGTGGGAATTCTAGACATCTGAATGTAAAATATTGGATGTACAAACGCACTCGTAACAATGTCTACGAGCTACAAAATCAGACAAATATTGTACAGTGGTGCTAAATTGCAAACAAAATTGATGTCCTAAGGGTTTTTAACTTTTTCGAACTATTAACTTTTCTAAGCGGGCTTAAATTTGAAAAATATACAATAATAAACATGGATCTTTCAGAAATAACACACTAAACAAGGCGAATTCAGATTAGGTGAGTGCAACTCTACAACTACAAAAAGCCCCATGTATTTTGTTTTTGCAATATAATTGAAAGATGTCAAAAATTTTTTATTGCAATTTAAAATTATCACTTTTTTATAAACGAAATTATTGAATTCACTTTAATCATTCGCAGTTCTGAAATTTTTTTTATTATAAAAATAATATTTTTAGCACTTTTCATTCAACTTCTTGTCAAAACAATTTTATATTTTGACATTTACGAATTTTTTTTAATTCGCCGTGGAGACAGCTAATGAACGGCTGACGAGATGAGTTTACCTGGTTGAATTCGCCTTGACACTTAACTTATTTCAATGGCTTAGTTTCAATAATAACAAACATAAACTCAGATTTTTCATATTTATTCGCCACAGCCTCGAGAATTTCAAACATTTTTTTTCGAATTTTTGAGATCCAAAATCCAACGCTTTTAGTTTCCCCTGAATATCTTTATTAATTTTGTTCAAATTATCTCTTGTCTGCTCATTTCCGATGTTTTTTTTTATCAAAACTTTCAGAAAAGTAAACTAAAACTTAAATTTTTAGAGCGACGCACGCAGGCACGCTAAAATTCGGTTAACTTATCCGTGAGATTAACTTTTTCTCGATTCTACTGTACTTAAATTGTTGTGGAGGGTAACAACGTTTGTTTTCAATTTGACAACTTAAAGAATGGCTGGTTGTTTTTTTTAATTTTTTTTTTAATTC
The DNA here is from genome assembly GCA_949318255.1 of Pollenia labialis. Classification (NCBI taxonomy): domain Eukaryota; kingdom Metazoa; phylum Arthropoda; class Insecta; order Diptera; family Polleniidae; genus Pollenia; species Pollenia labialis. Next base: position 31,952,123 of record OX439143.1, on the reverse strand, counting down.
CCTTAACTAATCCCTCGAAGCTCTACGTTTGTCTGTAGGAAAGAAACTAGCGTCTCTTGCGGAAATCGAACACACAACCCCGGCCCAGAAAGACCAGCCCAATAAAAAATTGAGCTTCAAACGAAGCAGGTTTGTAAGGGAGAAATGTAAGAGTTTCGCTTACGGAAGGCATGAATTTTGTATGGCGAGTTCCCACTTTGAAGCAATACATTTTTGACGGAAAAAGCGCGTTTTCAAAGCATATAAAAACTGGTGAATATAGCGTTCAGCTTTACACACTTAATGTTTTTTGTTTTCTCCCTTACAAACCTGCTTCGTAGTAAGGGAATGACGTAGCACTTGAAATGTTATTTTTTTTATAAAACTTGTTACGAGCTTCTTCACTTACTTGACTGCATATCTGTATGTCTTATTGCGCTAATTTTTATAAATGTACCAGTAGTGCTTAGCAAAATGATAATTTTTTCTATTGGGTAAATGAAATGTCTATAATGTTGTGCTAAACTTTCAGTATCTGACTTAAAGTTAACTGTCGATATTTATAATTTGCAAGATTTCTGACATATTTTCCGCATTTAAAATTGTTTTCAAAATCAAAAAAGAAGACCTCAAGCTTTATTTAAAACAAAAATATTAATACATATTTTACTTGATATTAATTTTTAAAGTTTAATATACCTTTGTAGAGCTTTGTCAACAGAACACTTCTGTGTTCTTAAATTGACAACAAGGCGTTCTCGATTTTAGGATTTGGGCGTTGTAGATTTTACAACGTAAGTTTTTTTTTATTATCGTTGACGTTTTCACAGCATTTACTTTTTGATTTACCAACGTATTATAATTTTGACTTTTTGTTTTCCGATTTGACAACAAAATTCAACAACGATTATTATAAAAAAATTTAACGGTAAACAACTGTACATTCCAGTGTAAAATAAAAAAAAGGCTGAATTCATTTCTGGCCTTAAAAGATGAATGAGCAGGTCATTTGAAGAGGAATCGATCTATTAACAAAAGGATACAAAAGAGCAATAACTAGGGGGTGTATTCATATGCAAATAAAGGTTCCTTTTCGTTACTAAATTCTGGGTTACTCAGTTTTTTTTTTATCCAAATCACACTATTTGCTGAAAAATGTCAACGATTTGTTTGGGCACATTTTATTAATATCAATGAATTTTTGACATTAATTGTTTAAGCATGCGACATTTTAAATATTATTAAAAAAAAAAAAAAAAAACTACCAAATATAAATACACAGGCCTGTTCTGAAAATCACTTTAACTCAAATCGTGTGATTGCAGTCATGTTATTTTCAGAATAGACCCGGGAATTACAAAATCTATTTTAACTTAACTAACCGATCATTAGTGACTCAGATCTTCAGCATGTTGTTGTGAAACAGACCAGGGGTTTTGGCTAAAGACGAACCAACAACCCTCGCACTGATAGACCGGCCACTATCCTACCGGGGCAGCTGGAAGATTTTAAATATCACATTTTTCTGAAGTTTTAAATTTTTTTTGGTGTTTATATTTCAAAGTTTTGTGATGTTTTTTTCCACACCAAACGCTTGTGTCGTTTAGATAGTTTTTTTCTTCCAATATACACTACTGCGAATCCCTTTTCTGTTGTTGCCTTTAGTGCAGCACTACAGCATAGATTTTAATACTCTTTTTAAATATTACCAATAAATACATACTTATGAATGATTTTTTTGCAGTACGTGTATATTGTCCTTATTTTCATCTTCTTCTTCTTTAAGAGCTTTTTCATATCCATCGGCAAATAATGTACAAAAACATGTGCTCATTTCTAAAAACCTCATAAATGTTAATTTCCCAGAAACTTTGAATCAATGTAACACATGCAAAATGCCAATCGTAAAATATTTACACCCTCCCACCTTTAAAAAAAAAAAGACAACGACATGATGAGACATGTTTATTCCTGCTAGACAGAATGCTGATGATGACAGATGTTTGTTAAGAAATAAATCACGTTTCGACATTTATGTATTTTTGTTTCTGTTTCATTCCATTGTTGTGGTGCAGTGTTGCTAAAACTTTACAACCAAAAATGCCTAAAAAAAGGGTTATGAAAACATAAAAAAATGCAGAAAAATATTTAATTTTTTAAAGTTGTTATTTATACCAATAGGATTTTTATAATAATTACATACTTGTTGACAATGCTCTATTATACATGGTGTTTAGGTGTAAATAAAACCTCGTTGTCCCAAGGTGGCGCATATAAAGGGTCCACCAAATAACTTCTTTTTTTTTAAATGCTATAAAAAAAAAACTACAGAATATTTTCTCAAATTTCTTTTATTATTTTAAAGTACAATCCTTCCGGTTAATAATGGAAAATAATTTCATTCAAATGGCTGCCTCGGCTGGCCATGCCACACATTATCGATTGTGTGCAGCTGTATTTCACCAATGGCTTCACGAATATTGTCTTTGACGGCACCTTCCGTACGTTAATTTTCAAACACTGATTCTATACGCAATCGCATTGATAGGCCTTTTAAATGAATTAAAATCTCGATTACCTTTCTCACTTAAGGTGTTCTTATTTGTATGGCCAAATTGAAAAGTGTTTTGATTCCAGTTCGCCGGACAGATTTTTGTTCTTTCATGTTAAAAAAGGAAAGAAGTCAATTTTGGGGCGCATCCGATAACGTTTCGTGGAACTGAAAACGACTTTAATTTATTCAATTTAATCTTTTTGTTCGTACAGATTTATATTGAAGTCGTTTCCAGGCTCACTAAACACTATCGGATTCACTCCAAATTTTACCTTTTTCAAATTTTCCATATAAATTGCACACACATACTATGTTTTATGTAAATATAAAGGCTGGAAGAACTTGATGAAACCCCGCTTTATAATACATTTTCTACATATCGAAATATTTTATTCATTGATAGAATTGATTTAAATTTAAAATTATCAAATATCCAGTTTAAAGCGTATGAGTGCTAAGGATTTTATTTGTAGTTTATATTAATCATCCGCCACCAGTAAAAGCAGGGGCAAATTATGGCATAATAATACATACAATTTAAATTGCATTCTCTGTCGATATAGAATTCCGTAATTCGGCCTCAGCAATTTCATAGACAGTGAATATTGTAAAATGAATTGTAGAATTAATGAAAGTTAATCCAACAACTAATTAACAAAATTGTTTACTGAGGAAAAAAACAAAAATTATTAATCAATGACGTCAATATATTGTTTTCTGATGATTCCAGAACCTCCTATTGCTTCCACGTCTAAGTCTGTTGCTGAAAAGGGTTAAAATGGTTTTCGTGATGTGAATTTTTATTTATTTTACTAAAAATAATAATAAAAATAACTCTTAAATGCAATTTCTTATTAAAATTATAAGCATACAAAATATTTTCTTAAAATGACAAACTCGTAATAAAAATTTATGTTTAATTCTGTGGCGTTTTGACAAAACATCTTAAATCGAGATAAGATAGCAAAAAAGTTAAAAAAAAAAAAAAAAATTAAAATCGGTGGAAAATCATTTTTATTAAATAATAAAATAAAACAAAATTAAAGAAAAATTTCGTTTATAATACAAAATTTTAAAACGTAAACAAAATTTTTTTTGAATGAAAACTCTTGTGATTAACAACATTTTTTTCAACTTTTTAAATTTGACTTAAGATGTTCTGTCAAAATGCCACAGAATTGTTAATAAATATTTTATTCAATATAACAAATTCGCTTTTAAATTTTTTTTGCTAAATTCCCAATTTTTCATATTTGATAAAAACACTGAAATTTATTGTTCAGGGTTATTTTATTTAAAAAAAAATAATTTTGTTTTTGTATGTTCAAATTCGGTTGTTGTTGCCTTTTCAATAAAAAAGTTAAAAGTGGTAGCGATCGAAACATGTCAGGGTAACCGCCGCCTGGGTTCGAATCTCAGGTCAGTCAAGAATGAATGATTAACAATAACAATTTTAATTAATTTTCATGTTGTAAAATTCCTTTCTTCATAAAAATTATTTAATGAAAATTAAATTTGATGAACTTAAGCCTGATTAAAAATATTGAAAATTTGGATTAAAAAAGTTAATTGTATTGGCAAATATGTTATTCAATGTGACAAATCGTTTGTCGTAATTTGTTCTGTGTTCTCTCGATCTCCACTTAATACTTTTATTATGAAGTTTTTAAATTTACTTTAATTTCAACTTGGAATTTCGTATTAACAACAAAACAAATATTATGTTTCCATTTCTTCTGTAAATTTCCAAACTATCATTTTGCGAAAATTCTCCCATTTATATGGAAAAATTAAAGCAAATAAAAACTTTTAACAAAGTTCTTTTGAATATCTTGGAAAATAACACACGCACGTCTCTTTTCCCTTGTAACCGAAACTTATTAAAGATTTTAAGACGCAATAAAAAAAAAATATGTATGTAAAATTTTTTAAAGAACAAATTTTACATACAATTCATACATGAATAAATTGGAAAGAGTGTATAAGAATAGAAAATTCCTTTGAATACCCCCAAGTTTTATAATACAAATAATGGAACAAACTGTATTTTTCTCATTTCAAACAAAACAAATATCCTTGGCATGTTAGATAAATACAAAAAAAATAAAAAGAGAGCGAAGGATATTGAAGGAAATGAAAAATTAGGATAAAACGAATTTTAGAAACGCTATGGTAACAACATTTTAAAGCTATGTAATTCTGCAGAGAGCTTTATAGTTCTAGTTTGGTTCTTGCTTAGCTCTAGTTCTATCTATGTATTCTAGTTCCATATAAGTTCTACTTCAGGCCTAGTTATGTTCTAGTTAAATTCTAGTTAAATTCTAGTTTAGTTTTAGTTAAGTTCAAGTTCAGTTCTTGTTCAGTTTTTGTTCAGTTCTTGTTTAGTTCTAGTGCTGTTCTAAATTAGTTCTACTTCAGCTTTAGTTCAGTTCTAGTTAAGTTCTAGTTTAGTTCTAGTGCTGTTCTGTATTAGTTCTATTTCGGCTTTAGTTCATTTCTAGTTCTGTTGTAGTTTAGTTCTAGTTCAACTTCAGCTTTAGTTCAATTCTAGTTCTGGTATAGCTCAGTTTTAGCTCAGCTTTAGTTAAGTTCTAGTTCTTTTTAAGTTCAGTTCACTTCTATTCGAGTTTTATTTCAGTTCTAAAGAGCTCTAGTTCAATTTTAGTCCAATTCTAGTTTAAAAAAAATTCTAGTCCAGCTCGTGCTCATTCTGGTTCAGCTCTTGTTAAGTTTTAGCTTATTTTTTTTATTTTAGTTCACTGCTATTCCAGTTCTATATTTGATTAACTGAGTTAAGTTTAGTTCTGTTTTAGTTCAGTTCTACCTAAGTATTAAATTAACTGTGGTTAATTTTTTATCTATCTCTAGTTCTAGTTTCATTCTAGTCCTGTTATAGTTTAGTTCAAATTCTGCTCTAGTTTAGCTCTAGAACATTTTCAGTTCAGCTCTACCTCTGTTCTATTTTGGTTCGAATTCACTTCTAGTTCAGTTACTCAATCATATGTAAGTTTGCGCACGTAGTTGTACATCATGAATCCAAATGCTGTTGAAGCAACGAAGCAAACTCCTAAGAATATTTAATACACTTTTTGCTACAAAATACAAACTCATGTTAAAGCAATTCCTTTAAAAAGAAGTAAGAAAAAACAATCGCGGTCGAACACGTTAAAGTTATACAACTACGAACTTTTCCCCCACTTTTTGTCTTTCTAGGTGGAAAAAGTTCATAACAGTACGGTATGGTTTTTTTATTTTTGTTGTATATTTTTTCATTATTTTTTAGTAGAGTATCCAAAATGTGGGTTTCAATTGTTCGATGTTAAATTTCGTTTCAGACATTACAACCATTTCAATTTCCTTCAATTTAATTTTTAATTTTTTTGTTATGAATTCCTCAAGTTAAAAATCCCTATTAAATTATTCCTTTTACTTATTTATGTTATGTATATGTGAGTGTGTGTGTTTTGTGATGTTTTTCTCATTTAGTATTCATTGGACATCCCATTCTCCTCACTTTTGAGTAAAAAAAAAAAAGGCAAAACAACAAAAACATTTAAAAAAAAATAATGAGAGAAACGTGCTTGATTTGCATGCAACAGGTTAAATTGCGTTTTATGAAAACAAACATCCTTAAGAGAGTTTGTGTGTGTAGGCTGTGTGGGGCTCTATGAGTAACGACATAAGTTTGAATTACTGTGTGCTTTCGAGTACCAGGTCACAATAGATTTTAACCTGACAACGACAAGCATTGCATATATTTGACTTTTTCAAACTAAATAAAATGTTTTTACTTTATATAGAACTAGCTGTTTGGTCCCGGCGTTGCTCGGGATTTTCTAAATAAAAATACAAAATGAAATACTGAAGAATTTTGTTAATATCCTGACCCCAGCGCTATCGACCATCAATAAAAAAATTTTAATATCACAACAACAGCTCCTTTCCAACGCATGTACTTGTTGGCAAATCGGTTGAGTGGTTCTCAAGTTATAAAATAACGAACATAGGACAACTTATTTTTAATTATGTTTATAGATTTTGTATAGATTGCCTCAGAGTACCCCCTTAACAGGTAAAAGGTATCATCGCAGCTGGTCGTTTTTTATATATGAAATAAGTTATTTTAAATGCCAAGACTCCAGACAAAAAATTTACAGCGAGCATAACTCTCTCCGTGATGCCTACACCTTATGAATGTGCTTGGATATGAATAGAATTATGTGCAGATCGACTATTGTTAACAGGAATGTAAATCTAGCAATCATTTTCAATTAAAAAAAAACTTCTAACTAACCTAAAACTTAACTAGAACTGAACTAAAACTGAACTAGAACTGAACAAGCAAAGAACTTTAACTAAACTAAAACTGAACTAAAATTTAACTAGAAATGAACTAGAACTGAGCTAGAACTGAACTAGAACTTAACTAGAACTGAACTAGAACTAGAACTGAACAAGAAATGAACTAGAACTAAACTAGAACTGAACTAGAATTTAACTAGAACTGAACAAGAAATGAATTAAAAAAAAAAAAAAAAAAAAAAAAAAAAAACTAGAACTAAACTAGAACTGAACAAGATATGAACAAGAAATGAACTAGAACTGAACTAGAACTTAACTAGAACTAAACTAGAACTGAACTAGAATTTAACTAGCACTGAACTAGAACTTAACTAGGACTGAACTAGAACTGAACTAGAACAATCTAGAACTGAACTAGAACTGAATTAGAACTGAACTAGAACTGAACTAGAACAAGAACTAAACTAGAACGGAACTAGAACTGAATTAGAACTGAACTGAAACTAAACTAGAACTGAGTTAGAACTGAACTAGAATTGAACTAGAACAAGAACTAAACTAGAACTGAACTGAACTAAAACCGAACTGGAACTGAACTAGAGCTTAACTAAAACTAAGTTAGAACCGGTTTAAAATATATTTAACTTTTTCTAAATGTGATTTTTTAAAGGTAAAATTTAAATTTAATTGAATTTTTTTGTTTTTTTTAAATGATTTTGTTATTCGTGCTTAATTTCCAATATTTATTTTTGATTAAAACACTGAAATTTATTGTTGATGGGATAAGCTGCGCATTTCACTGGTTTCTTAGGCCAGATAATTAAATAATTAAAATTAAAAACCACTTACTGGCAACAATATAACGATTAAAATGCTTTCGTGGATATTACATAAACCATGTTCAACTTGTATGCTCTATGAGATATGACAAAATATTTACACCAACCGCATAGTCTGTAACACAAATTAGGAATTATTCGATTGACAGTAAAATGACATTAAGTTATGTGTTTCTATCTAATATATTTAATTCCTTTTTTGAAAATTTATGTAGGCAAATTTATTGAAAATAAATGTCTTAAATGAAATCTATAAGACCTGTCTTAAAAAATTTTTTTTTTTTTTTTGTGATTTTTGAAAATTTCAAAACTTTAAAAAATAATTAACTGTCACGCTCATTAAGAGAACATCAGTCATTTTCACACTTAAAATATCATTAAAAGTGAATTATTGGCAGTAAAAGCCACCCGATTTTACGGCAACCTGGTAACAGAAGTATAGAAAATGCAATTATTTCTTTATTTGCTGCATTTTAAAGTGTTAAATGTTTAAGAGTTTTAAAGTGTCTGTATTTGTGCATTTTTTGCCATAATACCTTGTACTGATTGCATAAATTCAAATGCATTCAATTATTGTTCCAAATGATAACGACTTACCAAGCGGCCAGCCAGCCAGCCAGGCAGCCAATCCGTCCGTCCGTCAGTTAGTTATTGCCACCACCACCACCGCCAATAACAACAATATCATGCTCGTAGTCTGAGAACCACTGCACCAATATTTATTATTTTCAATACATATTTTCTTCTATGGAATTCTGACTTGTTTGTGTGTGTGTGTGTGTGTGTGTGTTTATGGCTCAGAATGAGTCTGCTTAGAACATAAAACAAAGCGAAAAACTGCACAACGTAGTAGATTTCTTTAAGACAGACACACCTTGTATTATAGAACGATTTCCATAAATAATATTGCCAAGATTCTTAATGAAGGTTAATTATTTGAAAAATTTAAATGGCACAATCATTTATTACAAATACAATACATTCAACTAACTGGCGATAAAAAAAAGGGCCAACGAGAATGCAGACTGACAATAATTGGAAAAAAATTGTTTTTGGAAAAAGTGACTTTTCCTGAAATTCTCTTTGCAAAAACTATTTTTTAAAAAATTTTTTTTACGCAAAAGTTACTTTAATTTTTTTTTGAGTTTGAGACGATTTCATCCAAAGATTGATAATGAGTAGGGATGCGATTTCCATGCAAACGAATTTTTTTGTCGATAGTCTAAGATTGATGTTGACCAATTATCTTTCCGAATCATTAAATTTGGGTTAAAATGGCATCGATTTATTTTTGCATATTGTTGCATATTTTGGTTAAAATGCATATTTTTGCATTTTTTGGTTTTAAATGCATATTTTTAGTGATATATTTTTTTAATTAACATACATATTATGAAAAAAGTTCCTCAAAAAATATCCATGTAAACAAAAAGAAATTTTCAAATCAACAAAAACATTTACTTGCTTGTCACATGAGTTACACCGAATTGCAGAGGTAATAAGAATCTAATTCGATAATATTGATTTATTGGTTTCATACGGGAAAAGATTTTTTAAAGGCTCCTTCACGTTTTGCAATTTTTTAAACAAATGTATCTTTTGGTACCGTTGCCACCCCAGCCAGTATTAACAAGGTGGTGAACCTGGCTAGATGCTGTAGAATACTATTCAAAAAACTTTGACCAATTTAAGAATATTATAAGAGCTTGTTGATACCGATAAAAGTAACAGTAAAAGATTAATAAGCATTTGTAGTTCCCAACTAGGAATATATTTGTGAAACATTTACTTAATTGGAGGGATTTAAATCACTTACTAGTCAGCTCAAATTAATTGATATTGCAGAAAGTAAAATTAACAATGTGAAATGAAGAATATTCCAACAAATTAAAAAAAAAAATCCAAAACGTTTTGCTAAAAAAATCTGGGTTTTTAAAAAATAAAACAAATTTCTTTAAACCATTTTAGATCTGAAATCAAATGTGGGATCTGAATTAGAAAATATATGTATACATTTTCTACAAATTAATTCGCATCCTTCAAATATGCTCCTATAACTTCGGTTGACGTTGAGAAATTATTTTCTACGTAAACAAGTTTTTTGCGTCCGATTAGGTTTACTTTTGATAACATAAAGAAGTATTTATTTGTTTTTGCAAAAAAACGTCTGAATGAATTAGTAATTTAAATTATGTTTAAAAAAATTTTGCACCTTTTATGCCCGTAATTTCAACAAACAGATATCTGGTCGTGTTCGTACCTAACAGTTATCTTTACCTATCCGGTAAAAGTAGTTTGGTAATTTCAACGTTTATTTTGCCTACGTGTTTTTTCCTTTAAATTTTCTTTTAAAATATGGCAACATTTGTATTTTTATTAATATTTTTAATTAACTGTCAAAAATCGATGGTGTAAAATACTCTACAGTTCAACCAGTAGGGAAGACAAACATGTTAAAATTATCAAAAAACCGTAACACCATAGATATCTATACACAGCTAGATATCTGTTTGTAGAAATTACGGGCATTAAAAAATATTAAAAAAAGCGTTTTATTTGTTTAATGCATATTTTGGAGTTTTTAGTGCATATATACGATTTTTTAGTGTATGAAAACTTAAAAAACTGTCGGGCGAAAAACAAAAACTTGTGTACAACTCTATGACAATGTTTGTTTACATTTAATGAATCAGAATTAAACGCAACAGTTTTTTTTTTTGGCCAATGACAAATGAAGAAGTGTAAGAAATGGCAGTTTTTCTACTTTGACTGCAGCTTTTTAAACGGTAAAATATTCCTATGGCATGGTGGAACTTAACCACTAGGTGATTCATTTAAAGCATTTACCTGCACACAGGTCGTAGTCCTCCAAAAATTATACACTCGCCCCTGGTTTAGAAGCTTGAGTCATCTTACCTCCACTGCTTTATTTATAAGAGCAAAAGCGCCTACGCACAATATTATTACAGTAACGGACTGTAGTTTATTAAAGAAGTATTCCGTTCAGTCATTTTTAAATAAATAAACATTTAAAATTCCAAGCAAATTTATTTTTATCTGATTCTTACATTTATTCAAAAAGCAAAGTGCATATTAATACGGATTTTCAGTTGGAGTTAATATTGTCCGTTCATTCAGTTAAATTCTTCTTTATGTAAAATTAAATGAAAATGCAATTTAAAGTACCGAAAAGTTCATTTAATTTTTACTGCCGAAAATTCAACCGCGAATTCCGTAAACTCAAATGAACATTCACTATCAAAAAATTAATTAAATATTCCGTTAAAACAAATGAACATTCAGTTATTTTATAAAATTAAACTACCAAAAATAAATTTTTACTTATCTATAAAAAAAGCAATTTGCGTGTTTGGTGTGAACAATTCCCATTTTCCATTTGTTAAAATTATTATTTGTTCAAATATTTAAAGTAAAATACTTGCGAAACCATATCGGTGAGAGTTCTTCTGTAAACAACGGGGTCAGTACAACAAAAGTAAAATAAACGTGTGTAACGGGGTAAGTAAATAATAATATTCTCTCGCTCTCTCTCTCTCTCTCTCATTAGAAAAACAAGCAGACATTTGTCTGTCTGGTATTATTTAGAAACTCGGCTCTTTTGTGGAGTAAACGAAAATTACTGAATTTAATAAAATAACTGAATATTCCTTTGTTTTTACGGAACATGGGGTTGAATTTTTGACAATAAAAATTAAATGAACTTTTCGTTAAAAATAAATGAAAAATAAGTAAACCGGTTTTAATTGAATTTCCATTTATTTTTTGCTACAATTTTAGTTAATTTTACGTACAGGATATTGGGAGTATAGGGATCCCTCCACAGAACCACAGGGGTGCAAAATTAGCCCTGTATGTGAAAGAGTACCTTCTCTCGGTTTTGGGTTAGAAACCACAGTCAACACGTGATCCCCGAAAGTATTGCTTGCTAAGAAAGACATGGCTTCCGCAAAGATAATAATTCTGAAAATTAGGAAGCCTTTCCCGTAAGAAGCATTCTAACGGGGCTCAATTAATTGCCAGACCGGTGCTTGCACTCACCAGAGGCTTCTAATTTCCGTGGCACCAAAGTTAAGTACTGTGATAAAACGTCAAACTCATTTGAAATCATAGGACCTCAAGAGCCCTGCCATTTAGACGGTTGGCACATCCCAGGCTGTATACACCTGTTATTTATCCAAGTGAATGAACCATCAGGAGATTGGTGATTCTCAAAATGTCTTACTAGGCCCCTCGAGAAGCGTAGCACATCCCCCGGGAAACATAGACTGTTTATGTATAATCACCATTCTTCTCTAATGATCGCTAAAAACGTCATTCTTTGAAAGTTTTGCCGGCTTCGCATTAAAGTGTGCGCCTACGTTTAGTTTCAATTAACGCTTCTAGATATTGACACATATCTACTCTGTTAATGATTGAAATATTACTAGTGCTAACACCTTTGCAGCTGCTTGTATATTTGTAAATATCTGTTCCAGATATTGTCTGTTTCGAGCTACAATCGCAAGGCTCCTTTGTGATATCAAATAAAAAAGTGCAGGCATATCTTTCACAGAACTGTGAACATATTGTCCACTTTTCCTACTCGTTTGTTAATATCTAATTGCTCGAATAGGCTCTTGATGTTGCCATTGTAAAATGCATCAATTTGCTTTTATTTCAAAAATGTAAAGATTTTTGGGATCTTCGATCGGCTTATGCTCATAAAGGCCTCTTCGATGTCAACAAAAGACATAATTTTATCGTTATTAAATTCATAACTCTTCTTCATATTTTGTTTAAGTGCAACCACTTGATCTTTAACAGAGCTACCCGGTCAAAATCCCCACTGGTATTAATTTAAATTCAGACCCACTTAAATTTTGACTTGTCCTTAACTTTAACCTAACATCATGTTTTAACGTAGAGATTTTTCCCTGTTCTCTTATTGAAGACCACTGTGATTTAAATCTCAACAAATAAAATAACTGGTTCAAAATTACACTCTCCAAATTTTCTATTTTTCGACATGTTACATTTTAATGGCACTCGGTCAATTTAGTGTTTTTCTTTCGTGCAACTTTTTTTTATATTTTTACAAATTTCCATTTTATAATTCTTTGAAGATTTATTACAAATTTATTTAAATTACTTAATGCAAACTTGTCATAATACTAATATTTGCATGATTTAAACGTTATCTGGTCAAATACTAAGAAACGACAATGCAACATTGTACGAAAGAGTCAAGTGTTTGCACAATAATTTTAGCAAAAAACTAAAATTGTATAAAAGAAAAATGTTGTAACTAAAAATAATGAAATAAGTGATATTGTTGTGGGGTGTGGAGTTGAATAAGAAGAAAAAGCAGTGACGGAAAAAATTTGCTGGCGAAATGCCAAAACTTTAGAAAAATAGGACCTTAATTACAATTCAATTACCCCGATAATTGAAGGTAATGCCATTAAGGCAACTCCAATTACAAGTTATAAAGTTGAAGTATGAGTAATTATTAGAAGGTTTATTTGTAACTGTAAAATATTTTTTTCAATTATTCGTAATTGTAATTTATTGCAATCTATTAAATCAATTAAAAAATAAAAAGCAGAATTGCACGAAATTGCGGTGAAGGAATCGGCACTACGGTAGTTGCAATTGAAAAATATCTTTTACAATTTCTTGTATTTATAATCCAATACAAATTTTACATTTATTAGAAATTGTAATTTAAACGAATCTAACAAACCAATTACAAATTTTAAGAAAAATTGTGAGTTATTTTGATTGGTCCACTATCAATTACAATTACTTGTAATTACAGTCAAATACACATTTGGGTTAATAAAATTACTTGATACCGTGTAATAACAAATTAGAAATTTTATAATTATTAGTAGTTGTAATTTAAAGTAATTACAAATTTAAAGCAAAATTGTAAGTTATTGTAATTGACCAGTCGTTACTTTAAACATAAAGTATTTGCAATTAAAAAATATCAATTACAATTACATGTAATTACAGTCCAATACACATTTGTGTTAAGAAAATTACTTGATATCATTATGTAGCAAATTACTGGCAATTGTAATTAAATAAACACTTAAGTACAAAATTGCTTGGTACATAGATCTACACATTATCGCATGTAATCGGTAAAGTAATTACAAAGAATGACAATTAAATTTAATTGTGAAATTACAGGTTTAATAAATTTTAGAATGCCTTTAAGATTCTCTTATAGGAAAAACATCCCCAATCAACCAATCAATCTTTTAATCATAAATCAACATATTTTCAATCACTATCCATCCATCCATCCATCATCTACCGTTATTGACGTTTTTTCGTCTTCTATTTTCAAAATATTCTATTCTTTTACTTCTCATATTACGGCGAAGAAGAAAAGTTTTCTTTTTAAATTTGTTTAACTAAATTTAAAACAACAACACAATACAAATGTATTCACAAACAACTGTGGACAGACTTAAAGACGTAGACATCGATAATGTAATTAGTTTAGTTCATTTAAGTTCATTGTAGTTGAGCTCTCGGTAGTTGGATTGGTTGCGCTTTAAAATCGCAAAAAAAAAACAAAAAAAATTAAATCGATTTTTGACGGTTGCCTTTAATTAATTTTTTTTTTCTTTTTTTTTTTGTAAATATGTCGCTAAATGTCGCATTTAAATTGTTTGCAGTTGTGGTTTTTGTATTGTATTTAAGTAAATTATAAAAAACAATACAATTAAGGCACATGTCGCCATAGTTTTTTTTTAAATTAAAACAACAATAACTTTTAAATACAAATTATAATAAAAATTTATGATTATTTGATCTAATGAAAATGAATTAATTTCAAAAAAAAAAAAATTAAAAGTTTTTAAATTTTTACACAAATATTTGAAATCTTTAAACGTATTTTAAGCTTAAGTTTACTAAATTTATTTTTCATTAAATGGTTTTTATGAAAAAGGAGTTTTACAACATGAAATGAATTAAAATTTATTGAAAATTTCTCATTCTTGACTAATCGGTGAATTCAACCCACGTTCACGGACAGGTTGACTTGACATGTTGCGGTACTAACCACACTATCTCTTCAGACATCTTTGCCGTTTAACACTCACCGCCATTGACGACGGATGGCAGTCTCTAGTCAAACATCAATCTTTAAACAAAATGATATTCCTTCTCACTTTGGTTGATCGAAAATTAATTTGAATGATTATCTATTTTAATTGACATGTTCTTCTTCTTGTTCAAAATTCTTCTTGAAGTCCAAAGTATATATTTCTGTTTTTTGTCTTTTTTTCTCGTTTTTTTTTAACTTTTATCACTTTTCAAATATCGATACACTCTCGAAAATTTTGTTTTTAAATACTGTGGTGTAGAGTAACATATGGTCGGGCTTGACCGACTATACTTTCTTACTTGTTTTTATTATAAATCTTAAATATTTAAGTATTTAAAAAAATAAGACCAATTCCAATTTTTTACAGTTTCATTAACCATAATCCGTATTTAAAAATAAAAAAAAAATCCATAAGCTGTTTATTTTAATTGACCACTGTTCATTTCCATTAATGAAGAAAGTTCATTAAACTTAATTTTTGTGTCCATTAAGTCGTTGTCATTTGTCACCTCTTGTGCTGTTAAATAAAAATAAATTTTTACACCTTTTAAATTAAAAACAAATTCATCATCTCATTGGAAATTAATTTGATGTAATCTCAAGATTACAAATTTAATTCTGCCACTACTTTTCGTTTAGTTTTTCCTATCGCTATTTTTTTTTAGTTTAAATTCGTTTTCAATTTAAGATTAAAATGGTTGTTTAATGGTGTTTTTTTCTTGTTTTTTTTTTGTAAATTTTGCAACTGAGTTAATAAATTTCTATGAAAACTAAAATCTATTATACCCTCATGATAATTTGCATGTTGCAAACACACACACACACAAAACAAGTGTAACACACAAACTAATGTTACTCGTTATGAGTACCCCGCAAACATTTTGACTGTTTTTCGCTAGAATTCGTTAAACGTGCCGAAACGTTGTTTGGGGAAATTCTCTTCATTGGAGAATTGCAGAGTGTTTCATTAGCCCCCAGTTCATGAAATATTTCATAAAATCTAGGAAAATTTTGCATTAACTAAATGCAAGAAGTTTTATTCAGACCATGATTATTTCTCATAACATTAATTGAACAAACATTTCATTCACATAATTTTTAAGAGTCAAACGTTTAAAGAATTTTTTTTCATTATTATAATGAAAAGGTTTTTGTGTTTCAATAAAGTTTTTAATTAATTCAATGACAGAATTTATTAAACTAATTACTAAATTTCGTAATTTTTATGACAGTCTTTTATTAGTTTAATGTTTATTATGGGTCCCACTCCAGTAGAACATTAATGTTTAGACAGTTCTCGATCTAGTGGGGTGGACTATTGGCTCTTTGAAGTCTTGTTCGTTGAGAAAGGTGCCTTGCAAGCGTAGTTGGATGGTCCAATAATAATAATAATCCATGAAAAATATTGACATTGCGAAATTCATCTTTTACCAGTGAGGTCTCTAATTCCCTATGGATGCTCTCATTTTTTATGTACCACGGCGCGCCGGCCATGGTTTTAAGAATTTTCGATTGTGCCCTCTGTATAAGCTCGATACTGGAATTTCTAGCCGTTCCTAATAATTATATACCCCATGTCCGAATCGGTTTCAATCGGCTTAATAAACAATGACTTCATAGTTCAGGCTAACTGTAGATTTGTTTCTAATTAACCAGTGAAGTCTAGAGGCTGGTAACTTCAAGTGCATTCTCTTGGTTTCTATATGTTGACTTCAAGTCAGTCGTCTATCCAAAAGTATTGTTACATTATTAAGTGCGGCAGGTGGACAATTGGCTCCACTGAATGTAAACGTAAAGTGTATACTTTTTAAATCATTAACACGAATTCGCCAATTGTTTAATCACGTTTCCGCTAGACTCAGATAGCCATTAAGGTGACGAGAAGTCACTTGCCGGTCACATGCCATAGTCAAAGTCCCATGCGAACTAAGAGTTGCTGTATCATCCGCAAATTTAGAAATGGACAAATTGTCGGAGGTATATTTTTTCTGTTAGGACACTCGATTTCTGATGGGCAGAAATGTTACAGCTTGTTCAACAATTTCGATCGTAAACGTTCGTATAGAATTTCATAAGAGAAATATTGAAACTTAAACATTTGAATTTGTTAAATAACAGGGGCTTTTAACTAGTGATCGTTGCAAAACACAAACTTTTCTTAAACAAATACGATAAGTTTTAAAGACTTACCCGACTACTTTGCTTGTCTTTCTGCTAAAGTTTTAGACTTTGTCTGACTTCAGACATGTTGGGACATGTTTACTGGGTATGTGGTTTAACTCACTGGCTTATATTTTCTATTTTCTTCTTTTTTCTAGTTTTAATTATTTTAATTAATTATATTACTATTTCTACAGCATTATTTATTTTTTTTTGTTTGTCGAAAAGAAAAACAATGAATAAATGGAAAAAAGGTTATTAACACTTTGTGTAGTGTGAACATACATACACACACTCACATAATTTCACACTATTTTCATTCATATGCATGAAATTTATACGATGAATAAAAAAAGAATGAACAACTTGAACATGACTTAAAGAAGATAACAAAAAAAAAATACATGAACGTTTCAATTCGAGTGTGTATAATTTTTGCAATTTTAATTTTTTTTTCTCTCTGAATAAAATAAACAATGCCCTGGAGAATATTTGCATGGAAAATAAATAAAAAGAGCATTAAATAGAGACAAGGATGTGTGAAAGATGATAGTAATAGAACGAGTGATGGAAAAGTTTATTTTTTTTTATTAAATCCCTTGAAATTTGTAACTATAATGGTTCACTCCGCTACTGCGTAAGCGTCTTCATTTCTTTCATGGACATGTTTATATGCCAATGTTTATGCTTTTAGGTTTTAACAAAAAAAAAAAGACCAACATTTTTCATCTTTAAGGTTCTCATTTAGTTAGGAGCCTGTTCCTATAATTGTATGTTTATAAGTTCAATATTATAGAAAATGCAAAAAGTACCACATGTGGAACGAAAAAGTAAAAGAGAGAAATTTCATTTCCTGTAGTTCCCCTTTTTTGTTAGTTTTTTTCTCCTTAAGTTTGTAGTGGGAGTCCATAATTTGATATGTTTATGTCAATAAATAAAGAAAAATGTGTTCTAAAAATAGTACCGTTCGAAGTTCGAAAAAGTACCAAAATTTATATACATATTTGTTTTTAGAAAAGTTACGAATGTGAAATTATTTTTTTTCAATGCTTATTGGCTTAAAAGATAGATGTGGGACAAAAAAGTTCTAAAATACAACAGGGTTTACCCGCTAACTACCCAAAAAAGCAGTAAACACCTGGCCACTTATTTTTTTTTTTTTTTATTATTTACAACCACTAGTATATTATATTTTTTGCATTTCTATTAGTTCCGAAAATGTGAGGTTAGCGAATTAACCCGTTGTTACCTTTTTTTTACACTTTGAACATTCTGTTTCTAAAAATTCCGTTTTAGTGGATCGATTCGCCGAGTGACCAAACTCCGGTGCAAATATTAATTTTTTAGCTTCAAGCGTTTAGGCTGTGCGATGATGAATCAGTCTGGCTGTCAGTCATAAATATATAAATGCAGGTCGATAACTCGATAAATTTTCTATACAAAACCTAAAGCTTTTGATAGCTTAGAGGATTTTCTGTAGGAAGACCTATAGATATCGATAAGTCAGAAAGTTTTCTGTTTAAAAATCTATAACTATCGATAGATCTAAAGGCCTATGTGCAAAGCTCAGAAGATTTTTTATAGAAAACTTAAAGCTATTTGGCTTTAGAAAACATTAAAAAAACTATAGATTTTCTACAGAAAGTCTTCAGATCTTCGTACACCTTTAGGCCTATTGATCTATAATATACGAAATCACGTGAAATTAAATCTATGAAGATTTTTGATTGAGTTTTTGTTAAAAAGAACGTATCTTTTCCTGGAAAATTGTCCTCAAAATATTTTTACGAACTTTCAACACGTGATCTCGATTTCAAGAACATGCCCTATAGTTGCTTTTCTGCTATCAATAGCTTGAAAAATATTCTGAAGAGAACCTTTAACGTTTGACAGCTTAGAAGGATTTATTTAGCAAAAACCTTAAGATGTGAATAGCTTAGAAAGTCTTTTTTCGAAATGGTAATATTTATCGATAGCTCGAAAAGCCTATTGCTATCCATAGCTCAAAAGATTTTCCATAGCAAACGTTCAACTATCAAAAGCTGCTAGTACTTATAGCATTCTTTAGCTCGGATGGTTTTCTATAGCTATTGATAGCTCAAAATATTTTTCTATTGAAAACTTATAGCCCCCGATAGCTTAGAGGTTTTTCAATAGGAAAATCTATCGAGATCGAAAGTGCAGAAAGTTTTTAATTGAAAAACATTATAGTTATTATTAACTCTTAAAGCCTTCATCTTTTCATGGCTCAGAAGATTTTTTATAGAAAATGTATAGCTATCGACAGCTTTTAAATTTGTTTAAGAACAACATTAGTTATCGATGGCTTAGAAAGTTTTCTATAAAAAAGCTATAGCAATTTATAGCTCAATAGATAACATTTTATATAGAAATCTTTAAGCTATTGATAGCTTCGACAAGTACCAATAGCTACCAATAGCCCAAATGATTTTCTATTGGAAAACCTGAAGATATCAATAATTTAGAAGTTCACTATATCTTTCGATAGCTCAAAAGCTTTTTATATAGAAAACTTGTAGCCTTCGATAGCTTAGAGGTTTTTCTATAGTAACTTTTGCCAAAGTTGAGAAAGGTTTCTTTAAGAAAAACCTTTGGACATCTATAATTTCTAAAACCTAACGCTATCGATTGATCGGATGACTTTCTATAAAAAAAACCATGCAGCAATCGATAACTTTTAAAATCTTTTCATTTAAAAACCTATAGATATTAATAGCTGAGAAGATGTTTTGTGGTAAAACCTATACTAATTGAAACAACGAAAACTTTCTTTTTATAGAAAAACCTTTGGCTATCGGTTGCTAGAAACATTTTTCTCTTAAAAAATTACTTCTTATAAGACTTTCTGTGGGAAAACTTACAGCTGTGCTTAAAGATTTGTATCTCATCTTTTAATAAGATTGAAAACTTATATGTATTTGTATAACATATTTGCTAAAACACCCTGTTTAATACGAAAATAATTTTATATCTAATGCTGCTACAAACAATTTGCTAAAATTGTGGAATGCATAAACAACAGCTAAAAAAAAATACTAGAAAAAAAAATTGCACTTATTTATAAGTATGAACTTAAACATATGAGTACAGTGTAGTACAGTGCTTAAGGAAAATAAAACAACACGTTGAAAATAAAACAAATAAAAATAAAAAAATGGAAATGTAAAGGATTTCTTTTAATTTATTATTTTAGTTAAGAAAAAAAGTCATCTTAGTTTTCATATTTTAGATCAGTTTTAAATGACACCTTATTCGTAAATGTATGCATAATTATTACTCACACTGTAACTTGTTTAAACACATTGTTAGAAAAAAAAAACATTTTATTACGATTTATAGATTTTTTTTGTTATTTTTCGGTATGGAATTCGATATTAGTTCAATTTTATATACACTGTAGTTGTTTGGTTTATAAATAACTACATTCTAGACTTAAAAGCCCTGGAGACGGTACATAGAAATTGGAAAAAATACACTACTTATTCATACTATTACAATATCTAAGAACCAGCGCACGGACTTTTATGCAGTTAAAATCGCGTTTTATGCGCATAAAAAATGCAAAAAAATATGCGCTAAAAATTTTAAAAAGATGCAGTTAAAATTATCTTAATTTTTTTTTTAGTGATAAAAAAAAAACATAAAAATAACAAGAAAACACAAAAGTAGCATAAAGAACGTTAAATTTCAGTCTCATAAACGCAACCAAGGCACAACAACCACAAAAGTAGCAGTTAAAATAAAGTAAAATACAATTATATAAAGAAACATTCCGACAATCATGTAAATTAGGTCAATTGTAAAGGCCGAACTATAATAAACATAAGCTGGCTTGAGCATCTGTGCGAATACATGTGAATCATAAGTGTCAAACCATATTTAACTTAAGAAAACTTTTTGTTAAATTTTTTGAAACTGTCATTTGCTTAAGCAAAATGCGAAACTGATCGCAATTACATACGAATCAAATGATTATTGATTTTCTTCTTTAAAATGCCTTTAGAGATATATTTGACCCTACATTTTTTCAAAATAAAAGTTTACTGCCTGTTTTTCAAAACAAAATAAAAAGGAAGTGATAGGTGCATGATTAAATGCTGATAGTTTCTCTGTGGTACATTAATTTTCAATTTCAATGAAATATGCAAGCAGTTAAGAATTGAAAACAATAAATTTCAATCCTTAATTTTTTGTTTAATCTTTTTCAAGCTTGCTACGAATTTGTTAACTTTAGTTACCGTCCAATTAACAATTAATCAAAACAAAAATGCCACCAAAAAGTCGATAGAGCAAAAAAGTCATCAAAAAGAAAAAAGTCACAAAAAAAAAAATTGCTTATACAAATCTACAAGCGGGAAAAACACGAATCAACCTAAAATAGAAAACTACAAAAAATTGTTTAATAAAAAAAGATATGCGTATTAAAAACACCCATTTTAAACGCATAGATCTTCCGATAGGGATAACTGTAAAACTGTCTGTGTGTTTGCTTTTTTTTCGTGTAATTTGGCTAATCACTATACAAAGACTTACACCAAAATAACGTTAAAATCGCGGAAATTTATTTTCAAAATTCGCTTCCTGTTCGCCAAACTTATGCTATGGACCGCTGTAGGATCACATTTACTCTTCTGGATAATATTCATCCAAATCGAGCCCGTATCGTGAGTACAGAAGAAGCTATCGCAGCTGTAGACGCAATTACTGACAGATGACCCGAATTTATCGATCCGACGCCGTTTTCAGAAACCGCCCACCACTTGAAACATTTTCAGGAAAGATCTTGGCCTAAATCTGTTTAAGGTCGTCGTATATTCGGTAAATAAGCTGCGATTCAACTGGAAATTGAACCAGGGGCCTGATTCTGGCAGTCGTGATCGTGTACTTTCTCGATTCGAAAGAAATTTAATATCTAATTAATTCAGACAATACTGAACGAATCGGAATTATTTTTTCAGTGCTATAAAGCATAAATTTAAGTTTCAAAATACGAAAAAAATAATTCGATTTGACTGAAAGAATTAGAAATAAAATTGTTTTCGAATTGAGAAAGTACTTGATCACGACTGCCAGAATTAGTCCCCAGATTTTTATCATCAAATCATCTTCAGTGATGAGGCTCATTTCTTGCTAAACAAGCAGAAAAAAATCACTGTTTGATGCGGTCTACATGCAGAAAGCGTCATCGTCCCATTTGCCTTTTTATCCGAAAGTACTGGCAATTTAAGCGTGCATAGCAAACGCTACAGGAAAAAGGAGGAGAAATGGTTCCAACAAGACGGCGCAACACGTCATAGAGCGCGTGAAAAAATCACTTTGTTAAGACAAACGTTTGGTGACCGCAAAGCAGTGTTTGCAAATAAACATTAAATATCGCTCCGATGTGTTCGGTGCGGCAGATTTGTGCAAAACGCAAACGCTAATAATGTTTGAGTAGTAAATCATTAACAAAAAAAACGTTGCTCTGTTTGCAATCTTCGAACACAAAAGTAATTCTGTACTTATCCAACTCAACAAAAAGGTGAGAAAATTTAATTGCGTTATGTTTTTTTTTTTAATCACAAACTACGTTGCGTTCGGTTCAGCTTATTAAAAAACCAAAAATTAAAAAATAAAATAATAATAAAAAAACAACAAATATAAACAATTCACACACAAGCTGTTCGTGATGCAGTCGTTGCTAAAATTTGTTTGTTTGTTCATTTCTCTATCAATATAAAAAAGAAACACTATAGAACATTAAAATATAATTTTTGTCTGCAGTATCACTACTGTTCTGTTTTTCAACGAAGAACAGAACACTATATAATGTTAGTTACTTTGTTGATAATAGTAACGAACGGTATTAAGGTTTGTGTTCGTCTACACAAACACTAAACAACAATATATCGTTTCTGGTTGCGTGAACCGTACGCGAGATAATGTTCTATTGATTTTCGAACACTGATCAAAAGTCTTTAGTTCAGTTCAATTTAGCTAATTTTGGCTGTTTAGTTTTATTTTTTTTATTTATTTGTCTCAAAAATTTGTTGAATTCATAAAAAAAAATTCATTGCAAAACATGTGCAGGCAATTAAAATTAATTGCTTTCTTTTATCATGTAAAACAGTTAAAAAAATGTAGATTGAAAACATTAAAAAGGGGTGAATCATTTGGAGGAAATTGCAAAGAAATCATAATATGGAATCTATTTAGAAAAAGATATTCGCAAAAACATTTTAAAACCGCAAAATAATCTTTAAGTTTATTGTATTATCGTGGCAAATCCAAGTTTTTTTTTTTTGAAAAATATCAAAAATTTTTTTTCGAAATTTTGAAATTTCAATAAACCGATTCTAAAACCTTTTTTTTTGTTAAGATATTGTTTTCCCTGAATCAAAAATATAACACTGAATTATGAGTAAAAACTTCCCAGAAGTTTTCTCCCTTTTTCCATCCCTACATTTAATAATGGGAGATAGAAAAATAACTCCCGGGGAATTTTTCTTCATAATTTCAAATTCCTCAGTTTTGGCAATTCTTAGATTCTTGTAATTCTTTAAATAACCATCATCCTAATTCAACACCCTGTAAAAAATTTGTTTTCCATATTTTTTTTTATTTTCATGTTTTTTGAACAAAATTTCAAAAAAGTAAATTGCAACTGTTTTAAAAAATGTTTATTACAATATTTAAAATTAAAACAATTATTTTGCAACTATTCAACACAACAAAAATAGATCTCAAAACTAATAATTAATTTATATAACGCAAAATTTTTGTAAAATCATTTGTTGTTTGGAAAAAAATTTACAAAAAAACTAGTAAATATTTTGTAATTGCATAAAAAACATATTTTTGTTTAATTTTTCAATGGAATTGTAATTTATTTTAGTGATTTGCACAACAATTTTAATAGACCTGTTTCAACAGCAGCCATTTGGAACTGCAATGAATTCCAGTAGAAATTCAGTTTCAGTAAATGGGATCTTTTCGATTTCTAAAACAGTTTGAAAAAATTAATTCTTACAAAAAACTGTTTAAATTTAAGGTATTAATATGTTTTTATTTATTTTGATTAACACTAGGCAACGAATTTGGGTTTACACCTGACGCCGCTCAAAGGCTAATAAAAGGATAGAACTAGAAAAAAATTTAATTTCATGCTCGTTAAGAAAACATATTTTTCTATGTGGCAACCTAAAAAAAAAAAAAAAAACTTTTTAATGTACATTTTTTAAACATATTTGGCGGATTCACAAGGTGTCATAAAATCATAAGTCTTAAAATAATAACATGAAAAAATACGACTGTCGTAAACAACCCCTCATAATTCAGTGTGCTCTTTTGAATTTAAATCAGCTGAATTAAAACAAATATAAAAAATAAATATTGACCTAAAATAAAAATATTTTTTAATTCAAATCAAATCACAAATAAATTTTATTCTGTTTGTTTACCAAACAGCAGAGTCCTTAGCCGATCTAATTTGATGTAGGTGGTTCTTTCTCGAAGAGTCAGCGACTTATCGCACACAAATTTCATCTTATTGCTAGTCAGAGATGGTTCGATAAAACTAGCTGTGGGGAATCTTGTAAATCTGGCCCATTATACATGGAAAAAAGGACTCGGCGGGCTTTAAATTTCACCTCAGGGGCTTAATTGCGATTATAACTGGCTATTGCCCTATTGGGAAACACACCTAGAGGGCTCCCTTATAAGAACCTGTACAGAAGTTAAAATGTCGAGAAACAAGAGGAGTGAACGTAACATCGTCTTTGTTATTGCCCGGCATTCAGAGACCTGAAGGACCAACCAGAATGTGAAAAACGTGCTTAAGCAAATGAGCGAATGCATGCAAATCATTTATATCAAATTATAATGAACTTAAGGATACTTTTTGTTAAGAATTATGATTAGCAAAATGCGAAACTAATCGCTCATTCTGTACGAAATCAAATGTTTTTATTTTGTTTTTGTTTCTTTAAATATATTTGAGAGGCTTTTCGTTTAAATTTGAGAGTAGCTTAAGTTTGCTTATACACATTCTGGTTGGCCCTTAATACATAAACTGTGAGGACAAAACTATTGTTAAAGAGAAGAAAAAAACTATCCAAGAAAAATTTTGAAGCAAATTAGGGCTAATAGTGGATGTACCGAAGACTGGATTTGGAAATGGAAACGATGGTAACACCAGCAGAATCCTGAATTAGCTGCAGAAATAACTGGAAGTGCATTTGATTTAACTACGTCCAGAGAAAAAACATGTTTAAATATGGTCACCTTCAACAAATCTATTTTTAAAGAAAATTTTAAACATCTTATGATTCATTTGACGATATTATTGTCACCTTCAACCATAATATGGTTGAATTAGTCCGCCATCAAAAAGTCACAACCATATTATGGTTGCCTCCGAACATGTTATGTTCAAAAAATAACTAAAACATGTTTAACACTTATAATAGCATGGTTGATTTTGCATGGTTGCTCTTGGAATTTAAATTACTATTGTTAATTTTAAAACAAATTATTGTTATATTTAATCAAAACATGTTTAGAGGCAACCATAATATGGTTGTGACTTCTTGATGGAGGACTAATTCAACCATAATATGGTTGAAGGTGACAATAATATGGTTATGTTAACCATAATATGATTAAAATTTTCTTTAAAAATAGTTTTGTTGGAGGCGACCATATTTAAACATGTTTGTTATCTGCGTGTACCGAATCAAAGTTATTATTGGAATAATTACAAGTGTTTACAAAAGTCTTTTGCACGAGTTGAAAATTTTGTGGAAATTGACAAAAAAAATTATTTTTAAAGGGCATTTCGCGGTGTGGGTTTGGAGGGATACCTCCCATAACAGTTCAAAAATGTAATTCTTATGGTATTAAAGCGTTAGTAATCTATTTCTTTTAATATATGGATTTTTTTTTTAAACATGATTTAATATAACCGCCCACAAAATGGAGCGGGGACAAAAGGAGTAATTTTACGATCTCCTGGGTCCAATTTTAGGTTTTTTAACTTTCGCCGACGTTCAAAGTTGCATTTGCTAAACAAAAGTATGGGAAATCTTAAAAAAATTCAATTTTTAAGAGGTTGGTGGATAAGTTCTGCTAGAGGTAACTTTTTCCTCCTTTGTCCGATTTTATTTATTTTTGAGTTTTACCTGTCTAGGACCAGAACACATATTTCTGCCAAGTTAGATCGATCTAGGGGCACAATACTTTTAATAGTTAAAAGTCAATTAGATTCTATATATGTAGTGAGATCTATCAAATAGTTTTAAAATATTGAAGCAAAAACATTAAAAAAAGTTTAGCTTGTACCTTAAATATAAAAATTTGCTCTGCCATCTAAACTTCAAGGCAAATTAAATTTAAAATTCCAAAAATATTTAAAACCTCCTTGAAATGTATTTTATCTGTTAAGCCCTTAAACAAACAAAAACAAAACTCCTTTCACCTTAAGTGAACACCCCAATTTATGCAACATTAAAACGTAATTTAAATTGTACAACACAATTGCTGAGACTTGTTAAGTCACAATATTTCTAAAGCCTCAAACATAAAGAATTTATAAAGCAAAATTACAAAAAGAAGGTATTTATTTGCTGGCTGGCTGGGTGACTGACTGACAATGCCACTAAACAATCAGTCAAAAAATTTATAAAAACCACTAAACAACCAACTAAACCGTTCATGCAACTAATCAACCATTTTTTTTTTATTTACTCAACAAACAAACACACAACCAGCCAGGCATATTTAAGCAGCCAACAACTTACTCAGTCAGTCAGTCCGTCCGTCCGTTGTTCAATTTAGCCAACCATAAGCGACAGCGACACAGTGCTGAGTATTTAGAAAAAAATGCCGAATTAATACCAGTCGTACTTGCAAAAAAATGAAAAAAAAAATTAATATCCTGTTACAAAACACTGAAAACCGTATAGTGGGAAAGAACTTGACCCTAGAACTTATCAATACTATTACGTATACTCTGGTGTATACTGAACATTTTGCTATAATGGTTATTGGCGTTTTATATGTACATATAAATATAAACGAAATACCAACATTTTATTAGTGCGGTTAAGGCTGTTTTACCGCTCGCTCTTCCCATCTTTCTTCCTTTTTTTTTCAAA
Source organism: Pollenia labialis (assembly GCA_949318255.1). NCBI lineage: Eukaryota > Metazoa > Arthropoda > Insecta > Diptera > Polleniidae > Pollenia > Pollenia labialis. Next base: position 31,925,009 of record OX439143.1, on the reverse strand, counting down.
ACCAAGTCGTAGACATAAATTACACTTGAAGAAAAAACTTTCAAGTGCCTTTAAAATTGCGCACGATAAATTCTTTGATATAAATTTTTGAATAAACAATTAAAATATGATAAAAGTCCGAACTAAGTTTGGGGTCTTTAACGCCCCAATGTTCTTGAAAGACTTGTAAAACTGTATGGATATTTGAATATATTTAAATACGATACAGTATTCATCGCTTGTATGCACATTAATTAGAAGCATTTAACTCTTATTTGGATCCCAACTTGTGCAATTATAGTTTGGTATATAAAAAAAAGCCGAAATTGTTTTGTGTAACAGCAATATGATACAAATTAAATAAATTGATTTCAAAGAGATTTACTCTCGGGGAATTTTCATTCATAATTGGGTTGATAATACAAGGAAACAAAATTGAATTATTTTTGTGGGGCCTGGAACGTTATTGCAAATGTTTACTTATTTGAGGTCGCTGATTTCAAATTTTAGCTTTGAAAAATAATCAAATTCCTGGAAATCACAAAAAAATGCTGAGTAATAATTGTTTACTTAAAAAAAAAAAATTTATAATTTTGTAATCTATAAAATCACGAAAAATCCAAAACGGGAAAAAGTTAAAGTCTTATTACTTTTATTAAAGTCACATAACCTTTTTACAAAATGAGACATTTGTTATCGCGTTTTTATTTTTTATGAATTTTTAAAAAACAAAAAATTTGCTTTTTTTCAAAATGTTCCTTTTTTCCTTTAAAAATTTAACCATATCTCTGAAACTACATGGTGAATTTAAAAACAATGTAAACACGGCTTAACGATAATATTGTTGCCGAGTTTCGGATTTTTTAACTGAATATGGTCAACCGTTTTCAAGTTATTCCAATATATGTAGTAAGAGTGCATCGAGAAAATGGAGATTTGATTTGAAATTAGTAAAACTTTGCAATAAAGTTCCAGGTCGCAAAATGACTGTTTCCCCGTGTAATTTCCATCATCATGTTGCTGCAGCAGCGAGAAAACTATCTAAAAACAGCAAGTTTAAGTTTTTCAATTTATTTTCAAAAATTCAGTACATATTTTTTAATTGAAAGTACAGTAGTTCCCGCTTAAATGCGTTTCCCGTTTTAATGCGCAAAAACTTTTGGGAACAAAACTCTACCTAGATTTTCTATTACAATATTTTCATTCTAATAGCCTCTACCGCTTAACTGGACAACTTTTCAGATACAAATTAAAATATATGTATCGGAGAAAATCACTGGCTTAAGTGCCTGAAAAATTAAAACGTCAATTGCGCATTTATCCGAGGTTTCGCTTGAATAATTTCCTGCTGCAATATCTTTAAAACGGTACAATTTTATATGTGCGGGGATAACTGTATCACAAATAGTCTTAACCGTTTAAGGCCTGAAAGCATAAGCAATAAATCCCAGAATAAAGCTGTAACCAATGACTTTTTTCGTTACAAAACTATTTTTACTTTGTTCTAAATAAAAATTAAACAAAATATATAAAATGGCGACTTTTTTCAATTTTTGGCGTATTTTAGGGATACGGAACAAACTTATTTATTTAGGATTTACCTATAAACAATATTTTTAATAATTTAAAAAATATGTATTTTATTGGCGAACAAGTTCAAAATCAATCTGACAACCCTGGGCCCATGTTGCCCATCTAATATTGGAAAAAAGTATATCGCGACCTAAGGACAACAAGGTTCTATTTTACATGTATTTAAGGTGCAAATGGAATCTTGTTGTTCTTAGGTCGCGATCAAGGCGAACCGTCCTGGTATACCGTCCTAGTAGTTCTGGGGAATCTTAACTTAATTCTATACATTTTTCTTAATTTTATGAAATTTAAAATTTTTTTAATTTTATTAAATTTAAAAACACACAATTTAAACCAAAAATAAAATGAAGTATTTGTTTGAATCGTTTACTAGAGTGTTGTATTATTTTTGACACAACGTTAAAATATTTAACAGTGTTGTAAACGTTTTTAAAATAATATCACCTTGTATGAATTCGCCTTGGTCGCGATATATTGATTTTTCCCATTTGACAGCACATTCAAAATAAAATAACTAAAATTTAATAATTTTTTTTTTCTCTGAAAAATAAAAAAAACACTTTAAAATTAATATTACATTTTGTCTCAACAATTTCTCTGAGTGCATCTTACCCTCAACTATTTACCTTTATGCTCATAACAATAGCAAGGTAAGAACTAACTAACGGACCCAATGAAATGAACTGAACTTAACTGATTTGAGTGGCTGGATGGCTGGTCGACTTTGTTGTCCAAGTGGTGGCGATTTTGGTTTACTGGCGAAAAAAACCTTATGGGTGCCTAAGTAAATTAACAATGTTGAAAGTAAATATAATGCACATACATACATACATACATGCATGCATTATACACAGTACATTACAAATACAAACATGTAGTAATACATTTATATGTAAAAGAATTGTAATGACCTTCACCGACACTCACTCACTCAAAAAAACAGTTCGTTCTTACATTTACAACATGAGAATTAACAGATACAAATAAACACACAACTTACTCGTAAGTTCAATTGTGTTTGTTGACTTATATATTTTACTATATATTAGTCTTGTTGTTATTGTTTTGTGTAATATAAAATAAACAGCAACAACAAGTGTGCTTTTTGTTTGAAACACATAACGAATACCAATAGATCTGCAAACTATCGCACATACAGAGGAACAAACAAACAAGCACACAAATATTTTCTACAAATAGTAATAACAACAACAACAGCAACAGTGACGAAGGTCAGTTAGTAAGTCACTCAGTCATTCAGTTAGTAAGACAAACAACAATACATTTACAAAAACATTTGTAAAAAGCATGTAGAGAAGTGAACTTATACAAAAACGACAAAAACAACAACAACAACAATAAAACACAATCCAATTGAATATTCAATGTAATGCAATTGCTTGTTTTTGTTGCATTTTATTTACATTTATTGTAAAAAAAGAAAGAAAACAAAAACAACAAAAATAGCAAAACTCAACAAGAGCATTATCAATTATAGCAATAACAACAACGACAACATTAACTTCTCCTTGATATAAACTTAGAGCAAACTAATTGTTGTGGATTTTGTTTACTATAATATGCAGTTGTTTTCTACGCAATAGGTCCGTTTAAGAGAAGAGCAATACAAATAGTTTGAAAATATTGCCAGATTTATTAAATTGAGAAAAGAATTTAATAAAAATTTTAGGATTTTAAAATAGTCTAGATAAATACATTAATAAAAAGGCTTACTAATCGAAGAACATTTCCTAGAAATACCCGGGAAAACCATTCGCCATGTTCGACAATATGCTCGCTAATCGATGTCGTTTTCAGAAAAATGCTAGAAAGATGCGAAAAAAAATGGTAGCAAATCAGCGATATTTAATACAAAATGCAGGGCTGTGGAGTCGGAGTTGAGGTTTTTGTGCCGAAGTCGGAGTCGAAGTACCCACAAAAACTCGCGACTCCGGCTCCAAAGATTTTCGGCATAAACAATTAAAAAAAAAAATTTTTCTGCTTTTATTATGTGCTGTTTCCAAATGACAGGCGATGGACCAGTGCTTTTCATATAAATTTTACTACATAATCAATCGCCTGTCATTTGGAAACAGCACATTAATGTTTGCGTACGGTAATTTCTTCTCAAAAACACTAATTTTTAGAAAGCCATACGGTAATGAAAAAATAAAAGTTAACATCACTGAGTCTCGCCATTTCTGTTGCGGGCCGGTTGAACACGCGAGGTTTCCGACTAGCTTCCTCTATTTTTTTATTTCTCTATTGTGACTCTCAGGTGGTTCCAACCCTTCTCGCCTGCCGCGTACCCGAACACGAAAAAAAATAAAAATAAACACATCAAAACTGAAACTACAACAACATATTTCCACAAACACACGAATCATCACGATGAGACAGATGTTGGTCTCATTATTTGCCCTCCCAACCTAGCCAAAAAAAAACGTCCAAAACATTTAAATTTTTGACCCCAAAATCCACCTGACCCTACTTTTACTTACAGTCTCATGTATGTACATACATTTAGCATCAAGATTATAGTAGGAGTCGGAGTCGTGAGTCGGAGTCGCACTTAACAAATTTTAGCGTTTGGAGTCGGAGTCGGAGTTAGTACTTTTTTCGGACGATTCCACAGCCCTGACAATATGTTCAATGTAATAAAGTAGTGGCCACATCTCTGAAAATTTTTTAAAATATATTCGTAAAGCCCGTACACTCAAAAGAAAAATCAATCCATCCGTACTCAAATCAATCCGAAGCGGTATTAATAGTACGTTGAGTTCGGATTTTCTTGAATCAAGCTTAGAAAGATTGATTTAAGAACGGATTTTCAATCGCATTATACTTAAATTATCCATATTCAATCCCGATTTCGTGCTTGAAATAATCCGAAAATGAGATTGATTTAAGTTAAACTAGGATTGAATCAATTTCAAAATGCCCTTGATTCAAGAATTAAAAAGTTGATTTCATACCAAATTAGAAAGAAAAAATATCATGATTGATTTACTTACTCGTATTACACCTTACAGAATAATAAATCACCAACATCATGTCCGATATGGGTTTTACTTTCGAAATCTTATGAACTTATGAACCAAAAATATGAACTAAATGAGAAGCATGAGTTCAAATTTACTTTTTAACCCATCGTGGTATAATGAGTCCGGCCAGACCTTTTTTTATAAAAAAAAGAAAAATTCCCGTGTTATTTTTGTTGAAAAGATTTAGTTAAATAGAACATCAATTCAAAATCAAAGTATAATGATGACGAAACCCATATCGGGCCATTCTGCTGGTGTCATTAGATTTTGAGTTCTTCTGTAAACAAAGGGAAAAACCAAACATAAACCATTTGTTACAAGAATATAAAGAATTATATTCTCTCTAGTGTCATTACATTTCGAGTCTTGGCTCTAATATGATGGCGACCTTTAAGACCATCCATTAAATCCAATCCTCCCAAATGCCGGTTATATTCATGTATGATTTGTGGACAGGCTACCTCTACAACTTTCTTCGCTTTACGATCATATTGCTGGGTCTTGGCTGGATTTTGTTTTGGTATCGTTCTTTCAAGCGGTTGAATGCCCACATAAGTTGAAGCTAAACGGGCAGTTTAGTATCTTTCCACAAAACTGTGCTTATGTCAACTCCAAATGAGGAGCCAACATATTCAACTGCATAACCTCTTTCTTTTATTTTTACTTTATTATCCAATGGAAGCATACAGTTCGGAATTCGAATGCCACGAATCGTTCCTAGGGCATAAATTCCTCTAGCTCGTAAATAAACTAACAAAGGGATGTGTAAAAGTTGTCAAAGTAGATTATTTGATGAATAAATTTAGGAATTGTTTGCGATAAACGTTCGACGACGATTTGTTCGTCAAGACACAAACGAGAAGTTTTTGGAACAGAATCAAATCGCAAGTTTGTTTTATCTCTCTCTCTCTCTCTCTGGTTCCGCGGGTAAGTGTTTACATTATTCTTAAATAAATGCATAATTCTCTGCAGTTTCTTCTCACTATTATTTCACACTCAAACCAATTCTACATGAAATTCACGTTGTTTCAACTTTAAATAACTTTCATTCAACGTGATAGTGTTATATCAATATGAATGTTAATGTTTTGCGTTAACTATACTTAAATGTTAAATTAACATTAGTAACAGTTATTTTAAAACAACATAATCATGGCGAATTTATTTTTCAGGTGGCTTTGAAAGCACAGCTGTGCTACTTTTTTTTTTTTTTAAATTAGAGAGAGGAATGTCAAAAGTTACTTGTGTATTTGACATATTGATCAACAAAAGCAGCAAATAAAACACAATGTTGTGTTTTTGGTGTTGTTACTTGTTGAAGTATCGCCACCACCGTTTACATGAATTCGCCTTGAAAAAAATGTTGTTCGCAAGTTATTGTAAAATCACGTTAAATTAACAAGTAACAATGAAGCAAAATCACTCTGATGACAATTTGGCCAAGTGATGTTGAGGCTGACATCACAATGATGAAAAGCGTCATGAGGTCAAAAACTAAGATATTTGTCATAGTACTGATGTTAAAATACATCGGCGTTACGACTCCTTTTCTATCAGTGTATAGGAAATATGTTTTTGAAGGCACTGGAATAGGGTATCAGATAGTCGGGCTTGGTTGATTATTATTTCTTACATGTTTGATGTAAATTTTGTTTGAATATTTGTAAACATTCTTCGAGCACTTTGCTTTGAATTGTGCATTTTTATTATTAAAACTTGTGGTCGATTTTAATTTCCTTGCTTTCATTCAAATGGAATCGTAATTATCCTATGATTTTGAAGTATCTGCAAAAGCTTAACACAAATATTAATTCAATAATATTCAAATTCTTATAAATTTAATAAAACTTTTAAAGCATTTCCCATCATTTATTCTTGTTAACAATCTGGCATCATTTTCTTGACCTATCCTCTTTAAACGTTCGTTGTCTTATTGTGGTCAAGGCAAAGGCTTTTCATTGTTAGTGTTAACTGCTTGAAATGCCAACAATTTGAAAGCAACACTTTGTTAACCAAACGGCAATCGGATCGACCTGTCAAAATCAGCTGATCTTTTACCGCCATTTTGTACATCAATATTCCTTGATTGTGGTTATTGCTGAATGTTTGGTGTTGTTTACATTATTATTGCAAAGAGCTTATTACCCATCAGCGGTAAAAGATTCAGAAAAGTAACTTAATCAGTCAGTTATTCAATTATTACAATAAGATGCATCAAAAGTCACTTTTAGCTTCGCAAATTTAATGAACAGACAGACAACAACACAAACCCAGAGGCAAAAAAAAAACGAACAGTTAGAAAAATAAATGAGTGAGTGAATAATGTAGTGAGTGTAAATGGGAGTGAGCGAATTAGGGAGGAATGATTAAATGCATTGTGCATACACTATTGATTTTGTATTGTTTATGTTCTTTTTTTTTAATGGCCTTGATTATTTTTATTTTTTTTTTTTATTATTGTTTGCTGTTATTGATTTTGTTGTTGTATTTGGGTTTTTTTTCATAACATTCTTGAAACAAACGTCATTAGGTGTTGTTTTTTTTTTGATATACATAAGTACGTAGCTACAACAAAAACATCTAAAACCAACCATATTATTGTGGATTTTACCAAATATTGTGCGAATTTAATTTCAAATTTAGTTTTCAAGTCATTTGTTTATATTGTTTTTGTTCTTCTTTTATATAAATAGTTATTGTTATTTTTGTTATCTGTGTTTGTTTGTACGTGTTTAATTTATTTGTTTATATTTTCTTTTTAACTTATCTTGACTTTTGTTTAACACTTATTTATGTTTTCAAAACGTTTTTAGAATATTATTGTAGGAATTAATTTCAATTGTTATTTAATTATTCTAGAGCGATATTTGGAATATGGAGTAAAATTGTTAATGTAAATGTTTGGCGGCAAAATTTACGTTGCATATTTAAAAAGTAGAGATGAAACAAGTTTTTTTTCGAAATTATATCGTTAGTCTCATGTAGAAAGGCTCTAACTCCCAAACAAATTTCAGTTTTATAGGAGAAGGTAAAAACAAAAAAGCCCTATTCACAATCACGTGCATTTCAGATTGCAAATTTATGCAATAAATGTAAATATTTTTGTATCAATTGTTTGCAAAGCTTGTTGCAAAACACGAATTTCAAAGCTACTTTATGATTGGCTCACTAAGGCCCAGGATAGACTGTGAAACGCTACTGCAACGAAACTGCAACTTCTAGTTATTTTCGAGTTTCATTTGAGGGACGACACATGGTCGCGCCCATTTTGAGACCGGTTTGAAATGCATTGGAAATCAGACTACTTTTTTTGTTATTAAGTCAATATAAGGTTTTTTTTACAGAATGTTACAATATTTTGGTTACCACTATCATAACAGTTGGAACCCATATTCGTGAGAGGGATAGAAAAACATATTTAAAAATGTATAAGTAAAATAAGTTAAATTAATATTTTTATAATTAAATTGTCAAATAATGTCAATTTGGCCTATATTGGCTTACGATTATATGTGAATAAATAAATAAAATAAATAAATAGAAACTGGGAATTATTTCCTTTCATAGGTTACTTTATTATATTCAATAAATTCGAAAAAATAAAAAATGTTGAATAAAATAAATAAATAAAAACAGTTGCATTGCAACCGGCGTGCAGAAAACTCGTGTTTGCGTTTCATCTGTTCTCAAAGAAAATCGAAATGATTGTGATAATTTCATTACATTCTGGTACAACTTGGGTTGCAGGGTGTGTAGAAAACGATTGCAACTGGTTTCAAAACAATAAATTTTAAAGGGTTTCGTTGCAGCTGCGTTTTACCGTCTGTTCTGGGCCTTAGAGTCAAATTTAAGCTTGCAATTAAGTATTGCATACGTCAAGTAAATATAAACTATTGGTTTTAAGTGTTGCATATTATAAAAAGAGTAGCTGGGTATTACTGTATTTGCAAATGCAACGATGCAACGCCATTTGTACAAAATTGTGAATAGGGCTAATAGAAACTATATGTATCAAAATGCAAAATTCTTTGCAAAACCGTTATTTTTGAAAATTTTGCATTACATTTTTTAGCAGAGGTGTATTTGTTCGAAATCTATTGGAATCACTTTAATACTCAATTTCGAAACCAATCCAGTTGGGACATTTCTACATGAGGCGAACGATATAAAAAATGACAAGTCAATTTTTATATATGTATACATAAATACTTTAATCCTAATCAGGACAAAAATATGTTAGACTTAGATTTTATGCATCACAGTCATTGAAGAGTTATTAACCCCAGGTCTATACCAAAGATAAATATTTCAGTAATTTGGCAATAACGTCGGCAAAATAACAAAGCAATATTTCGTATTACTCAGCTTGCGTTTAAGGCATTATGTTAACTCATAATATGAAAAAAATTAAGGAAGAAGATGCCATTATTGTTATTATAAATTTAACTTATTCGTTCTTCATCAGAAGAAACTTTAAACGACAATTTCGTCGGGGTCATATTAAGTTGTAATTTTAATTTTTTTAATTTGTAATAATAATTTGATGTTTGACTATTAAGTCAAAAAATATGGTGAACTTTAGCCTGAAAGACAAAAAAAAAAACAGAAAAATTTGCTTAAGACTTGAAGAAGAGTTCTTAACAAAAAATTATGAAAAACAAAAGTAAGGAAGAGCGTGTATCTCTATTAAAACAGATAATCGTTAACAACAACAACAAATTTCGATACACCAAGTAAAAATACCATTCGGTTTAAAGATTGATGTTTGACTATTGACTGCCAGCCGCCGTCAGCTGATAGAAATTGTGCTACTGTGAATAAACAAAAGCAGTAAAATTCACAATAATGCTTATTTCTTAAAGTGAATTAAATGTTAACTTATATCAACAACATTTATTCAGAAAATTTAGTTAATATAATAATCAGCCCTATTACGGCTCTTGATGTCGAAAACTACACTGTAGTAGCTTAAAGTAACACACAATCGGGAACCGCAATAAGGCTAAATGTAGGTTTACTGATGCATATTTAATTATTTGTTTAATTAATATGACAAATTTTTTTATTCAAAAGCAATATTTGGTTTTTTCTGTGAATACCAAATAAAAATTCGTTCGATCAGCTATTTCGACTACAGTCGAAAATCGAATTTAGTTCTATATTTTTGCCCATATTGCTTCCGATTGTCCCATATTTTCTCAACGCTGGGGAAACCGAACATTTACTGAAATTATTTTGATAATTTGAATTTTTTGTTTTTAATTTAATTTTAAAATTATATTATTTTGTAAATTTTAAATTACAAAAGAGAGGTCTTTAACCTTTTTCATGTTTATTCTTCAGCTTGAGGCTTTTTCATATGGCCCAAATTTCAAACTTAAATTGCTTAAAAATTAGTTCAAGGTTCGGTTGTATTGAATAGGCACTGACAATTTTGCGCTAAAACGTTGACAAAAATATTTAAAAAAAACATGTTATTTATTTTATTTTTATTCTATTTTTTGTCTATTTAATTTCTAATGTTTTTTTATCTATTTATTTTTAATTTAAGATTTTTGAACAAATGGCACTCAAGCTGCGTATTTAGATATTATTTTGGGTTTATTTAGTTGTCGTTCGTTTTTTTTTTGGTTTATGTTGTTTTTTTTTTAGATTTTCTATTTGTTCGTTCAAATTGTTTTAGTCAGTTGGCATATTGGCCGCCTGAATATTTACTTTAGAATTTCTTAATCAGGGAGGTAAAAAATTCATTTGCAAATTCTTGTTAAAAAAAGAAATAATATTTTGAATTTATTTCAAAAGAAGGTAAACATATTAAAGGTTAAACAAAATATTTAAGGAGTTTTAATTTAAAAAAAATTCTTCACCAATGGGAGTAAAATTTATTATAAACAGTTTAGAAAATGTAAAGAGTATGCATAAGCGTTTAAAAAACTGTAGACAAAGTAAAAAAAACTGCCACTTCTTCTACTTCTTTCTTCATTTGCCATTGACAAAAAAAAAACTGTTGCTTTAACTTCAGATTCATTAAATGAAAACAGTCGCTGTCAAACCAACTCAAGAAGTAAAGAGTTGTCCAATTTTTATTTTTGTTTCGACTGCAGTTTTTGAAACCCTGATAGGCATTACGTTACGCAAATATCTGTCAATCTACGTTACGACAAATACTTTTACTACATAAATATTCGTTATGTTTCATAAAAATTATATTTATATAACAAATTTTTAAATAAATTTCTGTAAAAAACGAAATTTGTACTAGAATTTTTTTTCTAAGAAATCCTATTCCCATCTCTGCCGTTGAACGTATTCATTCTTGTTATTTTATTTGAAAATAAAATTTAAATAAAAACTGTTGATAAATTAAATAAAACACATACATACATTTAAATTTATAAAAAAAAACAACAAACTTGTTTTAAATTTTTATCGCAAAAGTGTATCAAAAAAAATTCAATTTTATATTGTGGTAAAGTTAACGTTTTTTAATACCCTGCACTACAGGTGGAAAGGGTTAATTTACGTTTGTCAATCCGTTTGTAATATCTACAATATTGTTCTAAGACCCCATAATATGTATATATATATATACCTATATATATTTTGGATCCTAATGATTAGCGAAGTTGATTTTAGGATGTCCGTTTGTCCGTCTGACCGTTTGTCAGTTGAAATGTGTTTTTCGAAGACCCCATAAATGATGGACACTACTTGGTTGTTATATATTTCTGTCACATCTGTCCCGTTCAATTTGTTATTAAACTTCAACCAGATCGGTCAATTAATGGCTGAGATATGAGGAAAAACCCAAGACGGCCATTCCTTTTTTTTTTTTGCTTTTCGCTTCAATTAAAGTTGTTTCTAAAACAATAATGTACAGACTTAACTCAAAAACTCTTTATATAAAACTTCAACAAAACTGAGGATATCTGCAAACTTCATATTTGCAGAGACGTGATACATTAAGTAATGTGTTTTAAGCGAAAAAATTGTTTTTTTTAGATCTCTTTGATAATGTGAGTTAGTGGTTGAGTGGTCGAAGACGGTGTATGACGTTGGGTAAAGGGCTTTAAAGATTCGGCTCAAACGAATTGTTTTTGTTTATTTTATTAAATTAAATTAAATTAAATTTTAAAGAACCAGATAGTGAGCTTCATTACTAACCACAAACCAGCCATCGAGAATGTTTTGGAAATTTAAAAAAAAGAAGTGGAAAATATCCAAGTTAATAATAAACATTTTAAGACAAATTATGTAACATTCTTAAAATAAAAATTGGATTTTTAGGATAGAACTGGCTTTTGCAAAAAGCTTTCAATTATTAATTCATCAATTCTTCAATAAAAATCTTTTAATTAAAAGATAAGACATTTAGGGCCTATTCCACCAATTTTATTTAAATATCAATCTACATATTTTTAAAACTCGTTTTATATTTCAAATAAAAATAAAATTATATGAAAAACAATATTTGAACATGAATTGATATTTAAATATAATCGGTGGAATAGACTCTTAGGCTCGATTCACCCATGCGTTCCGAACAATATTTTTGTCCGGACAAAATTTTTTTTATATTGAGTTTGCTAGCTGTGCTGTCATTTAGTATAATTGTTTACATCTGCAAGCCATACGGTAGCTTTGTTTTTCCGGACAAATTTTCCGAATTGGTTCAAACGTTCTGCAGAAGACTCTCAGTAAAAAAATTATTCGCCGGACAAAAATATTGTTCGCCACCTTTAACTATTATTGAATTTTTTTTCCCTGAGCCTATGATATATAATTTTGTGTTTTATTGTTTGGTATTGGTCTCATTTGAAAGCGACACATCTCATGACGTCAGGAACGTGTTGGTCAACCTTGCAAACGCGCGTTGGTCGTCCCTACCTCTTGTTATGTGTAGTTGTTTTTTACCTGTTCCCTTTACCTTTACATATGTTGTTAGTTCGTCTACTTTACCATGATGTTGAGTTTACTGAAAAAAGACAAGTAACAACAGTGTTGCCAATTTAAATGGCTAGATTTAGACATTTTTCACCCGATTAAGCCATTAGCCATTTTTTTATAGCTATTTTTCAACTTGTTGAGCCATAAATTTTTTTTTGCCGTTTTTCTTTTAAAAGAATAATTTTTATTTTATTATTAAAACTTATCAAGTAAACTAAACATTTTTAATATTTTCAAATGTTGAAAATCGGTATAAACAATGATGATGAATTAAAGGAACAGTATTCCAATGTTAAATTTATAAAATGGGTCAACAAAAACATCGGTGTTTCTTTCCGGTTGCAAGTATTTCAATAAAGAGATGCAGGCGGCAACAATTTTTTTTGAGAAATATCTGAATTGACTATAAAGTTGCTCTCACTTCCATGGTCGAATGCTGAAGTAGAGAGGGTTTACGTGCTGAGTCAAATTAACGATGTTTCTCCGGCTGAATGGCTTTCCATGTCAACCTTGTGCGCAAAGTACAGGTCGCAGTTTTGGAGATTATTGGATAAAATAAGGTACAAAGGTTCTAATGGGGTGTAGTGTATCATATAGACTATACTTTCATTCTTGTTTTTTATTGTAGATCTGGACTCAACAGGTTGGGTAAATGTTGCCGTGATTATGATTTACCTTCAACTTATTTAAAACTAATAGGCACGAGTGATTCCTTTGAGATTAACAATAACCATGAATCAAAAAAACAAGATTACGCTCTCAGCCGTACAAAAAAATTTCTACTGCGCATCTACGTCATCATAGAATAAAAATGAGTGTTTGTTGTAAAAAATACATACACAAATTCTATTTCTTTCTCACACAAAAAATAACGTTAATTCTTATTTAACAAATTGATATTAACTTACAATTTCATTTAAACAACTTTAAATGAATTATTTCTGTTTTGTTATTGAATTTTAATGTGTTTTTATATCCAAAAAATTTTAGCCATTTTTTGGCCCATTTTTAGACATTTTTAAGCCATTTTTTCCCCGTTAATTTAGCTATTTTTGCTCACCAAGTTTTGGCCACACTGAGTATCAGTTAAATGAACAGCGAAAAAGGGCGTACGTTCACAAATTAAATTCAAAGTTGTCAAGTACCTATTGGAAAACCCAATACAAAATTTAAAAAAAGGAAGATGATTAAACAAATGTTGACATTTAACAATTATAAAGCTAAAAAATAAGTTATCAACAGGGCTTTTAAGAGCACCAGAAATTAATGAAATGACGAAACAACTTTTAAGTGGAAACTCCTTTTACACGTTAAACTGTCTGCTGTTCGAAAATTTCAAGTGACCAAAGCCGCTTTCCGTTATAACTAGAGGAGTAAACCTTTCTGCTCTTCCGAAGACCATCTATGCCAAACAAAATTTTATTAAGCGAAGACTCTTTTTGTCATACCTGCTCGTCCGAAAGCCTGTTATTGCCTTTTTTAATAGTCACCAGAAAAGATGTAATACAAAGTTCATCATTTCGTGTGAAACATTCGTCTATTGAAATCACGCAAACTTTCGAACGATTCAAAAGCAAAGAACAGTATTGATGTCGAAACAGTTTGAAATTTAAATCCAGAGCAATGGGTTCAGTAGGAAAAGAGTTACGACTTCAAATGTGACAAACATATACTAACTGAAGGCAGAATGCACAAATTGTTATGTAATAAAAAATGCCCCGGTCTGGGGAGCATTACGCTTAGGCATTTTGGGCGACCAGAATTGCCATGTCTGGACGATATGTCCAACGGGGGACTGAAATCGATCTCCCTGTTCTGCAGGGAATCGGGTTGGTTTGAGGCTGCAGTGACCTCCGGGGAATAGTCTGGTGGATACTGGATGACTCCTGTCACTGGCTAGGGGTATCACAAAGGGACCGCTATAAGGACCCAAGTGAGTTGTCTTCGTGACGGCTGCCCGTTTAACCTAACCTAACTTATCCTATGTAATTTTGCAAAAAGTCGTTCTATATTACTAGAAATCATACAAGTAAATTTCGTGATGGTCGGTCCATAATTTAACATAGGCCTCATAAAACAGCCGTATCCTTAAATATTTTAATTCCTAGAGGAGGGTATTAAAGATTTGGCACAGCCGAATAAAGCGCCTTAACTTATTTTCTTTTGAGAACTTTGTCATGCTACCTAAAACTTTTAAGCCTTATTTTTTAAAAAAAGGCGAATATTTTTAACGTATTTTACTGCTCTGATACAGTTACATTCACACCACTCCGTTTTTTAATTTATTTGAAAACATTTTAATTTATTTTTGAAAAATGTTTTTAATTCATTTTCATTTAAAAAAGCATTAACACTATTTAACACAAACGTCTACTCAAAAAAAAAAAAAAAAAACCTTTCATTAATGTTTCAAATTATACAGCAACAGCACCAGCAACAACAAAAAAGATGATTAAATAAACATATTTTTAATTATTGTTTATTAACAAGTTTAACAACAACAACAACAACAAACACAATCATTTGAAAAAAAGTATGAATTTCATATTTTTTATTCACGATGTGTGTGTTTTCTTTCCAAAAACATCGTATTTAAAATAGACATGAATTTCTTTTTTTTTTATTTTTTATACAAAATTTTTTTCTTTTTCATTTCGCATTTAATAATGTAAAATAATGCTTTGGTGCTTTTTGTTGTTATTGTAAATATAATTTATTTTATTTGTCTTTATTTCTAATATATTGATGTTTCTATTAATTTTTATTTTTTCGTTCATTTCTTTACAGGTAAGCAACCGCAGTTAGTTGAAAATATGTGCAGACTGACGGACAGACGGAATACCAGACATAGAGATTCACATGTGTGATTGTGAGTGGATAAAAATTAAATGAAGTTTTTTCTTTTGTTTTAAGAAATTAAATTGAAATTGAAAAAAAAGATAGTTAATTAACACGTAATACATTTAAAAATGAATGTTGCAAATGCAATGAACATTACAATTTAAGGGGATAATTAATATATTGGATGTTTTTGCTTAGGGACTCTTAATTCTCGGGCTTCTCGATAAACTACAACATTTTTCATTCCCAGCGAACTTTGAAAATTTATTTGAATAAATTATTCTTAAAAGGGCACGAGTTTTGCAAGGGACACCAAAAGAAAATAAGAATTTTGTTGCAGGGTTGCGGGCCTTCTCTGCAAATAACAGGACTAGTTAGTCCAAACGCGCGTGTAAAATGTAACCCTCAAGGGACTAGGTGTAGTGCAAAAGTAACCCAAACGTATGGAAAACATGGTCTATTTAACATTACGATGTTCTAGGGCAGGACCATATAACCCAGCTTTGGATTACAAAGGAGTAGTCAGTCTTAAAACTACTCCCAAGTCTTTTTAAAACGAAGACATGTCGTCTTACCACAAACACTTTTTAACAATGACATGGTCCATGCTTGCTTAGATCGGACCAGTCCATGGAGTAGTCCATTTAATCAAAATGGATCAGGTGGTCCAATATTATTTGCAGGGTTCGAAAAGGCATTTTTGAATCGATTGTTGGTCGGTAAGTCAAAAGAACATAAATGGCTTTTGACATTTCCTTTCCCATGTAAGAAAAACAAGTCGATCAGCTGTGTTATTAATTCCACCTGTAAAGTGAATTCGCCGTGGAGGTTACCCTTCGATTTTTTTTTTTTTTTGTTTTAATACTTTTGTGCCACTTTTGGTACTCCCCTGTATCTATTGCATTTATATGTAATTTACCGTATTTTCTATGAATTTTTTTTTTAGAAAATTGTGAGTCTGTATCGAAAACCAAGCAATGAAAATAAAACTAAACAAAAATCGGTTAAGATTATTATTGCATGTTTATGGCCAAATAGATAAAAATCTCTCTCAATTTTCAATTGAAAACGCAACACTTTAGTGAATGATAAAAAATAAATAAATAAATAAATTAACGAAACGAACAAATGAATTATATTTTTATTACAGGATATTGTTGTTGACTAACTGGTAATTTTTTTTTAGATATTTCTAATTTTGAAACTGTCGTTTTTCTTTTGTATTTAAAAAATTTCAACAGAAATAATGAAAATAATTGTTGATCATATTGAAAATTGTAAGAAATGAAAAGTTGCAAAACTTTTTTTGATTAAGCAAAGAAGTTATACAATCGAAAATATTTCTCTCTACTTAATAAATTTACATAAAAATACTTAGACGACAGTGAGTAGTTGAATCAAATACAACTCTTAAATGAAAAGAAAAAAAACAACTTCTGGCATAAAACAAAATCACAGGCGAAGATTGTGTCAGCTTGTCTAATTTGCGAGGCTGTCCGTCCGTCTTCCTATCTACCTCTGATGAATTTAGGCAGTAAAGACAATTGTCCGTGTGTCAAGTAACTGTTAATCTTTTGTTTTGTTTTTGTGAGATGGTTCTGGGAAAAGTGGTGTTTTTGATAGGTAGCGTTGCCAATTTTTTGAATAGTAACCCAGTAAAAAATGTGATCCAAAAGGAGCAGGTTTTATGTAGGAATCCATACCTCAAATCGCTTCAAACCTGCTGATAAGATGCCCGATTTTTGTATGGAGTGTTCCCGGTTTGGAGGACTATTTACTGCTGACAATAAGCGCTTTTTTTTATCATGCAAACAAAGCACTCCTAAAGCGCTTTTTTAAGGGATAACTTTATTTCCATATTCTTTGATTTTTTGCTTTTAATTGCTTAAATGCATTGTTTCAATAATTTTCGTAAACCATTATATATTTGTATTTTTTCGCTTTAAAACCTCATCGTTGTCAGCACTAAAATAGCAGCTTTTTTCTATATTTTATTCTTTATCATTTACCGCTATATAAAAGCTCTCTTATTGAAGCGCTCGATTATGCGCTTTTTCTCTAATTTTTTTTTACTGGGAAGCCAGTACCCATGTTTTGCAACCTTGGCGAGAACTTATTGCATCGAATGGAGTATTCGCCGTCATATCCAAATACCAAAATGTTTGATAAGTATTTTGATAAGTGTATTTGGGCCTTTAAAGTTTTCTTAAACAGTTGCATTTCGTTTGATTCAAATATTCGCTTCAAATCTGCGCTCCAATGTCTAACGCTCTCATCTCATTCTATCAAAAAAACATTACCAAACGCAAAACCCTGTTTTGAAAGTGCGAAATTGAAGTTGGACTGTCGTAATCATTGTATACGTTTTTAGTTAAAAAAAAAAATCACTTGGTTTGTTGCGATTTTCGTTTTATTTTCATTTTCATCTTCAATCTTCTTCTATTGCTTTTAGTTGTTCGGTTCGTTTTCATTTTTAATTGCCAAATAAATCACTGACAGCAGCGGCAAAAAACCGTTTTTGTTTCTACTTGTATTTTAAAGATTCACATTCAGTCTAAATGAAAATTCACTTTCACAACTAAATAAATATAGAAACAGCAACAAAAAAAAAAAAAAAAAAAACTTGTTGCAAATGTCTACTTTAAATACCAGCCAACAACTAGTCCATAGTCGTAAGTATATAAAGACAATCAGTCAGTAAGTCAGTTCGTCATTGAATAAGTCTGTTGTTTACACGAAATGTCATTTAACATTTTGTTGTTAACTTGATTTACAGAAGGTGAAGTAGAAGAACATTTTCTAAAAACAAAAAAGCAGATGCAACCACTTCTTTTACGTCTAAACCAGTGATTCTTCTTCTACTTCTTCTAGTTTAACTTGTTCATGTTTTATTAATAACACGCAGGCGCAAATGACTTTTAAAGCCAAACTGGCTCGATAAAGGCTAGATCGTTGGTTGGTTGGTTGGTTGGTTGGTTGGTTGGTTTGTTAGTTGGCTGGTTCGTTGCCTGGCTGGTTTGCTGAAAAGCCAACTGCATGCTGGGTTTGTTGGTCTTAAGTGCATCACAACACATCATTCCTTGTTTTCTGGGCTTCTTTTAAAACTTGTCTTTTATCTTTTGATTCCATCTGGTTTTGTTTGGGTTTTTTTCCATACAATTTGTTTATTTTTAACTAAATAAATTGTTGTTTTGCATTACATTAATTTGTGTGTTGGAAAATGTCAACGTAATATTATTAAACAAACAATTTATGTCTGTAATAATCCGTGCAAAGGTTTTTGGTTTCTTTAAAACGTTATTTTTTAATTTTCGTATCTGCTTGAAGTTTTTCGACAACAACCAATCAACCTCAACACTACAACGACTTACAAAGTTTGCATTTTATTAAAAAAAAAACAAATTTTGTGTTGTCTTGAGATGTTGTTAATATGAAGTTTTTAGTTTGGTTTTTGTAAGGGTCAAGGTGGGGGTTTCTGGCTGTTAAATGAAATGTTAATAAATTTTTTATTTTTGTTTTTTAATTTAACAATACAAATAAAGCGAGGGATGTTCGCTAAGTAGCAGAAGGCTTAAGGCAAAAGAAAATCCATGGAAATTTGTACTTTTTAAAACACTGATTTAACAGGAGCTGTTTGTACGTAAAAGGGAGGTGGAACCAAAACGCACGATGTTAATTGTAAAAAAAACAGATAATTATCCTAATATTTTTTATTATTTATTATTTTATAATTAATATAATAATTGTCTTTATGTGTGAAACAAAATAGTGCCCAAATACTAGCCACGGCTTTGGTGGCATACCTCTATCCGATGGTCCATATTTTCAATGGCTCTAAGACATAATTGAGGTTAAATGTCGTTAGCTCTTAACTTGTTCTTAGCTTATTGACGTACACCTTTTATTTTAAATATCCCCAAAGAAAGAAGTTCAACGGCGTCAAATCACATGATCGTGACGGTCAATTAACTTCGGCACGATGTGAGATAATACGGCCATTGAATTTCTAACGAAAAAGAGCCATTGTTTCGTTGTCTATGTGGTAAGTGACAAAAGTAAAAAAACATTATGAGTAGGGTAACTAAACATGTTTTTCCTTGTGCCACCAATGAAGGCAGTAACAATATACTTATACGTTTTAGAGCTTTTGATGAATTTTGGCATCGATATGTTACTGCATATTTTACCGTTTGCAGCATTTTTTTGCATAATTTAGTTTAAAGAGTTATTTTGCAGCATTTTTTAAATTTTTAGTGCATATTTTGCCTTTTTAAAGCATATTTAGATAATTTTTTTTAGATGGCTGCTTTCGCAGCAAAAAAAAAAAAATTTTGGCCGTCTAGCTGGTTGCCTGTCCATGTTAATTTTTTGCGCAAAGTACAAGTTGCAATATTGTAGATGATAATTTGATAAAATTTGGTAAACACATTTAAACTGTTCTAAGAACGAAGTCTAAGTAAATGGTGAGGATCGGTCTAGAACCGTAAACCATCTTTTATGTTACTATTTAGATTAAATTTGCCCAACAATATTTTGCTGCAAATTAAATAATTTTCGAATCAGTTCACATTTGCCCAAAACTTCCATCTATAAAAACCTTTAACTTTCTTTTAAATTATAACATTAATAAACACTTTAGGGACCGTCCCTAAAATCCCTTTAAGACAAAAAAATCTCATATGGATGTTAATATCTAGATAGTATTCGGCACAAATAACTCTTAATCGAATTTAAATCTCTTAAAATAACTTTATTTTTATGAGCCCATGACTATCCATCGTTTCCAAACAGGTTGCATTCTCGAAAATTCGTCTGTTTTAATTTTAGGATTGTTTTTTTTTTATTAATTGTAACTGTTTTTAAACTAGCAATTTTTTAATTTTTTGGGGCATATTTTTAGCAATATTCAGGGCATATTTTCAAGTTTTTACTGAATATTTAATGCGCATAGAGCATATTTCTGGTCCTGATTATGAGCAATGTGAATACAAATCGCTTATATCAGCGTGTGCTCTTGTAACAAAAACCAAAAACAATTCAAATACTCTATGCTGATATTTCGAACTGATTTTAAAGACAATGGTGCTTAACGGACCCTAAAATGATAAGTTGCAAAGGTTCTTTAACGTCACGATATACGCCAAGTAAAAATTGACTCTGTTCCAAGTAGTTCTTAAGAGACGGGTTTGTTTGCAACTTTTAAAAAATATGTTTGAAGAAGTCTACTGAGTCATATAGACATATGCTTAACCATCAACAAATTAAAACTCATTTAAAATAAATTTGGGAGAATATCTCAAATAATAAATTAATTAAATTCCCATAAGTTTTTAAAACTAAAGTTTTTCAAAAATTCTAAAGTTTTGTTCACACCTATTAAATATTTGACGTCCTACTCGTCGTAACCACTAGTTTTCTGAAAGACTTGTTTGCAGTTTCTTAATAACATTATTCAATTAACATCTTAGGCTTAAGTTTGATAAATTTACTGGTCACGCTTTATTTTTTGGATTTTATCGTCAAAAATTTGTTAGGTCTGAACATACCTTAAGTCATATCTAGGGTATTCATTGGCTATTTGCGATTAACGAATAAACCGGTTAATTTCTGTCGATTAATCGATTAACCAATGTTACAAAATTTGTGTTAGAAATAAATTCTTAAAATACAGTACACAATCAGTAACTAAGGAATTCGGAAATAAATTTTGTGCGCTCAACTTTGCCAGGACGAGTCAAATAGTGGCCTAACAACAGCAGAAGCTCTCGCTAGGAACACAAAGAATCTTTTAACAGAATTTTCCGAAACAATTAGAAGTGTAAACCATTAAAAAACATTAAAACCGCACTGTAATGGCAAAATGGAAGATTTTATATGCTTAGAGAAATCTTGGGAAAAGACTGAGAAATAAGATATTATCGGTTAACCGATTAATAACAAAATTAACCGATTATTAACCGATTAAACCAAAACCTTGGTTAATTGATCGAGCGGTAAACAGATTAAAGCAAAAGCCCGATTAAATGAATACCGTAGTCATAATTATGTATTTTGTTGGTTCCTTACCTTCGTGAATTGTTTTGTTTTTATTCAAATTAACTCGTTTTTACGAAACTAATTAGATTTTTTATTTTTATGTATTCGATTTAAAACCGGTTTTTGAAAAAAGTCGAATAATAGATCTCCCTGGTTTTTAATAACCCTTTAAACAGCAAGTCCACCGAAGAGGAATCCATAGGGGAAAGGGAACCAATACCAAACTGGCCACGTGACAGTGCTAAAGTGAGAGGTACCGGTTCTTGTTTTAAAACTTTATATGAAGGGGACTAGTCAGTTTTAATTGGCGATGTCCTAGGATGGGGTTAATTGGTCAAGCCTGACTATAAGATACCCATCACCACAGTATTTTAAAACATATTAACGGGAGTGCACCCTATTCGGGACCCATGCAGAATCATGGTTATGTGTCCATATAAATATGGATATATCTATTTTTTAAATTTCATTAAAATCGGCTTAATAGTTTCTGAGAGGCAGAAATTGCCCCTATCTCCCCTCGTAGTCCTACGATTCGGCCCATTTTCAATAGGCTTGGCCCTTGTGCCAATAAGAACCTATAAGCTAAATTATCTCCAAAATTGAAACCTGTACCTTGCGCAAAAAGTTACATGGACAGCCAGCCAGCCGGACGAACATCGTTAGATCGACTCAGAAAGTGATTCTGAATCGATCGGTATACTTTAAGGTGGGCCCAATCAATTTTTACCTTAATGCACCACCTGCGTAAATTTGTTTCTTATATTTAATTTCGTGAAATTAATTTAATGTGAAGGTGAATAATTTTTTGGTTTTAATTTATAATGACAATTGGTAATTTTTTGATAAAAAATCCAACAAATTTTTTGTTGTTCTTAAGAAGAAAAAAATTGTTGTAATTTGAATTAAATTAAAAATGTAAATTTTTATTATAATTCTTTGATGACAACCGAGACATAAGTATGTAAATATGTAAGTGCCTTAACCCTAAGGAAACTCTTTGGAAATGGTTGGGGGACTTTTTTTTTGTGCCAAGACTTAATTTTAAAATATTTTAAAGTTGCTGCTTGAGTGACTTCCAATCAAATCTTCATGGATTTATACTTTAAATTCGTCATCTTCACACTCTTTTCGGCTGACCCGGACAGAGCTTGTCTTTCTTGTGATAATTATACCTCTGGGACGCACTAACAATCTTCTTTCGCACGTTTAAAACGATGAAACATATTCGGAATGAACTTCAATGAACAATCGGTGTGCTTCAGCAGCACGTTTTTTTTTTTAATTGAGGGTGCAAAACTTTTTGCAAATGATGCTTTGTAGGCACAAAATTTGACACATTCGAAGAAAGAAAACACTTTGTTGTTTTTATTTTTTTTGATTAATGACGATTTCTTTTTTGAGAAAACTGTTACAAGATTTTGTTTGTCGTGCTGAATTCTCAATTTTTATTCTTAATAAAAAACACTGAAATTTATTTTCAAAGTTTTTCTTGGGATTCAAAAATTAATTAACAAGGTTACTTTCAAATGTGCTAATTTCCCATTTCATACTATTGAGGAACTGAAATTTATTGTTGAAGGGATAAGCTATTCCTATGCGCATTTCACTGGTTGCTTAGGCCAGATCGTCAGGAAACTTCATCCAAAGATTTTAGAAAACCTAAAGATATTATCAAATAAAACCGTTAAGCGAATAAGAATTATAAACCTCAGTTTTACTTGTAACAATATCAAAGCTTAAACAAAAACAACAACAATAAACGGTGAGCTTATATTTTTTTACAGTGCCGACTATAATTGGTTGATTTTTTGTCAACTCTAAATGTATGTAGTTGTAAGTGGGTAAAGAAAAACAAAAATAAAAACAAATTACTTTATTTTATTTTGCCAGTTCAGTTTATTTACTCTGCCACATGCATATTAGTTTTCAAAGTTTTTCTTGGGATTCAAAAATTATTGTTGACGGGATAAGCTATTCTTATGCACCTTTCACTCGTTGCTTAGGCCAGTTCATCAGGAAACTTCATCCAAAGATTTAAGAATAAATTTCAGTGTTTTTATAAAAATAAAAATTGTGAATTAAGCAAAACCAAACAAACAAAATCTTGTTAATTAAAATTTTGCATTTCCAAAAATTACTTTGATAAAAATATGTTACATTATAAACATGTAACACTTTTTAATATTACCTATAATCACCCGAAATGTTACATGTTGTGCAACGTCAATCGAACAAAATTTACAACTTGTTTACACTTTTATCATCGATGTACTTAATTAGCACACTATAAGGGTTAAAAAACACACATTGACACCACTTATAACGTGTAAAAAATTAAAACGATAACTAGAAACACAATCATATTTACTCGCATTTCCATTTTAATGTCTAATAATTGTTATATTTTGTGTTAAAGCCATCTTTTCTCGAACTTATAAGCGGTATAAATCATTCTCAGGGGAAACGTAAATATGCAATTTTTCCTTGTGCAACCAATGTATGTAGAAACAATATCGAGCCCTAACCGCGAACATATGTAAGCGACATAAATTTCAGTTTTCGTTTTTGTTTTATAAATGACTTTATTGGCAACACTTGCATCATCTCCTAAAATGTCATGGTCACATAAGGTACCGTTACGATTTTATAGCAAGAACAATTTTATTGTAAGCGACAAATTTCATACAAAATAAAATAAAAAAGCTCTCTCCTGTGAAAATTGATTTTTGGCGCTTACACTATTTTCGCGGTTAGGGCTCGAAATATTTACCCGTTTTAGAGCTTCTAGTGAATTTTAGCATCGAGTTGTTCGAGGATATTATTGCATATTTTACCCTTAACACCAATTTATTGCATATTTAAGTCAAAATAATATTTTTAAAGCATATTTTTAAGTTTATAGAACACATTTTACCCGTTTGAAGTATATACTGATAATAATTAAATTTTTATTCATTCGCACAATTCTGAAACAAAACCAAATGGATTATATTTTGCGTTATATTTTTAAGTGTATAGTGCATATTTTACCATTCTGACATGTTTTTCATGTGGCATACAAGTTATTAAAGACACATACCATGCATAAATAATACGCCATCTTTTGTAAATCTCCCATATTTTTTTAATTGAATGACATTACAAAAATATTTTTTTTGTATTTGATATTAAAATGTTTTGAACTTTATAGAGATTAGACCAGGTAGAAATGGCAATTCAGTTCGAATCTGACACGTTACGATTAAGATACCATGGAGTACCACTAAACAGAATAACCCGAAATTCTAACGAAGTTAAAAAGGCACTCCATTTCAAGGCCAGAGATATCATACAATTAGTCAAAGATGGCGGATTCTATTTCCCTTAGTCGACTTCTCGCCAGGAAAGGTGTTGTACGTCCTGCTCCTCATTTTCACCACCGAAGTTGTGGCAAAAAGCCAACTCAATAAAAAATTGAGCTTCAAACGAAGCAGGGTTGTAAGGGAGACATGTTAGGGTTTCCCTTACCATCTCGCTGAGGGAAGGCATGCATTTTATATGGTGAGTTTCCACTTTGAAGCAATACATTTTTGACACAAAGGGCGCTTTATTCAACGCATTTAAAAACTGGTGAACGTGTAGCGTTCAGCTTTACACCTTAAATGTTTTTTTTACAGTTTTTTTTAAGTATTCTCCCTAACAAACCTGCTTCGTAGTAAGGAAATGCCGTAGCACTTGAAATGTTATTTTTTCTTTTATGAAACTTGCTAAGAGTTCCTTCACTTACTTCACTGCATCTCTGTATGTCTTATTGCGTAGCGCATAATTGTGCGCTTATTTTTATAAATGTACCATTAGTGCTTCGCAAAATTATAAAAAAAAATTTATTGGGTAGTGTCCGGCTCCCAGATTCTGTGTATGCCTGCCTATAAGACAGTGTTTCTCTTGGTCATCGACAGTAGAGACATTGTTCGCACGTCATCCATGCGGAGTTACAATTACTACTACTACTACTACTACTACTACTAAAGATCGGTTCACGCTATGAAAGTGTTCTTTCAGAAAGTCTGAGTTTATTGGTGAGAGGGGAAGAGAACGAGCAATTCTTCTCTTCCCTTCTAACCAATAAACTCAGACTTACTGAAATAAAATGTTCATAATGGGAATCCAGCCTGTGTCTAGTTTTAGTAAAGACACATCGGTTAATGTCTCCACTAAACATATTAATATTAACTATTACAATATTTACAAGATTTGTATAAGAAAAAAATACATTGCAGTCAAAAAAGACCTTTTAAAATAAATACCCACTAATGACCTCATTACATATGTACTAAACTTTTTCAAAATAGTACTTAATTTTTAAACATTTTTTTTTTCGTTTTTCTTGAATCATTAAAGTCTACTTTATTTTAAATTTTGTCTTGTTAACACTTTAAATTGAATGTCTTTTTCGCCATTTAATATTTTTAATTTAAATACATTTTAACAAGTTTTCAGCAACAATATTGTAAAAATGTTATAAATTGTTAATTTATGTTTAATTTTAATTATTATCACCAACATCATTATCTCCGCCATTATCATTAATTTGTATGTAAATTACAAATAATACAACATGTTTTACTTCTTCCACAAATAAAATATGGCATTTTTATATATTTTTATCTTTTTTTTTTTTTAACAAATTTAGCCTTTCGTTTTGTTAAATTGCATTTATTGTTAATGGCTGGCTGGTTGGTTTCTTGTAAAGGAATTTTCAAAAAAAAAAAAAAAAAATTATGCAAATTAAATTTTTTTTCATTTTTACTTTTAAAGTTGTTATTTTTTGCTTGTTTTTTTTTTTTTTTTTTTTTTGTTGAAAGATACACAAATTAAAGTTAAAAATACGGTATTGTTTAAATGTTAAATTAACCTTTAAAGGCGAAAATGTAGACGAGAAAATTGGATTTGGAGAAGAACTGAAGTCACTGTCCGTTTGAATGTCCGTGGATATCGGCATAGGTCATGCTACAGAGAACCTAACAGTGGGTTGTTTACCGATCTTCAGTGCTGCCTATACCCCACCCTTTGTGAATCCAACAAAATTGGTCTCATAAAAACCACCTCAAAAACAAAGGAGAAACGCTAATTAAACATCTTTCGACCTCTAAACCAACTCCTGGGCATCGTGTGGAAGAGTTTCAATATTTAGGAAGCATAAGTACTGAGAACGATGGAACTGTAAAAGATGTTGTAAGCTGACTTAGTAAAAGCAAAGCAATTTTTCAATCTTTATTTAAAATTTGTTTTTATTTTACAGCTTTTTCAACTTATAATTGTCAGTTATAAATTAAAAAAAAAAAATTTGTTTTGCAAATATGGAAATTTAGCAAAAACTCGGTTTAGTAATTTTATGTAGTCAGCTTATATATTTGCAATTCAGCAAGTAATTTTTACATTTAACAAACAAAAAATTTATTAAGCTTTAGTTTTTATTATAAACTTAAAGATTTTGAGTATTCAGCGAATATATATTTTCTATTTTGCTACTAGCTTTTTATTCAGCTAGTATTCTTTCTAGTTGTTAACTGAAATTTATTGTACGTATGGTTAAACATTTAGAATACAAGTACTATATGAAGCTGGAAGTTTTAATTATCAGCTTGAAGTATTTGTGCCATTAGCTTATTTATTTGCAATTCAGCAAATAGTTTTTTATTCAGCTAGTATTTTTTCTAGTTGTCAATGGAAAATGTGTGGTAAAAAAAACCACCAGCTTTAAGATTTTGTATACTTAGCTATTGAAATTCTGCAAGTAGTTTTTTTATACAACTATATAGTATATTTCCTAGTTGTAAATGGAAAATATTTGATACATCAGATTTAAGGTTTTGTGCCTTTAGAATCTAAAGTTTAGATAATATATATTTTATATTCAGCTTCTTTTATTTGCAATTCAGCAAGTAGTTTTTTATTCAGCTAGTATATCCAATGGTCCCCAAAGTAACAATAATCTTACAAAAACAAAAATTATATTTTTCGTAAAACAACAAGATCGCGGATCATTGATTTTGAAAACCAAATGACTTTTTTTTCTTGTCTTGGTTTTTTTTGAAGTTTTATTAAGTTTCTTATAATATTTGAAATACAGGTTTTCAGATGTTTTTTTTTTATTTAACAAATTAAAATAGTGATGCAATTATAATGAAACAATCATAATTATTAATTCTTTGGCTTTAAAAAAAAGAAGTGGCTAATATTTAAGTTTTAAACCAGAATTTTAAATATTTTGGTTAAAAATTGGCACTACATATTGGAAATAAAAAAGTGTATACAATTATATTTCAATTAAAAAATTATATTTTAGTATATATTTTTGAAATCTACTACATACTTAAAAAAAATCTAAACCCATTAATTTTATAGCAATTTTAGGCATTTTTTTTATTGTTTTCAACACACAAAGCAAACAAAAATGTTTGTTAAAGAGAAAAAATTCAACTTTAGCTAAATTTTTAGCTTTAAACTCCTTTCACTTTTGTTTTAGTTTAAGTTTTTTTTTTGTTGAAATACACAGCCTGCACACAATTTGATACAGAGAACTGACTGAATGGCAACTAAAAATTGTTATTAAACCCAGCAAACAAGTTGATAATGAAACACAATAAGAAAAGTTATAAAAAAATTATTTTTTATTTTGAATTCAGCTATAGAATTTTTAATTCAGCTACGAAAAAATTCTTTTAAATAATTAAGAAAAAACATTTAAGTCTTGGTTAAAATCTTAAGTTCTTTTAAAAGTTTTAAATATTAAATATTACTCGTTTTTATAACCGCTACTTATATGCTGTATGTCTAACTCGTGGGTTCGCTATGTAGGCTGAATTTATTTTAAGTGCTAAGGGATTGACACACCATAACTGAATTATCATTGTGTAATTTTAGCTGCATGCGATTTTGTTTTATTCGTACATTAATAATTAATTAAAATTTCATTTCAACTATTGACGTAGAAAATATTTCTTATACATTTTTTTATTATTTAGTTTCATTTAGTTCGAATATATATATTTTTTTTCAACACTTTTTTGTTTGGTTTATGCATTTAAAGGCATTTTTTATTGTTGTTATTGCTTTAGTTGTAATAAAACAATTATTTTTTGTTAGTTGTACTTATAGTAAAAGCCCCTCATGTCTAAAATAAATAAATCAAAATAAAAATATTTTCATTGGTAATCGAGGCAGACATGTTTTATTTTGTTAGAGATTGCACTGAGAAAAAATATATATATTAAGCTGATATAAGGCCAAATTCAGCTGAGAAATTTTCATTCTAGGTTAGAAATTTTTTGTTCAGTTATTGTTTACTTTATCTAGAAAACTTAAATTCAGCAGAAAAAATATGGTTATTTTTGATTTAAAATTTTTAATTTAAAATGCTGTTATACTTTAATTAAACCAGTTCAGCTTGAAAACTCAATTTCGACTAAACAATTTTTATTTTCACTCAAAGATACTTATTTAAATTAATACAAACTATTCAACTGGAATTCAGCTTATAAATTTTCAATTTAGGCTTAATAGTTTGTATTAAAAAAGTTAATCTGCTTTTCTATTACTTTCCCAGCTTAAAACTCAAATTCAGCTGACAAATTTTTATTTTAGTCTAAATTTTTTTAACAAACCAAATATTATAGTTTCATTACAGTTATCCTGCTTGCAAATTCCTATTCAATTAAGTTTCAAAAAAAAAAAAAAATTAAATTCAGCTAACAAGTTCACAATCAAGCGTAAATATATTTCTATAACCAATTAAGCTTAAAAATTCAAATTCAGCTGACCAAAGATTTTTTTACCCAAAAATATTATTCTACTTTTTATTTACTTATTCTGTTTTAAATCTCAATTCAGCATATACATTTTTGATGTTGTTAAAAAAATGTAAATGGAGCTGACAAGTTTTGAATTTCTTTTACTTTTTATTTACTAATTCAGCTTGAAAATTAAAATTCAGCTAACAAATGTCGAGGGTTTTTTAACAGACAAATTTAATTCATTTATTTTACCTATTCAGTTTGAAAATTCAACTAATAAAAATGCAATTTTGTTTTAAAATTTTTAAGTAAAAAAGTCATTATTCTGCTTCTTTCATACCAGTTCAGTCTTAAGGCTTCACATTCAGCTTACTAGTTTTAAATTAAGCTTAAAAGTTTTTCAAATAAAAATGTTATTCAATTATTTTTTTATTTATTACAGTTACAAATACAAATTATAAACTAACTTAATTAACCGTGCTATATTAACGTATACCTTCGGCCCGTTGTAATGAAGCAGACCAGAGTCTTTCACCCTCTCACTAAGAGCCTATCTCAGTACCAACTGTCTACCGGTGCTACCTACCTACCTATTCAACTTTTTAAATTAGCAACTTAACTTGAAAGCTCCAATTCAGCTGACACATTTTTTATTTAGCTTAAAGGTTTTAAAAATTTCGTTCAGCTACACATTTAAGTATAAACATAGCTTTATAGTTATTGCACCGAGGGTCTATAAACGTTGGCTTGATTGATAACTAAATGATATCAAATTTTCATATCAAGCTATTCACGTGCAACTGAAGTCAGAAAGAACTAATTGAACCCACCTTACAATTTTTTTTATGTATTCAGCTAACAATTCAGCTAGCAGTTTTCATAATCATATTTTAAATTTATAATTTTACTTGAAGAATTATCAATCAGTTACAAGATTTCAGTATTCAGCTACAAAGAAAAATACAATTCAAGTTTTAAATATAATATTTTTTACTCAAGGCCGATTTTTTCTTTCAGTGCTTTATACGCTTATAGCGTAATATATCGATTGTTTTATTGTACATTAGTTTATCATTTTGTTATTATTAATATTGTTTTTGCAGTTTGGTATTCGAAAAATCATAAATTTGTTTTTGTTTTGGCTATTTTTACTCGCAATTTTCCTTTGTAAGACAGACGTCCAATGACCGCTTTTAGCCCTACATAAATACTTTATTTAAACATTCATTCATGCGTATTTTTTTAATTTATTATTATTATTGTTGTTTTATCTTTTTGTTGTATTTCATACCGTTTTCAACACGATTTTGGTATGAAAGTTTGAAAAAAAAGTTAATATGAATTAAACTTAATGCTCTGACGTCAATTGAATGCGCTGCGGCGGCTGTAAACTACCAAATCTAAAACTAAAAATATTTGTGTAGACTTTGCAACAATTAGTTTTGGTGGTAAAAGAGCATAAAATCACTTTTAATTACGGCCAGTATGTATTTGTAATTAAAATAAATAATTTGTTTTAAATATGTTTATGTTTTATATTTTTTTATGTTAATCTTTAAAAATATATTATGTATTTAAATGCATTTTCCAGGTGTATTTTTTACGGGTAACGAGCTGTTTAATATTGAATTACTTTAGAAATCATATTCAGCTGAATTGAATAGATGAGTGTTAAAAAACATTTTGATGTAGTTCAAAGTTTTAATTATTTAATTTTTTCTCTAATATATACTTATATTCAGATAATTAAATAAAGTTCAAAGTTAATAATACTCCAGTTTAACTTGTAGTATTTGTTTAAAGCGGCTATAATTGATTTTTAATAGCAGGAAATTTATTTCAGCTAACACGATTTCAGTTAAGCTAAAACTATTGGTATTTTAGTCGTAGAAGGCAGTTTTTATATTCGGTTAAATGATTTTAGTATTCAACACACAAGATTTTAAACTTTGCTTACAGATTTGTAGTTAGATTTCTATTTTAGCTGACATATTTAGTATACCAGGTGTGTGTTGGCGTCTACACTTAGGGGTGGTTCTAGGAGCATTGTAAGGCAATGCCGTTATGGCTTGCAAAAACTCAAGTTTGCAACTGGTTTGGTAAATTTTTAAAATTTTTTAGGGAAGTAATCATAAACATTTTGGTAATGCCCTTAGTTCCGAAATGCAACTTTGTAGTTGTCAATGCGCAGAGAATAGCAAATAAAGCAGTTAAAATAATGTAGATGCAAACCATATTCAAACAAAACAACGTAGGTAAAATGTAAGTACACAATGCATCAACACGGTATTGCTACATTGTGAACATACGTTTAGGAAAACAGCAATGTATAGTTTTGGTCCTCTGCCAGAGATCGAGTCTCGGATGCTTAGTGATGAAATTGGCGTCTGAAATTGCATAGATGCGTGTTTCACCTCAAAATACGAGAAATTATTTTTGTCGCGGAATTCCTATGATGCCAGAGAGAAGAGAAAATGTCATAACTAACAATGGCGAATGCGTTGCCAAGCTTTTACAATTGCGGGATTCACAAGGTGTCATAAAGTCATAAGTCTTAAAATAATAACATGAAAAAATACGACTGTTGTGAACAACCCCTCATAATTTAGTGTGCTATTTTGAATTTAAATCAGCTGATTTAAAACCAATATCAAAAATAAATATTTACCTAAAATAAAAATATTTTTTTTTTAATTCGAATCAATGAATTAATAAATTAAATTAGATTTTACCTGACTATTTTCCATTTTTTAGACGCAAATCACAAACAAATTTTACATTGTTTGTTTACCAAACATAAGAGTCCTAAGTCGATATAATTTAATGCCGCAAGTGGTTTGTTGTAAAAATTGCTAGCCGGATGTTAAAGTTGGATAATAGCCGGATAAAACTATACCGTCAACGGCGACGGCTACAAAAACTAATGCGGCTCGGCTCAGCTGCTCAGCACAGGTCTCTTCTGAATAATTACGACAGCGCAATAAGCATATAGCAAGTAAAGTCCTATTAATTTAAGACACGCTTTGTTTACAAAGCAACAACAATATTTCTAAAGCATTGTAAAATGTTAGAACATTATGACAATATAACATGATAGCACACCTGGTGAGTACCCCAAATGTGTATTTACTGCCGGTTAGCCAAAAATTGTGCATTTTGTATTTCCCTTGTGATCATCAATTCCAAAGTCTCGAGAGTTTTAGCGAATTTGATGAGTTTTTTCTTTAAATGATGTGTTTTTGAAAACTGCCTTTAAAACACTTAACATTTCCTGCTACTCCCACCTTTAAAATTTTAGTTTGAACTTTATTATGTTCAACAAAAAAGATAAAAAATAACCTGCTCGTAAGTGCTTTTGTGTTTTCAATATTTATTAGTTGTGTTTGTTTTTGTTTTCTATTTAATTGTTTTCCTTTTAATTTCCTAAAATAGATTTTATAGAAAATACAAAAAAAAAAAAACTCGAAACATTTAAAATTAAACAATCTCTTTGCACAACAAAACGACAGAAATCATCATGACAATGACGTTTAATTTTTAACTTGTTCTAAAACAAGACAATTAAACATCTAAACATTTAAATTTAAAAAAAAAAAAAAAACTAAATTTTAAGTTAGAACAAAACACTTTACATTAAAACAACAACAAAAAGCTCATTTTTTAAATTTATTTAAGAGTTTTATTTACGTTTTGTTTATATCTTTAAAATAAAATTTTTTCTTGAATCATTAAGAGCGACTTGAACCACTTGAAACACCAGATATTTTTAAAACAGATTATACACTTTATTAGTTTGTGGTTTTTGTTGTTGCTGTCTATCTGTCCGTGTGCCTGTCGTTGTGTTGTCTTAAACGATTTAAAGTTGGGAATTTTTTATGGTTTCAATTGGAGTAGATTTATATTTTATTAGAGTACAAAAAAAAAAAAAAAAACAAGAAAAAAATGACGACAATAATAACGAGATCAAAACAATTTCCATAAATCCGGTTTGCGTGCTGAGCACACAGTCGCAAAAAGATACATTCAGCAAAGAACTTTAATATAACAGCAGATAATTCATTCATTGTTCACATTCAACTTAAAAGACAAAAAAAAAATAAAAATAAAAATAAAATTCACAAGCGACACATACATAAGTGATATAATAGAGAAATTTGGTTTACAAACCACCCTGCAACTAGTAATAATGTAGTTAAAATATGTTATAGCATAAACATTTTGGTTAGTAAAGTAGATAAACACACCTCATAATTCAGATTGAGGTTTTTATATTTCTACAATGTTTTTTGTACTCCAGCAGAAAATAAATTTTTTCTTCAGCTAAGATTTTTGTAATTCAGCTGATTTTTATTTATTGGAAATTAGCCAATAATTGTTATATAAAGAGAGAGACTAGAAATTTTTATTTATATTTTTTAAAAAATTACAGTTGTTTTTCCCCGATCTGATTCTGATAGACAGGACGGTTTTCAAAATGTGTTTGCTTGCTATTTCACTAGAATTCGATTTTGAGAACATTCAGCTTACATGTTATATTATTTACATGGTTTAAAGTGTTTAAAACCATATTAAAGATGTTTTAAATAAACAATTTTTATATATTTCTAATAAAATTTAAGTTATCTTTTTGCTTTCAAGAGCTTAAACTATTGAATTGAATTTTCATTCAGCTTAAAATATGTAAGCTGCTTGTTAAGCAGTTAGAGTTTCCTTTTAAAAAAATTGAAACATTATTACAAATTTTTTGTTTAATTGGCAAATTTATTGTTTACTTTTGGAAAACTTAAGAATTAAAGAATTTTATTGAGAAATATTTTTAAACTTTTGTTAAACCTTGAAAACTTAACGTCTAAAAAATAGTTAAAATATTTTTTAATCAAACTGTTCTTCTTCTTATTTATATATAAACAATTCAACTAGAATTCAGCTTATAAATTTTCAATTTAGGCTTAATGAAAATATAATCTACTTTTTAATTCAGCTTAAAATTCTAATTCAGCTGGCAAATTTTTAATTTAATCTTAATTTTTTTTAAAAAACAAATATTATAAAAGTTTTATTTTAGTCAATCTGCTGAAAAGTTCCAATTCAGCTAAATAATAAATTTTCAAATTAGGTTAAAAAAAATTTTCAACAATTATAGTAACAATTTCGCTTTAAACTTGAAGTTAGATTAAAGATCAGCTTAATGATATTTTAATAAAGAAATTTTATTCCGCATTCTATTACGAATTAAACTTAAAATTTCAAATTCAGCTGACAAATTTTCAAATTAACACACAGATTTGTTTACCCAAAAATATTATTCTGCTTTTGATTTACTAATTCTTTTAAAAAATCCCAATTCAGCTAATCAATTTTTAATTTAAAAAAATGTTTTTTTGTTTAAAATAACATATTATAAATTCAACTTCTAAATTAAATTAAGCTGACAATATTTCAATTAAAGATACTTTGATAAAGAAATTTTATTCCGCATTTCTATTGTCAATTTAGCTTTAAAACTCAAATTCAGCTGGCAAATTTTCAATTTAGTTTTCAAGAGCTTAAAATTTTGAATAAAATATTCATTTAGCTTAAAACTAAGCTGGTTATTGAGCAATAAGAGTTTCCTTTTAGAAAAAATTCAGTCTTGTCGCATAAAAGTTGCATCTTCTTAATTTTTCCAGATCAGATTTTGTATTCCGCTGGATGTTTTTTTTAATTTTTTAATTCATATTCAGCTACTGAATTTGCGGAGAATTAAATATTTTTCTTTATTATAATTAAAGAAATTAAGAATTGCTTTTAATGGAATTATAGGTACAATTTCGCTATTTCAGATTTCTTGCAAAAGAATATAAATTTCAATTAAATTTTTTTATTATTTACTTAAATATTGTTTTTATGTTTATTGACACTTGAAAACTTTTTTGCTGCTTTTAAAAAATTTAAAAAAATTCAAAAAAAAAAAACAGTGTGGGTAGTTAAATAATTAAATATATTAAATAATTAAAATAAAAAAAAAACGCGTTATTAAAAAATATTTCAAAAAAATTTGTATTGAATTTCAATTACTACATAATTAATTTGTTGCATAATAACATACTTTTTATGTTGTTGTTGTTGTCTTAATTTTTGCCTTTCGTCTCTATTCGTTTGCATTCATTTGTGTCAGTTTTAAGTTGCATTTTGTTACTGTTGTTGTTACTGTCATTGTAAAGAAATAAAAATAAAAAAAACCTAAAACATGTCAATTGAACTTGTCCCATTAGTGTGCCAAACGTCATTAATTGACACATACAAAATAATTGCGTTGTTGTTGTTGCTGCCACCAACAACATGTGCACCATAAGTTGTTGTTGTTGTAAATCAGCTCATTTTTGTTTCAAGTTTTTGGTTCATATATTTTTTTCTCCCCCCATTTTGTCATACAATTGTTAATCAAGAATGTTGTTGTTGTTGCCGTTACTGTCATCGACTGTCTCATATTTATACAAAATACGCGTAATCGGAAGCAACGTGCTTGGATTTTTATTAAACGAAAGTATGAGCATATTCGTCAGTCTATAGAAAGAAAGTGAAATCGGAAAAAAGTAACACACACATGTGCTTTATCGTTAAACTGGAAGCAAAAACAAAAAAACATAAACAATTTGGACTAAACTGGTGGGGCTGCTGGGCTTAAGTGTGTAGTAAATCGGGCACAGACACACACTTGACTTGTACTCAAACGTACGATTTCGTTTTACTGCATAAGAAGTGAGCAAAATGGAGAACAAAAAAATCACACATGAAATTGTGAATGAACTCAAAAAATTTAAATAATAAAAAAATTTGGCTAAATATTATTAATGTGTTACAAAATCGTCCAATGAAAAAGTATAATACATAATTTAATTAGGTCTTAGGTAAGAAATGTTTTGATATGTATGTATGTGAATATTTAATGAAAATTAAATGAAAGCTTAAAATTGGTTGCTATGGCAACACTTCAGTAAGAAATCCTTTAGACGGAGGGTCTCCATTACATTCGAATTACCATTGCATTCTAACTGAGTTATTCTCTAACAATTACATTTTATATTATTGAAATCAAAGACTTTACTTCAAGAATAAAAATTGGGAATTAAGCACGACAAACAAAATCATATTAATTAAAAGTTTTGTACTCCCAAAGATTATTTTGATAACAATTCCATGCGTATGTAAAAATCTTGAAATGTTGAAAAATCTTAATTACCAACTACTCATTATTGTAATTAAAAAAGTTTAATTGGAAACTTTATTATAATTAAATTAAAAGGAAATTGTAAATAAAATTTTTATTAAGATTTCAACAAAGTTATAATTTTTATAAATTACATATACATACTTACATACTTTGAATTAGATGCGAAAACTATTTGCAAAAATTGAATAATGACCGGAAATTAATCTGAATTAACTGGGAATTTAATAACGCAGCATGTTATTTTAATTGAGAAAATCGAATTGTAATAACATGTAAAGCTGCTTGTACACGACATGTTTCTTTACATCTGTCTTGTCAAATGTCCTACTGCAAAATACAAACATGTCTTGTGTTACCTTAATAACATTGCTGCTGTAAAAGTCAGATGCATAGTCCTCTGATAAAATTTCAATTAGAGCGTGCTCTATTTTCTTCTGAAGAACAATCTGACATAAGCGGCGGTTCACCGCTTTTTGACCAATTTTTTTAAAACTTTAACTTTAACAATTTTGTACACAGCTGGCCGGCCGTATTTGCTGTTTACCGTGCTTTCATCTAAATGGTAGTATCGATATTGCTATGTTGGCGTATTGATTGTTCGGCTGTTCTGGTTCTACCAAGTTCTGCCGGGATTTTGCACCGTTTGTAAGTGTTGGTATGCGCAGAGCTGTAAATGAATCATTAATTTTTGATTTTAATTCCTTACGAATCAGCTAAATTTTGAATTAATTCTTTTCACAGCAATAAAGAATTTAATTAAATATGAATCCATTCAAACGAATTAGGCAGAAATGAAATTCAATTCGTTTCCAATTCAAATGAATCTGAAAAATTAATTGCAATTCATTTTGACAAATGAATTTGATTGATTGCAACTCATTTCAGATTTCATTAATTTGAATTTCTAATTCTTTTTTCTAATTCATTTGAATGAATTCAAAATCAATTCAATTCAAATGAATCTGTAAAATAAATTGCAATTCGATTCCAATTCAAATGAATTTGTCAAAATGAATTGCAATTAATTTTTCAGATTCATTTGAATTGGAAACGAATTAAAATTCAATTCTGCCTAATTTGTTTGAATTGATTCAAATTTCATTCAATTCATTTTTTGTGTAAAAATAATTAATTCCAAATTTGCCAAATCACTGCATGAAAGATTCACGAATTAATTCAAAAATGAATGATTCATTTACAGCTCTGGGTATGAGAAGTACCTCGACCACTTGTTTTGGAAGTCGATACGGAACAAACAAACAAACAAGCAATTGCATTTTCGTTTTTATTCGTATAGATTTCAGTTTGCGATTTTGGAAAAATTTCTTTATTACAAACATTTATTTAGACTAAAGATAATTTTGCTCTAATTTAAACAAAATTATTCATTTGAATTTTTTTCTTTTTGCAGGTATGTAAATGTTTTTAATTACGAAAAAAAAACAGGACTATCAAAATTAGCGGTTCCATTGTAAGTGCAGTTATTTTATAGTAATAATTAATATGATGTCGTTTAAGGCTAGTCTACACTATCTCACATGTCTTACGTATTCCATAATACTTTTTCAGATAGAAATCTAATGAGTTTTGTTGCGACTGCCAAAAAATCTAATTTAACATGACAGTTTGTGTTCTCACCTTCACACAAAGTATAAACATGAAATAAAATGCAACCCGGATCTAATTGTTAAGAAAATTTTTTAAAAACGATGAAGTCGTATGGGATGTCCAAATTTTTTTCATAATACTTGTAATTTTCATCACTCATGCATTCACACTATCAGACTTACATATTCCCTGTAGGAAATGTCACTAGTGAATCTGTGCTGATTCACTTCTCAGTTGTTATTGATAAATTTTTTTGCGTATTAAAGCCAGATATAGTGGCAAATGTAGTGTAGTGTAGATACTTCGTTGACAATGTCACCAAAATTGTCGACAAAACTGGTGACTTGGAGACACTTGCACCCAGGTTTCCTTCAGTTTTTTAAACGTATCAATACAAAGTATAATAGCGTAAACAAGCCTTAAAAAAGGCCTAAGTAAGTAAAAAAGTTAACAAATTTTTTATTGACCTTTGCCATATATGAAAAGAAAAGTAAGGTTTTGCAGTTTCCCACTTTGTAAGAATAGTTTATTTCACTATTTCCATTTGCGGAGACTGTACATAACTTTCACGTGCATGCATACTGATGTACATATACATACATATCTGACAGCGCATAGAGAAAGGGACCTAAGGGTAAAAAAAAAATCAATTTTTTTTTTGATGTGGACAACATCTGAACATCGAATGAGACCGATCCCATGCCCCAAAAGTGTTCCCTCTTAGAGGTACACCAAAGATACACGTATTCAAATCTTTAAAATGGCTCTCCTGAACAAAACCGGTTTTTACCCTTAGTTCCCTTTCTATTTTGCGCGTCACATATATGTACGTAAATGTTAAACAAATCATTCTGTAGTAGGGTTCCCAATTATTCCAAGCTTTTTCCACATATAAACAGGTTCCACATAATTCTAATTTCAATTAAGCACATTTTAACGCTTAACACAACAATAAATTCTAACATGGAATAAAAAGTATATAATTGTTTACATTATTTGTTTATACGGGTTAGACAGGGTAAGGTATATTGTAGGGTATATTCATATAGGTATTTCAGTTTATCTATAGAAGGGTCAACAAACCTTTATAGGGGAATTATGTGCAATAGGTATATAATATTTATATAGTTACTAGGTTATAAATAAGAAACACTTTTTGGTTTTTAGGTTAAGTTAGAGATAGGAAGGTATTTATTGTAGTGTACCAATTTATGTATGTTGATCTCACTTTAACTATTTTTTTCTTTTTTCTTACTTAGTCTAAAGTTCGGTTCACCCGTGCGTTCCGAACAATATTTTTGTCCGGAGAATAATTTTTTTACAGAGAGTGTTCAAGTAAAAAGCTTTCGAGGATTGTAATTTGACTTAGAATACAGATTCGAATAATATAAAATTTTATATTAATTACACATTTTTGTACATTAGTACGAAATTCATCAATTGAGAAAGCACTTAATTAAGGGCATCAATCGCCCATTTTTTTACCCCTAAATCATCAAAATGGCGATAAATCGTCAAATCTGTTAACCGTGTTAGCAGCCCAATTATAATTTCAACGTGCTTACAATTATGACCACTTCTGTGTAATATTCACTTCCTTAATTTTAAAATTCATCATAATAATTTATAAAAATTTTCCCAATTAAATTACTGACCCAAAAACATACATTTGTTAAATTTTATTTCAAAAATGAACTTTTTTTAATTTTGTTTTCCATTATTTTTTTTTAATGCTTAAAATTTTACATTTCATATGTTTTTTGTTTCGTTTGAGTGGTAGTTTTAATTTTGTTAGATGTTAAAACTTTTAAATACAATTTAATTTCTTCCAAATCATAAAAAAAAAAATCAAATTCAATTAAATTTTCTGGCGTTTTTTTTATTAAATTGTTGTGAGTTGATTGACCGCTATAAAACGGTCATTTGGTTTCGAAAGAAATGCACAACGACAGATGAGTTGTAAAATTTTTATTTTTTTCCTCACTCACTCACTCACTTATTTTATTTTTTTTTTTGTGTCATAAAAAGTGCATATTATGACAAAAATACTAAATAAAAGTTTAACTTGCACCCCCAGCAACAATCAAAACAGCTTTTTATACATTTTATTTGTTTGTTCTTTTATGGCGAAAAAAAAATTAAGGTTATCAAGAGTAATTTCGGATGATATGAGTGGAGCGAAGTTACACACAACATAAAAATTGTCCACAATCAAGTAATGAAAAGGAACTTATCATTAATTAGCGTCACCCGATAGCGGGGAGTTGTTGCATCGAAATTTTGAAATTGAAGATCGTAAAAGAGATTAGTTCTAGATGTTTGACTGTCAAATAAAAAGGAAATTGGTTATAATTTTATAAAATAAAATGATTAAAAATCAAGTAAAAGTTATATATTTGGCTATGCCGAATCCTATATGCCTTTCACCATACTGCGATAAGTTATAAAAATACCGTTGTTTAGATATTTAAATATATATTTTGTGCCACGTCCACTTCTCTAGCACCGACCACATTTTGTCGAATGTTGTGCCAAGTTGCTTGTAATTAATTTGGAAACTTTCGTTCTTGCCGTGCTCCAGATATAAAAAAAACAACAACAAGGGATTTATGGGTAAAATTAAAGGCAGTCGTGGTTTTTTGCTGATATCTCAGCCATTTATGGACCGATCTGGCTGAATCAATAGCAATAGCAAGCTTTGATGCAGTATATGCTACATAAATGTATAACAACCTTCTCATCATTTCTTTGGTCTTAGGAAAACCGATTTCAATATGCAGGATGACAGATAAGCATTGCTAAAACAACTTTGCTACTGATAAGGGCCCAGAATATGTATAAACATTATCATCAATATTGTAAAAATTACGAACGGAATGACATCCTTTACCTTCGGCGAATGGTATAAAAAAAGGTATAAAAGTTTGCCCGCCTATAAAATGATGCAGGCTAATTAAAGAGTACAGTGGTGGTCATAACAAATGCAACCAGCAACTGAATCTTATAAACGTTGTTTAAACTAGTTTTAAAAGTAAAAAAAAGTTATTCATGTCCTTCTAAAATTTTTTTTAGATCTGAAAAAATTAGAAAATTGAGTTTTATCCATTATTAAGATAAAATGTAAAATTGATCGAATTTGCTCTTCAGTAACATTTTGATCGATATTTGGTATCGGTTAAAGTCAGCTGTTACTTTAAGCAGTCTAATTTCGTGTTTTAAGCGATACAAATTGGCGTAGTCTTTATTAAAGCGATAAAGTGTATTTTGTGTTTAAAATGGCTTTTGAGTATTTCGCATGCAATGTAAAATAATATTAAATATGTAGTACATGATATTTAATTAAATGAATAAACCAATTTTTAAATTACAGAATCACTCTATCGCTACTGCTAGCGGAAATAAATGTTGACAAATATAACGATTGTTGGTTCGCTAAAAGTTAGTGAATCCCTCTACAGAAGTCTTAACAGAGCAGTTTTGAATGACTAACGCAAATTCTGTTAAGTGCTTAACATTATTCTGTAACCACAACAGAATGTGTCTGGGGTTATAAATTTATATGTTTTATTTTACACACATTAAACTTTTTAAACTGAAGAAGTAGAGCAATACTTTCCGCAAATGATGCTTTATTAGCATAAAATTTGACATTTTCTAAGCAAAAAAATTACGTTACCCACTAAAATGCCATATCAGTTATTAAAGACACAAACCATATGTCTACTTAGGTATGTGTATCCCGCATTTTAAAGTTATACACCTAAAATTATTGATCAAGCCTAAAGAAATGCGGTAGAACTATTTACATTTTCTGGGTGCTTTAATAATCTTGTGGGTTGTGTGCTGCTCCATCAACGCGAGGGTTGCGGGTTCGATTCCTGCCACGCACTCTGGTCTATTTTCACGGAAACAAGCTAAAGGAATGTATACGTTAATATTGCTCGGTTAATTAAGTTTGAATATAAGTTGTAACGTTTATTTATTAAACTAATTATTTACATTTTCAAAGGTGAACGTACTGCTTAATTTTGTTTTGACTTCAAACAGTTTCAGAAGATTTTTTTGTTTTATTTTTAAAATGCTGTGTCATCATGGGTGTATTCAGTTGAGGGAATAGCATAGTGGAAATTCAGTCGGGACGGTCTCCAAACCAAAGTTTTGATTTTAGCATACCAGAGTGCACGGCGAGCCCAGGGGGTGTCGGCACCACCTCTTAATCGGCGTTAATACTCGGCCAAATACATAATTTTTCAACATTTCCACGAGTCGATTATTGGAAACGCTTCTTTATTTACAATATTTTAAACGGCTTAAATAACAACTGCCCGCCCGTTTAACTGCCTCAACTTGCTCTAAACTATTACGGTACAAATAAACCCCTGCGTGTGTTGATTAAAACACATGTCTCATATCCGTTTCCGCTTACCCAAATTTTGCTTATTCAGTTAACTTTTTTTTTAATTTCTATATTCGCTTGAAATTAGCTTTGTGTCTGTTTTATTGCTTTAAGTAGAAAAAAAATATTAAAAATAGATCTTAAATCGTGTCTGAAAATCTCATCTTTTTTTTGCAAAAACAATATTCATTCATTTAATTTTAAATAATTAATTTATACAATTATTTAAGTTTTTTTTGCTTGAATATTTAACAATAATTTTTTTATTGTAAAGTATTAATTTGTATTAAATAGAAGTGACTTTTTAATTTTTTTTTTATTTTGCTTGTTTTTTTCCTTTGAAATTTAAAACTTTTTAATTCATTAATTATTTGATTGATTCAAAACTTTAGTAAAAACAATACAACAATAAAAAAAATATATATACAAAATTAAACTTGTCATGTGGTTTATTTAATAATGCATAAAGATTATTACACTATTATTATTTTAGTTTTTATATTTATTTATTAATAAAATTTTTATTTAATAATGAAACCAAAAAAAAAAATGGAAGAAAAAACATCGCGTGTCAAAGTGAATTTCAGATGATTTTGTTTTATTATTTTTTTTAATCAGTAATTAATTTATTTTGTGTAACAAAAAATTTTAAACTTTTTTTCAAAAGGGTGGAGAATTCTTTACAAAAAATAATTCTCAAAAAAAATATTCATTCAATAAAATTTCCAATTTAATCTTTATAAAGACGAGGATTTTTTGTTTCTAATAGATTTTTTCTTTTTATAATTTTGCAATTTTTTTTTTTATTTATAGCGTGACTTCTGTAAATTGAAGAAAAAAGTTTTTAAAAATTTAATAAAAACCATGCAAATGATTACAACAACGTGATGATTTTTTTTATATTTTTTATTATTATTTTACTGTTTTTTTTATTAACAGTTTTTATTAACAGTCTGTAAATGTTTATTTCAATATTAATGTGATTTTATTTGGGAGAAAAATACCCTACATTATGCATTTTGCTAGCAAGAGTTTGAAATATTGCAAACATTAATGGAAATGATAGTTTTCATTATAATGCTTGAACTTTCCATTACGTACGAAACGCAATATCATTTAAATGACCGCCTCTAGTTTGGTTGCAGCAGTCGATCCTTTTCAGGTAGTTTTCGATCACTTTTTCGCACGATAACTTGGGGGATGTTAGAATGTTGTTAAATGCTTTCACGTAAGTGCATTATCCACTTAAAAAAAGTCCAACGGTGTCAAATTGCATTTTCTTGGTGGCGAATTGACATTGCCAAATCGTGAAATTACGCGTTCTAGAAATTTCCAATGCAATACAGCCAAAATCGGTCAGGTTATTTGACTCGTGGCACCGTTATGTTGAAACCACATATCGTTTCGTTTATTGCCCTTAATTGCAGGCCAACAAAAGTCAGTTGTCATACGGCCAAAGCGACTATCAACAAATTCGGATTATCTGC
The DNA here is from genome assembly GCA_949318255.1 of Pollenia labialis. Classification (NCBI taxonomy): domain Eukaryota; kingdom Metazoa; phylum Arthropoda; class Insecta; order Diptera; family Polleniidae; genus Pollenia; species Pollenia labialis. The sequence goes on along the minus strand of OX439143.1, from coordinate 31,881,087 downwards.
CACACACTTACGAACAGAAGCGATATTTTCTGCAGTGTACAAATTGCGGTGATGCATAGGCCTGCCCACATTTGTAACGCTTCCAGTCTCTTCAACTTTCGTTATAATCTTGCTAATTCCTTGCACAGTAGGTCGTTTATGACGAACATAATCACCCCGTAATGTTCGAAAAGTGGTCATGTTTGAACCACCACTTTTGTAGTAAGTTTTCATTATTTTAAGACTTTATTCGGTTATTAAACGATCCGTATTCGTAAATGACAGATCTTTTACTTAATAAATAAGACTTTAGATAACATAAATGTTTTTAACAACTAACAGACCTGCCAGACCGGCGGTTTTAAAACCACAAATGGATAACCATGTACAATGTTAAAATAAATCAGTGTTTGAAAATAAAGGAAACTATATTTAGCGTACGGTACTGTAAACACAAGGCGAAATTAATTTTTTTAGTGTTTGTGTCTTGTAAACACAACGCTATTAATAACAATTTTCCCGAAAGTAAAAGGCATTATGTAGTGTTCTGTTTTTCGTGGTTCTGTAGACATCACGTTATATTTTAATGTTTTTTTTTACATTGATAAAGGAATGAGCAATTTTAATTCTCTAAAAAATTACAGCGAATTATACTGATTTTTCTTTAACCCCGTTTATCTTTAAGAACATTTAAAAATTTAATTCTTTTAACAATTAAACTTGCTGATACGGTCATTTATGATCGCATTATCCCAAATTGTTGATCTTGCTTATTTTCTTTGTATATATATATTCCTATCAAATGATTTCTGACTTATCGTACTGAAAATTATACGTTTTCATTTAATTTTGGTGCAACTTTTCAAACATAAAAGTCAACAGCAACTGATATTGAATTAATATGAACATAAAATTAATCAAAATGATGGCTTAATTTAATTGTTTTGTTATTTATTTACAATAAACAATTTAATTGCATTTTTGTTAAAATATATGTATATAAAAGGTAGTTATAAATATGGATTTTGATATATTTACGCCCGTGTTTATACAAATTTTTTAAATTTAAAAAAGATTTACAAAACAAATTTTGTATGAAAATTTGCCTTAATAAACGTTTGTTAAATATAATAATCGTTTGTAAATACGGGGGTTAATGCTTAAAGGTTTTTTGAAATATTTCAAAACAGAGAAGTACGAGGGCTTTTGCAAAATAAGCCGAACTTTAAATATATATAAGCTTGTCAATCCGTTCGTAATTTCTACAATATCGATGTTGGACCCTATAAAGTATTTATGTATTAATTCTGGGCCATTATGAGGATCAAAGTTGATTCCGAAGTTTATGTCCGTCAGTCCGTGTGTACGTTGAAATGGGATTTCCAAAGACCGCAGATATGATGGTAGCTATTTTCATAAATATTTGTGTAACATATATTCCGGAATTGTTTGCTATTGAAATCGGTTGGCCTGATCCGGCCACTAATGGCTGAGGTATGAGCAACAAAAAAAAAATTCCTCGTTGTTGTTATTTTTGTACCCTTGACCGAATATAAAAGGGCTTTTACATATAAGTTTGCCATTCCGTTTGTAATTTCCACAATATTAAAGTTAGACCCTATAAAACATATACTACTTATATATTCTGGGTCCTTATAAGTAGCGAAGATGATTTAACGATGTCCGTCTGTTTGCCCGGATGTCTGCACGTTAAACTGGATTTTACGAAGCCCCTAAATTTGATGGGGACTTGTTAGTTGCATAATTATGTCACATATATTCTGGAATTTTTTGCTATGAAAATTCAGCCAGATCGGTCTACAAATGGCTGAGGTATGACCAAAATCCACGACTGTCTCTAATTTTACCCGGAAATCCCTCGTTGTTGTTTTTTTTATATTTTTTTTATGTATATCTGGAGAAAGGCAGAAGCAAAAGTTTTTAAATTAGGAACAAGCATCTTGGTTATCAAAACACACATCCGCCAAAATTTGGGTGTTATTGGACAAGGGGGGGTTGGCACTTCCCATACAAAGACATTAAAGATTTCTGTATATCTTGAGAACGGCAGCATCCAAATAAGGTACAAGCATCTTAATTATCAATTCACAACATCCACCAACATGTGGGCGGGATTGAACAAGTGGGCGTGTCACAAAGTTGATTTATTTATATCTATAGAACGGTATTTATATAACTTTCTTTATTAAATAAGTTTAAACAAGTAGAACCTACAAACTGAAACTGTATTAAAATACAACTGAAATTTAAATGAAATTAACTAAATACGTATTTAAATACGAAGTCAAAAACAATGTTTTCTTAACTACTGCCACTACAGGTATACGTTAGGTCAGCTAATTTTGGGACCGCCCTCGTAATGTTTCATACACGTACACTCAAGTTTAATGAAATAAGGTCAGGGAATTAAATTGAAATTAGATAAAAATCCAACAAACAAAATAGCACTTTGACAAAAAGTACCTTAAAGACTGAGAAAACTAAACTAAATCATTTTAAAATTTTAATAACAAATTTATAAAAATTGAAACCAAATATTTTTAATTCAATACTTTACATATTTAACAGCTTATCTGTTTCTTAAAATCAACTCACGTTTTTACCATAAAGCCCGAAATATTCGACTCAAAGTGTTAAAAATAAAATAATTTCCATAATTTAGAAAAAAAATATTATTTTTCAATTTGTACGTGATACACCACACTAAACGTTCTAAAAAATAATTGAATTTGAATTAATCAGGTGAGTAATTCGAGTTGGTCTCTTTAAGATTGGAGTATTTTTTTTTTAATTGCAACCTGTTTTTGTATTTTTTTGTTTGATTTGGTTTTTTGCTCTACACTACATACTCTTTTAAAATTAATTAAGTTTAATTATAATTCTGATATGCATTTTTTTTTTTTTTTTTTTTTTTTTTGTGTTAAAATTAAATTATGCCAAAGACAACACACCACCGACACCGCCGACTCGCCACAAAACCGCATAAAGACAAAATATCTGACACATCAATTAAACCACATTTTATGTAAATTTGTTTTAAATGTTTGTTTTTTTCTGCTTTAAATAATTAAAAATTATTATAATTATATAAAAGAGTTTAAACTTAAATTACAAAAAAAATAAAAAAATGGAAAGGTATTTATCAATAAACTAGATAAATTGCGTTGATTTTATTATTTAATTGTTTTAAAATTATAATAATATTAATAAAAACATTGTTCAAACTGAAAGTAAAAGTTAAACAAAGAGTAATTTAAAGTACGTGAAAAAGACTGATGATTTTTCATCTTCAAAAAACGAATATTTATTCGTTAATTTTTCATTTATTAACTTAATTTTTCAGCCATTTTTAAATTTATTTAGACGCAATTTTTACAATACAAAATGGTTTTCAAATGAAGATTCAAATTTAGCAAAAACCATTGACATATTATTACGTTCCTTGGGTAGGAAAGAGAATGCTGGCCTTTTAGCGTTTACCAAATTCTTCTTGAGTTTGACAACAGTCTTCATCAAGAGATGCCTCTAATTCACCATCATTTGGACCGGCTTTCTCGTTCGTGTCAAAATCACAGCATTTAAACCGCCTAAGCCATCTGTTGCATGTTAAAATCGACTAAATACAATTTGGATAAGCCTCGGCGCAGGTTACCGCTCCTTCACTACCGTCGCAATTTGATCACTTTTTGGCGGTCTGCAACTTTTATATAAAGGAATGTTCATTTTCAGATTCAAAAGTTAAGTTAAGTGACGGTTTCTGTAAAAAAAAATCATTTTATTGTAATGCTTGGACCTTGGCCATTACAAATTTAAATGAAAGCCTTTAGATTGGTTGCCGTTTAAGGTAGTTTTTCATCACGTTTTTTCACATTTCGGGCAGTATCTCGGCGATAACTTGACAAATGTTGGTTTTCAAATGCTCCAACATTTCAGGATTCCACTAGCCAACAAGGTTTTGGAGTGGAGCAACCAAATATCTTTCCTTGGGTTATTTGGTGGTCTGAATTGGAATCTGTAATAGGTTTTTCTCTATCACGTCTGGTTTTCGAGATACAAAAAAATGTTTTTATTCGTTTCTTACATAAAAAATCACTTGTTTATTTAAAAATCAATGAATTTTCAAAAGTGAATGGCGTTATTTGGACGTAGTTTGTATTTTGTTGGTTTGATTTCACGTATTAGAGTCCAGCAATAGTCTTCCAGCATACTTTTTTCCCAAAGTTCTTGATAATTTCTTTTAATTTTCACTTAATCTTGGCGAGCACGCTCATCTTGTTCGTCGCTTTGGTTTTATGAAAAGAAATCAAAATGCGATCGGTGTCCACACGGTCTGTCCAAGTTTCTGACTGCAAATCCAAAATAATGTAAATATGCATATTTTAATGATTCTGATATGGCATATCTTTTTTTTCCAACCAAATATTCACCACACACAAAGCAAAAATACCTGGAATCAGTAACACACGCTGAATATTTAGAATTATGAAGATTTAGACTATGTTCACACGTGGGTTCTTAAACGCGTTTAAGCAACACGAACGTGATTAAGATCTAATCACATCAAAATCGAGATGATTTACCATTCATTGAAGTGATTTGTTAATTAGTGCTTCGCAAAATAATAAAGCTTTTAATTGGGTTCGTATTAATTTTTCTGTTCATTTTTTCAGTTTCTTTCATTGTGTGAATACGTGGCTGGTGAGAAGGTTTGAGGCCTTCCTGCGGTCGTTCATATCGCTACCTAGTTAGAAACCTTGCCAGACCAAACGGTTCGAAACAGAATTGAAGCAACTTAGTTCTTTATTAAACCGGAAAATGTCAACAACGCAACTTTGTGCCTCTTTTTAAAAATTCCAGTCGTAACCTTTCTAACGGACTTCTGCAGTGGTTCCCAATGTAGACCTATAACCAGTCTAGGAAAGGAGGACCAGCAACCTACCTTAAATCAGTAATGCTAAGTGACACCATTTCTGAAAAAACTTCTTATTTTAAAATCTGCTTAAATTTTAAAAGAAATTAATTTTGTTCGTTTTATTATTAAAAAAAAAAAATTGAAACATGAAGGGTAACCTGTCCGTTAAACGCCTGGGTTCGAGCCTCAGGTCAGTCAAGAATGAAAATTATCACAAAATTTTTATTAATTTCATGTTGTAAAATTTTATATCTTCATAAAAATAATTTAATGAAAATTAAATTTGATGAACTTAAGCCTATTTAAAATATTAAAATTTGGATATAAAAAAAGTTAAACAAAAAGAAGTCTTGCGAAAAAGGAAAAACATGACAACGGTAACGCTGCTTTCAAAACAAATGCCATTTTGTCAGTGATGCCATAATAATAATAAAATTGATTGCCACTTTATAAGTGATGCCATTTAGATAATCGAAAGATGTAGAATGGAATACAATGAGTAAGTCTGGGATCACACTATGAAAGTTTTATTTCAGAAAGTCTGAGTCAGGGAAGAGAACATGCTGTTCCATTTTCCCCTCTCACCAGGAAACTCAGACTTCCTGAAAGAAAACTTTCATAGTGTGAACCCAGACTAAGGAACATCTTGTAAAGAGATGCACCCTTATCGTGGTTGTCGAATTTAAAATACGCCTGCGACTATTTGGTAATAGATTAAAGGAAATAAGTTCACGTTGTCTTCAATCTATTACCAAACAGTCGCAGGCGTATATTAAATTCGCCAACCACGATAACCCCGATTGATTTTTAGCTCTATGCATTTCTTATGGGAATATTTTAACATCTTTGCAAATTGATAGTAGATGTTTGATGTTGTCAAGTGGGGAAAGGCGCCGTATGCTCCAGTGGTAGCTAGAGGAACATATTCAAACCCCTGTTTCGGCGAGCAGTCAAAGTTTTTTTGTTTTGCCAAAAAAAATTTAACGTTTTTGGTTTGTATGTATGTATATTTGTTTTGTTGCATATTTTTAAGGATATTTCCATTTAATTTACTTTTTTTCTTGCGTATTCCTAAGTTTGGTATTTATGATAATAAAAAATATCGTCCTTGAAATTATCAAAATATATTTTTCTCTTACAATTCGATTCACACCAAATTTTTTATAGATCACTTAAATTAGAGCACAATTGGAAACAAGTTTTCTATTTTATTTATTTTTTTCCAACTTATTTTTAGTTAAATTTATTTTTCGCGAAACTATTTCTAAAAATATCATCAACTCATTACAAAAATAGATTAAATGCATTTGTTTTATTTGAATTTTTGGTGTTATTTTGTTCAAAATTTTTGTTGTACGACTATTATTTCAAAAATAAATTGTCTATTTACACGTTCAAAATTTGCTGTTTGTCTTCACGCCAATTATTTTTGCACAATGATGATGCTTTTTCAAGAAAATATATATCAAAATGTATTTATAGGGTGTTTTTTAAGCTGTATGGAAATTTAAAATTATAATAGATGACAAAAATATTGTTGGAATGAAAGTTTTTTTTTATTATTATCTGGTAGATAATTTAATGGTAATTTTTTTATATGATGCTGGCGTAGTCAGCCGCGGCTTCGAGTTCATTCGAACAGTCTGATTTTGGCTATTTTTTTTTCAAAAAACCTGGCCGTATGGCATCAATGGTGGCTTGAATATCCCTGCAAATAATAGGACTAGTCCAAACACGCGTGTTAAATGTAGCCCACAAGGGACTAGTTCAAAAGTAACCCAAAACATGGTCCATTTAACATTACGATGTCCTAAGGCAGTACCATATAACCCTGCTTTGGATTACAACTCCATGATATACTTAAGAGGATTAGCTTTGAAGTCGTTTAAAAACGAAAACATGTTAAAAAAACGAAGACATGTCGTCTCACTACAAACACTTTTGAACAATGACATGGTCCATGCTTGCATTACATTGGACCAGTCCAGGGAGTAGTCAGTCCATTTGATCAAAATGGATCAGGTAGTCCAATATTATTTTCAGGGATTGTCTTCCTATTATTCAAGAGTTGTTGGTTTGTTGGCATAAGCCAGTGGCTAAATATACCCCATAAAAAGTAATTTAGAGGCGTTATATTGCAAATAAGAGGGGCCAATAGAGATGTAAAGAAATCTATTGTTTAGGCGCTGAACGGCAAGTTGTGGCGTCTTGTTGAAACCGAATATCGTTGATGTTTAGCTGATTTGTTTTTGAAAAAAAAATTCGGTCGCATGGCTCGAAAGCGGTCACAATTCACCCTAACGACAGCTTCTTATGTAAACCGCACCAAAGAGTAACTGCTTATTTCACGATGTCACTCGAACGCTTTCGTTCGCACAAATTACATGTTAAACAAAAAACCATTTTTGAGAGTTGTAAATTGTGCGAACGAAAGCGTTTGAGTGTCATCGTGAAATCGGGAGTAAATTTTAATCGATGTTGTGGTGATTCGTTAACGATTTTATTCGCTTCAAATACGGCAATTTAGCTTATTGACTTAGCCATTCAACCAGAAATGAGCTTCGTGAAATTTACGAAGTGCTCTATCAACTCGCGAACAAGATTTTTTTCCAAGTAAATTTCCACAATTTGGAAACTTAGTTCTAGCTTTAAACGATTCATGATAAAATGCCAAACTTTACTGAACATAAATGTGAACATGGTTGACATTCTCAGCTGTCAAACCGTAGTTATCGATATCGGAAGTTCTCATGCATTTTAAAAAACACACCCGATTCGTTCATATGTATGTATGTATGTATGTATGTGTATACATTTTCATACATACATAATATAAAAAAAAAGTATTTTATAAATTTTGTGAAAAAGATGCTAAATAAACAAATCAAATGAAAAATAAAAAATTTGGTTAAACAAAATTAAGGGTAATTAGAAAAATGTTCAATAGCAAAAGTTTTTCAAAAAACAATGAAATACAATTTAACGGAAGAATTCCTAGAATTTAAGAAACTTATAGGTGTATTAAAACATATTCACTAAAATCTGGCGCCCAGCTTTAACGCTATAGAGCGTCAACGTTGTGTTATGAAAAGTAGTGAATGTTAACTTATTATACCCTCCACCAGTAGTGGTCAATGATGGTTAACTAAGGAAAATTTTTTTAAATATTCGTCTAAGACCCCATAAAGTATTTATACTCTGGGTTCTTGAGAAATTCTTAGTCGATTTAGCCATGTCAGTCTGTCTGGCCGTATGCATAAAGCACGCCAAGGTTCAACAAAAAAGAAAAATTTTGGTGTCAAATTATTTCCACTTAGTTCTCCTAAGCCATTCAGAATAGAATCCAGCACAATCGTTTCAGTATGAAAAGAGTTATGCACCCAAATATGGAACACCTTCCCTAAAAAGTGATATTTTTTCTACAAATCTAAATTGGTAGCGGAATGCACTGATTCTTATTACATTTTGCACAAACTCTTTTTATACGACTATAGCACTGATAGACTAGCTAACTTTCAACTAGCCTACCTTGTCATCTCAGCCATCGAATTGTTGTTTTCATTTACTGCATAAGTGGCGCTAAAAATCAAATCTTGCGTTTATATTGGGACACTTTTTGTTTGCCAAGATTACAAATTACAGAACAGAAATTGGAATGCTTTGAGATTACATCCAATTATTATTTATTAATCTGTCTTGATTATTATTATAATAATAATAATGATGATGTTGTTGTTGTCTAGATGTCTGATGACACCTTAAAGCTGATGTTAAGCTTTTTTCGTCAAAAATTCTTCCGCCTTTAAGACATTTACCTTCAAAATAAAATTAAATCAAACACAACGACGACGACGACGACTGCAACAACCGAAACAAACCCCTAAAATAAATAAATTGTATAATTTTATTTTTATCTCATACCAGAATATGAGAATTGTGACTAATATTGTAAAAAATCTTGAATTTGTTTAGTGGATGTCTGTGTGTGTTTTTTTTTTGCAGATGCCAATTTTAAAAATATTTTCTTTGCATCAAAAACGCCAACCTTTATTCAGCTTCTTTTTCTTTATGCACATTTAATAAGATGTATACAAAAGTATATTTGCGAAAAACAAACAAAGCTAATATTGTATTACTTAAGATGAGTGTTTCATTTGTTTTTATATGGTAATTACGAAAAACTGGCACAGTGTAACGATAAAGAGAAAAGTACGCGAGAAGCGCGAATTAAAAAGTAGCATTCCGAAAAGCAATGTCGTCTAAGTTGGTGATAATTTAAGGCAAATTCTGAAACAACCTGCGTTTTGTATTTAAGTGTTTATCAGCGATGTCCGTTGGTCAGCGCATGTTTTTATGTACGGAAATTGAATCCAAAAAGCTCAGACATATCGCTCCTTTATTGCAACATAGTCATATCTCAAAAAAAAAAAAACAAACATGGCAAAATGCTATTAAAGTTTTCCAAATGTGTACCTTTTTATACAGATTTAATAAAATATATTCTGCTATAACTTCGATTGGGTTTGATATAAATTGCTGACTAACTTAAGAAGGTATAAAGGAACACTTATGATTAAGTAACCTAAAATTTTAGATTTTTTGAGATATGACTTTGTTGCAATAAAGAAGCGATATGATCAACAACGATATGATCTGAATTAATTAAACTTTCCTCGTTACACTGTGGCCAAAGTTAAGGCTTCTTCTTTTTTTCTTCTGTTTTTTTTTTGTAGACTTTTAAACAAAATAAATCGTATACATTTTGTATAGAACAACCAGACTTTACGCCAAATAAACATATTAGGATGGTGTAATTTGCTCAATATATTACTCTTATCATGTTTATAGGGTGTTCCAATAGTTAATATTATTACGCATACCAAAAAAAAAAGGAAAAATGTCTGAAATTTTAACTTGAGCTGCTCGTTTTGTTGTTTTTTTTTTGTTGTGTATATTTTATTCATTGGAATCCTTCACCTAAAATGCGACCTGAACTTTAACTGAACAAGATCCAAACTGGAAAAGAAAAACTAGAGAAAACCCAACCCATAAGTGAAGTGTTGGGGGTTTTTAAGCCCGATAAAACTTAAAATTCTAAAAAATAAACCAAAAACCAATACGTGATATTAAGGCCAGTTTCACAATGACTGCAACATTTTTACTAAGGCGGTAAAACGCAACTGCAACGAAACTGCAACTTTTAGTTATTTTCGAGTTTCATAGACTCCTTTACCACACATGACGCGACCATTTTGAGACCGGTTTTAAATGCATTGGAAATTAGTTGCATTGAAACCGGCGTGCAGGAAACTCGTGTTTGCGTTTCATCTGTTCTTAAAGAAAATCGAAATGATTGTGATAATTTCATTATATTCTGGTACAATTTAGGTTGCAGGGTGTGTGGAAAACGATTGAAACTGGGTTCAAAACAATTATTACTAAAGAGTTTCGTTGCAGATGCGTTTTACATTTTCAATCAAGAAGACTTTTGGAAATTTTGCACAATATAACGTATTTATTATAATTTTCTAAAACATGTACGTATTTCATTCAAAACTCATTACAAATTATTATAAACATCATTTACAATTTCAAAAAATTTGTTGCTGATGTAGAAGAAGACTTTATTTTTTTTAAAAATGTTACTTTCATTTTTGTTAAAAAATTTAAGTCAAATATCGTTTATTTGCTGCAACAACAGAATGAAAAAAGAAAATTTTATTCTACACTCAGAATAAAATAAATGAAAATTCGGTTAAAAACCGGTCTACTTATTTTTAACGAAAAGTTCTTTTAATTTTTACTGTCAAAAATTCAACCCCATGTTCCATAAAAACAAAGAAATATTCAGTTGTTTTATTAAATTCAGTAATTTTCGTTTAATCCGCAAAAAAGCCGAATTTCTAAAAAACACCAGGCAGACACCTGTCCGCTTGTTTTTCTAATGAGAGAGAGAACATTATTGTTTACTTACTCTGTTACACACGCTTGTTTTACTATTGTTGTACTGACCTCATTTGTTTACAGAAGAGCACTAAATTATAAGACACCAGCAGCATGACCGATATACTTTCGCAATTATGCGTGAATCTACGAGTACTCATGGTGATATGCCAGAGTTTACTGATAACAAATTTTCAAAAAGACTGAAATAGAATAAAACTCGAACTTAAAACACACTAATGGCCTGTTCAACTATCTATTCGCTCGATTTCGAATCAGATTGGGTTCAACAATTTCGACAGCTTTCGATCGCTTGCTCTTACGTTTGTAAATATTTGTTACTTACGTATTAAAATAATTAAGTATTGCCATATTAGATATTTCTATATTTTGTTGCTTTTTTGTTCAAAAGTATCAAAAATAATACTAAAAGGCTTGTTGACAAATACAACCGCGTTTGAAATTTTATCAGCTGTATAAAAATGTCAAAAAATAAAAAAAACCTTTTTTGTTGAAACCAAAACTAAAGAAAAGTGTAAACAAAAATTGAATTTAATAAAAAACAAAATATTCAAGCAAAAAAAATTAATGATACAAAGAAATAAATAAATAAATACATACATAAGTCAATCAAACCAAACTTAAAAGAAAGTTAAATAAGTACCAAGTCAATATTTTGCTAGCATCAGCAGTTTGCATTTTATTTCTTACTCTATCCTTCTTCGTTTGGATGAAGTTTTAAAATGTTTAATGTTTTCATTTAGAATTTGTAGTGTTTCACATAATATTAAGGGGCCTGTCTCTTCAATTTTGCTTTCTTGTGCAACCACCGTCGCAGCTTTAGAAACTCTTGGCGGTGATTCAGATATCTGCTGACTGAGTTTCAGCACTTTTAACTTTACCCGCCAACACTCTACAAGACTAAAGCAGCGTCCGATCATTTATATGATCTAGGGAAGTTAAATAGTTTTGTTTATAGGTACCACCACCGGTTTCTTGCAGGCTTTTGTTGTTTCCTGAAATTTATTTTTGTCCTACATTTAAAATCTTCCCATGTCTGTAAAAATATGTAATATTTTCAAAACCAATTCAAGCTAGTTTTCTGCCTTTAATTATAATGTAGGATAAAATTTCCCGCCTTGAATAGAATGGATAGATCAATGAAGCTTAGTTTTAGTCCTATTATTTTCCATTACTCGCCCATTGAAAATTTATTTGCTCCAAACACTGGTGCACCCTTCGTCATCTTAGGATGTTCCTCCATTTATTCGCCTAATGTAAGCAATATTTCACTTATTTATTTCTGTCAAGAAGCGTTTTCGAGATAGTCGCGAAAATCATGTTTTTCTGCAGTTGTTTTAGCTCGTTATTTTGAAAATTGAATTGTTCATCTGAATTGTAAAAACTATTGAATAAAAATGTTTTCCACTTTCAGCACATATATATACTGTGTTGATCGGATGAAAATTTACTGTGATACAGGCCATTCGATTTAACAAAAATTATTTTTTTATGTTTTTCAATATTAAACAAATTAAAAAGCTTGTAATTCAGTGAATTTTTATCCGATCAACACACTATAAAGAAAGGAGGATAAACATATTTATTCGAAATTTTGGAAATATAATATTAATCCAGACAAACAAGATTTTCGCGAATAATTCGAAAACGATTATGAGAGAAATAAATGAGTGCAATATTTGAGTTTACCCGCCCCATTAAGCTTAAACAAAATCTAATTTTTAAGTCTAATTTGTTGTGGCGTATTGTAATCAAAAAAAAAAAAATTACCAATTGTTCTCTATTTTTATTTATAATTTATTTAAATTACCCTTAAATATTTCTTGTTTGTTATAAATACCATGATTCGACAACAAAACAACAAGTGAGTGGTTTTGACATTTGTTTTCGTAATGTCGACAATACCTTCGATATTAATAAACCGCTTTTTGTATGAGAGTACTTACGTTTTCTTTCGAGTTGTCGTCTAAACGAATGTTCGTATAGAATAAAGTTAGTTGAACCCAAAATAGTTTTCGATCGCTTAGAATGCGATCGAAGTCGTTCTTTCGAAATCGTTGAACAGGCCATAAATCTGAACTTGAACTGAACTTTTTTTTTTAAATGGAAGTGAAACAGAACTAATTTTTTTTTTAACTGGAAGTAAAATAGAACTGAACTTGAACTGGACTAGAACTGAACTAAAACAGAACTAGAACTGAAATAGAACGGAACTTGAACTGAGCTAGAACTGCACTAGAACTGAAATAGAATGGAACTAGAATTGGTCCAAAACTTTTCAATTATTAATTTTTTATTTACATTTTACTTATAGAATATTTCCGCGAAGCCATGTGGCTTCGGTATAATTTCTATTCTAATTTTAAATGCAATATAAATAATAATAATAATAATTCAATGACTATGGCAACATAAAAATATATATTCGAAAATTCAAAATTTCATTGCAAATTTAAAAAATATGATTGTATTAACTTCTTTCTTTTGCTTGTATTTGGTAGATTAAGAAAGTTAGTGGGTAATTTGTTGAACAAAGCTAGAAGTACAACACTAACACAGTTTTTGCCATAATTGTTGACTTAACGTAACTGACTGACTGATTCATCATCGCTCAGCCTAAACGTTTGAAGCTAAAAAGATAAGATTTATTATGGATTTTGGTCTTTCACCAAAAAAAGGCGAAAAAGGTAAAAATGTGTAAATTAGCTCACCTCATATCTCCTTAACTAAAAGAAATATTATAAAAAAATCAATACGTATCGTTGTTAAATAAAACAAATAACCGGTCAGGTGTCTGGTACTTTTTTAAAATTCGGCCATTTTGTGGAGTTAACGAGTAAAGCAGACCATACACGATTCAATTCAATTGTCAACTGAGTCGGTTGTTGTCCAAATCAAAGCGTTGTCGGTTGTCGAGTTGGTTGAAGAAAAATCAAAAGATTTTGATTTTTTCAAGTTGACTCCAAGTCTTTCAATTCGATTGTACTGTGTGAGCTTAAGTCTCTTGATCAGCTGTCAAAATTTATGTTTGTAATTTTTTTTTGCAAAGAAAAAGTGAAATATTTTTAAAATTGTCTTTAATTTCAATAAAATTTTAAATAAAAAAATGACATTGGTGGCAAACATGGATACTTGGAGAGAAAATAAATTTTTGTAAAATTGTAAAAAAATCTAAATTTGGCAGTTGAATTAAAATCTTTCAATTCAGTTGAAGAAGTGTGTGGCCAAGTATCAATTCAGTTGACTCAGTTGACAATTGAATTGAAAAGTGTATGGGGCGCATAAAATCTGTATTTTGGAACTTTTTTATCATCCCATCTATCTTTTAAACCAATAAACGTAGAAATTAAAATGAGTTACATTCAAATCTTAACTAAAAATAGTTAAAAATATTACTTTGGTACTTTTTAAAAATTCGAACTTTTAAGACGGGAAAATCGTTCCTATATTTGGTACTTTTGTTAACAAAACATTTTCTTAATTCATTGATATAAGCAAAAGCATTGTGGACTCCCGCTACAATATGAAATTTTCAATACTTTAACGGGGAGAAAAAAAGTATCAAAAAGGGGATATACGGGAAATTTATTATTTTATTTTGATACTTTTTGAATTTTGTATAATATTGAACTTTGAAACATGAAATCATAGGTACAGGGTCCTGAATTTTTGTTTTAACCTAGAAACATAAACTTTGGCATAAAACAATATGAACACGAAGAAAGAGAGACGCAAACGAAGAAGTGGGTTAAATGCTAGTCCAAGATATTTGCTTGAGTTAGTTTTTTTTTTAGAAAATTCAAAATAATAATAAATATAAATTTTTAAAATACACCTTTTTAGAAACTTCCCTGCAGTTTACCACAGACTATTGAAATAAGCAAAAAATTTCACAAAATTTTAAATTTGTGTGCGCGTTGGAATAAATTTCAAATAAAAAAAAACCCACAATGCTATCGCAATTAGTGGTATTGAAACATAAAGAAGGTTTAATTTTACAATTTAATTTATAATTTGAAAGAAAATGACACATTATCTGTACATCAATCTAGAAAGGAACTTTATTTGTAGCTTAATTGTGTTTTTCGCACTTCTAGTTTAAAAGGGATTATTTTTTCTCTTTAAGCTTGAAAACAGATGATCTAATACAAATAATTTATGAACGATTTTATTTTTTATTTATTGACTTGAATGGGTTTTTAAATACATAAATTAAAGCGAATTATAAATTGCAATAATTAATAAATTTTTTTTATTTATTTTTTCTTTCTTTCTTTACAGGTAAGTTTCTACTAACATTTGAAAGATTGTTTAAAGTGCTTGAAATGTAAGTTTATTCACAAACATTTAATATCTTATTTGCAATACATACACAGAATTGTGTGAAAAATAAATGTTTTCAAATGATTACAAATGTTTTCAAGATTCTTCAACGCCAAATAGAGTCATATTTGTTTATTTTTTCAGCCGATGATTTATAATTTGAACATGTTGCGCTCATTTATTTGAATAGACATGCGGAGGAGTGTTAAGGTTTTTGTTTTTATGTAAAAACTATTTTTGTTTGCTACTGTATAATATAATTCATATATTTTACAACAATATGGTTCAATTATGGCATTAGTTTTTTTTATGTGTAATTTGTCTTTCTTTTTTTTTGCTTTAATATGTTCTCTGGTGATAACGCGAAATAAAACAATTTTAGAGAAATGTGGACAAGTGGACTACGCCGAATGATTTATGCACTAAGACTTACTTCAAAATTAAAATGAATTGTCACATATTTGTTAAATTTAGTTGTTTAAAAATGTTTTTAGTTTTCATACAAACTTTTGTAATTGTCTACTGAGTAGCATCTCAAACTGATTAACAAACTCGAATAAATTATTATTTATTTATTTTTATACCCTTAACCAGATGTAAAAGGGTATATGGTTATTTCCACAGGAAAGTCCACTTTTTGCCACGTTACGCCACCAAGCATTTTCAATTGTTTCTTAAAGAATAATTTATAATTTTTTTGTATTTTGGTGTAAAGCGCAATTTAGTGAAAGAGAGGAAAATGTTGAACAACATGGGTCTAAAATACAAGATTAATCGATTGGTGGCGTAACGTGAGACTTCTGTAGAAGAGCCTATTTATAACTTTGTCGTTCCGATTGTAATATTACCACAATTGGTCCTAGACCCTATAAAGTATGTATCTATATTCTGGATGCTTATGAGCGGACAAGTTCAAAGCACGATGTACGTATGTCGTGTGTCCGTTGAAATGGTTTTTCCGAAGGCCCCATTTATGAAGGGGACTTGATAGTCATTTATTTATGTAACATACAGTCCGGAATTATTTGCTACTGACATTCAGCCTCATCGGTCCACAAATGGCTAAGATATGAGCAAAAAACATCGACCGCCTCAAATTTTACCAAAAATCCATTTTGGTTGTTTTTTTTGTCTGTTTGAAGAACGGCCAGAGCCAAAGTTTCCAAATTAGGTACAAGCATATTGGTTATCAATAAATAACATCCGACAAAATGTGGGCGGGATTGTAGAAGTGGGCATGGCACCTCCCACACAAAAACATATTAGATTTATGTATATCTGGAGAAAGGCCAGAGCCAAAGTTTCCAAATTAGATAGAAGCATATTGGTTATCAATACATCCGAAAAATTTTAGGTGGGAGCAGAGAAGTGGTCGTGGCACTAAAAAAATTTATTTATATCTAAAGCGCGGCAAGAGAAAAATTGTCCGAATTTGGTACACATACCTTGATTCTCGATACAAATCATCTCTTAAAAAATGGGTGGGATTAAGAAACTTGGTATGCCACCTCCCATACAAGGACCAAAGTATGTCTGGAGAATGCCAAGAGCAAAATGTTCCAAATTAGCTTCAATAAACTTTGTAATCAATACACAATATCCGACAAAATGTGGGCTAGATTGGACAAGTGGGCGTGGCAGAAACTAAATTTATTTATGTCTAAAGAACGGTTAGAGAAAAATTGACCAATTTGGTACACACACCTGGATTTTTCACTACACATCCTCTCATAAAAAATGGGATTGGAAAAGTGGGCATGGCACCTCCCATACAAAGCCTTAATAGATTTCTGTATATCTGGAGAACGACAAGAGCCAAAGTTTCCAAATGAGGACCAATCAACTTGGATATCAATAGACAATATCCGGCAAAATGAGGGCTGGATTCGACAAGTGGGCGTGCCGCAAAATAGATTTATTTATATCAAAGGAACGGTATTTATTTTTATATATTTCTGCTATTTTAGCACCATAGTGAAGGGTGTATAAGATTCGACAAACAATAGCACTCTTACGTGTTTTATTTTAAACAAATATCGAACTAAAAAATAATTATAATTCTTTCTAAAATTTTACTTGTATCATTCCGTGTTATCACATCTTGTGACACGATGATGTTTACTTCGTCTCTTGACTGTAGTGTATTTTAATGACGTAAAAAATTTTACTTAGAAAAAATGGGCATGGAAAAATTCTATTTGATCAATACACGAAACATTAAACAAATAAATGAATAAAATGGAATATAGAGAAAAATTATTATTTGTGATGAACTAAAGAGCAACCGGCATGAGTAGGACTGCTTGGGGTGCTTGTCATTTCTTTTTATTAAAGTAAATATACAAACATATCGTTACCAAAAACGCAATATGACCTATCTAACATTTGGAAAATTTTACAGTGTTCATGTTCAGTAACTCTAGCGTCGAGAAACTTTTCGATTGAAATGAAATTACTTGAAATTACTCGCCAATTTACAGAAAAGGTGTCTCTGTAAAATTTTTGTGAGAGAGTTACCGCTGTGAACTGCCAAATAAACTCACAAATAGAAACGGGGCGAGAAAAAATTTTAACACTAAAAAACATATGAAAAGTGCATGATGCAAAGAATACACATGTTTTCATTGTTTAAATTTTCAAAATTTTTGAACAATTTTCAATTTAAGTAAATTTTGGTCGCCATCAACGATATGTGAGACTGGCGTTCTCACCGCTTGCAATGTCACAATGGCTTTTTTATTTTATGGCATACTCTGGTTTCTCTCCTGCAGACAAGGGTAGAGCTGCGCGGAATTAGCTTAGGAAAATAAAAAAACATCAATTTTTAAAAAACTGTCATCTAAAATAACGTGCGTATATACAATCATACGTCTCATACGTTCAATAAAGTGATAAAAACAACAAACTGTAGCCTGATTAAAAAACTAGTTAAAGTTTTCCTGCAGAAGTACAAACATTCAGTCGATAATAATATCGATATATCGATAGTGCAATCTGAACTATCGATAAATATCGATAGTATCCCAGCGCTTATATTTATACACATATATTTCACATTATATCTTTTACATACATATATTGTTAGCCCATAATTGGTTTGGCGCATATTCCAAGAAGTTTTCTGAAAATATACTCGATAGAATTTTTTGTATTTTCACCACTGCTTCTGGCAGCGATTTATATCGTAAGCGACATCATTAAAACTATCGTAAACAACAAGTACTATCATCAATTTAATTTCAGCATGCTCTTTAAAACTATCAAATGCGTCATTATAATTTTAAAAATAAATAAATGCACAAAAAGAGAGTTTGTCTTAATTGCAAACCGACAGCGGACACTCAGTGACTTAATTAACAATCAGCTGTGAATTTCATGTTTTGCAACAAGTATTGCAAACTTTACCAAAGAAGACGTTTACAATTGATAGAAAAAGTTTACAAGTGCAAGAATTTGCAATCTCAAATGCAAAACTTTGTGAAAAGGGCGATTGTAAAAATTTTGGTATCATTGTAAATGTATATATTTTTGAAAGCTATTAATTTTACAGAGTCGAAGCTAATTACAATTTTCACTGAATTAAGGTATCGGTATTAAACTATTTGTTATTTCGATATCGCTATCAATACCGGTCTTAAATTTTAAACGGTATTCAAGCGATATCGGTTGCCAACCTTGATACTTATTTTAATTATACTTTTTAACGTTACAAATACAACTGTTTCCTAAATAAATATTTTTGGAAATTTCAGAAATTGTTTTTAAAAATTTGTTTTAAATGAAATTTAAACAAATAAAGAATAATATTACGTAACAATTAATTTAATTATTTTCTGCAAATAAACAATTCAACAGTTGGTCGGCCAAACAAATTTTTATGAAGGGGACAGCCAGGCAGACAGACTGATATTTTAAATAGTGTTATAAATATTATTGTACATTCCTGATTTTAAAATATTTTTGCACGTTTTAGCAACAACAAAAAAAGAACACAATTTAAAAACAAGAAAATTTCGCTGAATAGTTTTATAAAATAGGTTTGTTTGTTTAAGTCAATTCTGTTAAATATTTGCAAAAAAAAAAAAAAAAAAAAACAAATTAAAAAAAACACAATTTATTTCAAATCTTTCCTAAAGGTGTATTAAAAAGTTGAACAAAAATATAAGTCGGGTAGAAGTTGCTTTTGCGTTGCTAAATAATTCAAAAGAAACTTGAAAATTTTTATAAAATATTTATACCACAATTCTAATTATTTACATTTACTTAAAAAGTTAATCTTAGATTTGTTAAACTGCAACCATATTTATTATTTTAACCCTGGACTCAATAATTTGATAAACTCCATAAGAAATATATACATTATAAGATACATAAAAGTTTCTAACTTGGATTAGATAAACTCGTTTTTGAGTGCTCTCTCTTTTAAAGTTTAGCTTAACCATGCTTAGCAAACCTGTGCCCATGTTCTGTTACTCTCGCACAAAAATGCCATATATTAAAACAAACAGCTGGTTTTCGCACTAAACTGTATCTGTAACTGTTTTTTTTTTGGCGAGTACTAGCTGTCACGTAAGGAAATTACTCGCCACTTTACAGAAAAAATGTGGCTGTAACATTTTTGTGAGAAAAGTTCCCCCTTTGAACTGTCAAATAAAATCGCTAATAAAAATGGGGCGAAAAAATAATAAAACACTAAAAAACAATTAAAAATACAAAGAATAATAATAATTATATTTCGTTCTTGGCACATTTCTTTATTGTTTAATTATTTTGCTTTTAACATTTTTGCAAACAGCAAATATTAAAGTCGCACTGTACATTATATGATAGAGCCCACGGATGTATTTTCGCCGCCGTCGATGGAAATTTTTCAATTTTAGTAAATTTTGGTCTCAGTCAGCGATATTTGTGACTGGCGTTCTCAACGCTTGCAATGTTACATCGGCTTCGAGCGCTATTTTATCGCAATTATCTTTTGATAGTTTTCGACATGAGATACAGACACACTTTTTTCATACTTTTCGAGAAATGATGGAATTTTTTGTTTCACGTCTTTTCGATGCGAAAAATTCTCACTAAAGTTACAGAAACTGGGTTTACACTATTAAAAAAGTCATAAGTATTTTGACGAAAATGCTTCCCTGTTCTAATTATTGCTTGAAAGTTTCCAGAAAGCAATAACAACTTAAGCTGAAGGTCCACACCATGCTTTCGTGCGTAGATACGTATGATACTTTTTGTGTCATTTATGCGTTTCTAAATTCAAGTAACATGTCATACATTTTATGCGCCATATTTTTTTTTTATCAGCTGTTGTGCTAATATGTTTATCAATTAAAAACAATTTTGCCAAAAATGGAAAGTGCAATTGATATTTAAATAGAATTTATTTAAAAGAATTCATAGAGGAGTAAACTTTAATTATAAAAATATTTGTGGTTTTTCACAGTATCAATAAGTTTCCAGTTCATGGCATTTGTTCAAAAAATAATAAACACAACAAAGATGACACTCAGAACATAAAAGTAATCGATAACTAGAATGGCAATTTTGTTCGTGGTAAAATTGTGCTTACAATTAATTTTAATGTATTTTATTCTTTAAAGTTTATACAATCTTTATTACGAAAGCTTTTTCTCTTATTAAAAACCTTTTTAAAAGCCAAAAAATAGTAAAAAGTAACCACCACACAAACATATTTATCGATAATATTGAAATTAAAATATGAATTGTCATCCAAGGCCACTAATAACAGCTGACTTTTTCTCACCACACATGCGACGGATACAAAAGTAGAAAGTAAACCTACTTTCATGCGTTGATACAATTATGCATTCTATGCGATTTTCTCTGTAACTTGTCATATACAATTACACTGATTCTACTTTTTTGTCAGATGCATAAAAAGGACAGACGCATAAACGCATGGTGTGGACCTTCAGCTTTATCATGACAAAGTTGCATTTACTTCAAAATATGTACGTAAGACTTGTGTGATAGTGTAAAGTACCCTTAAAGCCGGGATTCACTATCCCACACAATCGTACGATTCAATCACACGAAAATCTAATAGAATTCTATCCAACATAAAAAAATGTCTTCAAAATCTGTTATCAATGCCACACTATCCCACAAAAATGATGCCAACTCAAATTACTCATCTACTTTACAAGAAAATGCAACTCTGATCGCATAGAAACTATCGTTTTATGAAAATGTTCATTAACATTTGCAAGTCGGACAGACTTGTCAAACAAATCTGTCACTTTATTAATTTTTTAGCCACACTATCCTACTTTATGAGCACACGCGATTTGTGAATCGAGTGAATCGCCGGCTTAAGTGAATACAAATGAGTTATTATAAGTTTAACTTAACTAGGCTTAGTAAACCTAAACTTCTGAAGTTAATGCCATAAAAAAATATTATAAAATTTATAAAAAGTAAAAATATAGTTTTACTTTTTTTCATTTTTTTTCAGCGATAAGATAAAAAAAAACTTTTGTTTTAATGAAAAACGCAACAACTCTTTGCAAAAAAGGAAAAGTTTTGCAGTGAAAAAAAGAAAAGTAGAAGGTTAAATAAATTCTACATTTGTTTTTTCTTTGTTGTTGGTTCTGATTGATAAGAGAAAAAATTTCAAATGCAAAATGAAAGTTTTTTTTTATCTATTATTTGAGGTTTCCATAAGTTGTTTTGCAGCTACTTGTTTAAAATTGTTAATGCTTAAAGAACTTTATAACAATAGATAAAGACAAGTAAGAGCGAGGTATTCGGCTATGCCGAATCTTATGTACCCTTTGCCATGGTGCGCTAAGACAAGAAATTTATAAAAACACCGTTCTTTAGATATAAATAAATCTATTTTGTGCCCCGCCCTCTCCTCCAATTTCGCCCACATATTGTCAGCTGTTATGTGTGGATAACCAAGGTGATTGTACCTAATTTGGATACTTTGGCTCTGGCCGTTCTCCAGATATACTTAAGAAAAAAAAAATTAAATAGAACAACAAGGGATTTATGGGTAAAATTAGGGGCAGTCGTTGTTTAATATGTACTCATATCTCAGCCATTTATGGATCGATGAGGCTGAATAGCAATAGCAAAATTACAAGGAGCAGTTCTGACTGAAATCTATAACAACGAGGTCTACATCATATCTGGGGTCTTCGGAAAATCCAATTCAACGGACACACGTACAGATGGACGGACGCAATTTTATTTCTAATTCTTTCAGTCGAAACTGAACGAATTGAAATTATTTTTTCAGTATTATGAAACTCAAATGAATGCTTAAGAACACTGAAAAAATAATTCCGATTCGTTCAGTATCGACTGAAAGAATTAGAAATAAAATTGCTTTCGAATCGATAAAGTACTCGATCATGACTGCCAGATTCAGGCCCCAGTTTTATTTCAGTTATTATACAGTTCTTGCTTAGTTCTAGTGTAGTTCGATTTCAGTCATTTAATATCTTAACCTATTGATTTTAAACTCTTTAATACGTATTCCTTGTAGAGTTATCAATGAATTTTAGAATAAAAACTTTTTTTTTTACTAAATTCTAGTTAGTGTTTTCTAAAAATAACGAAAGTCACGCTTATTTTAAATAAACGGCACTTAAAATTCGCCGAATTAATTTTGAGGCGAACGTTTTTAAATCAAAATTTTTTTTACAAATGTGTGTGCTGAAAATCGACATATTGTAAATTTTTTAATGCAAAAACGCCAAAATGTCAAACAGATGGGCACTTTTACCAGCGCTGCTAGCGGCATCGCGTAAACATAAATTTGTTAAACAAGCACACGTGTCGAGAAATTGAGAATGAGACCATCACTTACGCATATTAAGCAATATGTTTCTTTAACGATGCCGAAGAAGATCGGGAAATACTCTCGCCTAAAACACTTTCTTTTGTGCGTATAGAAAGAGGCATTTTTCTTGAATTAAGATCGACTTCAAATTTATCTGTATTTTATTTCTTCTATTTTTTTTTCTAAACATTTGTTTAACATATTTTTCATTAACAGAAGTACAAATATTTTTTGGCTTTTATTTCTTAAACTTTAAATTTAGTTTTTTTTCAAGTTTCATTTAAAATTATTTTAGTCTATTGAGACACGTGTCCGTTTAGCGCGTTTGAAACAAAAAATTTGTTTAAATTTAAAACTTTTGCAATCATGTTTATACATTTAACCGGAAAAAAACAAAATACATACTGACATACAAAAAAATATGAAATATAAAAATAAATATGTGTAGATACCTAAAAAAAGATTTTTAAACAAATAATAATACAATTAAAAATACAATAAATAAATTAATGCATTAAAGTTTTATTCTAAATTGTTTATAACATAAATTATAAAAGTTTGCTTCCGTTTTTTCTTAATTAATAATAATATTAGATGGATAACTTAAAAAATGAAGGTTTGTTTTATTTGCAAATGTTTAACACTTGTTTATAATGTGTGCAAATTGAGCATAAATGATGCGATTCAAACAGTGTATACTTTCGAAATGTGTATGTAAATATTCATCCCTATCGTGAAATAAAATTTGTATCGAAAGTTGCTCGCTTTTTCCAGAGAAAAATAATGTATGGGAAAAGCATAATTTTGTGGAAAAAAACGGTTCACTTTTTATTCACGATACATAGTAGTAATTGTGGTGTAGGTTATCAAGTGATTGGGCTTGAACGACTATACTTTCTTACATTTTAAATGATGATTTAGTTTTTAACTGGTCTTGCAGCATTTGGCCCAGGGTTGTGATGGTGGAATATTAGGGCTTCATGTCCGGCCGCATGTCCCGGTGGTTCTTAGGTCAATGCTCCCTTCAAACGAATGAATTGTATTCGATAAATCGCTTGCTCGGCACTGCGAAACGTGACCCCAGGAAATATAACCCCAAACTACTGAATTAAGAATGGCCCGAAAACCACAGCTCGAAAATAAACATTATATACTTTAGTGTTCTATAGGCCGGAAATGTGAAAAACCGAAACGCTTATAGTGTTTGTGTAGTAAATACCTTAAAAAACACGTTTCTCTGTCTGTGATCTTCGTACAAAATAAAAATACTGTACTAATGCAACTCAACATCAAGATGAGAACATTTCACTGCGTACTGTTTTTGGTAAAAAAAACACAAACTTCGTTCTATTCGCTTACAAAAACAAAACATGTAGACATTCGTGATCGAATAGTGACATTTCGATTCGAAAGCAACTTTATGTATTATTCTTTCTGTCGTTACTGAACGAATCGAAATTATTTTTTTACGTGTTATAAATTATTTATTTGAGTTTTCACAACACTGAAAAACGATTTTCGACTGAAATAATATTGCTTTCGAAACGAAAAAGTATTCGATCACGACCCCCTGGTCGTGCAAATTGCCAAGCAACAACAACAATACTAACAATGAGATGCCTTGCTAAAAAAAAACAATACAGAACATTTAAATAAAATGTATGTCTAGAGAAGCACTACAATTGTATTGTTTTATAACGAAAAACAGAACACTACATAATGTTTGTTACTTTTGTTGTAAAAATTGATAAATTAAGGGTTGTGCACCAATAAACCAACGATAAAAAAATAGATATCGTTTCTGGGTGGGTGTACCGTACGATAAATAATGTTCTGATTTTTTACCATAGGCCTAACAATGCTATCTATCACTCGATTTATAAAACCAATACTGTACAATTATTCGGAATATTAAAATTTATGATTTTGAATTTCGGAAATATTGAAAAAATCAGAAGTTTTAATATAAAAAAAGCTTGACGCTCTTTAAAAAAAAATCAGTTTTAATTTAAAATTTAATCAAGTGAATTAAACGCTAAATCAAGTGAATTAACCGTTAAATCAAGTGAATTTAAAGGTTAATTGATACTAGTATTTTTTAACTGGTGCAAATTTAATGAATTTTTGTAATTAATATCACAAATTTTGTAATTGAATTTAATTTTTTTTTTCTGTGTAAGTGAAACTAAATGGCAAACGATTACATTCTAATGCGTAATATTACATTTATTAAAGACACAAGCCAGGTGCAAAAGATACGCCATCTGTTGTAAATACCGCATTTTTAAAGTAGGCACCTAATATTTTACTTTTATTAATAAATTTATAACAAAATCAAAATTTTAGATTAGTTCTACGTTTGATAAAATTTTGTTGAGTTTTACTGTGAATGAGTGAAAAGTCCTATTGTTTACAAACTTTCATTATCGGCATCATCAATAATAATCAGTTGTTCCCATTATTTAATTATTATGGTTAATTTCCTCAATATTCCGTGTCCCTTCCGCTTTGTTTTTGTTATTATTTTGGCAACAATTTGTACTTAATTTTTAATTTTTTTTGAATCATCATCGTCATGAGAAAAACACTACAATACTCGTAAAACTTAATGACTTCAAGTACGAAAAAAAGTTTTTTTTTTTTTTTTTTTTGCTTAAATACGCAGTTATATAAATTTATTTAATTCAAAATAAAAACGAAAAAAAAAACAAAAATTCATATCAAGGTCTTTTTTAGTATGTGATTTCGTTTAACAAGAAAAGGAAATACAGATACAAATATTTATTTTAGAAAGGAACTTTGGAATTTATTTTATAGGTTTTTTGTTTAAGATTCGTGCTAAAAACAGACTTGATTCACGTTTGTAAAAGTGTTCTCAGTGGCTTAATGGAGTGTAGGTTTTTAAAAGGTTTGTTAAAAAAAGAACCTACAAAAAATATTTAATATTTGTTTTAATACAATTTTATCTTTTTAGTTGGATTAATTTGTAAAAAAAAAAATATTTTTTAGGCTTAAAATACATTTATATTAATAAAATTAATTTTGGTTATCTAAAGTTCAAGCTCATTCACACAATTAAATGATTTATTTTCTATAAACTTGTGTTTTATTTATTCAAAATTCAAAATTCAAAAAAAAAAAAAAAAAAAAATAGATAAACGGCTTAATTTATAAAAAATATAAAACAAATTTTTTATTTATATCTATAACTATAAGAAAAGATTCATGTAAGAAACTTAAGTCAGCTAATCGAGAACTCGAAATTCAAAAAGTGTTTGTGTAATATTATGCGGCCTTCTAAAAGCTGACTTCAAAATGAAAGTTGTCTGAATAAAATATTTATTTATAAACATTTTTCCAATGTAGTTTAAAAATTAAATTTACAATTAAAAACAAAAAAATGGCCAAAAGGTAACCAAATTTAGAATTTGTAAAACGAAATTAAAGATTTCCTTAAAAAAAAATTCCCACATCCAACTTTACTGATTTGGCTCCATCACAGCAGAATATTTATTCACGATCTCTTGAGATTGAGGCTGACAAGAGTTTCTATCTGGTACCACGGGAGTCAGTAACCCTAACCCCCGGTTTCTGCGAGATTTCATCCCAACGCTTAACAACTTAAACTTTTATCAAAATTCCTTTTGCTAAAAAAGAATTTTGTTCCATAAGGAAAACAGGGGTTTCCAATACCTGCTTGTTTACTTACGACCTTAGACCAGCATAATATTTATAAAAATAAACTGTTTAAGTTAGAAGAATTCAACGCACCACAAACTGTACGACATAATATTAATTTTATATTCGATGCTCGATATTCGATAGCCAGCGAAAAATCGTTTGGCAAAGGCTTCTCATAATAGGGTCCTAAACATTTTGCTATTCGTAATGATTTTAATTATATGTATTAAGATGGTTCCTTTAATTAAATGGTCCATTTGTCTTTAAAAACATTTTGTGTGTTTTAATGTGTTTATCGGGAGTGGGCATTGTATGGCCTCATTCCTACAAGGTTTCTAGTAACTGTTTCGTGTTAAATTTTTTAATAATTCCTTCATTGCTTACGATTTTATACGTAACACGTTTCAAAGTACAAGATTTACACGTTTACTCCCTAAAAGGGCCGAATTTCAAAAAGTACCACACACATTGTCTTTTTTTATATTAAAAAGTACCAGTTAAATTAAAAATGTACCACTTAAAGAACAGAAAAGTATCAAAAAGCCCTCTTACAGGTTCTTATACGCCTAGAACATGACATATTTAATTTTATGATCATAGGCCCAATAATAAAAAAAATTAAGGAAAGTACCAGTTAAAGAACGAAAAAGTACCAAAAAGATCCCTCTAACAGATTCTCATTCACTCACAACTTTGCATATTTAATTTTATGTTTCTAGGTCCAATGCTAACGGAAATTCAAAAAGGACCTGTTGAAAAGCATAAAATTGATTCTCATCTGCTCAGGACATTGAATATTTATTTTATGTTTCCAGTTCCAATATTACAGAATATAAAAAAGTATCAGTTAAAGAACGAAAAAGTACCAAAAGTATCCCTCTTATAGATTTTAATTAACTCAGGATCTTGCATGTTTACTTGTATATCTCTACGTTCTATACTGACGGAAATTTAAAAAGTACCACTTAAAGAACAGAAAAGTACCAAAAAGCCCTCTAACAGATTCTTATTCTCCTAGGACCAGGCATATTTAATTTTATGTTTCTAGGCCCAAATACCAACGGAAATTCAAAAAGTACCAATTAAAGAACAAAAAAAGTACCAAACCTTTTCCTCTTATAGATTCTTATCCACTCAGGAAATTGCATGTTGAATTTTATTTTTCTATGTCCAATATTACCAATAATTATAGAAAGTACCAGTTGTATAACCGAAAAGCTAAAATTAAAGCGGAAATTAAATTTCCCGTATTTCCCCTTTCTGCCTATTAAAGTTCCAAGAATTTCAAACTTGTAGTAGGAAAATATCGATAGGATAAATATCGATATTATTATTGTTCAAGGCACATAACACACAGTTTTTGCCGCTTTTATAAATTTGCGCTGAATTACACAAACAACAAGAATGGCAGTTGGTATGCGGAGCTTTTCTTTTTTTAATAAGTAAAGGCCTTTATGTCGAAATTTTTATATGTTTGCATAGGGACTGAAATGTAAAATAGATTTGCAATGTTGTAAAAACAAATGCAATTGCAATTGCGAGCATAGGACAAAAGAATGAACGACCATTAGTGGCAAAGCCGTCTAGATTGATTACCTTTAGGGTTAGGAATCACAAACATTTTTAGAACATTATCTAAAGTTGCAATAAAATATCTTATAGTCCATTCTATTTCAGTTCCTTCACACAGAAAAAATCAAGTTAAAAACGTCGAAAACAAGGTTGATTTAAAATTTTTCGGTGGTGATTTTGCTTTATACGTTTTTCATGTTATTTCAACCAGATTTTATAATTACTTGCGAACAACATTTTGTTTTTAAAAATAACTATAATTCATGTTAATTTAACATTGCAGTAAAGTTAGAGCAAAATGTCATTTATATTGAAATACCAATCCGAATCACGTTGAATTAAAGTTATTTCAAGTTGAAACAATGTGAATTTCATGTAGAAACTAATTGGTTTGAGTGTGTTATAACAGTGTGAAGAAGCTTCAGAGACAACATATGCATTTATTTAAGAATAATTCAAAACATTTACGCCTGTAACACATGTTTAACTTATTTTGTAGTCTCCTTTGTTAACAGATCAATCAGCAGAATGGCCCGATATGGTTTTCGTCATTATTCTACTTTGAAAACTTGATGTACTATTTAACTAAATAATTTTAATTTAAATAATACGGGAATTGTCTTCTTTTTATAACATATTTTAAGAATGAAAATAAAAAAAATTTAAATACTTAACTAATTTAACAAGATAAACTTTTGATTTCAATATAAAACAGGTTTTTATGGATTCAATATTGAATCCATATTTATTTATATTTTAATATTTTTTTTTTATTTTTTTTTTAACAGTGAATAATATTTCATTAACGTGATTAAAGATTATTTTAATATTTTTCATTTAAAATTAATATGAAATAATGATACATTTAAATAATGGGCATACTTTTGCAGAAATTTACTATGATTCTCAATCAACATTTTTCCATGTTAATTTTACATTCGTATTTTTTTCTGTGTGTTTAGAAAGTTGCTATTAGCAGGACACTTTTTCAAAAACTGTCATCTAAAATAACGTGCGTGTATACAAACGTCTCATATGTTCAATTAAGTGATAAAAACAAAGAACTGTAGCCTGATAAAAAAAAACTGGTTAACAATTTTCTTGCTCAAGTACGAACATTCAGTCGATAGTTATATCGATAGTGAAATCGGAACTATCGATAAATATCGATAATAGAATATATCGATGGTATCCCAGCACTAGTGGGAACCCATAAACCAACCTTCAAGCCACTTTTAAACTTTAGGTGTTTAGGCTGTGCGGTATAACAATTTTATATATCGTTACCTAAAACGCAAAAGGCCCTATCTAACATTTTGAAAATTTTACAGGTGAAGCAAAAACTATTTAAAATGATAAATTGATAAATCGCCTTAGACTGTTTATAATTTATTTTTTTTTTATATTTTTCTTGTAAAACCTACCAGTTGTTTCGACAATTAACAATGGTGCCTATTATATTAACTGTGAGTTAGGCCTTTTAGAGTGTACCATATTCTCTTTTGTAGAAAAGGGCCTTATGTTGTTTGCTAATAAATTCACAAATTTTGGTCGAAAGGTTCTAAAACTTTCGGTGAATATTTGTGTTGATGCGATACATCAGAATCAATGAAAAAGTTGATTTTAAATCTTTGGTTAGTCAGGGCCTTTTGTGTTGCAGATAACGATGTATAGAGAACGTGGCTTATCGGAAGTGAACTTTATATGATACTCTTTACAATGTCACCTTGTAATTTCTAGCTTTAAATAAAAGACTCGTCTCGAATTTATCGATATCCTGCTATCAAAATTTTTTTTTTTTTATCATTTTCAAGAATTTCAGTATATGGGGCCTACCTAAGTGGAATTGTATTTTTTTTTTAATCAAGAGACATTTCTCTCGAGAAAAAGTCTCTATGATCGAGAGAAATTTTACTTCAGAAAAACTTTATGTAATCAAAATAAAATATTTTTCTTTGGAAAAAGTTTCTCTGATTAAGAGGTTTTTTCTTTAAAAAATTTCTATTATCGAGCAAAATTTCTCTTAAGAAAACAATTTCCATGATTGAGAGACTTTGTTTTTAGAAAACATCTTTTGTTTTAGAGACTTGTTTTTCTTTTTTTTCGGTTTTCGAGAGACATTCTCACTATAAATATTCTGTAATTTCTTGGTAAAATCTTTATGATGAACACACTTTTCCTCTATAAAAGCCTTTTTGTACAAAAAAAAAAGTTTTATGGTTGAGGAATTTTTTCCATTACAAAAGACTTTCTTTGGGTAGAAGAAATCGTTATAGTCGGGTCTTTATAACTCTCTATATCTGACTTCAATTATGTATGTAAATCAGTTTTTCTACCCAAATTCTACGTGGCTATAAAATTACTTAATTTTTTCTCTAATCTTCATTATTTATTTATGTTATTGTTTAAAATTAAATATGAGCATATTTTTAAAATTTTTCAGTTTTGCTCAACCACAAATCTCCCTTTTTTCATATGTAATCAAATATGAATTAAGAAATTTTACTCCAATACATTTTTTAATTACAATGTTTAAATACAAAACATTAAAGCTGGGTAAATAATTTAGATACAACTTGCCATAGACAACAAGAGAATTTAACAAAAAAAAAAAAAAAAAAAAAAAATTAAAAAAATAATTGTTAACAAACAAATAACAACAAACAATCATCATCTACCAGTTGTAGCCCCAACAACTGCATAAATAATTACAAAATAAATAGTTTAGTGTATTTTATTTCATATTTTTGTTTAATTTTTTTTTTAATTTTTATTTTTTACAATTGTTTGTTATGAAATTTTTACTTTAATCCATGAAGTTACAACACCTTTCGAAAAGTAAATTTACGTAAAAAAAAAACAAATAATACAAAAACATTTTTATTAACTCTTTTTCTTTTTGTTACACATGTTTTTGTATTCCACAAATTAAGTATAATACTGTAATATACACTTGCGGGAGTAAATGCACTCTATTTAACACCATTTCCCTAACCAATTAAAGCTTCACAGGCATGAGAGGTAATTTTCTACAAAGAACTCAGAAGCCTGGTTTCCAAAACATATTTTTTATAACACAGATTTTTCCCTTATTCTCTAAAAAAAGGTTTTACCATTTTTTCCTAAACGGTTTTCTATACACATTATTTTCCTCTTCCAGAAAAATTGTCAATTACGGCTAACAACTGAACTCAAGTTGAGTTGCCACCAGCGAAATCAGGCAAAGCCGCTCATGTTAAAATAGAAAACAAATATTTTATCAACTTCAGTTCAGTTGCTATCCGCAATCGAACCATCTATCTTTTAGATACTTTTTCACTTCAAGACGGCTTTTCTACGAATATATTTAATGTTTCTCTTACAATAAATCTATATTTGAGACATTTAAGAAGTACATTTTATTTGCTTGGGAAGCTATAAAAGATTGTCTGGAACGGAAACTCTCACAACGAAAAAGAATCTCTCTTTAGTTCCATACGTGTAAACTTTACACGTAAAACACAGTAAACCCGGTTCTCAAGGTGAAGGTCCACACCATGCGTTTATGCGTCTGTCCTTTTAATGCATCTGACAAAAAAGTTAAATCAGTGTAATTGGGGAAGCAGCAAAACACAAAATTAAATTTTGTGTGATTTGCGTACTTTGAAAAAAATGTTGCACTAGTAAAAGCATTAATCAAAAATAAAATTAGTTTTAACTAAAAATTTAATCAACTGAATTAAACGTTTAATCAAGTGAAAAAAGTTTTAATCAAGTGTATTAAACGTTTAATTGAAAATAATAATATGTACCAGTAAACAAATTAATAATATCAATTAAACGTTTAATTCACATGATTAAACGTTTAATTCACTTGATTAAATTTTTAATTAAAACTGAATTTATTTTTGATTAATGCGTTTACTGGTGCAAATTTTTTTCTGTGTAGCGAGATCTTCTTCAACGATATCTGAATGTCAACTTAGTTGATTCTCTTCAAGGCCAATTGAACAGGTCTGCGCATTGTTTATGTTCTTTTAAACTGTCAGAAGTTGTTTACATTTTGCTTACATGTGCATGTATATGTTTGTTTACGTTTATTGTTTGTCCCACACAAATTTAAGCGCTATTGATGGTATGCCACACATGCACGTTTTTTCCTTTTTCTTTGTATATGTGGTGTTAATTTTTTGACAGCTTAAAGCTTTGCTAGTTTACTTTACT
Source organism: Pollenia labialis (assembly GCA_949318255.1). Lineage (NCBI taxonomy): Eukaryota > Metazoa > Arthropoda > Insecta > Diptera > Polleniidae > Pollenia > Pollenia labialis. The sequence continues at coordinate 31,848,616 of OX439143.1, read as the reverse complement.
TTACTTACACAAAAGTATTTTATTAATCCTGAGATTATATTAAAAATTCCATTTGCTTTTTGCACAATTTCTTGTAGGAAAAGTTCTTTTGTACTCTCTGTTTTCAAGACTTATTTCAAAAATTATTTATCATCATTTATATTTAGCAAAATGATAATTTTCTCTTTCTAGTTAGAAAAAGCATCTCTTCTGTTCTGCATTTTTTTGTAGGAAAACCCTCTCTTAACTTTTTCTGTAGAAAAAGCCTCTCTTAGACTTTTTCTGTAGAAAACACCCTCGTTTAGACATTTTCTATATAAAAAGCCTCTCTTTTTCTTTTTCTGTAGAAAAAGCCTCTCTAAGACTTTTTCTGGAGAAAAGGTCTGTTTTAGGCTTTTTGTGCAGAGAAAGCCTCTGTTTGACTTTTAAGTAAAGCCTCCCTTAGACTTTTTTGTAGAAAAAACCTATTTTAGACTTTTTCTGTAGAAAAAGCCTCTTTTTTACTTTTTTTTATAGAAAGAGTCTCTCTTTCTTTTTCTGTAGAAAAATCCTCACTTTCTTTTTTTGTAGCGAAGCCTCTCTTAGACTTTTTCTGTAGAAAAAGTCTCATTTAGCATTTTTTTTCTTTTGAGAGAGGCTTTCTACTCTTAAACGTTTTCTGTAGAAAAATCCTTTCCTTCTTGTACAAAAAGTCTTTTTCTGTATTTTTCTTGAGAAAAAATTTTTCTCTATCTTTAGAATCATCTTTATAGAAAAAGTTATCTCTGTATTTTGGATCCTTTGTTCTGGTGGAAAGGTATTTTTCTATTATTGATACTATTTTTCTGGAGAAAAGATTTCTCTCTGCCTATGAAATGCCTGTTCTGTTGCAAAAGTATCCCCTTTTTGTATAGAAAAATTATCTTTCATTTTCTGTGGAAAAAGACTTTCCCTTTTTCTGTTACGTGGAGAACAGAATAGTCGCTGTAATACAACGTTACAAATAGCGCTGCAAGCTGGCAAAAGTTAAAAACGGTAGTTTCAAAGTAGTGTCAACAGAAAACGTAGTTGTGTAGTCGTTGCAGTTGAAACTGCGCTACTTTGCTGCGCTACAGAGCATTCGCCAGCTTCCGCTACTACTACAACTACTTTATTCTGTTCTAGGCCTAAAGGTATAAACAGTTTGAAAGCGAGAAGTGTTGACATAAGAAAGCATGCTTACAGCTCTTTTTTAGTGAAGAGATGTTAAAGTCTTTATCTATCTTTGAGACCCCATTCCTGTAGAAAAATTTCTGTTTTTCGCCTTTTTATTTTATTACCATTTTTCTTTGTTTTTTAGAACTTTGATAATAAAAAAATTTTTTAAAGGGCATTTCTCGGTTATTCTGATGTTTTATGGAAAAAGTTGCTCTTCGTTTCTTATCTGTTTTTTAGGACTTTTTTGTAAACAGAAAAGTTTTTGATTGTATTTATACTCTCTTTTAATAGAATATCTAGACTTAATTTTCGATTTTATTTTTCTATAGAACAATCTTCTTCTTTAGTTTGACCGTTCGTGATACACATGAGTCAGGACAGACCTTTTTTCAACATGTTTTGTATAGAAAATCAAACCATGCGTAAGCCGAAGGGTAAAACGCTTTTTCTTTGCTATTAAATCTTTAGTCTTTGTCTTTGAGGCTTTTGTTCTCTACCAAAAGTTTTTGAAAAAATATTTTAAATTCTTTTCCCCTAAACAGTTTCGAATAACCAAAAAAAAAAAATGAAAGTGATTCCGCACGTGCGCATTGCAAAGGTGCGGAAATAGTTTTTGTTAATGTTTATCTTTATATTTTTAGTTTGGCATCATTTGTTCGTAGTACGTTTTTATTTACTTTTTGTTGTTGCTACATTTTGGTTTAAATAGTATTCGTAAGTACGCGTATCTATGAGTTTTATTTCGATTTGTTTGGTGTTTTTTCTATTTATTTTGGCTTGTTATACAAAAGAAAAATGCAAATTGGACAGCCCACAAAATAAAAATAAATAAATGAAATGAAAAAAAAGTTTGAGAAAAAATAACAACAAATCGATTTTTATGTGTATTTCAGTTTATTTGTTTTTGCAATGGCAATTTTTGTTATTGTATTAATCTTGACCCGGTCTAAAACGTGACCGCGCTTCTTGTTGTCTGTGCACATTGAAATAATTTAATTACTTTTGTTGATGTTTTTTTTTTGTTTGTGCTATTTTTATTTAACGTTTTTTTTAACTTTTTTCTGGTAAATAAATGTAGTTGTGGGATATTTTTAACGTAGATTTTCAGTTTTGTTATTTCTCAAAAATTTCGTTAAACGAAAGAAAAGCCAATAATGACATTAAAAAGCTTTGCTTGAAAAGTACTGAGGTTTGGGCTTTCGCCTTAAGCTGTTGTAAGGCATCCACAAGCCAAAGATATTTCCTGGCTCTTTTAGACTGCCAAGTCTGTCGTTCTTTCTTTGTTTTATTTTACGGCCCACTGTATTTAGATATACAGGACTTTTCGCTTATAGTTGCACAAATTTTGTAGACTATAAGCGAAATTGAACTATAACCGATTTTGTATAAGCCATAAAACAAATAATTTATATGAAATTCGAAAAAATCTGCAAGTGAATATGACAGTTTTGGCTTAAATCCGCTTATGGCCTATAAGCAAAAAGTACTGTAACATATTTATCTAATAACTTTAATTCAAATTTAATTCCAATTATTTGCCCCAATTGTTCATGGCACAGTGCAAAACGTAACTGCCATTAACGATTTTATAATCATGTTTCTAGTAGTTATACCCAAACCAGAAAGATTGAGAGAGACACAAAAATATATATATTCAAGATCGACTTACAATGACTTTCTGAACTGATCTAACGAAGTCCGTCCGTCCGGCTGGCTGGCTGCCTGTCCATGTTAAGGTTGTGTAAAAAGTGCGGATCACATTTTAAGGGATCATTTAATGAAGTAAAGAACATATGTATGTTCTAATTGTCATGAGGACGAAGCCTATTAAACAAGGTAAGAATCGGTCAAGAATTTCACCTAGACCCCCCCCCCCCCATACGAACTTCTTTCCGGAATAAAGTCTTTGCGTCCATCAAACATCTTATCATTTACGTATTTAGATTAAATTTGTAAATCACCAAAATATAATTAGAATCGTGCCATATTTAGCTTCCATTAACATTTTACATCCGAAAAAATTTGCCTTATAAATGTCGGTATTGCTATGAAGGTGTTGTTTTTTTGAGGCACATAACTTTTTTTTACAAATAAAACAAAACAAATTTAATAAAATTAAATTTTAAAATAGTTGCTGTCATATGACCTTCGCGACTGCGCCTAATGAACGCCATCCTGTCGGTGCAATTTTTCTCGTCGAATGTTTGCCTCTAAACGAACCATTGTTGGTTTATCAGAATAGAACAGGGATTGGACGTACCGCTACAAAAAGTGGCCCAATGTTGTCAAATCACGCAAACAAGGTGGCCAATTCACAGGTCCATTTCTTGAAATAATTCAGTCAGCAAACATATGGCTCAACAAAGTGATGGTTTCACGCGCAGCGGCCTTGTTAGAAGCATTTCTCCTCCAAATGATTTGCAATGAGATAAGGAATAAAAAAATCACGAATCATTGCCTGTTGCGTTCCCTATTCAAGTTTACGTTGGCACAAATGGGACCCGATTGATAATCCGCTGTCTTTAATCTTGCAACAGTTGCATTTTATACGGACGTATGCCAAGATCTGTCCTCTAAATTTGCCAAGTAGTGGACGGTCAGAAACCGAGTTGCTAAAATCGGCGCCGGATCGATTAATTCGAGTCCACACTCACGTCTACAGCGGCGATGGTTTCTTCTGTTCGCACGGGACTGGCTCAATTTGAATGAATATTATCCAAAAGTGTAAATGAGGTCATGAATCGATCTACAGTTTTGCTTATAAGCTGTTCAGATGGTCGATTATGTGCACCGTATGTTTGAAGAAGTGCTTTATATGTTTGGCGAACAGGGCACGAATTGCGGAAATAAATTTCAATTACTTGAAAAAGTGGTACTGGTGTAAGACTTTGCATGTTAATTTGCCAAAGTATACTGAAAATAGTAAGACACTCTTCATTAGTCTGACAGCTAGTTTTACAATTATCCCAATCAAAAATTTTCTACGTCTTAAAAAAACATCCTTAAGAACTTGGCGACCATAACTTCATTAATAACTTCCATGTCATAGCCTTTCTTTGTGCAGGTAGGTAAAAATTTACAGTAGGTCTCATATAAACTCCCTTAAAAAAATCAATTAAAGACGAACTTTAACGTAATTTTCTGTTGCCTGGCACATGATGGTCTATGGGTCCCCTCGAGATTATTGGCCTGTAAACACTGTGTGTGTGTGTAGGGTATGAAATAGTAGGGTTTGACCGACAGTACTTTCTTGTTTCTATTTCAAACAAATACTCAGGGACTTCTAAACAAATATTTCAATGTTAAACTGAAAAAAAACAAAACCAGTCGGACTCTTCTATTCCATGCAATCGACGCGTGGTCGAGTGATTTTTTTTTATAAAATTTTACTCGATCTAGAATTAAAAAAAACCATTTTTAAACAGTTTTATTTATTTGTTCAAAATAAAAAATACTTTTCAAATATATAATTATTTATTTATCGCATCGAAAAGCCACACTTTATAATTAAAATTCGATATAATTTTTTTTTTAGTATTTCCTTTTGTCAGCGATACAAAAAAACCCGACATACTTACATACCTGCACATATTTTTGTATTTGGGTGTTTTGTTTTATTTTTTAAATAAAAATTATACAGTAGTCTGCATAATAACGCTCTATATTTATATTTTTTTTATTTTTCTATATTAACAAACAAATTTTTTGTTATCTCTAGGCATAAATTTATAAATTTTTGTTTAATTAATATGCCAATCATGAGTTTTGTGGAGGAGCCACCATAAAAACGATGACTTATATAAAAATGCAATATCAGAAAAATAAATTTAAAAATAAAAGAAAAAAACCGAGCTTAAAAATTATACTTAATACTAAAGGAACTAAACAAACAATTAAAAAAAATAAATAAAATTTGAACAAAATACAAAGTAACAGAAAAAAATCAAAATAAACTTATTTGAAAGTTCATGTCTGTGCTAAGAAAAGAACAACTTTATTAAAAATAAGAAATATATAAAAGAAAATTCGTTTGTAAAATTCGTATAGAAAGTAAAGCTCTAAAGCAGACATGAAAAATGTACTGTAGAATATAAACAAAGTGCAAAAAAGTACTAAAAGTTCAAAAAAATTGTACAAATTATGCCAAAGAGAAAAAGTTACTCGAAAACATTTGCTTTGGAATAGTTTTTTAAAATTATTGCAAGTGTAATTGAATTCAAGAAGTTTGGAATCTTTTCATAATTTCAATTTTCCATCTCTGCTTTAAACACACATTGAGACATTTTACTGCATTAAAAAAACGTGATTACGCACAGATGTTTTCTAGATAAAATAAGAATCGAATACATGCATGCATTTTTTTTAAAAGAAAATTAAACTCTGCAACTAGCAGATAGATATTTTATACAGAGTCTCCAATAGAAAATAATACACTGGAATATGTACACGAAATGAGGCGTTTGTCCTAGGAAATTAACTGCGAATCACGAATATTTTATTCCTAATTTTATTTTTTAATAAATTCATGACAGAAAAGTCCTCTAAATTTCAGCGTTTAATAAATGAATTGTTACCAATTGCAAACTTATCTGTTCTTTCGACGATTTTTTATTCACACGTTTTTTTTTAATTTCTAAGACAGTTTCCACAACTCTAAAAAGCTTGAAAACAAAAAGTTCAACCATATCGGAGCAAAACTAAAAACGGACTTAAAGGGCTAAATTGTAATAACAAAGAATAGAATTAGCGCGTTCTGAAGTTTAGAGCTAAAAATTTTGTTTCGCGTTTCAGGAACTAAATAAAAGGGCTAATTCGGCATCACTGGAAATAAGCGTTTAATATAAAGAGAGACATTTGTTGTAGAAAAGTAGTCTCCAATCTCCAACTAAGATAAACACATTTACTAACAATGGCTCTTTTGCGCGACAAATGCAATGGCCGTGTTATCTCACGTGGTGGAGATGTTAATTGGCCGCCAAGATCATGTGATTTGACTCCATTGGACTTCTTTCTTTGGGGTTATTTCATAGAAAAGGAGTACGTCGATAAGCCACCAACAATTCAAGAGCTAAAGGATGAGATAATTCGGCACATCAACGGAATAAAACCTCAATTATGCGTCAGCGTGATTGAACATTTGGACCATCGGATGAAGGTGTGTCGCCGAGGTCACGATTTGACACCGTAGGACTTTTTTCTTTGGGGTTATTTAAAAGAAAAGGTGTACAACGATAAGCCAGGAACAATTCAAGAGCTAAAGGATAATGAGATAATTCGGCAAATTAATGGCACAGAACCTCAATTATGCCTCAGCGTCATCGTTAATTTGGACCATCGGATAGTGGTGTGCCGCCGAGGTCGCGGTGGTCATTTGGCCGACATTTTGTTCCATACATAATTGAATCATACCAATATTATCATAACAAAAAGAAATGGAAATAATTTTAACCACCCTTTATTTTACTTTATTTTGATTTTGTGGAGTAGGCCTTTTAGCACAAAAAGCTATAAGCGTCAGTGCCTTTTTTAAATAAAAGCGATTCTTTATGAGCAAACACCTTTTTCTACAAAGAGCGAATCTTAAAGACTGGTTAACTTAAGACAATTATTCAATTCAATTTTTTTTTGTGTTAATTTTGTAATTGCTAAATTTTTATTCTCAGCCTCAAAATTTTCAAAAGGACAAATTTAACACTCATATTGTCCTTGAACGCCATAAACTGATCAATTTCGTGGCAAATTTAAATGCAATTCCATAACAAACAAACTTAAAATGTAGAATAACTCACAAAATCGATTATTAAAAAAATGAAAAATAGAAAATGAATAAATTTGATTGTTTTGTCTATTTTTTTTTTTTTTTTTTTTGTATTCTGTTTTAAAAGTTTTAATATCATTCATTCCATCACCGTGAATGCACTTGCAAAAGACATTATTTTTTCCACTTCTATTTTATTTTTTTTTTTTTTTTTACTTTAATGGTCATTAGAGGAGATATAAAATCATGACAAGGCGTGGATTTAAGATTGTAAATGCATTAAAAAATACACTTTAAACAATCATAATATGTAGAATAAAAGAGAAACAGACAGACCAAATCAACAAGCAACAATACACAATTTGAAACACCAAACGAACAACACAAAGTTAAAATTTTAGAAAAATAAAAAAATCCAAATTGTAATTGTATACACTCTATACAAAATCAAATTACTTTATGTTTTGGCGCAAAAATCACAACAATCAAACATTAAACAAATTTTTTTTCTTGCTGTTTTGTTGTCTTATTTGCACTAAAAGATTTATAATAATGAACAGTGTGTTGTACAGTGTGCGGTTAAAGTTAATGGACAGGCAAAAGTTATTTGAATATTGCTAATTATAACGGCGTTTTAATCGTATTAAGCTGGAGGTCCATATCACGCATGCTTTTCACACCCTAATTGCGTGCAATGCATCAAGTTATATGCAACGCTTTTTGCGAGGCATCACAGCCAAAAAAAATTATAATAAATTATAAAAATTATAAAATTATATATATAAAAATTATAATTATTATATAAATTATAACTGGAAGAAGACCCACCAAAATGCGCCATACATCATTTTAAAGGCCAAATTTTGTTATTCTAATTCGTAAAAGCAGGAAGTACAGTAGAGACTCGATTCTTGTTTCGCACCTCGATTCTTGCGATACGAAATTTTTTTATTACGTGCTCAGTACTTGACACTTTGACCTCTTCTTATCTCTATACTTGCAACATTTTTTTTTGCACTTGTTTCTCAGTGTAGATTTTTAGTTTATTTGTTGGCCATTTACACAATGCATTTATGCATTTCGAGTTTAAAATTCAATAAAGTTCAGGGAATACCGAAATGGCAACAAAAATTTTTACAGTGCGTTTACATGATATTCAATGAAATTGTCATATGAAAAAGTTCAAAATAAATGCGTTCTAGTTGCAACAATCCAAAACTTGCACCGGGCCCGGTTATCGTTGCCAGCAAGAATCGAGTTTCTACTATCTTGTTCACACCTGTGGACCTCCTGTTTAATTTCGACAGCATGTTGTTTAATTTAATTTTCAGTTAATAACGGGTGTTTTTTTTGAGTGATACAACTTTGAGTTTTTTTTAACAGCTTATACACTGAAAGAATATTCTTCGCAATACCAATGAATTTTGACATTAAACCCATGAAAAATTTCATTAAAAAGGAACCTATGCAGCGCTTCGTTGGATCAATAAAACCTGTTTCATTAAAATGTATGTAATGAAACATTACATTAGAATAATGAATATTATTATTAATTGGATGATGTACTTCAAAAAAGTAAAAATTTTTTTTTTTTATTTTCTTTTTTTTCCTTTTTAATATTTTTTTTTTTAACTTTTTTTTTCTATCTCATTTTTTTCTGTCTCTGGCGGGAATCGATCATTCCGCAACCTCGGCGCTGCTAGACTAGCTCACTTTTTTTTTATATTTTTTTTTTCTTTTTAGTTATTTTTTTTCTTTTTAACCTTTTTTTTCTATCTCATTTTTTTTCTGTCTGGCGGGAATCGATCCCGCGACCTCGGCGCTGCTAGACTAGCTCACTACCAGCTAGCCTACCGGCAAGTTTTTGTTTCATTACTATGGTGACATTTTTATTGTCATACTGAAAATTTAAATTTATGATGGCATGCTTTTTCGAAATATTTTTATACTCTTAATTATTGAGATTGAGACTATTATTGAATGTTAAAAATATTTTTTTTTTTTAAATTATTAAAATATGTTGCTTTTATAAAAAAATTTTTGATTTCATAAATTTAATGGCATATTACATTAGATGTATGAAATTATTAAATCTTACATTTTTTAATTAACAATTTAACATTTTTTAAGGAAACTGTAATTTTGTGTTAATTTATGAATAAAGTTATGTTTGTATATTGTTTTTTTATGTTCCCAATTGAAATTTTTTGTTTACTTGGACAAACTTAAGTTTTCATATATCCAATGAAAATTTTTAACGTAATTGCGAAATCCCACGAAGCGATTTTAACGAAAATACTTCATTATAACTATGAAATTTCATTTAGACAATGAAAATTTTCATTTAACCAATGAAAATTTTTTTATGAAAATGATTCATTAAATATATGCAGCATTTTTATTTCAGTGTAGTTGCTTTTTGTTTAGTTTGCTTTGACATTTCATTATGGGTCGACTTACACCAGAGCAACGCGAGCAAATTGTTGAAATTTGTAATTAAAATAACTGTTTAATTCAAAATTCAAAAAATTCTAGTTTTATTTTCCGATAAAGCCCATTTCTGATTGAATAGGCTTGTAAATAAGCAGAAGTGTCACAGTTGAAGGTAGGAGAATCCACAAGCTTTTGTCGAAACACCATTGCATACAAAGAAAATTACTGTTTGGTGCGCTTTATTGGCTGGCGGAGTCATTGGTCCATATGTCTTCAAAAACGATGATGGTCAGAATGTTACTGTCAATGGTTACCGGTATAGGAACATGATTCGAAGTTTTTTCGCACCTCAATTAGCTGGCATTAATCTTGCAGATATGTGGTACCAACAAGACGGAGCCATATGCCACACAGCGGGCCCTACAAATGATTTGCTCAAGGAAACTTTTGACGAAAAAAATAATATCACGAAATGGCCCAATTAATTGGCCCCCAAGATCGTGTGATTTATCCCCATTGGATTATTTTCTTTGGCGTTATGTAAAGTCACTTGTATACGTCGATAAACCACAAACAATTGAACACCTGGTAATCAATATTCGAAGAGTTATCGGCGAGATACGACCGCAAACGAAAAGTTTATGAAAATGTTCCTAGTGAAGTTGCGTTGGAAATGGACCTGTTAAAGAACTTTCCAACGATGCTCACAACGTTTTCTTTTATATTTTTATGCCTTTATAAACGCACGAATAGCAATACCAAAAATTTACCTATCAACGGTTACAGTCGAACGTAACGTTTATGTGGCCGTAACATTTACATATGAGTAACGATATGATATTTAGCCTGCCTTTGTAATGTGAATTCTCCTGTAGTGTAAGCGAGTCAAGACAACATTTTTTTAATAAAACTTTTGAGTTAAATTTAGAAAAGATGGTTAAAAAATGTCGATTCCATAAAAAAAATCAAAAATTTCGATTTTAAGAAAAAAAAATTCAAATTGAATAAACTTATTTTCTAATACATTTGGCTATTTTTCCAATCTATATCCTGTTTGTTTTGAAATTTATCGCTTTTCATCACATCATAAAGAAAGGAAGGAAAAAACAAATTTTTTTAATGGTTATATTTTTAAGTTAATGGACGTTACCTAATTTTACATGTTGAACGAGAATCTCGTTTACCTTCAACCCTTTGGTGCATTCACTTTTCCAAGACACTGTGTCTGCAACTAGACTTCATTTATTTTATTTTTTTTTCTGCTCAACTGATACATAAACTTTATTTTCATTTACTTTTAGAGGTACAAAAACAATATTGTGTATCTCATTTGAAGAAACAGAAAAAAAAAAAAAACTGAACACAAAAAAGAGTTATGCGATTGCGCGCATTTATTAGGTCATGGTCGTAATACAAACATCTGAAACATAAACAACAACATGAAAAAAAAATAAATACAAAAACAATATTCAAAGATAAAGAAGAAGAATAAGTAGGAAAGATACAAATGATTTTATGGTTGACTCTTTCAGTTACAAAGATCTACTGACATATAGACGGACAGACAGACAGACACATAAAGATATTTAATCTCATAAACATCATTATTATCAAGGCCCGGATTTTTATGCAAATGCATATTTGTTCTCCTCAGTCGGAGATTACCATATACAAAATATCTTTGCGAATCAAGAAATTTGCAGTAAAATGGCATCGATTTGTTAGTGCATATTTAAGCATATTTTGCTTTGAATGCATATTTTTGCATATATTCCTGATATTGCATATTTTTGTTGCATATTTTGAAAAAACTTGTTTTAATTGCTTTATTATGCCATGCACCCTTCCGCAGAAGAGGTAAAAGACAACTTCGATGATATTTATTCATTGGTTTCTTATTGGGAAAATATTTTGTAAAGCACCTTCGCGTGTTGCCGCTTATAAAAACAATTATCCGGATTAATGTCTTCCTCTACAGCCGATAATAACCAGATGGGGACGTGATTGAAAGCAATTATGTATTATGCTGAAAACTTTTACCAATTCAAAGATGTTGTAAAAGGATTCAACAGTGGTGAATTTAAGTTAATTTATATTGCCATACAGAAGATGTATTTTTTTGGACGGTAACTTAAGTTAACAAATTCGTAGCAAGCTTGGTAAAGATTAAACAAAAATTAAGGATTTGAATTTATTGTTATCCTTAAATGCTTGCATATTTAATTTAAATTGTTTGCGAAAACAGCGTAATGAAAATGAATATACCACAGAGAAACTATCAGTATTTAATCTTGTACATATCACTTCGGTTTTATTTTGTTTTGAAAAACAGGCAGTCAACTTTTGATTCGTATGACAGTTTCCAAAAATTTTACAAAAAGTTTTCTTAAGTTAAATATGGTTTGGCACTTATGATTAATATGTTTTCGCACAGTTGCTCAAGCCAGCTTGGGTCTTTACAAGTGACTTAATTAACATGATTGCCTTAATGTTTCTTTAATTGTGTTTTACTTTATTTTAACGTTCTTCATGCAACTTTTGTTTTTCTTGTTATTCTTGTTTTTTTTTATCACTAAAAAAAATTTAAGATAATTTTAACTGCATATTTTTTAAATTTTTATCGCATATTTTTATTGCATTTTTTATGCGCATAAAACACGATTTTAACTGCATAGAAGTCCGGGCCCTTATTATTATTGTTACTACACCAACAACAAGAAAAACAACATAGGCCTTATATTTTAACTTGTTATTAATTAAAAAAAAAAAAAACAACAACAACATAAAATGGAATACATTTAAATAAATGATTATCTTTTTTACCCTTCACCACAGGTGGAAAGCGTTTGTATGTACAAAACAGTTTGTCATTCCTACAATATTGATCTTAGACCATATCAAGTTATATATTCTGGGTCCCTATGAGTAGCGAAGTTTCTTTGACGATATCCGTTTATCCTTCTGGACGTATGTCCGTGTGTCTGTTGAAATTGGGTTTTTGAAGAACCCAGAAATGATGGCCACCAGCTTGTTATATATTTAAATTACATCTACTTCGCTTATTACATATACTTTGTCATATCTCCATATCATCCAAAGGCCTCTTAAAGAGTGGTAAATTTTAAGGGCCGATGTTTAATGTGAACCAATCCTAAACGTAAGGTTTTTTTTTGCATTTCATTTGAAACTTCTCAGTATAAGACTAACTCAATTTAAACCATGGAAAGATACACAATCGAGCAAAGCGTTAAAGTTATTCAGGGTTATTATAAAAAAAGCGTTCACATCAAAATGCATATTGTGCACTTCGTGATTTTTTCGTTCAATTTAATCGTCAAAATGTGCGTACCATCGGAAAAACGTGCAAAAATTTGAGCAAACCGAGTCTGTAGGAGATGTGAAAACACCTCCTACAGACTCCACCTCGTACTGCAGATAATATTGCTGCTGTTCGCGATAGTGTGGCTGAAAACCGTTCACCACAACTCGTCGCCGTGCCCAACAATTGCACGTCACGCTTTTCGTTGATTAACATTATTTATAAAGACTTGCATTAACACGCTTACAAGGTGCAATTGACTCAAGAACTTAAGCCTCTTGATCATTCCAAACGTCGTCAATGGTCAGAATAGTGGCAAGAAATAGTGGAGGATCAGTGATGATACACATTTTCACCTCAGTGGATTCGTCAATAAGCACGATTGCCGCATTTGGGCGAATGATAATCCAAGATAATGCACCCACAAAGAGTGGCTGTGTGGTGCGGCTTAGGGGCTGGCGGAATCATCGGGCCGTGTATTTTCCAATATTAAGCCGATCAGGCAGTTACTATGAATGGTGTTCGCTATCGTGAGATGATAACGAACTATTTATGGCCCGAATTGGAAGATGTGGATGTAGACGATATGTGGTTTCAACAGAACGGTGCCACCTGCCACACAGCTAACGAAACACTGGCTCTTTTGTGCGACAAATGCAATGGCCGTGTTATCACACGTGGTGGCGATGTTAATTGGCCGCCAAGATCATGTGATTTGACACCGTTGGACTTCTTTCTTTGGGGTTATTTGAAAGAGATGGAGTACGTCCATAAGCCAGCAACAATTCAAGAGCTAAAGGATGAGATAATTTGGCACATTAACGGCATAGAACCTCAATTATTCCTCAGCGTCATTGAAAATTTGGACCATCGGATGGATTTCCCAAATAATTTGTGTGCTATTCAAAATCAATATCGGCCCTTAAAATTTAACCACCCTTTATAATTAATGAACTTTATTTTTTCACTTTCATCTAAAACAAACTTACAGCCAATGCCACCGATTTCAGTTATAATTAAATATAACTTTACGTAGTTATATGCAAAAACCAACATTTTTCCGAAATAACAACATTGTACATTCACTTCTTGTTGAAGCCCTTATGAATCTACATTTCATTGAATTGATATAGAATTGATAGTAAATGTTGGAAAAAGCAAGCTATAAAAAATGTAAATGTTACATAACTTAATTTTTTATCGATAACTTTTTTAAAATTTTTTACAGTTTGCTATTTATCTTAATACAGCCAAACTCCTCGCACTTGGTAAATTTTTCTATTACATTATATTTGCACTGTTCACCAAAACTTAATGCATTAAAAACGGAGCTGTCTTAAATATCTGTCAGCAGCAACAGCACCTAGGGATGATTATCGCTCCGACAAATGATAAAAAAACAGCCATTTAGTTGGAATATTAGGATATCCCCTCCCGCGACTTTGGGTAGTAAATCACAACCGCCACGTGAAACCCGAAAGTATCTTTTCAACGGAAAAGAGAACTTCCGCAGAGACAATCTTCCTGAAAGACGGGAAGGATTTCCCGTAAAAAGTATATTAACGTAGGCCTCAACCAATAGTCAGTTCGGTGCCGTGTCACCCAAGGTTATTTATTCCCGCATTATCGGATAGGATCTCTGGTCGGTTGCGATCGCAAGAGATCATGAGAGTCTCCTGAGAACTGGTTGGGTTTTTTCGGAGTTCCAGGTATTGACTGCACCTGATTCGCTCCGGAAGATGAAACACCAAAATATGAAATATTCTTTAGATGATCCCTACAAACCCCGGGGAAGTGGGAATAATTTAAATAAGCACCTGCCATAAAACTTTAGGTGATATACAATGGGTTTACCAACCGCCCCCGTGTACGCACGGCCTACACACAGGTAGGTAGCAATTTTAGTTCATTATACACCTGACACTTGATTAGGAGCTACCTAACCTCCGCTGCTTAGGAATAGCCAGCAACATATCGTCGGCTTAATATGCAAAGCTGTTAACTCCCTTTCAACAAATTTTACAGGAGAGTTACAAATCTTTTTATTTTTCCTATTTGCTGCTTGATAGGAAATTCAAAAATATTGTTGATTAGACATACTTCAAGACTCAAATTTAAGAAAAACTACATGCTGGCCGACGATGCAAATATTTCTCTGCAACACGGCATCAAAATCTCAATTAACATAAAAAGTGGATTTAGCAGGTTTGCATATAAAGCCGATAATATGTTGAATAGCAACAGCTCCTAGGGAGAATCGTCACAGGCCGAACACCCATCTCATGATAATAGTCAAACACCAACGCACGCCCAGCAACCGCCAACGCATTTGGATACCTTAAGCTTTAAACTGCTTTCTGTTTTATTGTTAAGTCCCACGACTTAACTCTCTACCAACAGTTAGTAGTCGGTCATAATACAATCAATATAAACGAAAATATAAGTTATTACCATCTTACAAAACATGCCGCAAGAGTAAAAAACAGCCTTCCCGCGGTGTGGAATAAAAACCACAGCCACCACGTACCCTAAGGTACGTTAGCTCAACTTATTGAAAGAATTAATTATCAGATATGTAGAGCTTCAGCAAAGCCAATCACCATGAAAAATAGGAAGCATTTCTCGGCAGAAGCATACTAACGGAGGCCTCAACAAATATTCAGACGGATGTCTTGCCCACCGCGGACGGCTACTGACTCCTCTGGCACTAGGTAGATAGGATTAGTGAGCCTTTGGTCTCAAGAAATCAATATGCATTCAAGAGCCCTATCATTTTCAATTGTCGAATCACAGGTATGACCTGATTATGCCACGAACGGTGCAACTCCAAAAGGTGAAATATAATCCTTCAGAGGACCAGCTTTAGATTTTTCTTATATGTAGATAAAAAGTTTTTAATATTGAATTCGCACAAATGTTAGCTAATAAACAATTCGCTTTCCATTATTATGGTGAAGGGAATATAAAATTCGGCAAAGCCGATTTTTAACGTTTTTACTTGTTTCTTTAACTTTCATCAATTGACAACAAGTCGGAAACTGATTCAATTACTGGTTCAAAAACAAAACTCTTAATTCTTTGAAAAAAAGAAACGCAATATTTCTGAATACATATCTTAACTAACTAATTAATTGATTTCTCTAGTTTCCGGCCAATATCATTTAACAATTTATTGAACAATGTTTAAACATTTGTTGTCATTTGCTTTATATTAAACTTCTCTTATCAGTTATTATTTAATGTTGCTTGTCATTTGTTGTCTCGAAAAAAAAGAAAAAAGAAAAAAAATAGCAGCAGCTGAAAAAACCAATAATCTTATCAATAATGGCAAAAATTTATATACAACCACAACAATTCAGCAGCAGTTTTCAGAATGACTATACAAACCTAGATATATTGGAAAAATACTTTATCAACTTTTTAGTTTTTTTTTTCTGAGAATTTTAAAGTATTTTATAAATTACAAAAATTATGAAACAACGTGTGTGTAAATTATTGAAGAAGAAAAAAACAATAAAATACTAAAACAAAGATTAAATAACTTGTAGTCAATGAGTTGAGAAAAATGTATCTTTAGGAAATATGTTCTGGGTATTCATTCAGTAGAACCCGATATGTAATTGAATCAATCAAACTAACGTGTTTGTATGGAGCATCATAAAGAAGAAACGAACAAACTAGAAGACAATTAAAAGGTTTCATAATTTGTAGAAAAATTAAATGACTTAAATATTTATTGGATACATATGAGAATGTAACTCGAACGATTTTACTTATTTATTTATCTGTAAGTAAAAAACAATTTCTATTACACACAGAGAAAAAAATTATGTTTGTTGTCCAGTTAACTAAACTATTTTTATAGCATGTAACTTAACTGAAAAAGTAATACTTAAGTAGCAATAAACAAGTAAGAAAGTACAGTCGGTCAAGCCCAACTACATGAAACGCTACACCACAGTATTTAAAAACACATTTACGGGAGTGTGCCCTAATCGGGAGCCATGGAGAATCATGCTGGTGTGTCCATAAAAATGTGGATGTATCTATGTTTTAAATTTCATTGAAATCTGTTAGAAAGTTTGCGAGGACAGAAATTGCCCCCATACTCCCCTTCTTGTGCTATTTTTTAAAAATCGTATAGCTTATGTAGTCATATAAATACGGATCTATCTATGTTTTTAATTTCATTAAAATCGATTTGATACTTTCTGAGAGGCAGAAATTGTCCCTAAATCCCCTCATGGTCCTCCGATTCGGACCATTTTCAATAGGGTTGTGCCAATAAGAACCTATAAGCAAAATTGTATCAAATTATTATAAGTTACATAAACAGCCAGCCAGCCATCCGGACGGACATCGTTAGATCGACTCACAGAGTGTTTCTGTGTCGATCGGTATACTTTAAGGTGGGTCCAGGACCCATATTTTAAGATGTTACACTCACCAGCACAAAGGCATAATACCCTCTCCACTATTGTGGTGTGGGTATTAAAAGCAAATGAACAAATCGCAATCGTAGTAAAAAATACGATTATTTTACGAACGTCTGATACGGATGACACTTTACATTTAATTGCCCTATTTTACAATTACGACAATTGGGTCTACGTACCGGAACGACTCGGAGCATCAGTTGCACAGAATAAAGAATGTCAACCCAGCAACGCCATCAATACAAGGCGAGCTGTTACAACAACAACAGCAATTTTTTTTTACATTGAATCGGCACTGAAATTTTCTTTTTCGACTACATACTTAATTGATACCCCTTAAGCTGAATTCACCCATTATTTATGTCCGGACAAATTTTTTTTTTATTGAGAGTTTTTTCCAACCCGATTCATCAATTTCGAACAAGTTGTAGGGAAAAACAAAGCTACCGTATGAAATACAGGAGTAAACGAGGCGTATTAATTTTACAAGGTGGTAGCGCATTAACACATGATTGCAATTTGCTGTATTCTTGGTGTGACACAGATATTTCTAATTGTTTAATAAACACATTCTTAATTAAAAAAAAAATTAATAAAAGTCAAGTGCTTCTTCAAATAGCTTTTGAGATAAATAAAGCTGTTTTACTGCCAAGGCACATTTGCTAAACTCCTTGCACAATTTTTATCAATTTAGATTTGTTGTTATTTCAATAAAAATTGCGCCAAAACAATTTATAAACGTAGTGTAAAACTTTGCGTTAATCTAGCTTTTAACTTCTTTTGAACTACTAATATTTAAAAATAAAATTGTTAAAGTTGAAATTTAAAAAAACACAAATATGTAAAGTCATTTTAGCCCCGATCTAGATGAATGTCAACAGCAACATTATAATGAGCATATCTGACATAAATATATACCAGCCAAGTCTTCATCATATTTTGGCATCTTCGGAAAACCCATTTCAGCAGATGGACAACCTGATAACAATTTCGCTTCTCATTAGGTTCCAGAATATATACACTTTATAGGGTCTAAGATCAATATTGTAGATATTACAAACGGAATGACAAAGTCATACATATATACCTTCAGTTAATGGTAAAAAAAGAATAATTTTTTTGGATTTCAGCCATTTTTTAGCCGATTTGACCGATTTTTATATCTATTGTGCATTATTTGCAGTGCTTCATAAACAAAAGTCTCTATTGTGAATAACTTTTCAGTGCTTGTATTGTAAAAGAAAAAATATGCAAAATAAAATACTAATAAAAATATAATTAAATAAATAATGAATAGTGTTAATCTTAATTTTCTTAATTAACACTTCTTCAATAAAAGAAAAAAGAAATTAAATTAAGTCCTACCTTAGAATACAAATTAAAATTTACGTGTTACCTTCTCGTTCAAATTAACACTTGTTGGCAATTTTTTAGCAAAAAAAATTCGCGGGAGTTAAAATTGGCGATACCAAATTTTTTTAAATTTTGGGAATTCATTCCCAACAAATTTTGTATGGGTATCATTCACAATATGAAATAAAAAAAATATGGGAATATGTTCATGGGAGTTGTTGTTTGCGATAGGGGTGATTAGTATAAATAAGCTTGCTAGACTTAACACTACGTTACGGCGTCTACTGGATAAGGAAAGGGGTGCCTCTGCTCACATACAAACTTGAACTTCGGCTATAGACTATCAAATATTGCCAATTACAGATGGGCCGCAATGCAGAATTGCTAGGAAATTGAGGCCTGCATGGCTGACGGGCGAACCATGTCTCTATTATCGATGACCAAGAGGGACATATCAATATTGATATAGGTAGTAATTTACACCATCAGGAAGCTGGACACTATGATTACTGCCGCATCTGCGATGTTTAAAATGAGGAAGAGCATTCTATGTCCCTGTCCTGGACTGGCGAGAAGGCGATTGGTCGAAATGGGACCCTCCACCTTCGACGAATTGAACGATATCTTTGACGTTGAACAAGAAAGCATTTTAAACTTTGTTAGAAGTTTGGGTTGGTTTGCCAAGGGAGGGGTCTGATTAGTGGAACTCCATGATAGTTTTTCCGATGGGTACTGGCTGCCATTTTATACCTAACCTCACCTTTTGCTATAGCATATTTCTGAAAGCAGGAGTTGTATCAGTAAAATTCGTAGTAATTGTAGCCTTTTTAAACATTTATTCATAAACCATATTAATTTTAAAAATATTTACTAGTTTTTTTTAATTCTTGCACTGTTTGCACATAAAAAGTTAAATCTAGGTAACTGTATTTCTGGTTTAGTATGTTAAGAGAAATTGTTATAAACAAACCTTAATATAATTAAAAGTTTAATAAGTGAAGATCTGCTAAATAGTGAATATAAACTTACCCAAGTAAAATAAAAAAAAAAATACTTAAAACTAAAATCCACAACCACTACAAAAATAGTTTTACGTACTTAAATGCAACAATAGAAATAAAAAATAAAATAATAATAATAACAACAACTATAATCATAATAATGTTAATAATAAAATAAGAAAAACTTTATAGAAAATCTACTATTTTGTAAGTTTTATCAGTCACTCGGTGAGTCTGTTACTCAGTCAGTCAGTCCATCAAACAGGCTGACGAACAAACTTCCAATATGCATTACAGCCTGCCAATAAATTTTATTTAAATACTGTAGATTAGCTAGTCAAGCAAACTAGTGCTAGCAGTAGCAGCCAACTATACAACAACAATAAAAATAACAATGATTTTTTTAAAAAATTAAACTACAAATAAGGTATTCAAACTTTTAACAACAATTGCTATGAAAGCAACTACAACAGCAAAACAATGTTAATAACAACAAAAAAAGCGCACAGTGGGTCTGTTTGGGAAAAATAGAGTTCGAAAGTTTTTTTTTCAATGTGTATAGCTTGCATATGAATAGTCAATAAGAATCAAAATATAACAACTGGATTGGATACATTCTTAGGCCGGCCACTCACGTACGGTTTAAACCAGTATTGGAAAAAAAACAGTACATTATTTAGCGTTCGGCTCACACACCCAAGAACGGTATCTATTTTTTTTAGTGATTGTGTAGACGAACTCAATCCTTAATACCGTTTGTAACTTTTTTCAAGAAAGAACCGAACATTATATAATGTTCTGTTCTTCGTTAAAAAAAAACAGAACAGTTGTAGTGATACTGTAGACAAACATTTTATTTTAATGTTCTATAATGTTTCTTTTGGCATTGCTAAAGAAATGAACAAACAAAAAATGTTGGCACCACGAACAGTTTGTGTGGGTATTGTGTATATGTTTTGTTTGTGTAAAATTATTTTGCTGGCTTTTTGTTTTTTTTTATGTGTATTTTGTTTTTGTAAAAAATTTTTGGTTTTTTTTATTTACCAGCCAAAGCGACGAACATTAATGAACCGAACCGAACACAATTAAGTTTGTGGTTTAAAAAAAAAACCGAACGGAATTAAATGTTCTCATCTTTTGTTGAGTTTGATAAAAACAGTATTATTTTTGTGTTCGAAAGAAAGCTCACAAGGACGCTATTTTTAAATGATATTCTACACAAACTCTATTAGCACCGAACACTAAGGAACGATATTTAGTGTCTATTTTCGAACACTGGTTTAAACTGTTCAGTTAAAACTGTTAAAAATATAAACATTTTATATACTAAGTTATACTGAACCGTTGAGTTGAACTGTCAGTTATTACCCACATACTGAACAATTGAAGCTGAAAGTTTAAACTGCACGTGAGTGGCCGGCCTTAGGAAGCAAGAAGAAGATATCGCCGGGAAGGCCATTGAGTGGAATGTAGAACTACATCCAAAAGAAAGGGTCTGTCAGCAAAGGCTTCTCTTCCAAAAATTGGAACCAATTTTTAGAAAAAAAATAATTTAAAAAATGTTCTGGAAGGCGTGTTTAAATAATAAACACGATCTTGTTTTAAAGATTTATAAAAATATTCCGTTTTCTATCCGCCATAATTTGTGTGCTAATTTTGTTTACTAGAATTACTTAAAAAATCATGAAAAACAACGGTCGTGTTTCCTTCTATATATTTTAATTTTACTCGATTTCCATTTTCAGAACATCGACGAATATTTAAATTTCGAAACCGAGCCGAAAGTATTACTGAGTCATTTTAACTCATAATGCTGACACTGCCAGATCTAACGAAAAAAGTGTTTCACTTTCAATTACATTTTTATTTTTGAAATATTTTATACTTGTTTCATTAGCTGTGTTGCAAGTGGAACAGTCCTGTTAAAACCACATTTCGTCCACATCCATATCTTCCAATTCGGGCAATTAAAACACCATTTACAGTAACTGCCTGACCGGCCTTTTTTTGAAAATTACGACTCGATGATGCCGCCAGCCCATAAACAGCACCAAAAAATTCCTCTTGGTTTATCATTCGCCCAAATGCGGCAATTCTGCTTGTTAACAATTCCACTGAAGCCGATTATGCTGATTAGAAAAAATCACAAAGTGCAAGATGCATTTTGATTTGAACGCCTAATATCATATTAAGCCTGAATATCTTTAACGCGTTGTTCGATTGTGTATCGTTCCATGGTTCAAATTGAATTAGTCTAAAATTTAGAAATGTCTAATGAAATGAAAAAAAAAACTTGGGAGTTAAGGTGTGGTTCACATTCAACATCGGTCCTTAAAATTAACCAACCAAGTTCTATTATAACGCCGATATTGAGCGAGGCTTAGTTTGGTTTGAATTTGCGCGCAAATCTAATAAATTATTGGAAAAATATTAATTAGAAAGATTTCAATATTGTTTCGCCCTGAAATTGCCAAAGAAAACATAAACGAATTTTTTGTAAATTATATTGCAAATGTGCAATTAAAACAGTTTTTAGAACAGATTTACTCAAAAATTTAGGAAGCCCTGACTTCAAAAAAAAAATCAGAAAAGGGATTCAGTTTTATTAAGAATTTATTGCTAAATATAAATTTAAAAATAAAAATTAAAAAGTGTAAGAAATGTTTAGAATATATGTATATTATTTAACTTTCACCCCACTGTGCTAGGTTGATAAAAAATCCAGCTAACCTGCAGCAACAGACATTTTGTTTGAAGTGTAAAATAAAAAGTTTAAGCTTTTGTGTTTGATTTCTTAACATTACAGGTGATCAGCAACTCGCAAACTCATGCAAACATTTTAACACATATACATACACCAAAATAAGCAAATGGTAACAACAACAGCAAAATAACTTTATTAAAAGCCACTGCTAAAGCAATAATTTTAATAACAAACATATTTTTCCAACACACATACGCACACAGGCACTCACTCAAACCCAAAAATTCATGCCTGCTCAAAAGCCCCCTCTCACACTTACTACACAACTACAAATTTGTCTACAAACTGCAAGTAAAGTGCAACAACTTGTGGTAAATAAAGAGCAAAAAAATAAAAACAAAAATAACTGGTTGCAACTTATTTTTTTTTTAATATTTCTTTGATTTTTACCAGTTTTTTTTTTCTCAAAATTTTGGTATTACAAGTTTTAATTTTTCTTTTGTTTTTGCTATTGTTGTTGTTTATTGTGAACAACAATTTTTTCTTATAGTTGGTTGCTGTTTTCGTTTGTGTGCATGGATATTGTTTAAAAAAAGGGAAAGGCAAAAATTTTGTGTATGATTTAAACAAAAATCTACAAAAAAAAACGCTAAATAACTTCAACATTTTTGTTGTTAATTATGCGAATTAAACAAATTTCTGTAGAAAATTATTTAAAAGAAAAAAAGTTTGGAAAAATACAAAATTTTAATTTAAAATTATACATCGTTATATTTTAATTAAAAATTCTAAGAAAAGTTAAAAAGGACTTAGCAAAAGAGTATCGTAACCACTTCCAGGAAACTGAGTTTTATGTCCTCTTTTGACGTTTACTTTTTAATTAGGAACGATTATATTTTGTTATATTTCGATGACAAATTAAGGCGAACAATTGACAATATTTTTACTTATTTTTTACCTTTTAATTTAATGAAACTTTATGGGGATGAAACTTCAAAATGAATTGATTCAATTTCGATACGACTCATTTAGAATACCTATAAATATTTTTATTGCTACACAACAACCAATTAAAAATTGTCTCTAATCACTGCGAAATATTAAACATTAAAATATTATAAATTTCTTATATTTTTACAAATGTTAGTCCAAACAGCAAACTCCTCAATTAACAACACAAAATATGTGTACAAACGTAAAATTTTAACATGCTTGCCATGGAATTTGTGTGGTATATTTTGCCCTTAAATCAGAATCTAATTTGAAAATTATTTAATTCTTTTGAGGAGATTTTGGGCTGGTTATAATCTATACATAATAATGAACACATAAACTCATATTTTCAATTCAGGTCGCTTATGTTGGTTTAGCCATAATCCTTTCATTTATAATTTTTTTTAAATTATTAAAATTTTTAACTAAATGTTTCTTTCTTTCTTTATTTTCAGGTATGTTTGTTTTAAACCATTAAACGATTTCAAAAATGTAAGTAATTATCCGAATAAATTCGATCGAACCTCTTAATTAGGACAAACATTTTTATGATATTCACCGCACAGAAAATCGCTCTTGATATTGAACTTAAATTCGATATCGATAAAATTTGAAAAAAAAAAATTATTCATTATTTCATATATTCTGTTAGAGATCAGAGAAAAATGTGAAAACCTTTTTAATTTGATTTTTCATCCAAATCGCATGTTAGAAAATTTTCTATTTTTTTATCACTCAAAATTTTAATAAAATAAACAATATTCAAAAATAGAATTCGAGAATTATTTATTTTTATAAGTAATTTTTATTAAATTAACCTTTTTCTAGACTGCGTTCAATGAATTAAGTTTTAATTTATAAAGCTTTTTTGTACAGAATGATTACTAATTATACGGACAAAGGTTGGCTTTAGCTAAAAGTATGTGAAATATTGAAGGAATAGGACTATTACAAAAAAGCATTATAAATTGAAATTTGTTTCATTGAACACATTCGTAAAATACAAATTGTTAATATTTAAAATTTGTTTATAAATGATTTTTTTAACACCTTAAAATATTGGCCTTAAACGCACCGATCGACTAAGAATCACTTTTTGAATCGATCAACCGATGTCCGTCCGTCCGGCTACCTGTCTATCCATGTTAGCATTGTGCGCAAAGTACAGGGGGCTGATTCTGGCAGCCGTTATCGAATACTTTTTCGATTCGGAAGCAATTTTAGTCTATATTGAACGAATCATTTTTTTTTCAATGTTGCAAAGCATTTACATTTTACAAAAAACTGATTCACTTTTTTCGACACAATTTACCAGTATGGAAATTTTATAGTCGAAAACAATTCATTTTTCAGAAGTCATTTTTCAATTACATAATTTTAAAAATCAAAACAAAAAAATAAGGTTTGATAATGGTCCCTTTTTAAAAACAGGACTATTTTTAAAATGAACTTTTTTTCGTTCTTTTACTTGTATTTATTTTAATTTTCGTTAATATTGGACCAAAGAACACAAAACTAAACATGCAAGGACCTGCATGAATGAGAAGCTGTTAGAGGGCTTTTCGATACTTTGGCATTCCTTAACTGGTACCTTTTTATATTCTTAAATATTGGACCTAGAAACATAAAATAAACATGCAATGTCCTGAATGAACGAGAATCTGTTAGAGGTATATTTTTGGTATTTTTTCGTTCTTTAACTGGTCCTTTTTTACATTCGTTAAAATTGAACCTAGAAATAAAGATGCAATGTCGTAAGTGGATAAGAATCTATAAGAGGAAACTCTTTTGGTTTTCAACAGGTACTTTTTAAATTTCCGTTATTATTTACTTAGAAACATAAAATTAAACATGCAAGATCCCGAGTGAATGAGAATCTGTCAGAAGGGCCATGTTTTAAAAAATGCCTTTTCTGGAAAACAAAGTTTTTTTAGAAGTCAATACCTTTTAAAAAATATCTTATATAAAACTGTAACTTTTTTTAAAATAAAGTACTTCTTATAAAAAGTATCTTTTAGAAAAAGTACTAAGGACGGGGTTTTGAAATGTTGATTAAGTTTAAACCTGGTTTAACGTTGTCTGAAACTCGAATTTTCCTGGCGAAATGTGACTATTTTTTACTAATATTTCATTCAAGACAAATATTATAAGCAAAATAAAGCTGTTTCGTCAAATTTTGTATGCAAACTTGGTAATGGCGGCACAAATCTGTTTTCACACTTACTAAACGTAGTTTTGCCGAGATCTCAAAAACCTCAGCCTAAGATAATTGAAACATTTTATTTAAAATACAAAGTTCTTATCAATATCTAATTATTTAGTTTCAAATATGACTTACAGAACGTTTTTGCCCAAAATGTAAGAATCCGATGTTAAAAAAGCTGCAATGGTGTATTCGGCAATGCGGCAAGAAAGAATACATCACTCTTACATCTTTTTTATACACTCGTCAACTAGTTGTAAAGAGGATATACTAAATTTGTCATTCCGTGTGAAACTTTTTTAATATTCATCTAAGACCCCATACAAAAATATATACTTTGGGTCCTTGAGTAATTCTAGGCCGTCTGTCTGTCCATCTGTTGAATTCACGCTCTTTTTTGGACGACTTAATGTCAGGAACAAACAGTATTGGTGGCAGGTTCTTTCTAGTTCTTCTAAGTAGTTTGAGATTGCAATTCATCACAATCAGTACAGAAGTAAAAGAGTTATGAATCCAAATGTGGAACAACCTCCAAAAAAAATTGTCTCTGCAAAAATTCGATTTAAATGAAAAGAAGTTATACTACTAAGCTTTGGAATAGTTGGTCAATAATTTGCCAAAGGCCCCATATAAAGCCCGCTCTTGGAAAGACTATAGCTGCGATCGGCAATATCAGGACGCTTCGTTTTCTATTTTCTGTTTTATTATGTCAGTGTGCACACAGTTTGAAGAGAACTAAACAACATTAACAACAATCGCAAAATGTAATAGTATATGTAGGTTGCCGATCGCAGCACTCCCAACAAACCAAAACGATTTACAAAGAACTTGTAGCAAGCTTACTTGAATAAGCTTTAAGGCTTATAAACAATTATTTAATAATAAAAACTGATCCCTTGCGATAATATTACTTGTATATAATATAATGTAAGCTAATAAGTCTAATATTAGAACAAGTTTACAGAAAAATACTTTTCTAAACTTTAATAATATTGATTACATTTTTTACGAGCATTCTGTTTAAATGTATATGGCATAGTAACAAAAAGTTTTTTAACTTATATAATATTTAATTACTCTTTTTTTAATTGTGCACTGTTTAAAACAATTTCATTTAAAACACTTCACTCTTCGAACCAAACACACAGACTGAAAACTTGAAATAATAATACAAAATTAAGGCACGCGTCAGATAACGGGACAGCATTCTCAAAAACACTTACAAAACTATAGCGAGAATAAGTTTGCAATCATATTTGTTGTCATGTTGTAGAAAATCTCTTATGATAAGCTTGTTCTACAACTCATTTACGTTTTTTGGTCTGTTGGGCTATAGTAAGCTTATACCGTAACGAATAACGCTGTAGTTCCCCAAGAAAGACCGACTTTCTGAAAACATTTTATTACGTCCAAAATTATCTAACGAATAATGTTTTTGTAGTAAAATTGATTCTGTTATAGTTGTTTAAGACTTAAAATTGCACAATAAAATTTTTTGAAGATTATTGGTCTATAATTGACCATATGCCCCATAAAAGGCCAATTTTTTGATATTCTAACTCTCGGTGGAGATTGTCGAAGGTTTGGCATATCCGAATCTAGCACTCGTTTTTTAAAGTACTTTTAAATTTTAAAAAATCCCCCTCCTCATATGTATGTATGTTTGTACTTATGTATAAAGTTGTTGTAGTTATTGCCTGACATCTCAACTACGTAAGCCGCAAGCCTGCAACCGACCAGCCTGTTGGTATTTTTGGAAGTTTGAAAACAATAGATACCTATCTGCTTGTATTTTCTAATAATATTTGTTTGCTTTTGTTTTTATTTCTAATGTTAAGTAGATAATTATGTAGAAAAAAAGAAAATGTGAAACAAAAACAAATTATTTTGTGGTTAACAGCTTTCTGTTGTTGTAGTTGTTTTTTTTATCACTCACTAACCCATCCACACATATGTATCAATATTAAAAATTAAATGTACTCGAAATTTCTGTAAAGTTCTTCACAATTACAACAACAGCGACTTGTTTACATGATGATGATTGTTGTAACCGCAATCTCTTTTTCGCTCTGCTCTGCTTATCTTATGCTGTTGTTAACAGAGGCTACCACTTCGTAATGATAATTTTTATCACAGAGATGGACCAGCGAGTGAGAGAGAGAAAGAAAGGGTGTGTTTGTGTGCGCGTTTGATGTATGTCGCATTAGAGAAGAACAATTGTCAAAACAAGAAAAAACAAATAAAAAAAATTAAATTTTCTATGTGGGTTTGATGGAAAATGTGACGTCATTAAGCAAAAGAGTAAACAAATTTTTTATCAAACGCGAGAAACTAAACAAAAATAGAGTAGAATAGAATAGAAAAGAATTGAATAGAATAAAGTAAAAGTTGTTATAAACAAACTGTACTACACTATCGGAACTTGGTTGCTTTTTTTCTGCTGCTTCAAAGAGAACTAATGAGTTGTTTTGTTAATTAAATGAGTTCGTTTGTTTTTTCGAAAATGCTGCATTTTTTTCAATAATGAGATTTGAGTAAGTATC
This sequence comes from Pollenia labialis, assembly GCA_949318255.1. Taxonomy (NCBI): domain Eukaryota; kingdom Metazoa; phylum Arthropoda; class Insecta; order Diptera; family Polleniidae; genus Pollenia; species Pollenia labialis. Next base: position 31,820,718 of record OX439143.1, on the reverse strand, counting down.
GAAAAGCTTTTTTTAAGCATTTGAGTGGGTTTGCTTTTTCAAGTTGAATATTTTGAAATGAGTGTTTTCGGTTTTCTGTCTTTATACTTTAACTCAACTGCTATTAAGCTCAACAATTGGATTTTAGTACGATTCAATACTTACAACGTGACGGTTTATAGTAACTCTGGAGTCTATGCTAAATTAATTAAATAGACTGACTGTATTTGTTTAATATTTCAACAAAAAATTCAATACATTTTAAATTTAAAGTAATCATAACTACTTACATAGTAAAGATATTTGTTTTATTACTTTAAAAGAAAAATTCCACAATTTTTTGCGAACAAATTCTGTTTTACTTTTCTTTGGTTTTTCTAAAATTTACAAAAGAAAATTATTTTAGTGTTTCGTGAAACGAAAAGTCTTTGAAAATAGAAAAAAATTTATTTCAAATTATTCTTGGCGTGAGTGTGTGTTAATGAAATATTTTGTTTTTTTTTTGTAAAAGAAAATATAAGCAAAAAGTTTAGAAAAGAAATTAAAAATAATTAAGAAAAAACGCAAGAAAGTTAACAACAAAACGGAAAAATTAATTTAATTATTTAATTTTAAATAAAAAAGCAGCCTTTAAAAAGTAAAAAAAAAAAATTAGTTAAAGAAATTTATTTTTATTTTATTGAAAACCACGCCCCTGGTGTTAAAAATAAAACCGCCCTTTAACTTTTGTAACGCACTACAAGAAACGATTTTCTGTCTTCAAAAATTAATTTTTGTTAATTTTTTTTTTGTTATTGTTCTTATTTATTTGAATCAAATTGTTGTAATTTACAAGAGTGTTAGTTTAAAGTAGTTCTCGCTGTTGATTTTTCATAAATTCTTCTTCTTCAAAACTTCAAAATAAAAAAAGAGAACGTAACCAACCAAGAAAAAAGAAAGAAAAGAAATTAAAAATAAATTATTATTATTATAATTTTCTGCATTCTGTGTCGTTTGACTCTGTGTGTGACGTTTTATTGCAACAAAAAGAAGCATCAGCAGTAGAAGCAACAACAGCAATAAAAACGAAGCCAGCAAGCAACCTGTATGTGCAACCAGCCCCTTCTTATGCCAATGTTTTAAAATACAGAATCCACAATAATATTAACGGTTGGTCTTTTTCTTATGTTTTTTTTTCAATCTATCTATATCTATGTATCTTGTTTTTGTATCTATTTTTATACAACATCTTTATCCATGCATTTTAACAGCAAAAAAATATTGTTTTCCAACGTGTTTGTGTTTGACTGAAAATTAAACAAATACTTATAAAAAAAAAATATTTTAAATAAAATATAAAACATATTTTCACTTTTCTTTTTTTAAGTTTCCATCTTAATGTGTGTTGTTGTTGGTAATGTTTAAAAAATGAAAGCGTTTGTTTAAATTGCCTGTGTTTTTTCTCTCTCGAATTTGTTTCAAAATTGTTGTTTAGTGGGGGGGGGGGAGAGAGTGGATTGATTTTCAACTGCTGTTTTAAAAGGAAACTGTAATTTGCATTTAATTTTGGTAAACATATTGTACAATATGTTAACAAAATAAAAAGGAACTTAAGCAGCAAACATTTTTTTTAAATTTTTTTATTATCGAACTTTTGGGAACACAAAATTATTTATTTTTTTACTAAATTTTATTAAAAAAAATAGAAAATCAAATATACTTTTGGAATATATCGAAAGGTAGAAATAACACTCATATTACATTTTTTCCTTTATGTTTTTAATTTTGTAATTAAAAATGTAAAAAAGATTCTAGAAAAGTTAAATTCAAAATAGGTACCTACATACATATGTACATATATTTTAAATATCTTTGTTTAAAAGTTTAGAGAAAATTAAACCCTTTTAGTTCCGTTCGCATTTTCACTTGGTGTTCACAATAAAGCTACAATCTTTTTCTCAACCAGGTACCAAATCTTCATTTCGTTTAATTTACAGGAGAGCCGATTTACTAACAAAGGCCAAAGAATCAATTATTATATTTTAATTGATTTTAGTTCTCCTTATGCCTAAACACAATACTTAGAATATTAAAATTGATATTTTAAATATCGAAACATTGTAAAAACAATTCAAGGGTCTGTCCGCTAAAAACTTTTAACTCGTTTTTCTCAACATTTGATTTTCATAACCATAACTTTAAAAATTCATAACTTAAAAACGGGAAAAAATAGAAAAATTCTATAAATACCTGCATGTTCAGCTGAAAGTGTGTTGGGCACATAAAGCATAAAAACAGAATTTTGACCTCGGTGAAGACTTTGTACCTTTTCATGAAGGACGGTCACATTTTCAATTCACAAAACGTTTGCAAATTTTGTGCACAACACTATAACGTACATATTTATTATTATTTTTAAAATGTTTTTTTTTTAATATGCATTAAAAACTTAACAAAAATTAAATATTAAAAACGTCATTTACAATTGTATACAAATTGTTGTTGAAGTCGGCTCAAATTTTAAAAAAAAACTGGTCACATTTGTGTTGGAAAAATTAAAGTAAAGTACATATTTAAAATACCTTAGAAAGAAATAAAATAAAAGAGAGAAAAAAAACGAAATTGTTGCTACCATTTTGAACAAAGCTAAACTTTTTTAGTGTTTAAAAAACACTTTAGCTCATTAAAAAAAATAATTAAAATTAGAAAATTTTTAAAAAATATCTAACCAACTGTAGTGGGGTGTTAGAGATGTTTAGATGGTATTTCGTTTAAGCTTTGATATCGTTGCACATAAGACTTGAGTGTTTGTTATTCTCATTCACTCTGCAGTTTTATTTGCATAATATTTTTAGCTTTTCTAAAGTCTTTGGGGAAAGTTTTCCTGATGATCTAGCTTATCCCCCAACAATAAATTTCAGTGTATTTACCAAGAATGAAAATTGCGAATTTAGCATCAAAAAATCTTCTGTCTGCACGTTGAGTATTAACTGTCGAAAAATTATTTTCATGGAATAGAAAAAATTCTTAGTTCTTTGCGCATTTGTATAGCGTTCCATTTTTATATATTTTCCCAAGTTTAATTCCTGAAAAAGAAAAAAAATATGAAATATTCACAAGCAAAGAAGTTAAAATTTATTGTACATTATACAGTTAACTTAGCCGCACCCTGTACTTTATGGGATCTTAGAAAAATGTTAAAAAAGTTTCACACGGAATGACAAACTTAGTATATCCTCATTCACTACTAGGGTTTACGCAAGGCCCCCTAAATTAATTTGTATTAAAATATCTTGATAAAATTAAAATGCAAATTTTAAACAAAAATAAATTAAAAATTTATAGCAATTTTTAACTCACAAAAAAAAATTAATTTTTTTTAGTTAAATAAAAGTTTTTAAAGAAAAATTATCAAAAAAATTAATTTTTTGTAAAATTTTATTACATTTAAAATATTTGTATGAATAAATTAAAAAAATTTAAAAAATGCAACAGAAATAAATCGAAATGTAGTATAATAATAATAATAATAATAATAATACATTTTTTAAAAGCAAAAAGAAGAATTTAAACAATATTAATAATTTAAAAAAAAGGAAGCGATTTAATAAATACCAAGAGTTCATAAAATAATAATTTAATTTGAATATTAATAAAGATAATAAAATAGATAGTATAATAAATACAACAATAAAACTAAATTTTTATAAAAAAATTAAATTTAAAAAGAAAAATTAAGAAAAAATTCTGGAAAATAATTAATATTTAAATAATAATTAAAATAAAATATAATCTAAAAAATAATTAATAATTAAATTAAAGAATTTAAAAAAGGGCCCAAAAAATAAAAAATTAAAGAAAAATTTAAAAAAAAATATTCTTAAAAATAATTAATAATTAAAAAAAGTTAAAAATTTTTTAAATAAAATAAAAGAAAAATTATAAAATCAATAAACTTTAAATAAAACTTAAAATTTAAAAATAAAAAGAATAAACAAAAGTAATAATTATAAAAATACAAATATCTAATAAGAAACAAATAAAATAATATTCAAAACAATACAAAAAGAAATACATTTTAATAAGAAATAACATAATAAATAATGAAATAACATAATAAATAATGAAATAATATAAATAAATTAAATAAATTTACCGAACGAAATAATAAAAAAAAAATAAATAGAAAAAAATAATTATATAAAAAAATTAAATTAAAAATAAAATTAATTAATTTAATGATCTGTGTTTAATAAAAACTAGACGAAAAAATTGGGGACCCATGGGCAATCATGTAACCGCCACAACAAAATTATTTAATTGAGTTTAAGATTTACATAAAAGTTCTTTGTGCCGAATATTATTTATATATCTTCATCTATATGAAATTAGTTTGCCTTTTAGTGATTTTAGGAAGGGACTTTCTATGGATCCACCAGCTCAACATTTTGTCATGAATAAGTAGCTATCGTAAAAGTCATTGTCGCCAATAAATACAAGCATTCATAATGGAGTTATGGCATTAAAAGCTATTTTCGGAAGTTGCATTTGTATGGGTGCTGTGGGCAAATATAAACCGATTCCAATACAATTTGGTAAGATCCAAATTGGATTGCAATAAAATTAGATGTTTTTAAGATGTTTTTTTTTTTGTTTTTGGGAACAAAGACCTTAATCCGGAAGGAAGCTTGCAAGGAGGCTGTGTGAAATTGTGTACCGATTTGTACCATTTTAAAATGCACCGAATTTCATAAAATTAGCTCCAAAATTGCGACCTGTATTTTGCGCACAAAGATTACATGTACAGTCAGCCAGCCGGACGGACATCGTTTGATCGACTCAGAAATTGATTCTCAGTCGATCGGAATGCTTAAAGCACAAATTCATAATACCCTATCAACTATTGTGGTATGGGTATAAAAATATAAAGAACTTGGAGCCATATTTTCTACTGCTACCTCCAGATTTGTTAAGCAATTAACTTTCGTTTGCTACTGTTGTTTCTATAATTAGTTAGCAGTAATTATAGAAATATTCTAAAAAAAAAAAGCATAGATCTAACAGATAAGAAAACAAAAGATGCAGCAATAAAGCATCATGTAATGTGCCAGTAGACGTAAAATTTAGCACTAAAGTGGCATATGATGTAGGAGTAAATTAGAATATGAACTAAACGAAAAGCCCAAAGAACTTTTACATGAACCTTAGCCTCATAGCATAATTTTGTTCTGGCCGATCCATGATGGCCCATGGGTCCCAAATGGGGTACACTTTAGAAAATTGTTTTTAAATTCTTTGGTGTAGGGTATCATCTCCGGCTTGATCGACTATACTTTCTTACTTGTTTTTGATTTATATTTTTTTTTTACCAAGAATTTGTAGAATCCATACATTTTCTTAACTGTCATGGGGATAAGAAATTTTTCTATTTTTGTTTTAGTTATTTAGTTGAATAATCAACATAAATTTTTTTCTTCTTTCGTAATTTTATTTGTGTTTTTTTTTTGTCATAACATAACAACAGTTTAAATTTAAAATATTCTTATCACTAAAAAAAAAATCTTCAAACTGTTAATTTTAGAAAAATATTTGAACACAAATTAAATAAAATGTTAGAAAGAATAGAAAAAAAAAATTAACAAAATGCCCAACAATTTTGATTACAAACAACACAAGACCTGTGATAATCTTTGTTTAATTTCTAAACAAAAAAAAAACAAAAAAAAACAAAAAAAACTTTATTAAAATTTATTTGAAATAATTAAAAGTTCAACAACAATTTTAAATTAAGTTCAAAATAGATAAATTTATATTTCAAAAAAGTGTGTTCTTTTAGCAAAAATATGTTCATGATTTTTTTAATTTAAATTAAATTACTAGCAACAATTTAGTTTAAACTTTTATTAAAAGTGAAAAATCAATAAAAATATGTTTAGAATACTGAAATCCCAATATTGTTTACAAAAATATTTTGGATGCCAACATGTGTCTTCAATTATTTTTTATATTAAATTTTATAATCCTCAAGAGACAGACAGAGGGACAGCCACAACATTGTTTATAATTTTATCAAGAAACAAGAAAAAAAAAATAGAAACACAAATTTTACGATATTTTCTTCTTTATTTATCATTTAAGTGTCAAATCGTGGATAATCTTAAATATTTTTTGAATGTTACTCTCCCTTTCTCGTTCTCTCTCTTTGTTTCTCTAAGTTTATTCGTTTCTGTGTGTATAAAAAGTGGTGTTTTTGGCCTGACATTGTATTTTTTTAAAATGCTGCTGACAGTTTGAAAAATACTAGATATGTTTTTAATTTAGATCACAAGAATTTATATGAAAATGTTTGTTGTTAGGCAGAGATTCTTTAAAGCAAATTCAACCAAAAACAAATTATGATATGAAATGATTTCTTTTTTCTATAGGCCGATGTTGCAACATAAAATTAGTTTGAAAAATCATCATCAAATTCAGGTGCAAAAAAGTGGGTCAATTGACAAAACACCCAGCATTTAAGAAATAACAAAAAGACAGATCTATTCGTAAAACTGTTCTATTGTGTCTTAAGGGCAAACAGGCCATCCTTGTTTTTCTGCCTTCGCACGTTTTGTGTACGTACAAAAACTCATTTAATATATCTATTGTCATATGGAAAATAAGCTTAAGTCGCTATAAGACAAAATTGATTTAGTACAAGTGGAAAAGGTGTAAAATATTTTATGTTTCCTTAAATGTTTTATTTAACCGTTACTTTTAGGCCCCTATTACGGTATACAACTCAACTCAGTTGAGTTGTAATTAAGCCAACTGGTTGTGTTCAGTTGTAATTTTTGTTATGTTTTTGTACACCGCAATATAGCAAAGTTGTAAACCATAATACAAAAATTAAGAAATTACAACTCAGCAGAGTTGAGTTGTAAACCGTAATAGGGGCCTTAGCCTCTAACGAAGCTGTTATTAATACGAAAATATGCAGACATAAAGCAAAAACCTCCTCGAATAAATATTCAATAAAACTGAACATATCTCGAAACTATAATATTTGGCATAAGCTCATTTTCCATCAAAGTTATTTTAGGGAATAAATACTTTTTCTTTAATTAGATATTGTTTGTTGTGCTTAATTCCCAATTTTTTTCTTGATAAATAGAAAGAAATTTATTGCTGGGGGATAAGCTAATTCATATGCGCTTTTTACTGGCTGCTTAGGCCAGATCATCAGGAAAACCTTCTCCCAAAGGCTTTAGAAAAGCTAAAGATATTATGCAAATAAAACTGTAAAGCGAATGAGAATTACAAACACTCAAGTCTTATTTGCAACGATATCAAAGCTTAAACAAAATACCAACAATTAACAGTTAGTTTATCTTTTCTTACATTCCCCACACCAACTTGTTGGATAGTTCCAACATTAATAATAGTTGTATGTGGGTTAAGAAAAAACAAATTTCATTATTGTTTTCCATATTGGCACAAATTTATAAGTTTATGGCTGATTTTAAGAGTTTTATCGGTTTCATACATAAAGGTTACATTGTTCGATGGCCTGTTGAGAAGGTTCTTTAGGGCGTAAGCGCTAATTTGTAATGACTTTACATATGAATATTTCGAGACCAAATAATCATCCCTGTTATAAAAGTCGACGACAACGGAAAAATAATTGTATTTTTTAGACGTTATTGACAAAAATTGATTGCTATTGACAGTCACTTCGAGAAATATTGACTCTTTTAGTCGATAGAAAGCTTTACGACGACCCAAACGAACGTAAAAGAAATTTTAGTTAGAATTTTAATATATTTATTAACTACGTTTAATATTAAAAAATGGAAATTTACTGCCAGACCCACAATGTCGACAAGTGGGCCAGGCAGTAAAAAAAATTAAGTACACAAATTTTATGAAAAGCTGTCTTCGATTTACACCAGTATTCATAAACGGTTATTAAATTAAAAAAACGTTTATTAAATAACATTTTCACAGAAAATTTGTTATGTCAACCTTTCTAAACTCAACTTTTTTATGTATACGGCAGTAACTTAGGCATTTTTTATTATTATAGAAGGATCTTTGGCAATTACGTGTGAAACAAAATATCGGCCAAATGTTTGCCACGGCTTCGGTGGCATACCTCAATCTGATAGTCTACCACACATCTTCCAGGTCTATATCCTCAATTTCTGGCCACAAGAATTATTTAATCATCTAGCGATAGCGAACACGATTCACGGTAACTGCTTATCCGACCTTATTTTTAAAAAAGTACGGCCCTATGAAGTCGCCAATCCATAAACCGTACCTTAAAAGCCACTCTTTGTGAATGCATTGGCTTTTCAACAATCACTCGTGGATTCTCATTTGCTCAAATGCGGTAATTCTGCTTGTTAACGAATCCACTGAGGTGAAAGTGCGCCTCACGAAGTGTACCAAATTCATTTTGATTTGAACGCCCATTATCGTAAAAGTCTTTTACAATGTTAACGCGCTGATCAATTGTGTACCTCTAAAATTAAGTTGGGCAAAAAACTTGACGTTAAGGAGTGACACACAATTTCCATCATGCGTCATGGTTGGACCAAGCTATATAATAACGTGAATACCTCCTCCAGTGGCTTTGCTATTGAAAAGGTTACCTAAAACTAAATAGACAGATTCAAAGCCAAGAGAACCATCGAATAACCTTTTCACACTTTTTAACATCTAACATCAATTTACGAAGATGTTGAAACTTGCACAAGGGAAATACAAAGAGCTAAAAATCAACATCTTTGTAAATTGATGGTAGATGTTAAAAAGTGTGAAAAGGATATATGAATACCATCTCATGGTATTCAATTCCGCATATTTTGATTATTTTAGTGCATTTACTAGAAAAGTTGCAATAAATTCTAATATTATGGTGGCACCACTGACAAAATGGTGTTTGTTTTGCAAGCAGCCTTACCATTTGTCAAGTTATTCCTTTTTTTTTTGTTTAATTTTCATTATATAATTAAACAAAATTAATTCCAAAGACATTTTGTTGTTATGTTTTAAAATTTTGTCATATTTGTAGAAAAAATTATTTAAAAAAAAAGTTTTTTTTCAGAAATGGCGACATTTTTGATTGAAAGTAGGGGATGTTTAATTCGTTTACATTCACCCCAAATTCTTAATTAACGCGAGGTTAGTAAATAGAAATCATGTAAGCAACTTTTGATAGGACCTGTAAATATTTACCACTATCGAAATCGTTTTTACTGCTATAAATCTTTTATAATTAATTTTTATTTAAAATAAAATTGGTCATGAATGGTTGCTATGAAAGTAAAATATTTGGTTCTTCGTAATTTCCATAATTAGGGCAACAGGCATGACCTTAAATTTTTATAAAGCAATGGTTTTAGAAGCGGCAATCATTGTAGTTTAGCTTTTCTATACCCCCTGTCAACAAAAAATAAATAAAATATTAAAGAAAAAGGCATAGTCATGCCTGTTCACTCAAGCAAAAAAATCAAACAAATTAGTAATGCTGGCTTTAAATTTATCACGTAGTTTAAAATTTGTTTATTTGTTAAAAAAAATTTGAAATTATTTTAATTGTTATTATAATTTTGCCTAAATTTGAAATTATTTTGTTTATTAGTATCTTTTATTTTGTAATTTTTCCAGGAAATATTTTTATTACATTATTTAACTTTTTCTGAATTAATTTTTCAAATTTTAATTTGTTATTGTTATTTTGTTAATAAGTCAAATTTTGTGAATTAATTTTGTTTTGATAACTTATTAAGTAGTTAACAATTTAGTATTCAAATTTTAAATAAATAAAAACAATTTCAATAATAGTAGATATGAAAAATAAAAACAATTCTTCACCTCATCCAGAAGCAGTGACTGATTATTGTGATTAAAATGCGAACTTTTGTATCTCATAGTTCTTTCATCTCGATTTTTATTATTTTTAGAAGTTTTGTAACTATTAAAGGGTCCGCCAAATAACTTTTTTTTTTGAAAATGCTATAAAAAAAACTACTGAATATTTTCTCAAATTTCTTTTTTTATTTGAAAGTACAATCCTTCCGGTAAATTATGGAAAATAATTTCATTCAAATGGCTGCTTCGGCTGGCCATGCAGTAGCCTACACGATCGGTGCAATTTTTAAGCACATTATCGATTGTGTGCAGCCGTATTTCACCAGTGACTTCACGAATATTGTCCTTTTAAGCGTTAATTGTCTCTGGCTTGTCGGCGTAACACTTATCTTTGACGGAACCCCACAAATAATACTCCAAAGGTGTCAAATCGCAACTCCGAGGTGGCCAAACGACATCAGCTCAGCGGCTGATACTGCGATCTTCAAAAACAGGGCGCAAAACATCGAGTGTAGCTTCGGCTGTGTGGCACGTAGCGCCGTCCTGTTGAAACCAAATGTTGCCAATATCCTCCTCTTCAATTTTTGTGAACAAAAATTCGTTCAACGTGGCCCGATAACGATCGCCATTGACTGTAACGGCAACTCCTTGCTAATTTTCGAAGAAAAATGGCCCAATTATGCCTCTGGACCAAAATCCGCACCAAACAGTGACTCGTTTTGGGTGCATCGGCTCTTCAATGTATGCGTGCGGCTTTTCTGTACCCCAAATGCGACAATTTTGCTTGTTTACATACCCGCAAATATGAAAATGAGCTTCATCCAAAATCCGTATGCAATTTTCGCATACATTCTGCAACATTACCATGATTTTCAAAGTAAAGTCGCAATATTTCCCAGCGTTGTTCAAGCGTATACACAACCATATTTGTTCAGCGGAAGGATAAAATTAATTATCTGTCAAATCAGACATGAGCTATTTGTTAACATTGTTAACATTCACGAAATAAGCACTTGTTGAAAAAAACATTAGATGGAGGACCCGTTATAAACAGTATTGCTTTAAAAAAATCGAATATATTCTTTATAAGTTATTCATTACCAGGTGATCCATCCCTAGAGGGAAGCGAACTGACACCAAAGTAGTCCCGTAATAAGTCTTTGCTGTTAGGGACGGGTTATAGTTCTAACACTTTATTTGAATAAACCTATCACTTTTACATGGGGTTGTCATTGGAGGGGGTCAATTGAAAACATTTGACCAGTCACAGATCTATTCGCAATGAACGTGCTTAGTGTCAGTTACTAAAATGTAGTATTATTTCAATTAAACAAGTCCTAGTAATTAATTCAAGAACCACATTTTAGAAAGTGCCAAAAGACTTTACAAAGATCAAAAAAACAAGACATACAAATCAAGTAATTTACTAAGGCCCTAATTATGTTCAACGCAACGCAACGCCAAAGAGTTACATTGAAAGCAAAAACAAAGTCACGAATATTTTGCAGTTTTGTTGTTGCATTCTACATTTTATTTTAAGACATACGCGGTTGCCCATGAAAACCACAGAATTAACCCTAACTATTATTTTCGGCATTACAATGTATTGGCCATTTTCTCAATGTATCGACAAACTGTCTGTTACTTAATGTACACAAAAATTTATTAACACGATAAACTGTCCGTTAACGATTTTGGGTTTCTCAATATACCGCAACACCTCTCATAATACATGTAAAAGTTGGAAGTCAGCTGATTGAATTGAATAATTAATTAGAAGATGAGTGCTTGTAAGCTTTTCAACAGAATAGAAGCAAATGAGACATTGAGAAAACCAAATTTCTGTAATGTGCAGTTTTTCGTTGGGGACAAAGATAATCCTGTAATGAGAAAACGGCCATATGTATTCTTAAATAAAAAAATGTCATGGCATCAAACCGAAGCGAAGTAATTCAAAACTGGATTCTTGTAAATTATTAAGAGTAAAACTGGAGACACTGCTGGATATAAATTAATTATTATCAAAGGTTAATCAGTCTTAATTAGTTGACGGATGTTATAGAGAATGCAAAATTTGTAATAATAATTCGAAATCAGTCTGAAAGAAATAACTACCTAAGAACTACTGGGTATTTACCTAAACTATCAAAACTCTATATACCGTATTCAGTTGTATCAATGTGATTTAAAATCTTGAGTTTTGATGACTCTTAATAGCCTTTTGACACTTGCATATATTTTGAAGGAACGCTTGGAAGATATTGAAAATGCATTCACACTTGCTAACATCTAACATCTACTATGTATCAAGCAAAAATTTCACCATTTCAGAAAAAAATTTTATTTTTTATAAAACCTTTTTTTTACAAAAATGTGTAAAAATTTTAAAAGAAAACACTAAAATGTAGTTGGAATTAATTTTGATTAAAACAAAAAGAAGTCTTGCAAAAAAGCAAAAACTTACAAATGGTAACTTTGCTTTCAAAACTAATGCCATTTTTTCAGTGATGCCACAATAATATTAATAGAGTTTATTGCCACTTTTCTAGTGATGAAATAATCATAAGACGTAGAATGAAATACAATGAGATAGGAACGTATTGTAAAGATGTTGATTTTAAGCTCTTTGATGATTTTAGATATTGATGGTAGATGTTGACAAGTGTGAAAAGGCCATAAGCATCAAATGTCTAAAAATTGCTTAAGTCTAAAAACTACTGGGTATTAACTGGTAGTATTAAAAGTCTATGTCCTATGCTCCCTAGAGGAGTGATTACAGTATTTAATTGAGAATAATTCCGTTAATTTTGCGCTCATGACATAATAAAAGCTTTCATTATATCACGTCTAAAAATCTCAAACAGTGACATGGATAAATTAATTGGGGAATATCTCAATCCATTATGCGATTCTTTAAATACATTTTAATCCAAAATTCCTTGGAACTCATTTTGTATAATTTTTAATCTTTAAATCTCTTTTTTTATTCTGTAAACATTTAACAATTTCGATAGATGAGATGGATTTTAAATAGTTTATGTATACACAAGTAAAAAAAAATTAAGTATATATATTAACAATTTGAGAAAATCCTTAGTCAAAGTGTAAATTCTAAATCTTTTTTGTTGTCATTTTATTAAATGTTTTTTAAACTTGTTGTTTTGACGTAAACACTTACGAAAAATTAATTAAGTCTGTTTAAAAACACATAATTTTTTCAAATTAGCTGCTTGTTTATAATTAAAACAGAAATTTGCAAAAATAAATAAAATTTATGGTCAACGATTTTCCAAAATTTTAAAATAAAATATAATTCAAGGCAATTTGTGGATAAACAAACAAGTGGTTGTTACAAAATTTTGAAAAAAAAATGAAAAAATAAAATTATTAGAAAATGTTTTAATTTGTTTGGTTTTTAAGGAAACTAAAAGCCTTCAACCAAAATTCTGTAAATAAATCAAGAAACTTTCTTAAAATAAATAAATAATTTTCAATCTTTAATTCAAAGTAAATTGAAGGGCTTTATTCGTAAAAGTGCTATATTTTATATATGTATCTTTAAAAGCATTCACCGTATAATTGAAAAGCTATTTCATTCTTAATAGTTAAAAAATAAAATAAATATGTGGTTCGAACCTAGAGAAGCGTCTTAGACTACTTACCCACTAACGCGCATTATTAAACAGAACTTAACAAAAATAAAAAATGTTGAGTACCTTTTTTCGCTTAAAACACAATTGGGGTATTCACAAGGTGTGCTATCATGGTATATTGTCAAAATGTTCTAACATTTTACAACGTTTTAAAAAAATTGTTGTTGCTTTGTAAACAAAAAGTGTCTTAAATTAATAGAAGTTTGCTTGGTATGTTTATTGTGGTGTCGTAATTAATCAGAAGAGACCTGCACTGAGCGGCTGGGCCGAACCGCATTAGTTTTTGTAGCCGTCGCCGTTGATGGTATAGTTTTATCCGGCTAATATCCGAATTTAACCTGCGGCTAGCAATTTTTGCAACAAAAAACTTGCGGCGTCAAATTAGATTGGCTTAGGACTCTGATGTTTGGTAAACAAACAAAATAAAATTTATTTGTGGTTTGCGTCTGAAAAATGGGAAATAGTCAGGAACGATCTTATTTAATTTATTAATTCATGGATTAGAATTAAAAAATATTTTTTTTTTGGTAAATTTTTATTTATTATATTTGTTTTAAATCAGCTGTCTTAAATTCAAAATAGCACACTAAATTATGAGGGGTTGTTTACAACACTCGTATATTTTCATGTCATTATTTTAAGACTTATGACTTTATGACACCTTGTGAATCCCCCAAATGTATTTATTCTGTGTAAAAAACGCAAAAAAAAATTCTACAAAAATAAAAAATATAATAGAAACAACAACAGCAGGGGATTTTATGACAAAAATAAGAGGCGTGTTATCAATTTTTCGGTTTCAAAAGTAAAGTTAAATAAAACACATTTAAAGTTATATGGCGAATATTGGTTTTAAAATCCTCCAACGTTAGGGGATAAGCCGCATAGACAAGATCCTTGACGGAGATCCATAAAAAAAATCTAACGACGTCAAATCGCATGCCCAATTTACGTCGCCAAAATGTAAAATTACGCGTTCTGAAAACTTCCCGTGCAATAAGGCCAAAATCGGTCGTATTGTGTGTGGCTCGTCGTGTTGAAACCACATATTGTCCAGTTCATAATCTTTAATTGCAGGCCAGATAAAAAGTCGGTTTTCATAAGACCATAGCGCTCTGAATTGATGGTAACGGTCCTTTCGAAATTTTCGTTAGTTTTTTTTTGGAAGTGCGCAGATTGCGAAGCTGCTGATTATATCTGTAATCATACAGTGTTTATGTTTTAATTTTCTTACTAACCTTACCAATTTTTTGCACAGCAGATCGATTATGATGGAAACCAGGGAAACCACAAATATGCAATTGCATGTTTTTCCTTGTGCGACCAATGAAGGCAGAAATAATATATCTATCCGTTTCAGAGCTTTTTAAGAATTTTGTCACCGATTTGTTAGTGCATATTTTGGCATTTTTTACTTTTTGGAGCATATTTTTGCATAATTTAGTTAAAAGAGCCTTTTGCAGCATTTTTTTAAGTTTTTAGCGCCTGTTGTAAGACAACGCAGGTTGTCATTAAAAATAATGTTATTTTAAACTTTCAAATGTTGCATAAAAGCAAAAATGAAGAAAAAATCAATTTTAAACATACGTTTTTGGCGATGTGAGCAAAACATAGAAATCTGAACCAATCTTTTAGTACACCGATTGACTGATAATTACTTTTTAACATTATTTAACGATGTCCATCCGTCCGTCTGGCTGGTCGTCTGTCCACGTTTACCATGTGCGCAAAGTACAAGTTGCAATTTTGTACATAATTTGATCAAATTTGGTAAACACATTTTAATAGTACCAAGGACGAAGTCTATGTAAATGATGAGAATCGGTCTTAAATTTAATATATTCCCCATAAAAACTTCTTTCCAAATTAGACTCTTTGTGTACGTAAACCATCTAATTGTGTTGGCATTTAGATTGAATTCGCCCAAAAACTATGTTACAGCTGATTAAATTCTTTTCGCAAATTTTAAATATTTTGTGTTTGAATTTTGTCTGGTCTGGCTCTAATAAATATGATCTTCAGCTCACATGTGGATTTTACAGGCGAAATTTAGACATTTTTGAAATTTATCCCTTGTCTTTTAAAATTGCGGGATTTGGCTGTCATTTTCAAATACCATTTTATTAATTATAAAAGCTTTTTCGATTTTTCAAAAACTTGTTTTTTAACCAAAATATCTATGTTTATGCATATCAAAATTTTAAAATTTTACAGTCTATCCCAACTTCGTCATTCTAAATTTGACTTGACTGTTTTGTTTGACAAATTTATTTTGGCTTGGAGTTAATAAAAAACATATTAATTTAAAATATTTATAAATACATTTATAACACCAATTTATTAATGAATATTATTTAAATATAACAAAATCTTAGTAATTTTTTAAAAATCTTTTTTTCATATTTTTATTATTTTTATTTTTTTTTAATCTCTTGCACCATCATCATCTTTTCATACTGTTGTACAGGTGTTTTAAATGGTTTAAAAAAACACATTGTTGTTGTTTTTTTTCTTAAATTTTGCCATAAAAAATTGTTTGGTATTTTTAAAAAAATAATTTATCATAGAAAAGCAAAGAAAAAGAGACGGAAGCTCAAGATATTTAAAAGATGAGAAGAAAAAACACAAAAAATTAATACCAATATGTTTATTTATCAAGGCTATTATTAAATAAATAAATAAAACATATGTTCATACATATATGCATTAAAAATAATAAACAATAAACAGCAAATATTAAATGTTTTTTAATAAATTAATTGATCTTTATTCAGTTTGTGGCACGTTTTATGTATTAACATTTTGTTTTTACTGTTTGTTGTGTTATTAAGAATGATGAAGAATTTAAATTTTTAATTGAGATAATACAATTTATTTAAAGAAAGGACATGACAGCAGAGTTTTAAAATATGGCAACACTATTTGTATCCTTAATGTAGGCAATAGTTTTTTTCACAATGTCCCATTTCCAGTTAATATTATTATCTGAAAAACTTACAAATTTTCATTGGTAAAGTGGATTTATTACTTCTTTAAAAGAATCGAATCTGTTACCAGTATGCAATATTTTGGATCGACATTACCTCTTGGTATGCAATCCTGGGCCCTGTTTCTCAAAACTCCAAGTTAGAAATCTACAAGTAAAATGCAGTAGAAAAGCAACCATCTTAGAATTTTTGTTTTTATTTGATATGTATTTTACTTGTAGATTTTTAACTACAAGTAAGAAACAGGGCATCCCCTTTAAACGGACACATTTTTTATTTTCATGAGAGATTCTATCAGGCGTGTTCTGGAAATCGAAAACGCAAAACACAAGAATTTCAAAGTTGTTTTTAATACATTTTTAATCCAATTTTTATAAAATCTTATAAAATTCTGTTTAATAGAGAAATATTTGTCATAAAATTCTTTTATTACAGAAATCGTATTAAAGACGTTTAAAATTCTTGCATGTGGCGTTTTCGATTTCCACAACACTCCTGTAACATTAATAGTTCCCCTGAGGGGGTTGTAGGGCTCAGGGTCTAAAAAAACTGCACTTTTTGAATCAGAACTAAAAGCAACAGTTTTATTTTCTTATTTTTTTTTTTTTGCTAATGACAAATGAAGAAGTGTAAGAAATGGTAGTTTTTCTACTTTGACTGCAGTTTTTTAAACGCTGGTAGGAATCATCTTTAGGATGTTTCACCTATTGGTGTTACATTCTCTTGGGAAAATCCGGTGCAGGCAATACCTGGAATTCGGTAAATCCTGGCTACCCGAATACTCACGGGAGTCACATGTTGGTTTTGGCTTAAAGCCAAAGGCGTGGAAAGGGATACTTCTGTAAATCCCACTAAATGTCTGACATTCACCGCCCGTGGGAGAGTTCGGTCTGTGGGAGTATTATGCCTAGATGCTGTTTCTATTCAACAGAAGCTGCTGATATTTTTGCAAAAGCAGTGGAGATTAGATAACTCCAGCTCATTAACAAGCGGTCTGATTATACACTTTAAATATGGTACCTCTCACACACTGGGGCGGCTGGTAAACGCAAAGTTTGTCAGTCAGTGGTTAAAATCCACTATGAGGTAAGGACGGCACGGCACGTACTCATTTAAAGCCGTTTCAATATCTGTATATTTGGCACAAAGGGCTTTAATATGACTCTTAATCTTATAAAATAATTTTTGTTTTGGCGGGTCCATGATCGCCCATGGATCTTAAACAGGGTATTATCTCACTAGTTTTATTCTAATAATTTCGTTATTTATTTCCCAGTTTTTTTTTTCATGAAAAATGATTCATTTTGATTATTTTTGTTTTTAATTTCTAACTGTTTAACACGAGATTTCATTCGATTTAATTTTTATTTTTTTATTTTGTGACATGCAATTTCATTTTTTTATTTTTGTTTTATTTTTTATTTATTTTTTTTTTTTTTGTTATACAAATGATCTGTTAATTAATTTTTGTCTACATTTTATTTCAATGCGAGAAATCAGCATTACACTTCAATTGTTTGAAGTCATTTATTATAAAAGCCAATGCAGTATAATTAAATTGAAACCAGTTGAAGGTGGGTTTTTTTCATAAAAATAATATTTCAAAATCCAAAAAAAAATATATATTAATCGTTTTTTCATAAAATCTTTCAAATTTCTATATTTTTATAACAATTTTTTTCGATATTAATAATATTAGCAAACATTTGGTAGTCAACGTTATTAAATTAAGCGTTATAAATAATTAAGCAAGAAAAGAAATTGATTACACAAATTTTTCAAAGAAACAAAAATTATTAGAAAAAAAAAATATCCAGTTTGAGACAAAAAAAAAACCGTTAGGAATTTTAAATTAACATTTTTTTTTTGAGAGTGCAACAATTAAAAACATTTTTTTTCTCTTAATTTGTTTATTAAAAGAAAAAATAAATTATAGCAAAATATTGTAAGGTTAGGTTAGCTTTAGTAAGCAGCCGATACGAGGGCGGCTCAATTGTGTCCTTAGAGTGGCCTATTTGTAAAACCCCTCAGCCAGTGACCAGTGTTAGAACAAGATTACTCCATTCCAATTCCTTGCTATAAAAAAGATTGATCTTAGTCCTAACTCAGGTAGGACATACAAACAGGGCAATTCTGTTTTCCCTAAATGCCCTATACAAATGTTTTGCCCTCCTAAGAAAGAAAGCCAGTGTTGCGTTGTTTCCAAAAAAAATGTATAAGCGTGTTTTTAACAACGATAGAGATTACCAAATTTTTTTCTTATCGCTTTAGCTTTATTATTGAAATTCAAATTAAAATGTTTTTTCTTAACCTACTTACAACTACAATTAATGTTGAAAGAATTCCAATCAATTGTAGTGGGGAACGTAAGGAGTGATAAACTCCCTGTTTATTGTTGATGATTTTGTTTACACTTTGATATTGTTACAAAGGGAACTGTTGCTGTAATTCTTATACACTTAACAGTTTTATTTGGTTTAATTTCTTTAGTTTTTCTAAAATCTTTATGGATTAAGTTTCCTGTTGATCTGGCCTAAGCATCCAGTGAAATGCGCATAGGAATAGCTTATCCTATCAACAATAAATTTCATTGTTTTGATCAAATGATAAAAATTGGGAATTAAGCACGAATAACAAAATCATTTTAATTAAATTTTGTATTCCCACGAAAATTATTTTAATAATTTTTGGAAACTTAATTGTATGAGAAACCGGAATTCAAAAACTACGGAAAGTGTTACCATTGACTTTTTTACACTTCAGTAGGCTTAAGTGTTACTTCTCTAATTGTTTTCCTAATACGTACCCGAAAACTTTTCTACCCGCAGAAAACCCAATTTTAAAACAAATCGGACAACTTTCAAAAGAAAAGTCTTACTTCTTAAGCCGGGTTCTCTCTTCAACATTTCAAGTGAAATGCTAACAAAACGCATATGAAAAAAAGTTGAGCGAAATATCTATGAAATATTGTGGATAGAGTTGTATTCTGTTCATTTTGTGAAAAAGTTACGAAATGTTTCTGGCAATATTTTTGTACAACTGCGAAATAATGTATAATTTCACGTGGAATTTTAAGCAAAAGAAAAAAGTATAAACTTAATATAAAATAAGAAATTTAAATAACACAATCGGCAATAGTTTTTTATCCATATTTAATTTATTTTTTATTTAATTTTTTATAAAAAAAAATGTTTTTCATTTTTGGTTAAAAAAAAATTTTTTATTTAAGTTTTTTTAAAAATTTTTTTTTATAGAATTTTTTATGAAAAATTATATTTTCTTAAATTCATGTGGGGTTTGTTTACAGACGCAAAATAAAACGGCAAATTGTGCAAACTCGCAAGGTAGGTAACATTGATAATTGTCAACATTTTCGTGTGAAATAATCAATCTTGCTCCACATTTTTCACATATTTGAACAGCTTTATTAGAAATGAATACCTATTTGTGTAAGCATTGCAATATTGAGCAATATTGTATAGAAACACAACAAAAAAAAATTTTAATCTAAAGCATAGTTTAGGGTCTGTATGTATTTAAATTAAAATATGCCTTAATTGGCTTAAATCTTTACAAATTTTGTTTGTATAAATTAATAAATAATTTAATTAAGCCTTAATAAAACGATTTTTTTTATCAAAATGCTAAGTTTCAATTCGCAATAAAATTAAGCTAATACAAAAGGTTTGTTAATAATTTCTAAACATTTATGGGATTTTTCTTTAAATAATTAGTAAAATAAATTGAAGGTAAACGATAGACAAGCTGGGGACACGTCCCACCAAATTGTCTATCGTCAAAAAAAAATGTTAGTTTCAAATTCTTAAATCCCATAAAATTTTGATTTATTTACCCAACTATTTTTTAGCTCAGCAATATTTTTTCTGTAACTAAGTTATAAGTTTTCTAATTTTTTTATAGCCCATTAAAATTGTATTAAAAATCAATTAAAAAATTTGTTAAGCTTTTCGAAAAACATAAATAAAATTTACATTTCAAATTACGAAAAAAGTTTGTCGTAAACCTTTTTCGTTCAATCAATAATCGTTAAAAGTTTCACACACGGGGTTTTAAAAGAATTAACAAACATTTTCAAAAACCGTCAAAACCGGCTTTTAAAAATAAGTTTTTGTTTTATTTCTCTTATAAAATTTATGAATTTTACAAATTCGCTCATGTATAAAGTGTGTGTGTGTGTGTGTGTGTATGCTGGAGGGAGAATCGATAAGAAAGAAACATATAAATAAATTGACCTTGAAATTTTCTAATTTCTTAAAATGATGCAATTTTTTTTCTTTGTCTTTGATTGAAAAGCACGTGTTTTGCCTGGTAACTAATTTTGTTGTCATTCAACTGATAAATAAATGTTTGAAGCAAAAAGATATTTGGTAGTAGGTACTCTGTAAGTGATTTTGTAGTGAAAAGTCAAAAAGTTAAAATTTTCTTATCAATTTTGCTTTTTTTAATGAGTTTTTTGCTACACAGACGTGATAGAATATAAATGAAGTTAATTAACAACTTAATTTGCTTTGTTGTTCATTAATATTTTATCTTTGAGATTTCTGAACTAATTTCCATTTATTTCTATAGTGACCAGGGCAAATAGTTATTTGCCACAAAAAGTTAAGAAAGGAATTGCAAAAAAAAAAAAAAAAGAACATATCAAAACTTAAGGTGTTCATTATCCAACAAACACGGAGTTTGATTTAAAATTAAAACTGATTTGAAATCAAACCTTTTCTCAAACGACAAACTTTTGACAAGCATTTGAAAATCATAACATTCCAAACAAAAAGGGGAAATTATTTTCAAATTGAGAAATGCATTTATTTTCAACTTACTTTTAAACGTTATTCTCAAATTTTTTTTCAAATTGGTTTTTTTTTTGTTGTTTTCTTACAAAGACAGTAGAGTGAAGCAGTTTGTTTTTTAATTTTGTTTTTTTTTTTTACCCACTTACAACTACAATTCGAGTCGGAAAGAACCCAACCAATTGTAGGGGAATGTAAGAAAAGATAAACTCACTGTTTATTGTTGGTGTTTTGTTTTGGCTTTGATATTGTTACAAGTAAGACTTTGAGTGTTTATAATTCTTATTCGCTTTAGGGTTTTATTTGTATAATATTTTTGGCTTTTCTAAAATCTCTGGAAAAGGTTTCCTGATGAGCTGGCCTAAGCAACCAGTTAAATGCGCATAGAAGCTAGCTTTCCCTCAACAATAATTTTCAGTGTATTTATCAAATATGAAGAACTGGGAATTTAGCACGTCATGCGGAAATCTTATTAATGAAAAATATTTTTGTTTTATTTAAATTTATTATTTGTTTAAATAAACTGTGAGGTAAAGTCCGTATTAAGGATTGTCATGGTATAGCACCGCGATCGAACTGACACACTTTCCCCTTTTATTTTTATTTGCATTCTTACACTTTGGGTGTGTATGAAACGGTAGCAAAGTACTCATAGAAGTAAAATGTTGACACTGTTGAGCGTAAAAATTAGCGTACGACATGCGACCCAATTCTGTTCCTGGCATTACTATCAAATTTGAATTAAATAGTTAAACGTCAAAGTGAAGCTTAAGATGTGCAGCAAAAAACGTTACGTCTGAACGTATACGGGTTTTCGAAGGGACACCAGAAGAAAATACAATTATGTATGTACTGTTGCAGGGTTATGTTGCGTTGTCAGAAAAAGGTACATAAATATACTTCAGAAATTTCTGAACCAATTTTCTTACAATTTACATAATATTATAGAAAGACTTTAAAGAATAATAATAAACCAAAATATCTAATTAAAATTATATCCCAAGAAATGTAAAATTTATTTCACCAAACTGAGCCACAAACAAAACGTTCGTTCAGAAAATGTGCTTTTGCCCATAAAAATTTTCCGCCACTAAACAAAATATAAATTTTACAAACAAAAAAAAACATTAATTTTTAAAATGCGCTAGAAATAAATTTCTTTGTAAAAACAGAAATTCAAAGGTTGTTTAAAAATGTGTAAAAAAAAGAACACCTATACTTTGTCACCCAGTCCGCCCTTCTGTGTGACAGACGGTAATTATTTGTATTTGTGGCTTTTTTGTCGTAAACCACGTATTTTTGAAAACAAAAAATCACAATAATTGAAAAAGTCTAGTAAATAAACAAAATTCAGTATAAAAAAATGTGCGTGTCTGACTAACAATTTGTCTGTCTGTCTATCTGTTTGTCTATTTTTCTAATAATGAGTAACATTTTATTATTATTATTGTCATTATTTCATCATTGATTTGTTGTTGTTTCTTTTGTAACAATATATGGTAGTTGTTCTGTGTTGACGATGTTTAGTTGTTGTCACTTTATTTTTTATTTTAATTTGAAATATTTTTACACAAAATTTTTTTTTTGCATTTTGTTTTTCACTTAATTTTCTTTAACAATAACAAATAATAATGTAAAGTAAAAAAAAAAATTAACAAATTATGTGTTTTATACTGTTTTTTTTTTCTTAATATTATTTTCTGCTTAGTAAGTATCAGGGCAAGTTTTTTATGCACAAACAATTATTTAAAAATTTTAAACAAAAAGAAAAACATTAATACGGTGTGAAGGGGGAGCCATGACCCCTTAGTGCTTGTGGAGAACTAGTATTCATAAATCATACATCGAGCTTAAAGGCTATTCCGACTTAATTTCCACTATCCCGCCCCCTGAACTGAAAGATGGATACGCACTTGAATACGCCTGTTAGGAACTGTAATGAAAAACTTAACAATTATTATTTAATTAATAAATCAGCAATTTTCTGAATATCGAAATAGAGTAAAATTAGAATTGATGGAGATTTCCAAGTCTATTTTTTCTGTGTAATTTTTGCCTGCACTAATTCATTACTTGCTTTTTTTTAACTGGATTTACTGAACTGCTCCCTGCCACAATTTCCCTTAACGGAATGAAAGTAAATTGCTTAGATATTCCTCCACCCGCTGAATGACATTCAAAATTATTGGCAATAATTTTCTTCTTTACTTTAAACTTTAATGACAAATAAGGAAATAATGGTCGAAAATATTGCATTAATAAGAGGTTTGGCGTTACGTTTTGCCGTTTTCACAAATTCTATGTAAACATCAATTTATATTTAAATATAGTTTTTAATATACATAATTGTATTTTTATTTAACACGAAAAACGAATTGTAAACATAAATTGATATATAAATAAATTGGCCATAAGTCTCGTCAAACCTCTTATTAGAATTAATGCAATATCTTCGACCATTATTTCCTTACATTTAGCCACTCATCTCTAAATCTTAACGGCGGAAAAAGATAATTTAATATTTATCCCATTTCTTTCCATTGCTCTTTAGAGTTATTTGGAACACTGCCTCTGGGAATTCCTACTGTAAGAGAGGAATCCTTTTGCAACTCTTCCACCAATTTTTCAAACTGTGCTCCATTTTTTAAGATCACCTGTAGTGAATTTGTCTTGATTTTGTATTGATGCTGACAACAGGAATTAGGGTAGATATTTCTTTTAAATTCTTAAATATGAAAATAATTCATTAACTTTTAGAAATAAAGCTAAATTTGTCATAAAGTCATATCTTTTTTGGCAAATTAATTGCCAGATTGCAAAATATGCAATTATATGCAAAAATGTATTTTGCTAAGAGTCCTGTAAAATCAATAAAAAATTATTTTTTTTAAGCAGAAATCTAAAAAAAATTGGCCCTGTTAATTATTTAGTGGCTTCTTTTGTTGGTAGTTTGTGTTTTTATTAACACTTTTAATGTATTCTCCGTATTTAGTCATTGTTATTTCGCGAAAAAAAATTTAAAACTCATAGTTTTATATTAATTTTTATACGTATACCCTACAATAGGTATATCAAAATGACCTATCAAATTTTTTAAGGTCTTTAAGTATGCGTTTATAAAGAGGGTTCCGGGCTAAAACGAGCCAAGTCATAAAATTTAATACATATGTGTACTTCAAAACTGGTGCGAAATGCTCCGCAAAGTTTAACTCTATCCAGCTCTGTAACGGACTATTTCAAAAACTATTTAGTTCCTAAGGTAACGGCAATAAATCCAAGTCTAAGGCTTCAGAAATTAATAGCAGTTCACTTACTGAAACTCAAAATATTTTTGAACATTCTTTTTTGACTTGGTTCGCTTCAGCTCTTAGCCGTCCATATAAATGCTGATTTAAAATTGTTGACTAAAACTAAATAACAACATTGCTAGAGATTTTTTAACGGCCCCGAAAAAAAAACCTTTAAACTTAAAAGGTAAATACTTTTGTAGTTTTAAATCTAACTTAGACAGCAGCAAAACTCTTTAATTATATCTTAAATTAAAACTAACAATTACTTTTCTACCTAATTGGATATTTATATAATTAAACCTCAATTAACACTTCTTTAAATAATAGTTTAATGTATTTAAAGACTAACAGATTATTTCCAGCAAAAAAAACTAAATGATTTAATAAATTTGATATTTAAACAAACTACTTAATCTTGGTAATTTTAGTCTACAGTCGGGGTACTATTTATTGTCTTAGCAGTCTAAACAGGCAGCAGGATTTGGAACAAATTTTATTTTGCAAAAATTTTTTAACCATCCTTATCGTCCGTTTTTTATACACAATTAATTCTGTTTTTTTTTCCTTGACTACAGAAGAAGAAATCTCGATTATACACCAACACCAACAGAATGAGCCGATATGATTTTCGTCATCATATTCTACTTGAGAAATTTGATGCATTGAACTCAATCAATTATAACAAATAGAAATTGGGAATTTTTTTATTCTATTTTATCAACTTTGAAAACAACCAAATATTTGTGTTTTTCTTTCTTATAAAGTCCAACCAAAACGCTCGATGTTAATTGTGAATAAAACAAAAAGTTTTCAAAGAATTATCTTAATATTTTTTTTATTATGATAGGAGGATCAATCAAGGACAATTATGTGTGAAACAAAATATCGGCCAAATGCTCGCCACGGCTTCGGTGGCATACCTCTATTTTATGGACCTTATTTTCAAAGACTCTCAGACCTAATTGAGGTTCTATGTCATTAATGTTCCGAATTATCTCATCCTTTAGCTCTTGAATTGTTCTTGTTTAAAAGACGTACACTGTTTTTACATATCCCCAAAGAAAGAAGTCTTAATACACATGATCGTGGCGGCCAATTGACGACCTGAGATAACAAGGCCATTGAATTTCTCGCGCAAAAGAGCCATTGTTTCGTTGGTCGTGTGGCAAGTGGCACCATTCTGTTGGAACCACATCGTCCAGGTCCATATGCTCAATTTCTGGCCACAAAAAGTTCTTTAGCATCCCGCGACCGCGAACACTATTCACGGTTACTGCTTGGCCGACCTCAATTTCGTTGACGCCGCCAGCCCATAAACCGCATCAAACAGGTGTTTTCGCATTTACTACAGACCCTGTTTGCTAAAATTGCACACAATTCTGCCGATTTTGGACACATTTGGTCGACTATGCGGATCAAAAAAAATCACGACGTGCACGAAATGCATTTTGATCTGAACGCCCTTTTTCGTTTAAGTCTAAAACGTCTTAACGCGCCTCGCAGTTGATTACCTCTTCATGTTTGGATTTGTCAAACACTGAATCAAAGAGATGTCAAATTAGGTTTGGAAAAAAACTTGACGTTAAGTTGTGACACAATTAACATCGTGCATTATGGTTCGACCAGCCTGTTTGAAAATATGTATTACAGCAATCAATTTTTCTGTGTAGTCATTTTAATGGCTTTATTTTTATTGAAATACAGCAACTTTTTTCAATTTAAAAAATTATTTAGGTTGTGCATATGAGCATTGCCACAGATAAGCCTAATTTTGTTTTTACGTGTAGTTGTAGAAATGATAATTGATGAATAAATTCTTCAATATTTTGGACCTGCGATACTATAACATTTTGCGATTGTGGCTGATGTTGACATGGATCTTTTATTTATTTCAGAACCGGTTTGTACCAATTTTGAAGACTTTTGATTGAATAGGAAAAATTTAACACAAAAAATCGTTTAAGATTGTTGAAGCAGTGGGCGTGGATTTTTTTTTTTTGAATACAGTGCACTCGGGAAAACGTCAACACTCGTTTACGTCAACATCCCAAAACGTCAACCCTTTTTTTTTTACATTGCCTACTCTAAAACGTCAACCCAACTATAAAGCTCTAAAACGTCAACTCTGAATAAAATAAAATTTCGAATTTAGCAGCAGTTAAAATACACACATTTGTACAGACACACATTTATTTTATGAAATCAATTCAGAAATTGGGGATCCACCTTGTAAGTAGAGTAAAAAAAATTACAACTGTATGTCTGTATTGTCTTTTTATTTATGTTCAGTTGCTTTTTTGTGCAGACAATAAAACCAAGCGAAGCCGTCGAAATATTTAACAGGGCTTTGGATTGGGCTCAATGCGAGAATGTTGAGCAAAATGACTTAAATGTATTAAGACGTTTAAGAGAGAAGGCTCTCTTCCAAGTGTTGGATAGAAAAAAACAGCAGAAAAAAATAAAATAAAAAAATAAAATAAAAAAATAAATGCATATGTGTGCATGTAAAATTAAAAATATGATCTCATTTAAAATGTATTCTTTTAGTTCCAGTTGTCTTCTATGGTTTTAGTCAGGTTGAATGCCTTTTATATTTCCTTTTTGAATTTGTTTATGTTTGGATTTAGTTTATAATTAATAAAAACGTTTAAAAGCACATTATCGATATGTTTTTTATATAAAAATTTTACATTCGTAAACGTCAACAATTTGGTAAACGTCAACACCCGCGGTTTTAATTAGTTGACGTTTTCCAGAGTGCACTGTAATTTCAATTTGTTGCTTAATTAAGTCAATGTAATGATGATCTTTGCCAATTTTCAATGATCGTTAAGCCATCCCACTGTACTATAAGTAGAGTTTTAGCTAAAGTCCCAGTTAGCTGAGAGTAACAGTAACGTTGCAAATCAGCTGCTTTATTTTGTTGTATGTAAAGCAATTAGAACGATTATAGTTATCAGTAAGATGTAACTTAACCGTAACGTCTAAATCTGTAGAAAATTGATTTTTCTTACTCTTTTTACTGTACGGTTACATTACTGTTACTGTCAGCTAACGGGGGCTTAAGACATTGTCGAGTAAAGATCGTAGCCGTAGGATAAAATTGTTTTGTAAAATGTGCGTTATCAGAGTCGTGGACAATAAAGATTGTTAAACTAAATGAGTGTGGTGTGTTTATTTCAAATTTGCAATAAAAAAGCTCACGGTTTGCTTAAATGCAAATAAACCAAAGCGTTTGAAAATGTTAAAAACTTTTCAATAAATGTAGTTATTTATGAAGCTTCATCTTATCGACAAGAGTAATAATATCTTTTGCACTTTTAAAACTGCAGAGTTGAGGATGCATATTTTCTTATAAAATTTTTATTTAATAATTTCTTTAGTATTTTATGGCGGGCATCTTTCAATAAAGTGGAGGGTTTATGTCTTTCCTGTATTTTTTATTTTTTTATTTAAGATATTTTTACGCTTAAAAATAAAAATTTACTGAATACGATTTTTATTTCTTTAACACTTCTAAAATATTCACTAAAAATACATTCTTTTTAAAATTTTATTGCACTTTGCTTTCTAATTTTTTCGTGTTTTCTTTTTAAAATATTTTTTTTCTTTTCTTTTAAGCAAAGAAAAAATATATTTTTCTTTTTATCAAAGAAAAATATTTATGCTTATTATGCTGAATATGTATATACTTTTATTAATAGAATATTTATTTAAATGCATAAATTCTTCCGTATTGTGTTTTATTGTGTGTCTAATATGCAACAAATTTATTACAGATAAAATTTGTTTTTAATTAAAACTGATTTATAAGCTAAATAAAAAAAAGCGATTAAGCGATTTTATTAAGGAGATTTTTTGTTTACTAAACGTTGTTAAAATCTGTTTGTTAATCTGAAAAATATAAAAAAAATGACCGATTTAGTTGAGGAACTGTACTCTACCGTAGTTTCATGTTAAATTATTATGCCTTCGGACTAAACGAACGGCAACTGAAACGCTAAAAATCCTAACCAGCAGTTTGCATAATATGCAACATTTTCAATTGTCAAAACAACTGCTAGGTTTTACAAGAAAAGAAGAAGAACAATAAATTATAACACGCCGTCCAGACTTTCCATTGTTATGTTTGCTCAAGAACAAAACGATGGCAGAATTAGCGACGTACAATTGTTTATGTTCTTCTATGCGGAGAAAACGTATAGCAAGAAAAACCCTATAAAAAGCAACAATAACAATCAATATGGCGTTTATTTATATGGCAATACTGCAGTGATGTTAGACATAGTTGTGCAAACAATTGTTTTAACAGCGCTGTTTAAACAAGAACAAAACACCGACAACAGCAGTCTTCACTATCCAAATTCATGTGTGCACAAGAAATTGTTTGTTGTTTTAACATAGCGATGTCTAATATAGACGGCCTGTAAGCAGTTTAAGGCAATTTATCATTTTAAATAGTTTTATAAAATTCGTTCAAATGCGTTTTTGGTAACGATATGTATAAAATGGTACTCTAATGTTGCGTTGCGCGGATGAACCTGGTAAAATTTTAACGCGTCAGCTGCTAAAGAACTTTATGATCGTTTATGTTTATTGACAGAGCAAATATTCCATCGACGCACAGTGGCTGAAAATTTGATTTTTTTTTTGCCAAAAGTCCAATTATTTGTCATCTCCGATTTCAAAAAAATTTAATGCCATTCGATAGCAAACATATTAGAACTAAGGTATCTAAACAACTGTATCGCAAAATTGTTATTTGTGGGAGTGGCATGCTGCTGGAAACAAATTTGACAGTCATGTAGATAAAAAAGTTCTTCAAACAGTGGACTGAAAAACATTCCCATTTTTTAATAAAAAATACCATAATTCTCCATCTCAATGTATTGTATTTTCTTACTAAATGCAAAAAAAAAACATCAAAAGTTGAAGAAGGAACATTTGCCTTAAATTTTCCTACAACTGTTAAAACTGTAGAAAAACTAAAGAAATCTTCTCTTTAGAAAATTAAAATATGTTTTTATCTTTTGGCCGATGAAAAACGATTTTCAGCCACTGTGCAACGCACACAAGATTTAGGCCCTAATCATGTTAAACGCAACGCCAAAGAATTACATTGAAAGCAAAAACAAAGTTATAACTATTTTGTATTTTAGTTGTTGCTTTCTACAGAAATTCACATTGCGTTTTAAAATTTCAAACGCCTCATCACTTGCGGCGTTGAACATTTTAAAACGGTGCATGCATTTCTGAAAGCAACAACAAAATTACAAAATATTTATGACATTTTTTTTGTCAAAGTTTTTCTTGGGATTCAAAAAATTAATTAACAAGTTTTCGTTTAAATGTGCTAAAATCCCATTTCACACTATTGATAAACAAAAATTTGTTGTTGATGAGATATGCGCATTTCACTGGTTGCTTAGGCCAGATCGTCAGAAAACTTCATCAAAAGATTTTAGAGAAACTTAAGATATTATACAATTAAAACTGTTAAGCGAATAAGAATTATAAACCCCAGTTTTACTTGTAACAATATCAAAGCTTAAATAAAACCAACAGCGACATACAGTGAGTTGATATTTTCTTACAGTTTTTGCTTTCAATGTTATTCTTTGGCGTTGCGTTTTATATGATAAGGGAATTTTTTTATATATTTTTTTTTCCAAAACGCACAAATAACAAAATTTAAGAGAATTCCTTTTTCTGTGTTATTTTTTACACTTTTCAACACCACATGACCGGTTTACGTATTTTTAGTATGTAATTACCAACGATTGAAGTCGACCGCAATGCCTACGTATCCGAAACATTTAAGTATGAGTAAGGAGGCCTTTAACGTTATTCGGTTCTCTACACATAAATAGCACGAACGTCAGCTGAGAGCGTAAGTTTAATAAATTTTCAACAGATTGATAGCTTGCAGTAAAGCACTTGTGTCTTAAGGGCTTAATATTAGTAAATCCCTTTTTTCCACAATCTAAAATTTTTTTTGCACAAATTTGCATGAACATTTTTGAAAAGAAATAAGTAAGACTGCTATATTCGGCCATACTGAATATTTAAAACCATCCACCGATAGTTGGAATATTTCTGAAGTGGGATTTTTTATATGGGATTTATAAATATTAAGCGTGATTTGTGATTTTCAGTAGGGAATTTTACATTGGAGCTATCGTAGATTATGGATCGCTTATTACAAAATTCGGCAAAGTAATTTTTGGCATTAAAACAAACCTAAATTAGACCAAATTTCAATTAATGCTACTTATGGCTAATAAATCACTGATGGCTTAAACGATGTTTTAGTTGAACTAAACTTGATTTTATGTGTAGTTTAAACTCAACAACTATAAATCAGTGTTCCCAATTATAATATGTTTAAAAAAATACCATGTGGCAGCACTACTATTAATCTTATCAAATTCATATGGTCTGAATTGGTAGTTTAAACGCTCAATTTTATTCGTTTAAAGTTGGCTTATCTGTTTATAAATTTGTTGAGATTTTAGCCCTTTTCTGAAGGTCGCTTTTAAGGGGACCTATTGTTAATTATGGACCGATTATAACAAAATTATTTCTAGCCATATTAAACTAAATTGAATCATCTTTTACCACAATATCTTGCTACGGGCTAAGTCGCATTTTAATTAATTCCTGTGGGCTTAATATGGGGACTAAAGTAAAATAAAGTTTCTATTCTTATGAAACTATGGCAGGATTAGTTGCGGTTTTAGACGTACTTAAGTGTTTTCCGAGCTTATGGTAATTTATATACCGGTCTTCACAAAATTCGGTAGTATGATTTTCGGACACATAAAACGAATTTGGGGAAATTAAATAAGAATCGGGGCTATCTGTTATCAACATATATATGTTTTCGTAACAAAAATAAAAATTTTTTAGGGAGGTTATTTTCCGAATTTAAAGAAAATTAAAAAAATATAAAACCTAATTTGGCAATCACGAAACACTTCACCCCGTGGTTTTTTTCAAATCACAATTATTTTTGTTTTACTACAACCCCCCTTATTTCACATTTTACTAATTCATTTGAAATTAATATTTAATTAGAAATGTGTTAAGTATCAAATTAAAACGTACATATGTTTTTATGTAGTTTAGGATAATTGAACAGTGAAGGCAATAAGTATAGGTCCGTGTACCCCCATATCCATAAAAAATAACCTTTTATAAATCAAAAATATATTTGTTTTGTTCTACACATTAAAAAATTTTTATTAATTCAGCTTTCTCAGTAAATTGCGAACAAAATCAAACAATGTGCACCGATTGCAATGAAATAATACTCATTTCATTCGAAATATGTTTAGCTAAATGTTTTTGGACCAAAACTGTGATTTTTGTCGCATTTTTGTTATTAATTAATTTTTAAAGAAAAAAAATTCTTGGAAATTTGCTATAAAATTTAGGATTTCAAACTTTGGCAATGATGTCGCATATGTACATATAGAGCTTATTTGATAATAATCCAGAGAGGGAGGGTCTAATTCTTTTAGTGTTCATTCAAGTATCAAGATCCAATAATGTGTTATATGTATACCTAATTTTACCTTTAAATTATTTAACTGACTGTAAATCGATTAGATTTCATTTGCTTTAAAGAATTTTTGTATGTACATTTTTGGTATTTTATTTTTGTCTTATTATTTTTTATTTATAATGTCTTTCATGTCAATTCGTATTTATTTTTGTATTTTTAATGTTTTTTTGCTTGTTTTTTATGGTCTACAATTTCCTTTTATTTTTTGTTTTTTGTCATTAAAAATTTTGTGACTCGTTGTGCTTGGTTGATTTGTTCGATACAATTCTTGAAATTTGTCTCGAAATGGGATTTTTTTCTTCTTGTTTTTTTAGTTTAAACAATAATTTTTTTTTTTCAAACAACAAAATCTACACTATTTCCAATTTTATTTCAAAATTGTGGCGTAGAAAAGTTTGCTTTTTAGGCCCGATAGAACTAATGAAAAATAGTTAGCTGTCAAACGAACTGTCATGCTCTGCCTATTTTTACGAATTTGTGATCGGCATAGTCTAGCGAATAATCGTAAATAGATTTACGCTTGAACCATGCTACAAAATTATCTTAATTTTCTTTAAACATCGGCCATCGATTCGCGAAACATTAAGACGGCAAATTGTCTTAAGCGAAGAGCCTTATTTTGGTTTAACGCTTTTCTTAATAAAAAATATATTTACGAATGGACTTAGATTAATCCACAGCAGACCCTACTCACTCCATTTCATTAAGAAAAATCATCTGTTTGGTGCGATTTTTAAAAAGTTACAGTCAATGGAGATCGTTACCGGACCATGATCAATAATTTTTTGTTTAAAAATATGGATGATATTGATCCGGGCGAGAAGTAGTTTCAACGAGATGGCATTGCTAGCGCTATACTTCGATCGCAATCATCGAGTTATTGAAATAAAAATTTGTCGATGCGTTTATTCCGTTAAATTTTCCTGTCAATTGGCCCCCAAAGTGGTGCGAGTTTCACCTTTCGGTTATTTATTGTAGGGCTAAGTAAAGCAATAGTTTATGCTGATACACCAGCAACAAGTGACGCCTTGGTGGCTAACACTGTTCGTATTATTCGTGACATTTGGCCAGAAATGCTTAAAAAGTCGCCTGAAATTGGAAGTCCAGAACGCGCTTCGTCAAGAACAGCTGCGATATGCTCGAAATTATTTTTAAATGTTAAAGCCCTTAATTGATATTTCAAATAAAAAAAATATTGTATTAATAAATTTTTTTTTTTTTAATTTATTAAAGTTCCTTTGGTTTTAAACAGCATTTATTTGAATAAAATTGCAATTGTTTTTAAGACCAGACTTTTGAACTGAATATAATAAATAAATTTCAATCAAATGTAATTTTGTAATAACAAGTTTTAAAAATAAAACGAACAATTCAAAATTAAAATTGGAAATTTTTAAAACATATTGTTTGACTTGAAAAATTTTGGCTGCCAATTGGAAATGGTGTACCTTTTTTCAAAAAACATACAACACAAATTTTAAATTAACACCCACAGATACTTTTTGAAATGAAATTAAAAAAAAAATTAATTAATAGTGGGCTGTAAATTAAAAACCAAAGAATAAAAACAGAAGACAAATAAACACGAATGAAAGTAAATTTAGAATATTTGTGTAAAACACAGCACACAAATCCTTAAAACAAATAAATAAACTTTTAAGTACTCTATTGAAAATAGTTTTTATTAATTCTACTTTGAATCATTTCCTAAACATTTAACTAATCTTTGATATTTTCTTCTTTCTCTCTCTCTCTTTTTCTCTTTTCATATACAGTGCGGGACACTAGACGCACCCGATTCGTCATATCACAAACAGAGATCCAACAGAATGGACGTTTATCAAATTGACGATGGTTTTCACTCAGACGGTGGCACCGAAACCCCACCACCATCGCCTAGTTCCGGCTCCTCGATAGCCTCCACATCAGATCATGGCTCGCTAGAGAGTGTCGATACGGGCGGTACACAACGTTTGGCTGTTTTGTCATTCGAACAGGTACGCAAACTGCACAATGTGATGGACGAAAAGGTGGCCATACATGGACGTGGTAATTTTCCCACACTGGAGGTGACACTAAAAGACTTGGTGAATTTGGTAAGGCGCAAGCTGGAGGCCGATGTGGGTTCCGGTGGAGCCGGTGTGATAGTCAAGGACATACGCTTGAACGGCGGAGCAGCTAGTCATGTATTGGCTTCAGAGGATCAGCCTTATAATGATCTGGATTTAATTTATGCCATTGAGCTAAGCTCACCACGTCATTTTGACCGCGTCAAGACAGCGGTACTAAACACATTGCTCGACCTATTGCCCGAAGGTGTTTCCAAGCGTCGCATCATGCCGTGTGCGCTTAAGGAGGCATACGTTGGCAAAATGGTCAAGGTAAATAACAATAACGATGGCGATCGTTGGTCGCTTATATCATTGGGCAATTCGCCCGGTCACAAAAATGTCGAACTGAAATTTGTCGATACAATGCGGCGACAATTTGAATTTTCTGTTGATTCCTTCCAAATTGTTCTCGACTCGTTGCTGCTATTCTACGATTGTGCAGCCTTGCCAATATCCGAGAACTTTTATCCCACTGTCGTGGGCGAGTCCGTCTACGGCGACTTTCAAGAGGCCTTGTATCACTTGCAAAAGAAATTGATCTCAACGCGGCAACCCGAAGAGATACGAGGCGGCGGTTTGCTCAAGTATTGCAATTTACTAGTGCGCAACTACAAGCCAGTCGACAATCAGCGCATCAAAACTTTGGAGCGGTACATGTGCTCGCGTTTCTTCATTGATTTTCCAGACATCAATACGCAGACAGTGAAATTGGAAGCCTATTTGCGAAATCACTTCTGGGGTGTGGATGAGGAACCTTTGCAGTACCAGTACCTGATGCATTTACGTGAGGTGGTGGAGAATTCGACAGTGTGCCTGATGGGCCACGAGAGACGGCAGACTTTGCTGTTGATACAATCGTTGGCCGCTCAAGTGCTGTACAAGGAGCAGCAAAAGCAAGTCCATGAACAGCAACAGCAGCAGCACCATCACCAACAACAGCAACATCAGCATCACCATCATCAGCAGCAACAACAGCAGCATCAGCACCAACAGCAACAGTATCAGCACCAACACCAACACTTGGTTGAACAACATACGACCACAATGACTATGGTAAATACAACGCCGTGTCAAACCCCGCAGCAGCAGCAACAGCAGCAGCAACAACCTCACAATACACACACCATCTACTTACAACAGGTACCACAAACGCCGCCACAAACAGCCACTATTTGCTGTGCCATGCCAGCTACAAATGCTGATCAAGTCCAGCAGCAACAATCACAACAATCACAGCAGCAGCCGCCACAACAATCACAACAACCACAGCAACAGCAAACGGTTCCTCAAACGGCTCAGGCCTCAACGGTACCACAAACAATACAGATTCAAGCCGGGCCACCCGGTTTGATTTACGCCAACGGCGTCTACTATGCACCTGTGATTCCCACAACAATTTGCACCTGCAATTCAACATGGCTGAGTACGTGATTAAGTGTCTCACCCCCAATGAACGCATCAACCACAAAAGCATCCATAGCAGCCACATCAGCCACAGCAAATAAAGAAGCAGTAGCAGCAGCAACAACAAAAACAACAGCATATACAAAGGCAGCAACATCAGCAGATATAATTTTAATCACAACACCAACATCAACATTAGCTCCGGCCAAGTTTATTATTGATTCCATTATACCCTTTTCCAATACAAACACAATTCCCATTAACCTCACCTCTTCCTCTGCCTCCACCACTACCACCACCACAACTCCCTTTAACCTTAAAACTTCCACAAAAAGTTTAAAATCTTCCCCCTCAACATCATTAGCATCATGTTGTTTGCACGACGATCTACCAGAATCGGACACTCAACCGACCATACCCACCATGGCCGGTGATTTGGTTCTGACTCATGAACAACACGAGTTTCATTTAGAAGGCAACATCGAAGAATTACCCCCAGTTTTAGTGCAGGCCAACGACAAAAAGAAACTTACAGGCGAATTTGCTTATTTCTATCCCTACGATGGTTCTGAGCCTTCTCTACTCCTAATAGGTAAAGATTTTTATATTAACGTAACACCTCAATTAAGTTGATTTCCCCTCGATCCGGCTAGTGAAGAACAGCAAGCAAATTCGGAAGTAGAGGAGTGTTAATTCTTCACTTGCACCCAATCGAGTCTGCAGATTAATTAATTGGCGCAGATATAGTTTTAAATATATTAAAAAAATAATTATTAATTTAAAGCATATACTGTAGTAGGAATATAAATGTGACCCCTTCCCCGCTTATTTTTTTTTGCGTTTGTGTAAACAGGGTTTGGAATTTTTACTTTTTCTATTTGCCGCTCTTTTTTTTTACTTTTTTCTTAACATTTTCTAGTCGTATACGAATTTTTATGTTTAAACTAAATTTTTAATTTAAAATACAATCATAGTATTTCCTTTAAAACTTTTTGAATTAATATTTATTGAAAATTCTTTATAGAAAATTGTAAGAAATCTATAATTTTTTTTCCTTCTTAATTTTAAATATTTTTAGTTCAATTTTAAAACGTCATTTCTTGTTTTAAAATCGTTTAAATTCCGTTTAATTACACGGATGCAACTTAAGATATTCTCTAAACTCTGGGTCGATAACGGATGACGACTAAACTAAAGTTAAGTTGGCAGCAGCGAATTCAGGCAACTCCTCTCATGTTTAAATATAAAATAAAAAAATTTTTTTTTGTATATTTTAACATGAGTGGCGTTGCCTAATTTCGCTGCTGGCAACTCAACTTTAGTTGTGTTGCTATCCGTAATCGTTTCATCTAATTTGTTGCAAAATACTCGACTCATTTAATGCTAAACAAGACCGATTTCGAAAAGAAAATTTATATATAAAAATGTTATTAAAATTGAGAATGAATTTTTAATAAAAAAAAACGTGTAAGTTATAAGTAGTGTTGAAGTTAGGTTTTGTTTAGTTATTGCACAAAATCATTTGTTAGGAAAGTCTGGGTTCCCAATATAAAACTGTTTTTTAGAAAGTCTGAGTTAATTGATGAAAGGGGAATAGAACATGCATGCAAATCTTCTCTCCCCTCTCACCAGTAAGCTCAGACTTTCTGAAAGAAAACGTTTATAGTGTGAACGCAGCAGACTTAATTCTAAAAACCAGAAACTAAAGTATTCAAATTTTCCTAAATCAGAAAAAAATTCATATAATATCCAGTTTTCGTTCAAAATAAATATTCGATTTGATAAAATTTTATTCGATTTCGAAAGAATTTTCAGATTTTGAAGAAGAATGCATGGAAATCATTATAAACTTAAGTTTGTATAATCCGATAAAGAAGTTATAGCATTTAAATTTTTTTTTTTTTTTTTACAATTTGAATAAAATGGGGGAAGAGCCAAATTTCAAGGGGAAAAATGTTTCCTGTTATACACGATTGGCGTGATTGTTTTGCAATTAAAAATTGAGGTTATATTTTTAACAAAATCGGCTTTACACCTTTTTTTTAAATATTAATGAAAATTATTTGCATTTCGTAAAATTTTTTAAGAAAATTCAATATCTATCATTTTAATAGTTTTTGAATAAAGTGTTATCAATTTGGCATCATTTTAAAAAAAATATTTTTTAGGTTAAGTTTTTTTTACCTATAAAATGGTCTTTAATTTTTTTCAACTATTTTTTTATTTTTCCTTTCGGAAATAATTGATTGAAAATAACGAAATTTGTTGAAAATTTAAATGCTTTTCAAAATAATTTTGCTAATTTTATTTATTAATTTATATTATTTATTTAAATGTTTTCTTATTTATTTAAAAAGGGGATATTTTCGATTTTTTTTTTTTTTTTTTAT
The DNA here is from genome assembly GCA_949318255.1 of Pollenia labialis. Lineage (NCBI taxonomy): Eukaryota > Metazoa > Arthropoda > Insecta > Diptera > Polleniidae > Pollenia > Pollenia labialis. The sequence goes on along the minus strand of OX439143.1, from coordinate 31,782,692 downwards.
AAAACTTTTTCAAACCCTGATTTTCTAAAATATGCCCTTTTTGCTTCTAACTTTTATTTTTGGGTTTTCACTCGTTGTCTCGGTTCACACTATTATAGATTAGTTTAAGGATAAACTGAGTTTAATGGTGAGAGGGGAAGAGAACATGCTATTCTTCTCTTCCCTCTCGGAAATTCCTAAAAGAAAACTTTCATAGTATGAACTTTAAAAAATTTAAAAAAAACCGTTTAGGATATGATTTAGAAAAATTATGATAATTGAGAGAATTTGACAAAACTATGATCATTTGAATCATATATATTTATGATTATGGTTAAACAATCACCTTACACAAAGTTACATACATAATTACAATCATATGAATAATAATTTGTGGCAATTGAAAAATATGTTTATGAGCCACCATTTAATTTTTCTTGACAATCATAAAATATTGCTGCAGATAAACATTTATTGGATTGTAAAAAATAAAGATTTTAAATAATTATAACCAATCATAGTTTGTTAAAGTTATGTTAGGATAGGATAGGACTTAATCATATTATGGTTTAAAGATTTATATAAATGATTTTGCCGGTCGTGTCACACACTAAATTCTAAACAGTCACAACTTAAATTTTATCAAAATCGTTTTTTTCATACACCGGTTCTCAAGTCAATGGGTCGTTTATGGATGACGACTGAACTGAAGTTGAGTTGACGCCGCTCATGTTAGAAAATAAAATAAAAAAAAGGACATTTTGTATATTTTAACATGAGGAGCCTTTTCTTCTTTCAAAACTTAATCGGTTGTTTCTGCAGTTCGAGTTTAAGGAATTGAGCTGCTTCTACGGTTGGGTCCTTAGACTTCTTGGACAAAACGAAGTAGTGATGACTGAGTAATAAAATATATCGGGAGGGTGTCATAAGAACACCGACCACATGTGCTGGGTATAAGTTAGGAACGACATAGACTATGCGGTACCAAAAGCCTGTTGCTCCACCCTGATATTTGTTGTGCCAGCACGACTCGTGTTTTATGCAGCAGAATTATTTCTGTTTTTGTGTAACATGTGTCGTACAGATTACTATTTATAATTGTGACAGTGCTCTTATGAGTAACTGAGTAGTTTTTTTTCACCTAAATAGTATTATTTCGAGTTGCGAAGCTACTGATGCACCTTTTAGAGTTGGTCCTAAAGAGTCACAATGCAATATTAACTCTTATTTGAAAAAATATAGCGCAAATTTAGGAAACAAAAGATTGGTAAAACTTTCTTCTAAGAGAGGTTTCTTGAGTGGAGAACTCTATTTTGATTATTACATTACAAAAAAAAATTTTAAAAACCGTTTTTTGCCTCTCCTGAACTTTTGTAATTGCTTACGAATTGTGACTGTTAATGATTTAGTGTGCGGTATTGTGATTGAGGTGGCGATAATATGATTAAAATTATGTTTTTCATTATCGTATCCATCTGGGTGTAAAGTTGACTTTAAAACTTTTTAGTTAGCTAACAGTAACAGTAATGTAACCGTACAGTAAAAAAAGAAAGTAAAATCAATTTTCTACAGATTTAGACGTAACGGTTAAGTTACATCTTACTGCTAACTGTAATCCTTCTAATTGCTTTGTATACAACAAAATTAAGCAGCTGATTTGCAACGTTACTGTTACTGCCAGCTAACTGGGACTTTTGTCTTTGTTAGCTTTTACTTAATTTTTGAATATTATCAAGAAGTAAAACAAAGTGGAATATTTCACTACTTCGTAAAACTTATTTCTAAGAAAAACTTGCTCAGTAATCCTTTAGATAAAGTAATCTTTGAAAAAAAAATCGCCTATTTTCTTAAGGTATTTTCCGAACCCTGTATTTTTTTAAATATGTATATTCATAAGCTTAAATATTAATAAATTTTCTTTGTATTCTAATAAATAAAAAAATCTTGAATGTTTATCTTATTAAGGTATATAAACCATAGAATTTAATGATATTTAAAGAATAAACCAGCAACAGCAGCAAACAAAAAACTATATCTGTTGTTTTTATTTCTAACTTTTTTTTTTAATTGAGGTGTTAACTTTTAGCGATTTTTCTTTTTTTTATGAGTCGTTTTTAAGGAGAACTGATCGTAATTCATTTGTAATTATACTAATAAATATATTTTTAATAAAATATTTTTTATTGCAAATAAAAAAAAAATTAAAGAAAATAATAAACTTAACCGTGGGCAAATTAATGAAAAAATCAACTACACAAAAACCATTAACTAAATGTTACTTCTTTCCATTATTAACTTTTTTTTATAGAATTTAAAAATGATTTAAAAAAAAAAACTTTTCCTGTTTTTTTTTTTTTTTTTGTAAGAAAAACCAATTATTAATTTCTTTTTAATTATAAAAAAAAATTAAAGAAATATTTAACAAAAATAAATTTATTTTAAGTAAAATATAAGGTTTTTAAAACATGTCTAAGAATTATTTAAAATTATTATAAAAAAAAGGAAATTCCAAACTTAAACTTAAAGAAAACATGACATGTTAAAAACAAAATCCTAAACAATTTCCAAAAACGCCTAATTGAAGAAAAACGCTCATTTTGAAAATAGACTTTCAGATCATTTGAAAACCAAATCCTTGATCACATTAAAAAAAAATCCAATATATTTCTAATTAAAAGAAAGAATACAACTAAAGGAATATTAAACAAAAAGTCTTAATATTTTTTAGTAAATGAAAGACATTAAAAAAGCAACATTTTTTATATATAAATAAAAAATACTTATAAATATTATTAATTTTTACTATAGAGAATCAAAGAATAAAAAAAACGATAAAATTATTAACAAAAAATAAATTTTTTTTACCTAAAAACTTTAAAAATAATTAAGAAATAAATAAAATCAACCACAAAAATTTAGAAAAATGAGTAAGAAACCCTTGAAAAAAATTATATTTTATAATAAATAATTCCTGTAATGTTATAAAACAAAATTAAGCAAATACCACTTTATATATGTATAAATTAATAATAAAATAAAATTATAAATATAAACCTAAAACCTAAAGAAATGTCTAAAAATTTCATGTAAAAAAATACAATATTAATTAATAATATTTAATTTAAATTATTACAATCAAAAACAAACAACCCCTTTCTTTAAAAAAAAAAAATCGCCAAAATTGCTGGAAATTTATTTTTTTTTTTAGCATTTTTTGGTTTTGTAAAAAACAAATTTCTTTTTATAAATATAATTTTATTTTTTTTGTTAAATTTATTAAAAAAAAAAACACATAAATGCGAAGGAATTTTTCTTTCTAGTTTTAAGTCCACAAACAAGAAATCAGAATTAAGGGAAATAATTACACGCCCATTAAATAAATAAAGAAATCAAACAGCAAGTAAATTCTTGCATTTAAACAAAAATTATTAAATATAAAATTATTTTTAGAAAATATTTTCAAAAACTAAAAACAAAAGAAAACTGTAAAATATCTATAAATATAAATTTTGTAATTTTATTATTATTATTTTTTAATATTCTATTATTATAATTGTTTGTTAAAAAGAAAAAAAGACGTGAAAGGAAGAAGTGGAATAAGAGAAAAAGTGTTCTAAGTAAAGAAGAAAAATGCCAAGTTAGGGGAAAAACACTAAAGCGAGAAAAAAAGAAAAATTTATCACAAAACAAAGAATGCAAAAGTTCGAAGGACCATTCTAAAAGTTTGTAGAAATTAAAACTAAACGCAAAAGTCGGTCAAGTGAAATAAGGGATAGCGAAAAATCGCTTAAACTTAAAATTTTAAGTAACATTCCGTAAGCTGAGGAACTCGAAGGACCAACTAGAATCTGAGAAAACCCTTAAGTTCTTAAGAAAAATGCTTCATTATAAACTGAAATCCGAATTTAAACGTAAATAGCTTTGAAAAAACTCCAAAAAGAAGAGAATTTTAAAGGATCACATAGTAAACATTTTACAAAACCATTTAAAGTTTATCAGGGTTGTGCTGGAAATCGAAAACGTAAAACGCAAGAATTTAAAAAGTCATTTTTTAATAAGATTTCTGTAATAAAAGAATATACAAATATTTCTCTATTAAACAGAATTTTATAACATAATGTAATTATAAAAATTAGATTACAAGTGTATTTAAAAACAACTTCCAAATTTTTGCGTTTTACGTTTTCGATTTCCAGCACACCGTTGAATGATCACAAAACAAAAAACCAGACAGTGTAAAGGAACATTCTCTAAGGAACAACGAAAAAACCCTTAAGTATATACATAAGTGAAATCAGGGGCTAATTCTGGCAGTCGTAATCGAATACTTTTTCGATTTAAAAGCAATTTTTTCTAATTCTTTCAATCGATACTAAACGATTCGAATATATTTTTTCAGTGTTGCGAAAACTCAAATAAATGCTTTGGTACTGACTGAAAGAATTAGAAATAAAAATATCTTTCGAATTGAAAAAGTAATTAAAAACGACTGTCAGAAATTTCCGCGCCTCTCCCCCATGTCTAACAATGTTAAGAATAAGAGGAGAAAGAATTAAAGGAAATTAGAGAGTGAAAAACGCTAAATTAAATATAAAACAGATAAATTACGAAGGACCAAGTTTGGTGAATTTAAATCGCAAAAGTATGCTTAAGGAAAGAAACTTTAGAAACTAATTCAGATCGCATGCAAAACTAACGAGTTTCAGAACACCATAAAATAAATCTAGCGTTTTGTGATTTCAAATCATGCGATTGTCAGAACATATCCGTATAAAAATTTTGAAATGTTAAAAGAAATTTCTATAGTGTTTTCCAAAAATCTAAATTATTTTGTAAAGATGGCACTTCACAAACGATTGTAATTGTCCGTTCTAAACAGCTCTCGGAAAAGCTCTAAACAATCTACGCATTATCGTCTAAAAGGGTCTTTCTCCCGCTCATTTTGAATTTACGTTTTAAAAACACTAAATCGCCGGAAATATAAAAATGCCCATTTATGAATCAAAAATTATCCGGGACTTTTCTCACTTTTCCCAGTTTTCCTATGTTAATTCAATTGTAAAACTGGGAAAAGGGAAAAAAACTCCCGGGGAATTTTTATCCGCCATTGGACTGATAGTGTTAACATAATGATTCTTGATTCGAATAACGGTCAAGCAAAGCTAAATTGTTTAGAAACGCTTTCAAATGCGTTCGTTCTCTTAAAATCAAACAGTATTTTGGTTGAAAAAAGCGAATCAAATCAATTTGATGGACTCAGAAGTATGTATGTATGTAAAGCAAAGTAGCAGAAATTTCACAAATGAACTTTTTTACAAACTTATTTAAGTTTAGGAAAAAACGGACGTTACAAAGTGATTAACCGCCATTTCTCCGAGTATCTGGCAATTTTTGTAAAAAAAAAACAAATAAATCTAGTTTTATAGTTTTCTCCAAGCCTTCTCCAAATTATGACAAACTTAAAGAAGTAGACCGAATTAATCCAAAAACCATCAACGACGACTCTAATCTGATACTAAATAATCTACTGAATTTTTTCTCTTTCAACCATGTTCTAAAAATCGAATTCAAGTGAAATTAAAATCGAAAAATCAAAAAAAAAATAAATAAAAATAAATCTGTGGCCTTTTGGTAAAACATCTTAAGTCAAATTTAATTATACTATTTTAAAATTTTGTATTGTAAACGAAATGTTTCTTTTATTTCGGATTTATTTATTATTTGATAATAATGATTTTTTCACCGAGTTTTCTTTAAAACTTTTTTTGCTATCTTATCTCGACTTAAGATGTTTTATCAAAATGCCACAGATATGTACCTTATACTTTGAGGACAACTTATCTTTACCAGAACTACTTTTCAGGAATCAGGAAAAGCTACGTTAATTTTTAAAAATATTTAATTAAAAATCTCCATCGATTTCAATTTCATGTGACTAAGATTCATGGCCGATTGTCAAATACTGCACAACACCTTTGAATAGTGTCAAACGTCATACGCGAGATCCTTAGTAATTTTAAGATAATTTTAAAATAACGCAGAGTAAAAATTTTACTATAAAAAATTTGTAACGTGGCAGGTTGCACTAACTATCACGCAAGTCTTACGCATTTTGAGGAAAATACAACCCTGTCATAAAAAGTTGTAAGTAGTGCCGGTTCACACACGTCAAGTCTTGAGTTTTTAGGAGAGAAGGACACAGAAATTGCTTTTTCTTTTCCCTCTCCACAAAGCTAAAGACGACGAGTCAAACTTGAAGTGTGAGAACAGCCACTTACCGACGATAAGTCGTGATTGTTTTTTTTTTAATGTTTAATGTTTCTTTCAGAAAATCTGAGTTTATTACTGAGAAGGGAAGAGAATAAACCACTTTTCTCTCCCCTCTCTGCAGCAAACTCAGCCCTTCTGAAAGAAAACTTTCATATTGTGAACCTGGACATAAGAGATTCATTTTCAAAATACGTAAAGCTTGTGCGGCGATTATTACTGAAATTTTTAAAATTGTCACTCCCATAACGAAAAAATCGCTTGACATTCGGATAATAATTTCCTAAAATATGTACTAGTAAGTGATTTTTTTTAGAGATCATGCTTCAATGCTGCTCAACAGTTTTCTTATGGGCCGCCGTTAAAAGTTGATTTTTTTCTCCTTTTCGTTGCTCCACTTTAGCATTAGATATTCCTTGGAACACTTGGATAACTTGATATATGAATTTTTTTTTTTTTGTAATTTTTGTTTTGTCATCTTAAGTTTTTATTTCGTTTTTCTTTTTTTGTGTTAAAAACAAAAATCTTTTTTATTATTATTATTATTTAATTATTATGTTTTTAATAGTCCTTAATCTTAATAAATAATTTTTAATTTTAAATGATTTATTTTTTGTTTACAGTTAATTAAATATAATTAAAAAATATACATATTACAACAAATACAACAACAACAAAAACAACAAAATGTCCCCAAAAAAATGTTAAAAATGTTAATAAAATAAAAATAAAAACTTTAAAACAAAAAAATATATATCTGTATTCTTACAAATGTCTTGTTATTTTAATGAAGTGTAAAAATTTTTAGGTTAGATTCAATGGGCAGCTGACTCACTTGGGTACTTATAGCGGTCCCTTTGTGACACCCTTAGCCAGCGACAAGAGTCAGCCAGAAATATTAAAGTATTCACGTAAAATGTTGCAACTCTTGCAAAAGTGCAAAGACAGAACATCAAACACATGACAATTATTTCGCACAAACGATGCAAAATTTTTAGGGTCTAAGTAAGTCCAATATTATCAGAGTAAATGCATAACAATTTTGCAACTTTTTGTGGCATTGAGCAATTCCATATGAAAACGATCAAAATTGGCAAATTTTTGGACGACCCCTCTCCGATTTTAAAATAAATAGTCCCAATCGATTGCCCAGCAAAAAATAATGTACCTACATTTTTTTTTTTTTTTATAGTGACTGGTTTAGTGGTGGTGTACACCACTGTCATGTGACAAAATTGAAGAATTCTTCATAAGGGACCTCATTGAAAGTTGTTTTAAAAAACTACTAAAGCGATCGCAACGAGTGATAGCTCGTTGGAAAGGTATTGAATCAGGCTTTAATTGAAAAATAAAATTTTCCTAATTTTTCTTAGAAATTTACCTTTAAATTTTCCCATGAAAATTAAATTTTCCGATTTTCCACAGAAGCTCCTTTACTATATCTCTTTATAGTATATGTCTTTACTTTACAAAAAAAAAACACTAACACTTTCACGTTTAGTATTCGACTGAAATTTGACTCAGAGTGTGTGAAGTATTTATATTTATTTTTTGGAAAAAAATAGGTAAAAAAAAATAATGTATTTTTAACAAGGTGGTCTCTTAAATGCTCTTCTCCTGTCCAAACAAGGAGTCGGGGCCCATTTTTTCATTGCTGATTCTTAAAGCAAAAATTATGAGGAATCCAAAAAAAAAAAATTAGCCGGAAAATTTAGGAGCTTCTGTGGAAAATCGGAAAATTTAATTTTCATGGGAAAATTTAAAGGTAAATTTCTAAGAAAAATTAGGAAAATTTTATTTTTCAATTAAAGCCTGATTCAATACCTTTCCAACAAGCTATCACTCGTTGCGATCGCTTTAGTAGTTTTTTTTTTAAACAATTTTCAATGAGGTCCCTTATGAAGAATTCTTCAATTTTGTCACATGACAGTGGTGTACACCACCACTAAACCAGTCAATACAAAAAAAAAAAAAATGTAGGTACATTATTTTTTGCTGGGCAATCGATTGAGACTATTTATTTTAAAATCGGAGAGGGGTCGTCCAAAAGGTGATCGCTTTCATATGGAATTGCTCCATTACCAAAATCAAAAAAAAAATATGCTTAAAAAGTGCTCATAAAATCAACTCTACACTAAACAACAACGCAGGAATACCTTTTTAACGTACATTTTTTTCCTTGAATTTGAAAAAAAAATCTGTAAAAAATAAAACGCGTTAATAAAAACCAGCATTAAATGCCACAGGATTAATTTAAAGCCAACTGCTTTTAGAAAGTTAAATTATTTAAACAAATTATTAAAAAATATTTCTTTTAAAATAAGATTTTAGTTCAGAATAAGTATTTACAGAATCGTTTGAAAGCCTTTTTCTTATTTTTGTCAAGAAGATTACAAGTTTTCTTTACTACTTTTGTCATCATCTCTTACAGAATCTAATCCGAAAAATCTTTTATGCAGCTGCTCTGCATATTAAATCATTAAATTTTTCAAGCGAGCGGCAACAATTTTTTTCGATTTTATAAAAAAGTTTGGGTCTTTAAAGAAATTAAATATTCTGTTTATTTTAACTCTTCTTCTTTCGAAATTTCAGAGCATTAAACATTGCCTTACTTATCGGATATGAATTGACATCTGGGTGCGTTCGTAAATGCATCACTGCGATGCATCAGAAAAGCAAATTTTTTTTAGCCGATAAAAAAATAATTATATTTTTTTTTTATTGTGTGACTATTATTTTTGTGGATTATATCACAATTTTTTGGTTCACATTTACTTCACTGATAAATATATAACCATTTGAAATCACTGATGCAGCGCAGCGATGCATTTACGAACCCACCCTCTCTCTGGCGTTTGGCAAAAATGTCTTAAGTTAGAAAATGTAGTTTTCCGTTATGTTAAATTGAAAAATATTTTTTTGGTGTATTTCATAGACTTTTTTTCCTAAGAGCAGATGATAACGATTAGAAGAAGCACTTGTGCTAGACTAAAGTAATTAAACCAAAAATAAGAGAAAAAATTTAATTAAAGATAATCAAAAACTTAAAATGCGGATTTTTGAGTTAAGTCCTTTTTGCCTGACGGCTAAGATCTATTTCAGGACACAACTTATTTACAATTATATCAGCAGTTAAGTTGCTATAATTAAATTAAAAAAATCCCGAGAATTCCCGCACAAATTTCCCAGGATTTTTTCCAGAAAAATGTGCAGGATCCCTTTTGAAAAACAATAGCGCTAGATAAAATTTAACGTCGAATTCGTTGATTTTAAAACCAAACAACATAAAAAGGGTCGTATAAAATGGCCCACTGTAAAACTAAAATATCTATAACCTCTGTAAGCGTTTTTTAGGAAGTACTTTTAAAAACTTGCTACTTTATAAAAATTATTTGCTTCAACTACAACTTTTAATTCCACCCAAACCAGGGCTGTAGATTCGTCCGAAAAAAGTACTAACTCCGACTTCGACTCCAAAGGCTGAAATTTTTTAAGTGCGATCCGACTCCTACTATAATCTTAATGCTAAATGTATATGAGACTCAGTGATGCTAACTTTTATTTTTTCATTACCGTACGGCCTATTAAACAACATTAATGTGTTGTTTTCAAATTAATCAGGGGTGTCATAGAATCCAAGTAGGTTTAGCTTTTTGTCGGTTTTGTAAACCAATATTGGTTTCATTTGGTGTCATGAAATGAATCGAGATATGTATATCGATTTAAAGTTACTCGAAGTAAGTGCATACAGAACAAATATAAATGTTGAATTAACATGGCGCAATTATGTTTAAAAATTATAGTAAATTTCTGTAAAAGAAAGGATTTTATTTTAAATTATCATTGGTTCATATTAATTTTAAACGAAAAATGTTAAAAAAAATAATAATAAAATCCTGTTTTTTTTGTTTTGTTTAGAAACAATTACACTATAAAAAGAAAAACATACATTTTTTATTTTCAAATGAAAATTATATATAAAAAGGTTAAAAATTCCCGTATTATTTTTGCTAAATTTATTTAGTTTAAAAGTACATACAATTTTCAAAGCAAAGTGATGACGAAAACCATATCTGGTGTCTCCTAATTGCAGCTAAACAATTTTTAAATTAACATATCGCATTGGTTCCTCTAAAGAGACTCAACTGAAAAATTTTCAATTTCACTTGTTGCAAGAAATCTATGTACAGTGGTCATATCTACTACGCCCTGTTAAAATCGAAGATCAATTTTTCTAGTTTATGCAAAAAAAAAAAAAAAAAAATTGTATCCCCCTTTCTGGTATAAGACTGCATATAAAATGAAACCAGTTTTTTGTCTCCACTAAAAATTTATAAATTTTGGGTTAACCCCCATTAGAGGAAACAGTGCGATATGAAGAATCGTTTTTAACCAACAGTTTTACAGCGGGTAGATAAGAAAGCAATCTTTAAAAAAAGGGGAACAAAAAAATTTTCAATTAATACCCTTTTAATGACCAAGTGCGATATGAAGAATCAATAAAGTAATTCTGAAAATAATTAATAATGTTATTTAAGTTTTAAACAGATTTACACAGCATTACCCTAATGCTAAGCATTAATTAAAACGATACTAATTAATATTTTTTAAACATTAAATTATATTGTGCTTAGGTCTCTATAAATTTCAATAATTATTTCTTATTATTATATTTTTTAAATATTATTTGTTGTTTATTACATCAATTCTATACATGATAATTTAATAAAATTGTAATTTATTACATTTTTAATTATAGTTTTATTAAGTTGATTTAGTTTAAACATCTGCTTATACAATCGTTTCAATGTTATTAAATAGAAATAATTAAAAGAAATAAATCTTCATATTTGATGTGGTAAGTCCCTGCGATATCATGAGCTTGTGCTGAATTTTGTAACTTGGCCAAGAAAAAAATGCTCTTAAATCCATGTTGTGCTTTTTGGTTGAACTAATCGTTCGTCCATGTATTTACTACACACAAAATTGCTCACCAATTAAAGAATTAATCAAAACTAAAATAAGTTTTAATTAAAAATTTAATCAAATAAATTAAACGTTTAATTCACTTGATTAAACCTTTAATTTGTTTACTGGTGCTAATTTAATTATTTTTGTATTTAATATTTAAGATATTTTTTCTGTGCATTGTGATCCAGGTACAGATTACAGGTTTACAAGTTCAATCAAATTTTGCATTAAGTGAAATTCCTAGGACAAAGGGAAGGGTCTAGTAAAATAGAAATTAGAGTATATTATTTTACCTACTCTCCATACAAATGGCCCTTTAGCAAAAGGTATTAGTGGTGAGAAATTATTTAAATAAACACCCGTAAGAGTGCTATGTCGAATCCTATTTACCATTCACAATGGGGCGGTACAAGTTTTGCGAACCATTCTTTTGATCTGTCCAAACATACATAAGAACGTATAAATTCCAAAGACGTTATAAGCGTTAGTTAATTTCTTTTAAGAATATAAACAAGAAAATTTTTTTTACTCAGCAATTGTGCCATTGGGCCATGGCGTTAAGACTGTTTTCAGCATCCGTCTAAGTTTTTACTGATAGTGCATTTCACTTGTAATTTTCAACATTTTCATTGTTTGTATATTTTATTGTTTTGGCTTTTTTTCACAGATAAAAGTAAATTGTTGTTACTTAATTTTTTTTATTTTTGAGGAAATGTCAAATATCTGCCAACGCAAGTTCAAGAAAAAAAAATTTTAAAAACAGAGTTGCATTAACAAAAACTTAAGGCCTTATTCATAAAAAATATTTCAGGTTAATAACAGGTTTATTAAACGAATTTCCTATGGAAATCTGATTAATTAAGCTCTTATAAATCAATAATATTTTTTATGAATATGGGGGTTACTGTTTGTAAGTGCCGGTTCACACACTTGTATGGATAAACAAGTATGTTTATGGCGTAGATGTAAATTCACTTTTACTATTTTTTATAAAACCCTTCTGTTTGCAAGTATTTAAAATTATTTTTTAAATGAGAAATTTGATTCGCAATTCGGAATTAAGCACGAATATTAAAATCATTTAAATTAAATTTTGTATTCCCACGAAAATTATTTTGATAATTAACTGGCAAGTGCACGGCCTAAAAAAAAACTGACTGGCTGCCCGCTTTATATTTTGTTTGCGAAAACAATAAAGCGAGTTGTTTTTGTTTTTATTTTGTTTTTTCTTAACCTACTTACAACTACAATTAATGTTTGAAGAATTCCAATCAATTGTAGTGGGGAATGTAAGGAGAGAAAAACTCACTGTTTATTGTTGATGATTTTGTTTGAACTTTGATATTATTACTAGTAGAACTGTTGGTGTAATTCTTACACGCTTAACAGTTTTATTTGGTTTAATATCTTTAGTTTTTCTAAAATCTTTATGGATGAAGTTTCCTGATAATCTGGCCTAAGCAACCAGTGATATGCGCATAGGAATTGCTTATCCCATCGACAATAAATAAATTTCAGTGTTTTTATCAAATAATAAAAAATGGGAATTAAGCACGAATAAATTATATTAAATTTATTTTATTTGTATCTCAAAAACTCAGTTTTTATTTCAATTTTAGTAAAAACAATTTAAATCCTTGGTTATCAATACTTTATATATAAAATAAATGCACATTACATATCCATACATCCGTATATGTGCATGGAGTAGAGTACCAATTAGTATGTTAATAATTTGCTAAAACACAATAGAAGCAATGCGTTTTTCAGTAACACACCAGTTTGAGTGCACAGTGTTAACATCTCTGGGCTCAAATATGAAATTACACAAACAAGATTATTTGAACAACTTTTTTGTATCTTGCGGTGATACTTTGATTGTGCTGGGATACTATCGATATTTTCTACTATTGATATTATCGATAGTTCAGATTTCATTATCGGCATTACTACCGACTGAATGCTTAAACTTGAGCAGGAAAACTTAAACTTGTTTTTTATCAGGCTACAGTTCGTTGTTTTTATCACTTTAATTAACATATGAGACGTATGTATGTATGCACGTTATTTATGAAGGCAGTTTTTGAAAAATTGTGCTGCTTATAAGCACCTTTCTGAAGGAACCGAAGTAGCTGGGACTATAAGATATTTTATTGCAACTTTAGAAAATGTTCTAAATTGGTTTTGGTTCTCAACCCAAAATCTAAACAATCTAGTCGACTTTTTCACTAATGGTCGTTAATTTTTTTGTCCTATGCTCGCAATTGCAATTGCATTTGCATTTCACAACATTACAAAAATATTTGACATTTCAGTCACTATGTAAACATATACAAATTTTGACATAAAGGCCTTTAATTAGCAGTAAAAAAAGCACAGCTAAGCATTCCATACCACCTGTCATTCTTGTTGTTTGTATTCATTGCTGTAATTCAGCGCGAATTAATAATAGCAATTAAAAATTTCCGGCAGAAAGCTGTATGTGTATAGCTGCTGTAACATGTCTTCATAGCTGTATTTCAAATATTGATAATATCGATAGTTCTATCGATAGTTTCCCAGCACTAGTTGATACTATACGGGAGCTTATTAAAAATTAAGGTCCTTCCGTGCAGATAATATTGGACTACGTGATCAAATGGACTACTCCCTGGACTGGTCCAATGTTATGCAAGCATGGATCATGTCATTGTTAAAAAGAGTTTATTAAACGAAGTTAAAATTAATCCACTATGAGCATGGAATAGTTTTAAGACTACTCCGTTGTAATCCAAAGCTGGGTTATATGGTCCAGCCCTAGGACATCGTAATTTTAAAAATTCCATGTTTTTTCAATACATTTGGGTTGCCTTTGGACTAGTCCTAGTCCCTTATGGGCTACATTATACATGCGTGTATGGACTAGTCGTATTATGTGCAGGGTTCATCAATATCGTGCATAACAAGCGACACTTAATATAATTATAGGACGCCATTTTCAATGATAATACGAGAAAATTTTGAAAAGTGCACAGTTTATGATTTCACATTGTCCCCCCAAATGTCCGACTAAACAAGGCCTCCTTCTAAAAATATTACATAAATAATAAAATTTCTAGATCCATATGACAGTATACTGATCGACTTATAATCATTTTTTGTCCGTCCGTCAGGCGGGCTGCCCGCAAGTAGAGATAATTTAAGGACTTTGTCATGTATGTACGCTGCAAATGTCAAAAGGACAAAGCCTATTTAAAATGGTGAGAATCGGTTCATAATATTAATTAGCCTTCGTACAAGCATCTATCCGGAATAGAGGCTTTGTGACCATTAACCATCTTATTATGTATTAAGATAAAATTTATTCCAAACAAATATAATTAAATAACTTCCTTGTAAATGTTGGTATTGGTATATAATTTAGCGACAACATCTGTTATAAAAGGTTCATAACATGTCATAACGTCCAGTGACACAGTGACCACGGGACTTTATGATGCTCAAAAAATTGTCATAGTGTCCATGGCAAATATGATGCTTTTAAAAGTTGTATAATGTCCAGCTGGGTTTTGTTATACCATATGCTATGCTTTCGAGTATTCGTTACATATTTAATATATACACCCAGAGAAAAAACAAGAAAATAAATTTTGAAGAAAATGTTAACCATATTATGTTAAATTTTACCAAATTATTGTCACCGAGAACCATATTATGGTCAAATTAGTTTCTTTAAAAATAGTTTTGTTAGTTATGACCACAATAAAACATGTTTTTCTCTGCGTGTATGTAGATCTTTTTTGTATTTAGCTTCTTTAGTATTTATAGACCTTATGACATGTTTAAAAATGACATAATGTCCATTTGCAAGTGTGATTTTGAAGTGTCACAGTGTCCATGGACACTATGTCACTGGATGTTATGACATGCCACCTATAAAAGCTACTATGTCAGCGCAACACTTTGTACGGGCAGATACCATATTGACCATATATATGGGACCTATAAATCCCATCTCCAAAATCACTTTAAGATTAATAAATCTCACATCGCTAATGATATATAAATAATATTCGGAAAAAAGAACTTATGTATATGAATCTGGACCTCATTTATAATTTCATTTCATAATTTAGTTCCGAGTCCCAAGTTGGTAAAACTCTCGAAATTTTTTTGGTGTTGGGTATTATTAAATGGTTGGTCTTGACTTCTTTAGTTTTTTTATTTTATTTTTTGTTTTTGTCTGAAAAAGTTTTCGTTTTAGTCAATCTTCTATGGAAACTGATATGACAAACCAAAAGTCGTTCTAATTTTGTTCACGTACAAATGGAGAAACATTATATTTCAATAATTGGTTCAATACAGCAATTTTTTAATTCGTGTGATAGGAAAAAAAATCCATCACCGTAAATTTTTTTATAATTATTCGGAGTGTGGCAACTATGGAACCTTACGACAGATCACATAGTGCCATAAAAAAGCGATAAAAAATCTCGATCTTAAATTTCGGCATTATCTTACTAACCTAATTTATAAACAATTAAATGAAAATGTGGAGGCGCAATTTTAAACCAGATACAAACAGGGAATTAAGCCAGTTTACACACCCCTTTGTTTCATTTAACAAGTGTTTTCTTATTATTTTTACAATTTTGCAAAAATGTTTGTAAATGGGTCGATAAAAACAGACTTATCGTACTTATTTTTACTCATTCCCATATTATTGTCGTTGAAAGTTTCTTCATTTCAACACAAATACGAAAGAATATATTGTAAAACAAAAAAAAAAAAAACAAAAAAAAAAACCAAAACAAGGTTGTTAATTAAATTTACAATATGCAAACAAAACCTAAATAATTATATTTGCATGTGCATAAAAAAATAAAATGAAATATTTAAAATCAACCAGAAACTTGTTTAATTGTTTAAAAGGAAAATAAATGGGAAACAAAAAAGAAAAATAGCAAAATAAATTTAAAAATATCTAAATTTAGATAAATTTGGGATTAAATTTATTTTAAAAGGTCAAAAAAGACTTAACCAACAATTTGGATACCATACATTCCTTAGAAATCCCTGTGCTTCAATGTCAGCATAAAATAATGGGAATTTATTTGTTTTTTTTTTAACCTGATAAGTTGAATCTGCCAGTTATGTATTTTATCTCTTTGTGAAATAACAGCTCTAAAGCAGGCTTGCCAATTTAGCACATTTTTTTCTGAATATTCTGAAATTTTAATATAAAGAACACTAAGGGTCCTCATGATATCGTTTATAAGTCTCGTAATCTGTGCAAACTGTGCATTTTTACGCCCTCGTAAATGAACTGTCAAAAATTGTATGAGAATTCATTTACACAAACTTGGTAAATTTGCCCAACAATTTTGTCTCGTAAACTTGCGCTGTTCAATTGTGCATTTATACAAACAGATCTTTTAATGATTTTAACGTCGTTTTCAATGAAAAATCCAAGTGTCTATAAATCACAAACAATAAATTCTAGCAATAATTTCAGTAAATTGGTCTTTTGGCTTTCTTTGAGCATTTTTAAAAGCAAATTTCTCATACATATTAATCACAAATTTAAACACAAATTTTTATATTTTTGAATTTTAATTTTTAATTTATTTTTGTATTGACGTTTTTTACAAACTGACATTAATTGTTTAAAATTACACAAAAGTAAAAAAAGGGGCTTCATGAAACAAGACTCGTAAGTTTGCGCATTTGCACAAATGGCAATTTTAAGCGACATCATGAGGACCCTTACTATATCATCTTTTAGCTATGGTACCGAATGTTTATCTCAAAGTTTATTTAAATAAATAATAAATTTAAACTTATAAAATTAAATAGCTTTATTTATATTCCACATTGTATTATAAACCACATTTGAACAACATTTGAGAATTACGTTTGAAAGCAAGTTGAAAATAAAGGCATTTTTCAATTTGAAAATAATTTGCCCTTTTTGTTGAGAACACTATGATTTTCAAATCATTATCAAACGTTTGTCGTTTGAGAAAACGTTTGATTTCAAATCATTTTTAGTTCGAAATCAAACCTCCGTGTTTGTTGGGTAGCACTTTCGGTTTTCATTGTAGACCAATTTAGCATTTTAATTTTGTCGATTTAGCTCTTTTAATTTGAATAATTCTGGCAAGCCTGCTCTAGAGCGACAAATTTTGTAGGCACATTAAAAAAACTTTCTATCATTTCCGAATTAAAAAAACAAAAATATTAATTACACGGTGCTACAGTGTAAAAAAACTTGGAAAACGACCTAGCGTGGGTTATTGGTCTTGTTGAGTACATTAAAAATTGTGTCAAAAAAATTCAGAAACACCCTCAAATTCAGAAGTTATTTTAAAAAAACCGTTTTCAGTGATGTTCGTCAACTTATCGACCTGTAACTCATTCAGTTCTTGTCCGATTTTAATTTAACGGGTTTGGAAAGAAAACTGATTACGCTTTAAAACTACGTGCATTTTTTTTATACATTTGTAAATTATTAGTATTGTTTTTGTTAAGAATATCTACAAAAAAAAACGAAAATTATAAACTTTTTTGATTTTAGTAGCTTTTCATTGCTTATTTTAATATGAAAGCTTATAAAAATTTATATTAGCGTATGAAGAAAATTTAGTTCTTAACAAAACATGGTTTTAATTTTTCAAATCGGATAAAAATTGTATAAGTTATTCAACTTTTCATTAACACCTGTTTTTAGTATATTCTCCCTCCGCGCATAAAATATGAATAAAAACAAGTTAGAGTGCTATATTCAGCTGTGCCGAATTTTTAATACCCTCCACCGACTGTTCGAATCTTTCAGGAGGGATATCTTTATGATGTTTATTTATTATTAATTTATCTTTATAAAAACAGACATATTAAATTATTTAGCAATTTAAACTAGCTTGAGTAACAGTTTCAATTCAAATTTTGTTATGACAGCATTATTTTTACGGATTTAGGCGTTCTAAACTGTTTTGCGGTAGTAGGGTTTATATGGGGCCTAAGTTAAATTATGGACCGATCTTCACGAAATTTCACAGTGTTATTTCTATTCCTAAAAAACTGTGACGTACCAAATTTTGTTGTGATAGCATTATTTTTATCGGTTTTAGGCGTACTAAACTGTTTTCCGGGAGTAGTGTTTATATGGGGCCTAGGGTAAATTATGGACGGATCTTCACGAAATTTTACAGCGTGATTTCCAGTCGAATAAAACAAATTTTTGCAAAATCTTATCTCATTCCGTGCCTTGTTCCACCATTTATGTTATTTTTTAAATGCCTTCAATACAGTTTTTAACTGCTCATACAGTTCTAGCAAATGTTATGAACCCGAAAGTATTTGTACAAGCTGTTCCAGTATGCTTAAGAAAACTAAGTCCGAAAAGTTTATAAGCCAGCCATTACCATTATCTTTCCCAATGATTTAGCGTCATAAAATATGCCATAACCAACAAGACTGTTATTTTTGCCAAACAAACATCACTGGTTATCAATATAAAAATCGTGATAGCATTAAGTATGCTAAAGTGTTAACTGTTACTAAGCCAGTATTAAGTGCAATTAAATGTAATGAAACTTTACATAAACAAAGTGATGATGAATCTGAAAACGAGGAATGTGATATGGAATATTTACCAAAATCGGCTGAGCCACATTTTGTGACAACTGCATATTTTTACGATCTTGTGCGAGATTTAAAACTTTAGTAACTTTTGCAAATATAAGCCGATTTTAACAAATGATATCTCGTTTTTTTCTACATAAAATTATCTTTAAAATAAAGTGCAAATAAAGATAGGTTTTCATAGAAAAAAATTAAAATAACTCTTGTTGAATTTGAAAAATTAGGAAATAAAATAAAAAAAATTAGAAAATTTTGAGAAAAACTCACCTAATTTTTTGGAATATATTTTTTATGAATACATTTTATAAAAGCTTAATTCTTTGCCTTTCCAAAACAGTTTAAAATTTTAAAATCGACAAAAAAATTTGTGAGTTAGAGGTACTAAAGTGCTACGACCTACCCTAAAACAGTTTTTTGAAAATAACTCAAAATTTTGAGGGTGTTTGAAAACGGTTTTTGTATGTCCTCACCTAGGCCTACAACCTCCACTATGTCGGTTTTCAAGTTCTGACAAAAAGTGTTTTTTTGTAGCAGTGTGTTATCAATATAATAAAATGTTGCACCAAAAAAGTAGTCGAACAGCTACATAACTATAACATTGGATATAAACATTTAGTAATTTGTAAGGGATTTGCATTGCTTTTTTACAAAAAAGCGATAAGATTGAGAACAGGATGTTGGCGGCAACATGTTCGTCGGTGTGACCGCGTTTGACAAAACAAAAGAGTATTCCAGATGATTTTCTTCGAAATTTTCGTTCTTCTAAACTCGGACTAAGAACTCATATGTTTTTAAAATCAGTTTCTAAGGCCTGGAACAGAATAAAGTAGTTGTAGCACTGCAGTCATGTTTTATTAAACTGACTCTGATTCCGTGACGCCGATATGGCATCTCATTGATGTCACAGTTGCAATTTTGATCCTGATGGCAATTTGGCCAAGTGATGTTAAGGTTGGCATCACGGTGATGAAAAGAGTCATGGGGTAAAAAACCAACGCTCTTGTCATAGTGCTGATGCTTATGACGCCTTTTTTTATCAGTGTAGATCTAAACTTGTAGATCTTTCAAAACGTTTGACAAAAAGGAAGAATTTTACATACCTATACCCCGTCTGACTTTAAACAATATTAATATTCTGTACTGAACACTCATCCCTCGCATAAAAGTTACAAAACAAACTTTTCAAAATGTGTTGCAATAAACTAAATCTTATTTAATATATATTTTATATATTTAATAAACCTTTTTTTTTTTAGTAAATATTTAATTTGTAAAATTAAATTGCCAACAGACAATGGATTGGATTGTTACAGGGAATACAATTTATGTTTGTCCAGCAAAATATAAAAAAAATTAAATTAACTTCCTCCTTTCTAAAACAAAAAATACAAAAAAAATTTAAACAAAAATTATTATTTAGTACGGGTACGAATACGATTTTCCTCAGTTTGGTATTCAATTTTTTTTTTGTTTTCTTTTCTATCTGGTTAATGAAAGACAAAAAAATTACTTGTAAAAAAAAACAAAATAATAAAAACTCCAACACCAAAAACAGCCAAAATAAAACAGAAAACAGTCAGCGGCCAACAACTCATTATGACACAAATGGTGCCTCTTCTGTGGCATCTTCTTCTGGCTGATCTCCCCCTGTGTTGATTACTGCTGCTCAGCAGAGCAGTGGCGAGGGGCCTGTAATAAAATGTACTACAAACGATCTTTTATTTGCCAGCAACAAATATTTTGGCCAAAAACATAAAAATATAAAAAATAAAACGAAAATCAAAGATGATGATGTTCAATCGTGTTTGTTTTTTGTGATGAGTCCGTTTTGTTCATTTGTTTGCAATCAGGTACTTTTGATTTTCCAAAATGTTGTCCACTCACTCTGGGGACTGTATAAAAGAGAGAGAAAATTGTGGCATGTTGTACACACACTTTTTTACTGTTCCCCGTTTATTAGTTGATGTCGCTGGCAAGATGATCTGTCAACATACAAAAAAATTTAAGTTATCATGGCAAGATGTTTTATATGAATCCATAAATTTTTGAAGAAAAATTAAGGAGAACCAGAGATGGGAAATTGTGATTATAGTAATCAAATTATTTTATTTGTTTATAAGACTCTAATGATTTTTTTAGTTGCTTTGCATAGTGATACCTGAAAACCCCTCAAGACTATTAAGAACCATTTAATAAGTTTCGTTGAAAAATTGAATTTAATTTCAATAGAATTTTACTCTGCACATCCTACAAAAAAAAAACACGCTTGATATCGATATTGTTTTATTTCGTTAGATTCCAAAAATAACAAAAGGGAAAGCCGATGTCTTAGATTAACGCCGGTACCTGCCATGTACCTTGTTAAAATCATCAACGCCCCCTTGTGTGAGTGGGGCATTACAATATACCCATATGTACCAATTTAACAGTATTTAGGCAAAAAGGACTTGCTTTGGAGCTGAAGCATGCTGACCTCTGCTACTGAATTAAAGCAGCTTATGCTGATTAGCATTAGCACCGTGGGATATCCTCCAGTAGGCCAAACTTTCCCACAATGGGTAAAAAATTAACACTTAATTCTGACATATTTAAGATCTCCCTTCCCTTGATTTTGAATATAAATGAGAGCCATCATGTAATTCCCGTAGGAGCTAATTGACAGTCCTGGACCCAAGTCTACTTGTTCTCTTGCTGCCAGATAAGAATTTTGGATCAAGCGTTATTCCAGAAAAATAATTCTGCGTATTTTAGCCCTACACGCAGAGAAATAACATGTTTAAATATGGTCACCTCCAACAAAACTATTTTTCAAGAAAATTTTAAACATATTATGTTTAATTTAACTATGTTATTGTCACCGGTAACCATATTATGTCCATGTTCATAGGCAACCATAATATGGTTGTGGCCTCGAGGCGACATTTGTAAAAGGAAACTTCCGACACTTTTAAGAAAAAATAGTAAAAAAAAGTCTGAGAGTTACTGATCTCGGCATATCGTCGGCAAACTTTCTTACTCCCTTTCGGCGCATTTTACAGGAGAGACAAAATACTTTTATATTCTTGCAGTTTGAGAGAAAACCAAAAATATAGTTGATTTTACACACTGCAAGATTCAAATTAAAGAAAAACTACATGCTGGTTGACGAGGCGTTTCTTTCTCTAAACTCCATTTTATTTAAAAACTGGATTTGGCAACTTTGCATACTAAGCCGACAATATGTTTATTTTTACTAAATATGTATACACGAACGTTCCCATCTCCGTCTCGAAAAGTTGCATTTTATTTAATTTCCCATTTTATCCATAATAATTTTTGTTTGTTTTATAAAATTTTGAGTTAAAATTTTGTAGCGTAGTTTAAAACAATTTGTAGATTCCCATTGGCTTTTTTAAAATAAATAAATATGTTAAATAATACGTTAAACTGGTTTCGTTTTGCAATGAAATCAATCTTTGTTTAAACTTTTGGATAACGTCTTCTAAAAACGAAAATGGGAAATCCCTGTTAAAAATATCAAACAACGCGATGTACGAGTGTAAGAAGTTTTATTAAAAAAAATACAAATAAAGTGAAAAGATTAATGATAACTTTAGTTTAAAAGGATAAAAAAAAATTTAATTGAATACGATTTATTTTCAATCATTAATTAAATGATGGCAATCAATTTAATATATGGGTAATTCCATGTCAAATCGACCAAGATTGGGACCCGGCCCCTTTAGATTTTAATGAAATTTGGAGAGAAGGTTCCGTTCATCGTATAAGGAACATACGTATACATATGAACGAAAAAAAATTTTTACAAAATTTTTTTCTAAAATCTCAAAGAATTAAATACTCAAGCTCGAGGTCATTAAAAAAATCATATCTTAAAAAAGAAAAAAAACATCTCCTTCAAAGTTTCAGGATTTTTAAAGAACAGTTTGAGGTATTATATAAAATAAAATCTTCCAAATAAAAACATTGCTTTTTGACTTAGTCCGTTTTTAAAATTTAATATTTTGCAGTTATTACATTTTTAAAAAAAATTGTTTTTCAATATACATATGGCTTGTAGCCCCAAGTATTGTCTTTAAATAACATTAAAATAATCTTCGTACATAAAGTAGTTTTCGAGATATTAAAGAAATAATCTCAACACATTCGGCGAAATTATGACATTTTGAAGATGACATAACTTTTGAAAAAAAATTTAATTTTTTTTCATTCATATATGTATGTTTCTTACAGGATAAATTTCATTAAAATCGAAAGGGGTCAGGTACCACTCTTAGTCGATTTGACATGGAACTACCCATATGATATAATTTATCCGTTTTGAACAAGGCGAATTCATACAGATAACCGCATCAGATTGTGCTATGCTGGCTGTGAATTTTGTTTTTTATGAAGTTTGGCATTTCGAATAAATAAATATTACTGTATACAAAAAATGGCCAGCCAGCATAGCTCTCTCTTTCTCTCTCTCTAGTGCGATAATTTGCATGAATTCGTTTTGGGTTTGAAGGACATACATACGGATTCCTCTTTTAAACGAAAAGTTCCTGCGAAGTATTTTTTTTTTGGATCTTAAAATTTTCACTATTTAGTAGATTAATTCAACACAGTGGCAACTATTGTGCAAGCTTAGATTTAAATTAATGCTGTTTATTTAGACGTATAGAACTTCCGCTAGGGATAACTGTCAATCTAGCTGTCATACTAATGAAGAGAATTTAATTTTTTTTCAGTATACACAGAAAAAAATTCCCCAAAATTGTTAACCAATTCAAGAATTAATGAAAAAAAAATCAGTTTTAATTCAAAATTTAATCATGTGAATTAATCTTTAATTAAGTGAATTAAACGTTTAATTATTACTATTTATTTGATTACTGGTGCAAATTGTTTAATCAATATCACAAATTTTTTAATTAAAATAATTTTTTTTTCTTTTCTGTGTATTTGGCAAATTACCATGCAAAGGTTTACACCAGAACAACTATTACAAATTGTGGAAATGTATTTCCCAAACTGGCGTTTGATTCGTAAACTTTATAAAACACTTCGACAAGTTTAAGGTACGCATAATCATCCATCTGAAAACTACATACGCAATTCATGACCACATTTACTCTTTCGGATGTCATTCATCAAAATCGCGCCCGTACCATGCGAACAGAATAAGCCATCGTCTTTGCAGACATTATTTTAACAGAGGACTAGAATTTATCAATCCAAAGCCGTTCTCATCAACTTGGAACATTTTGAGGAAATAGTTTAGCCTAAAGCCAGCGGGCCATCAATTGCGTCGTGTAAAATAGAAGTTGAACCACCCTTTTAACGTCAAATTATATTCAGCAATGAGGGTCGTTCCAGGCTTAATGGGTATGTAAACAAGCAGTTTTTTAGTTTTTGGAGAGAGCACTATCCGCATGAGACTCTGGAGATGCTATTACATCCCAAAAAATTTGGGACCGTTTGGTGCTGTTTTCATCCCAAAGCCGTCATCGGCCCATTTGTCTTTAAATCCCAAAACCGATGCCAACATTACCGTGAATAGCGAACGCTACAGGCAAATGATTCCTTCTATTTTTATGCCTTTGTTGAGCCTAACGTTTGGTGACCGAATTATCTCAAGAAAAAAACCTGTGAGTTAGTCTCCTTGTTCTTGTTATTTGACACCTTTAAACTACTTTTTGTGGGGGTACGTCCAATCACTGTTCTATTCTGATAAGCCAACAACGATGAATTATTTAAAAGCCAACGTTCGACGCACTGTTGACGAAAAACGACCGATTATTCTCGAAAAAGGAATGCTAAATTGTACCGACAGCAAAGCGTGCACAAGGCGCAGTCGCGGTAGCCATATGCCAGGAATTATTTTAAAACATTAAATTCCATAAAACTTGTGAGCTTATAAAGCCAAAATTTTGGTTATTTCATTGCAGCTGGTGTTTTATTTTAAGTTCTTGATAAAAAAATGAAATTCAAGAAAATTTTATTAAAATATAATTATGACCAAATTAATCGTGACCACAGCTGGAATACAAATACGAAAACTTAAATTTAAATTTAAGCCTACATACCATGAATAACTTTTGAAACATAAGTACATATTTATCGATAAGGAGCATTTTACGCTTATTTGCATCCAAACTTGTGCACTTTCAGTTTTCTATTTAAAATTGCCGAAATTATTTCGTGTACAAGCATTTGCTTATATTCTTATCCCGATGCATAAAGCATCCCAATATAATACAATTTTTATAAATTGCATTTAAAAATCTCATTAAAACATCAATTCAAACATAGTCAAATACAATAAAAACGCAAAAAAATGCAGGTAACATTGCTGAATTTCATGATTCTGATTAACATTTAAGCACAGTTTATAATTTTCATGCATTTCTCGTTTAAAAGTACAAAAAACGTCAAAGTTATGAAATGCTTATAAGCTACCCTACAAGAAATGAATGAGCGAGTAGTCACATTTTTCTTAACACCAAAATGAAAAATGTGACTATTCGCTCATTCATTTCTTGTAGGGTACTTATATACTGTAGTTAAATATCTACCGAGAATTTCACGGAAAAATTTTGTGCAGAGTATTACATAATACAGCTAGCGGTTTTTGAAATTCCAAAAGCGTAACGGTTTTGCTATACATAAATTTGGAAAAATAAATACTAATTAGTGCTTTTTAAACAGTAAAAGCTTTTAATAAACTGTTAGTCTAGTTCACAGCCGCCACTTTTAATAACGAACAGCGAGCTTTTGCTTTTAAACACATTTACACACTCATGAACCGAAAGCTTTATCAGCAAACACTGAAACACAAAAGAGTAAAAGAGGCAACCATATTTTTGTATTAACGTATTTCCTCCATAAAAAGACATGATGTAGAGAATAAACAGCTCCCCATTTCAATTTGTGTGGAGCAAGACAACAACGGCAAACTCGTTACAATAAGCAACAAACAAAATAACAGTCAGTGGAGATAATCGAAACAAAGTAGAGTCGAGCACAGTGAAGCGGGCAGGTTTAAAATGCATAAAGAATGTTAACAACAGAATTGGTGGCTAAAACAAAATATGAAATTAAAAGAAAACGAAAAAGCTAAACAGACACAGCAGAACAAGTATAGACAACAATTTTACAGCCAGCCAGTCGTTCGGTAGCGCGCGCTTGATAAACTTGTGAATTTTTTTACGTGAAGTGAACGAAACAATTCAAACGGACGGACAAAATAGAAACAGAAAAAAAGATACCTACTTATTTAAATGAAAAATTCCTTAACTAAATGGAAACGGTAGATAGTATACAAAAAAAAGAAAGATAAAAATACCTTAAAAGAAAGAGTTAAATAAAAAAATAGACAGCAAACTTTTAAGTATCTATAAATTTGTTTGTTTTTTCCATTCATGTAAGGCCGAGCAATTGAGAATTTCTTTTAAAGTCAGGAAAGAGTTTTTTTTAAAAAAAGTGCTTCTAACTTAAGATTTATGATGAATAAATAATTATTTTTCACTCTAACTACCGTTATACATATTTACCAATTTAGGGTCTGTGAGTTGGGCGTACGTGTGTTTGTGTCTCAGTATGTATGTAACATGTGTGTGTGGCTATAAATGTAAAGTCGAGCAGAATTTATTTTAATACAAAATACCTACATACATACATACATAAAAATAATAACAACAAATAGCTGGAAAAATTACAAATCTATTAAAAATCTTAAGATTAAAGAAAAATTGTTGTAAGAAAAGCAATTTTGCAACGGAAATTGTAAAAAAGTGATAAATTAAGAATAAATTTGATCAAAAAACTGCCAAAATAGGTAGATTACAAGCTTCAAAACGTAAAAAAAAATTTAATATCTACTGTAATAAAAATAAATCAAAGTTTTTAACTAATAACGAAAATATTTTGAAAAAATATTTACTACTGTCATCATCACTATTTTTAAAAGAAAAAAAAACCACAATAACAATAATTGTTAAAAAAATACCTACATATAAATAAAAAAAAAATAATAATAAATAAAACCGATTTTGTAGTTTTTTGTTGTGCTGAATTGCAACTCGTTTTATAGTTTTTTTCTGTTTTATTTATTTGTTGTTTTTTATTTAAGTTTTTGTTGTCTTTTGGCATCTAAAGTTTTTTGTTTGCTGTAGGTAATAAAAAAGGGGAAAAAATAATATAAATCTACAACAACAACAACATCAACTAAATGTAAGTTACAACAAAATAGAAAAATTAAATTTAAAACTAACAATAATAATAAAACAAATTTAAAAAACGCCTTGCACTCTCTATGTAGGTACTACATAACTATTTTTCCCTTTTTAATTTTACATAAGAATAAAAGCTAACAGCCGTATTCATAAAAATGTATTAATGGTTAATTAACCAAATATAAGGAAAAATTGCTAAAGTTGTATTCATAAACGAAAAATAGTCTATTAAACATTTAATAAACCATTCATAAAGTAAGAAAATTTTTTGTTCGATTTACCATTCCTTAAACCAAAAATAAAATGAAATTTTGATAAGTGTCTGCATGTTTAAAAATAATGAAAAAAATGTTTTTTTTATTAATATGGACATGTTAAATACATGTAACTAATATTTTTTTTATTTTAGACAACCAATTTAAAGTTATATGTATGGTTAATTATTTAAAACATTTTTATATGATTTAAAAGAATATGATAATGCAGATATTATCATTAATAACTTATTTAATTACTGAAACTAGTTGTTTTTTTGTTTAAACTAACGAATTATTGTTCAAAAATATTGAAAAATATAGAATAAACAAATCATAATAATAGTGATGTTAATAAAAAGTAAACAAACTTTATATTCGAATACTTTCTTATCGTATATTTAAAAAATGTTTATTCACGCAGAGAAAAATTATCGGTGGGTAGGGTTACGGCAACTACATTATGTTTTTTGTTACAATATATTGTTGTCGTACGCAACAATTTTTTTTTGTTGTTAAATATCAGCAATATTATAGTTAGGTACTCTAAACGTATCAATGCTTATCGCAATTATAAATTTGACTTTTGCTGGATAACAAATAATAAATTTTATACTAACAACTAAATAATGATAACTTGGCAAACATATAAAATTACTCACAACCATTTCATGATATTTAATAGTCATAACGTTATAACTTTATTTACGTGTAGTCAAGGTATGCTTAAGAAGCAAACATAGTATGTTTACTCTAATAATATTATGTTAGCGCCATTTGTAAAACAATTTTAGATCAGTTGTGTCGTTTGTTCTAAATATGCCTATGGAATTATTTGAATTATTTTGGGTGAGTGGTTAACAATTAAAAATAACCCATGTACGACACTTAAGTTAAATATTTCTTCGTGACTATTTTGGGATATTGCTAAACTTTTGCCTTAGGTGATATCTTCCATTTGCTTGCTGGGTTAATACGCATTAAAAAAACCAAGTGTAAATAAATTAAAAAATATCGTCTCAAGAAGTAAAGAACGCTGTAACTGACAAAAATCGAAAATACGTTTTTTTGCATCAATTTTATCAGAAAAAAATACTGCGTCATAATATGATTCAATAATAATCGTAATATGGTGACTACAATCATAATACCTATCATGCAAAAATGTGTTTAAGTCAGAAACTGTAGTTTTTCGTTATTTGGTGTATTTTATAGACTTTTTTCCCAGATGGTGACAGTGATTTAAACCAAACAAAATAGCGAACAAAATTAAATTGAAGCCAATCAAAAATTCAAAATTTTTTTTGACTTAAGACCTTTTTGCCTAATGGCTAAGATCTATTTGTTGACACAACTTACTTACAATTATAACAGTTACCATAATTAAATTAAAGAAATTAATTAAAGAAACACTACCGTAGAGCGACTGTGTTCTGCACTTAGAATCATATGTTAGCGCGTTTTCGAAAGTGAGTGTGTCTTCAACAGACAGACAGGCGGACATGGCTTAGAATTGCACAAGGACGCAGAATATAGATATATACAATGTATCAATGTATATGTATATTTTACATATCGAGCCCTAACCGCGAAAATAGTGTAAGCAACATAAATTTCAGTTTTCCTTTTTTTAATAAATTACTTTATTGGCAGCACTTGCATCATCTCCTAAAATGTCATGGTCACATGAGGTACCGTTACGATTTTATAGCAAGAACAATTTTATTGTAAGCGACAAATTTCATACAAAATTTATATGAAATAAAATAAAAAAGCTCTCTACTGTAAATTTGATTTTTGGCGCTTACACTTTTTTGCGGTTAGGGAAGGAAGGAATTTTACCACATGAAATTAATTAAAATTTATTGATAATTTTTATTCTTGGCTGTGCTGAGGCTCGAATTCGGGTTGAATTAACGTTTCGAGAATAACCACATTCTCATCATCAGAATCAGGCAAATAAACTATTTTTCTAAAATAACGTTTGACTCTCGAAACACAAGTTCACTTTTCTGGCACAATTTGGAAGCTCAATCACCATTTCTGGATTATGATTTGTTCGTCATATTGTTTTCGATTCTTACGTAGAATTCGAATACATATTGTACGATTTATAATTTATTTATTATAATTAATGAACTCATTCATTATAAATCGATTTACAACTTATATATTCCATATATTATTATTCATATATTCATCCATGTATATGTGTTTCACACAAAATTTCGAATTACTTTGTCTGTCATATTTTTTTTATCAAAAATATTGCAATTAAATAGCGTTTAATTATACCGAATCCAAACTAAACTTCTAGCTACAATGACTTTCAAAATATGTATTTGAACTGAACCTTTAAATGTTTAAGGCAAAAAATCTCATTTTAGTAAAGAAAAAGAGGTGTTGAAATAAAAATATCTATGTAAAGGTAAATTAAACTAATACCAGTACTCAAAGTCACCCAACATACACAAATACTACTAAATTTAGGACAAAGAATTATACAGTAATTAGTCATTACACAGAGGTTTTCCTCCCGCACACATGCATCACCCTCTGTTCACCATGGAAATTACGAAACACAAAACTAAAATATGAACGGAAATAAAGTGGAAATTATATAGACAATAGTTGAGTAGTTTTCTTATATAAATAGTTTACCCTTCAAAATATGTAATAAAATAGTAAATACCAGCAACAAAACATAACAAGTGAGAAAGTATTAAAGTCGGTCAAGCCCGAAAATTTGGTACACTACATCACAATATTTGCTGAAAAATTAACGAGAGTTTAACCTATTTGGGACCCATGGGCAATCAAGGACCCGCCAGAACCAAATTATGTTATAAGGTTAATATTCATATGAGACATCTTTGATATCTACATCTATATGACATTTTAATCGCCCTAAACTGATTAAAGAGATGGGGCTAATATAGACACTTATGGACAATTCTGGACCTACCAGCAACACATTTTGCCATGACATAGTAGCTAACGCTAAACTTTTTAATGCCAAAACAAACACTTATAAGGAAGTTATGGCATTAAAAGCTATTTTCGGAAGTGGTATTTGTTTGGGAACTATGGTCGATGATGGGTCATCGATTTTAAAAAAAATTTTATAAAACGATTTAGATAGCAATAGAATATGTTTGGACCAAATTTAATCAAGAAACCAACATAAATGGATGGCTTATATACACAAGGACTCTTTAAAAAAAAATTTTATATAGGCCATGTGAAATTAGGGACCGATTATAGTCACATTTTCAACAGTTTAGTTTTTATGACAATTATGACTTTTATATAAAATTATCTCCAAAATTTCGCACAAGATTTTCAGCTAGATCGTCATCGTTAAATCGACACCGATCAGATCGGCATAGCAAAATAGTCAATATATCTCTGTGTTACAAGCTTCAGCACAAACGCATAATACCCTTCTACCTGTGGCAGTTAAGGGTATGAATACAAGAAAAAGGTAACAACAATAGAAAAATTTTAATATTTACCTAAACTTCGACACACTTTTGCCTTAAAGGGATAAAAGAACATAAAAATGCTAAGAAACACGCTCAAACAAAAAAATAGAAACAAATTTAAATAAAGAAATTGAAAATTTTTGTTTGTTTTGTTTTATGTTTGTAGTCTTGTAGGCGTGTGTTTATGTACTCTTTCTTTTTGTTTAATCTTTAGATTTTTTGTATCTTCTATACAAAATGTTGACATGTCTTTTAAAATTTTTTCTGTGTTTTCCTCGTTTAAATATTAGCGAGAACTTAAAAAAGTTTTCTTTTTTAAGGGCACTCTGCCTTAAAGTCTGTTGTTGACATGTAGAAATAGGCTGGCTTTGTAAAGGTTAAAAGATACATTGTACTTTTTTCAAAGAAAACAGGAATAATTTTGTGGTTTTTTTTATTGAACTGTTTATGGTTTTTAATCAAAATTTTTTATATTTTTTAAATCAGGGTGTAGTTCATAAATTTCAATTTGCATTTTAAATAAAGGCATTAATTTTATATGAAATTAATTAAAATTTATTGACTGAACCAGGGCTCGAACTCGGGTCAAATTTACATGTTTCGAGAACAACCATATTCATAACAGGTTTTATAAATAAAGATTGATTCCCGCAGTTATAACAAACTCATTCTATTAAAACGAAATGGTCAGTGGCAACCAAAGTATGGTTGTGGATTCATAATGGAAGACTTATTTATCCAATAATATGGTTGCAGTTATCATAATATATTTGTGAATTTTTTCAATAAAATAGTTATAGAAAAATATGCTTTAGAGACATATGACAATATGACAAAAAATAAATCTTGTAGCTCTTTTGTGAACGTATTCGGCTAAAAGTGTTAAATAATGGCCCAACTAAGCCCATTTGTAAAAATAACTTCGTAAATGCACTTCAAGAAGAATTCTTGACAAAAAGTATGAAAAACGGAAGTGAGGAGGAACATGTAAGTCCATTAAAATAGATAATCATTCAGAACAAATATGGATCCACCAACTAGAAAATGACATTTGGTTTAGAGATTAAAGTTTGACTATTTACTGCCAGCCATCATCAATGATAGTGTGGTTACTATCGAAACGAGTCAGATAAGCCTGTCCTTGAACTTGGGTTCAATTATATGGTCAGTCAAGAATGAAAAATTATCAACATTTTTTAATTCTTCTCTTTCAAAAAAGTAAAAATAGTATATTTGTCGCTAAGCAATTTTTTTTATAAATATAAAAGATACTTTTTTAGATAAAAATTGCAAAGAATCGACTTTTTCAGAAGTTTAAGTTCAAATATAACTTCTAAGATAAAAAAGATCTCTTTTGCAATTTGCAAAATATTTCAAACAAATAATGATAAATTTGAGTCAAATGTGCTGTTTTCATAACACAAGTGATTGGACGTTTAGTAAAATTTATATGAAAGGCACTCAGTTTTTTGCAGGGCTGTGGAGTCGGAGTTGAAGAGTCGGAGTTGATGTTTTTGTGCCGGAGTCGGAGTCGTAGTACCCACAAAAACTCGCGACTCCGACTCCAAAGTTTTTCGGCATAAACAATTTCCAAAATAAAAAGTATCTTCTTAAAACACATTTAAAATTTAAATAAATGTTTTATGAATACTGCTCTTATGTGCTGTTTCCAAATGACAGGCGATGGACTGAGTGCTTTTCGTATACAGGGGTGTACTGGAAATCGCAAACGTAAGACGCAAGAATTTTAAAAGTCCTTTTTAAATAAGATTTTTGTAATAAAAGAATTTTTTGACAAATATTTAACAAATATTTTCCTATTAAACAGGATTTTAAACCAAAAATTATAAGAATTAGGTTTAAAGTTTATTAAAAACAACTTCCAAATTTTTTCGTTTTGCGTTTGCGATTTCCAGCACACCCCTGATCAATTTTGCTACATAATCAATCGCCTGTCATTTGGAAACAGCACATTAATGTTTGCGTACGGTAATTGCTTCTCAAAAACTCTAATTTTTAGATGGCCGTACGGTAATGAAAAAATAAAAGTTAACATCACTGAGTCTTATATACATACATTTAGCATCAAGGTTATAGTAGGAGTCGGAGTAGGAGTCGGAGTCGCACTTAAAAAATTTCAGCATTTAGAGTCGGAGTCGGAGTTCGTACATTTTTCGGACAACTCCACAGCCCTGGTTTTTTGAGTGTTTTTTTTGATACAAATTTTACTACTCGTTCAATTACTTGTGTTGTGAAAAGAGCACATTCTATTTCCAAAATACTAGGGCAATTATAATTTAAAAATTATGAAGAACTCGACAAGCTCATTTCACTAAAATCATTTTTAGCATCGTTTTACAATTAAGAATTAAGGATAATTTAAGTTTGTGTTATACCCGAGTTGTCATAATTTGCGAACCTATAGCACCTCTCCTGCTTAGTCTGTAGACTGTAGACAAATCCAAGACTTGAACTCGACTAAAACTCTTTAATTTTGACCTCAAACCGCATTCCAATCGGACTAACCTTTTATAAAATACAGAATTATTTTCATTTTTTCCAAATTTCGAAAACTGTGCAGCGATCATATAATAATAAAGCGAGCCCATTATAATCCGTCCCACTTCCTATTCAAGAATATAATTTTTTTTATGATAATTTAAAATATGCGGATAAAGTTTATTATTTATTGCTTTTCAATAAAGGTTAGTGTAAAATTTTAACTTTTAATATCGAGTTCTGTTAATAGGATTCCGCGTTTCTTTAAATTTTATTAATTATTTTAATAAAAATTCGTGAAACTTAAATTAAAGTCTTAAATAGTTTTCATTACAGCTCATTTTCATTTTTGTTCAAATTGTTTAAATCGATAAAATTTTAATTTGTAAATAGTGCTATCAGACATATAAGCGCGAATATCATGTCAAGTGACCCAATTTTTAAATCGATGTCTTCCGATTTGGATGAAATTTGCACCAAGGTTAGTCCTATTGGAAAGTAGTTTAGACACAAATTTTCAACAAGATCAGTCAAAAAGGTATTTTTTAGTTAGAGGTTTTTTTAATGTGTTTTTTTTCATCCATGTAACTTATTACGCATTGGTGTAAGCAAAATTTGTCCCAAGTAGCTTCGATAGCTATTTGACCAATCTTTTGAAAAAAAACGTTGTTGTTTTTAAGAATTTTTTTTTTTAAATTTAACACTTTTTTTTGTTTTATTTTAGCGGGAATGTTTTTTTTTTGCTCAAAAGAAAGCTTATGTCTTTTCCTTTATGGTAGTTTTGGTCGCTTTTTGGGATGCAAGTGGCTTATGTATAAAAAAAAATAATATCTAACTCTAGACGAGGGTTTTTCATTTTTTAGTACACTTTCTATAAATCTGTCAAATCGGTTAAATATGGCTGAGTTGTAATCAATATACTGAAATCGCAAAAATTACTCTTTTTTATAATTAATTCTTTATACATATATTTAATATCACGCAAACATGTGCAAATAATTAAATGCAATTAAGCGATAAATACAACATACATATATTTAGATATACGTATATACATACATATAAACTTCTATTCTTTCCCAACCATGTTGAAGGTTATATAAGATTCGGCATGGCCGAATATTGCACTCTTAATTGTTTTTAATTAACATTGTAAAATAAAGCTTAGTTTATACTATTAGAATTATCAAATAAAACAGTTTTTTCGCTCTCCTGTAAAATTGTGATTATGCAGATAGCACTATTTGAATAATAACCCTTGATATGTTAAGCTAAATTACCTAAAAAATTAACGAAAAGTCTCTCAAATGTATTAAAAAAACAAAAATAAAATCAAAAAACATTTGATTCCGTACGGAATGTGCGATCAGTTTCGCAAATGACAGTTTCTTAAAATTTAACAAAAGTTTCCTTAAGTTCAATATAGTTTGCCTCATATGATATATATGTATTCGTAAATTTTCTTAAGTCAACTGAAGCACATTATGGTTGGGCCTTAACTTGTTTTGTGAGTCCTTAATGCACAAAAGGACAATTGTATTAGTGGCCAGGTGAAGTACTGGGCCAATTTAATTAATTTTTAATATATAAAACAATTTCCGATTCAAATTTCATCCCCATATGGTATGGGCGTAATTGAACAAAAAGCAATAACTAAGATAGAAAAAAAGGCGAGTTATAAGTTAAATCACTAATAAATAGTAGATCTTCTGCGGTTCTCAGATTGAAAAGTCGTCCTCAAAGTAAACAAACTTTTATATTCAACTTTTTCTAAAGTCCCTGTATAGAAGCCCACCATTGACTTTTTATAGACAGTATGTCTGTTAAGATTCCTTAACGTCAATTTTGGTGTATATTTTTTTGTTGTTATTCGTTTTCTCATTCACTACTTTTTTAGGGAAAATGTGCTCGCTAAAAAAAAAAAAAATAACACACTGCTGTTATTTGTATGAGTGCTCCTGCGAGAGTAGGTAAAATTGTTTTTCCTTTTCAAACAATCAAAACTCCTTCAGCTATTACTTCAATCATAATATGGCTGCATCAGGGATGGTAATTATAGTACGATCGTATAATTTTTGATGCATTTGAAAGTTTATTGGTACCGTGATTACCACCGCCATTCACAAATTTTTAAAACGAATGTAAAAATTTAAGGTTCAAAATTTAAAAATTTACCAAAAAGATCGTATTTTATAAATTTTGTAAACACATTGAATTTTAATCCTTACACAAATATAAATACATAATAGATACTTAAAACACTCAACAAAAAATCATATGTTTTTAGTTAAAGCTAAACATTTTCGCTTTAAATAAAATGTCTTATTTCCAAATTTAGATAAGAAATTCGCAAAAAATTATGAAATTGGTGCAGTGTTAGTCTAAAAAGTAGGTTCTGTTATTGAAACAAACACCGAAAAGCAATTTTCCATCCCTGTGCTGCATACTTGAAACACGCACACAAAAGCAGACTCGTGGCACACTTACAGTTTTTTTAAAAACATTAGAACGGTCCCAGTTTTTAAACAAAATTAAGGTAAAACTTGATTAATAAATTCTTTTCAGAACTAACATTTTACCTTTGTTTTTACTAGGGTGTTCAATTAATCGGGGTTTATTTTTGTTCAATTTATCCATTAATAGGTATTTGGGGTTTTTACTTATTCGATTAAACGAATAAAATTTTAGAATTAATCGATTAATCGAATAATTCCAAAACAAAAATATGAGCAATAACTGTCTAAACGTGACTGTTTTTTTTTTAAATTCCAAAGGACACATACATTTGGTTTGTTTAGTCGACTTGAAACTTTGAAAAAATTATAAATTTAGCAGAAATATGTATTATAATTATTCGATTAATCGGTATAAATTCTTGGATTAATCCTTTAACTAAAATTAGTAATTTTAAATTATTCGAACAATAAATCGCCTTAGATTGTGCGATTAATCGAACATGAATTTATCGACTGAACACCCCAACCCTAGTATTTACCAGACTATGGTCGGAAGATCTTTGTTACTAAATTTTGGTAAATTTAATAAAAAAAATACTCCGGCAATTGGTGAAAAATCAGAAAAAGAATTTCCACATTTCAAATAAAATTTCAAAAGGCGTTCCTCTCAAAGACATTATTAGTCTTCTTAAATAATTTTAATTTATCTGGCATGTTCCGACAATCGCAAAAAGCTGAACATTTGCGATTCTGACTGGAAATCGCATAATAATGTTCTGTAAATCGCAATCGAAAGATTGCACGTTTGGATAACAAATACATACACATATCGCTCCTTTATTGCAATACTTAAAATAATCAAAAATAAAAAAATGAAACTTTGCAAAATGCGATTAAAGTTTTGAAAATGTACTCTTATATGGAGGGCTCAGAGCTGAACCGAACCAAGTCATAAAATATATCACGTATATGTATTTGAAATCTGGTGCGAAAATCTCCGCAAAATTTAACTCAATCCAGTTCAAAACTGTCAAAAACAGTTTCGTTCGTAAGGTAACGGTAATAAACCCAAGCCAGTGGCTCCAGTAATTAATGACAATTTACTTACTATAACTCAATATATTTTTGTATTTTTTTTTTTACTTGGTTCGCTTCAGCTCTGAGCCCTCCATATACAGATTAAATAAATTTTATTTTGCTATAACTTCGGTTAAGTTTCAGATATACTTCGGATTTTTTTTTTATTTAAAAAAGCTATGATGGAACACTTCTGCTTAAGTAATCTAAAAATTTTGATTTTCTGAGATATGACTATGTTGCAATAAAGGAGCGATATGTACCACTTTTTCCGGGGCTTTCCTTTAAACATGTGAAACGTTTTTATTTTTACAGGCACCCAGATACATATACATACATACTTCCATACTTACTCATACTAATAACATTTTGTATTTCCGTTAAATGTTATACTCAACACCAACATCACTGGCAAGCATACAAGCTAAAAAAAATAAAATATAACAACAAATTTTTTGAAGAAAATCACGTTTAGAAAGGTTTTTTTAAGTGTATGTGAGAGTTTGTGTGTGCTTTTTCTTGCTTCGTTTCTCCGTTTAACAAACAACATCCTGTGTTGAAGATAACGGTCTAGCATTTTGTTTATTAAAATGTTTAGATACTGTGTTTGTGTGTATAGGCTATTTTTGGGCCTTATTTGGAGAGCATACTTTATTTGTTCTCTACTTTAAAATCTCTCCTTTGAAAACAAGAAAATAAAAATGGAATTTTTGTTTGCCTTCACTTAAACTACTTTGTAGCAATTTTCCTAAAATATAATTTTCTTGCATTTGTTGTTGTATAAATATTTTTCGAACACATACACGTACACACATACATATTTTGTTGCTGGAAAATCTTCAGGGACATGTGGGAGAAAAAAATAAAGAAATAATGCCTGAGATAACAACAAAATAATGTTTTTAAGTTGGTTTTTCTTTTTTTTTATACACGTTTTTTAAGTGTCGAATTTATCTTTAAAATATTGATTAGTTTGGCACAAAAAGTATAAGAAAAAACAAATTTAATATTTTCAGTAAAACATGTTTATTGAAAGTAATATAATATTGGTTTAAACAAAATATATAAAGGAGGCAAGGAAACCTCAATCTGTAAGTGTAACTAAAATGTTTTAAAATTTGCAGAAATATCTACGTACATACATACATCAATAAATATTTTCGTTTATACTATATATGTATGCACATTAGAAATACTAATATAAAGTATTTTTACAAGGATGTTTCGAAAAAAATACTTTTTTATTATGCCGAACTTAGGGGTCGCCTGATATAGAGAAGATCACGAGGCATAGCTGTATTTTCCAATTTTTAAAAAAAATTAATATAACAAAAATTTGGAAATATTGCTCAAAAAAAAATTATTATCTAAAACGACTGCTCATATTAGAAAACAGTATAGCCTTCCTTAAAGGTAATTTATTGTGAAGTTTCGGATTGTTTAATTTATTACCTACACTGAACCGTTTTTGAATTACGCAAACATATGTTGTGCAACCTCCTCTGTCTTCGAAATAACGGTGTACATATGTATATATATTCGTATAACTAAGTTTAAAGAGGTTTCTGCTGGAATTATCGAATTACTTACATTGCAAAAGTTTAATAGCTTCTTGCGAGCTTAAGTTTTCTCATATTAGGGTGGTACATTAGGGTGGTACGAACAGAGTTTTGGTTGATAAATACTAGAACAATATACTAAAGGTCAATGGCTCCTAAGGGCAAAACATTGGTGTTCGCGAGACAAAAAACATTGATACATCATTCGTTAAGATGGGACTGTAAATGCCTAAGACATAACGAAAAATGTAAGGCGACAAAAGTACTTTATATTAGATGGTGTAAGGGTAAACTTTTTTGTGAGGTACGGTCTAATATACATTCATATCGTATAGAGTTTTTGTTCGTTTTATTAAACTACATGTTCACAATTATTCGCGACTTCGCAAAAAAAAATAATTTTCATATTTGAATACGAAAATCGCATATGGGCATTTCCAGCGAATAGTCTACTTTTTGTAACGTAACGCCAGAAGTATTTTATATTGTTTCTCAAAAAATTGTATATGCATAGTTTACTTTTTTATATTTTGGTGTAAAGCGCAACTAGCTCTACAAATAGTAACAAAAGGGATAGCGATTGAACAACATGGTCCGATTGTTGACCAAATGTGCTAAATTCCCATTTCACACTATTGATAAACTGAAATTTATTGTTGATGGGATAAGGTATTCCTATGCGCATTTCACTGGCTGCTTAGGCCAGATCGGCAGGAAACTTTATCCAAAGATATTAGAAAAACTAAAGATATTATACTAATAAAACTTTAAAGCGAATAAGAATTATAAACACCCAAAGTCTTACTTGTAACAATATCAAGGCTTAAATAAAATCAATTTGATCTAAATACGAGCATAATTAAATGGTTTATGGGCACTTAAGATCTATTTTAGGCGGATATTTGTTTAGAAGCTGCGTGAAATATTGGACTTGAGATTCTCACTAGTTGTAATAAGTTTCGTCCTAATGACATTAAGAATTTTCATTTGTAAAGTTAATAAAATTATTTCTTAAATCACGACATGTACTTTGCGCACAATGCTAATATCGACGGACAACCAGCCGGCCAGCTTTTTAATACGAATATTGGTGCAAGTAGGACAAACTGTTGTTTGATGTATACACTTTCTACCTACCGTGGTGTAGAGTATATAGAAATTTATTTAGGATTAGGAAAAGCTTCAATTTCTGTTTAAAAGCTTCAATTTAAAACGCACACTTAATAAAAATCACAAATGTTCAGGAGAAGCAATAAACTGTTTGTAATTATACCCTTTTGCACAGGTGAAAAAGGGGCATAATGGTTTGTCATTCCAAATGTAATTTATACAATATTGATCTTAGACCCTATAAAGTTATTCCGGGTTCTTATGAAGTTTGTTTATGGATGTCCGTCTGTCCACAATTCGTATGTCTGTTGAAATGGGTTTTCCAAAGACTCCAGATTTGATGAGGGCTTGGTTGCAACTTAGTCTCATCGGTCTACAAATATGCTAAATATGAGACTGCCTATAATTTTACTCTTTAATCCCTTGTTGTAATCTTGTTCTAAATATCTGGAGAACGGCATTTATAAATTAGTTAGAAGCACCTTGGCTATCAATAAACAACATCCGACATAATGTTGGCGGTACTGGAGAAGTGGTCGTGACACGAAATAGATTAATTAATATTATAAAGAATGGTAACAGAAAAGTTGTCCGAATTTGGTACATATAACTAAGATATCAATACACTACCTCTCTAAAAATATGGGCGGGATTGGAGAAGCAGGCGTGGTAGCTGCCGTACAAAGACATAGATTTCTGAATATCTTGGTAATTAATACACAACATCCGTCAAAATGTGGGCTGTAAGGAAAGGTAGTTGTATAACTTGGTGTCCTTATATAAGATTCGGAATACAGCACTCTTACTTGTTTTTTAATCTAATTGAATTCCACAGTCAAGAAACTCATCTTATCTGAAAGTTAACCTAATTTTTTTTTAATTATGTGCTGTAATTTGAAAATACGAAGTAATTTTGAGTTTTCACTTTAGGCCGAACTGTAAATGTTGCACCACAAAAGTCTGACCTTTTTGACACAACTCGAAATAATAGTTTTGAGGTAAAAGAAAACTACTCGTAAGCGCACTTTCCCAACTAAAAATAGTACTCTTTAAGGTACTTTACACTACCACACAAGTCTTACGTATTTTAAGGAAAGAACAAACCTGTAATGATTAGTTGTTATTGTTTTTGAACATTTCCAAACATTAGTTGGATCAGGGAAGCATTATCGTTTAAGACTTGCCAGAGTGTAAAACGGCCTTTAGCAGTGCAAGTAACATAAAAACGGATCGTTATTTTACCAGTTAAGGAACGCATTGACGCAAACGAAATTTTCGTGGTCGTTAGAAATTTGATTTGTGAACTGAACTAATTAATGAAAAAAACGTTTTGATCACTGACTGTTTATAACACTGTGCAACAAAATTCGGGTCATCGCCGCCAGCCTCAACACTTGCAACGCGAAATGAAAGTAGACTACTAGTAGAGCTCGAGCTCCCGAAACATGGGCCCCTAAAGCTTTTGAATTTTTTGAAAAGTCGTTCGGTATAAGTCAAAAAAAAATATACTAAATGTACTTCTGAGCAGAATAATAATTTTAGATGTCTTCAGTAGACTTGTATGGCTATTCTTTTCATAGAATATATTAACCCTCTAACACCAATTTTAAAGTGTAATTTTTGTCCTTTTTTACCAAAAAATCGTGCAATGTATGTAAAACGGGTTTTCGAAAAATTAAAAAAATCCAAGGCCCGGAATTTTATAAACCCGTTTTACATACAATGCGCGATTTTTTGGTCTTAGAAGACCCCTAGTGAAATTTAATGCAGAAAATATTCGTAGAACATTTTAACCCTTAAAGTGCAGTTTTAGTATACTTTTGTGTAAGAGTTGGGAAAAATTACAAAAATGCCCCTTAAAATAACCCTCTTACGTTAATAAATTCTATGAAAAGAATCGCCATACGATTCTTCTGAAGGCATCTGGAATTATTATTTTGCTCAGAAGTACATTTAGTATATTTTTTTTTGACTTATACCAAGCGCCTTTTCCAAAAAATTCAACAATTTTAGGGGTCCATATTTTGGGAGCCCGAGCTAACTTTTCAAACCCCTTTGGCAGATTTTTTCTACTAGTAGTCTACTTTCATTTCACGTTGAACGTGTGAGGCTGGTGATTTTTGTTGCACAGTGTAATTTAAGTAGTGTTCGATATGTTTAGCAACTGACTTTACTCTGCATCATTTGTATGCTTGTAAATTTTTGCTAACTTAGTAATTCACTTTTATATTTAAATGCATAAATGAGCAGCAAATAATTACCCAATTAAATAAACAACTATAAAGATATTGACTACATATTCAGGTTTATGAATAAAAGCACTTATGTAAAAGAGCAGTTACTTAGCGAGGAATAGCGGGAGTACGGACGCCTTTGAGAAGGCCTCTGTACACCTTCTTTTGGATGCACAAGAACTTCTTGCTCCATTCCATACGCATATCTTCTTTACACATGTTGTCATTGTAAGTCTTCCGCTCCCGCTTCTTACGCAGTCACAAAAGAATGCTAACTGGATTAAAAAATTCTTTTGGTTTGGCAAAAAAACAAAACAAAAAATGTCACTCCTTCTCTTCTCCCTTCTCATTGAAGGGAATGTGGAATGTCTATCTTATCTTTTATGCGAAAGAGCCGAGGCCTTCTATGAGGCATTCATTAGCAGTTAGATAAAAATGATAATTGAATAAAAAAATTTTTTAGGGTGACCTTCAAAAAGGCCTGAAGTAAGAAGGTCATCTGAGTATTCCCGCTGGGTATTTGTTAAAATACACACAAACATACATACACATGTTAATACAACACTAAATATGATTATTTATAAAAACTTCTGATTAACATTTACAATCATTTATTTGCTCATGCATGTATGTAAAAATATTTCACATGTCAACGTTGGAAATTGTAATTTTTGTTTTATTTATTGGCATTGGTAAATAAACATGGCTAAAAGTAAATGCAAAATATTCTAGTCTATAGCAAACAAAATGTTATGTAACCAACTGACGTTTTCCTTTTGTACTACTTCTTGTTTTTTTATTTATTCGAAAATGCTCACAAACATACAGGCCTGGGACTAAGATACTTCCAAATACATATTTGTGGCATTTTGACAAAACATCTTAAGTCAAATTTAAAAAGTTGGAAAATATTTTGTTAATCATACGTTTTTACACTCAAAAAACATTTTTTTACGTGTTAAAAAATTTTGCATTTTTAACGAAATTTTTCTTTAATTTTGGTTTATTTTATTATTAAATAAATATGACTTTTTCACCGAGTTTTTTTTAAAACTTTTTACCACAGATATATTTTTTCGTGTAATTTTAGTTAGCGCAATTATGCTACAAATATTTTAAGGGCCAAATTAACTATAAATGCGGCTGAGCAAATAAGTCAAAATTTTAAGTTTGTACAATCCTTAAGCGTTGTTAATTTGGATGTGGCTTCTTTGCACATAAAGTTTGAAACATGTTTGCACGACTATCAAACATTTTTACTTTTCGTACAATTATATCAAATATCAAAGTAATTTTCGGGAATACAAAATTTTCAATTAACAAGATTTTGTTTGTCTTGCTTAATCTCATTTTTATTCTTGATAAAAAACACTGAAATTTATTGCTAATGACTCATCCAAAGATTTTTAAAGATGTTAAACAAACAAAACTGTTAAGCGAATAAGAATTATAAGCAACAGTTTTACTTGTAACAATATCAAAGATTAAACAATAGCAACAACAATAAACAGTGAGTTT
Source organism: Pollenia labialis (assembly GCA_949318255.1). Taxonomy (NCBI): domain Eukaryota; kingdom Metazoa; phylum Arthropoda; class Insecta; order Diptera; family Polleniidae; genus Pollenia; species Pollenia labialis. Next base: position 31,739,441 of record OX439143.1, on the reverse strand, counting down.
ATTTTTTCTTACATTCCCCACTACAGTTGGTTGGAATTCTCCCAAGATTAAGAATACAAATTGGGAATTAAGCAATCTTGTGAATTATAAATATTTCTTTAAAGTCTTTACTTAAATCAATCTCATTTTCGGATAATTTAAGTATGAAATCGGGATTAAATATGGATAATTTAAATATTTTGCAATTGAATATCCGTACTTGAATCAATCTTTCTGTACTTGATTCAAGAAAATCTGTACTCACCGTACTATTATCCCATTAGCGCCCTGTTTTAATTTTATAGATTGTTTACTATTTTCGAACAATAAAATGTATTTTATTCCATTTTTTTCAAGTATTATTTATTTAATTATTTGTGTTTGTTTCCAAATGGGATCATTGGGCGCTAATGAGTTAATACCGCTTCGGATTGATTTAAGTACGGATGGATTGATTTTTATTTTGAGAATATACATTAAAGTGATTTGTTAATCACATAGAATCCTCTTGAACCATACCAATATTATCATAATAAAAAGAAATGACAATAATTTCCTAAATTATTTTTTCAAATCAACATCGGCCCTTACAATTTAACCACCCTTTACTTTAATGAAATATAAATTTGTTTGTTGCTTCTTTTTTCTTAATCAGCTATCATCTTAATAATCTCAAATGTAATGTGAACGGCTTTGAATAGCTAAATCAATATTTTGTTTAAAAATCCAAGTGTAACATGGTATAAGTTAAGAAAAGTTTGGGAAAAATCGGTGCATAAAGTATGTATATTAGGGCGGGTCGATTTGTATGGATGAAAAAAATTAAAAATCGTATAGCAAAAACGTAATCTACATAAAATTCTACGAAAATTCTCCGAAGAAACCATGGGTCTAAAACAAAATCCTAGTCCGCGCCTCTCGAATTTAAAATTTTTTTACTTGGGTGAAAATTTTTTCAATGTAAAAAAAATTTTGATTGTAAAAAAATATAAAGTGCAAAAGAATAATCTTACTAAACCATTTTATTAAAAAAATTCGATTTCTTTTTAGAAAAAGCTATTTTTCAAAAAAAAATTTTTTTCCAAGGCGGGCAGCCAAATTTTCAAGTCGAGAGGCGCGGATTATGATTTTGCTTTAGTCCCATGGTTTCTTCGGAGAATTTTCTTAGAATTTTATGTAGACTACGTTTTTGCTATACGATTTTTAAAAAAAAATCGACCCGTCCTAATGTATATAAATGGGGAATATTTTTAGTTTAGTTATAAAAAATAATAATTTCATTTCATTTCATTTTCATTTTCTGCTTCGTAAATTCGTGCTCTTTCACACATTTTCCATAACGTTTCGCAAAACTTCAGGTGTTATGTTGTTTATTTCGTCGCGTATATTGCTTTTTAGTTGCAGGATGGTTCTAGGCTTATTAATGTAGACTTTTCCTTTCAAATAACCCCAAAGAAAACAGTCTGGGGCGGTTAAATCCGGTGAACGCGGAGGTCAATTAAAATTACTTGTACGCGAAATAATTCGTCAAAACAATGGATCGTTGATTTGAAAAATAAAGTTCAACGACGTTCGATTCGCCAAGTCTTCTTTACAAAATACTGAAAAGAAAAGAAAAGAAAAGAAAAAAAAATTATAATAAAAAAGTTATAAGCAATTCAAACCCCTTCGGTAATTTTGGGCCACCCTGTATACGATGATATTTATGTCAAAAATAAAAAGGATTAAATAAGGTGTCTTCGGGAGCCCTTAAAAGTTATGAAAAAGATGGAGTGCCCAAGATTACGGACTAAGAATTATCTTCATTTATCACATATCACATTTAGCGCAACGACATTGTTTAAGATTAATTTCCGTTTAATAATTACAAAAAATACCATTCCCTGATATTTTTAGCAATTGGCTTTAACAGTCCGTTGCATACCCTAATGACATAATGCAATTATGTGTTGCAAAATAAAAATTGTTCAGCCGAACATTAAACACAAACGGAAATGATTCTAAAATAATAATTTATTCTGCTAAGAGTAATAACAGAAGCTAAATTTTAATAATAATTTATTCTGCTAAGAGTAATAACAGAAGCTAAATTTAAACAACTGTTCTAGCAAAAAGAAATAGTGTTAGAAAAAAGTCAAACAAATCCTTAAACTCTTTTTAAAACACTTTAAAACTTATCACAACTTATTTTCTTCTACAATTTCCCAATTGGATTTTTGTTTGAAACTGTGACCCAGAGCTAAAACTTTTAAGTAAAACAATCTCAGTGTCAATTCGTGGTCTTGTAGGGTACACACACAATTTTCTTGACATCAAACCGACTTCACAACTCTTTCCATTCGCCTCAACTTAAGCAGTGATTAAGAAAATATTGTGAAATAGAGATTGGTACGCATTTGTTCCAGTAAAATGCACGTGTGTTATGACAACTACGGATGTTACGAGCATAAATATTTGTACGTACACACACGTTCTGGTTACTCGTTGACAAACCCACACTTTGTGTATACATACTTTTTTTAAGTCTACAGTAGATGACATAATAAGGCGATATGAATATAAGTTTCTTAATTTTTTTTTTTTTTTTTTTTTGTAAAATTACAGAAAAGGAAATAAATGTGTTAACAAACATTTTCTCTCTTTACTTGAAAAGATTTGAACAGTAATATTCTCTTGATATATGAGCAAAAAATTAGATAGACATCCAAATGGAAAACTACACCTTTTCCAGTCGTAATTCAGAAAGCGTCAATTGTAATTCAGATTAGTCAATTGTTATTCAGAATACAATAAATGTTAAAAAGAAAAATCACTAAAAAAATAAACCCCCGTATTCATAAACGATTATTAAATTTAACAAACGTTTATAAGGGATAAATTTTTTCTTAAAATCATTATTAAATTTTAAAAGTTTTTGTGCATACAGGCAAAAGTAAAATAGAAAAATCACTAAAAATTTTATTTGCTTTCTGAATTACAATTGACACTTTCTGATTTACAATTGTCGCTTTCTTAATTATAATTGACTAATCTGAATTAAAATTTACGCTTCCTGAATTACAACTGGAAAAGGCTAGATTATCGACAATATTACCTCCCGTTTCCACATGGAAGTGCAAGTTCGAAAACCTCAATACACTCACACTTTTTCACTAACATTCACACAATTTTAGTACTTTCAGCCAATTGACTGTTTCCTTGATTTTTCGTTGGTAATACGTATACACTACTTGCATGTGAAAACGCAGGGTTGCTAAGCTTTAGATTATACTTAATATTATAACGGATAAAGATAGTTCAACAATCGTAGTACACGTAAAAATAGTTAAAAATTAGTGCAAGAGTGGTGGTTCAAACGTGGCCACATTACGAGCATTACAGGGTTGTCATTATGGTCGTCAAAATCGACCTACAGCGCAAGGAATTGGCAAAATTATAATGAAATTTTTAGAGGCTGAAATCATTAAAGATGAGGTAGGTAAGGCCTGTGCACCATACATTGCGCACTGCTAAAAATATTGCTTATTTTAGTGAGAGAATTCAGAATCATATGAATTTGTCGATTCTTCGGAGTTCTCAGCAATAACGCTATATGGTCGTAAAATATCCGCCATTTTTTTTTTTGGTCTGCAATTGAAGACTATGAGCCGGACGATTTGTGGTTTCAACAAGACGGTGTCACGAGCCACACCAAGCATTATAATGAAATTAAAGTTTCATCAAAATCATGTGTGCTTTAGTTTACATTTTGAAACCGAAAAATGCATTACCCTGTACTCTAGGCAGGAGATAAGACTGTATGCCTATAGTCAACTCTTGAGTCGAGGCTGTAATGCCGCATGTAGTCAAGATTATAGACTGGACAAGAGTCTAGACTATATGTGCATCCTTGGCACTGCAGCTAATGTTCAGCCTTGGCCTTCCAAACTATTCTTCTCCATTTATTTCTATCTCTTGCAACATTTTTCCAGTCTTGTACATTTAGTGACACCATCTATCCATCGAGCTTTTGGTCGTCCAACTGCTCTCCTGTCTTCTGCTTTGCCAAAAACAGATTCTCTTGATGGTCGAGTTTGCATCTATACGTGCTACATGACCATCTAATTCTTTGTTATCTTATTCGTGCTGAGAGGGATGACTCATTAAGTGCTGCCTTAAGTTCATTATTCGTTCTTATCCTGTTGCTATTTTTACTGGTCCCAAGATCCTTCTAAGAAATTTTCTCCTAGTGATATTCATTGAGGCCGCGTCTGCTTGTCTCAGTGTCCACGTTTTTCCGTTTTGTTGAAATTGATCTTACTCTGATTTGAAATGGTACTAGATTTAAAATATATAACCAATCTTGCAATCAGGTGCTTATTATCCGCAAACGCTTAAAGCTAAGTGTTCGAACTCCGTAGAGTTTCTACCGATACCAGTGATGCGTTCCTCACAATTTGCTCCACGACTATTATAAATAATTATTTTAATAATCTATCGTCCTGCCTTATTCCGGTGTTATTTTGAAATTTCTCGGAAAGTTCATTTTGCACTCTTACTACACTCACAATATTATTACAGTAACGGACTGTATTTTATTTAAGAAATATTCCGTTCAGTCATTTTTAAATAAATAAACATTTAAAATTCCAAGCAAATTTATTTTTAGCTGATTCTAACAGTTATTCAAAAAACCAAGTGCATATTAATGCGGATTTTTAGTTGCAGTTAATATTGTCCGTTGATTGAGTTAAATTCTTCTTTATGTTAAAGTAAATAAAAATGTAATTTAAAGCAACGAAAAGTTCATTTAATTTTTGCTGTCAAAAATTCAACACCATATTCAGTAAAAACGATTAAATATTCAGTTATTTATTAAAATTTTACTTTCAATTTTTTACTGTCAAATTGACCCCTATGCTCCAGTAGGAGTTAAAGGAAATCATATATATATATATATATATAAATTGACCCCATATTCAGTAAAAACAATTAAATATTAAGTTATTTTATATAATTTCAAGTGTTTTTATCAATAATAAAAACTGGGAATTAAGCACGAATAACAAAATCTTTTGAATATTTTATATAATTTTACTACCAAAAATTAATTTTTACTTATCTTTAAAAAATGAATTGCTTGTTTTGTGTAAGCAATACCCATTTTCTATTTATTATAATAATTTAGTTAAATACATCAAATTTTAAAAGTAAAATAATTGCGAAGCCATATCGGTCATGCTGCTGGTGTCTTATAATTGAGGATTCTTCTGTAAACAACGTGGTCAGTACAACAAAAGTAAAACAAACGTCTGTAACTGGGTAAGTAAATAAAAATATTCCCCCTCTCTCGCTTATAAGAAAAAGAAGCGGCAGGTGTCTGTCTGGTATTTTTTAGAAATTCGGCTCTTTTGGGGAGTAAACGAAAATTTAATAAAATAACTGAATATTTAATTGTTTTAACGGAATATGGGGTCAATTTGACAGTAAAAAATTGACAGTAAAATTTTAATAAATAAATGAATATTTAATCGTTTTTACTGAATATGGTGTTGAATTTTTGACAATAAAATTTTACAAAATAACTGAATATTTATTTGATTTTACGGAATATGGTGTTGAATTTTTGACAGTAAAAATTAAATGAACTTTTTGTTAAAAATAAATGAAAAATAGGTAGACCGGTTTTTAATTGAACTTTCATTTATTTTATATTACAATTTCAGTTAATTTTACGTACAGAATATTGTGAGTGTACATTTATGCTGTTACTTGTTGCCATTCCAGCCAACCTTATTATCTTTGCTGGGACTCCGAATTGTTTAACGCTATTCCATATTTGTATAAACAGAAAAAAATAAATTTCATTTTTGAATAATATAATTTTTAAATTTTCTGCGATACCGATTTTTGCGGTATTGATAAAATGTTAGTAGGTATAGTTATTGAATTTTTTGTCAACAACCAAGTTAATTGAGGCAATAAAAAAAGTTGTTGACCAAACAAATTTTTTTCAATAACATGTTTACATGATTTGTTTAAATAAATTGTTGGAAATGTTGAACATATCAAACAAAATTTTTATCGAATCTAATGATGATGTGCTAAATTCCCAATTTTTATTTATACACCAAAAATAATTATGAGGGGATAAGCTAGTTGCTATGCGCATTTCACTGGTTGATTATCAGGAAACCTTTTTCCAAAGACTTTGGCAAAACTAAATATATTGTACAAATAAACTGTATAGCGAATGAGAATTGCAAATGGAAAAGAGTTGTAAAAATGCTGTATTTACTTTTATTCAAATATTTTTGATCGAATATGAAGAAATATTTAATTATTTCATTATTAAATATGTTTTATTGAGTGCTATTTTGCAAATTGTAATTTTTTTTTTGATTGAATCAAATAAAAAGTTTATATTTTTGTTTTTTGATCAATGTTTATTTCATATTATTATTATTGATTAATAATGATCAATAGTTGTTTACCAAATGTAAATAAAAAACATTTATGGTTGTTTTTATTTGTTTTTTTCCAAAGTTTGTTAACCCTAAATATTTCATTACAAAAATGTTTGAATTTTCTGCTTGAATCAAGTAAATAATTTGTTGACGTTATTTTAACAAGCTTTTTTGTTAAAAATTTTCTTGAGCTATTTTTTTCTATATACTTTACTCTAAACAGGAATTTAAACTGGTTTTTTTAACTGGACTATTAACAAGGCTCCACTATTAAATAGACTAAAGAATAAACTAAAAACTGGAATGGGCTATAACATGAATACATTCATAGCCTAGGTGAATGATTAATGTTATGGACAAGACTAAACTGAAGACTTGATCTAATGTGTAGTAATATAACAAAATATGAGTAAGTAAGGTCTTAAAGTAATTTATTCTTCCTGCGGAAGGTCACAAACGGAACGATTTCATAACCAGTAGATAAACATAACTGGTTTAAAGGAATTTTCAAAGGAAGGCTTTTGCTGTTATCTATAGCAAATATTTTTCTACGATCTCGGGTGTAAACCTCGCATTCATGAGTTGGGTAAAAATCATTTCATTTAAATTATTATAATCGTAATTGCGATTAATCGCATCGTTTAATTATAATCGCAAAAACATCATGCGATTATAAAATGTATACAAAATAAGTACAAATTGTAGTTTGACATTTTAACTTTACATACCGCTTAATATGTATAGAGACGATACATTCAAAATTATTAGTTGTATCGAGCCCTTTCCGAATAAAAAGCCTAAGCGACAAAAATACAATTTTGCAGGAGAAGGTTTATTATAACATTTCATAGATGTGACCATGACATTTAAGAAAATGATGCAAGTGTTGCCAATAAATTTATTTAAAAAAAAAAATCGAAAATTATGTCGTTTAAACTATTTTTGTTTTTCCCAATTTGTATCGTAATAACGATTATAAAAATTTTATTTGAAAAACTAATCGTTTTTAAGAACTTGTAAAACTTTATTTCTTCTACACTTTAAAACACGAGTTCATATTTCTATATCGAGATTTGCTGTATATAAGATTTTTGTATTAATAAATCTATTTTAATGTTATTTATTTTTTTAAAAGTAAATATAAACAACTGTTTTGTTAAGTATTTATTTTCGTATTGTTTATGAATATTAATGTTTAATTTCCGTTTGTCACAATCGCATAAAGCAAAAAAAAAAATAAAAAAAATGACGCACAAATAAAATTGTTTTTTTAATATTGCCATTGTATATTTAAGTGTACAACGAACTGTAGAGTCAGACTATTTAATTTTTTCTTCTCCACTATCGCATTTTTGAACTTCCCAAAGTTGTTGTAGTTGCGGTAGGAAGTAAGAAAAAATATTCAAAAACAAAGAAAATATTTTAACTAGAAAACTTGTTAGATGTGCATTTTGATATGTTGTTTGTTAAGATTTATGTTTGTATATTATTTTTATGTATGTACTACAGTACACTGAGAAAAATGTAACAAGTTCTTTAGAAAGTTGGCAACCAAAACGTATTTCGGTATTGGAAAAAGGTAGAAATCCAAGACTTGCAAGGTTTCTCACCACTACACCAGAAAAAAATCAAGTTAAAAACGTCGAAAACAAGGTTGATTTAAAATTTTTCGGTGGTGATTTTGCTTCATACGTTTTTCATGTTAATTCAACCTGATTTTATAATTACTTGCGAACAACATTTTTTCTTTTAAAATAACTATAATTCATGTTAAATTAACATTGCAGTAAAGTTAGAGCAAAATGTCATTTATATTGATATAACAATCCGAATCACGTTGAATGAAAGTTATTTCATGTTAAAACAACGTGAATTTCATGTAGAAGCTAATTGATGTGAGTGTGTTACAACAGTGTGAAGAAGCTTCAGATACAACATATGCATTTATTTAAGAATAATTCAAAACACTTACCCCTGTAACACATGTTTCACTTATTTTGTAGTCTCGTTTGTTAACAGATCAATCAGCAGAATGGCCCGATATGGTTTTAGTCATCATTCTACTTTGAAAACTTGATGTACTATTTAACTTAATAATTTTAATTAAAAGAATACGGGAATTGTCTTCTTTTTATAACATATTTAAAGAATGAAAATAAAAAAATTAACATGCTTAACTTTGTATGCATGTTAATTTAACAAGATACACTTTTGATTTTAATATAAAACAGGTTTTTATGGATTCAATATTGAATCCATATTTATTTATATTTTAAATTTTTTTTTTTTATTTTTTTAACAGTGAATAATATTAAATAAACGTGATTAAAGATTATTTAAATATTTTTCATTTAAAATTAATATGAAATAATGATACATTTAAATAAATGGCATACTTTTGCAGAAATTTACCATGATTCTCAATCAACATTTTTCCATGTTGATTTTACATTGGTATTTTTTTCTGTGTGTGGAAAGCGTTGTTTATAGGCAACGACAGCTGGCCGCCCCATTATTCTAGAACCTTGCTACAGCAGACCAATTATCTACTTAGATGGAACAACAATTGACAATACTGAATTAATCGAGGACAGTAAAATCTTACATGCGAATACGCGAAAACAACTGCAACAAATCGTGTAAGATGGATATGCTTTGCGAAATGAGGGGAGCATAGACTAAACTATTAAAGATAGTTCTAAACCATAGTTTTCTTTCGGTGTATATCTATCTGCACACAAATAAAAATATAAATCACAAACAAAAGCCAAATAAATGTAATAAATATGCTTGTTATGAAGCCTATAAACAACTGACAGCTGTATTAATTGATGATCGTTACTCAAATTTATTATTTCAGCAGTTGTTTATAAGATTAATAAATAACGTAAAAAATTCGACACAGTAGCGAATAATAGGGAAAACATTAAAAAAAATATAAAAGGTATTCACGTTAAAAATTGAACTCTTGCGAAAAAGCAAAAGAGCGAAAACATAACAACAACCACATAGACAGTTACTTCGCACAATCGATGAAAAATTTTCAGGGTCTTAGTAAGTGCAAGATTTTCGGAGTAAAAGCATGAAAATGTTGCATCTTTCTATGGTATTGCCAAATCGAAAAAAATGCTTAAAAAGTACTCATCAAATCAACTCCTCACTAAACAACAAAGCAGAAATACCATACTAACATAAATTTTATTTCTTTGAATTAAAAAACATTATAAATTGTACAGCCTAATAATGAATAAACATTCCCCTGGAGTTTTCTCCCTCCTCCCATTTTTTCTATGTAAATCCAATGGTAAAAATGAAAATTTTAGGTGCAAACAAATTTGTTGCTTACGTCAAGTAAGTGCAACTTTGCTATTTTGCACAGTTGCAAGGGCAAAAAAAATGACGCGATTACCTTAATAAAGTAGATTTGTTTGCAAATATATTTATTGAATCTTTATTTATTAAAATATTAATTTCCAATAATAAATCAAATATTATTCTAATTTATTATAATTTTATGTCCTGTCAATGCCGGAAAAAAATTCCCCTAATCATGGTTTCCCTTTACATATGTAGTTGTTTAATGCTCTTCTAATCTAATAAGTTCTGCGGTATATTGCCTTCCTTTTCACCGCCATCGTTTAAAATATTTCCATCTAGAAGATTTGGATGTAATTAAAAGGCCTTATTGTGTAAAACGCAACGTAACGCCAACGATTTCATTAAAAGCAAAAACAAAATTAAAAATATTTTTCTAAGGACATCTCGCGAACTCAAAATATTCCAGAATAGACTGCAATCCGAGATGTTATTCTAAGATATACAGTGAAACCACCCATAACGTACATACCTGTATTTACCGTTTTTCTATACATAAATATGCATATACAAGAAAAAATAAAAATTAATTTAAATTAAAAAACTTGTGATGTTAATAACAAAATTAATAAAATTTACTCCAATAAACAAATTAATAGTAGCAATTAAATATTTTTTGATTCTAACATTTTTTTGCAGTTTTGTTGATAGTATAAGTAAAAGTTTAATTGACTTGATACAATTTTTAATTTAAACTGATTTAATTTTTGATTAATGGCTTAATTGAAAACAGATTGGCGTTGAAATACACCAACGATACAATTTTATTAGTTGATCTTCTGTGTGCAACTCTGATTTATATTTGGATAAGTTGTTTGTTAAGCTCGTGTTGTCTGCTTTAGAACAACAAAATTGCTTTAGGAGAACTGGATTCCCATCATTTAGTTATAATCTTTCGGATTTTATCCCACTTGCAACATTTTCAAATTTTAAAGACCTGTGCGGGTCAAATGGCTTCAAAGAACATTTAAAAGTAGATAAAAGCGCACACACTAAATGATGACTACACTGAATGACGAATTCGTTGAATGATGACTGTATTGTTATTTTAAATTCAAGCACAGTGGTGAAGATAATTCAGTCGGAAGACTCTAAAGACGATTTAAATGTAGAAGTATCTAATTGCAGAAATTCCTAAGATGAATTAAAGTATAAAAACAAACGCTCGATTGAAGAATTTTTCCAGAGAAGACTTTGTCGCATTTCAACACATCAAAAATGAGGCAGGATCCATAACACCTTGGCCTAAACCAGAATGTAAATAATAAATTTTTTTTTTGTCTAGTCTATAAACAAGACTAGAGTTGTGCAGGTTTAAATCACTTAAATCACTTGCGAATATTATTTATTTAAATATTAATTACGCGTTTAAAATTCGCATTCACGAAGAGTTCCTCAAGAAACTATTGAATACATAAAAATTTAAAAATATATTAACATAATTGTCTACATTAAAAGAACTTTTGTTTAAAGTAGACTCGTCCGAATTCATTCTGAAAAATATCTAGAATTTTTTCTAAAATCAGTTGTCAAGATCAATGTAAAAAAAATGTTACGACAAACTGACAAGACAAATTAAATTAAAATGCACGGACCAAAAAATAGTCAGCTTATCTCTCGAGTTATCCTGCTATGAATTCATCTTGGCTTTGAGGTTTGTTATGTATGAATACGTGTTTAAATGATATATTTTGTGGGTGTGCGTGACTGAAAGACATTGAATGCAAATGATTTGTGACCTCTCACGGGCACAGCCCTCTACTTGGACTTATGATTGGTATATAGACTTCAACTATATCTTAGATTATTTTAACATAAATTATGGAAAATGTTTCCGTAAATCTCTTTAAAAGTGGCAAATATTTTAGGTAAATATTTTGTGCACATTTTTTTTATTTTCCCTGTTCAAAATTAAGCAAATGTCCAATTAATTACTTGTGACGTAAAATCTTATAAAAGGATTTAACAACACGTGATTGCGCTCAGATTCAAATCAGTAACAATTTAAGAATTGTGTGTTGCTCTTAATTTTAACTCTTACAAATTAAATGACAACACAATAGAATCGTTAAGGCTGGGGATTTGTATCTCTTAATTACGGTTTCATTTGAATTTTATGGCAAAGTTTTTTTTTAACGTTTGTGTGTAAATCTTTGTTATTTGAAATTTAAAAAGGAACTTTAACCTGTAAGCCAAGCATTTTTGCCAGAAATGTATCTGATTACCAGGGCAAGTTTTTTAAGCTCATTGCTTCAAAATTAAAATAATGTTTGCTTTGTTGCAAGATTTTTAGAAAAAATAATTTTATTTGCATATAATGACAAATTTTGAAATTCAGCAATCTTTTTTTTTTTTTGCTGTTAATATATTGACTGGGATCTTGGAAGGAATCTTTGATGACCATGATAAAAGAGTGTTACACAAAACCCTTTCTATTTATTAATCTTTTAATTTTCTTGTCGTAGGATTTTAAACATATAAGCTTTTAAAGCTATTTTTGTGTATGAAAGCACTTTATAAGTATAAAAGTGGTAAACTATGTTTTGAATTTGCTTCACAAGCAAAACAAAATATTGTTGTTCTCTTATCAAATGCCTAATTAGCATGTCTATAGTATTAATAAGTACGTTTAGATATAAGCACACATACACGAGCTTGACAGCAAGCATCTCCCATATAGCATATATGGGCAGGGGCTTCAAAGTCTATTTTAAACCTTCTGGACCGTGTACAAAGGAGGGCGGTGAAGCTCATCAATGACAGTAGGGTATCCAACTCTATTGACTCATTGGAGCATCGTCGGAATGTGGGTTGTGTGGCACTTTTCTATCGATATTACCATGGGAGGTGTTCCACTGAGATAAGTGAACTTATTCCACCCGCCCGAGTATTTCTTCGTAGTACTCGATCATCCAGTGGATCACATCCGTTTGTAGTCGATTGTCCTGTGTTTCGCACAACGCATTATAGAGAAAATTCGTTTTTCAGTCGAACTATCCGTATGTGGAATAAACTTCCCGCAGAGGTCTTCCCCGGTACATATAATTTATTAAGATTCAAGTTAAATGTCCACAAACACTATTCCCTCTTTCCTCCTTCCCAAACCTTATTTTCCTGCACTGCATATATAGGGGGCATCCCCTGAGTGTTGGTTTATCGCTAAAAAAAAAAAAAAAAATTTTTTTGGCTTAAGCGCCTTCGCTTGGTGTCGTGCATTTGTATTTTCAACTTTTTATAAATCTGGCTGAATAATTGTGTAATGTCGGCTGTAATTTTTGGCTTATTCGCAAAGACCTTCGAATAAGCAAGAAAAATCTGTCGAGGTCAAATCGCACGACCACGGTGGGTAGTTCCCATCACCTCCACCTGAGATGTATATGCACTTAAATCGTGCAAAATGTCCAATGTGGCACAAAGAGCCCTCCTGTTGAAACCATATCCTCCAATTCAGACCAAAAGAAGTTGAAGTCGTCGACTTTTTGCGCTCACCATTGACAGTGATGGTCTGACCAACGTCGTTTAAAAAAAAAAAAAAAAAAAAAAAAAATATGGACCAATGACGATGTCAGCATAAAATTTGCACCAAACACTGAATTCTTCGGTATGTGTTCGATCTTTAATCTCGTTTTTACTTTGATCATAAAATTTTGAGAATTTTGCTTGCCATCCAGAAAGGGCCTCATCGCTAATAGAGATTTTTTCGATGAAAATTAGTGTCAGTTAAAAATTGTATGGTTCGCGCGTGTTATTGAACGCTATATTCGATCACGGGGTTTGACATAACAGTCGGCATAAAGGGCAGCCCATTTGACAGATGTAGTGTAAACAATATGCGCTCATCTACTGTCAAAGCTTGGAAGTCCCTATTAGAGGACACATTACTAAAATTAAATTTAATTGTTAATTTATCGATTTGTGCAATAATTAATAATATTGATTTTAAACTTTAAGGCCCGTTTTTACATGTACCATTATTACAACTTTACTTTAACCTACCAGGTAAGATGAACATTAATTTACTTTATCGCTCACTTTAGGTTAAAGTAAAGTTTTAATAATGGAACACTTTTTATAAGGCCGGTTAAAGTCTACTTTAAGCTATCAGTAAGTTGTGAAAACGGGCCTTAAAAATATTATAATTTTTTTTAAATAAAATTATTTGCTACAGTTTTTGGTATGCATAATTATGCTTTTTTGCATATTTCTTTGCTTGCATATTAAAAAAAATTGTTTGTTCATATAAAAACTTGCCCTGTTGATTACAATAAATTATTTTGTCATTAACTAATTATACAAAAAATATTCTATAGACATTAAAATCCAGCAAGAGCAACCGTAGAGAATATAGTAAAGAAGTTGAGGGGAGTTGGAGGCAGTAGCAATATTATTATTGGCAAGAGCTTTAGCAAAATACAAATATTTAATATTGTGATGTAATTGGAAAACCTTTTTTATTAAACCTTGTAACAGTTTAAGCAGAGATTCATTGTTTTGGTTGGATGGTCGGTTGGTTGGTTGGTTGATTGGTTGGTTAAATATCTATAGTCAACAAATATTTCATGACCAGTTTCTTTAAACACCCACTAATTTGAATATTATTACAAACTTTACCCCCTTTGAGATTTTTTTTTAATAAAATTTCTAATACGAGTTTCTGTATAGATTTTTTTCAAACAACTTTGTATGCAAAAATGTGAACAAACATTTTTATAAGTTACATATTAAAGTCTTTTTTTCATCAAAAACAAAACTTGATTTTTTATATAAAACCAAATTTAAACATAAAATGTTAAATTCGGTAGTTCAAGTTTAATGACCCATAAAGCATTCTTCTAACATGTTTTAAATAATCCATAAATAAAAATTAAAATATTAATATCATATAAATACCATAAAACACTTAATAACAATTAAGAGCTTGGCCAAATCTTTGATTCCCTCCACCGAGGGTTAGAATTTTTATGGGGCCTATGCTCAATTGAGTGCCCCGTTAGGCTAGCTGGTAGCGAGCTAGTCTATCAGCGCCGGGGTTGCGGGTTCGATTCCCGCCAGAGACTCTGGTTTTTTTCCTGCAGACAAGCATAAAGCTTCGCGAGATAAGCTTAGGAAAATTAAAAAAAAAAAATTCAAAAAAAAATTAGAGACCAATCTTTACAAAATTTAGTTGTTTACTTTCTAGTCTTATGAAACTATAACAGACCAAAGTTTACTTCAATAGTGTTATTCGTTACAGTTTTAGGCGGCTAAAGTGTTTTCCGATGGTGGGCTTTACTCTGAAAAGAAAAATCAATCCAACCGTACTTACAGCGGTGTCATTAGTGCGTTAAGTACGGAGTTCTTTCAATCAAAGTACAGAATGCATAATTCAAGTACGGATTCTTCAAGTACGCCGTTCTTAAAATAATCCGAAAATGGGATTGACTTAAGTAAAAGCGAAATAAAAATTAATTTCAAAATGTAATTGATTCAAAAATTTCTAAGTTGGTTTAATCCAGAATTAGTATAATTTTATATTGGTATTTTTTTCTGTGTGTATTTTTTATCAAAGTAATTTTTTTGGGAATACAAAATTTTAAATTTACAATTTTGTTTGTTGTGCTTAATTCCCAATTTTTATTTTTGATAAAAACACTGAAATTTATTGTTGAAGGTTTAAGCTATTCCTATGCGCATTTCACTGGTGGCTTAAGCCACATCGTCAGAAAACTTCATTCAAAGATTTTAGAATAACAGAAGATATTAAACAAATAAAACTATTAAGCGAATAAGTTTAATTTTACTGATTCATATAGACACTCTTAGCCACCAACAAATTAAAACTCATTTAAAATAAATTTAAAAGAATATCTAAAATAATAAATTTATTAAAATCCTATAATTTTTAAAAACTACCTATTAAATATTTGACGTCCTAGCAAAACGTTTGGCTGGAGAAACCCATATTTTACAGTTTCTAAATTGCATCATACAATTATCATCTTAGGAATATAGTTTAGTAAATAAATAGAAATTGTTAAAAATAAATGGATCGATTTTATCGTCAAATATTTGTTAGGTCTGAATAAACCTGAATATACACACGCATACGCATATTGAATACAGAGTGGCACGACCAAAGAAAATTGCAAGCTTTTGTTTACTTGATTTAAGAATATTAAATTAATTTCAAGAAATTCCGGGATTGTTTTTCGAAGGTAATTCCATTTTGGATTGTTTTAAGGACTTTTGTAATTAGATTTTTAAGTACGACTCGACCAAAAGTAAATGGCAAAAACATAACTTTAGTACTAGTTTTATCTTTCTGTAAACATCCGAAAAGCCTTCAAAAGTTTGAGAATCTAGAATTAAAGACTGACTCGATTGTGATCTATAATCATTGGAGTAACACAAACAAAAAGTTTAAAATTATTAGCATTCATTTAACTGAGAGACATCGAACACTGATTTTACACATCAGAAATCCTGTTTCATTGCCTTAAGAATAGTTAAAAAGAATCTGCGACCAGAATCCAAAGTTTAAAATAGAATACTTAAAACAGAAAAATTATCGCCTAAGATAATTAAGCGTATTTTGTTTTATGAAAAATTTACAAAATTTGTAAATGGAAAAATCTTAAATCGTTAAATCTGGGATCCAAAATATACATCGGATTAAACGAAGGTAACTGTTGGCAGACATGAATGCTGTTAAGGAAAAAGTTCATAATACGCTTTAGTGAGCGAGCGTGCTGTAGACTTCTGTCAAAAAAAGTCTTTTTACACATAAAGACATTTTGGCGCGTTTCCAGGGTATTCTTGGCACACTAATCGGTTAGGAATGTTTACTCTGTTCCGTTTACACAAAGAAACTAAATCAAACTAAAAAAAATAAAAAATATTTAACAAACGCGGGCCTTTTACAATTTTTTTTTTTTATATTCAATAAATTATTTTTTGAAATTTCTTTACAATTTAAGCATTTCCAGTTTATTTCTAAAGATTTTAGCTTCACTTATTTTTTATTTTATTTTACTGTTTTGTACTTTTTCACGGACCATTGACCGTTGAAAAAAAAAATTGAAAATAAAAACTTCAAAAATCGTAATCGAAGCGGAAGGTCGGTGTTACGTTTTAAGAATGATTCACCACCTTATTTTCTCTTCTATTTTTGAAGTTGATTTCATAAATAGATTTCCAGTGGAAAAAAATAAATCGTTAATCAAATAAAAACTATAAATAAAAATAATTGTGGTCTTAACAAAAAAAAAAAAAAAACACAAGAAATTTTATATTTCTTTTAAAAAAAAAATAACTTAGAAATGTTAAAGGTTACAGTTTGGTATTCAATTGAATTCAAAATGTTATTCAAACAAAATAATAAAAAAAGTTCTTAATAATTTTTACACTTTTCCGCCTTTAAATTTTTTTTCAAGTAATATATTCTTTTATTATATAAACTACGATTTTATGATTTGTAATTTGTTTTAAATTTAAGTTGTTTGAAACTTATTGCCGATTGTTTAAAAAATTTTAAAATTGTTGATGCATTTTGCCGGGAATTCAATTAAATATTAATTGTAAACTAATTAAAAATTCTAAAACAATTAACCTAACAACTATGTATGTAACACAATTTCCACAATAATTGTAGATAAGATTTGAAATAATTGGCATTTAAAATATTATTGGAATTTATTCAATAAACATTTATATGGAAATTCCCAAGACGGTGGGGGATTTTTGCAGTCTGTCTCTTAATTGTTTGAGAAAAAACAATGAGGTTTTCAATTTCCAGATGGTATTAAAATTATTAATTGGCTGACATGAAACAAGTAAGAATGCTGTATTCGGCAGTGTCGAATCTTTTGTATCCTTCAACAAGAATCATATTGATTAAAAATATATTTTGTATACCTTCACCACAAACGTGAATTTGTGCTGATGCTTGTAACACCCTAAAATATTAGTCCCTAACCCACCTTTAAGTATACCGATCGACTCAGAATCACTTTCTGAGTTGATGAAACAATGTAAATCGGCCCATACTTGGCCACAGCTGCCATACAAAAACTACTCCCGAAAAACGCTTTTAATGCCATAACTTTAGCTAAATCGACTTTTTCAATACCAAGATGAATGTTTCTTGATGTAATACATGGAATGGCAAACTTAGTTATACTGTCTGCCATTAACTACTTTTAGAAGTGTAGGGTGTACAAATAATGGAAAATAGTTTTCCAGAATAAGTTTTTAATTAATAACAAAATAATTAACAAACTAAACAGTGTTTTTTTTGTTGTATCCCAATAAACCAAGCGATACTATAACGATATCGAAATGAAATCATGTACATACGTGATAGAAAATAGTGATAATAATTTTCGTTTACGGATTAATGGCCTATTTCACCAATTTTATTTTAAAATCATTTCATATTTAAATATAGTTTTTCATATAATTTTATTTTTATTTTATAAAACAAAACGAATTTTTAAAATATATTGGTGAAATTGGCCTTTAATTGGCAATATTTCCTTATAATATCGTTTTGTCATTAAATATCGTATCGTTGTCGATTGTTAAAAGTATTTTCAATGTTTAAAAATTGTTGGTGTTATTTTCAAATATTTAGCTTCTTCATTGAAAAGAAAATATTTGGAAATAAATGGAAAATAAATGTCCTAACGAAATTAAATAATAGTATATAACATTACCATCACCGCAAAATTAATTATCGGTTTTACTATCAAATCTTTACATACATATATAAAGAAAAAATTCACCAAAATGTTTCACCAACCAAATCATTAATCAACAAGTAAGAAAGAATAGTCGGTCAAGCCCGACCACAGTATTTAAAAACAAACTTTCGAGAGGGATCCATCTATGTTTTAAATTTCATCAAAATTGGTTTGATAGTAGACACTAATACCCTATTCCGGAAAGCAGTTTGTATGGCGGCGTTACGAAGTTATAGACCGATTCGCCCCATAGGCTTGGTCCTTGCGGCAATTCGAACCTAAATACCAAATTTCATCAAATTATCTTCCAAATCACGACCTGTACTTTGCGCACAATGTTACATGGACAGTCAGCCAGCTGGACGGACATCGTTAGATCGACTCAGAAACTGATTCAGAGTCGATCGGTATACTTCAAGGTAGGTCTATGACCAATATCACTCTTTGCAACAAAAAAAAAAAACAGCCTCAACACTTGCAACTCAAAATGAAAGTAGACTACTAGTGGAGCAAATCTGCCAAAGGGTTTTGAAAAGTAAGCTCGGGCTTTGGAAATATGGGCCCCTAAAGTTTTTAAATATTTTGAAAAGGCGTTTGGTATAAGTCAAAAAATATACTAAATGTACCTCTGAGCTGAAAAATAATTTCATATGACTGCAGGAGAATCGTATGGCGATTCTTTTCTTTGAATATATTAACCCTCTAACACCCATTTTAAGGGTTCTACATTTAGTATATTTTTTTGACTTGTACCTTTTCAAGAAATTCAAAAATTTCAATGCCCGCAATTTCGAAAATCCGTTTTGCATACATTGCACGAACTTTTGGTCTTAGAAGACCACTTGTGGTCTACTTTCATTTCGCATTGCAAGTGCTGAGGCAGGCGGCGATGACCCGAATTTTGTTGCACTGTGTATTTTAAGGTGTTACACACATAAGCACAAATGCTTAATATCCTCTCCACTATTAACTAAAAATTTAAAATTGCAAATTTAATTAATTTTTTTAATTAAAATCACAAATTTTTTAATTGAAAACAATTTTTATTTCATTCTTTATATGGTTTATTGGGATAAGAAAATAGTTTGATTCTAGATAATAACTGTTATTTAGTTAGGTTTTAATTGAACTAATTAGAATACAAATTTGTATGTATTAACTATAACTAAATGGATTCAATTATGCAAAACGGAATTAATTACATATTTTGAAAAAATTGTCAATGATAGACTTGAGAATATTTGTTCGACTTAAATAATGAGTTTTTTACACACACCAACATAGGTAAATAGAGCATTATGTGTGTGACCCACGCACATTTTGGTACACCAATCGACTTTAAATCCCTTTCTGAATTGATATAACGATGGCCGTCCATCCGGCTGCCTGGTTTTCTTTCCACGTTAACACTTTAAAGTTCGCAATTTTGGAGATAATTTGATAAAATTCATGTAAACACCACCAAACAGTGATTTTTTTGGTATGTAATGGAGTCTCTTGAGGATTGTGCTCTCTCAAAAACGACAATTCTGCTTTTATACATAGCCGTTAAGTCAGAAATAAGAGTATGTTCGTAAATGCATCACTGCGCGGCATCAGAAAAGCAAACATTTTTTTATGCCAATATAAAATAATTTTTTTTTATTTGACAATTTTATGGTCCACATCTACATCACTGATATACTTATATATAAACATTTTAAATCGCTGATGCAGCGCAGTGATGCATTTACGAACATGCCCTTAGCTTCATCGCTGAAGATGATTTGACGATAAACATCTAGTTAAACATTCAGTTGATGCTCAGCCCATTCACGGAACACACGACGTAATTGATGGTCTCCTGGCTTTAATTATTGCAGCAGTTGGATCTAATATGGATGTAGGCTAAGATCTTTTCTCAAAATTGTCCATCTAGTAGACGTGTAGAGACCGAGTTGCTGAGTGAACGAGTCCACTATTATGCTCACGTCTACAGCGCCAATGACTTCTTCGGTACGCACGGTACAGGCTAGATTTGGATAAATATTATCCAAAAGAGTAAAGACGATAATAAATCGATCCATAGTATTGCGTTTTAGCTACTCAGATGGACGATTAGGTGCACAGTTAACACAAAGAAGTGCTCTATAAGTTTGGCAAATGGAGCGCAAATTTGTAAGCGTTATTTTGGGGTTAGTCTTTGCATGGTGATTCGCCAAAGCACTTCTAACCTCATTGTATAATTTAATTTAAGTGGTTTCATGACTGCCAATGGGTCCCAAATCTCAAAAAATTTTCAGTAAATACCGTGGTATACGGTATCTTACGGCCGGGCTTGAACGACCAGACATTTTCGCTTGTTTAGAATATAAGTTTACACCGTAGTAAAAGAAATATACAAAGACATTTAATAAAATTGATTTTTGAGCTGGTAGTTTGGTAAAATCGAATTTAACAAGATGATACAATTCACAACTTATAAGTTTTTATTTCCTTTAACGAAATCGTTTCACAGAAAAAATAGAAAATTGACTTTAATTAAACAATTCGTTCAGACAATTAAAAATTTTACTAATTTTGCCCCTGCAAAAGAATTGATCATATCAATTAACGGATTTGTATTTTCGAGTCATGCCACTCAAATTTAGTCAATTAAAAAATTAATTGCAAAAATTAAAAAAACACAACATACGCACAAACATTTGAATTTATGTGTTTTTGTTAAAAAAATTAATTGCAGCAAACAATAAATTAATTGAAAAAATTAAAGTACATCAATTAATTTTTTAATTGAACAAATTTTGGCAAACATTTTTTCTGTATTACGCTTAACTATTTTAACGAGTTTTTTCCAATAATATTATGTTTTAAAATAATCAGAATATAAAAAATTCTAACTAAAATTAAACATTTTTTTTAAGTAATTATTAAATTAAGAAAAAAATAATAATAAAATTATTCACCTTTCGACTTCATTAATTTTACTGCAACTTTATTTTTTATTGCTTTTTTATTTTTTTATGATCCACGTTTTTGTTTATTGATTATTTTAGACGTTATTTTTCAAGAGAATTTTAAAACTTGTTTTGTTTTGTATCAATGGCGTTAAGTTTAAAACGAAATAGCTCCAATCAATCTATTGTGAGTTGTGATCTACGTTCGGTCACGTCATCGTTTTAAAATATCTTAAGTATCATTAAAGTCTCACTTCTGTTAAAGTAGAATTTTCAGAGTCAAATTAAAGGGAAATTTAGGAAACTCAGCTTAAAGAAGAGTTTTCTTAAAAGGATTTAACGATTTAAATCGAATTCCCGAATGGTTTTTACATTAGCGGATAATTTAATATAGTTAGTTTCAAAATTAAGACCAATATTAAACAGTATTTGTGTGATCAAGAAAGAGGATAAAATTTCAAAAATAGATTAACAAAAATTTCTCAAAGAACATGATCAATTGAGATTGAATTATATTTCGAAATATCTAAGTCTAACCCTCTAAAAATCTATATAAAAAAAATGTTGTGACTATAATCACGGCAGTTTACAACTAATTATTCTACATAAAAACTTAGATAAACAATTTTCCTTCAACAGCTCAAAATTAACACAAACGTTTAAATTACACAAAAACGTACACTCCCCAACGTAAGTTCAATTAAAATGTTTAAAAAACAAATTAAAAAGTCATTTAAGCCATTATTTATTTTGTTTTCAAAATAAAACGTAAAATACTGAAAACAATAGAGACGAAATCTTTAGACAAGTTTAAAATTGAATTCTAACTAATAAATAAACAAAAACATTAAAGTATTTACAATAGATAAAAATTTAACAATAATTTGAAATAACCGGTTGACATTTGTAGTTACCTAATTCACTAGTTTCGAAATTGCAATTCTCTTCGCACAGTGGGAATAAAAGAAAAAAAATAAAACAAAGTTTTTTAACGATTGAAACTATTTTGTTATTTAAATCATATCCATTTGATAATGTTAATGAAAGTAGGTGTAAAAAATCAGTCTAACTTAAGTAAAGGGCAGACAGCTAAGGCAGTACATACAACAAACCTCCTAATGATATTTCCAGATCATTAGTTTTTGCAACTTCCAGTAACTATCACAGATATGGTCGGTGAAACAGTTGGGGAGAAATGCAGATTTTGCTGCTGGATATAAGTTGGACGTAGGCAAAAGGTATATAGACTTTCGCATTTGTAGCCAGAAATTCTAGTTCTGGCTTTAAAGCTGATAGAATTGGTAGCTTAAAACTTTAAGAAGGCTAGTGTAGTAACAATAGATAGTCAGACAGCACTCATAGCTTGGAAGGTGCAAATTGTTAAATACAGGCTAGTTCAAAAATGCAAAGAAGCTCTTAGCGAGCTTCTAGCGCAATACATACTTGGTCAGATTCAGTTCGGTTCCATTCTTTGTAATTTTGGAGATTATGAAATTTCTTCCAAACTTCTACGAAAAGGTTTTGCTTGCATTGTAGGTAAGGGATATCTTAATTGCACTGTGCTTGAATTTGACTTTTTTTTGTGACAAGCGGGCACCTGGCATTGGAAAATGCTTTTAATGGTGATAAGGAACAATTATGTTGGAATAAAACTTGTGGGCGGCCTCCATATGTCTTTCATCCTAAACATTTTCTCAAACATACGTAGCCTTTATCTACACCCCTTAGGCGAGTGAATAAAATCAAAAGTTGTAGACACACGCAGAGAAAAAACATGATTAAATATGGTCACCTCCAACAAAACTATTTTAAATGAAAATGTTTACCATATTATGGTTTATTTAACCAAATTATTGTCACTGCCAACCATATTATGTTTAAAATAGTCCTCCATCAAGAAGCCACAACCACATTATGATTGCCTCTAATCATGTTATGGTTATAAATGGCAATAATTTTTATTCAAAATTAACAATAGTATTTATTTGGGCGTGAGTTGGTGTAGCCTTCAAATCACATCCATCGATTTTCCAATCGGAATTTTACGTCATCTTTATATGCGCTAGGGAATGTTTAAGGAGTAACTTGAGTGGTTTGAGCCCATTTTCGGTATCGCGGCAAAATTATGGCTCTCACGTGCATTTATTCACCTATTGATAAATAGTTCTATGCTTCGGCAAACTTTAAGAGTTTTTTTTTCTCTCTTCCATGGTTAATTACTTAAGTTAGTTTTACTTGAAAAAAGTAAACTAAGGGTACTTACCGACCTTATCACTGGGCACTTAAACATTTTTAATATTCATACAAACGTGCTCCGTACATTTTTTATTTGTTTGCGTAACCGTTTGTGTAGTTTATTTGCCCCTTTAGGTTGGATTAATTGGACTTGTACATTAAATCCTAAACCTGGACATTTTTTATTAACAAAACTTCCCACTGTGCAACTAAATTTAAAGTGCACGAAAAATTTAAAAATTGCTGCAAACATGAAGCATGACAACATTTACTTGTTTGTTTTTGTTGTTGTGGGGTCTTGGACATGTTGTTAAATTGACTGTACAACAACAATAGAAATAAAATGGATGGGTTTGGTTTTAAACTGACATTAAATCAATATTATTTGTTAGACTGTCTATCGAAGATAATACGAGTATTTGTTGCATTTTACTTGACATACATACATACATACATACATTCTTATCTATTGCGTGTATGTTATTTTTAAAGGTGCCCTTCTATACAGATCGGTATACTGAAGCCTGTAAACTTTTTGAAAGTTAATCAAATACCAACTATTGAAAAAAATTTATTGATTAGATAGAATAATCTTAAATACGACTATATACTTTTCTTAAAATGTGAATTTTTGGTTTTATTGCGTTAGAGAATACATTTACATTTGACTTATTTGGAAAATTTTTTTGTATTTAAGTGTTTTTTTCTAATTCCCTAAACTAATCCCCGCAAAGCTTTACGCTTGTCTGCAGAGTCTATGGCGGGAATCGAACCCGCAACCCCGGCTCTAATAGAATTGCTTGCTACCAGGTAGCCTACCGGGGCACCCGATCTACGTACACATTTAAACTTTATCTTTTCTCTGAGTTTGTCTTGAAATTTAGGGAAACAATATGACAATGTAAATTGTTTGCTTCTTTTGCAATACACAAAATGAACTATGTTGCCCACCACTGATTCGGAATCCAAATTTAGAATAATAGTTCTTTCGCTAAGTTTTTAAAGCTCACTTAAAATTCTACTTGACTCTGCTCTATTATTACAGTCTAATGTCTATTTTTTCTAGTCACTTGTGACTTAAAATCACAAAATCTATCAAATTAATTGTTTATTTTTTTTATTCAAACATACTGCAATCATTATTGGCAATTTGTAAAAATATAATTAATTTTTTCAGGAAAAAATAGTTTTAAATTTAAAATTTTTTACTTGGATAAAAAGTACTATGGGGAAGTGGGTAATTTAATAACAATAATGAACAGACGTCATTTGGACAAGCATGAAATTCTGTTAGTTTGCAAAAAAAAAGTGTAATAACACAGAAAAAAATAAAAATCGATTTTAATTAAAATTTTGTGATATTAAATAAAAAATTAATTGCTCCAGTTAACAAATTAATATTATCATTTACACATTTAATTCACTTGATTAAACGTTAAATGCACTTGAATAAATTTTTAATTTAAAATTATTTTAGTTTTGATTAATTCTTTAATTGGTGAGCAATTTAGGAGAATTTTTTCTGTGAATACTTATGAAGATACACAGAAAAAATGCTCGCCAATTTTCTTATCAATTAAACACTTTATCGAAAATAAATTCCGTTTTAATTAAAAATTTAATCAAGTGAATTAAACGTTACTTATATTAACAACATTACTGCAGAAAATATAATATCAAAAATGTTTAATAGATACTACTAATTTGTAATTTGTTTACTGGTGCAAATTTAATTAATTTAAGAATTAATATCACGAATTTTTTTTTATCGAACTAAATTTTTATTTTTTTCTGTGCAGAAGAGAATACGAATTTTGTTGAATAATTTATTAATTAGCTTTTTATTATGAGCGTTACTTAAGATTCAGACTCTTCGGTTTATTTAAAAGTGCGTTCAATTTGTTCAATTGCTTGAATATATTTTTAAATTCAAAGTCAAAATGACGCAATGCACAGCCATAAAGTATATGAATCCAGGAAAGTTTTAATGCGGAACTTTGATATTAAGAATTACATACTCAGTTTTCAAAAAAGGGTCCTTCATTAAGCAATTCCTATCTTAAAATAATAATAAAACAAATGAACCCCCTTTCGAAGCCACGAGATCATGCAAACTTTTGCCACGGCTTTGCTGGGTGGATCGCATCCGAAATTTGCAATTTTCCATGATTCTGACGCATCAGTCAGGCTGAATTTGGTTGGCGGTGTGGGTAAAGTTTTCTTTTTAATTTTTTATTCGCATAGACTTGCGATTAAAGAATCCCCTACAAGAAATCGCACGATTGCAGGATAACATAACCTCCATTTGAGATGACCATGCCCTTAAATCATTCGTGCAGAATGTCTAATGTGGCATGTGCTGCGTATAAATGTTAAGTGTGCCCTGAAATTACGTTAAAAAATACAAGATGAAAAAGAATTAAGACATGTTTACTAAAATAATGGAAAAAACATTTTTTTCATTTTCAAAACTTTTTACAGTGTTAATGTTTTCAAGTTTTCTCTATAAATAACGTTTTCAAAAGAAGGTACTAACTACATCCGGTGTGAAATTTACTTTTTTACAATTATAAACGTCATTAAAAAATTGTTATTTTTTAAGTTTTTCAACGGAAATGTGTAAAACATGATAACATTTTTGTCTATTGTTCTAGAAAATAAATCATGTGCGGCATTTTATTTGAATTTATTGCTATTTATTACAAAAATTTGATATCTCTATCGAATGATCTGCTGCTGTTAATTCATATAGAAAACAAATTTTTATTATTAATTTCCTAGATACAATTTTCACAGTTTTTTTTTTTTATTTAAAACAAACAAGACCGACAAAAGGAAAAAAAATAAAAGAACTGCCAGTTCTTGTCGACATCGTGGGCCTGGGCCAAAAACTTATTTATTTTTTATATAGAAATAAGTTTGAATTTAAAATTAAATGTGCATTGATACTGTTGTACATACTACAATTTTGTTATTTGTTATTTATTCAACTAATTAATATTTTATTAATTAAAAAAACAACTTTGTTTACTTTGGTAGCAAAAAATGTTGTCACTTTAAGAGGGAAGAAAAAAACAAGGAAGAAAAAGGTTGTTTAAACAGAAAACTTCACCTGAAAAAAGAATATTATGAAAATTTCAGCATTGAAAAAATTAAAAAAAAAATTCAACTGCCTAAAAACCCACTTGACGTCAGTAGAACTTTATTGCATTTAAATAATCGTAAAATTTTGAGGAGAACAAAAAAGCAATAACATTTTGTTTTTAAATTATATTTGCTTTTAGTTAAATTAGAAAAAGAAAACACATCATCATCACAATAATAATAAGCCAATTGAGAATTATAGTGGGCAACACTGCAACCAAGGGTCTAAAAAACATTACGTAATTTTAATTAAAAATTCGGACTAAAATTGCAAAAATTTTTAAACAGAAATCTTTTAGAAATTGTAAAGTAAACCAGAATCCGGCGTGGAAAATGCAGTACTTAGTCGCTTAGTACTTTTTTTAAAGGCAGAAAATCTAAAAGTACAAAAATTAATACATAAAATGTGCCACTTTATCTCCACGCACGCATTGGAAAAAGGAAGTGTTAAAATTAAAGAAAAATTTTTAAATTTTCTCTTGTGAATCAAGTACTTTTTAAAAAAAATTACTTCGTTATCTGTCATATAATAAAAGGTACGAAAATATGGCCAAGTATAACAAAATTATAGATGTTACGTGAGCCTTCAAAAGTTTCAAAAAATTTAACCACACAGAATCACTGGTCACAACTGAAAATAGCACTCTTTAGCTGATCAAGTACAAAAAACACAAGTTAAAAAAGAGGAGGGTATTTGTATACCCTCCACCAATACAGGTAGTGTATAATACCAATTGGGTATAAAAAGTTTGTCATTCCATGTGCATACTCATCTATGAACGCACAAAGTATATATATATTAGGGTGGGGCGATTTGAACCTCTTAATGAGCGCTTCGCGTTTCTGATTCTTGGGATTGTACTGAGCAAAAAAGTCCACTAGACCATACATCTACGGTGAAAGTCGAGCTTCCCGATTTTGACTAGTAGTTTTTCCCATTTCTCGCGCAAAAGAGTTATTGTTTCGTTGGCTGTGTGGTAAGTGGCAAATCCTATTGAAACCACACATCGTCCAGGTCATATCTTTAATTTCTCGCCACAAGAAGTCCGTTATCGTTTCGCGATAGCGAACACCAGTCACTGTTACTGATTGGCCGGCCTTATTTTCGAGGAAGTGACGTGGAACGAACTGAGCGAGCATGCACAGGTGTTTTCAGATTTCCTACAGACCCGGTTTGCTGAAATTTGCGGACAATTTTCCCGATTGTAGACACATTTGGTCGATTATGCTGACCAAAAAAGTCACGATATGCACGAAATGCATTTTGACTTGAACTCCCATTTTCGTAAAAGGCTTCAACAATCTTAATGCGCTGCTCAATTGTGTATCTCTCCATGGTGGAACGTGTCAATCACAAAGAAATGTTAAATTAAGTCGGGCAAAAAACCTGACGTTAAGGTGTGACTCACAATTAACATCGTGCATTATGGTTTGACCAGCCCTTAGTATTGATATTGCTTTGTTGTGGAGCTTTGTTTTTGCGTACTTTTTTTAAGCTGCCATCTACACACGAGTAGTGTTGAATTATGCGGGCTGCTGGTTGGTTTGCACCATTTGTTGATAAGAATTTTTCAATATTGTATATGTATGGCCACTTAAAAATTTACAAATATAATCAAGAATCAAGAAATTACTGTGAGCATTTCAAGAAAATCGCTTTACTAGTTCCTCCTTTATATGGGGGATTTCATGTCAAGTGACCCAATTTGAAGATTGATGTCTTCCGATTTGAATGAAATTTGCACCATGCTTAGTCCTATTGGATAGTAGTTTAGACACACATGAACATGAAATCCGCCATATATAAATATAATTTTTTTTGTTCGTAGCTTTTCTATGGCTTTTTCTAGCCAAAATATTCGTAATTGAATTTTTAGTTTGTACACATTTTCTTACTTGTACCAAAACTATCGGAGAAATACCTGCTAGTGACTATTTAATGACATACAATTTTATTTAAAAGTTTTACATTATTTAAATATTTTGTATTTTATTTTTCTAAAGTAAATTTGTGCAATTTTCCACTCAATTTTTTATTTGTTTTCAACTCAAACATTCTAGACCAGACATCGGCCAACTTAAACAGACAATTGCATTAATAGACGTAACTACAACCTCTCAACCCGACGATACCAGTATTGAATAATAATGACATTTATATGGTGGCTTAAAAAGAGCTCTACGAGCATGGAAGTGGTAACAGATGTAACGCAAAATAGAAAAAAAGCGTTAAAAAATTGATAAAAAGTCACACAATTTGGAATTTGAATAGTAATGACCTCAAACAACACACTTTTAATATCATAAATTATTTATGTGACCTGGAAAATGTTGATCAAATATAAATGAATTCGTTGATAGAGTAGTTGACAAATGGCTTTTAATATTTTGCTTTTTGTTTTTTTGGGAAAAACAAACGACACTGGGGAAAAATTAAAAAATGGCAAACAAAATAAGAATTAACATGCAAAGTTATAGTAATTAATAGTAATTCTAATGAAAAGTTGAATTTATTTTTTTGGATAACTCATACCGGAAGATCATAACGATTTACTTAATGTTTAAATAACGAAGACATTTTGTATTAGTGGTACATAAAAAAAAATGGTGACGACAAATTTATTTAACAAACAAAATAAATAAAAACATGAATTATGTAATTTACTTTTTAATTGAAGAAAATTAAAAGAAAATATGGATTTTCCAAAGGTAGATAAAAATTATTTTTAAAGAACTCGTAAAGCTGCGGGATAATGCACTTTCCAAGTACGTCCAAGTCGGCCGCATGTGCTCATTTAGTATGATAGTCTGGCCTTAAAATGAAAATGAGTGCGAGATTTTAATCAAGTCCATCCGGCTTGGAAATGATTATGAAAATTTTTATTAAACGATAGATTCTATGCGGTTAGAGTTGCATTATCTCATAAACAACCTGAGTCATATGACTTTGCATCTATTTTGTGTGATAGTGTGGCATTGGCAACAGATTTTGCGGAATTTTTTTAGTCGGATAAAATTATGCCAGCATTTCATGTGAAGGAATCTTAAGATTGTGTAGGATAGTGAATCCTGGGGCCGAATTACGGCAATCAATATCGATCGAAATTCCCATTTAAGTTGTAGAGTAATTTCGAGCGATATCTGTTGGAAAAAGACAATGAACTTTAATTATATAACTTGGTTTAGTATAATATAAATGATATCAATAATGTTTGTTTTGAATTGTAATCAGTGTTCGAAAATAAACATTATTTTTTATTTAGCAGGAACGATATCTGTTTCTTTAGAGTTTTTACAAATTAATAAACAAAAAATCTTAGCAACAACCGCAGCACAAACAGCTTGTGTTTGTATTGTGTATATGTTTTGTTTGTGTAAAATTATTTTGCTGGCTCTTTGTTTTTTTCGTATGTGTATTCTGTTTTTGTAAAACATTTTTGGTTTTTTTAACCAGCCAAACGGGCGCTAGAACAACAGAAACGAACGAACGCTAATAAGCTGAACCGAACATAATGAAGTTTGTGGTACTAAAATAAAAACCGAACGGAATTAAATGTTCTCATCTTTTGGCTGAGTTGGATATGAACAGTATTATTTCTTTGTTCGAAAGATGACAAACAGGGAAACGTTCTTTTGTTAATTATTTGCTTCACAAACACTATTAACGATTGTGTTTTCCTCAAATGTACCGAACCGAAAACTAAGGAGCGATACTTAGTGTTTATTGTCCAACACTGATTGTTATATTATTTTAGAAAAAGAAAATAAATTTTGCAGTCGTTAACAGTTTTTAGAATAAAACACATCAATTACTAAGAATTACCGCATTTGAGGTAATTTGGCCCCTGAGTTTAAATAAAAACAATTAAAATTGCTACATTCAATCTGCTGAGCACAATCTTTGATAGCTTTTTTTTCCTAAAAAGATATTTATTTTTTCTTAAAAATCCATTTTCGAAAAAGTTTCATAAAATATATAATAAAATGGTATTATTAAGATATACAATAAATATGCTAAAAGAATTTTTTGGAGATAAAGTTATTTTTAGAGAAAGATTTTTTTTTTTTTTTTTGAAAAACTCCTCTTAGAAAATAACTTTTAATAAAGAACGTTAAGAAAACTACATTTTGAAAAATTGCGTTTAGAAAAGTACTTTTTGAAAAAGAGTAATTGTAAAAGTATGTTATAAGAAATAATCTTTGAGGAAAGTACCTGTTGAGACGGTCGTTACGGCAAAATTAATTTTAGAGATTACAGTTATATCTTTAGGTATCTTTAAAAAAAAAGCTTTTTTTATAAAAGTATATTTTTAAATGTGCCTTTTAAGAAAGTAATATTCGTAAAAACCCCGCTAACGATAATTTTTAAAAAAAAGTAATTTTAAAGAAAGTATCTACTAAAAATGACAGATTGTACAAGAAAAATAAACCCTTTTAAAAAATCTTATTTTAGGAAATAAATAAGTTTTTAAGAAAAAATGTACTTTTTAGGAAAAAATAATCACTTATTAGAAAAAAGTGACTTTTTAAGAAAAAAAGTAACTTGTTTAAAAATATGTTTTAAGAAAACAGTTAATTTTGAAGAAAAATATACTTTTGAAGAAGTTATTTTTAAAACGAAGGTACATCAAATAAAAATTGCATTATTAGAATGTTGGCAAGATATTTTATACATGCACCTTTTAACAACCCAATAAAAAATTTTATCATTTTGCGAAGCACTTATGGTACATTTAAAAAAATAAGCGCACAATTATGCGCTACGCAATAAGACATACAGAAATGCAGTAAAGTAAGTGAAAGAACTCTCAAAAACTTTTATAAAAAAAAAACATAACATTTCAAGTGCTACGGCAATCCCTTGCTGCGAAGCAGGTTTGTAAGGGCGAGTACTAAAAAACCCGTTTTCAAAACATTCACTGCCGTATTCATAAAAAATAAAATAAGTTTGAAATGTGTTTTAAGACAAAATTTGCATACAAATTTTTCTTAAAATGCATTTCAAATCCATTTTAATTTTTTATGAATACGGCAGTCAGTGTCTAAGGCCGATCGTTACATACAACAATTTTTATATGCGCTGAATAATGCGCTTTATGTGTCAAAAATGTATTGCTTCAAAGAGGGAACTCGCCATATAAAATTCATGTCTTCCGTAAGCGCAACTCTTGCATTTCTCCCTTACAAACCTGCTTCGCTCGAAGCACAATTTTTTATTGGGAAGGTGGTATTTTTTTGTAGCAAAGAAAACACCATAACATAAATTGGTGGCAGAATGCGCTGATTAGCATAAAATTTCGACAATTTCGATTTATGTGTCACCAAATTTCGTGAAGGTCGGTCTATAATTTCCCTTAGTTCTCATATTAAGACCATTCTCGTTAATTACGTCAGTATGACAAAAACCGTAACGAAAAATGCTTTTGTAAAGAAATTTAGCATAATCTACTCGAAATCGCACACCTAGATTTTGTGAAATCGAATGTTAATTTATAAAATACTCTCAAAACACTTTTCTGCGCCTTATAGCCTTTTCACACTTGTCAACATTTAACATTAATTTGCGAGGATGTTGAAATGTCAATCAAAATTTTTTAACATCTTTACAAAATGTTTCTATCTCATTGTATTTCATTCTACATGGTCCGATTATTTTAGTGTAATCACTAGAAAAGTGGCAATAAATTCTATTATTATTGTGGCATCACTGACAGAATGGCATTTGGTTTGAAAACAGTGTTACCATTTCTCAAGTTTTTTCTTTTTTGCAATCCTTATGTTACTTGATTTTTTTATATTATTAAACAAAATGAGTTCTAAATACATTTTGGGGTTATCTTTTAAAATTTTGGCTTTTTTGTAGAAAAAAAGTATTTAAAAAAAATAAAAGTTTTTTTTCAGAAATGGTGATATTTTTGTATTGATATTTAAGAAGTTTCAAGTGTGAACGCGTATTTCACAACTTCAACGTGTTCCATGCGTTTCTCCGAAATGTATGCAAGTGTACAAATGGTATTAAACCGCAAATCTTTATAATATTGTTGTACAATTTAGGCAGTTTGCTCAGACAAGAAATTAAATTTCGTGAAGATAGGTCTATAATTTGCCGTTGGCTCAGCTTAAACTGCAACAAGTTTGAATATTGTGGTGAAATTTAATTGAATAAAACAACTAAAGACACGAGTTCCACAGAGATTCCGCAGTTAATTCCCGGGTAAGTGGGAATTGAAAATCCCGGGACGGAACAAATTTCACTACTAAATAAAAAAGTACCTTTTTAGTAAAAACAAAAAAGTGCCATTTTAGATTAAAATTTCATTTAAGTTCAGATTTCGGTATCATGTTTACACGATGAAATCATTTCAATTAAAAAATTACTCACAACAAGTTTTGCTTTATCGAGTAAACTATTTAACTTTTAGTCTCAATAACAGTTTATTACTCCGATGCCGAAGTGTTAATGTCTTTTATGTAGGTTAAATGCTTTTGTTTCTTTTTAAGTTTCAGTTAAGCTTTATTTGTTTTTTTTTTTTTGCTATAATAAAGTAAAATCTAAATGAAGTTCATAAAATAATCACCTTAAAAATAAATTAAAAATAATACAGAAAAAAATAAAACAGAAACGTAAAAATAAAATTTAACAACAATTTCTTTGTTTAATCACGTCTTTTTTCATTAAGTTTGTGTGACTGTGTTTTAAGTTGATTTGGTATAATTTTTTAATTATAACAAAAATTTCCTCCACAAACGACACATGTGATTCACATTTTTTGCATTCAAATTACTCATTTATTTTACAACTTTAATTAAAAATGGTAAACAGAAAAAAAAATCGAATTACAAGCGAAAATGAAAAAAATATAATGGTTTTATCCTATAGATTTCATTTGTGTAGATTTTATTTTTGTAAAAATTTATGGAAAAAATCATCCAACTATCAACCAACCGAACCAGGAGGAACTCAACGAACCATCCAACCATATGAAACTATTTAACCGGTCATACCTGCATGAACTCATCTGTATGAATGGCTGAGTAACTAAATGACAGAATGGAAGAAGACTGTGTGTGAATATAAAGTTCTAATAATTATGTTTAATTTGTTGGTGAAGGTGCTAATAATTCTCTGTATGCACCCAGAGAAAAAACATGTTCAAATACGGTCATCTCCAACAAAACTATTTTTAAAGAAAATTGTAAACATGTGCAGGGGTGTGCTGGAAATGGGAAACGTAAAACGCAAGAATTTTAAAAGTCGTTTTTTTATAAGATTTCTGTATTAAATGAATTTTATGACATAATTTATACAAATATTTATCTATTATACAAAAATTATAAAAAATAGAAACTGGGAATTTTTTCCTTTTATAGGTTACTTTTTTATATTCAAAATTTTTTTATTTTTCGAATTTATTCTATGAGCTAAATTTCATTTATGTATTTTATAAAGTTTTTTTTTTAAAGTTCTATTCCTTTAATTTTTAGGAATGACTTTATACACTACCAGACTATTTTATTGTATCTTCTTCTTACATTTTACCTTAGCTATCCTTTGGA
Organism: Pollenia labialis; assembly: GCA_949318255.1. Lineage (NCBI taxonomy): Eukaryota > Metazoa > Arthropoda > Insecta > Diptera > Polleniidae > Pollenia > Pollenia labialis. The sequence continues at coordinate 31,705,049 of OX439143.1, read as the reverse complement.
TAGCAATGAAGTATATTGTATGTATGTACAGAAAAATTTACAATTATTAGACACCAGCAGAATGTAATGCATTTTCTGGCCAGCTACAGCCTACGTCAGCATTATATGCGTCACACTGGATAGTTATACTTTATAAATTAAATTTATTTAACTCAACTATTTTAACAAATAGAAACTGGGAATTATTTCCTAGGTTACTCTATTATATTCAACATTTTTTTTATTTTTTCGAATTTATTCTATGAGCTAAATTTCAGTTATGTATTTTATAAAGGACTATTAATATAAAGCTTTATTAAGTACATAACTGAAATTTAGCTCATATTTAACCATAACATGTTTATAGGCAACCATAATATAGTTGTGGCCTCTTGATGCAGGACTAATTTAACTATAACATAGTTGTCGGTGACAATAATATGGTTAAATTAAACATAATATGTTTACACTTTTTTTTTTAAAAAAAGTTTTGTTGGAGGTGACCATATTTAAACATATTTTTCTCCGTGTGTGGACGAGATTAAAGTGCCGGTTTAAATTTATGGTTTCTAATGCAATTGTAATACGAAATATTTTAGCAGATATGTTAGAGAATTAATTCTACAAAGCTTAAACTCAGTTTTTTATATCTTATACAAATTTTTTATTTATAAATTGTAAAAATATACTACATTCTGTAATGAATTTCCTAAGATTTTAGAATTTACGACTTTTAATTTTAAAATAATATGTTCCTTTCTCTTTCTCTTGGTGTTTTTTGTTAATTTAATTTTTAATAATTTCAATAAAATTTGTCATCAATAAAATTATAAAAATTGTTTCTTCTTTTTTCAGATCAACTTCCATTTTTTTTTGTAAGTATTTACAATGTATCACAAAACTTAACATGCAACGTTATCAACATACCGGGGCGATCTAAATAAGTATATTTTTTAAAATTAAATGCTAAATTATTGCATTACCACTATCTTTAACACTGTTTAATCACTACCACTAAAGCTTACAACAATTAATGATCTACTATTGCATTATTATTAAAACACATCATTAATATTGAATTATTATTGCATTATCATTAGAGTTAGTGAACTTGAATAATGCAGTATTATTGCATTATCACTATACACATATATATTTACAAAATATTTATGACTTTGTTTTTGCTTTCAATGGAATTCTTGGGCGTTGCGTTTTACACGATTAGGGCCTAAGAGTATAGTCTAATGGCATAGATACCTTTTAAAAAATCGTACAAAATGATAAAAAAAAATCGTCCATGGGTTCTTTTAAGAACAGTGATTACAACTTTATGCAACCTTAGCCCTTTTTTATTTTGCGAAAGTTTCACTTAAAGTGTCTTTTTATTATCTCTCTTAAGGTGTCCAAGTGCGGATAAAACCAGATTAAGACCCGTTAGACTTTAAACGGCCTTACAAAACGTGCTCCATTATTAAACCTAAAGTGAGAGATAAAGTAAATTCAGGTTCATCCTATCTGGAAGGTTAAAGTAAAGTTGTAATAATGGAACACTTTTTATACGGCCGATTAAACCCTACCTTTAGCTATCGGTAAGTTGTAAAAACGGGCCTTAAGGTGTTATGATACTTGCTATTTTTATATTGGATTTTTTTAGGATTGACTGAATGAAACAACAAATGCGAGAAAGAACAAGAAATACAATTTGATAAAATGTAAACAAAACAAACAATACTGCCCACGTTTTTTCCCCACAAAAAACCGTCATTAAAGTTAAAAATCGCAAAAAAAAAGTTAAAAACCGTTTCTTTCGATCAAAAACTTAAAAATTGGCAACAGTGCTAACAATTAATCTGGAAATGTCAATTTTAAGTTAAAAAATTTTATATTTTTTTTGACAGTCTTAGATTATTTATCGATAACACATGTATATTTGTTTGACATTTCAAGATTTTTTATAATATAATCATACTCTTTCCAAAAAGGCAATAGATTTAAGGGGTTGCCCAAATATTTATAATTTATCAATTACGATTACCCAAAAATTCCCGAAATTTATCGTCAGAATTAATTTTTGTAATTTAAGCAAGCACTAAATGCCATTTTAAAATGTTATTCCGTTATTAAGAAGGCGAATATATAGAAGTGACCGCATCGTGAGAGAGATTTGTGCTAGCTGGGACTGGTATGTAGGGGAGAAAAAAAAGGTATTCTTTATGTCAAACTCAATACAAAAATTTTAAATTAAATAAAATTAAAAAGTTCTACGTACATGCATATACATATATTGCGATTTATTTTTTCTTTAACCCAAGAAATTTAATTTGTTTGTATTTCATTTCATAAACCCAAGACAAGTTTATTCCAAATAGAATCTACTCTTTTATGGCAAAAGTAATTAAAACAAATATGGCAACGATGTTAGCGTTTATTATATCGTGATGGAATTTGTTTTTTTAAGAAAAGTCGTTAAAATGTTACTTTTATGGAAAGAAATTTAAATTTTATGGAATATTAAAAATTAAATTGAAAATTTTGTATTATTTTTTTGGTTTTAAGTGATTACATAACAAAAACGCACGAAAGAAAACAAAAAGTTTTCATAGAATTGTTTTATTATTTTTTATTATGATAGAAGAATCTATCGCAATTAGTGTGTTCAGTCGATAAATTCTTGTTCGATTAATCGCACAATTTTAGACGATTAATTGTTCGAATAATTTAAAATTGCTTATTTCGATTATAGGATTAATTTATTTAGAGCATTTAAGAGCTCTTCTAGTAATCGAGAAAAACACATTTAAAGTTTTTCATATAAAAACCTCAAAAAATTAATTTTTAGTAGTGATAACCGATTTTCGTTATATTAGCTCTAGCTCGTCTAGTTATCGAGAAAAACGCATTTAGAGAAATTATAACGATAAATCGAATAATAATAATATATACGAATAAATAAACCAAATGTATGTGTCCTTTGGAATTAAAAAAGCAGTCATCTTTAGTGAGTAATATTTTCTCATATTTTTGTTACATTTTTTTAACACAATTTAATAATTCATTTTACAAGAGAAAAAACGGCAAAGGTATGTTAACTCAAAGATTTATATTAATTTATCGGGGATGTTCTAGAAATCGAAATTAGGCGAAATCCAGTTACTATTGCCAAAATGCCCGTAGTTTTTCGTAGTTTTCAGTATTGCTCTTGCAAAAATAATAGATACTTAAAAATTTAATGGAATATTTTTATGAAATTTCATAACAGGGCCATTTAAAAAATTTGCTCGATTTTAAATCCACTTCGATTTGATTTCTAGAACACGCCCGTATTTTTTTACAGAAAAATTCATGCGTTTCTCTCTTTAGAATGAGTTGGGTTTTTTAAAAATATTGTACGTAGAGTACATCTAATAATGCTAAATGTAACAGATGCCCAAAAATGTATTAACGAAAATGTTCTTCAACAACTTCACTGATTTACCACCTACACAGTGACTATAACAATGTCCAATGAATAAATATTTTAAACGAGATACTTCGATCGATTCTCTAGAGGAAATTATTTAAATTTAAAAAAATCCAAAGTTATATTGACTCTTTTAAAATTTAAGAGCCCGAAAGTGAAGCAACAATTCGGAGCAACATTGACAAGTTTTATTTAAAAAAGAATGTTCATTTTCTAAAGTACTAATTTTTTCTAAAATGATCGAAAAAAAAATATCGTAATTTATAAAATTTCTGGATTTAGAATTATTCGATTAATCGATTAATTTTAAAATTTTTTCGTTTAATCGAATAAGCTAAAATAAATGACTTACTCGAATCAAAATAAAACCCGTTTAATTGAACACCCTAATGACAATTATGTGTGAAATAAGTGGTCGCTACGGCTTGAGTGGCATTCCTCTATCCGATGGTCCATATTTTCAAAGACTCTCAGACATAAGTGAGGTTCAATGTGCCGAATAATCTCATCCTTAATCTCTTGAATTGTTCTTGGTTAAAAGACATACACTGTTTATTTTAAATATCCCAAAAGAAAGAAGTCGAATGGTATCAAATCACATGATCGTGGCGGCCAATTAACATCGCCACGATGTGCGATAATATGGCCATTGAATTTCTCGCGCGAAAGGAGCATTCACAGAAAAAATAGAAAATCGACTTTAATTAAATAATTCGTTCAGACAATTAAATATTTAACTAATTTTGCCCCTGCAAAGGAATTGATCATATCAATTAACGAATTTGTATTTTCGAGTCATGGGACATAAATTTAGTCAATTAAAAAATTAATTGCATAAACCAAAAATACACCACATATACACAAACATTTAATTTTATGGGTTTTGATTAAAAAAATTAATTGCAGCAAACAAAAAAATTAAATGAATAATTAATGTACACCAATTAATTATTTAATTGAATAATTTTTTGCAAAAATATTTTCTGTGTTGTTGGCTGTGTGGCAAGTGGCACCAGCCTGTTGGCACCACATATCGTCCTGGTCCATATCCTAAATTTCTGGCCACAAGATGTCCGTTATAATCTCACGATAGCGAACACTATTTAAGGTAACTGCTTGGCCGACCTTATTTTCGAAGAAGTACGGCGCAATGACGCCGCTAGCCCATAAACCGCACCAAACAGGTGTTTTCAGACAGACTATGTTTGCTGAAATTTCGCACAATTATCCCAATTATGCTGACCAAAAAAATTACGAAGTGCTCGAAATGCATTTAGATTTGAACGCCCATTTTCGTAAAAGGCTTCAAGAATCTTAACGCGCTGCTTAATTGTGTACCTCTCCATGGTTGAATTTGTCAAACACTGAAACTAAGAAATGTCAAATTAAGTTAGGCAAAAAACTTAAAGTTACGGTGTGACTCACAATTAATATCGTGCATTATAGTTGGACCACCCTTTACATAACTATTTTATGCAATTCTTTTAACATTTTTGGCAAATTTTTAACTTTTTGCTAAAAAAAACGTATTTAGTAAATTTAAATTTGATTTATATTAAAATTATTTAATTGAGATACAAGTACTGTAGCACTTGTAAAGAGTACTTTTTTTAAAGAAAATTCTGACTGTTGTTTGCTTTACCAGTTGTCTTTGTATTGTTGTTATATTAAGGCCACCTTGTGAAGTAAATAAACCATGAAAACTTAAAAAAGCAAGCACAAGTGGCTTATTTAACGTATCAAATAGAAAAGTTCTGGTAAACCTAATTTTATATTAAAGAATTCTATAGCTTAAAGATAAATGATATTTAAATACAAATTTTAAAATCGGCCCTAACTATCTTAACTAACAAATTTTATGTGAATTCATTACTCGAAAACTCTGCCTATGTTATGAAGATGTTAATTGCAAACATGGCTAAAACGATTTAGTTCATGGTTAGTTGAGTTATTATAAAGTGAACTTTGTAAAACAAGAACAGAGCTGGTCATCGTGCTGGAATTAAAAATGGAAAACAGGAAATGTTAAAGCTGTTATAGTTGCATTATGCACTTTAGTTCATTAAAGCATTGCATTTAAAATGTACACTTCCCATCCCTGGGTGTTAACATTATTTAAAAAACATAAAAACTATGATAATTGTAGAGCACGCGATTCTACACTAACTAGAAAGCCAAGAATATAGATAGAAACATTCAAAACAACCTAAAATGATGAAACGAACACCCATTAGTCAGAATAGATGGCAAAAAGTAAAAATTTTTTGTTTATCAATTTAACTGGAAACGATTCAATTACGAAAAAAAGGCTTAATTAAAGTTCTATAAAATTTTTAATTACATTTTGAGCAGAAAAAGCTTTTAAAATCTGTAAATAAATTTACAAAAGAGAAAAAAAAAAGAAAAAGGTTGAAAACAAACTGCACCACATGTGGTTTGCTAAAAATGAATTTTCGAAAAATTAAATAAATACTTTTGTCGTTATAATTAAAATGAACTGGATGGCCGAATTAATTGAATTTAAACCGACTTTGCGAAAATAAAAAAAAACAAATAATAAAATAACAATTTAATCCTTAACACAAAATATTTAAAATGAAAAGTGTCAAGAACAAAATGAAGATCCCATTAACGTTGTCTTATTAACGTTAATTAATCAAATAAACTCAATACGACTAACAATATTTTAGCAGGAATAAATCAACGAAATTTGAAAATGTATGTAGTTATTTTTTTTTTTTTTTGTAATAAAACACATTATAACGAAACTGGTTTACGGTTTGTGTGAAGTAGAAAAAGAACTTTTGTCTTAGACCCCTTTCACACTCGGCAAGTCACTTGCGCAACTCTTGGTTTGTTACGTCAGCGGTAAGGTCGGGGTAAGGAAACATTTTTTTTTGTACAGGCTTTGTTGTACTGGGCAAGTTACTTGCGCAACTAACTTGCCAATTCTGAAAAAATGACGTCCAAAGAGGAAATCGTGGTTGTATTGCTTCATATTAGTATTAGTGAATAGATACCCTGCAAATATTAGGACCAGTCCAAACACGCGTGTAAAGAGTAGCCCACAAGGGACTAGGACTAGTCCAAAAGTAACCCAAACGCATGGAAAAAAACATGGTCTATTTAGCTTCGGACTACAAAGGAGTAGTTTTAAAACTTCTCCATGGTATACTCCAGAGGATTAATTTTGAAGTCGTTTAAAAACGAAAGCACGTCGTTAAAAAACGAAGACATGTCGTCCTTTGTAACCCAAAGCTGGGTTATATGGTCCTGCCCTTGGACATCGTAATGTTAAATAGACCATGTTTTTCTATACGTTTGGGTTACTTTTGGGAATAGTCCTAGTCCCTTGTGAGCTACATTATACACGCGTGTTTGGACTAGTCCTATTATTTGCCGGGGAGAGTTTGCCCAGTAAACACAAATTCAAGTCAGAATAAATAAAGCAATTACTAAAATATGTAGTTTAAATCGGTACCGTAATAATAACGAGCAGTGCCATAAAAATTAAAGTTTGTTATTTTGCATTTTTTTTTTTTTTTTTTTTGATTACAGTTAATTAATTCTTATATTTATTTGTCTTTTATTTTTTAATTATCGAAAAACCTGAAGTCATTTTTAATTATTTGGCTCTTATGTTATGTTATGTTGGTATGAGTTGTAAATGAAAGACTAATAATGGGCGTTTTCTCATTACGCGATTATCTTTATTCTCAACGAAAAACTACACATTAAACAAATTTGGTTTTCTTAATGTTTCATTTGCTTCTATTTTGAAGCAAAGCTAACCAGCACTCAACTGCCAATTATTTGTTTTCCGTTTATTTGCCGAACACATAAATTCAATCAGCTGACTCCCAACTTTTAAATGCATTTTGAGAGGTGCTGCCAACTGAAAACAATGTCTATTGTCAGTATATTGCGAAAACCAAAATCGTTAACGGACAGTTGTTTGGTCCAATAAATTTATGTTGACATTAAGTAACAGACAGTTTGTCGATACATTGAGAAAATGGCCATAATTCTTTTTTCTAATTCATTTGAAATAATTCAATTCAAATGAATTAGTAAAAGTGAATTGCAATTCATTTTACAGGAAACGAGAATTGCAATTCATTTGAATTGGTAATGAGTTGCAATTAATTTTTACCAATTTCGTTTGAATTGAATCAAATTTCCTTTAATTAATTGTTTTTTTTTATGAAAAGAATTAATAAAAAATTTGCTAATTCATTTCATGAATGATTCGCAAATTAATTAAAAAATGAATGATTCATTTACAGCTCTGAACACGAGTTTGTTTTGGAAAAAAAACCTTAACAGCATGTGGGTGTTTATTTTAAAGCAGCCTTTATTTTTTTAACAAATACCAAAAAACAACATGTCAAGTGATGCTAATTCCCAAGTTAACTTTTTGAAAATGTTTGCTATTTGCTCTACAAGATTTCACCATATACTTATTTATTTTTTTCTTTTGAAAAATTTAATCCAATTTAAAAAGTGGTTGTTTCATTTTATCAGTTGTTTATTGTGCAATAATTAACACAACACCTTTTGCAATAACACTTTTGTTCTTTTGAAACCCAAACAAAAGAATAAAGAAAACAAAGTGAGTAAATAAATGCATTTACAACGAGATCAATGGCATTTTCAACTGTTTCCATTTTTTTCAGTGTGGCCAATTTGAAGCAAAAATGCGACATAATCGATTTTATGAAAATCAGAAATGCGATAAACAAGTCAACCTTTTTGCAGGCAGCAACACAAAAAAATCAAGCTCCTGGGATTTAAGACGAAAGGCAATCGTTTAAACTCGGAATTATTTTAGCATGTCGAAGGAAGACACAACGTTGGTGAATTCCTGATGAACTTTTTTAAAAGTATATAAGGCCCTATTTGCGATGATGTATATCGTAAGCGACAATATATTAAAATTTTGTTTTTTCTTGCAAATAGATTATAAGTACTGGTTATAATGACGAACAATCTCATAAACTTTGAATTTGTAGCGCTGTAGAGAAAAAGGACATCTAAATCCAAATAAAATATTGCACTGCTTAAGAAAAAAAATAAAAACCCCTTATCCTTTAAAATTTTCCATTATCGCTTACGATATAATCGCAAATAGGGCTCAAAAAGTTAAATAAATTTTATTTCAGGTTAGAGGTACGTAAAAATGACAGTCAGTAATCATCTGACACACTTAGATGATCCATTGTGATACAATGGAGTTTCACCTCCACCGCAAAACCAGCCTTAACTTTTAAAGATGTTTAAAAGGAACCCCAGTATAATGTCAGAGATATCGTACGATTCGTCAAAGGTGGCGGATCCCATTCTGGTCGGGAGTCTTCTCCCCAGTGCAGAACAGTGTCAAAGAAGGTGTGCTACGATCTTCTGCTTATTTTCGTCATCAGGGGGCTACTCTCTATTGCTAAATGACTACTTGGCATTCGCAACAATTTTTGAAAATGAAGCAAGACTGGCAATAAAAATTAAAAATGGCGCTGACTGACAGTAATGAAATGCCAAAATATGTAAACAATTTGAAAATTTAAATAAAATAAATATGCAAAAGACAAATGCGCGAAAGAAAAAAAAATAAAACTATGCGAATGACAAATGCGCGAACGCATGGAAGAGTAACACTCTCTAGTTATGCTACCATTTGCTTTTGCATCGTAGTAGAGAGTAGCCACTTAGTGCTGCGGCACTTATTGTAGTGTATGGCTCCCAGATGCTGTGCATGTCTACCTATGAGACAGTGTCCCGTGATAAGAGATACCAAATGAGATAAAGACATGGTTCGCCCGTCATCCATGCAGCCCACAATTTCGTGGCAATCCTTCATACAGTTTTCACGGTCTAATTCCATTAGCAATATCGATAGTCGATTGCCGAAGTTTGAGTTTGCAGGAGAGCAGAGGCAATCAATGCCTTCCAAATCCAGTGGAACCCGTTAAGTAGAGTAGCAAGCTCCTCTGCCCTAATGTTCCCCAGTATATCCCCGTGCCGTGGTGACCATATGAGCAAACTGCTCAGCCATCTCGTTTAAAGATTAGTGACACTCAATGGCTGTTCTCGTTCTCAGGGAGAGGGAATTCCAATTTTATAACGGCGGCATGGCTATCAATGTAAATATCCACAGCAGTCGTCGACACAGCGGAAAGTCTACAGCTTCCTTTATCGCAAGTATCTCCGCCGGAAAAACACTAGAGTAATCCGGAAGTCTTGGCGATAAATTGCGGTTAAGTTGCCATGAGTGTACCCCGAAGCCCACTCCTTCTCGTGACTTCGAGCCATCAGTGAAGAAGTTCACGCCGCTCCTCTTGCGTTAAACGCCGTTTCACCACGCACTCTGGCTTGGTATCAGCGTTGATTATATTTTACATCAAAAACTCTCTAATTAAAACCCGTCGGGCAAATCCATAATTAAAAAAAAATTTTATTTTATTTTATCTTGTTTTGATTGCGTCTCCGCTTAAGACTTATAAATTTTACTGAAATCATACAATCCATTTTAAAACTGCTGATGTTTTCTGATTTTTTGGTGATACAAGCAGCAGTACAAATGCATAATATGTACCTACAGAGTGTTCGACGGGTGCCGCCATTTTGGTAAACATTAGTCTTGACAGTTCATATTTGGCAGTCGTAAAGTAGACACGTGGCAAATTTATTATGGAAAAATATTCAATAAACCAACGTGTTTTAATCGATCGTTAAAACATTTTATCAAAATCAATCATCGATTACTGTGACGATGAGAAAGTCACGTGAAATTTTTGGGAGCAACAACGTGTCAACAAAACGCACTTTTTATCGTGTAGCAAATGATGTAGAAGAAAGAGGTTCTGTAAGCATGGACCACATCGTACTGCAAGATCGGCGGAAAACATTACTGCTGCTCAAGAACGTGTTCAAAATAATCCATCAACCTCAATTCGACGCCGTGCTCAGGAGCTTGGTACAGAAAGAACAACTTTGGCCACAATTTTGCACCAGGACTTTCATTTGTTTCCATTTAAGATTCAGTTGACACAAGAGCTTCTTCCACAAGACCATTTACGCCGCTTACAAACAAAGTAGTATACCTTCCTGGCGTTCACCCTGTACCTTTCCACTATGGTGGTGTGAGTACAAAAACAAGAAAAAATCCCCGCATTTTCATAAAAAATGCTTAAAAATCAAAAGTTGAATTTTGGCCTTTTATATCTTAAACAACTGCGAAACCGATTTTAATGAAGTTATAACTGTAGAAATATTCAACAAAATCCAGAAAAAAAATGTCTTAAATATCTTTATCGGTTCAAAAGAAACAGACTTTAAGCGAATGAAAAGCGACCCTAAGCCACTGTGCGGTGTATTTTTTGAAAATCCTAATAAGATTTGCGTTTTAAAATTTACAATGATTTGTTAATTTAAAAAATATTTTGTTTGATTAATGTCTTTATTTACAAAAATTATGTATGTACATATGTACAGATTTTTGAAAATAAAACGTAAAAAAATAAATTAGAAATGAACACAAATAAAGATTTAGTCATCCCAAACAAATGATGATAACTTTATTTTGGTTAAAAAATGACTTCATTTTTCTTAGTCTAAAATCTAGCAAAAGTGTGTTCGTTATATTTCATTTTTATTAGCCGTGATCTCAAGTTTTTATAGAAATTCCGAACAATGTTTATTTAGTTTATTATGACTCGTTAACAATCTGCCTTTTATTTCATGAGTAAAATATTAATGATTGCCAGGGAATGTTTTTTAAGTTTTTTGCTGGTAAAGTTTTTTCATATTTTGCAAGATCCTTGGAAAAAATATTTCATTTGGATTTAATTGCATTTTTTTTCTAATTCAGCAATCAATTTCTTAGTCCCAATTTACATTAGGGACATTTCTTGCCGGACATTTTTTGAATTCTCTTTTAATCTTACAGACAGAAATTAAAACTTGTATGTAAACTACGAAAAGTAAGAAAGAGAAATGAAAAAATGTCCAGTACAGATAGTCATGTACTATTTACACACTATACCTTTTCGACCCCTCGCCATCAAACTTTGTCTGTCCGGCAAGAAATGTCCCTAGTGAAAATTGGGACTTAACAAAAAATATGAAATTTTGTCTTACAATCATAAAATCTTCATTTAAATTTTTGGTAAAAATATTGATGCTTTGTACTCAAAATTACCGAAGGGGTTTGAATTGCTTATAACTTTTTTATTATAATTTTTGTTTTTCTTTTCTTCTCAGTATTTTGTAAAGAAGACTTGGGGAATTTAAAATGGAGCAGTACTCAATTGAATAACGTTGAGCTTTATTTTTCAAATCAACGATCCATTGTTTTGACTCAGCGTGCATATCGTCGTTATTTTAATGTGCGGGTAGGACCCTCAGATTCAACAATAAACCGTCTGGTTGCAAATTTTCGACAACAAGGGGCACTAAGGAACCTTCCTGGTGCTGGCAGAAGACGAACAGTGTACACGGATGACAATATTGAACTGGTACAGAGGAATATTCAGTATTATTAATTTTTTTTTAAATAAAAAGTTATAACGAATACAAACCCCTTCGTTAATCACGTATAATCACACCATAATAGTGGAGAGGGTATTATTGGTTTGTACTGATGTTTGTAACACCTTTGAATATTTGTCCTATATCCACATTTAAGTACACTAATCGACTTAGAATCACTTTTTGATTCAATCTAACAGTGTCCGTCCGTCCGTCCGGCTGAATGGCTGGCTGTCTGCCTGTATGGTTTATGTAAACCTTTTGGCCCAAACTTATTTTATTGCAATCGACATCATATTCTCAAATTTTATTCGAATCGGTCCTTATTTGACCATAGATCCCGTACAAATAATTCTCCCGAAAATAACTTTTAATGCCACAACTTCCTTATATGTTATTATATTTTTATATTATTATATTGTTATTACATAAAAATGACATTTACGATAGCCACTACGTCATAACATTAAGATTTAGCCCCTCTTTCCCAACTTTACGATAGGTGGGGTTTTAACTGCCGTACAAAAAGCGTTCTTTAGGAAGATTCATCCTAACTGGCAGGTTAAAGTGGAGTTGTAATAATGGAACACTTTTTATACGACCGATAAAATTCTACCTTGAGCTACCGTCAAATTGTGCACACGGGCGTTAGATATTTAATTAATATTCGGCACAGAGAACTTTTACATGGCGCTTCCATTATTGTCCATGGCTCTCAAAAAGGGTACACTCTAGAAAATTTGTTCTTAAATGCTGTGGTGTAGGGTATCATATCTATTCTGTATTCTTACTTGTTTTTTCAGACTTTTTGAAATTGTTCTTTGTCGTTTTGCTGTTTGTTTAATTTGCTTAATTTTAGCAAAATAAGTGGGTATCATGTCACATTAAATGGCGATTTATCGCCACTGCTCTGCTTTATCAGTATAAAATGAGACTGGTTGTTAACATTTGTGTTTACATAATCTCTGTATTCTCCATGAGTTTTTTTCGTTATCAAAACCATTATGATTATCAATTGTATCATCATCGTCTTGGTCTTGTCTGAGTAGTTTTATGGACCGCCGTGTTAGTTTTGTATGGCTGAAGATATTTATTGTTCTAATTAAAGGCCAGGAAAGAACGAAAAAGATCATTGTTTAGTTTTTTTTACCCTTAAAGGCACGTAAGAAAGAATTAAATAGTTAAGGCTAGTTTACACTATTGTGCTTTGTATTAATACATGTCAAAAACTCAAGTAATATGTAAAAGTCTGATAGTGTGAGTGCATGTGTGATGAAAATGACAAGTATTATGAAAAAAAGTTTGACATCCCATACGACCTCATCGTTTTTTGAAAAATTTTTAAACAATAATACCATGGTGAAATAAACAGGTGGCAGCACTACGCCAGATGACGATTTTTTGCTCCTGCATTGTTTGTCTAGGTTTATGTCAAAGTTTTGTTTATGTTTACAAAAAGTCCACGTTATGTGCTGAGGTTTTTGTATTTTAATAAAGTTTTTGATAATTTTAAATTAAAATAAACGTTCAGCGGCACGCTTTGATTTTTGTTAAAAGTATTTTTTGTCGTGATGTTATTTCCAATTTTGTTGAAATGTTGTATTTGTTGCCGTTACGATGCCACCTACTTATTCCACCATGAATAATACTATTTCTTAGATCAGGGTTGCATTTTATTTCATGTGTGAGTGTTTATACTTTTTGCGATGGTGTGAACACAAACTGTTATGTTAAATTAGATTTTTTGACAGTCGCAACAAAACTCATTAGATTTCCATCCAAAAAATTATTGTGGAATACGTAAGACTTGTGAGATAGTGTAAACTATCCTATCAGTATGAGTTGAAACTTTTTTAAATTAAAAATCCAAATTGAACAATTGCAAACAATTCATTCCCCGTAAAACTGGGCAATATGAAATGAATTTACTATTGTTCGCACATAAACTGTTCTCATTTCCAAAAGCCTTATTGTTTCTATTTAATCAATTTTAAACAGGCAAAAACTATTATTCTGTAATAAAATCTAAACTGCTTGTTCTTTTGACATGTGAACGTTTGCCATGAGTACCTTCAACATTTTACAGTCTGCTTTTCAATTTAATTCCTTAGGTTTCCTTCGCTGTATTTGCTCGTACATTTTCATTCCTTGAATTTAGCATTTTCCTTCTCAAAGATAATTTTTAATAATTGTCAGTCTTACATTGTCGTAGTTTTTTTTAGTTAAACTTGTTTAGTTTAATTTTTTATCATTTAAATATTTAATTACGACATGAATGAATCATTTTCCTATTTCATAGTTTTAAAGTCTTTTTGTTGTTTTAAATTTAAATAAACGTTTTTCATAATTACAATCACATTTTTTTTGTTGTTGCTGTCATAATGAGATTTTCTTCTTGGTTGTAAATACTCTACAGAATTAAAGCAGATAAATAAAATTAAGCTGGCACCAGGTAACAACAACTAAGTCGGGCACTTACGTTTCAGCTTTTTAGTTTTTAGAAAAGAGGCATGAAAGATGATAGGGTTTGGCATGCAGATGATTGTACTCGTCAGCTCGTTTAGCTGCTGGAAAATTTTTATAGCCAAACCACAATAATGGAGAGGTTATTATGCCTTTAAGTTGGGGCCTAATTCTGGCACTCGTGATCGAGTACTTTCTCGATTCGAAAGCAATTTTATTTCAGTAGATACTGAACGAATCGAAATAATTTTTTCAGTATTGTTAAACTCAAATTAATGTTTTACAACACCGAAATAATAATTCCGATTCGTTCAGTATTGACTGAAATAATTAAATATTAAATTGCTTTCGAATCGAGAAATTACTCGATCACGAATGCCAGAATCAGGCCCCTGATGTTTGTCACACCTTAAAATATTGATCCTACCCACCATTAACCATATTAACTCTAATCCTCAAATATGGGAATATGCAATCCAAAAATTATGTTACTGCTGCTTGTGACCATATCGGCAACTTTAAAAGGGTGTGCGTGTTAGCCCGGACTAAGAGACATTTATTAAGCATTGCCAAATCAAAATATTATTTTATTTTTTAATTAACCCTCATAGTTTAAACTTCTTTATCTGAAAAGCCTTCTTTAAGGCCTAATTAAAATCTTAACATGTTGCCGTTACAGCTTAAATTGAAATTAGTTTAATAGCGTTTCTTCTGGTTAATATTTAAGAACAAACACTCAAATTTAATTAAAACTAATTTTAATTTACCGCACAATCGATTCGTTTCAGTCTGGTTCAATTCGCCATCAACCATCTATTTTAATTCGTGTTTGCCTTCAACCTTTCTTAATACTCGTAAAAGCCAAAGAGGTAGCAAAAAAATAAAAATAATTTTAATTTTAATTTATAACGTTTTTAATATGCCAGGCAACATTTTCATTTTACACTGAGTTCGCTGGTGGGTGAAGGGAATATGAATATTTGCGCCCTGCATATAAAAAACAAAATCCTTTGTTTATTTCTTGTGCGTTCATTCATTTAAATTTATATTTACAACTATACACCTTTCCATGCACAAACATGCATACATGCACACATATTATTATTTTTTCATCATCAAGGTTACATTAAATACCAAGTCACCATGTTCACCATTTTTGTTATACTCTTCCTGCGTTAGTCTTTTTTCGAAGCGAACATGCAATCATTATCTTGTCTAGGCAGAAATGTAAAGGAATTAAGTCGGAAGTTAGTACAAAAATATGTTTGATGGAAAAAAGAGTCAACAAGGAGTTTTTTTATTCACCCTTTAACGAAATTATTCAGATCAGTATTCGAAAATAAACACTAAATATCGCTCCTCGATTGTCGATAATACGTATACACTTATTGCAAGTAGTTACTTGCTTGTGGCAACGTAGGGTTAGTCATCTTTCGAACACCAAAATAATACTGTCTTTATCAAACTCAACATAAGATGAGAACATTTAATTCCGTTCGGTCTCTTTTTCAATCCACAAACTTCATTGTGTTCGGTTCGGCTCATTAATGTTCGTCCCTTTTGGCTGGTAAAAAAAGCAAAAATTTTTTGCAAAAACAAAATACACATACGAAAAAAACAAAAAGTCAGCAAAATAATTTTACACAAACAAAACATAACACAATACACACACAAGCTGTTCGTGCTGCGGTCGTTGCTAAATTTGTTTGGTTGTTAATTTCTTTATCAATGTAAAAAAAGAAACATTATAGAACATAAAAATATAATGTTTGTCTACAGTATCACTACAACTGTTCTGTTTTTAAACGAAGAACAGAACACTATATACTGTTCGGCTTTTTCTTGAAAACTGTTACGAAAGGTATTAGGGGTTGTGTTCGTCTACACAATCACTTCTTGGGCTAAATAATGAACTGTTTATTTTCGAAAATTGATTCAGATTAATAAAATTTTTTCATCATGTAAAAAATTTTTCCATAAAGTCATAAGTCATAAAATAATAACATGAAAAAATACGACTGTTGTGAACAACCCCTCATAATTTGGTGTGCTTTTTGAATTCAAGTCAGCTGATTTAAAAAAAATATAAAAACTAAATATTTACCTCAAAAAACATCAAAATATTTTTTAATTCTAATCCATGAATTTATAAATTAAATTAGATCTTACCTAACTAATTATAATTTTTTACACGCAAATCACAAATAAATTTTATTTTGTTTGTTTACCAAACATCAGAGTCCTAAGCCGATATAATTTGACGCCGTTAGTGTTTTGTTGCAAAAATTGCTAGCCGCAGGTTAAATTCGGATATTAGCCGGATAAAACCATAACACCAACGGCGACGGCTACAAAAACTAATGCAGCTCGGCTCAGCCGCTCAGAGCAGATAGCAAGCAAAGTTATATTAATTGAGGACACTTTTTGTTTACAAAGCAATAACAAAAGTTGTTAACCATTGTAAAATGTTAGACCATTATGACAATATAACATGATAGCATACCTTGTGAATACTCCAAATATAACCCAGCTGGCATAGGCTGTTTGTTAGTCGATTATATTTAATATACAACTCCTAAAAGAATCTTCTGGTGACTATCTGACTAGCAACAAAAACACAAATATAAATTTTTATATTATTCGAATGTGTACTCTAAGTCAGATTACAATCCTCAAAAGCTTTTATACTTTAATAGTCTTATTCCTTCAATATTTTCCAGGAATATTTTCTATGGACTATCAGAATTTTCGTTTGTATATTTCTGTTAGGGGGGGTGCTTTAATACCATGGGAGATAAGGCCATGATGGCTTTATCTCTCATTCAAAAGGGAGATAAAGTCTTTTATTTTTTTTCATTTGAATGGGAGATAAAGCCATCATGTCCTTAGCTCACATAAGTAATTTTGGAAAATGGCTTTATCTCTCATTTCAGTTTTGAAGAACTTTTGCATTTTACATTGATTAATAGTTTTCTTATTTTTATAATTAAGCGGCAATGATTTGCCCTTTTACTAAAGTTAAGTATTGAAATCTGGCTTCGCATACTAAAGTTGTTATATATATCTATATCTATCAGGCCTGTCATAGAATTCCATTCCGATCGAAAGTGGTTTGAATTCCGTATTTTGCTTCTTCAGAAAACGAAAAACGAAAAATTTTTTCGGAATGAAATCACTTTTGGTTTTCTAAGTGGAATTGATTGTTTCAGTATTTTATAACCGAAAAAACTACTTAAAACTATTTTTTATGGATAAATAAATGTTTTTTATGATATAGATTGAAGAAATAACACACTTTTGATTTATTTATTTTACTTTATATTGATTTTATTAAAAACATAATAAATTCTTTACCGTTGCGTTGCCACCTTTTTTCCTCACAAACCACTTTCTTCTGAACATTGCCATACTTAACACAAAAATCATATCGTTTTTATGTAAAGTTGCCATATCCAATTGTAAAACCATTTAGCAAAATCGATCGGAATCTGAAGAAGCTAAAACTAAATCGATCGGAATTGAACATACGGAATTAAAACCATTCCGATCGGAATTTGTGACATGCCTGTATATCTCTCATTTCGCAAAATTTTAAATATGACCTTACCTCTCAATGATTGGGCAATAAGGCCATTATGGCTTTATCTCCCATTCAATTGAGCAATAAAGCCATCATGCCCTTATCTATCATGGCTTTAAAGCACCCCCCCCCCTTTCTGTTATATAATTAATGGTACTCACCATGAGAAATAAATTCCCAGATTCTTTTTGTTAAAATAATTAAGTTAAGTACATAAAACTTAGGTTGGGTGTCATAAAGCCATATGGCGTTAAGTCCCATTCCATTGAGACATTAGGGCATATGCCATTAAAACTCAAAATAATGAGACTTAACGCCATAAATGGTTCCTCGAAAATGAGAGATAAAGCCATATTTTTTTAAGGATCTTTAGGTATTTGTTCAAAAATTGTGTGCCTTTACTAATAGCCTTCTTCAGATATATAGAAATTTGTACTGTCTACGCCCTTTTCTCAAGTCCAGCCCACTTTTTGGCAAATGTTGTGTATTGACAACCCAACTATTTGTTTTACATTTGGAAACTTTTTCTAAGTGTGGGAGCTGCTACGCGCATTATGAATTATACAAATATTTATAGCCCCTGTAAAGCGCCGGGTAATCAGAAAAATAACGCCAAAATCAGTAGATAAGGAGTTGGGGAACAAAAATACAAACGCACAAAAGTGTTTGTATATAGATAGAGTAGAACTTCCACAACTCGAACTTCTCCAACTGGAATATTTTCTATCTTGAATTTTATAACCCAAATTTATTAAACATGCCTATATCGGGAGCAATATCTCTCTGGATAAGGTCGCCCTTATTAACTCGCCTTTGGATGGTTGGATAAATAAAGAGCAGTGGCATTGAGCAGCATGTTCAATTTGTAAAACGTTTTATTAATAGTTGTCAAAATATAACTCAAAGTCTCCATAAGTCGGAGTTTTTTTTTTGAAAATGGTGATTTGAGCTATGGAAGCTTGACTGTATAGCTACGTATGTAGAAGATGATGTTCAACAAACTTTTGAAGACAAGGTGTAAAGAAAGTTTAATTGAATGTGTAAGGTTACCTATATTGTGTAAGCTATTGTTTACTGTGTGTGTGTTTGTTATTGTTTACAAAGTAGAAACTATTGGGTATATGCACTTTACTATTTTTACATAGTGTAAAATATTAATAAAGTAATGTAAACTATTTTCTTTTTGAGCCGAGTACAATTATTTTGGCATTTTAATGTTTAAGAGATATTTTTGGTATACATTAAATGAACAATTCTTGACTTCCAGTCTTTGTTAAATGTTACTGTAAAAAAATATGGTATTCCAAAAAACGGTTTAAAAGAAATAGTTCTTTTGAAATTTTTCTTTTTTGGAACTCTATAATACCAATTTGATAATAATTAAATACAGACTGGTAGCAAGTCTACTTAAAAATGTATATAGAAATGCACAGGAATATTTATTTATGTATTTGGATGTAAGTGTGTGTGTGTGTGTTAATAGTCTATAATCAACTGGTAAACTAGCAGTTCTAACAACACCATTGGGAACACTTTTGGTCAACATCTCTGGGGTAAATGTAGGTGTGTCGTAATACATGTAACACAAAATGCTTTTGTTTGGTTGCTATCCTGGTTCTGTATACAATATTAATACGTTAAAGTGAATGGAGAAAGTAAAACCCTTTTACATTTTCAATATCTACCCATATTTCTCACATACACTGATGTACTTTGGTACAAGTACATGCTAAATTTAAATAAAACATAAAAACGTTATTGTTAGAATTTCTCTTTTCATCACTGTAAAAAAAAAATGTAAAAAAACATAGAAAATGTATTTTTTGATTATTTTTACTGCCTTTATGAGAAAAAAACGAACAAAATTAACAGTTTTGTTGAAATATGAGAATTATTATTTCTTCCAATCATCTTTTCGTTATTTTTATATTTTTCCCAAAAAAAAAAAAAAAACTGCAACAAAAAAACATTTTTTTATTTTGTTCAATTTCTTATAACCAGAATTAATTTCCCTTTGGCTAAAACTGTAATAAAAAAAAATCGCATAGGAACCCGTTACCACTAAAGCAGTTGGTAGTTTTTATTTTATGGCCAACATTTTTATCTTTTCTATTTTTTTGTTGTATGAATTCAGGTTTTATTTTTATTCAAATTCGTTTTTTTCTTCGTTTTCTATTATGAATAGAAAACAGCCCACAGTTATAGAAATATAAAAATGCAGTTAATTAAAAACGAATGAATGAATGATTATGACTGCAACTACTCACAGAGTGGGCGGTAGTTATAAAGATTTTAGATTGTTTTCTTCGATATTGTTGCTTTATGTTTTTCGTAGAATGTATGTATCTAAAATAGAAACATTTTTGTCTTATGGGTAACAATGATTACATTTTGAAATTGGGAAAAAATATTTTTACTATGCGAACGTAATTGAAATAGTATTATAGTTCTTTTCACACAGAGTAAACAATTGTTTACTTAGTAAATGTACAAAGTATAATTTAAATATCGTAAGTTATGGCTTTCATGATGTAATCCATTGTTTTTATAATGTTTACTATTGCTTGCATGATGTAAACTATTTTTTACATAATGTTAACTAATATTTACATTATGTAAACTATTTTTAACATGATATAGACTGTTCCTTACATCAATAAAACTTTTATTTGCATGATTTTATCTATTGTTTACATGGTTTTAACTAATTTTTACATGATATAAACTAATTATAACAAAATATTAAGACCATTTTGATGAAGACTACAATGCAAAATATTGTTTAAATCATGTATAAATATTGTTTAATTGATGTAAAAAGCAAAAAATTAAAAAAAAATTAATATTTACGCGTTAAAAACTATTATATACGTGATGCACACCATTGTTTACACAATGGAAAATATAAAAAAACATTGTTTATGTAAAATAAAACATTGTTTACATGATAAAATCTATTTTTACACGATGTAAGTTATTTTTAGAACAACGTTAACTATTGCTAACGTCATATAAACTATTATTTACATGATGTTCGCTATTGTCTACATGGTTTTAGCTAATGTCTACATTATAAAAACTATTATTTGCATGATGTTAGCTATTGTTTACATGGTTTTAACTAATTTTTACAAGGTGAAAACTAATGATAACAAAAAATAAAGATAATCATGATGAAAACTACTGTTTACACAGCGCAAAATATTGTTTAAATGATTTAGAAATATTGTTTAATTGATGAAAATTATTACATACGTAATGCAAATTATTGTTTACACAATGGAAAATAAAAAACCATTGCTTATGTAAACTAAAACATTGTTAACATGATATAAACCATTTTTACATGATGTAAGCTATTTTTAGCACAATGTAAACTATTGCTAACATCATAAAAACTATTATTTACATGATGTTAGCTATTGTCTACATGGTTATAGCTAATTTTTACATTATAAAAACTAATACTTAATGTGAAAAGCTCATATTGTAAGTTTAACTTTTTTAATGTAATTTGTTGTATTTATGTTAATTTATATATTTTTTAAAAATTTTAAATAGACGCTCCCTTGAAAAAGTCGACAAAAAATCGACGAAACGTCGGGAAAACTGTAATAAAAAATTGCTTTTTATTTACATTAATTAACCTCAGGCCCTATTAGCTTAAATAAAAAACAAATCAATACCAACAAAATTAAGCCGTTGATTACTTAAATCTTAATTTACAATGTCCCCTTAATCTAAGCCAAATGTAAATATGATCAAAAATATTGTTTATATATTGTTGACATGATAAATATTACTGTTGACATGATGCAAAATATTGTTTAAATAATGTAAATAATATTGTTTAATTAAAGTAAAAAGCAAAAAAAACTTATATTTACAAAAACAAAAAATATACAATATTCTTTACATGGAATAATATATTGTTTACACAATATAAATTATTGTTTTCATTATAAAACTATTCTCAATATAATTTAACAGGATTGTATTAGCTACATACTATCTTATGAATAAATTTTAACAGAGTTTTACCCCTCCAGTTTTTACATTCTGTAAAGTCTCCTTTCTTTTGTTGTTTACTTATCACTCCCTCACTCAGTTCAGCGGTAAGAGAGTAGGATGTTCAGAAGTCCACCGGATCCACCATAAGCAGTTTAGTGTTAATGTTGTCTACTCCTGCTTACTTTGCCAATTTTCAGTGCAATTATCGCACTAGCGGGTTCATTGGGTATAGTGGTCTTACCATATTGCCAGTTGCCGCTCCACGGATGAGGCAGTTCCTCCCATTGGGTATTTGAGGGGACATATTGTTGAACGTACATTCCCCGATATTTCTCTTGCAGTTCCTACTCCTGTATAGGTAAATTTGAAACCAGAATTTGAACGAGCTGAATGGGAACGTTTGTATAAATTACACTTGCTAGAAATATAAAAAAGCATTATTTAGAAAAACTTGAGATTTTTCAATAAAAGAAAATATGTAATTAAAAATGGAAATGTTTTAAAAAAAATATAGGTTTTTAAGTTTTAATGGATTTTAGTTTGATGTAATTAATTTTTTAACTTGATTGTACAATATAAACTATTATTTTGTTATTGTTTACACTCAATAAACTCCTGCTAACATTACTTTAACTTTTGATTACACATACATTACGTTTTGTATACTTACCTACGCTATTCTTTCTTTTATATATGTATAATATACCATTGCTTACTTGATGTAAACTATTGTTATCTTTATCAAGAATAATAGAATACAATATTACGGCATGCGCATGATTTCCCATTTAATTGCCTAGTTTCTCCTTGGCAAGGGTTGCCAAGTCTGAAAGTTTCTAAGATTCACGAATTTTTATAAGAGCTAACAATTATTAGCGACTAGGAATGCAGAAAGTGTGACGTCATTTGTCCGACATGTACAGAAGTTTTCAACTTTGTTTTTGGTATTGTGTAATCTTTATTTTATTGCTGTTAACTTTTCTTCGCATAATGAAGCCCTTGTTTACATATTCTAAAACGATGTTTATTTTAGCCTACGTAGCTTAAAAAAAATTTGACATGATGCAAAAAAATAGTTGTTGCATCTGACCCGATTTTTGTGCAGTGTAAAATATTATTTACATTTTTTTAAGCTGTTGCTTAGAAAAATTAAGCAATGCCAACAATTGTTAATATGATGCAAGCTTTTGAATACGTTAAGCAAAATATTTTAGAAAAGGTGTAAAATATTACCGAAATGTAAACTATCTTTGAATGGATTTGGTGTGTTATCTATATCAATTTTGTTAAAAATTGTTTACATGGTGTAAAGTAAAATCTTAATTGAGTAAACTACATAATGTGTATATTCCAACTACCAGGGCTGTGGAATCGAAGTCGTAGTAGAAGAGTCGGGGTTGAGGTTTTTGTCGATTCTAAAAATGTGTCGGCCTAAAAAACTATTAAAAAGTTTCTAATATTTTCCAAAATAAAAATTCTTAGAAATTGGCGATCAATATTTAAAATATTGCTTTGCAATTTTTACAGAATATTTTTCTTGTTATATTTAACCATTTAAAAGGTACTGCATTAAAAAAAAGTGTTTAAATCGAATAAGGACCAGTCTCATATACATTTAACACCAATGTAAGAGTAGGAGTCGGACTTAAAAAATTTAAGCGGTTGCAGTCGGAGTTAAAATTTTTTTGACGACTCCACAGCCCTGCAAACTACTGGTGTAGGCTGTTGATTACACACAGTAGTATTTATTCAACATAATAGGTGCGTTTGAGTACTTTTGCAGTAAAATGCAGTAAATGAGTAAACTGAAAAATTTGCTCTCACCTATTTTGCTGTTGTGCAAAAAAGTACGCGAACGCAAAATTTGTAAAAATTCGTAAAATAAAGGCAACAGCTGATGGCAAATAATTGAAGTGTTGAAAAATGTTTACACTTTTGACTACTTAACTCGTTTTCTTATCGGTACTCGATTAAAAACTTTTTATAACACGAAAATTTTTGGAAAATACAAACAAAATTTTTTATTTAATCTTTCATATTTGTTTGTTTTTAATTTTATTTGATTTTACTAATTTGTAGCGGGTTAAATTATTTTAACGAAAATCAATAATTCTTTTGCTATTGATTACTTAAGTCCCCAAGTACTTCACACTTTTACAACTCTAAAAAATTAACTTAACAAAAAAAAATTCAAAAGTTTGTATTTGGCCAAATAAATGCTTCACACACAAGATTAATTTGTTAATAGTTATTCACTTTTTGTTTTGGTTTAATTTTTATTTCAACTTTTCTTTTATTTAACAATTTTTTCACAATTTATATGCATTTTATTTGTTACTTTTGCTTGTTTACCTTTTGAAACATACATATGTTTTTTGATTTACTAAATTTTACTGCAAAAATTTCTGCAGTAAAAAATTGTAAATACTCAGACAAGAACTGTCACTTTACGCTCTCAATTTGTGTTCTCATTTACTGTATTTTGTGTACTCGAACGCAATTTCGTAAAATGCAGTAAAGTTCAGTAAAAAATAGTAAAAACTTTTGTGTTCTCGAACGCAGCTAATGTAAACTTTTGTTAGCTATTTTACGTATAAGTGATATTTTGTATGTATTTCATAACGTATACGTAATCAAACTGCTTAATATTTTGTACAGTTCTGTGTTTATTCACCTAAAATAGATTTGGCAAGCTTTTCAAAAAAAATTTTATTTTTTTTATTCATTTAAAGGAATAATCTATGTCAAGTTTTCCTTACCATTTTTCTAAGGCAAAAGAAAATATTTCATTGGAAAATTTTTTTAATATCTTTAAAAGACATATTTTTTATTTTCTATTATTCTTGAGAAGACTATTTAAAAGCCTCAAAAGACAAGAACAGGGTTATTTATTTAGTGGTTTCAAAACCGTTGGCCTGGCAAGGCTGTAAGCTGTTCAATATCTGTCATCTAAAGTGTCATTTATTAAGTAAAAGGTTTGCCATTTACGAATATGGATCGTTGAACAAACGTAGAACGCGTAAAAGTAGTAACAACTTACTGCGAAAAAGAGCTGGTTCATACGTGGCCACTTTTCGCGCTTTAAAATGTGATTATGGTTTTCATTATCAACCTACTGTGCAAGGAATTGGCAAGGTTATAAGAAGAATTGAAAAGGCTTAAAGAATCATAGATGTGGTCAGCCCTGTGCATCATTTCAACACTGCCTAAAATATTGCTTCTGTGAAAGTGTGGTGGATAATCCGAATTTGTACATTCCGCGGCTCAAAGCGATACAATCTGGAATTGAATGCAAATATATTATAAACTGGAATATATGTGGTTTCAACAAGACAGTGCAGCGAGTCGCACAACGCGACCGATTGTAGCTTAGAAAACTTTTAGAACGAGTATCTCCACGTTTTGGTGACATCAATTGGTCACCAAGATCATGCGATTTAACTTCATTAGACTTTTTTGTAGGGCTACACCAAAGACCGAAAAACTTTTCGAAAACAACATCAAAGCCATACAAAGTGACATTAATAAAGACTTTAAATACAAACACATGCACACGTATAAACCCAGCTAGCATAGGCTGTTTGTTTGACGATTATGTTTAATACACAACTCCCAAAAGAATTTTCTGATGATTATCTGACGAGTAACAAAAACAAAAACATATAAATTTTTTTTATTTATTATTTTTTTATTTATTTTTTGACACGCTCGTCTTTTAATCTTGAAATGAACCTTTTGCGACTCTCTGTAAGAGTCGTATAACAATTACTGAGCTACCTAAATAAGAGCGTTTTTGAAAAATGAAAATTTTATTGTCAATACAATTTCAATAAAACAAACCGGCCTAAGGACCTGAAAAAAAGGATTTTTCCGACTGGATGGTGTTGATTTCGCGACCTTAAGGTTTGTTTTATATAAATTGTATGAAAACTAGAAGTTTTGACATGAAAAATACGCTTGATGCCCTTATTTAGGTAGCTCAGTTATATGGCTGAGCATTTTACGAGTTGTAAAATAATTCCAAGGTGAGTCTCATACGACTCTTAGCATGCTTTTTGAAAGACTCATTAGATAATCTCAACATACATCATAAACGATTCCCTTTATGATTAATAAAAGCGTCTTTCGCTGCGTTATGGAAGAATCTCTCATACGAATCAGCACGTGTAACAATTTCTCCCGTGCGAGGAATCGTCTACAATTAAAAAATGAGCTCGTCGACGATCAAAAACACTCTTTGTGAGATTCCCAGTAGACTCCTAGACGATTGAAAATGCTAGCTGGGTTCGTTCAAAGTACACATTCACACTGTCAACTTGATCTATTTAAAAAAAATAGAAACAAAATTCTATAGCTTTTCATGATAAAAAGGTCGAACTACCTAAATGACACAAGAAAAGCTCACGACGAACGAAAAATTAAAATTGTTATATAAACATGATTTTTCTTGTTGTTGCTGATGCTTTTGCTGTTGTTTGTGCCAGTTATTTTTACAACATTTTACTCGTTGTACCTTTTAGTCAATTTTAATAGAGAGAGCAAAAAATAAAATGAAAATCATGAACCAGAAAAATATTTACAACAACAAAAAAATCGAAAAAACAACATAAAGGAAGAAAAAAAAGAGGATGTTGTAAAGGAAAAATATGATGTTTTAGTAAAATGTAAATTTCAATAGTAAACAAAGTTTGCGACAACAATGAAAATGTTGTCTTGTTCTATATGTTACTTTTACGAGTATTTGAACACAGAATGTTACAAGTACTGACACGAGTACGAGTGAATTTTCATGTAAATTAACTCTGATGTTAATAAAACGACAGCCCTGCAAGCATTTGTAATCTCGGAAATTGTAAAGAAAGATCGCTTATCTCATCTTATAACGATTATAACTATAATATTCCTTAAGGTTTGCACTTTAACGCTGGAAACTTTGTCTTTGGAACAGCAATTAAGTTCTTCCAGACGACACTAAGAAGACACTTACGAAAGTGTCTCTAAGAAGTGACTGAAAATATTTGAT
Source organism: Pollenia labialis (assembly GCA_949318255.1). Taxonomy (NCBI): domain Eukaryota; kingdom Metazoa; phylum Arthropoda; class Insecta; order Diptera; family Polleniidae; genus Pollenia; species Pollenia labialis. The sequence continues at coordinate 31,678,010 of OX439143.1, read as the reverse complement.
AAGAAAAGCTGGAAAAATGTGTTCTATGGTTAGTACTCACACAGGTAAGAGTAACTTTCCTTGTAAATTATTTCTGATGTTAATAAAACAACAACCCTGCAATCATTTGAAATCGCTGATGTTCGAAAAAAGTTTGGCTTCATATCATGTAACTATTATAATTAAAGTCTTCCATCAGGTATTCATTTTCACTTTAGATGCTTCGTCTTTGAAATAGCAATTAAGTTATTTCAGACGACACTATGAAGACACTTACGAACGTGTCTCTAAGAAGTGGCACAAAGTATTTGATAAGAAAAGTTGAAAAATGTGTTCTCTTAATGATGTATTTTTACATCGATAAAATCATAATTTAAAAAAAAACCCTTTGTTTATATTTTACCCTCATATTCAACAGGAATTATTAAATTTAAAAAAAATTAATTGGGTAAAATTTCATTAAAAAATTTGTTTTATAAAACTTCTTCAAACTTTAAATATTTTTAGGAACTCTGACTCTTTTCCATTCAAATATTTATAAAGTGAACCATGGCCCAATTAGTAGGTCTGCGCGCCACTACAACAATCCAACAATAGAAAAAACAACACGCATTTTGTTTGTGTAAAAAATGATAAAGATGTCAAGAACAAAAGCAATTGTTTGTGTAAAAAATGGTAGAAATGTCAAAAGCAATTGCTACAAAAACAATTGCACGTAAAAAACACAACTCTGCAAAAAATCAGCAGACCTACTAATTGGACCATGAAGTGAACCTAAAACAATATACTTATGATTTCTCATCAAAATTCACTTTTTTCAAGAGTTCTTTTGCCCACTTTTAATTTTGTCAGAGCTTTATAAGTTGTTTATTCAAACTTTTTTGACGTATTCTGTAGAAAATTTTAATATAAAGTAAAGTTTTGAATCAAAGTATAGAACTTCGAACATATGATCATATGAAAGTGTATCGTACTTTAGACCCATGGACAATCATGGACCCGCTAGAACAAAATTTTTTATAAGGTTAAGATTTATGTAAAAGGTTTTTAAGCCGAAAATTAATTCGATATATTCATCTATATGAGATTGTCTTGTCTTTAAGTGATTTAGGGAGCGACTAATATATTCTCTATTTTATATTCTCGACTTAGCAACACAAAAAAATAATACAACACAGTTGCTATCGTTAAAGTTAATATCGCCAATTTTTTTTTTTCAATACCAACGTTTTTAAGGAAGTTATGCATTAAAAGCTTTTCTTGGGAGTATTTTTTGCATGGAAGCTGTGGTCAAAATACTTGGTAAAATGATTTCAATTGCAATTAAATAAGTTTTGACGAAATTTAATCTAAATATTTATATAACAAGATGTTTTATGGGCTCTATTATTATGACTCTTTTCCGGAAAAAAAACTTTTATGGGGGGATATGTGAAATTAAGGACCGATTTTCACAATTTTCAAAAGGCTTTTTTCTTGTGCCAATCCCCAATATAGCGACCTGTATTCTGCGCACAAGGTTTACATGGTCAGCCGGCTGGACGGACGGACATCGTCAGATGGATTCAAAAATTGATTCGAAGTCGATCTTTATGCCAAAAAGTGGGTGTAGGAACAAAATCGTATAATACCCTCTTCACTGTTGTGCTATGGATACAACAATAGCATTTATTCTAGATCAAGTTTAATAAGAGCAAAAAGCGTTTTTAAACGTCAAAAATTTTCATTTTCATACAAATAGTACTAAGCAACTGCTTACGAGTAGAAGTAGTTGTGCTAGATTTAAATTATTGATATATTCATACCACACGAAAGAGAAAGAACATTGGATTAAAGCAAATAAAAAACCAAAAATTCGTTTTTTACTTAAGACCTATTTGTCTAAGAAAAAGGATTTATTAGAATGTTATCAAAATAATTTTCGTGGAAATACAAAATTTTATTTAAATGTTTAATTCCCAATTTTTATTATTTGATAAAAACACTGAAATTTATTGCTGATGGGATAAAAATTTGGCAATTAAGCACGAATAATAAAATCATTTAAATTTTATTAGAATGTTTTTTATTATAATTTACCATTGAACATCATAAACAATTTTGAAAATAAATTTATTTCACTAAATAAAAACAACTTACAACATATTTTTAGCACCTGAATTTGTAATTTATTTTAAACTTTCTTAAGAAGTGTTACATTTTATTTTCTTATTTTTCATTGAACACAATAAATAGAAAACAAAAATTTTAGTGCCAATTCTTTTTTGTTGTGCAACATACTTTAGACTTCCAAATTTACGCTTGGAAGTTTTAATGGCAATATGTACTTGGTTTTTTGTAAAATATTTGTTCCTTTTAAAACACTGATCTTCGTTTTTGTAAAATGAAAACTCTCTAGTCCAGAAATGTCTAAGAACACAAGAACAAGATAACTAAAGTACGATTTTAACGTATTTCTCTATAATGTGTTTAATCTTCTTTAAATCGTGCAGAAGTTAACAGGAAGTGACTTCCTGTTACTTTTATCTTTAAAAATTTTTTTTTTGCATGCTGGGTTTTTTTATGTCAGCACACACACACACACATAGAAGGACTTACAACAAAAATAAAAACGATGTGGTTGTTTGTGTTTGTGTCGCCATTTTTTGTGGTTGCTGAAGAGTGAAAACATTGTTCTTACTTAACTGCACTACTTGCTGCATACCTTAAGGCGTTTGCTAAAAATATAAAAACAACATTTGGTTGGCGGGTTGGATTGTGTGTTCTTTGGGGATTTTGTTCTTTTTTTTACTTTCTTTGTTAAAAAAAAAAACAGTGTTTGTCATGTTTGATGAAAAAGAAAAAAAAGAGAAAAAACCACTATTAAAATTCCATTTAGCATGCAACATTTTTTTTTTGTTGATAATAAGGAACATGTGAAGAAAATAATAATTAAATTAATTAGATAAAGATATTGGCAAATTGTAACAATCGTTTCTAGTTTTTGAAACAAAGGATAAACATTTTAAGAACTTATAAGTTTTACATAAATAAAAGTTATTTATTAAGACTCATTTAAAACAACCCCATCTTTCCAAAAAGCATAAATAGCACTAATTAACGAAATTCTTTTAACAAGAAAATTGAGCCTTAAAAAAACATTTTTGTCAATTGGTAAACGACTATATTTTACCTTTTTGAGCCAATTTCGATGCGAAAATATATAAAAAAAAGTTAAATGTATTTAAAACAGATCTCGTATATTGATAACGCAGCAATTAATACCAAATTAAGATACAAACTACTATTATAATCCTTCTTCGGATATTTGGACATTTATATTGTCCTTGTATTGAAGGTTTCACGCTCGCTTTTTCAGCTTAGTTCGCTTTTTGACATATGTTTTGTATTGATAACACCCTGTCTACAACTGACTATTTATCGGTCCGACAAAATCCGACTTTTAACTATTTGCAAGTTGTAATAATGGCCCTAACAATTATTGCAACATAAATTGCCGGCAATAAATATGTACAAAAAGGGCTGTCTACATTAAGGGAAACATGATTTTGACATTAACTGCAATATATGTCACAATATTTATCTCTGGTGTAGACGGGCAGTTAATTACTGCCTACATCCTGATTCTTAGAAATATACTCAAACTCTGGAAATTTTCGTGCTACTAATTAAATTGATTCAGCATTTTAAATTTTTTGAAGTGTAAAGGTTTCTGTTATTTTCATTTAAAAATATATTTCATCTTCAGCTTTTCCCTACTTTAATAGCCCCAAGAGTAAAATTTTCATTACAAAATATTCTTGTGTGTATGTTAAAAAAGTGGTTAACGAAACTTTTGTTTACTATTAAAGTGAGAAATTATAACGGCATATGTGTGCAAGAAAGTTTCAAACAATTTATCAACTCTTCCCAACACTTACACATTTACACGCACACATTCTATCACAAACACTTTCCAACTAACCACTGCATTTATTTATAAAGTTTTTTAACCAGAAAAATTTTAGTTTTAACTAAACGGAAATTTGAAAGAAAATATTTAACATGAACATTCTCAATGGAAAAAAAATTTTAATAACTGCCTGTTTCGCTATAATACTTCATATGGGAAATGAGTGTCTTTCATGAAAGTTTTCTATACGAGCGTAGACATTTAATGAACTATTTTCTTTTTAATATTCTAACTTTTAGAACTTTGTGTTTTTACAAAAATAACTAATATTTTTTTTTTTCATTTATTCACTTCAGGATAATCCATCATTATGCGACTGGATACAAACTCAAATGAAGATTTCAAAGCGTTAGGATCAACGTTTTGTGTATGTTTTATTATAATTTTCTTCAATTAAACTTAATAAGTTTATTAAATTTTTTTTAAATTGAATTTCACCAGAAAATTAAACCTGAAAATTTACACACCTGGGGTGGTGCTGCCAAACAAGATACAAGACTGCCAATTACTGATTATTCAACTTTAGGAGGTCCCCGTCACAATTGCAGTCCCTTTCCCATATCCCGTGATGTCAATAATCGTTTTATATTATGGTAACTATTTAATTGTTATTTAATAATTAACTACTATTTACCGAGAGTGTGTGTGTGTTTTTATTTCAGGGATGGCGACATAACCACATTGGAAGTGGACGCCATCACCAATACAACCGATGAGACGTTAACTGAAAGCAATATTATATCGGAACGTATTTTTAATGTAGCTGGCAATCAATTAAAAGAAGATTTAACACATAATATAAGAGGTAATTGTCGGAATTTAATTATAGTTTATTTCACACGGTTCTACTTTTAATAAATACCTTTAATGGAAATTTGGCACTGCAAAAGATGTATTAGTCCCCGACCACACTATAAAACATTTCAATTTTATGTTGAAAGGGAAAATATGAACGGAAATGTGTAATCCTTTTACGTAGATACAGTTTTTGTGATTAGGCTTATAAACTTATTTATTTAAATGTTGCTAAAGGCCGGAATTCTCTTTCCTACACAACCATTCGATTCGTTCACACGAACATCTATCATAATTCTATGTTGTTAATGTCACATTATCCCACAAAAAAGATAAAAAATCATTTGATTCAGCTACTTACAAAAAAATGCAAAATTTGATCGCATAGATTCTATTATTTAATGAAAATGTTCATAAACATTCGCAAGTCGGACAGACCTGGCAAAAACATCTGGCACTTAAGCTTAATTTTAGGTCTCACTATCAGAAACGATTTTCTCGCCAAATTTTACAACTGAATAAAAGTTAAAGAAATAACATTCTCTTTTCTCTTCTCTCCTAAAAGCTCAAGACTTAACGGCTCAACCTTGAAGAGTGTGAACCAGCACTAAGCAAACTAAAGTTCTTCCTCCATAAACAAGTGGCCATTTTAGAACATGACTTCAGAAAACTTCGTTCGAAATTATCGTTTTTTATCTTATTTCTGAGATCTTCACTTTTACGACAGAGCTGGCAAAATTTATTAATTGTTCTTTCTAATAATAATAAAATGAAATGTTTTTTCTTGTTCTTCTACCGATATAACTCACAAGCAATTTACTTTCTGCCGTATTCATAAAAATATTTTTAATTAATAATCGTTTATGAATACGGCGGTTAAAGTTTAAACCAAAATTAATTTAGAAGCACTTAATTATTTCTTCTGGTATTTCCAAGATTTAACGATAAATTTCTCTTTTTCAGAATGCCGCACTGGTGAAGTACGCGTTACAAAGGGCTACAATTTACCCGCCAGTTATATTTTACATACAGTGGGTCCTGCGTATAAAGAAAAATTCAAAACTGCAGCCGAAAATACTTTACATTGTTGTTATAGGTAAAATGCTTAAATTTAAATTTAAAAAAAAAAATTATATTAAATGTTTTTTTCAATTCTTCATTACAGAAATGTCTTATGTAAAGCCAAAGAACTGAATTTAAAAACTATAGCTGTGTGCAATATTAGTACCAATCAGAAATCTTTTCCAGCTGACTTAGCCGCTCATATTGCATTAAGTATTTAGACACATGAAATATTTAAATAACCCTCTCTAATGGTTTTTCTTGCATTTTAGGAACTGTACGTCGGTATTTGGATAAGTTTACTTCGCAAATCGTGATATTTTGTGTTAGTCCCCACGAACGGGGTATTTATGAGGTCTTGGCACCCCTCTATTTTCCACGTGATAATTTAGAAGAGCGTAGTGCTTTATGGCAATTGCCAAAAGATATTGGCGGTGAATATGGTGAACCACAGCATCCTGATCGTCAAATACGGATTATACGAAATCCACAGCACAGTGTTTTAATGCGTCATCATGGTAAGTAGTTAAATATAAGTACCGGAAGGAAAGCGAAAGTTGCAAGGCTACATATAATTAACTATCTGATATGGGTAGTTCCACAGGAAAGTCAACTTTTTGTCACGTTACACCACCAAGCTTATAAAAATGTTTCTCAGAGAACAATTTATATGTATATTATTTAAATTTTTTATATTTTGGTAAAAAGTGCATTTAAGGAATAGAGAAAGAATTTGAGCAACAAGAGTCTAAAATACAAGGTTAATATCTTGGTGGCGTAACGCGAAACTTCTGTGGAAGTGCCCATATAAAGGATTTAGATAGTAGTAATTTACTTGTAAAACTAAGGCCCACTTTGGAAAGAAATATTTAAAGTTTTAGTCAAATTTTAATTTTAAAATTTTAGAACTTCTTTTAGACTTTAAAAATTTTAATACGGTGTAGATTAATTTATGAAATCTTCCATTTATAAACTATTTTATTAGCTTTCCCTCTAAAAAATTTAACGTTTACAACAGATTGTAAAAACTGATAAATAAATTAATTATTGCCACAAAAAAAAACAGTGCAAATTGATAAGATACAAAAGAGCCAGAAAAAAGGTTATTTCTGCTCTTTTCTGTTCCGTTCCATTTTGCTTTGCTCTACTCTTAACAACGTTAACAACTTTTAAATTGAAAAGTTCTTGTAACTACCGCAGAAATTAAAGGGGCATATTTATTTTGTCATTTTATTTGTAACACATCAAATTATTTAACTCATTCCCCATAAAATTTAAACATTTCGGTTTCTAATTTACAAGATTTTGTTTGTCGTACTTAATTCCCAATTTGTTTTCTTGATAAAAACACTAAAATTTCTTGTTGATGCGCATTTCACTGGTTGCTTACGCCAGATCGACAGGAAGCTTCATCCAAAGATTTTAGAAAAACTAAAGATATTAGACCAAATAAAACTAATAAGCGTATAAGAATTGTTAGCAACAGTTCTACTTGTAACAATATCAAAGTTTAAACAAAAACATCAACAATAAACAGTGAGTTTTTGTTTCTTTAGAAGTTCTAAGACGATCCAGCAACGTCTGTCTGTCTATCTGATAAAAGCACGATTGAGTTCACATTAGGGATAATTTTTAGACCATGTTGTTGTTGTACGATACTTTTCGCTTATAGTCCATTCCGCTTAAGGGCCAAAAACGGCTTTAATCCAAAACTGTCATATTCACTTGCAGATTTTTTTGAATTTCATATAAGTTATTTGTTCTAAAGTCCATTTCGCTTGTAGTCCATTTTCCTTTATAAGCCACATTTTCTTAGCATGCGTATATAATTCTTTATGCAAAAATATTCGCTAATGCTGTGTTCATACGACGAAATAAGCCACTCGTTTCGCTCTCTGAAACTAGTTTGCCAAACATGTTGTACATACGATAGATTCTTGTTTCATTTTGACATTTGTTTGTGTTGTTAGTGTAATTTTATTAAAAATATATTAAAAAAATATAGTAAAACTTAAAAACATATTATTTAATACGTGTATTAATATAATTATTTTATAGTTATAACTTTATTTTATTTAACATTAATTTTTATTTTGTATTTTTTTTCTTTGTTTTGATTTTTTTTGAGAGCTAGTTCAGATGAACTAACGATAGATAATTGTTATCAAAATTGGAGATGATAGTACATTTTTTCCTGTTTCGCAGCATGTTTCAAAACGAAACGACCACTTATGTTTGGGGCGCGAAACAGGAATAGGAGAGCGAAACACGAATATTGGTGTCCGTGTGAACAAAGTCAACCCTATCGTGAATAAAAATTCCTTGGGAGTTTTTTCCCTGGCTCAGCGAATAAAGGCCTAACGAACTAACGCCTAATTTTTCAAAATGAAAGAATGCCTAAACAAGAACGCCTAAGAAGAAAGTGAAAGAACGTCTAACTTTAAAATGCTGAAAATATATTTTGAAAGGAAAAAATGTATTTTTAAATTATATTTAACTATAAGTTATGTAAATACAGTTAAATTTTCAACAACTATAGCTCTACATAGCGGACATTTGAAAAAATTTTCACCTGCGTTAGCTTTTAGTTCATTACAACAGTTCAAGCAAATTTTTAAATGCCGACATGGCAAAAGTAATATATTTGGCTTTGAAACCAAACACACTATGCACATCGCAGTATCAGTTTCGCCAAAATAACATAATAGTAATAAAAATCACACTTTTAGGAAAATGAAAAATCGCCTAACATTAATGAAAGAAAGCCTAACAATCAAAAATGAATAAATATCTAATTAGACGTTTTTTCATTTTTGATTGTTAGGCTTTCTTCCATTATGAAAAATCACCTAACAACTTTAATGAAGGAATGCCTAAAATATTAGACATTCTTTCATAATGAACAACCGCCTAATTCCTATATAATTTTTTGTTGCAATTTTTAGGCATTATTTCATTTTTTTTTAAGGCGTTAGTTCGTTAGGCCTTTATTCGCTGAGCCTTTTTCCCTTCTCCAGTTTTTCCTATGCTAGTTCAATTGTAAAAATGGGAAAAACTCCCAATGAATTTTTATTCACGATATGGGTGAGTATTACAGTCCACTCTGTTTTTTTTTATTTTTTAATCAACTGGCAACATGGTTTTATTTACCTTTCTGGCAAATTTTATAAATGCAAAATTTCGCAATTTATAGTTCATAAAGCACCAATGAAATTGATATTTATGTTGGGTTTGATTTCGTCAACCAAAGAATTAAATTGAATCTCATACTAAAGGCTTATGAAGCATTGAAATCAAGTACGTTTTTCTTTTGAATTATTTAATAAAAAAGATTTTTGTTTTAGCTATACATACATATATTTAAATTATAGCAATATTTGGTTATGTTTTAAATAAACTTTTCTTTTTATTGAAGAAAATTATTTGTATATAGTCCAAAATGTGGACTTATTATCCATAAAATGGTTTATAACAAAAATTGATTATAGTCCAAATTCGTTAAAGTCCACAAAAGTTGTACAACTATAATAGTAGATTATAAGCGAAAAGTACTGTCTGTAACAGATAATTAAATACGTGAAGGTATCATGAGGACCCTAACCATATGCAGGGCATAAGTTAGGGACAGCACGGTCTATGAGGGACCAGAAGGCATTCGGCCTGTTGTTCCATTCTGATTTTAGTTTTGCCAACACGACTCTTGTTTTATGCGGCAGAATTATTCCAGTGACTGCCATAGATCGGTTTGGTATTTAAAACGGAATAAATGACCAGCCCCCGAGGAATACTTTTGGTATGATAGCAGCCAAACGATAACGGTAACGGTACACGCTAATTTCGCCCAAACTGTTTTTATAAACAAAAATGCATGGTACCGATAAAGGCCAAATATATCCATTATTTAACAAAGCCTCCATTCAAATTTTAAAGCCAGATTGAATGGTCCAGGGCACAATCTTATGCAACGAAATACGTTTAGCATACTAACTTTGTTTGGAATAGGAAAAAGGGCAAATGGATAAATTTTTTTTTGCAAAAATAGCCCCATAAAAATATTTCCATGCACTTTTATTTTATAATTCCAACGGCCAATTTCACAAAATTAAGTCACAACTAACTCTAACTTCGAGTTAACAATATTTCTCTATTTAACTATAATTATTATTAAATTTTTAAAGTCGTCTTATTGGAATTAATGGTGGTAGGGATCATAGATTCGGCACGGCCTACTTTTTACATACCTCTCACTTGTTGTTAATGTTGTTTAACTTTATTTTGTCGCTATTTTGATAAGATTATAATAAAATGAATTGTGTTCGAGGTCTTTATATTGGATGTGGAACGAGTCAGAGGTAAATTTAGTTTCATTGAATTGTTTTTTTTTTAGACAAACACACGGCAAATTGAAAAGTCGAAAGAATCGGTTTGTAATTGAAAACGCATATTAAAAAAAGGTTTAACAACAGTGTGGAATTATTTAAAGGTTCTCGATTTCGATTAAGGAATATTGTGCAAAACAATATCAGATCAATTCTTTTAACAAGTAAATGAAAATAATAATAAAATAATTTTAAACGGAATTTTCCAAAGATAATTTTAAACAAATTTTTCACAAAAGTTTTTAATAATTGAATCACTAAGTGCAGAAAGGGAACATCTGGCATTTTTTGCATGTACCTTATTTGATTATTGCAAATAAACCAGTGTAAAAAGTGTCATCTAAGACAACTTCAAATTAAAGTCAGGTCTTCCCTCTACGAACTAAGAACATAAAACTTGCATTTGTTATTTTTAACAACACTGTTTTAATTGATTATATCGAACTGATTGTTTTGAAGTTGTGTTTAATTTTTAACAACAAATGTATTGAATAGAATAAATCAGTTAATAAAAGGAAAACAAAGAAAATGATAACAGTGTTACTAAAAAATGTTGACTCACATTTAATCAATAAAATGATATACAAATGTATTTAACATCACTTGCAAACTTTATTTAACGTCGTTAAATTAAAATTTCCAAAAGATCTGAAAATATTTGTGATCGAGTGGCAACATTTAATCTATCTGGCTTTTTGTTCAATTGTCAATACAACTACAATGTAAATTGTGAACGATATCCAATGCCGTATTCTGCCCCTCAGAATGGGTAAAGAAAGAAATAATTTTTAATTTTTTTTTTTTTTGGAAAATAAATTTAAAAATAAAAAATTAAATATATATTTTATTTTAATTAAAATATACCAACAAGCATATAAACTCTTGATAAAAATAAATTTTGTCTAGGCAATGTTGTCAAGAAGGCTTTGGAGTCGGTGTTGTAGAGTCGGAGATGAGGTTTTTGTACCGAAGTAGGAGTCAAAGTACGTCGTGACTCCGACTCCAAAATTTTTTGGCATAAAAAATGTAAGCAAATATTCTAATATTTTCCAAAATAAAAATATGTACTTCGAAATTGGCCATACAATATTTAAAATATTGATTCGAAATTTTTACTGAATCCTTTCCTTGCTATATTTAACTATTTAAAAAAAGGGGTTAAAGTCAAATAAGGTCTCATATACATTTAGCATTAAGGTTAGATTAGGAGTTGGAATTTCAGCGGTAGGAGTTGGGGTTTGTACTTTTTGTTGACGACAGACACCACAGGATTTTTTTTAATATCAATACACAGCATTTGTTTAACGATTCAAGACATAAAAAAGAAATGTTTTTGTAGAAAAGAAAACACCATTAGTACCATGTAGCATAAACTACCTTTTTTTAATAACTTGGCAACTCTTCTTTAAAGCGCCTAAACATATTCTACACATTTTTCTTGAAAATTATCTAAGTTTTATACACTCAACAAATTTATTGCACTCTTGATTATGAGTAAAGTTAAGTTATATTTCTTATGACATACATATTAACAAATACATTTTTAAATAAAAAAGAATTTGAATGAACTTGTTTATGACGTTCATAATAATTTTATTTAGTTTTGAATGAAAATTTTAACAAAATGTTTTAACAAATAATAGTAAATACGTAATATTGTTCTTGGCAAAATTTGCAAACGGTTTCTTTCTGAAAAATGTGCGTGGTCGCAAAAAAAAAATTGTGGCACTATTATGAGCACCAGTGAAAATGTTGCCGACTATTGTGAACGATTCTAAAGACTATTGTAAAAAAGCTTTATAAATTAAATTTGACTCGCAGAATCACATTCGAAAAAATGGTTAATATAATTTAAAATTATTTATGAAGAAGAAATAATTCCCATTCTATTTGCCAAAATAAAAATTAATAACCAATATTTTTGTGATAGATTTTAAATGTTGAATAAAATTTTTTCGTTAAAAAATACTTCATTGAATAATGTCAGCGACAAGTCAAAATTAAAAGTGCATTTGTACCACAGAATGTAAAAAAATTAAATGAAGAAGTCAAAGGGCAAAAAAAAATTGAACAATTTTATTGCAAGTGTATGAGCCGCTTAAGTAAAATTTTCGGTACAACCGAATATACCACTCTTTCTTGTTTTACTTCCATGCACTAAAAGTTAACATGAACAAAATATGTTCAGAATCTTAATAAAATTTCCAAAGCCTCCATACAATTGTTTTTACATGATAAATATGTATTTTAAGCTTTAAGCTAAGATCCCACTACCGGCTCGAATAGAACAATCTGTGACGATTTTTATCGTGCAATAACTGCGCACATTTAAAAACATTGCACAATTTATTCTTAGGTGGTCCTATTATTGTCGCGCATTGTGACAATTTTTTTTGGTTCATATCGGTCAAAGCTGAATTGCGACAATAATCGGTACAATGCGGTCACACTATCGTGCTATTTGGGCAAATTAAATCATATGTATGTTTTTGTTTATTTGCTTCTTCGCGGACATAATTTTACTTTAGAAATTTGCAAAATTCTCCGTCTGAAAATTCCATTATGTTTCCTAACAATTTTAAATAATCTTCTATATATATAAGAGTTGCGTGAGTGACTGACTCACTCATCATCGCCCAGCCCAAACCGCTGACTCTAGAAACTTGAAATTTAGACAAGGGATTGGTCACTCCCCAAATCGATCCACTAAGACGAGATTTTTCGAAATTCGAATGTTTAGAGCGTAAAAAAGTAAAATCGGGAAAATTCGGTAACCTGATATCTCCAAAACTAAAAGAAATGCAAAATAAATGTAATACTTATTGTTGTTCCTTAGAAAAATAAGTGGACAGCTGTCTGGTACTTTTTGAAATTCGGCCCTATTAGGGAGTAAACGGGTAAAATCTGAATTTTAGTACTTTTTTGCCACCCCATCTCTCTTTTGAACCAATAAACATAAAAAAAAGTTAATTACACATTCGAAACTTATCAATAAAATACGTTTACGAATTTGGTACTTTTTCCAAATTCGAACATTTAACGGGTGAAAATCGTAACTATTTTTGGAACTTTTTTTTACAAAACATTTTCCTCATTTTCATTGACATATTCGCACTAAGTTTTTTAATGGGTGAAAAATATAATACCCAAAAAGGAAATACGGGAAATTTGATATTTTCTTCTTTAGCTTTTTGGTTCTACTGAAGTAGCGGGTTAAATGCTAGAATTTAAACAAGTTTAAACCTAGAAAAATAAACTTGGGCATACAAATGTGTCCACGAAGAAAAAGGAGACGCTAACGAAGTAGCGGGTTAAATGCGAGTAAATATATTAATATATGTATGATAAAAAATATATTCAGTTTTATGGACTTGTTCTTTTTTTGTAATTTACAAACCAGAGATGGCAACATCGATACAACTGCAATGTTTTGGTGTAGCGAATTGTCTTCTTTCATTTAACAGAACAAATGTAATATTTGACGTTTTAATACAAAAATAAATAATAGATAAAACAAATGTAAGCTGTAATTGTAAGTAAGCTCAAAAAAGAAAAATGTTAGTAGCCAGTTGGTGCAATGTAAAAATTTCGTTTTACCATTCCTTGTATCGGCGCTAATTGGCGACTGTAATCGGCGCGGCGCATTAGTGGCCGATAAAAATCGGTACATAGTAAACAATTTGGTTGTGCAAAAGAGTGCTCACATTATTGGCGCATCAAGATTAATTAATAAAAAATTCTGACCGTTCACACTATCGTCACATGGAATACGCCGATAGTGGGATCTTATCACTAACCCTAGTACTCTGTTCAATTGTGTGAAAAATGTTGAGCAACATTGATTATTTCACACGAGTAATTTGGCATGTATCAATGTTACTTATCTAGCGAGTTTGTACAATTTGACGTTTTTATTACTGCACAATATGCGACATTGTTTTGCGTATGTAAACAATCCCCACATGTATTTAACTAAAAATAATTTTTTTTTACTAAAAAAACGATAGTAAATATGGATTTGAATTTTTTAATTCTTATTTAATAATCAGTTCATAATTTGTTGCTTTTCCTTAAAATTCCATGGGAAATAAGTGCGGCTTACATTATTTCACAGTTGTAAAAAAAATGTTGCCGGAAACATTTCGGTGAACAGAGTACAACTTTATCAACATTATTATATATAAATATGAATTATTAAAAAAAACTTTAACTGATATACAGGCCTGTTCTGAAAATCACTTTAATTCAAATCACATGTGCCTTCTAAAATCACGCATGTGATACTGTGCTGGGCCGTTTCCAAGTTTTTCGGTGTGATTGCCGAAAGCGCATCGAGAAACACAAAAACGGTGGGATTTTCAGAACACCACAAAATTACAAATGTGATTAAAAAAGCACGCGAATTTGAGTGCCCCGGTAGGCTAGCTGGTAGCGAGTTAGTCTATCAGCGCCGGGGTTGCGGGTTCGATTCCCGCCAGAGACTCTGGTTTCTGTCCTGCAGACAAGCGAAGAGCTTCGCGGGAATAGCTTAGGAAATTAAAAAAAAAAAAAAAAAATAACCTGATTTCCAGAACAGGCCTGATAATTTCTTCTTAATAAATCTCGATAATGGGATTATATTTGGCACAAATAGTTTTTATGTATTTCGACCGTAACTTCGATTAAAGGCAAACTTTTTATATACAATCTTTCTATCTATTATTCGTTGTGGCAGAGCTTCTAAGTCTAAAATAATTTACAAGCGATACAAGGTATCACAAACTTGGACCAATTGCAACTACACTCTTTTACATGCTTATGTACACTGTAGGGTGTTTATATGGTCTAAATACTTAATTATATTATAAGCTTTCTAGACTAAAAAATAAATGATAAATCTCTCAAATTGATTATCTTATTTACAAAAAAAAAAAAAAAAAAAAAAAAAAAAAAACAGATCTGACGAGGACAAACAATAGATTTTTAGCTGGCATGGAATAAATTCTTATCAAAAGATGCTCCATTCTCAGTTGGAAAATTAAATAAAGAAAGTAGAGCTAAATATAAAATACAAAAATATAAAATATTTTTGGTCGACAACGAATATAAAGGACTCTATTAAGAAATGGGACACAGCTGTCCCCAGGACTATAGAGCTATGGACAGATTTTTGGTGGGCGAGCACGGGTTGGCTGTAAGTTAAACCTTAATTATGAGTAACGGGCTGATCTCTGTGTTCTAATTCTATCTTAACGAGCAGAAATCGTAGGTAAGACATAGAGATAAGCAAGGAGCTAGTGAGCAATTTTGGTATTCATGTGCTAAAGTGCATAGCAAGTTAAAGCCTATGGCAACTTACTCAGTGATTACAAAATGACTTTAGCATTTTAAGAAGGAAAAATGCTAAATTTAGTTCGAATAAAAGGACTCATATGTACCTTTCGCTTAAATTTTCTCATGAGAAACAGTTAAGGGCTAAAGCAGCTATTAAAATATTCGAAACATCTTTTAACTTTGCTAGAAAAGGCTTTTATCCATAAAATGTTGTAATTTGTTGGACAAGTTTCCGACAAACGCATTGTCCCAACAAATTTTAATAGCACTCACTAATGATAACAATTCTTTCTGTCTCATGAAGCCAGTAGAGATGAGATGGCGTAATAACACTAACGAGCTAAAACTATTGTTAGAAAAAAATAACTTTTTCTATTATTTCACTGTGTTATCAAATATCAACGATTTTAGCATAGAGAACTAAAAAAAAGAAACACTCTTTAATAACACTTTATTTAATTTCTCTAAATAGTACAAACCAAAAACATTTATTACAAAATAAAGTGCGGTGATTAAAAGCATAAAATAAGTGAAAACCTTGAAAAAAATATTTATACAAAAATTTAACATTTTGGTGAATTTACAGCAAAATGATTAACGGCTCATTTCAATTTTCCTGTAATAATTTTAACAGTTTTAAGATTTTTTATTTTCTCAAACATAAAGTAAACAATTGTTTTTGTCTTAAAGTCAGAAAAAAACCTTTTCAGATATTTTGCAGATAAATTTTTAAAATTATAAAAGTCTTATATGAATACGTTTGAAAAAAAAAACAATCGTACTTATCTTGAATCCCATAAAAACTGCTAAAGGTATCTTTACATGGTAATACAAGTATAACGACAAGTCAAAAAAATGTATAGAATGAAATAAAATCTTATTATATAAAAGCAAAATGTATTGAGAAGAAGAGAATACGGATAGAAAATTCGACAAACGGTCGGTAAACGTATATTTTCGCAACCATTTTAGAAACGAATGTATTGTCATCACACCAGAGATGTACTTTAAAGTAAACATTGGCAGCATTAACCGTATATATTGAAGGTGTTAACTGTTCGTCGTCTACTCATTATTGGTTTAACCTACCGACCATTTAAAAAAATAAGTTAGGTAGGAGGAATATATTTTTTTAATACCCTCTTTCTAAATCCAAAACCTGTTTCTCAAAATTTATTATGGTTTCTGAGATATTAAGCATTCATTTTGCTCCATATCAACTATTTTAAAGTTTTAAAGTATTTGTTGCTCTACACGTCACTATTTGGCTTCATATAGATACGTACAAAATAAATTTCACTCTTGCTTTGCTTCATTGCCGTAAAAAAAACAGTAGCTTACGCAAAATCATCGTCAAATCAGTAGGTCTACGCAAAAAGGCTTGCTGATTTTTTGTAGAGTTCTGTTTTTTTCATGCAATTGTTTTACCCGGAATTGTTTTTGATATCTGCATCATTTTATACACAGACAAAGTGCGTGTTGTTTTTTTAATTGTTGTATTTCTAGACCTATAATTGAACCATGAGCAAAAGCAAATTAATATCACAACAAGAAAAAAATAGTTTTAAAAATCATAAACACGTGCTAATAAATAACGGGTCCGCCATCTAACGTTTATTTTTCAACTAGTGCTTATTTCTGGAATGGTAACACTTAGCTCATGTCTGATCTGACAGATAATTAGTTTTATCCTTCCGCTGAACAAATATGGTTGTGTATACGCTTGAACAACGCTGGGAAATATGCCTTTTCGCTTCGCTATGTGGGCCTGCGATCGAGTTACAGAAGATGCCGATTTTGCCAAAAAAAAAATCATCTTTTCAGATGAAGCTCATTTTGATCTGGGCGGATATGTAAACAAGCTAAATTGTCGCATTTTCGCCCAAAACGAGTCACTGTTTGGTGTGGATTTTGGCCCAGAGGTATAATTGGGCCATTTTTTTCGAAAATGGACAAGGAGTGGCCGTTACAGTCAAAGGCGATCGTTATCGGGCAATGTTGAACGAATTTTTGTTCACAAAAATTGAAGAGGAGGATATTGGCAACATTTGGTTTCAACAGGACGGCGCTACGTGCCACACAGCCGAAGCTACACTCGATGTTTTGCGTCCTGTTTTTGAAGATCGCATTATCAGCCGCAGAGCTGATGTCGTTTGCCCACCTCGGAGCTGCGATTTGACACCGTTGGACTATTATTTGTGGGGTGCCGTCAAAGATAAGTGTTATGCCGACAAGCCAGAGAAAATTGACCCTTTAAAGGAAAATATTCGTGAAGCCATTGGGGAAATACAGCTGCACACTATCGAAAATGTGCTTAAAAATTGGACCGATCGTGTAGGCTACTGCATGGCCAGCCGAGGCAGTCATTTGAATGAAATTATTTTCCATTATTAACCGGAAGGATTGTACTTTCAAATAAAAAAAGAAATTTGAGAAAATGTTCAGTAGTTTTTTTTAAAGCATTTTACAAAAAAAAAAGTTATTTGGCGGACCCTGTAGTGACAATTCCTAAAATTTATTAAAAATATAAAAATGGAACTGTTGTTGTAGAATAAAATTAAATAAAAGAAGAAAAATTCATCAATGTTGACCTTTTTTTAGATTGATAAAAAAAAATCTTTAATTGTAGCAAGTTACTTTTTAAACATTTTTTTTTTGAAAAGTGGCGTATGCGGCACAAAATAATTCATGAATGTTGACAAAAATTTAAATTTTTCTTCAAAAGATATGCCAGAAACTATCGTATACATTTTAAGAAATCTTAATGTGAACCTTCCTTGTCGTTTTTCTCCCACTCCGACTAATTGGCATATGCGCCAAACCAGCAATGAGCTGGCGAGCTGTTTAATATCTTTGCTCTGATTTAACTTATACCATCCGTGTTAACACGAAAAATACTTACAAAAGACTTTTGTGTTCTATTCATGAACACGAAAAGAATTTCATAATATGTTGATTTTACAAAGGGTATTTGTATTACCATGTAAAGTTACCTTAAAGTAGTTGTTGGAATACATTTGTAATTAATTAAATTGCCACAGTGTACTGGCAGCGGTCTTTAAACCCCGTTTCTACAAACGGGCAAGTGGGTTTTGAAGTTTATATTATTACTGCCGGCAACCATATTATGGTTAAATATGCACTCCATCACAACCATATTATCGTTGTAGCTAAACACTTTATATTTTAATATGAGAGTTATTAGTTTACATCATGGTAGAATAAGTACAAGGTATAGTCATTAGATATTTTGTTCGCAATTTTAAAGCCTGTACAGTAATTTTCGCTTATAGTCCACTACTATAGTTGCACAACTTTTGTGGACTATAAGCGAATTTGGACTATAACCGATTTTTTTTATAAGCCATTTAATGGATTATAAGTGTATAATCCACATTTTGGACTTTATAAAAATTATTTTCTTCAATAAAACTGCTCTTTTTTAAACAAAACAAAAGTTTATTTAAAACATAACCAAATTTTGATTTAATTTAAATAAATAGTTAAAACAAAAAATAATACAATAAAAACAAAAATGGTCAGATGAAGACACCATGTTATGAAATATAAATTGCGAAATTTGGTATTTATAATAGTTACCAGAAATGTAAATAAAAACATGTTACAAGCTGATTAAAAAAATATTAAAAACAGAGTGGACTATAAGCGAATATTTTTGCATAAAGAATTATATTCGTATGCTAAGAAAATGTGGCTTTTAAACGAAAATGGACTACATGCGAAATGGACCTTAGGACAAATAATTTGTATGAAATTCGAAAAAATCTGCATGTGAATATGACAGTTTTGGCTTATATCCGTTTTTGGCCTTTAAGCGGAATGGACTATAAGCGAAAAGTACTGTATAACGTCAATAAAAAGAAAATAAGGAAACAAATAAAAACGAGCGTCAAAAATCAAATAAATTAATTTGACATTTCATAAGAAAATAATGAAAACTCTCCCTAATGAACATACCTGATACTTATTATATTATGGTTTACATCTATTAATTGTTTGATTTTAAATAAACAATATTTGTTTACCTCTTATCCAAGAGCACCATGATATGGTTGAAAGACATTCATGCTATTGTAAGCGCTTAACATAATTTTGTTATTATTAACCATAACATGTTCGAAGGCAACTAAAATATTGTTGTGGCGGCTGGATAGAGCACTAATTTAACCATATACGGTTGACGATGTCAATAATATGGTTAAATTAAATTAATTAAAAATTAACAAAAAAAAATTGAAAAATGTTATTTCTGGTGTTCGAAAATAAACACTAAATATCTCTCCTTATTGTTCGGTACGGTAGATTTGTGGAAAACACAAACGCTAATAGTGTTTGTGTAGTAAATCATTAAAAGAAATAACATTTCCCTGTTTGTCATCTTCTAACACAATAATAAATAATACTGTTCTTATCCACTCAACAAAAAGATTAGAACATTTTATTCCGTTCGGTTTTTTTAAGCCACAAACTTCATTGTGTTCGGTTCATCTTATTAGCGTTCGTTTGTTTTTGCTGTAATTAGCGGCCCTTTTGGCTGGTAAAAAAAACAAAAATTTTTTACACATACGAAAAAACCCCAACAAAATAATTTTACACAAACAAAACATACGCACAATACACACACACAAGCTGTTTGTGCTGCGGTCGTTATTATTTAAATTATTTGTATGTTTATTTCTTTATCAATGTAAAAAAGAAACATCATAGAACATGAAAATATAATGTTTGTCTACAGTGCCACTACAATTGTTCTGTTTTTTAACGCACACTGTATAATATTCGGCTTTTTCTTGGCAATAGCTACGAACGATATTAAGGGTTGTGTTCGTCTACACAAACACTAAAAAAATAGATATCGTTCTTTGGTGTGTGAGCCGAACTCTAAATAATGTTTTGTTTATTTTCGAACACAGGTATTTACCCAGCAAACACAGAAATACACCTAATGTATTGCCAAACGTATTGCCTGGATGAAAAATATTATTGCGGCAATAATCGATTTCGTATTGCGGAAGATGCTTCCTTCGGGAAGAAACGTGTCTCGATGGCAATACGTCTCAGCAATACGAAAGGCGATACTTCTAGATGATTAACTAGCAATATCGCTAGATAACCACTTATTAGAAAATAGGAAGATATCGCCAAAATATCATTGGGATGATAAAAAGAAGATTTTGCATTTTAAAAAAGCACGACTTTTTATTTAAAATTAAATTTTCAATTGTATACGTACAAATTTTGCTCATAAATAATATAATTTATAATTAAAATAAAGTAAAATAATATACAAAAATATTTAGTTTCCACCATATTTTTAATGAAAATTCCTACCACTTCTTTGAAATTGCATCCAGGGTTAAGAAATATCTTGACAAAATTAAAAAGTAAACAGATTAATATTTAACAGATTTGTTTTATTTAAATAATTACCTTTTGCAGAATATTTTGAGAACCAGTTTCTTAGATTTTATAATTTGATTAATTTTTATTTTTTTATTTATGACGTACATACATATGTATGTATTATAATTTAATTTTTTAAAGTTTATGTTGCGTAATTTTCTCGAAAATTGTAAAAGGAAGAAAATAAAAAATTACTTTGATTATTTTCTTTTAGATGACAATTTGGCGATATTGCTTAACTATTGCCTTAGGGGATATCTTCCAATTGTTTGCAGGGTAATGATTGATATTGTTTTGATTTTAGTGTTGCCATAGTAAATTTTTAAATGTAACATTCTAATAAAAATTTAAAATAAATAAATAGCTTTATCCTACATAAATCCTTTGAAATTTAACTCTACCTCCAATATTGGTTGATTTCTTGAAAATTCCTTTATTGTAGTCTAAACAGAAATGACCAAATTTTTGATAAAATTCATTTAAAAAGCATCTCCGAACCTTATTTCTTCAAAAATGAAGCCGTAGCTCGCGTTACGGTCAATCAAGATCTTTACTGCTTTATGATAAATGATTTTTTGCTTGAAAAAATTTATGAAATTGATCCGGAAGAGATGTGGTTTCAAAATGCTAAGTGCCTTATGGCAACCGCAACCACTGACTCAAATCAATATTTGGCAATAAATGGAACTGTCACTTGCTCTACAAGGTCCCGCCGAGGATTTGTAGAAATCATCTAAAGAATATTTTTTTCTTTTTGGTGTTACATCCTCTGGGAAAATCAGGTGAAATGAATACCTTGGATTTGGCAAAAACCCAAAATTAACTGATCTCAAGAGAACTTTACGATCTCTTCGGATGGCGGCTGATCAAAGAAGAATTAATACAAAATATAACAATTAAATATGTAAAATATTAACATATTATTTATGTTAGTTCAACAAAATTTTATTTGTTCTATTTCAGCTGACGACGACTCTGATAACTGTCCGCACGATTTCGAGGGTGGTGGTTCGGATCTTGAATACGGTATATCAGATTTAAACGGTTTAAATCTGAACTCATACAGTGGTGGCATGCAATCGCAAATACAGGTAAATTTTAAACAAATAGAGAAAATTTATTATCATTTGTTTTATCTTCAAGATAAAGCAATCAAAACCAAATTTGTTGTAGACATTGTAACCACAACAAAACAAATATTTTTTTTTTGCCTTTAAAAGGCAGCTTGGAACAAATATTTATTTTTTAACTTTGTTTTTGACAAAATTTATTAAGATTAACTGCCTGGCCCACAGAGTCGACAAGAACATTTCTTTCGTATATTTACATTGAAAACATTAATCAAAAAACTAAAATTTGTTTTTTATTTCAATGTTAATATACGAAAGAAATTTTCTTGTCTACATTGTGGGCCAGGCATTTATTTTTGAATTTAAAATCTAATTTGATTTATGTTTTCCTCTTTTAAAGGCCGATTTGGATCGCCAACATTTATTGGGCAATCGTTCGAGTAGTGGTATCTATGAAAGCGTTGTTTCCGATGGCATTGAAGGTCTAGAACATCAGGAAAGGTGAGCTTATTTTAGATAGTTTATATATAAATTTTAATGTGCAACAATTACATTGTTTAAAAATGAAATTAAATCGGTACGAAAATTAAAACCTAGTTACTCGTTTAATAACTACGAATTTGTATGAATACCCTACACCACAGGTGAAAAGGGTATATACATATAAGTTTGTCATTTCGTTTGTAATTTCTACAAAATTGATCAAAGATCCTATAAAGTTAGGGTTGCCAGATTTCAAAAGTCAAATAACTGGGCAATAGCAAAAATTCACCTGGATAAAAAAAATAACTGGACAATTTGAAAATGCACTTAAAAGTAAAAGTAAAAATTTACTTCAGATCTTATTTTGTAATAAAGAGAAAAAATTTCAACGGTTTCGAATGTTAACGTTCGCATAGAAAATGTATATGAAATACTCTCAGTCTTAGAAATATTCTCGATGTAAAGTTCTTTACTAATTGTTAAACAGGCAATACAAATCAAGGAAACGTAACCCTTTAAATTCAGTTTTACATCATATTACAAAATTATTATCAGGACGAATTCACTGCAAGTGGCAGTTGACTTTGACAGTCCCAGCGAATTTGTTTTGGTTTCGTAATGTTTTATTTCAAAATAGCTGACATTTCGAGCAGCCCTATATAAAGTATATACCTTCTGGGTTCTTATGAGTAGCAAAGTTCAGTTAACGACGGACGTATTTCTGTGTGTTTGTTGAAATGATTTTTCCAAAGACCCTAGAAATAATGGAGAGTAGATTGTTTTATATGTATCTTACTCCGTTAAAGTTTTCTTCTGAAATTCAGCCAGATCGGTCCAAAACTGACTGAGATATAAGCAAAAACGCCCGATTACCTCAAATTTGTGTCATTAAATCCTCACTTGTTATTATTTTTCTTTATCTGTAGAATTTTTATTAATTTTTTTTTTCAATAACACGGTGAAGGGTATTTAAGATTTGGCACAGCCGAATAAAGCACTCTGACTTGTTATACCCTTCACAATTAGTTCTGAAAAGGTTAGGTATATTACGTTTGTCATGCCGTGTATGATATAAAATACTCATCTAAGACCCCATAACGTGTATATATTTTGAGTCCTTAAGTAATATTAATTCGATTAAGCCATGTCCGTCAGTCTGTCAAAACACGGTCACTTTCGAAAATATCAATATTTGTTTTAAATTGTTTCTAGTTACCCTAAACCCCCTTTCAGACTCGGCAAGTAACTTGCGCAGGTAACTTGCGCAACTTTTGGTTTGTTGATGTGAGAGGCAAAGACGGGTGAAGGGAAAAACATTTGAGAACAGACTTTGTTGTTGGGCAAGTAACTTGCCGAGTCTGAAAGGGGGTTAAATAGAGATGGGATTATACCCGGTACTTACCCGATGTATGGGTAAATACCCGGTAAATACCTTTTTTGGGAATTTATAAAAGGCATTTGAAATACAGCACCTGGCTGCTGAAACGTCATATGAACTGACTCATTTGTTATAATTTTAAAGCACGTGTTTTGTTAAATACCAAAAAGCGGTTTAAATCTAATTAAAACTGTACTTAACTGAATTAACATTGTGAAGAAGGTATGTACATATTTATTAATGAAGCAAATATTGATGAAATTCAACAACGAACTTAATCGTTTTTAGCTATAAAGTCATTGGAAGACCTAGAAATGAACAGATATGGAAGCATTTTGCAGCAAGTGCAAGCAGCAAAAAAAATGCATTGCAGATATTGTGACACGGCTAATAAACTTGCAAATGTTAATCAAATGACAAAACATTTAATGAATTGTGTCAAATGTCCAGTTCTGGCCAAACGAGAAATCAAGGTAAACTTAAAAAATAATGTAATTGGCCAGAGAGGATTTGTGGGCTAAAAATTTTGTGTGGAGCTGCATAGAAGAAATATCTCCTTCTACATGGTGGAAAAGTATTTCCATGTCAACAGAATTGAGCAGAATAGCGGTTCGTATATTGATTGCTCCATGCACTTCAGATGCCACTGAGCGCTCATTCAGCAATCTTAGTTTTATCGACTCAAACAAACGAAATAGATAAACTGCAGATAATGCCGGAAAAGTATTTTTTTATATCACATAATTGGAATCTATCCAATAAAGACATACGAAAAAAGTATACTTCCCAACAAATTTTACCGGCTGAGGATGAAACCATCATTTCTTTTACTTCATTTGACCAATCACCTTCCACTTCCACTAGTATCACGCATTCTACACCTTACTCTTCATTAAGTAATAGTTTATGTTCGAAGTGAAACTGACGATGACAGTGATAGTGATTTCGTGTAATTTTGCAAAAATTAATATTTCTTTAAATATAATTATTGTCTTAAGTTTTTATTTTTCAACTGCTCAAAAAGCATTTTTTATTATTGCATGTATTATGAAATGCACCTCATTTTGCTGCACAGTTTTTTTTTTTGCCAAATTTTCTACAACATCATTTACCCATTTTTACCCAATTTTCCCATTTTACCGGGTATTTACCACCCTAAAAATTGATCATTTATTTTATTTATTTTATCATTATAAAAGTTTGCACAAATTCGTTCTATATGACTAAAAATTATAACACAATATTTCGTGAAGATCGGTCCATAATTTATCACATGCCCCATATAAAGCCCACTTTAGTACACGTAAACCTTTAACAAACAATGCTGTTGTAATAAAATTTTGTCTGTCACAGTTTTCAAAGACTAGAAGTTACACTGTAAACTTTCATGAAAATCGGTTCATAATTTTCCATAAGCCTCATGTAAATCCCACTCCTGAAATATTCCAACTTTCTGTAGAGGGTATTAAATATTCGGCACAGCCGATTAAAGCAATCTAACGTGTTTTTTATAGATTCACATTTTAGCTTCTGTTTTTGTTAGTAATTTGTTCGGTCTTATGATCTGCCTGTTTGTATTTACGCTTTATGATTTTTCAACGAATATCGTTTTCAATTTTCACTATGAACAACAAATTTAGTAATTAAGTTCTCAATTTCAAAACACTTAAAAAAGGTTTGTTTTCATTATGACGGATGAATTATTTAAACACTTAAACCAAGCAATTTTATTTCCAAAAAAAACTAAACTTTTAAAATTAAATTAAATAGCGGAAAGCACAATTCTTTAACGTTTATAAATGTTTAATAATTCGCTATTTAAAGTTTAAAAAAAAATGTGGAAAACATCAAATGAAAATAATACTTTTAAAATAAAGAGAGTGTAAAACTTTAATCGGAAACATACAGACTATTTAAGTAGATCAAAGTTCACAATTTTTAAACTGTTTACGGACAATGTCAAAACAATATTGCACCTTTTTGCAATGACAGCCTGATAATGTAATAAAATTCAGTAAAGCGGGTTTTGTTACGAATAATATAATCTAAAAAGAATTAAAACAGAGTTTAAATACCATGCTATTTTAAGTCTTAAACATATTTAAGTTAATTTTAACCATAACATGTTCCGAGGCAACCATAATATGGTTGTGGCTTCTTGATGGAGGTCTAATTTAGTCATAACATGGTTGTCAGTGACAATTATATGGTTCAATTAAACATATTATGTTTAATATTATCTTTAAACGTAGTTTTGTTGGAGGTGACCATGTTTAAACATGTTTTTTTTCTGGGTGGAACGCGTAAAAATTGTTGAAATTTTTAATCAAAATAGTTGTTCAATTCAAAATTCAAAATTTTATTTTTCGATTACGCCCATTTCTGGTAGAAAGGGTACATAAATAAGCAGAATTGTTGCACTTGGAATGAGGAACTGGCGGAGTCATTGGCCCATACGTCTTCAAAAACGATGATGGTCAGAATGCGAAAAGTTGTTGAAAATTTGTGTTCCAGATTGCGGCTTCTACGCGCCAGCCGTGGCGGCCACATCGCAGGAATCATATTTAAACATTAATATGTATCATAAAATTTTCTATCCAATAAAGACCGTTTCATTGATATTAAAAATATATTTTCTTGTTTAATTATGATTTCAACTTGTGTAACTCTATAAAAAAAACACCCTTTAGAATGATTTCGTTGATTACACTGTGCTAGTTGAAAGTGCTAGAGAACCCGGGCACATGGCGTTTTAAGATAATTCGGGTACGCTGAATCCAATGGTGCTAACCGTTTTTTTAGGTTAGCTCTTCTTTTCGAGATATACCGTTATTTCGAAAATGGAGGAGGTTGCACACCATATGTTCGCGTAACTCAAAAATAAAAAAAAAATTCCACAATAAAATTTCCTTTAAGAAAAGTAAAACTTTTTTTTAAAGATACGCAGTCGTTTAAAAAATTGGACTTCAATCCTTTTTTTTAGATTTATATACACAACAGTTTGTTTTTTAAATAAACTTGGTTTTTCTGATTTTCCTAGTACGAGAAGCGGAAACTAATTATCTCCAAATGCGTTTGCAAAAAGTAAATAAATTAACCTAGCCACATTTTTGTCACTGTAATCCGGCCAAAGGGTGAAACTATATATTTTCTGATTAACGAGGTTATAGCGTATATACCGTGTAAGCCGACTTTAAAAAGTGAAGGTTAATGGGTAAAAGTAGGAGATTAAAGATAAACATTAGATTAAATCGTGGCTTTTGCTCATTCCTAGACCCAACTGGCTGTATTTCAATAACAAATTATTTTGGATTTTTTTTGTCACATTATCTGTCTTTTAAACCAAAATAAGTAGAAATATGTTAATACATACATATTACTTAATTCATAACTTATCTAAAATATATAAATACAAATTTGGTACTTTTGCAATATTCGAACGTTAAAACGGTGAAAATCGTACCAATTTTGGTTCTATTTTTACGAAACATATTTCTTCATTCATTGACATACACGTATTAAATTATGAGCTCCCACTACAATATTGAAATTTTGTATACTTAAAAGGGGAGAAAAAAGTATAAAAAAGGGCAAATCCGGAAATTAAATTTTATTTTATTAAATTAAATTTCTTTTACTTTTTCGAGCTTCATTTGGTATTTTTTGAATTTCTATTATATTGAACTTAGAAACATAAAATTAAAGGTGCATGGTCCTGAGAGAATAAGAACCCAGTAGATGAAAAATGTTGGTACTTTTTTGTTCTCCAACTGGTACTTTTTGAATTTTCGTTATATTAGACCAAGAAACATAAAATAAACATGCAAGGTCCTGAGTGAATAAAAATCTGCAGGCGGTGGTTTTTGGTACTTTTTCGTTCTCTAACTGGTACTATTTTTTATAATTTTGGTTTATATTAATAATATTAATATTAATACATACTTATACTTTCTGATTTATTTTTATATTATTAAACTTATAAAATAAATTAAACACTCACGGACTTGAATGGAAGATAACATATGGACCAGAGGCTAGTTCCTCGTCAAACCGATCCACTAAGACGGGAAAAACAAATGCTCCAAGCATGTAAAGTTATTTATGTCTTCTTCAATTTTGCATCAATAATTATGGTCGAATTTCGACCACTAGGCAAACACTACATAGTAAAAATAAAAGTATATTTATCGCCATTTGAATTTAAGATGATGATATAGACTTTATACAGTCTAAAACCAATTTTGTATAGCAATTACAAACAGAATTACAATCTTATATATACCCTTTTCCATCTGTGGTGAAGAGTTAAACAAATTTAAATTGAAAGCAAAAAAGAAAAACCTAAAAACAAAACTCAAAACTATTTTTGATGGCAATCGAATTCATTGAATATTAAAAACAATGTTTTATGGATCGTTGCACGCTGGATAACGAACGTTAATTTATTTTTCTGATTTTTAAGTTGATTTAAAATTCTCAACTTAATTTTTGTTTGCTCCGCCGCTGCTGTCTGTTTCATGGATTTTAAAATAAACATCGATCGTGTGTCAGCAACTCACAAAAATTACAAAAACAAAAAAAAATTATTAGTTTAGTATTTTATAAAATTAAATATTACGTACACAAACATTTGTTCGAGTATGAGTGAGTAATTTTTGTGCATAAATTTTGGCAGATTGTGTAACTAAAATTGAATACAGTGTAATCTCGTTTAACGAATACTTTTCTTATGCTAACCTCCTCTTTTGACTGATACTTCAACGAAACTTTTTAAGTCATGAAGATAAGACTCATATAAAAGTTATTTGTGCGAATTATTATTTAGACGTCTTCATCTTTATGAGATGGGTTTGTCTTAAAGTGATTTTAGAAACGAAGTTTATATGGGAGATTTGGTTAAGTTTTGACCTACCTGCACAGCATTTTGTAATGATATTGTTGCTATCGCAACAAAGGTTGTTCTCGCTAATTTTTATATCAATACTACCATTTATGTTTAAGGAAGTCATGGCATTAAAAGCAATTTTCGGGTGTAGAATTGGAGTTCTGGTCAAATATGTACCGATTCTAAAAAAATTTTATTAAGTTGATTAAGATTGCAATAAAATAAATTTGGACCAAATGTGAACTAAATATAAACCTAATAAGATGGTTAATGGGCACAAAGACTCTATTCTGCTGGAAAAAACCTTGTTAGCGGGCTATGTAAAATTATGGACCCATTTGGACCTTTTTGAAAAAAGCTTCGTCACTGTGACAATTAGAACCTACGCATCAAATTAAATCTAATAATAAGGTTAACATGGAAACCAGCCTGATGGACGGACATCGTTATAACGATTCAAAAAGTGATTCTTAGTCGATTGGTATCCTCAAAGGAGAATCGAACTATAAAACATCATCAACATTGAACATTCAAGCACACAATACATTTTTAATTGGAAACATTTTTTATATTATTTCATTTTATTTTTAGCACAAAATTGTAACTAAAATTAAATTTATTCATTTCTTAAATTCCGCCAAAGAGTTATTATTTCACTATGCATTATTGTCAATGTCGATTGTCTTTAAAAATATTTTTGTAGTTAATTTACTTCTTACGTACATTAATACGACACTGCCATGATAACAGTCTCGCAATAAAAAGAATATTTACAGCAGGAAAACTATTGAGGTCATGACATAATGACGAAAGCAATGGAAAAAAGTTGGTACTACATTTGACGTCATCAAACATCCTTTTAAACTAACAACGAATGCAACACGAGCAGACATTTAGTGAAATATTCGTAAAACGGAGGAAATAAATTTCAAATTGATTACGTACGTACATACATACATACGAATATAAATTTTGATATATATGTATATGTATATATATATGAGTATGACTAAAGTTTCAAAGGACATACACCCCATAGTTCCAATTGCTGCTGTGATAAGAGACAATTTTTTTTACCGACACATATTTTGAAACACGGAAGGATAGATAGGCACACCATTCAAGTGTAAAAATGTGGAGCAATGTTCATGTTTTCACATTTATTTTTATATAACAAAATAAGAGTTTTAACTAGGATTTCTGGAAAAAGTTTCCCGATTTCCCCAGAAAAAAAAAATTTTAATTCCTGGAAAAAAAATTTAATTCCCGGAAACTGTTTAAACTGGAAATGTTGGTAATGTCCCTCTAAGGTTATAGACTTTTTTATTATTAATATTATTGAATCTTTCTGGTCGAAAATGCCAATATGTATTCAAAGCTTTATCGTAATTGTAAAGCCTACTAGGCTCAAAGTGTCGGTTCTTTTAAGTCTCTGGTGCGTATCAGATCCCGAACTGCGAACTGTATCAGATCCCGAGCGAGGAAGTTGGGATGGACCATTAGTTTATCTCTATCTATTTGACTGAATACTTGTTAATTTCCTCCTGAATGGTAGGGTTGCAAAGATCTTTGTGGATAATGTCATTACGTATACACCATGGGGCGCGGACGATTTGTCGTATTATCCTAGACGGTCTTCTTTGTAGCTTTTGGATGTTCAAGGTTATAGACTTGAATTAAAGTATTTGTGACAGCTACTTTGGCAATGTCTTAAAAAAAAGTTAAAGAACATGTATTGCCAAAGCAACTGATAACCCATCTTTCAAGGTTGGCAGCCAAGAAAGGGTTTGTTGTTTCGGTATCAGTATACCGGTACAGAAACTTTTATAACGGTATCTGCATATCGGTTTAACAATTGAAACAAGATTGTTGAAAAAAACATATATGTAAGTGGTCTAAACGACTAACAGACCAACCTAAATAAGTGCATCTAGCGTAACATTTTCTAGCGCCTAGCTGTTGTGTCTTAGACACTTATCTTAACTTATCTTGATTTTTAAAACCTACAAAATAGTAAAATGCCATTTTTTTACAAAAGCAGCCGAATTCACTACTTAACGCGCTGTAAAAATCGGATTTTCCAATTTCAAAGCATTGACGCCGCGCTATGTAAGTTTGCTTGAGACATTTTGTATGGACATGAGAATTTTTGACAGATAGAAGTCGCTTGACGCTCTGAGGCCTAATTCTGGCAGTCTTGATTAAATACTTGTTCGATTCGCAAGCAATTTTATTTTTAATTCTTTCAGTCGATACTGAACGAATCAAAATTCTTTTTATACCTACACCACAATAGTGAAGAGGGTTTTATGCATTTGTGCGGATGTGTGTATCACCTAGACACACCTTAAAGTATACCGATCAACTCAGAATCACTTTCTGAGTCGATCTAACGATGTCCGTCCGACTGGCTGGCAGGCCAGTCATATTCATGTAACCTTGTGCGCAAAGTACAGGTCACAATTATAAAGATAGTTTCATGAAATTCGGTATGAAGGTTCTAATTGGAACAAGGAAATTAAAATGGGGCGAATCGGTTCATAATTGCACACCCAGAGAAAAACAAGTTTTAATATGGTCACCTCAAACAAAACTATTTTGTAAGAAAATGTTTAACACACTTTGTTTAATTTAGCCATATTATAGTCACCGACAACCATATTATATTTAAATAAGTCCTCCATCAAGAATCCACAACGATATTATGGCTGTTTCCGAACATGTAAAGCTTAATTTTTCAACCATAACATGTTGCTCTTAGAAAAGCAAAAAATACTATTGTTAATTATTGTCATATTCATTCATAGCATGTTAAGAGGCAACCATAATATGGTTGTGGCTTTTTGACGGTGAACCGATTTAACCATAATATGGTTGTCGGTGACAATAATATGGTAACGTTAAACATAATATGTTTAAAATTTTCTTTAAAGATAGTTTTGTTGGAGGTGACCATATTTTAACATGTTTTTTCTCTATGTACATATAGCCCTTAAACAAACTGCTTTCCGGATTAGGTATCAAACCAAATTTAATGAAGTTTAAAACATAGATAGATCCATATTTATATGGACACATAAGCTATTATTTTTTTTTTTTAAATGAGACCACGAGAGGGGAGATAGGGGGCAATTTATGCTTCTCCAAAACTTTCTAAAAGGTTTAAATGAAATTTAAAACATAGATAAAACCCTCACGAAAATTTGTTTTTAAATACTGTAATGTAGGGTATCATATGGCCGGGCTTGATCGACTATACTTTCTTCCTTGTTTCAGTATTGTAAAGCATTTATTTGAATTTTCACAACACTGAAAAAATAATTTCGATTTGTTCAGTATCGACTAAAATAACTGGAAATAAAATTGCTTTCGAAGCGAAAAAGTTTTCGATCACTACTGATTTAGGTTGGTCTGTAAGTCGGCAAATATTTTTAAATGGTGGAAATCATCAAAGAAATTTTTACTGGCAACCGAAATGAATTTCGGTACCAGTATCATAACATTTTTTTTATTTTGGTATCGGTATCAATACCGGTATTAAATTTTAAACGGTTTTTAAGCGGTATCGGTATTAGAAATCATACCGATTGTCAACCTTGCCACCTTAACGTAATTTGAGGTTCTTAAGTACATATTCGTTTACATATTAAGACAGGGTCTTGTTGTCAACATCTTTGGAAAGTTCATTAAATGTAAGCAGTTTATCAACAATATATGAATAAAGAAAGAAAAAGCATTTAATTTTGGGCGAGGACATATTTGGTATGCTTTCCCCCAACTACTTAAAAAAATAAATAAACACTGTACATGCAAAAATACGCAAGTTAAGGTCCAATTAGACGTGACAAAAACATAATGCCAAGGCCGTAACGATGGCCATAGAAACCAAAATTCAATTGGATTGTATGGATATGGTTATGTCATTATGTTAAGTCACCTATAACCAAAAACAGTGTTGCCCATTAGATTAATTCAAACAGCTGTTTTGTATGGTTACGGTAATGTCACGTCTAATTTGAGCTTAAGGCTTATAGACTTTAATTCAGATGTATAAAACGATCTTTGGTCCTCCCTTATTTTAATTGTTTTAAACTTTTTTCACATTGCTATTGCTCCTAAACTAAAAAGAAAAGTTCGGGTACCCGGTATATTAATTGGTAGTGAGCTAATCTTCTGTATCACTTCAATGGACTGAAGGTCTAAGTAATTATTGTTCGGTTAGATAAGCTAGAATATAATATGTAATAGTATTTGTAACTCTTAATAAACAAATAAATTTAAAAAAATATATATATCGCACTTGATCATACAGAGGGTATTAACTCAAAATTAAAAAATTTTGAGTAGATTCAAAACAGTTGTTAACTTAATATTAAATTCATATGAAAAAAACCATATAAAACCAG
Source organism: Pollenia labialis (assembly GCA_949318255.1). NCBI lineage: Eukaryota > Metazoa > Arthropoda > Insecta > Diptera > Polleniidae > Pollenia > Pollenia labialis. Next base: position 31,644,884 of record OX439143.1, on the reverse strand, counting down.
CCATTTTATTATTAAAAAGTAGACAAAATAGCACGATATTTTTACAGCGGGAAGAAAAGTGAAATAAATAAAAAATTTTAAGTTAATGTTCTCTTTATGATCAAGTGTGATATGTATGTATATTTCATTATTACTCGTGGTTATTTATCTACTTATTAAAAACTTAAAATTTCTTATAAATTTATTTTTTTTAAAACACTTTTAAAGTAACATATTTCGTTTTGTAAACAAAAAAAGCTGTTTAAATTATTTTTGGAAGTAAAACTTTTACAAGCTAAAATGCCATAAAAAAATGAGTTTTATTTTTACAACTTTATCGCTCACTTTAGGTTAAAGTAAAGTTTTAATAATGGAACGCTTTTTATAAGGCCGGTTAAGTTGAGAGAGCGGGCCTAAACTTATTTATTTGTCTCCAAAATTTTGACGCTCTTTTTCCCTTCTCTTGCTGCAAACTACTAATTAGAATTGAAAATGATTACAAATTTGTAAAACTTTTTTGTTATTTTAAACGGACCCTAATATTCGTTTTATTGTCTAATAGAATATTTACGAATTGATTTATTTTATGAAACCGAATTATCATTTTAAGCAAACACAAGGAGGTATCAGCCCGAATGTTTCTTAAAAAACTTCCAGTAATTTGTATGCCCTTAACCACAGGTAAAAATGGTACATATAAATTGATCATTCCTTTTTTAATTTTTAAAGTATTGCTCTCAAATCTTACGAGTAGCAAAATTGATCTTAGGCTGTCCGCCAGATATGATGGGGACCAGGTTTTTCCATATTTTTATCACATATAGACTCCTACCAGCAAAAACCAAGACTGCCTCTGATTCTTCTTATAATTTATTTTTTCACTTTCACCTTAAATGATATTGATACAGGTATTGATTCGATTCATAACGGACCCATTTATTTTCTTGAAATAATAGTTATGGCACAAATTACAATATGATTTACCATATGGACTAGTCTAATGGTAGATTCATTTAATTCATTAAGCAAGTACATGTCGCCATTTGAGTGTATAATCCGGTAGGAGTCGGAGCTGCCTAACCTCCAATGCTATATTTTAATCCAGCAGCTTCTGTTGAATAGCAACAGCACCTAGGGTTCCCTTCACAGATCGAACTTTCCCACAAGGATGAAAAATCGGTGTGCATGTTAACCAGATGCTATTGACTCCCGTAGCTCTAGATTACAAAAGGTACTCTATGAGCTCTGTCATTTTGAATGTTTGGCGCATCCCAGGTATGCATAAACCCGATACCCCCAAAGATTTTCAATGTCGGAGGAAAGAATATCTACACAAGAGAAACTGTAATATTTCTCTAGCTAATTGCTCTTAAAAGAACTCCATGACAGTACGACTATTTAACGGAATAAATAAATCTTCTAATACGTTTCAATGTATTATATATACCATATATATACCCCAGTGGATATAATAGCAAGAGGTTGAATTCTCAAGATGATTCCCTACGCCACCTAAGAGGCGGAGCACATTCCCCGGGGGGAAATCTTGGCACTATGGCGTTCCCACCATATTTGCTAGGAGAACCAAATTCGGCTTAGTTATTTCTTGTGAATAAAGAGTGATTATTATCGAAAATTAGCCAGATTTGTCAGTTATTTCACCGGCCTCCATAAAAGTATCCTCCCGAATAAAGGGTTTTGGCACGATTTTGGTCCCATAAAAAATAAGCTTGATTGATCAAATTGAGCTCAAATATTCTTGTTATATGAGATTTGTTTGGCTTTAAATGTGAGCGAATTCGAATATCCTCCCAGAATAAGGATTTTGAGCAGATAGCGCCAATAGCATATGATCTAGGAAACCATTAACTTTTCATTATTATAGCACTTTGACTTGTTTTAACACGATTTGTTTCATGAAATCTTTTGTAATGCGATAAGGAGATTTGATAACGTTGCCAAACATTTTGTCTGTCTAAAATATATTTCAATCAACACAAACTATTTAGCTTAATTTAATTTATCGCCTTTTTCATATATTTTTGACCAAAAATTTTTCCAGGAATTCCCGGAAATGAAAGAAAGAGAGAAAACCGGGAACTTAGAAACCCCTATTTCTAATAACACTTGCCTGTGCCTAATTCCTATAGTTTTTTTATAAATGTTAAATCAATTATTCCTGTGCTACAAATTTCTTCCTGTTTCGTGTGACTTGCTTTTAAATAAATTTTATTAGGGGATTGCCTTATCTTTTCTATAAAGAATTTTCCTTTAACAATGGGAAGGTGTCAATCAACATTCAACGAGCTTTAATTAAGTTGTTAGACATGAAAATGTTTAATATAAAATGGCAAGAGTTTTATTTCATTCTGTATTGTATTAGAAGAATGGTTAATTAAAATTATCGTTCACAACTTTTGCAAAGAACTAGAAACAATTCGACATAAAAATAATTATTTTGTTGTTAATCCATACGGAAGTGAGCGTTTCTCCACAGGCAGACAGACAGATAGTTAGAAATAGCTAAATCCTTTTAGAATTTAAAAATAATTCAGAATAAATGTATGTACAGTAAAGTCCCGATAGTTAATACTCGAAGGGGCCGGCTGCTTTTTACGACTAAGAGGAGTTTTCGAAATGAAGATATTTCGGTTTAAGTAGGTTAAAATAAAAAAAAAACGATTAATTTAGGTTTGAATTTAATGAGGTTAAATTCAATTTAATTTGCTTTATTACATTCTTACGTTCTTTTGAGTAAATAACGATTATGATTTCTGCAAGTTGTTCTTTAAAATTTTTACATCATATAACAATTTACATCAATATTTCTTCATATTCAATAAAAAAATATTTGAATCAAGGTAAATACAGTATTTTTATAACTCTTTTCGATACGTAATTCTCATTTGCTTTACAGTTTTATTTGTATAATATATTAAGTTTTGCCAAAGTCTTTGGAAAAAGGTTTCCTGATGATCTGGCCTAACCATCCAGCGAAGTGCGCATAGGAACCAGATTGTCCCCCATAATAAATTTTAGTTTATTTATCTAAAAATATATATAAAATTCAATAACTGTACCTACAAACTTTTTTATCAGTACCTCAAAAATCGTACTCGCAAAAAATTCAAAAAATTTTTTTATCAAATATCGTATTCAATTATGAAAATTATTTTTTTCTGTGTACTCTTCACAAAAACTAGAAACAAACTTATCTTAAGAAACGCAAACAATTCCAGAAAGAAAACTCACGACAGTTGTAAAAAAACATTAAGGGTCCTCATGATGTTGCTTAAAATTGCCATTTGTGCAAATGCGCAAACTTACGAGTCTTGTTTCATGAAGCCCCTTTTTTTACTTTTGTGTAATTTTAAACAATTAATGTCAGTTTGTAAGAAACGTCAATACAAAAATAAATTAAAAATTAAAATTCAAAAATATAAAAATTTGTGTTTAAATTTGTGATTAATATGTATGAGAAATTTGCTTTTAAAAATGCTCAAAGAAAGCCAAAAGACCAATTTACTGAAATTTTTGCTAGAATTTATTGTTTGTGATTTATAGACACTTGGATTTTTCATTGAAAACGACGTTAAAATCATTAAAAGATCTGTTTGTATAAATGCACAATTGAACAGCGCAAGTTTACGAGACAAAATTGTTGGGCAAATTTACCAAGTTTGTGTAAATGAATTCTCATACAATTTTTGACAGTTCATTTACGAGGACGTAAAAATGCACAGTTTTCACAGATTACTAGACTTATAAACGATATCATGAGGACACTTATTGTCTTTGCGTATGTATGTATACCCTTCACCAAAGGTAAAAGGGTATATAAAAGTTTATTATTCCGTTTTTAATTTCAACAGTGTTGAAGTTAGACCCCATAAAGTATATATTCTGGGTCCTTATGAGAAGCGAAGACGATTTAACAATGTCCGTTGAAATGGGTTATCAAAACACAACAGCCGACGAAATGTAGGCGGGATTGGACAAGAGGCCATCGCACAAAGTTAAATTATTTATATTTTAAGAACGGTATTTTTATAACTTTCTATTATTTTCGCACCATGGTGATGGGTATATAAGATCGCGTAGCCGAATATAGCACTCCTTCTTGTTTTCAAAACATATTGGTTTTAATTACGAATTATAAGAGGATGTTTAAGAGTAACTACGATTTAGAGGGGTCTCCACTGACGTTGAATTACAAAAAAAATACGAATTAACGAGCGAACCAATATGTTTGGGATTTTTGCAAAAAAAAAAAATTTTCTCAATGACCGTTTATTTTGTATTATTAAGGTTTTCGAATTAACGGGATGCAAATTATCGCGGTTTGACTGTATATACTTTGTAGAGCCTTACAACAATATTTCTTGAGGTTACAAGGGAAAAGGTAAACTTGAACCACTTTGGTGGCGGAGAGTATAAAAAAAATTAACATTCTCAAACAAACTCGTGTAAAAACAATTTCAGTTGAATCTTGGGCATTGCAATGGTTTTTTGACCTTCAGTTCGTAAATATTTTTATAAAAATACTTTTTCACACCAAATTAACCATTAAAAATTAATGAACGGACACAATTTGACATTCAATTAAACTCGCATCGAAATCAAAATCGCATTTTTGTTTTTGCGTTTTTTCCATAATTTGCACATGGCTTTAATTGTTGTTGATTTTTAATTCTAAAATATTTTGATACAAAAAAAATCAATAAATATCAATTTTAATGATGAATTCCATACATTTTTATTTAAATACTTGCACACGCTTTAAAGAAAAATTACGTTTTAAATTTTCTTAAGAAACCTTGAAAATAGAATCAGTTTTCTGCGGAGATTCTAAAAGAAGTGAGTCAGGTATTTTGTTAATGAATTTTTTTTAACGCAAGTCTTTTAAATAAACGCAATTCTTTTTTTGTCGTTAAATTTTGAATTACAACATGTTCTTCCTGACAAACGATAAAATTTTTGATTAATTGGACTGACTTTTTCGAATTTCTTTGCAGATTGTTTTGTGTTTATTCGATTATTTTTTTTTTAAATTTTCCAAATTCAAAAGAAAAAATTTTCTTATCAGATGCTGTATGAATTGTAGATCTACAGTTTGCATATTGTCGTATCTTAAAGTAGAATTGTTGTTTCTTTATTCGTCAAAAACAAACTGTATTTAAACTGTAAATTATGCTGATATTTGCCAGTAGTCATCTAGATAGATGGTTATCGCATCACGTGTAAGATATTATTTTGTATAGCAAAACTTTATTTGCTTTAACTAAGGTGATTTTAAATAGCTTCACATTTATGTTTCCTAATTATCGTTTAGTGGGTCCAATGGCAGAGTTTTTTTTTTTGGTACATTAAGTAACAGACAGTTTGTCAATACATTTAGAAAATGGCCATTAATGTGCTAAATTCCTGTTTCATACTATTGATAAACTGAAAATTATTGTTTATGGGATAAGCTATTCCTATGCGTATTTCACTGGCTGCTTAGGCCAGATCATCAGGAAACTTCATTCAAGGATTTTAGAAAAGCTAAAGATATTATACAAATAAAACTGTTAAGCGAATAAGAATTATAAACCCCAGTTTTTCTTGTAACAATATCAAAGCTTTAACAAAAACAACAACAATAAGCAGTGAGTTTATCTTTTCTTACAATGCCGACTACAATTGGTTGATTTTTTGTCAACACGGCGAAAACAAAAATAAATATGCAAGTTCAGTTCTTGCACTGCCACTTGCATATTTGCTATCAAACGTTTTCTTGGGAGTCAAAAAATGTATTTAACAAGATTTAGATTTAATGTGCTAAATTCCCAATTCTTACTATTGATAAACTGAAATTTGTTGTTGGTGGGATAAGCTATTCCTATGCTTATTTATGCAACATGTTATTCTACACAAATTTCTTTCTACACACTTTAATAAGCGATTTCGAATTCCAGAGCGTGGCAAGATACATATACATATTTTCTAAAAGTGTATACAATTTAAAAATGTTCATTTCTTCATTGCAATTTTCGTTAAAAAAAAGCTTTTCGAAAATTTTATTTCGATTCAAAACCGAATCAAATACTTTACAATATTTCGATTCATTCGCTTCACAGATTAACGTGAGTACCCGATTTTCGGCCGTTCCTCGCGGAGATCTTTTTACCCTGTAAACGCCTCCGCTTGTGGCCACCAACGCACAGGTGTAATCTCGTAAATGTTCGATACATTTTTTGGTATCAAAGAACTTTCAGACATTTTATTGACACCTAAGTATGCACACCGTTTAAAATTAATTTGTTAGTTGTACGACTTGAGAAGGAAACAAATATCGTAACACGCGAATAAAGAAAATACAATTTACAAAAAATTTGCTTGTTAATTGACGTAGTATTTAATTGTGATGAAAAATAAATAAATAAATTACTAAAAATATGAGTATTACAAATAAATTATAAAAATAAATAAAAAAAAACAAACCTAAAACAAAAAAGGAAGTGAAGTGCAACATGGAAAAAAAACACAAAAATGTCTTGTATCTCGTAAATATACATAAAATACAATAAAAATATAAACAACAAAATAGAGAAATGAAAAATAAATACTACAAAATAAACATCACAAATTTACTTGCTGCCAGGGATGGAATTCGTGCTACAGTTGTACTTTTTGTTAGTGCATTTAAGACTTTGTTGGTATCGCAATACAACCGCCACTTATTTAATACGCTTTTAAAGCTGAAGCGATTTTTACTATTATTCCATATGACTTATAGTGTATCCCTTAACACTAACTAGTTCCTTAATTTCATATAACTATTATTATTTTTTGGTTAAGGATCTTAGAAACGACGAAGTCTAATTTTTTTGCACAGAATGTTCTATTTAATCTATAGACTTTATTGTTTTATTTCCCATAAAGTGCAAAAATTTAAACATTTTTTGTGGCCACTTTGGATAAATGCAGATTTCTTAGATTTTTTTATACGCAATTAAAAAATTTTTGTTTTTTAAAAATTCATTTTCTTTAAATTGTATGTATTTTAATTATTATAAAGGTGAATTGTATATTATGAGCACGGCTAACTTTTCTCTTCTTAAATAAACAACAACAACTAAACATTTACGCCCGTATTTATAAAAAAATGTTAAATTAAATAAAGGTTTACAAAACAAATTTTGTATGAAAATTTGCCTTAATAAACGTTTGTGAAATTTATTAATCGTTTATAAATACGGGGGTTAACAATTAACGTGCAAATTAATGTACGTACATTTTTCGTGTAAATTACATAAAAATTATAAGGAAGTCTAAATAAGCGTTATAATTTTTAATTTAGAGCTCTAGCAACTTCGCTTTATCTAGATCCCCAAATATATCCAGCACCTTTCAAGTAAGAAAGAATTGCCCGTCAAACTCGACACTATGATATCCTACACCACAGTATGAGAAACAGTCTTCGAAAGTAAGCAGAACATTATTTAGCGTTCGGCTCACACACCCAAGAACGATATCTATTTTTTAGTGATTGTGTAGACTAACACAACTCTTAATACTGTTCGTAAGTGTTTTCAAGAAAGAACCGAAGATTATATAGTGTTCTGTTCTACGATAAAAAAAACCGAACAATTGTAGTGATACTGTAGACAAACATTATTTTTAAATGTTCTATAATGTTTCTTTTTTTACATTGATAAAGAAATGCACAAACAGAAAGTTTTAGCAACGACCGCAGCACGAACAGCTTGTGTGTGTAGTTATTTTGCTGACTTTTTGTATATGTATTTTGTTTTTTTTTTAAAATTTTGGTTTTTCTTACCAGCCAAAAGGGACGAACATTAATAAACCGAACTTTATGAAGTTTGTGGTTTTTTAAAACCGAACGGAATTAAATGTTCTCATCTTTTGTTAAGTTGGATAGGAACAGTATTATATTTGTGCTCGAAAGATAACAAATAGGAAAACGTTATTTCTTAATGATTTTCTAAACAAACACTATTATGGCCGTTTTCTCATTACACGATTAACTTTTTTCCCAACGAAAAACTGCACATGCAAGAAATTTGGGTTTCTCAATGTCTCATTTGCTTCTATTCTATCGCAAAGCTAACCAGCACTCATCTGCCGATTATTTATTTTCCTTTTATTTGCCGTACAGATAAATTCAATCAGCTGACTCCCAACTTTTACATGTATTTTGAGAGGTGTTGCCAGCTTAAAACCATGTTTTTTGTCGGTATATTGAGAAACCCAAAATTGTTAACAGACAGTTTATCGGTCCAATAAATTTATGTTGACATTAAGTAACAGGCAGTTTGATGGTACATTGAGAAAATGGCCATTAGAGTTTGTGTTTTCCACAAATCTTCCGTACAGAAAACTAAGGAGTCATATTTTCGAACACTGATTAGACACAAAGTGTATCACAATTGGGACTCATGGGCAATCATGGGCCCGCCAGAACAAAATAATGTTAGGCTTAAGAATCTTGCAAACGTTATTTGTGACGCATATTATTTATACATCTTCATCTACATAAAATTTGTTTGCTTTTAAGTGATGTAAAAATCGAGGTTTATATGGGACCTATGGTTAATTTTGGTTAATTTTGACATAGTAGTTGTCGTAAAAGTTGTCGTCGTAAAATTGTATATCATTGCCATTAATAATTAGGAAGTTATTGCACTAAAAGATAATTTCGAAAGTAGTGTTTGTATGGTAACTATGGTCAATTTTGCAGTTTAATCTGAATTCCAACATTATAAGATGGTTTATGGTCATTATCCAAAAAGTACATTATGTCTTAAAAGTTATTACAAAACTAGTTAATCAATTTTCCATCCCTGTTTGCTGCTCACTTTTCAAGAGCAGACAAACAAACTAAAACGACTGCGCTAATATGAATTTAACTCAAAAAATTTGTTCTCAAAATCGTGCGAACTACTAAAATATTAAATACAGTGGGTTTCGGCAAGTTATACGAAAATGTAACAAAAAAAAAAACCCTCTCTGTGCATTGAAAAAATTGTAGAGTAAAAAAATATATTAAATTTTTTGGTACTGAGAGTAACTAAAGTCGCAGATGACAATCTTTTAAGCGTTAAATAAAACGCTGAAAGAAAAAAAATTATATGTAGCTGCGTTTTCCTGACAATTTTCTTAAGAATTAAAAAATATTTTGGTACATACTAAACAAATAATAAGAGATTTAAATTCTTTTGCTTCCTGGATTTTGAAAAAATTGTTTGTATTGGAGAGTATTTTTTGTAAGTTTTTGGTTTTAATAGATATTTTTAAAGTATTATTTGTTAAATTAGTTGTTCGTTTTATTCAATAAAAAGTGCTAAACGAAGTTAAGAGATCTGCTTCAGATATTACTGTCAAAATTTATCGAGTTGCTTTTTAAATCCAGAGAAAAAATATTATGTAGGTATACATAGTATGTATGCATAGTCCAATTAGTAGGTCTGTACGAAACGCCTGCTGATTTTTTGCAGAACTGTGTTTTTTACATGCAATTGTTTTTGTAGAAATTGTTTTTGATATGTCATGGTAATGAAACAAAGTCAATTTCTATTAAAATTGAGTAAAATAAATTTTATTTTTAACCAAACCCCTGATGTGAAGAGGCATGAGTAGAAAAGATTTACCTGAGAACCTGTCATGCTGACCCAATCTCAGAATGGTCTTAACCACTGAGTATCAAACAGTTTGTTTATCAACTGGTGGTAATTTTAGTGTACAATCCGACAGAATAATACACTCGCCCCTTGTTTAGGAGCTGGAGACATCAAACCGCCGATGCATCATTATAGTCGATAGTATCTGTTGAATAGCCACATCACCGAACTTTCCCACAGGCCAATTTTACCCACAAGTGGTGAAAAACTAGCCTACTAAGTATTATTTTTAAGCAAATAATACTTAGTCGTGCCAACAGTAGCTACTGACTCCCGTGTTACGAAAAAGGATCTCTGCTCAGCCCCGATGTCAAGAAATCTGTCAATTTTGAGTTCTGTCGAATTCCAGCTATTATCTGCACCGGGTTTTCCCAGAGGATGTTACACGAAAAAGGTGGAATATGTTTTAATTGTTTCCCTACATAACTATAGGGGGAGGTGATAAGGGTATATGTTTATGTTTGTCATTCCATTTGTAATATCAGCAATATTGATTTATTGATCTTCTAGGTCTTTATGAGTAGCCAATTTTATATAACGATGTCTATGTGTATGTTGAAATGCATTTTCCGATGAACCCAGATATGATGGGGACTTAGTTCTTTTATATTAATATCACATATAGTTCAGAATAGATTGCTATTAGGTTTCAGCCAGATTGGTACACAACTGTCTCTTATTTTTCCCTATAAATTAAAAAAAAAACATTACAAAGTATGACGAAAAATATGCATTTATAGTAAAATATGCAAAAACGAGCATTTAAAGCAAAAGAGGCAAAAAGTTTTAACTAACCGATTATTGCCATTTTACTGGAAGATGTTAATTATTCGTACGTCTCATATGATTCAAACATAATGAAGATTATCACAAATTAATTACTTGCAAATAACCTGCGTCAAACTTGCCAGTATCCACTGCCGTGTCTTATATTTACATATCTCATTTTACTCTGTGGAAAAAAAATGTTTTTTTCAAATTTATTTATCCGCCAAAAAATACCGTTATCATTACCATATACATAGACAATTGGCAGCACTGTTTTGACTGAGTGTTTGTGAGCGAAGCACAAAATAACAACAGCGACGCATTTCAAAAGTTTCTTGACACAAACGGATGCTCAAGTAAATTTAGTCGATAAAATTCAACGTTTGAAAACGGTCGATTTAATTTAATTCAAAGTGTAAAAAATAACAAGTGATATTAGAATTTTTTTAAACAAAAAGAAAAGAGAATTAAATTTAAGTATAGATTTTATAATAACAAAAATAAAAAGAGTAAAAGAAAAACAAACCCCGCTAAATGTTTTTTATTTAGATATTTTCGAAAGAAAAATAAAATAAAAAAAGTTAAAAAAATTGTCTTAATTAGTGTAAATAAAGACCAGACAAAAGGGAATTATTTATGGTGAAAAAATCGAAGGAAAACGAAAGAAAAAAAATTGATTCATTGAAAAGTGATTCAATACAAATAACCTACTCCCACCCCTTGCTTTTACACTTGCAGAAAAGAAATTAGCAAAGCACAATCAAAACGAAAAATTGCGAAAAAAAAAGGTCAAACCACCGTTTCTTATTTAGAAAAATAAAAAGTGACTAAAAGTCGAGGTGAATTAAAACGAATTTGAAACCAATAAGTTTAAGTTAACTGCTAGAAAAAACAAATACCCCCTCACGCAAGTCTTCCCTAATATTATGACAATGGTTGAAGGCATGACTTCCATAGATTTGGGCACTAGCCCCATGCAAGAAACCACAAGAGATATTGGCGATGTTATGCCCGATGAACTCATGGAAACACCAGAAGAAAGGTCAGTGAAATTTGAAAAGAAATCACTTGGGCTCTTTTAAGCACCCTTTGTCCCCCTTTATTATCTCTTTCTTTCTTTGTTTTTTATTAATACATAAATTAACTATTGATTTTTCGTTCTTTTTTCTTTCACTATTCAAAAATTAACATCAGAATTCACGTGTTGTAATTCATTCCAACAATTCTCCTAACAGGCCCACAATTTTTATTTGTTTTATACAAATAACAGAAAATAGAAAACCAAAAATAAATTCCTATTTTAAGGACAATGACGTCATTGCCAACATTTACAAATTTAAATTGACATCATTATGAGCTGGTCTGTCTGTATGTCTGTCTATCTTTCAGCCCATACACCAGTGTTCGAAAATAAACAGTACATTATTTAGCGTTCGGCTCACACACCCAAGAACGATATCTATTTTTTTAGTGATCTTAATACAGTTCGTAAGTGTTTTCAAGAAAGAACCGAAGATTATATAGTGTTCTGTTCTTCGTTAAAAAACCGAACAATTGTAGTGATACTGTAGACAAACATTATTTTTAAATATTCTATAATGTTTTTTTTTTACATTGATAAAGAAATGCACAAACAAAAAGTTTTAGCAACGACCGCAGCACGAACAGCTTTTGTATTGTGTATATATTTTGCTTGTGTAAAATTATTTTGCTTGCTTTTTTTTCGTATCTGTAACCAGCCAGACCTTACACAATGAAGTTTGTGGATTAAAAAAAAACCGAACGGAATTAAATGTTCTCATCTTTTGTTCAGTTTGACAAAAACAGTATTATTTTTGTGTTCGAAAGATGACTAACAGGGAAACGTTATTTTTTTAATGAATTCCTACACAAACACCATCAGTGTTTGTGTTTTCCACAAATCTACCGAACCGAACACAAAGGAACACGATATTTAGTGTTTATTGTCGAGCACTGGCATACACCGTATGCGAGTAGTTTTCTTTTTACATTTTCACCACTGTGCGTTATTTTAACGTATTTTTGTTATTAATTATTTTTTAAGGTCTTCTCTAAAATCTAAAATAGTCCATATTTATTTAATAAAAACTTATGTTGTTTTTTTCGTAATTAATTTTTCTGTTATTTAGATAATTTATCACATTGTGTCACGAATTTCTAAATATTGTATTGTTTTCTTTTATAATTTGTTGTATATTTTAAATAAAAATTTTCACAAAATGTTTTAAATTGCAAAAAAAAAAAAGAACAGAGAACTGTTATCTCCATTCAATTATTTATAATTTGTATGACTTTTCTCAGGGGCTAATTAGAAAAATGTCATTTGGTTGGGGGTTTTTTCTGAAATCGGTTAAAGGGGGCATTCTGATGTTGTAGTTCATGTTTTTATGCCAAATTAGGGATTTTCGTTTCTTTAGCCCCAAGCTAAATTAGAAACAATGTTAAATTTTTATCGCTTAGTTTCTATTTACGGCAATTAAAGTTTAATTATCGCAAGTTCCAAATGCAGCATTATTTTTTTAAATATATGGTATTTTCCACAGAAAAGCTTTCTTTTTGTCAATTGGATTTAAGACCCACGTTGTTCAAAGTTTTTCTCTCTTTCACTTAATGTAAAAATAGAAAAACAATTAAGTAAGTAATATAAAAATAACGGCAACAAATATCTTTACCTATTTTTACGTTTATTTTGCCTACGTGTTTTTACATTCACTCTTGCGTGTTAACTTATTGCTATGTATGTATATCACAGCGGGAAAAAGAAGTAGAAATAGAGGCCTTCTAAACGGCTTTTAAGGCAGACATAAAGCCTTCTATCTGCATTCCATCTTGATTTCTAATTTACACGGGGTGTCATTGGAGGACTTGCCATCTTGCTTTAAGAACCCCTTCTAAATCTAATTAACAATTTAGATTATTCTCATCGTAATTGATATTGCTAAAAAATAATTGGAATTGTTGATGTTGAGTATTTTTAAAAAATTTGAGAAGTAGTTTCTACACATTACACAGACATTATTTTTTAATTTGTAAAAGATTTTATAAAAAGACATTATAAAAGACCTTTTCAAAGAAGTTCATTAAGAACGCGTTTGTAGACCTTCTTGAAGGCCTGAAAAGTGGAAATGCCTGCAACGAGAGAGTGAAACAATACCGTAAAAATTAAAGAGAAAAAACATTTGTTAGAAATTTCTGCTTTTTTTACAAGCAAGAATTATGTATAAAAACATCTGTTTTATGTTGTTGTTTACAAAACAAACTTTTTGTATTTTTCTTTCGTTAAAAGTTTCTACGAGTAGAGTAAATGATAAGGCTATATTTGAAACAATTAATTAGTGATCATGATCGTATGATAAAAATAGCAAAGAAACCAAAATATACGTTTCGTAAAGTACGAAAATAAGCAAGTTTAAGTATGTACATTAAGGTGGGTCACTGATGTATGTATGAGTAAAAATAAAAGTTCTCGAATCATATTCTAGTAGAAATATTTTTGTGTCTTACGTTAAAACAAATAAAAATTGCTAAAAAAAAAAAAAAAAAGAAGCCAAAGCTTCTAAAGCTATTTATTTATCTAAAGCATAAACATCCATATTCAGCATCGATTTTTTTTTTTTTTAAATGAAAGCTTAATAAATATTTCAATTGAACGTTTAAATACTCACCAGTATATTTCGGCCTGATCTAAAGCTTTGAAATATTATTTTTTCAATGCACAATATTAACTTTCTTCACAAAGAATAAAAAATTAACGTTGCCGTTCAAATTCAAGATGACAATGTACATTTTGTCAAACTCGTAAGAGTGTTGCCACTGAATGAAAACTTTTTGATCAAATAAGCTTTGATTTACACCTAGAATTATTTATTAAGGATTGTCAAAATAAAAATTTTATGACGGTTTTTTGCTATCCCGCCTAGAAGCGGACTTAAGCATTAGAGAGTTAACAGTACAAATGTACAATGTAACATTTTAATACATAAATAAATAAATAATAGATAAAACAAATGTACAATAAAGCTCAAAAAAGTAAAATTTTAGTAGCCAGTTGGTGCAATTTAAAAATTTCGTTTTGCCATCCCTTATATCGCCGCTAATTGGCGACTGTAATCGGCGTACAAGTGGCCGATTAAAATCGGTACATATTAAAACATTTTGATTGCTTCACATTGTGCAAAAGAGTGTACACATTATCGGCGAATCAAGGTTAATTTTGATTGTCTACAGTCGGCACACTATCGGCACATGAAATACGACAAAAATTGGTACATTGCGGCGATAGTGGGATATTTTTGAAAAAAGTCCATTTTTTAGATTTAAATATTTAATTTACTATCAATTTTTATTAATTAAAATTAAAACCATTTTTAATTAAGCTAAAAGAAAAATCTTTGGTTTAAAAAACTGCAGTCGAATCCAAAAACTGTCGCACAAAAAAACTAAAATTTGGGTACAACTTTTCGATTTTTGAGTTGGAATGGCAGCGACTGTTTACATTTTATGAATCAGAAGTAAAATCAACAATTTTCTTTTGGCCCATGGCAAATGGCAGTTTGTCCACTTTGAGGGCAGTTTTTTAAGTGCTGAAAAAATCATTTTTTGTCATTTTTACTGTTAAATCGATGCCCAGATTCAAGTTTCGTCTATATTAAACCTTCTCTTGATTTTTTTATCGCATACAGTCATTAATGCTTTTGACACTATTTTGATGAACTTAAAAGTCGTTAATAGATGTTAGGTAATGCTATAGATGTTAGGTGCATATATTCAAAATTTAACAAAATTTAATGTCAAAGCAGCCCGTGCTTACACTTAAAACAAATTATAATATTTTATGCAGACAAAAATACGACATACACATTTACGCAATTAGAAGTCGATACGAGAAAAACTAATTTTTGACCCACCCTAACGTACATATGTACATACAAACGTATGTATGCATTTGAGTTCACTTTATTAAAATCCATTTTATAACCTTAAAAAAATACCTAAACCACAATAAGTATTCACTAATTAAACCATAACATTACTTATGCGCCACCCTGTAGATAAGTCAAGGTTGTTGCCAAAAATAGTTTTGTTTTGTTTTTTTTTGTTTAACTTGTATTTAATAAATATGTATCACTTATTACAATAATACATTTAGAAAATGACTTTCGGTAGCTATAAAATTTATTTAAATATTTTTCTATTTTCTTATGTCTCAGACATTCACATTCGCAATACATTGCAAATGATGTTTTACATTAATTCAAACACATTTATTGATTACATTACATTACAACAACTACATACATATGTACATACTAAAATAGATGAATGAATTATTAATTCCGAAATATTGAATAGTAATAACCGATTTTATTTTACATTTTAAATGAAATGTATTGATTTTTAAAAGACATGCAATGTCCTTATTTAAATTGCATTTAAGGGTTATTTTTGTGTGGTAGTTATGCGAACATTGCAACCAGCTTTCTCAGTTTCCCCAAATTAGGGTTTTTTTATGTAATTGGAGATGCAATTTTTGTGAAAATCCCTAGGGGATTTTTGCAATGGCAAGACCGACCGTTTTGTTCAAGGCGTGGGTAAAAATTGAAATTTTTGGTTCGAAAACTTTGTCATACTAAGACGCTGTTGGTTCGAAACCTTATCAAGAGCTTGCTGAAATAGTTTTAAATATGCATTCTGTACCAACATGTAACGCTTGTTGTGAACGAGTCGTTTCTATAATAAACAGAATCGAAAGCAACAAAATGCAGTATGAGTTATTTAACTTTAACTTTTAAATATTCCAGTTTGCTCTGACAAATGTATTCCATCTTCTCAAATGCTAACACTTTTTAATTAAACAAAATTTGCATTGGCTGATCAACCAGAAAGAAGATTTTATCTCCAGTTTTTGGAATTATAATTGATGAATAATTATTTTTTTGTGCGTTTTTTTTTAGAGTAAACTAATCTTTAAATATACCTGTGTAGGTAGAACTCAAAGTACAAATAAAATTAGTTTTAATAATATTACACAATTGAATTTAATTAAAAAATATTAGATAGGATCTGTGGGGATAAGAAAATAGGTATTTTATGGATTTTTTGGGATGAAAAATCGTAAATAGGGGATATGGTATAAAATAAGTCTCCACGAAAAGCCCCACAATGAAATAACGCCCAAACGAGAAATGAAATATTCTCCAAATTTTTTTCATACATTTAGGGGTGCTATTTCATATGAAACAACTCCCAATTTTTTTGGGCCCTTTTACATTTTTTTTGGGAAATATGTCATTCCTCATTTGGGGTTTTCAAATTATGAAATAATCTCCAATGAAATAACACCCAACAAATTTTTAAAATTTGGGGCTTGTTTCATAGCGTGTATAATTTGGGTGTTATTTAATTTTTTATTCGGGGGTTATTTCATTTTTAAAGCTGTTGGTTTTTGGGGTGGGTGAAACTGACTCTTTTATGAATTTTGGGCATAATTTCATTTTTGTTGCTGATGGGGTTTATTTCATTGGGGTTATTTTATTTTCATCATTGGGTGTTATTTCATATGAAATAACTCCCAAATATTGGGGGTTGTTTCGTTTTCGGTTTGGGGTTTATTTCATTTATTTTTCGATGTTATTTCATTTACTGTTTTTGGGTGTTAATACCGATTTTTTGGGATTTATTTCATTGGGGGTTATTTCCTGGGCGTTATTTCATTGGGGGGCTTTTCGTGGAGCCTAAAATAAAACTGGAACCCTTGATTGCAACGAAGAAATTATGACATTTACTCAATGTTTATGTTATAGCCTTTTCACACTTGTGAACATTTACCGTCAATTTGCGAAGATGTTGAAATTTTCCCATAAAAAATACACAGAGCTAAAATTTACATATTTGCAAGATGTTCCTATCTCATTATATTCCATTCTACATCTTATGTTTATTTAAGTGTGTTCTCTAGAAAAGTGGCAATAACTTTTTTTAATTTTCTGTCATCACTGAAAAATTACATTTGCTTTATACCCTTTGTACACTTGCATACATTTCGGAGGAACGCATGAAAGATGTTGAAAATGTGAAATACGCGTCCACACTTGAAACTATCAATAAAAAATGTCACAATTTCTGAAATAAAAACAATTATTTTTTTTTTAATACTTTTTTCTACAAAAGTGCCAAAATTTTAAAAGATAACACCAAAATGTTTTTAGAACTTATTTTGTTTAATAATATAAAAAAAATCAAGTAACATTAGGCTTGCAAAAAAGAAAAAACTTGAGAAATGGTAACGCTGCTCTCAAACCAAATTCCATTTTGTCGGTGATGCCACAATTATAGAATCTATTGCAACTTTTCTAAAATAATCGATAGATGTAGGATGAAATACATTGAGATGGGAACATTTTGTAAAGATGTTAAAGAATTTTGTTTTTAGCACTATGAATTTCTAATGGGAAGATTTCAACATCTGTCGCAATTAATGTTAGATGTTAAATGTTGACAAGTGTGAAAAGGCAATTAGAAATGGTGACATGTTCAATTCATAGTAGATGTTTCAAGTGTTAATGTATGTTTCACATTTCAACATATTCCGTGCGTTCCTACGAAATGTATGCATATGTACAAGGGGTTTTACTCAATATCACTAAACGCCGTTTCACACTATAATACAAGTCTTAAGTATTTTGTAGAAAATGCTTTCCTGATCTAATCACGTCAGGGTTCCATTGTTTTTAAAATACTCAAGACTTGTATTGTAGTGTAAACTGGCACTTTGGTGATGCCACCTTTGCATTTGTTTTTGCTCCCGCTTAATTTAAAATTGGAAGATATTTTTCTCAAGAAAAGTATTTTCCATGAAAAAAATCCTTGGGAATATTCGTGATTAAGCTGAAAGTTTAAAAAAATTTAAAAGTCTTTATCAAAATAATTGCTGGTTCAGTTACGTATACGTTCATATGCAATAAGTTTGGATTGTCAATTGTTCTTCTTCTTTATATTAAACTTAAACACATCTAGCATAGGTATGTCGAAAAACAAAAGGAAAAAAGATAATTTATGGTCAAAGCTGCACCCCTTTCTAATCTTTTTTTCCCCGCTCTCCTACACACTCGAGACTTGGCAAGTCAAACTTGAACTGTGTGGACCAGCACTACACATTTCATGTGTGTAATTGTTGCTGTAGTTTTCAAATCTTAAAATCAGATGAATGGCTTAATTTTAAAGCAATAATTTTTTTTTGGTTTCTTCTCTAACTTAGCAAAAATTAAAAGCTTTACTCATTATTTTATTGTTTTTCGTATAACAATTTTACATGGAATGCTAATCTTGGATGTGAAAACAATATTTAATTACAATACAATTTTAAATTTGAATAATATAATTTAATTAGAGAGTTCACAATAGCGTTTTGGAATATGACAATTTTAATTTCTTAATATGGGTTGGCCAGTTTTTTCTTTTTTTGTGTGTAAATGAAACATAATATTATGTGCCAATTGGAAAAGTATGCCTTTCTTCAATATGGGGATGCTATAATAAAACAACTTAAAGCTGTCAGCGCAGAGCTGTAGTTATGCGTACATATGTATTTCAAAAATGTTTCGAATAATTATTTTCTGGTTTAAAAAATTGTATTACTTTAAAGCTGCGTTCACAATCAGAAAACATTTTCACTTGGTGTTCATAATAGAGCAACAATTTCTTTTGTAACTACACACATTTTGCATCAAGAAACCGTTTGCAAATTTTAGCCACAACAATATTAAGCATTTATTTTTATTTTTGTAAACATTTTGTTAAAATTTTCATTCAAAACTAAATAAAATTATTTTAAACGTCAGAAACAATTTCATACAAATTGTTGCTGAAGTTCTAGTTGACTCAACTTAAGTTACATTTTTGTTCTAAAAATGAAAGGAAAATATATGAAATACTTTGGGAAGAAAAAAGATAGAAGAAAAACGAAATTGTTTTTTGATTGTGAACGTAGCTTAATAGTTCAGTATTCTGTGTTTTATAGCGTTGCCTGCTCACAGTGAAAATTTTAATATCTTACAGTGTTGCCACATTAAAATTTTAAAATGCTCATTGTGAATTCCCTTAATATTATTATTATTAGAAAACAATCCACTTTTATTGTCTTAAATTCTGTATTTAAAAAGAAATGCGTATATTATTATAAAAATCTACTTTTTACACAGAAATTAATTGTAGTTTCCATTTTATTAAAATTCTACTTATGGTTTATTCGATGATTTGTTGTTATTATACCCAACACGAGTAAGTTAATATACATTCATTATATTAAGTTTGTCATGACCTGTGTAACACCAAGAAATAATTACCTAACGCCCAATAACGTATAAAGTATATTCTGGGTCCTTGAGTCATCCTAAAGGTATTTTCACACTTAACATCTCCTTGAAGAAAAAAGCCACAAAAAATCATGATCCAAAAGATCCAAAGCTCTAATTAGCAAAAATATTTAATAAGTAAATTCTTAAAAGCAGTTTGAAACAGCACACGTTTTGCATAATCAAACAAATGTTTAATAACAATAGTAGTTACGTGTAGGGCGTCGAATATTTCTTAAGTGGGACTATAGATTTAGTCGATTAAGCAATGTCCATCTGTGTGTCGGTTTAAATCACGCTTACTTTAGAACGACCTTACAACAAATAATAATATTGGCACTAAGCAGTTTGGGATTGAAATTCCACACAATGGGCTAAGTGAATTAAGGACCCAGACGTATAACAAACTTTTTTGGTGAAGGGTTTCAAAGAATTCGGACTTATTTAATTATTATTTTTTTAACAATCCTACAATAAAGTAGATCAACTTTATGCAAATTCTTTTGACAATAATAAAAATCAATTAAGTATTATGGTAATTATATGTAAATGTTGTTTTGCGAGTTTACAGGGTGGCACATTATGAGCTACATTTATGGTTTAAATGGTTTATAACTTTTGTATTTATACGATTATTATTACTTTTTTTTTTAAGTACAGAGTATTGTTGGGAATTTTTTTAATTAGTTTAAAAAATAATATCCTGTTTTGTTTTTTATAATCAGTGAAACCAGAAATATGCTCTGAAAACGCGTTTTATGCGCATTAAATATGCAGTAATAACTTGAAAATATGCACTGAAAACTGTTAAAAATGTGCCCCAAACAAAATTTAAAATTTCTAATTTGAAAACAAAATATCCAACAATTTAATAAAATGTAGTTCCATTTTATAAAAACAGTCCTAAAATTATATTCGGTAAAGTCCAAACAAACGTATTTACTGACAAATTTTTGAGATTTTTGGAGCGAATTCAATCTAAGATAGTTAACGGACACAAAGAGTCTTATTTGGAAAGAAGTTTTTATGGGGAATATGTGAAATTATAGAGCAATTCCACATGAAAACGATCAAAATCGGCAAATTTTTGGACGACCCCTCTCCGATTTTAAAATAAATAGTCTCAATCGATTGCCCAGCAAAAAATAATGTACCTACATATTTTTTTTTTATAGTGACTGGTTTAGTGGTGGTGTACACCACTGTCATGTGACAAAATTGAAGAATTCTTCATAAGGGACCTCATTGAAAGTTGTTTTAAAAAAAAACTACTAAAGCGATCGCAACGAGTGATAGCTCGTAGGAAAGGTATTGAATCAGGCTTTAATTGAAAAATAAAATTTTCCTAATTTTTCTTAGAAATTTACCTTTAAATTTTCCCATGAAAATTAAATTTTCCAATTTTCCACAGAAGCTCCTATATTTTCCGGCTTTAAAACAACTTTCAATGAGGTCCCTTATGAAGAATTCTTCAATTTTGTCACATGACAGTGGTGTACACCACCACTAAACCAGTCACTATAAAAAAAAAAAATGTAGGTACATTATTTTTTGCTGGGCAATCGATTGAGACTATTTATTTTAAAATCGGAGAGGGGTCGTCCAAAAGGTGATCGCTTTCATATGGAATTGCTCTATAGACCAATTCTCACCATTTACATAGACTTCGGCAATTAAAATGTATTTATCAAATTTGATTAAACACATCTACAAGATTGCAACTTTTACTTTGCGCACAAGGTTAACATGGACATACAACCAGACAGACGGACGGATGGGCATCGTTAAATTACTTTTAAAAGTGTTGTTTTTTCCTTAATTCTTACTTATATACATATAGAATTTTAAAGTTTAAAATAACATTTATATTTAACCAGCTTTGTCTTACAAAAAAAAAAAAAAAAATTAAAGCAACACGTTGGGTTGCAGATAGATATTTAAAACAGATTTTTTTTTTTGTTTGTTGCGAAAGCTCTTGTAGGCACCAATAAAAATCTAACATGCCTTAAAAAGCTCTTTTATCTAAGGCCCTAATCATGTAAAACGCAACGTAACGCCAAAGTATTACATTGAAAGCTAAAACAAAAATGCTACAAACGGTAAAATGTGTAAAAATATGCACTAACAAATCGATGGCAAAATTATAAAAAGCTCTAAAAGAATAAATATATTGCTTCTGCCTTCATTCGTCGCACAAGAAACAATATGCATATTTATCGTATTCCCTGGTCATAATTAATACCCTAAGTCTTCTTTACAAAATGATGAATAAAGAGACAAAGAAAAAATAATATTTAAAAAAGTTATAAAGAATTATAACCATATAGCTCATTCTGCGCCACCCTTTAAAATTAATTCGATACTAATACAATTACGATAAGTATTTATTTACTTCTTCTATCAAAGAGTTAAAATGGAAAGGTTGGCTCTAATTTCTTTAGGATCCGAATAAACCTCAATTAATGAGACTGCTGGCCATATCAACATGTTTCCAATAAACATTTTAGTCTCTTGTTAAGCAGTTGTGATAACCATTATGGTCAGTATCTTTTTTAAAAATGTTTGAGATAAGCCTACAAATATCTATGACAATCAAATTTCAAATACTTGTACCGAAAGTCTTATCATGATAATAATATAGTCCATTACAAACTGCTTTTAAAAACTAATGCCCAACCATAATATGCATGAACAAGCTTAAGCTTTTATCAAAAATTAACGAAAAGCCTATGTAATGCAATAAAAAACTAAAATAAAAAAAAACAAATAGAATCTGGGAATTTTAATCTCATGGTGAGTAACATTTATTATATAAAAGAAAAATATTCCTGGAAAATATTGAAGGAATAAGGCCCGTTTTCACAACTTACCAATAGCTAAAAGTCGACTTTAACCGGCCTTATAAAAAGTGTTCTATTATTAAAACTTTACTTTAACCTAAAGTAAGCGATAAAGTAAGCAAAGGCTCATCCTATCTGGTAGGTCAAAGTAATTTTTTTATAATGGGACACTTTTTTACGGCCGATAAAATCCTACCTTCAGCTATCGGAAAATTGTGAAAACCGGCCTAAGACTATTAATGTATAAAAGCTTTTAAATTTGTAATTTGGCATAGAAAACACATTCGAATAATATGAAAATTTATAAAAAAAAAACATTTTATTCTGTACGAAGTATGCGATCAGTTTCGCACTTTGCTAAAGCAAATCACAATGACTTAACAAAAAGTTTCCTACGCACAGTTGCTTTAGCCAGGTTATGCACATTCTCGATGGGCCTCTAGTATGGGACATTAAAAACAAATTATCTGACGCTTTTTCCAAGTTATATTTGAGCCCTTTGGTACACTGCTTTGGCCATTAGGGTTTGTGTATTTCTATATATTTATTAAGTGACACTTTTTGCGGGGATAGACGATTTCACTTATATTAGTTTTAACCAGACCTACAGTGGAAAGTAGTCTCCCAGATGCGATAGAACTTATTTGAAAACTAAAGTATTTCTGAAAAATTTTTTTTAAGTTTGTGTGTAAGATGACTTTGAGCCAGTTAACAAGGGGATCTGCGTCTCTACAAAAATACTAGGAGATCCAAGATATATATCGACTTCTTCTTACAATGGATGGACGGAGACTCATCCTCCTCTGATTCTCTTATAATTTTTTTACTAATTTTCTAAAGGTGTATTCTCGTAGACTTATCAGATCTTTTAGTAGGTGTTAGGGTGGCCGTTTATTCAACAATTTTAGAATGCAGAGTCATGCTAATAAAACGTTTTTACGATAAAAATCGATTGTCTTTGAAATTTTTGAGCCTTGAATCGAGGGTCAAGAATTGTAGATGAAGAATGGGATTCATAATTCTCTATACCCTCAAATCTTTCATTCAGAGCTAATGCCAAGCAAGTCGTAAATTTTTGGGACTCTGCACTCCACCTCCACCTCCGTTGATTAATTTTTTTTTTTTATTTTCTATTAATGTTCGTAGACTGTTAACTAGCGAAATAGCATCAGACAATGTATCTTGTGGATTTTGTATCCTCTTCGAAGTAACTCAGAATCTCACAAACATTAATGAAAATAAGCAGAAAATCTTAAAACGTTGTAAGACATACAAGATTAAGTAATAAGAGAGCATTGCACTACTTTGGTGCAAAGCAAAAGAGCTTAAGCTGGAGACCTATACCACGCGTTCACTGCCTTTATGTATCTGTCAAAAAAGTAGAATCAGTATAAAATTGTATTGACAACTTACCCAGCAAACGTTAAAAATGCATATACAGTATAACCCGGCTAATTACCCCATGCTTATTTACCTTAAGGTTTAAATCCCTGTTTTTCCATTTTTCACACAAAAATCCACGTTTAATTGCCTTACGCTTAATAACCCAATTCGGGTAATTGCCTTAAAAATTAAAATCCCAAAACAAAATTACACTTACATTTCATTCGTTTATTTTGGGCCAAATTTAATCTTAAAGCGATAGACGTTTGCATGGGGACTATGTGATATTATAGACCGATTATCACAATTTACAAAGGTTTCATTCTTATGACAATTAAAACATGTTTACTAAATTTTATTAAATTATCTAAAAATTGATACCTTTCGCACAAAGTTTACATGGACAGACAGCAAGCCAGATGGACGGACGGACGAACACGAAAAGGTCACATTAAAAAGTGTGTCTGATTTAGCACAAATTTATATAATAGCTTTTTTCTTAATTTTTGCATATATGTATATAAAACTGTAGAGTTTGAAATGACATTTATCTTCAAAGAAACCCAGCTTTGGCAAAAAATTGTACTGTGAAAATTCAATGTAGATGGCGAAATTATAGCAACAGAAATATCATCTGTTATGCAAATACTTTAAGCATTTTTTATTTGCTGAACATGTTTTAAAATTTGCTTAAAAAATGTGAAATAAGTGTGCAAAAAAATATAGCAATAGCTGAAATATGCAAATTATTCACAAACAAATCGATATCAAAATTTAAAAAACAGTTTTTAAGCGGATAAATATATTTAGCCCAATTAAAAAAATTCCCCGGGAGTTTTCTCCCTTCTCCCATTTTTCCTATGTAAATTCACTTGTAAAAATGGAAAAACCTCCCGGGGAATTTGTATTCATAATTGGACTCATTGTTTCTGCATTCATTGATCGCACAAAAAAACCATGCAATTACATATTTACGGTTTCCCTGATCATACGTTTGTACATATGTATGAGTACGCTTTTGTTAGTAAGATATGACAGAATATCTCAAAAAGCATTACAGATAAAATTTAAGACAGCAAATCCCATTGTTTTTTATTCATATCGAGCCCTAATAGCAAAAATGATATAACCAACAACATTTTAGATTTTGGTTTTTGATGAAAATCGATAATTTTTGATCATTTGCATCATCTCTAAAAATCTCATATCTCTGGGAAGTTAAGCGTATTCGTTTAAATGCTTACCCCTCATAATTACCCAAAAATATTGGCATTTTTGGCGAGGTAATTATCCATGGAATACTGTATGTACTGAAAAAATGTCAAAAAAGTATCAAACGCATAAACACTGGGTTTGAACCTCCAGGTTTACGTATTAAAAGAAACAATTTATCATTCTATTTTGATTTTATGCTCTGCTTAATTGATGTGTTATTTTATTTTGCTTAGTTGTTGTGCAAAAACAAAGCATTGACATTTAATTGATTGTTCAAGAAACTCTAAACAAAAGTATTGTCGTCAGTAAATACCGACATATCGTTATCTTAAGTATCTCCGATATATCGGTTACATCCCTAATCCTATTTCCCTTTCCGTGAGATCATTTACTTCAAAATTCTTATTGCGGTGAGTTTAAGTGAAATATTGTACAGTAAAATTTCATCAGAAAAATGAAATACAGTCAAATCTCGATAATTCGTACCCGATAAATCGTAAATCCCGATAATTCGTAATAAACTGTCGGTCCCTTGAAAAAATCGTGTAAATTCCTAAAATTTCCCTACATTTTGGTCCCCTCGCCAATTTGTAACTTTTTTTCAAATAATATCTTTACATCTTATAAATCGTAATTGCTTGCTATTTACCACTTATATTTTTTGATGATTTTTTGTTTACCGCTATTTTTTTCGTTTATTTTCATAAGATCTTAAGATGTTTTTTATGTTTTTTTATCGTTTTAGTAACTAAATTGAAATTCGAAACCCCGCTAAATTGAAAACCCCTATAATTCGTAAGAAGTGGCCGGTCCCTTGCGATTACGAATTATCGGGAGTCCACTGTATTTAATAATTTTCTACAAACATTGTATCTTTTTTATTTATTTCTTAAAACGAGCTACTTGTGAATTTTTTTTTTTGACATTTTAATTGTTGTTAAACTAACCAAAACTCTGCGATTGTAAAACAAAAATGTCGCAGTGTCGTCATCAAATCAGCATCTGAACACAGTGCGAGGGAGAAGGATTTCAACCAACTGATTAAATTATCTTACCAAAATAAATAATACGGCAAACGACGCGACGTTAATTAAGTTAAATAAGCAACTCATAGCGTTTTAAATTCGTAGAACGAGTATAAAACTGTCTAAACTGTTATCAAATGGAATAACACATTTAGATAAACGACGTTTTAAAAGAATCACATGCATTAAATGCAAAATGGGACTTTAAAATGTTGTATGCTTTAAGTCATTTAAGAAGAAGTATAAAAAATGGGTGCGTTATTCAAGATAAACCAAATAGATCTTTATGATCTTCGAATACTGCAATAACTGTTTCTTTGCCATTTTTAGCCATGTTTTTCGCGTTGCTGTCACCTGTCCGGTTAGTTTTTTATCTGACATCTATCGGGCTGTGTCGCATTTCTTAATTTTTGTTTTTGTTATCGAGATGACGCGTTTTTTTTAAATATTTTGCATTCATTCATCGGAGTGATTCATGCTGATAGATGTTATTGAATGAGTTTTTAAATCTTAAAACTTGTTTTTTCAAATAAACATTTATTATTTTCAAGAAGTTGGTAGTTGCTTTTCGATAACAATTTAAAATTGTTAATTGTTTAATAATGAAGTGTTATTACCGGTTTTTTTTTATTTTGTTAAATAGAGCAAAATAATATTTCATCAATATTCAATTAATTATTGACACGAGTACAATGATCCTCGACACATCACTTAAAATTTCACCTGCGCAGTTTAAATTTGTTGAAGACTTGCTGTTTTTGTATTTGATTTGTAAAAAGAAAAAGTGTTCAATTAATTATGACTGATTATGGAACATTTTGCCATTGTTGTGATAAAAGGAATGTTGCACACATTAATGTTAATGGATTTCATTTTTAAATTTAGCTCTAATTGGCAAAATTATTGTTAGCAAAAGTTGGTCAAGAGGAAATTTTAAATTTAAAAAAAAAATTGCAAAATCTAGTTTTACTGGTCAAAATTAATTTTATAACAAAGATTTATTTTCTAAATTTCCTCGATTTTTCGCTGATAATACGTAAACACTACTTGCAAGTAAATTACTTGCATGTGGAAACGTAGGGTGACATATGCCGCTGCCAGTTCGAAAAACTCAAAACACTCACACTTTTTTAGTAAAGCTTCGTACAGGCGATGGTCAGGCGTTGCCAACAGCAATATTTTTCTGACAATGGTGCAATTGTCAGATGCATTAATTTTGCACTTCTGCAAATACAAATGAGCTTACAATATTCACACAGCTGTAAGATATTTTAGCCAATTTTAATGCAGTTTAAGCAACGCTGCTCACCAATATTGTAAGATCTGACCATCGTCTGTTAAAAATTTAATGCAAATTTACTGGATTATTGCAAAATTGTAAATTCTGTTTTAACTTGTTAAATAATGAATTTTTTGAAACGCGCAAAAGCAAGTTTATTAATTATAGAGCATGAATATTGTTAAAATAATACTTACATAAGTAAATGTAAAGCATTTCTTTATTTTTGGCCTGAATGATTAACTCGGTAGCTCCATTTGGTTTTTTGGTACTTTTTTTTAATTTGAGAAGTAAACAAATTATCTCAAGTTGACGCTTCAACGACATTTTGAAAATTAACTCGCAGTGGCATGTGTAAACACAAAAGCCAATGGCATGAGATTCGACTATTTCGAACAAATTTTCTTTGGTAATATGTATACAGTAGTGGCATGCCACTACTTGCATGTGTAAAGGCAGGGTAATACAAAGAAGCATTTAATTATTGATATGATTAACAAACATTTATCCTAATGCATATCAATGTTATAACTTGTACTCTCGTTTAGAAGCAATAATAATGTTCATTGTATTTTTCATACGGAATTTACCGGCACAAAAATCCCGGGATGCCGCACATTTTTCGGGAAAGAAATCCCAGGAAATTTTTTCGGGAATTCCCGGGATATCTTTATTTAATTATGGAAACGTTACTGCTGATGTAATTCTAAATAAGTTATGTCAAGAAGTTGATGTAAATTCAAATCCGATAATCAAGAACTCTTCTTAATTAAAATTAGAAATGGGATGTCAAACGATTCTGTTAATGCTTATTCTGTACCTAAATGAATAAAATTTCTTCTAGAAGGCCTTTGTACTTCTTCTTTTGGATGTACACGACCTGCTGGCTCCATTCCATACTCATATATTTTTTAAACACACGTTTTCATTGGGGAGTAGGCCTTCCACTCTCGCTTCCTTTGCAGTTACATAAGAATGGTAACTGGATCAAAAAAAAAATAGTTCTTTTGCTTCTGCTTTGGCAAGAAAACAAAAAAAAATGTTAGTAATTTCCTAATTCCCATAGAAGGGAATGTGGAATGTGTATTTTCTTCTATGAGGCATTCTTTAGCAAAGATAAGAATGGTAATTGAATCCAAAATATTATGAAGCAATCCGCTAGGATATATCTTACTAACACAATCATATAGTTAGATTTTTTGACAGTTAAATGAGGTTTTTTCTCTCTCTCTCTTTTTCTGTTCTGGTTAATCTACTATCACTTGTGTACTGATTTCTTTTTTATGACGAATAAAAAAAAAATACTCATTGGCCATCATTTTAAATCCAACTAACATTTTAAAGTACTAAGTAAATATTTATTTAATTAATTTTTTCACTTTTCTTAAATCTTAACAGATACGAACGGCTGTTGCATCGTGCCCAGATAGAAGATTTAAACGAAGTATCGGGAATTGGCTGTATTTATCAAAGCGGCGTTGATCGTTTAGGTAGACCTGTTATCGTGTTTTGTGGTAAATGGTTTCCAGCCCATAATATTGACTTGGAAAAAGTAAGACGATTTGGATTAACTTGTTTTGTAATTTTTCTTTAATTTTAAATTTGATTCGATTCATATTCTAGGCCTTATTGTTTTTAATAAAACTATTAGATCCCATCGTAAAAGGAGACTATGTCATTGCTTACTTCCATACTTTAACTAGTACCAATAATTATCCATCATTACATTGGTTACGTGAAGTCTACAGTGTATTGCCTTACAAGTAAGTTGGATTTTAAAATTAATTAAGTTAGAATTATGTTTGTATGTATATATTCGGCGTTGCTGAATCTCTGATACTCTCCAATAGGAATATGGGACCACAACCTCATAGATGAATATTATTTGATGTAGCAAACGAAGTAGCAGACAAATATATAAGCCCCTATTTACCACTTGAATAAATTCATCGGCTAATAAAATTATCTGTGCTCTGCAAACTTGTCGGCTAGCTGACTGACATTGTTTACTTTGTGTACAAAGTACAGGTCCTTACTTTTAGAATGTTTAATTTAATTTGGTAATTAGCTTGGTCTAAAAATCAAGCCTAGTGAAATATGTGAAAATATGTACATGATTTTACCCAGTTCTATACAAATCCTCGGAACAAAATTTGTGAAATTTAAAAGACATGGGCTTGACAGAGTAGCTCCTGTATAGGAACCTATTTCTAAAATCGTTTTATCTAAATAAATCTCTCAAAACTTTCAGTAGACAAATTTTTGTAGAAAATAATTTTAGTAGAAATAACTCTTCCAAAGTTTGTATTCATTTGTAAAAGTGGCTTATCTTCAAAAATTCTTAAAAGATTCTTTTGGGACCTCGCCAAGTATTGCCTTAATAAATACAGAAATTCTCCATCGCATCAAGTTTTCGAGATATCTTAGATTTAAGTTTGAAATATTTTCTTTTTCGCCATATTCGAGACGTTTTAACTGCGCGAATTCATCCATATTTATTAAACCCGATATGTCGTCATAAAGTCTTCTTTCTCTGAGATATTTTAACATTCAAACAAATTTGCTAAATCGTCTATCTCCGCAAAAGTTGAGAATGCTTTGTTTTTTTTTTAATCATTTTTATATTAATTTTATATAATACGAAAAACAGAAGAAAGGAAGCAACATGTGAATAATTTGAAAATGATAATTACAGCAAATTTTGAACCACCAGTATCACTGGTTAAAGATTGATGTTTTACTGTTGGCTGGCAGGCACCGCAATGGTGCAGAGGTTAAAACTCAATGAATTCTGATGAAAGAATGTGGTGATTATGGAAAACATGCATATTCAACCCAGGTTCGAGCCCCAGCTCAGCCAAGAAAATTATCAATAAATTTTAATAAAAATTCCAAGTTGTAAAAATTCCTTCCTTCAGTAAAAATAATTTAATGAAAATTAAATTTGATAAAAAAAAAATATATTACAAATCCCTTTATTGGTTTTTTTTTTGTATAAAAAATAATTTGATTTTAGCTAATTTTTCCTTGAATTTAAAATTAATATTTGCAAGGGTATCGCCGATATTTCTTTTTGAGGAGTATCGTTACATTCCTTATGCATACCACAATAGTAAAGGTGTATAGTGCGTTAGTGCTAGTGTTTTTCATACGGGATTTCCCGGGATCCCGCACATTTTTCGGGAAAAAAAAATCCAGGGAAATTTGTGCGGGAATTCCCATGATTTTTTAATTTAATTACGGCAACTTCACTGCTGATATAATTTTTAATAAGTTCTGCCATGATAGACCTCAGCCGTTAGGCAAAAAGGTCTTAAGTCAAAAAAACGCATTTTGAGTTTTTGATTGGCTTTAATTAAATTTGTTTTCTCACTTTAGTCTAGCACAGCTGATTACAATCATTATTATCTGCTCTTAGGAAGAAAGTCTATCAAATACACAAAATAAATATTTTTTAATATAACATAACGAAGAACTAAAGTTTTTGACTTGAGACAGTTTTGCCAAACGCCAAAGAGATGTCAATGCATATCCGATGACAGAAGTTATTAATTAAGTAAACGCCTTTTTTAATTGGAAGAAAATTATTTATTTTTAGAAGAATTACAAGTTTTGAAGGAAGTGCTAAGAAAACTGAAAGTATATAGAAATGTTGCTTTGACTATAAAGGCAAATCTTTCTACAGATAGAAATGTAATTTCTCATTGAAATCTTCTTGATAATTAAATAGAAATAGGCTTTTAAACGATTCTGTAAATGCTTGTTCTGAACTAAAATCCTATAAAATTTTGTTGGCTTTGAAATAATTCTGTGACAATAAGTGCTTAAGTCTTGTTGTTTAGTTTTAAAAGAGAACAATTTTAAACTTTAAAGGTGGCTTTTGGAACTTTACTCCAAATTAAATAAATATCATCTTCAGTTATAGTTTTTTAAAGTTTTTATTCCAAAGCCCTCCTAATGTCACAGATCGTAAGTTTTTAATATTTCAAATGTTATTCCACATAAAGAAAAAGATAACAAAGCGTACTCAACATTCATAAATTAAACAATAATTGGCATCGATTTGTATTGAGCAGGAATTCCCGGGTTCCCGGGAAATTTAAAAATAAATCCCGCTTTCCCGGGAAATGAAAAAGGACGGGAAAATAAGAACTCTAGTTAGCGCTGACGCAGAGAAAAAACATGTCTCATTATTATCACTGACAACCGTATTATTGTCTAATTAGAAAACATAACCATATTTTGGTTTCCTCCAAAAAAGTTATGATTAAATATGACAATAATTTGTTTTTAAATCAACAATAGTATTTTCCTCTTTTCTAAGAGCAACATGCTATGGTTGAAAACCAACAATTCTATTATAAGTGTGTTACATGCATTAGTTATTATTAACGATAACATATTCGGAGGCAACTAATTTAACCATAATATGGTTTTCGCTGACTAAACTAACCCTATTTTTTAACATAATATGTTGAAAATTTTCATAAAAAAATTGTATTGTGGGAGGTGACCATATTTAAGCATGTTTTTTGTTTAGTTGTAGACCTATTGAATTGATCTAACTATGTCCATCCTTCTATCCAGTTGGCTGGCAGTCCATGTAAACTTTGTGCACAAAATACAGGTCGCAATTTCAAGATAGTTTAATGAAATGTCTCATTGTCACAAACACCAAGCCTATGGAAAATGATGGGAATCGGTCCATAACTTCACATAGACCCCAAACAAGCTTGTTCACGGAATTGAGTCTTTGTGCCCATTATGTTGGTATTTCGATAAATTTTGGTTCGATCTTATTGCGTTGCAATCAAAATCATCTTACCAAACTTTTTTTTAATCGGTTCATATTTGACCATTGTTCCCATATAAATACTACTCCCGAAAATAGCGTTTAATGCCATAATTGACGTTGAAAACATGTTTTGCTAGGACGTCAAAAATTAGCCATACGTTTCCTTCCTTAAATCACTTAATGGGCAAAAAATTTCATAAAAATGAAGTTATCTAAATAATATTTACATGCATTTTAACATCATAACATAATTTTGTTCTCGCGGGTCCATGATTGCCCATCATGAGTCCCAAATAGAATACGCTATGGTATACTATGGTGTAGGGAATCAGATGGTACGCTATGGAATACTATGATGTAGGGTATTAGACTGGACCGACTATACTTTCTTACTTGCTATTATTAAATAATTAATTTAACTTTTTATTGCAGATACAAGAAGAATCTTAAAGCCTTTTATATTGTTCATCCAACATTCTGGACAAAGGTAATTATGATATATGCTTAAATATTTTGTACCAAAACTAAAGATGAAACATTTTTTATTTAAAAAACTCTAAATAGATGATGACTTGGTGGTTTACCACTTTCATGGCCCCAGCCATTAAAGCCAAAGTTCACTCATTGCCTGGTGTTGAGCATTTATATTCAGCAATATCAAAAGATCAACTAGAAATTCCTGCATATATCACCGAATACGATATGGCCACAAATGGACTACATTATTTTACACCACAGCCCCAATTGACACCATCATAGACTGCAATTATTAGACCAGAGGCTGTATAAAAATATTAGGACAGGCTCTAAAAGTCGAAAGTCAATCAATCAATCATTCTGTGTCAGTCAGTCTAGAAATTAGAGAGTAGAATACAAAAATACATACATCCTTACATACATTCATACATACAAATAAATAATTAAAGAACAAATTAATAGCCCATCAATATTTAAACGTTAAAAATTTAACAAAAAAAAAAAAAAAATATTATGACAAAAGAAAGAAATTTTTGGAAAAGTACTTACGAGAATTATAAAAATGAAAAACAAATTATGTACCTTTAAAAAGAATGGAACTTAAATAAAAACTCCACATTATATTGTTAAAAATATTAGTTAAAGAATAAAATGCTAATATTTAGAAAAGAAGTTATTAATTAATATATAAAAAAAAAACTGAAATGAAAACTTAAAAATAATTAATTTGTTGTAGATCCCTAATAGAGAAATTTGTCCTGGTAAATTTTCTAGCTATTGTTTGCTAGACTTTCTTGAAATTTTTTCACAATTTAAAGAAAAAAGCTGTTTAATTTGCAGTCGTATTGTTGAAATATGAAAAATTCAAAACTTTTGGTTTTAATAAAAGCAAAAAATGTAAAAAAAACAAATCTTATGAAATCGTTAATCTATTTTACATATTTTTAACTCTTTATAAACTCATCTTTCTCTTTAAAAAGAAATTCATTAACAAAAACACAATCTTAACTAAAATTTTAAATTTATAAAAATAAAAAAACCACAAAACAAAATTTGTTTTAGTACCAATTAAAAAATTTTGAAAAAAAAAACAAATTTGAAACATAAAAAACATTAGTTGTTATTGCATAATTAAAAAGAAATTATAATTAAATTATAAAAAAAAGAAAATTGTTAACTTATTCCAAATGATAAAAAAAATCTTTAAATCCTAAACTTTTTTTAAACCAATATACAAACATAAATATTAAATATTTCCGCCATTTAACGAAACCTTCTTTCTAACTATTGTAAATTAAAAAAAAAAAAAATCATTAAACAAACTTATTATTATTCATAATTTATATACATACTTAACAAAAAAAATAAAACATTTAAAACTAACTCTTTATACTTTGACTAAATAAACTACAAAATATTTGAACAAAAACAGAAATCTGTTAAATTAAAACTTAAAACTTTTGAATAAAATAATAAAAAAAAACCCCAAAAAAAAATAAATAAAAAATGTACCTTAACTTCAACAACACACGCTGAACTTTAACATTTATTTAAAGAAAATAGTTAAAAATGCATTAGAGGACATTAAAGGAAATATTTTTAATAATCATAAATTTGTCAGTCGAAAAAATGAGTAGATTGGCACGATATTTTGTAATAAAGTAAATTAATTTATTTTCAAAACTTTTTTGTTATGCGATGCGAATGAAATTTCGTTACAAAAGCTAAATGCGACGTCGCTTTCGCAAACCCATCCGTAAAATTTTTAGAAAAGTAAGCAACACTGGCAATACAAATTAAATTCATAGCTCAAGATAAAATATGTCGAAAAACGACAAATTGTTCAACAAAAAAGCGTCAAAATCATCAGAAAAATCATCTATAAGTGCTGGTTCACACTCTTCAAGTTAAAGCCGTCAAGTCTTGAGTTTTTAGGAGAGAGAGAGAGGAGAAGAAATAAAAAGAAACCCATACATACCCTGCAAATAATAGGACTAGTCCTAACACGCGTGTAAAATGTAGCCCACAAGGGACTAGGGCTAGTCCAAAAGTAACCCAAACTTATGGAAAAAACAGGACCATATAACCCAGCTTTAGACTATGTACAAAGGAGTAGTCTTAATACTACTCCATGCTATACTCAAGAGGATTAGTTTCAAGTTCGTTTAAAAACGATAACATGTTGTTAAAAAACGAAGACATGTCGTCTCACTACAAACACTTTTTAACAATGACATCTTCCAGGCTTGCATTACATCGGACCAGTCCATGGAGTAGTGTCCATTTAATCAAAATAAACCAGGTGGTCCAATATTATTTGCAGGGTACATATGTATTTCATATCTCAAAAAATCTCTAAAAATCAAACCGCCATTCTCGCTGCTATTCTTCTATAATATAAAAATGAAAAATGTTTGTATGTTTGTTTGTCAGTTTGTTTGTTGGCTTATTGACTCCGAAACTACTGAACCGATTTTCCTGAAATTATTACAGTAACATCACGTGAGCCCTACAAATAAAATAGGATACTTATTTTTTCGATAGGAGCAGGGAAATTGGTACCCCCCATAGGAAGCCAATATTAATTATCGCATATCTTAAGAGCCGCTGGACGCATTTTGCTGAACTTTTTGTAGTAGGATCTTCTGAGCTCCGAAATTGAAATAAAATAGCAGCGGGGGAAGTGGTTCCCCCCATAGGACGCCAATGCTTAATATCGCATATCTTATGAACTGTTATAGTGAGAATGTTCAAACTTTGTGGAAGTCACTCTTATGGTATACTACACTTTTGAAAATAAAAATAAAGCGGGTAGGCGCAGGGGGGAAAACCTCCCATAGGATGCATATATTAAATATCGCTTAACTGAAGAACTATTAAAGGGGGAGTCTTCAAACGTGGTTAAAGCTACTACTATGGCAAACTATATATTTCAGTATAAAAATGGGCGGGGTAAACAGGGGAGGAGCAGCACCCCTCATAGATAGAAATATAAATAAGAGCCACTGCATGCATTTTGTTGAACTTTTGGTAGTAGGATCTTCTGAGCCCCAAAATTTAAATAAAATAGCAGCGGGGGAAGTGGTGCCCACCATAGGACGCCAATGTTTAATATCGCATATCTTAAGAACTGTTATAGTGGGAATGTTCAAAATTTGCAGAAGTCACTCTTATGGTATACTACACTT
The DNA here is from genome assembly GCA_949318255.1 of Pollenia labialis. Lineage (NCBI taxonomy): Eukaryota > Metazoa > Arthropoda > Insecta > Diptera > Polleniidae > Pollenia > Pollenia labialis. The sequence continues at coordinate 31,608,878 of OX439143.1, read as the reverse complement.
TTGAAAATAGAAATAAAGCGGGTAGGCGCAGGGGGGAACTACCTTCCATAGGATGCATATATTAAATATCTCTCAACCAATAAAGTGGTTAAAGCAGTGTAGCGAAGCGCACCGGGTTAAGCTAGTTTAATATAAAAATACAAGTCTAAACTTATTTTACAGACCAACATAGATAAGAGGGCTAAGCGTTTTTTAAATATAAAAAATAGGTTTTTATAAAATCCAAAATAGGAAAATGTATAAAAAAACATTTTGGTAGTGCATATAAGTTAATTTTTAAAGCTTGTTAACGATGACTTTGCTTGTGTTGTATTGTTCGGGATGTCAAATATCTGAATATGCTACAAAAGTTTAATACCTCTATTCATAAAAATATTTTCAATTTAACCAATTTTCTATGATAAATTTCCTAAACAAACATTTGTTAAATTTAAGAATCGTTTACGAATACGCGGGTAAAAATCTAGAATTAGATACGTGGCTGAAATAAGAAATTTAATCTATAAAATTGTAACGTTACTGACTGACTGACTGATTCATCATTGTACAGCCTAAACGCCTGAAGCTAAAAACTTGAAATTTGGGCCGAAGGTTTGTCTCTCCCCAAATCGATCCACTAAGATGGGATTTTTGAAAATTCGAATGTTTAGGGGGTAAAAAAGGGTAAAAACGGGTAAATTCGGTAACTTTATATCTCCAAAACTAAAAGAGATACAATAAAAAATTAATACTTATTAATTTTGCTTAGAAAAACAAGCGGATAGATGTCAGGTACTTTTTTGAAGTTCGGCTCTTTTAGGTAGTAAACGGATAAAACCTGTATTATGGAATTTTTTGTTACCTGAAATAACCTAGTTTTGACATTTTTTTATCGCAAATTTGTGTAGAGCAACTAGTGCTATCTACTATCAATATTATCAATAGTCTTAAAATATCGATAGGAAAAATATCTTTATCGATATTATTATTATCCCTGCAAATAATAGGACTACTCCAAACACGCGAGTAAAATGTAGCCCACAAGGGACTAGGACTACTGCAAAAGTAAGCCAAACCGTATGGAAAAAACATGGTCTATTTAACATTACGATGTCCTAAGGCAGGACCATATAACCCAGCATTGGATTACAGAGGTGTAGTTTCAACACTACTCCATTGTATGCACAAGAGGATTAGTTTTAAGTTCGTTAAAAAACGAAAGCACGTCGTTAAAAAACGAAGACATGTCGTCTCACTACAAACACTTTTTAACAATGACATATTCCATGCTTGCATTACATCGAACCAGTCCATGGAGTAGTCCATTTAATCAAATTGGATCAGGTGGTCCAATAATATTTGCAGGGATGTTGTTCTCCCATAATGTTTTTGTTTTAATTTTGCATTTGCAAACACACATGTACATATAAACGTATAAGGACAGGGTTACCGTTAGACATTTTGAAAAATAAAGTCGCGCAAGAACGTTGTTGAAGAAAATAAAAATCAGAAACATGTTTTAATATTTTAATGACTTTTAACGAAGATCTGTGTTTCTTATTTTACTTTGATAACATTTCATGAAAATATTATAAATTAAATACGGGGATATGCACAATATATTTTTTTTCTAAATTTTTGAAATTAAAGTGTTTGAAACCCGTTTTAATTTATCATGAAGACGCACGTACAAAGATGGGCGATGACTGCATTTTGCCGTCCTCTTAATATGTGTACGTTTTTATTGTAAAACACACAGGTTCTCTTGAAAGTAAACGTCAAGTGGTCGAATTTCGGCCACCGGGCGATACTAGTTTTATTAAATATATTGGACCCCTATTGCATACAAAAGTTCACTTTAAAAATGTTGTGCTCTTCTGTTTTTTTTTTCTTTGTCGCTTGTCAAATTGAACATACAACTTCAGTTCAAACTCAGGAATTTCTAAAGTAAACGTTTTGTTTTTAATCCAAATTTTGATATTTTAATTAGACTAAAGTTCATCAAATTTAAATTTCATTAAATTATTTTTATAAAGAAGGAATTTTACAACATGAAAATTAATTCAAATTTTTTGATAATTTTTCATTCTTAACTGCTGCTGGGCTCGAAAAAAGTAAAGTTTTTGTGTACAAATGGGATTTTGGGAATATAATTTAATTGTTTCCTCACGAATCATGAAACATCGATTTAACTTTTAAATCATTATAAAGCTTGGACATTTCCATTGCGGACAAAATACAATGTCATTTAAATGATCGTCCACAGACTGGTTGCAGCAGTCGATCGTTTTGAGGTTATTTTCGGTTACGCTTTAGCACATGTCAGTCGGTATCTTGGAGATAACTTGACGAACGCTGGTTTTCAAATGCTGCAACGTTAGGAGATTATCCGCGTAGACATGGTCTACGGCGACAAATCACATAATCACAGACGTCGCCAAAACGTGAGATAACGCATTCTGGCTACTTCAGATCCGAAAAAGCTAAAATCGGTCATGTTGTGTGGCTTGTGGCACGCACGTTCTCGTTGCAGTTTTAGTCCAAAAAAGTCGTAAGATATGCCTAATTTGCTTAGGGCGCCTTGGAATTGGCAAATGAGTATTATCTGTCACACAGCTCCTAACAGAAGCGATATTTTCGACCAAAAGGTCAATTATAAGAACCATAATCACCCTGTAATACTCGAAAAGTGGCCACCTTTGAACCACCACTTTTGCAGTAGAATTTAACTACATATTTGATCTCGTCCTTCGGTTGTTAAACGATCCATATTCGTGAATGCCAAACGTTTCACTAAATGAATGGCACTTCAGATGACAGTTATTAAAAAGCTGACACTTAATGAATAAACGTGTGCTTTAAAATTTTGTAAAAATTACAAAAATGGTGTCTCAAGAAAAGTGCACTATTTAAATTTAGTGTAATTTTATTTGTGCAAATGGAAACTCTAAAATTTGGCAGCTGTCACATATGCTTATTCCAATTATTAAAGGCCCAACCATAATGTGCGATTACATGTAAATCATATGAGGCAAAGCATATTGAACTTAAGGAAACTTTTGGTTAAGTTTTATGAAACTGTCATTAGCTTAAGCAAAGTGCAAAACTGATCGCACATTCCGTACTGAATCAAATGTTTTTTGATTTTATTTATGTTTTTTTAAATACATTTGAGAAAATTTTTGGTCATTTTTGACAGTAGTAGTAGAAGCACGGCTATGCATATTATAGTTAGGCCTTAAAAATTGAGCTCTTTACGAAAGAACAACGCGTTGTAATTGTGAAAAAGTAGTGTTTTATTTGAAAGTGAAAAAGTGCATTCTTACTGGGACATCCTTTAACTTGTTCGGTGGCTTATTACGATTTTCTTATGGCCATTTTCTCAATGTTTCGACAAACTGTCTTAATATCAACATAAATTTATTAGACTGATAAACTGTCTGTTAACAATTTTGGGTTGCTCAAAAAAAACATTGCTGGCAACACCTCTCAAAATACTTGTACAAATTTGGAGTCAGCTGATTGAATTTATCTGTACGGCAAATAAAAGGAAAATAAATAATTGGCTGATAAGTGCTTTGCGAGAGAAAAGAAGCGAATGAGACTTCGAGAAAACTAAATTTCTCTAATGTGCTGTTTTTCGGTAAGAAAAAAGATAATCGCCTAATGAGAAAACGGCCATTAATCGTTCAACACGATAGCAGAGTTTTACTTATAAACAAATAAGAAATTTAATTCAGTTTGCAGTTCTGTAAAGTTTAATTTTAGTTCTAGTTAAACTCTACTTAAGTTTTAGTTCAGTTTAACTTCCGCTCTAGTTCAGTTCTAGTTCGGTTCTAGTTCAGCTTTTGTTTAGTTTCGGTTCAGTTCTAGAAGAATTCTAGTTTAGGTCTATTTCGGTTATTGTTTAGCTTTAGTTAAATTCCGGTTCAGAAATAGTTCGGTTATGGTTCAGCTTTTGTTAAGTTCTAATTCAGCTATAGTTCAATTCTCATTTATTTCTAGTTCTTTTTCGGTTCTAATTCCGTTAATTTCAAAAAACTTATAATTAATAACATATTGCCGAAATAATCATTAGAAGAATATTTCCTTTAATGCGCCTGATTTTCAATTAAGAAAAATTTTAAAAAAAAATACCCGCAAAAATTTCATACAATCCAATTTTTAAAGTCAATGACTTTATAATAAATTAATTTAAAATATATATTTTCTTCCTTCTCCGACACAAAATAAATGAACAAAAATTTAAATAAGCACCTTTTTTTATTTAGAATATTTAAACAATTAGATATTAAAAAAAAAAATACTCGTAAAAATTTAAATATTTAAAAATGCGTAAAATGCACCCAATAAAGCCTGATAGAAATTAAACGTATAAAATCCACAATTTTTGGCCTGAAATATTTAATTTTTTTTTTAACAAAAAATATGAAAATTAAGCTTTTATATCAACAATTTAAGAAGAAAAAAATATATGAAATAAAACTTAAAAATCCCTTTTAATGAAATAGTAAATATATTAAAAGAAATGAAAAACTTTTTGCACCTCAGGGATTCAATTTTGACATTGTTAAAGAACAACAACAAACAGAATTATAACAAATATAAAATCTTGAAGATTCCTGATACAAACGAAATAAAGAAACCCCATATATAAATGATTTACATAAATATACATACATATAATTAAATAGTATTTTGCATAAAACAAAGTAAACTCCAAAAATTTGCCACAGGGTCCCTCCTATTTATAAAATTTAAATAGAAATTTATAATGATTATTTTGGAAATAAAAAACAACTCTTTGTAATTCAATTTATAGTGAAACAGGAGCATTTTTCTAGACAAGAACTTAAACTGCTTTTAGTATATTATTCCAACATCATACTTATCTATTCATAATTAACTAAATAAAAACTACATTTACAAATTTAGTATAATTAATAAAATTATAGTATACAACATATTTATAGACAAAAACTAATTTACACTAAAAGAAATTTTGACAAAAACATTCTAACCACCCAGTCAGACACGGTTAGTAGTTTTCAAGAGAGAGAGAGAAAGAGAAGATTTCTGTTTTTTACATTTTTATTACAAAATTTTTAAAAAGTATCGTAGTATAATCGTTCTACAGCAGAAGTGGGCACAACTACCCAGCGGTAAAACTCAGAAGATCTTCTTACTTCAGGCCTTTTAAAAGGCCTGCTTAAAAATTGTTTTGATTAAATTCCTATTTTTATCTAACTGCTAAAGAATGCCTCATAGAAGGCCTCGGCCCTTTGGTGTAAAATATAAGATACACCTTCCACACTCGCTTCTATGAGAAGGGAGTAGAGTACTCCTTCTCTACTCCCTACATTTTTTGTATTGTTTTTTTTTTGCACAAGCAAAAGCAAAACAATTATTTTTTTTTGATCCCGTTGCCATTCTTATGTATGTACCTGCTAAAGAAGCGAGAGCGGAAGGCCTTCTCCGCAATGACAACGTGTGTAAAAAAGATATGAGTATGGAATGGAGCGAGCAGGCCTTGTATATCCAAAAGAAGGAGTACAGAGGCCTTCTAGAAGGCATCCGTACTCCTTCTTTTTCCCGCTGGGTAAAACTGTGCTTGTATTGACGCTTATTAGTATTAGTGAATAAAGAGAATATTATTCTTAATAAAAATAAAAAAAAATACGTAAGCATCTGCCGCATGTGCACTCGTCGCTTGATAATCGACGACTGAATTGTGTACTCTCGTGGACTAAAAGAAAGAGGCTAAGAATACGTGTTAAATCTCTCAGCACAATTGTGCTATGGAGCGCCCACCAGTGTTACCGTTATGCGACTAAAGTCGCATTTTTGCCCCTTTTTGACTGCCGTGCCACTTTTTTGACCCCTTTGTTTTAAATCCCCTTTTGTATCATTTTGTAGTTTTTTGTGCCCCTTTTGCCCCTTTTTGAACCAAATTTTTTTTATACTGTCAATCAATGAATCCAAGCTCAATTTGAAGAGAAAATAGCATCTAATTTGGAAAAAATTAAAACAATTCAGGAAGGGCTATCTATTAACAATAAAATTTACCTCAAATTTCTAGTATATGTATTTAATATTATGAATAAATTAAACCTTAATTTTCAAAACGAATCATCACAAATTATATACATATTTAGTTTCATCCACGAAAGATATTGTATTAGAAATTTTTAAAAATTTTTTAAAAAAAGAGTATGTTGCAAACAAATATAGAACAAATTGATTTTGTTGATGTTCTGCATATAAAAGAAACTCTTATTATATACATATATCGGCCACGAAGCCGAGCTAGAAATATGTACTAACAACATCTTAAGTAGTGATATTGTAGAAATTAAAAACAACATTTTACTTTTTTACCAAAAGCTGTGCAAAGAAATTTTATCAAGAATTAATATTAGCGATAAGAGGCTGAGTTAATTAAAGGTTTTAGATCCAGTATTTATTAAGTCAGCTGAAGACATAAATTACTTTGAAATTGTTACCGTTTTTATTGATATAATTACTAACCCAGATGATTTTGTAAAAGAGTTCAAACTTTTAGAAACTAGATCAAACGATAAAAGCTATGAAGCAATTTTTAAAATATCTAAGCCTGAAACATTTTGGTACGAAATTGGCAATTTAAAAAACTGTTTGGGTGACAATTTATATCCAAACTTGTATAAATTAGCTTCGTATGTTTTTACTTTACCACATAGTAGTGCATCCGCTGAGCGGATTTTTCCAAATTAGCATATTTAAAAAATAAAGTGACAAATATACTGAAAGTAGATACCTGTCAGTCTATGTTATCCGCTTTAAATTTGTATCAAAATGACTTGGAAGATTGGATTCCAAGTGATGAATTGATTAATAAATATAGATTTACATTTTCAAAAAAATAGATATTTAATAGTTGAAGAAACAACCCAGTAAAAAAAATTTTGATTTTTTGAAGCACTTAAGAGAAAAAGCGCATAATCGAGTGCTTCAATAAAAGAGCTCTTATAAAGCAGTAAAAGATAAAGAATGAAATATACCAAAAAGCTACTATTTTAGTGCTGACAACGAAGCAGGTTTTAAAGCGAAAAATATTAAAATATATTATGGTTTACGAAAATGATTGAAAAAGTTATTTAAACCAGTAAAAGAAAAACATAAATGAATATGTTAATTAAGTTAGCCCTTAAAAATGCACTTTAGGAGTGCTTTGTTTGCATTTTAAAAGGAGCGCTTATTGTCAGCAGAAAATAGTCCTCCAAACCGGGAACACTCCATACACAAATCAGGCATCTTATCAGCAGGTTTGAAGCGATTTGAAGCATGCATTCATACATAAAACCTGCTCCTTTTGGAGCACATTTTTTACTGGGAAGTGCCAAATATTTATGTACATATACTTACATATGTATATACATACATATCACTATCTATTTAAATGTAAAGTTTTTTGTATCAAATCATATTATGAACTATTTTTTGTTTTTGTAAGTATTGTTATTACACTATTTTAAGCGCTTTTTATTTACAAGTAATTAGTAACTGTTTTTGTATAAATAATTGAAATAAAAATTTTATGCAACAGTTCATTATCGTTTACTTGCAAACAAGACATGTATTTTCACGATATACATATGTATATATGTATATATATATGTATATATATATATATATATATGTGTATTTTTCCCAAACAATTTGTATTATATACCTGTAATGTATTTTTTTATAAATATGAAGTTTATTTTTTTTATGTTTAGTTTTCGATGAAAATAATTTAATAAATACATACGTTTTTTTTAAATTTTCCTGTTTTTAAAGTTGCCCCTTTTTTTCTCAGAATTCCCCTTTTTGTGACACTTTTTTCTTGAAAATCCCCTTTTTGTGCCCCTTTTTGAAAATTTTGAACGGTAACACTGGCGCCCACCATTGTTCTACAGAGTGGCCCAAAATTAACGAAGTGGTTTCAATTCGTTATAACTTTTTAGTTATAATAATTAATTTTTTTTTTAATAAAGTATATAAATGGGGAATATTTTTAGTTAAATTATGAAAAATAATATCTCGCAAGTGGTGGCCGTTTTCTGCTTCGCAAATTCGTGCTCTTTCCAACACATTTTCCACATCCTTTCGCAAAACTTCAGGTGTTATGTTGTATATTTCGTCGTGTATATTGCTTTTTAATTGCTGGATGGTTCTGGGCTTATTAATGTAGACTTTTCATTTCAAATAACCCCAAAGAAAACAGTCTGGGGCGGTTAAATCCGGTGAAAGCGGAGGCCAATTAAAATCACTTGCACGCGAAATAATTCGTTCACCAAAGATGTCCCGTAAAAGAGCCATTGTGTCCCTTGCAGTGGGCACGCTGTTCAATTGAGTACTGCTACATTTTAAATTCCCCAAGTCTTCTTTACAAAATACTGAAAAGAAAAGAAGAAAAAAATTATAATAAAAAAGTTATAAGCAATTCAAAGCCCTTCGGTAATTTTGGGCCACCCTGTATATATGTAGCATTTTTTCGACACAAACATCTTCAGAAGATTTAAGCATGTGTTAAATCAGTTTTCGGAAATTACCCTGCGGGAAATTTGTGTCAATTCGTCCAACAGACAGGTCCTGGGATTTGTAAAAATAGAACAATTACAAAAAAAAGAACTTATGACCAGTGAAAGGAGAATCAATCATTTAACTGGCTTATGAAGAACAAAAAGGTAGAAAAAGTAATGAATAACAGTACAGCACAGAGCACACAGAGGCGTCACGAGACAGAAAATATTGCAATTTTTTCTGTCTTTTTCTTTGAAAGCTGCCCTTTTTGAATATCTTGTTTTGATTACGCAATTCGTGTTGATAGTAGCGGCCTGTTTTTACACATTGCCACTTTACTACCAAAAAACATTTTCTTTCTCTTTCTTCGAAAGCTGCCCTCGCAAATGATTTGGGCATTTTTCATACGTCCCTTTTTTTCTCTCTGTATGCTTTGTGCAGTACAGTCTTCAGCGGTGCTGCGACACCTTTTTTGGGACTTTATAAAATTTGGTTCTTGTATTACATTGTAGTGACTGATAAACACGTTCATTGAGAAAAGATGTGTGACTGGTTAAAAGGGTGCACTTGAGCCCCTCCAATGACAAGCCCATGTAAAAGTGATAGGTCTTATTCATATAAAGTGTTAGAATTAGAACCGGTCTCTACCACCAAAGACCTATCACGGGACTACTTTCGTATCAGTTCACTTCCCTCCAGGATAGTTAGTGTTAACAAAACAATTTCCTGTACCACATTCAATCAAAGAGGTAAAATTTGTTTAAGATTTATGCCAAATAAAGCGATATTTGGGATTATGCCTTTACGAGATCTATTACCAATTGTAAACATATCCTAACAAAACTTATCCAAGTTGTTTATTTATAGTAACATGGTCCTAACATTTTTATAAGATTTTTGTGGGCTACATTGATTTTTTGGTGAGCTTAGTTGCTTACGAATATTAGCGGCATCCTTTAAAATATATGAGTTGAGTAGCCATAAGTTAACACACAGCGAGAACTTTATTACGGCCTGTTTTCGACTTTGTATTTAAAATACGTTTTTAGTAAATTGATATTCAACAGTAAGTTGACAGCTTAATGACCAACTTTCAGAATTGATATTAAAACACATTTATGTTTAAAATCGTTTTAAATACAATACTTAAATTAAACTTAATTCACCGATGTGGTACATTTAATTTCAACCTAAGTTTCCATTGTATTAACTTATCAAGATGGCCTAAATATCACAACAATACAACAACAACAGGCAAAGCAATAACAGTCAGCGGGACCACCTTGCAAATAATTAGACCTTTTTATGATATTTTTTTTTATTTAGTAGTGCTACCATACTTTTATCTTATTTAAATAAGACTTTTCAAATAAAACTCAAAAAATCAATCAATTAATATAGATTTAAATACTATTTTGAAAATTGGACATACATATGTAAGTTCTTGATTATCCAAAATTAATTAAGTGAAAAGTATGGTAACACTATTGAACATCAAAAAAGTATCATAAAACAACTGTTTCACACAAAACTTGTAAAATGTAATTATTTAGTCTGAATTTACACGTTTCATCTTTTGATGCTCAACTTCCATTCAATTCCCTTTTAAAGATGCCAATATATTCACACGCAGCAATCGGTTTCAACTTTTTTCGGTACAAAACAACAACAATTTTATTAATAGCGAATCAAAGAGAAAACGAAAAGAAAAAAATTACTGCAGCCATCGTTGTGCATATACCAACGAATAAAAACATAAAGCGTACTGACCGAGTGCAGGCATCTCCGTACTAACCCCCTTTCTTCTTTCTTCTCTCACCTAAAAACACAAGAGATGAGCATCAAAAGATGAAACGTGTAAAAGCAGACTTTCAAAGAGTCCTTAAATTAGTGGGGCCCAAAATGCTTGCAGCTGTATTGATCAGAAAATTTTAAAGATTTCCACTTAAATTTAATAACAAGAAATTGTAACTGTACAATAATTGTCAAATGTACAATAATGTAATAAAAACCTTTTAGGAGAGAAGGGAAAAGAGATTGCCATTTGTCCCCCTCTCTCCTAACAACTCAAGACTTGACGGGTCAAACTTGACGTGTGGGAACCGGCACTGATTTATAGATTTGTTGGCTTTAACACATTTCTAACCAAAAAGAGAGTTCAGCTTGCTTGGATTTATTAGTCCTTACTTTTTTTTATTCTCTCTTTCTGTCTCTTTCCCTCTTGATTTTCCAAAGATATTTATTAAACAACAACTACAAATTTTTAACAATAAAGACTTGCTAACTAAAAATCTAACGAAGAAATCCATGCTAAAATTCTACTGATGTGCAAAATTAATAAAAAATAATATTGTTAAAATAGCTCACCGTAAATTCTCAATAATATAAATTAGAAATAAAAAATAAAAAAAATTAAACCACTAACAAAAAAACAAAATCATATAAAAAAAACAAATTATTTAAAAACAGATATTTACACTGAGAGAAAACAAACAAACATGGTTACTAAATGACAAAATACAACAAAAAAATAAATATTTTTTGTAGTTTATTAAAAAAATGTTTTTGATTAAATATTTGTTTTATATGAGTTTTATGAATAATACAGAAAATTTGAAGAAATAAAAAATAAATTATAAAAAAAGAAACAAAAAAATATGTAGTGTAGGTTGTCGAAAAATTTTAATTAATTGTTACTCCTTTTTGTAAATAAAATTATTAAATAAATGAATAAGTTAATTAAATTTAAATTTAATAAAAATCCCTATAAAAAATAAACATTTTTTGAAACAAAAATAAAAAATTTAATAAATAAATTAAAAACACATTAAGACAAACAAAAATTGCTTGCGTTAAAAAATGATTTTTGAAAAATAAAAAATAATAACAAAATTCAATAAAAGTAAAAGATGAAAAAAGATTAAACTAAAAAAAAAAGGAAAAAGAATTTTATTTAATCGTAGGCACACACTAGCACCGTATGAACGAAGCAGTGACGTAGATACGTTGGCAAATTAAAACGTAGAATATTAAATACACGGGCTCAAAATTGCTGCCGCAAACGTAAAAGCGTATCTACGTCGTACGATGACATAGATGTTCTTCAATTTCAGTAGGCGGTTGCGACCGTATTGATTAAAAAAAAAATTAAAAGAAATTATTTTTGTGTTTTTTTTTTAATATTTAACCAAAATAAAAGATGAAAAAGTATACAACAATTTTACTGACTGTTTTTGTAATAAAAATAAATCTTATCAATTAGGAATTTACAATAAAGTTCTCGAAAGAAAATTTTTATTTTTATTATAAAAACATTGGCGCGTATTCAGAAATCATAACTAAAGTCGCAACTAATAAAACAGAAACTAAAAAATAGTTCATAGATAGTTATAGATCTTATTCATAATTCATAACTAGTTTGGCAACAGCTTTCAGCTGATTGGAGAAATTCAACCTTGCATATTGGCAGGTAGTGAAAACAAAATGTCGATAATATTTTGAACGATAAATACTGTAGCTAATTTAAAAGCTTATTAAGCTATTAAAAAAACAATTATTGTTCTTAAAAAATGCATACAAATTCTAAAAAAGTAATTTTTGGTTATAGTTTTGATATACATAAATCAATTAAAATGGGTGCCTGTAAAAATATAATTTTCAATAAAATTTGGTGACTTAAAACACAACTCTAGTTTAGTCTATTTTGTATGGATATTTGATAAATACACGAGAAATTTATTTTTGAGGGAAAGCTAGCTTCTATGCGCATTTCACTGGTTGCTTAGGCCAGCTCATCAGGAAACCTTTTCCAAAGATTTTAGAAAAGCCAAAATATTATACAAATAAAACCCTAAAGCGAATAAGAGTGTTAGGCACTCAAAGTCTTACTCGTAACAATATCAAAGCTTAAACAAAACACCAACAATAAACAGTGAGTTTATCTTTTCTTACAAAATACAGTGCAATCTCCCTTAACGGACACTTCCCATAAGCGGACACCCCCATTAAACGGACATTGTTGCTAGGTCCCGGCAGCGCTCCATAAGAAAAGCATTGCAGTCGTTTTCCCTTGAACGGACGCTTCTCTTGAGCGGACGCGGACATCCGCTAGATAAATTCTCTTGGACGGACACTTTGCTTATTTTTTCCGAATTTTTCATGTCATAATTTACAAATAAGCCTGCCAAGACTCTTTTAATTTGTTCGCTTTAACAACAGGGCACGGTTTATCATATTTACTACATCACATAACATAGTTAAATGTGGGTATGTTAAATATGTATAGTACTCATAAAACATTTTAAACTTTTATTACATATAAAACTACATTTAATGATTTTTTGTTATTAAACCCAATTGAATTGTTTATTTTTTATATTTTTTTTAATAAAAGTATGTATCTTTAAATAAAAACAAACAATATAAGGCAAAGTTTTGTTGATTTAAATTTGTAGTTTTCTCTTGGCCGGACAGCCCCCTTGTGCGGACACATTTCAACGGTCCCTTCGGTGTCCGCTCATGGGAGATTCCACTGTACGTTTATCGCGGAATTGGGCTTGATTTAATGACAAACTGTAAATTTTCACATTGGGATTGTCTTAAGCCAAAGTGAGAGAACTTTAATATTTACTTACGCGTTACACATGTTTGTTTCACTTTTATTGTATTCCGCCCTTTGTTAACAGAATAACTCTCAATTATAACCCTTTGATTCTACATGCAAGTAATTACTTGCAGCCTATTGGCTGAAAGTACAAAAATTCTGTGAATGGTAGTGAAAAAGTGTGAGTGTATGGAGTTTTTCGAACTTGCACTTGCATGTGGAAACGGTGGGTAAGACACCAACAGCATGGCCGATATGGTTTTCGTAAACATTCTACTTTAAAAATTTGATAAAATTAAATATATAATTCAAACAAATAGAATATGGGAAGTTTTAGTCTTTTAAACATGAATATAATGTTAATAATACACAAAATGTGGCATTGAATTGATGTAACGTTTGTCATTGAATTGATGCTATTTGTAAAAACATTGATGTCACAATTCTTATGGTAGGGCATCATTATGAAGATGCATTTTGTTATGAGTGTGGATATCTAGGACGAACATTTTAAGGTGTAACCAACATCAGCACAAGCTCATAATATCCTCTCCGCTATTGTGGTGTGGGTATAAAAAATAAAATTTTAAATTCTGTATAAAAACGTCAAATTTGTTTTAAAAAATGTTTAAAGAAAGCCAAAAGGATTATTTGTTCAGATTATTCCAAGAATTTGTTGTGTGTGATTTGTTAACTTTTGAATATTTTGTTAATAACGACGGTAACCGTAGAAAAAATTTGGTTACATGAATGCACAATTGAACAGCGCATGTTTACAAGTTAACATCTTGGCAAGTTTAAGAACTTTGTGTAAATGAAATCTGATATAGTTTTGCAAAAATTGGGCGACTTTTAAGCGATATCATGAAAATCGTTAATAAGTTTATTAAAAAAACCATTTAATTCATTAAAAAATGTATAACATTTATTTCTAACTTATAAACAATAAGGTCTTTTATAAAACTTTAAAAAAAAACTAGGAAAACTTTTTAAAACGTTAAACAATAAATAACTTAATTTTTATATACTAAATTTTTACAAAAGAGTAATTAGTTAATAACTAATTTAGTCTTCTCTGCTTTTTCAATGTACTTGTGTTTGTATTTATCAAATATTTCATTGAGACTATCAATAACTTTTTGATGAATTTCATCAACATATTCAGGACTAGGATTGTCCATTTTTACAACATCAATAGGAGCGCCAACTGTAAAATAAAAGATAATAATAGCAATACCATTAAGTAAATTGTTGAAAACATTTTGAACATATCGACAGCTCAATTCCAAATCATGCTTTGTCGACTTAGCATGTTTTAATTTTTTACGTTTTTGAATTTTGTATTGTTCAACTTAAAATTTTTCAAATTTTGGTATTGATCGACTTTAATCGAATTCAATCCAGAGCATACAATTGAATGTTTTATCGTCCGTCAACTTTAAGAGCTTCTCCTGCAAATCTCACTTTTTCGACTTAGCACGTTTCGGTATTGAGCTGTAGATATGTACTCTATTAAAACATTGTTTATTGCTTGATAATAAGGCGGATTCATGTACAAGGGATGTGGTGTATTGGGTCGATCAGCTGGTTATGGGTTTTCGCTTATGTAACTGTCAAAATACAGGTTTTGTTTACCATTTGTCAAGGCGAGCTTATAACAGGTGAACTTAAAAGATCAGCTGACTTTATTTTGCTACGCGCATTTTTTTTATCATTTGTTTCGTTTGTTTGTCAATTTATGAATTTGCCTTCGGTTTGAAGTTAAACGAAGCAGCTGATTTTGAAAAATAAAGTAGATATTTTTGTGAACGAATTCGGGCGAGTCTACCTGTTATAAATTTGGCTCGACATTTTGTAAGAGATTTTGACATGTTCAACCAGCAGTAGTAACATCAAATTTCCTATTGTTGTGGTATTGCGGCCACCTGATGATACATGAATTCGCCTTGTTTCATACATAAAATTTTACTACAAAACAGAAAGAAAGAGAAAAGCCAATAACTCAGCTGTTAGCTATTTTTTAATTGTTACTTCACTGTTACCACAGAATACTAACAGAACTGTAAAACGTGTGAAAAGGGCCCAAATCAGTTGCGAAGGCAGCTTTCGAAGAAAAAGACAGAAAGCTTTTTTTGGTAGTGAAGTGGCAATTACTTAGCTTTTTCTCTAACTTTCCATTCTTTTCGTCTTCTATGGAAGAAAAAGACAGAAAGCTTTTTTTGGTAGTGAAGTGCCAATTACTTAGCTTTTTCTCTAACTTTCCATTCTTTTCGTCTTCTATGGAAGAAAAAGACAGAAAGCTTTTTTTGGTAGTGAAGTGCCAATTACTTTGCTTTTTCTCTAACTTTCCATTCTTTTCGTCTTATGTGACTTATGTGACTTTCAAAAATATTAACTTACCAACTTGTACTATATGTTTTCTTTGTGGCAAAAAACCAAAGGAATACTGAAAGAAACCACGACCCAATACAATTAAAGGCGAGACACCTGTTAATTTTTTCACAAATGTTTGAACCTTTCTCAACAAAGATTGGGGAGGATTGGCCACTTGATCGAAAATATCAACTTCACCAAAAGAAAAAGTGGGTACAATAGCGGAACTAATAAAATAAAATTTTTATTTACAATTAATGTTGATAAACAAATATTTAAAAAAAAATATCTTAAACTCACCCTGTCCTAATGGCAATTTTCACAAAGCCCCTGCGATTTTTTAATGTCAATATATAACGTCCGGGATGAGAGTCCAACGATTCTTGAGCACCACCTACTAAAACCGCAACAGCATTGGATGTATAACCATCATTGTTGCATTTGTGTTTGGGATCATTGGATTTACTAAGATGATATGTCAATGATTCCTTGGAGCATGAAACCATACCCCCAAAGCGTATAAGTTCACGCATGAATGGAATACAGAAATGCATATCTAGAGTGGCGATTTTTGGGCGAACACCGGGAAACAATTCTAGCCATTTGCCAATGTTGTTGCTCATGTTAATAGAAATGCCAGTACTATAAAAAAATTAAAGGAAAATTAAAGTTATTTATTATAAATTTTAAAAAAATTAAACAAGCTCGAGGCCAGTGTTTTTTGTAAATAAATATTCCTTTTTATTTCCTTCCAATTTTCGATCTTTCTTGAAGATCATCATCAGGGATTTTTTTTCAGTGAATTTTAAAAAGCATATAAACTTGGTCAATGGCATTCTGAACAAATCTGAAGACGGCGGCTAATCAACTACTGCAATCCAGTGTTGCTAGATTTGCCACTTTCTCACCTACAGTGACCAATTGTTCTTCTATATCAAGGCGAATTCATGTAAACGGTGGTGGTGATACTACAACAAGTAACAACACCAAAAACACAACATTGTATTTTATTTGTTGCTGCCGTTGGTCGATATGTCAAAAACACAACTTACTTTTGACATGTCCCTCTCTAATTTAGAAAAAAAAGTAACACAGCTGTGCTTTCAACGCCACCTCTTGTTCTATATCTTAAGAAAACTATAATAAATAAAAAACTAACAACACTGCTGCAACCTCAAGCACGATTAACCAACCCATTCATTCCGAACAAAATTTGTGTCTTACGTTTGACGTCTTACTGCCCGTCTACAACTGATATGACTTGCTGTTATAACTTGAAGTTATAAAAGCGTTGTTAAAACATTTGCATTAACAACCGTGTTATAACATGAGAAAACTTCTAACATGATGAGTCTATACTTAACACTAACATCATATTAGTGTTAAAGTTAAGCATTTTATGTCAGTTGTAGACTGCATGTTACTTTTAAGAGAGAGAGATAAAGAAATTCAAGGTGAATTCAACTACAGGTGGTAGCGAAGCCAATTTGATTTTGACAGTTCGAATAAATTTGTTTTGTTAGAAACGTTTGACATTTCAAACCGTGAACACTATCAGCCTTATGCAAAAAATGTTGAAGATCACTTTACACAGAAAAAAATAAAAATTTATTCCAATTAAAAAATGTAACTCAGTTGAACAGCTCTCGAGATTTTTCATTGTTTCAGCCCCGATTTATCTTAGAAAATATCTAATTTTTGAGGTTAATTTGTTTTTGTGGCATAGTGTTATAATTGTTCGGAACGCATTGGTGAATCCAACTTAACGGTGTTGATTTCTATATTCGTCAAAACCTTTTCTGTGGTTGGAGAGTTAAATCTTTGTAATTTTTCAGATACTTCATTCGTTACTCTAAGCACAAAAGCATGAGAACAAAACAATTCTATACTTCGAAACTATAGAATAGGGCGACAATCGCTAGTTTTGCACCTCTACAGAATTCTACAGTACCCTCTATTCTTTCCAAGTCCTATTCGGTTTTCAACATATAAATGTTTGACCGTTTGGGAAAAGTTTTAGTATTTTACAACAAGTCCGAATATATATCGAGCCCTATATTTAACCATTTAAAAGGTACTGCATTAAAAAAGAGTTTAAAGTCAACTATGCACCAGTCGCATATACATTTAGCATCAAGGTTAGAGTAGAAGTGTGAACTAGAGCTATCTTTTGACGACTTCACAGCCCTGGATTACATGAAAGGTGGGTTATAATTACACAATGAAACGTAAGTATATTTCAAACAGCAAAAGTATATTTCAAACAGCATACTTAATAAATAATTTTTCGACATTTATATATCCGTTGTAATTTTGAATAAATAAATTATTTATGAACTTATAATTACTGAAATATGCTTCATGTTACGTTTTTAATAATGATTTCTGCATACTTATGTGTATAAACATACAAGCACACATATTACTGTAGTATATAGAAGTATTGAGGTAGGTCTTATATATTTCGAATACTGTCAGCTCTTATCGCCTTTTTTAATGATCCGAAGAATAATTTAGTAACCAAATTATTTATGTTCTAGTGTAATAAAAACTGCGATAAACATCAGACTAATTGTTTAGTAATATCTAAAACAATATATGCTTCAATAACTCAAGTCATTACAAAATACAATTATGCCACAATCATAAAATGAGCCCATTTAAACGAAACCTTGTTAATTAAATAAAGTAATTTGTTTACAACTTCATTTGTTGTCGGGACTGTAATAAAAAACTCACTGTTTATGTTTGTTGTTTTTGTTTAAGCTTTGATATTATTAAAAGTAAAACTGGGGCTTATAATTCTTATTCGCTTAACAGTTTTATTTGTATAATATCTTTGGGTTTTCTAAAATCTTTCTCCGAAGTTTCCTGACGATCTGGCCTAAGGAACCTGTGAAATGCGCATAGAAATAGCTTATCCCATCAACAATAAATTTCAGTTTATCAATAGTATGAAATGGAGATTTAGCACAATTAAACGAAACCTTGTTAATGAATTAAACTTGGAAAATGAAAACGTTAAAATTTGCACTCATGTATTTCGGTTTTTTTAAATGGCACTTAATTATTTTTTTATTTTTTATATGCTACATGTCATTGGTCTATTGCGGAAAGGCAATTTTACAGGAGATGGTAAAAACATAATAGAAACTGAATGTATCAAAATGTTAAATTGCTGGCAAGACCACTATTTTTGATACTATTGTACAAAATATTTGTGACGAGATGTATTTGTGCGAAATGTACTGGAAAAGGAAAAAAATTCAAATTCAAAAATCCAGCTAGAGCTTTTTTATAAGGTGTTTTTTTCAAAGTAAATTTCCACAATTTGAAAGCATTGTTCTAGCGTAAAACGATTCATTATGACTTACTGAAAAGAAATTTCAACACAGTTTGACATTCTCAGCCGTCAAATCATAGTTATCGATATTGAAAGTTCTCATGCTGGTTAGAAAAAACACCCGATACATGAGACCAACGATATACATACAATAACAAATGATATGCCCACTTAAATTACCAAGCTATAGTAACAACGTTAACCTTCAGCGCTTAAATCGCATTAATTAATTGGTTTAGTAAACCTTTATTAAATTAAAAATATTTTTATGAATACGGCACATATTTAAGGTCCCCCACCATACGCACTCTTTTTTAGAGGACAATCTCCTATTTTAACTGGATGTCATCTAAAAAAAATGTGTGTCCTCTTTATTCATAATCTGTCTTTTTTGCCATTTTTATTTTTAAAAGCATGATAAATATTTGTTTTTATTTTTATTAATTAAAATAAATTTGATTTCACGTCGGTCACCGTTTTTTTCTGTCAAATCGTATAGAATTGTTCTGTTCATACCCCTACTGAACTCTCTTATGCAATGAATTTTAAGGTTTCGTTATTTGTTTAACTAATTTTACTTATTTATAAGTAAATGTAAATTTTTTTAAATGTTATTTTTCTAATTTACTTTACATATGTATATAAATATGTAATGTAAATTGACTTGTAAATTATGTAAAAAATCTTGAAGTTAAATTAATTTTTTGCTTTTTTTTATGCCCTCTATTTTTATTTTCAAAATCTGTTCGCCTTAAAATAGCACATAGACCAGATAAGATTTTTAACAATTTTGTTCCTTATTTCTTAATCATTTAACCCTTTCGAGCCCAAAGTTGCTTATACTAGAATTTTAATCATCGTTTTATCTAAAACCATCGTAATAAAATTATCAAAGCACATATAGAGTTGGTTAAAGAATGAATAAAAAATAGAAAAGTTTGTTTTAATTTTTCATAATGTGAAATACTTCCGAAAGGGTTAAGATCAAAGTACAAAAGCATAAACTAAAAGAAGATATTTTTTTAAATAGTCGCAACAGATAAAGTATCATTAATTTTTTACCACGTCATGTTTTGATCGATAAGAAACCACTTATAGTAGTTTGTTGACAAATAAAATTTAATATTTTTATTATTATTTATATATTTTTGGTTGGAAACATTTTTGATCGTCCACTTCTTTATTGCTGTTTTAACAATGTATGTTAGTATGTCGTAATGGTCGGGACCGGGAGCAGTCTGAATAATCAATTTTTCCGGTTAATTGTGTATCAACTTTGTGTTCAATTGTTAAGACTTTCTCTGTCTTTTTACAGCTGAAACGGATTCCATTGTAAAAATAAATACAACAATCCACACTTCTAAAATGTCTAAATTAAATTTCTGTGCAAATGCTTTCAAATGATGGTATGCAAACAAGGAAATTTCCCTTTTCGTTTTGTGCACATTGTGTTAGGTTAAACGGGCAGCCGTCACGAAGACGACTCACTTGGGTCCTTATAGCGGTCCCTTGTTTGTTTGTTAAAAAATAATAAAAAAAATTATGCTTATAATCCCTGATAATAAAGTAAATCACGGTTAATCGATGCACAACAATATTAATCGATGCAAAAAATTTTCTTTTTCTTTCCCGGATAATTGATGTTGCCTTTTATTCGAATCACGGATAATATATATATATATATATATTTATTAGGGCGGGTTAATTTTTGTTGATAAAGCGTATAGCAAAAACGTAATCTATAGGTGATTCTGAGAAATTTTGCTCAAGAGACCATAGCTCCAAGTCGGGCTTGGAGCTCCCCAAAATTTCAAAATAGATATGTTTCCATATAAACATAGAATAATTTAATTAAATTTGTCATAAAATCGGATAGAATTATAGTAGATTTCTCAATCTGGGTTTGTTTGAAAGGTATTTATCACCTTTCAGAATCTGTATTGATACCAATATTTTTTTACTTTTAGTGGAGTTATTAGGAATGTTTTGTCGAAAAATAGCCTCAAATTTACTTTTAACTAATAAATTCTAAATTTTCTTCGATTTTTTCGAAATTTTTTTTTGCAGGTTATGAAAGTCGAACAACATTTATAACGATAATTTTTTTGTTTTCGAACTCCTTTTTGTAGGAAAATCGATCTGAAAAAATTAACATTTTCAAGGTTTTTGCTATACGCTTCATCAAAAAAAATCGTTCCATACAATTTGACCCACCCTAATATATATATATAAATTTTCATTTTTTTTAATTCAAATTTTGATATTAATTTAGGCTTAAGTTCATCAAATTAAATTTTCATTATATTATTTTTATGAAAAAAGGAATTTTACAACATTAAATTAATTAAAATTAATTGATAATTTTGCATCCTTGACTGACCTGAGGTTCGAACCCAGTCGCTTACGGACAGGTTACCCTTTCATGTTTCAATCGTAATCACTCGATATCTTCAGAGGGATTTGCCGTTTAACACTCGCAGCAATCTTTAAACCAAATTGTATTTAACCTTTGGTAGATCGAAATTTGCTTTGAATAATTATCTATATTTAATTGATTTTACATGCTCTTCCTTACTTCTGTTTGTTCGTACCTTTTGTCAGGAATTTTTCTTGAAGTCCAAAGTACATTTTTTTATTTTTGTCTTTCTTTTTTCTTGTTGACCCTTTTCAGGACAACTTTTAAATTTTCATATTATTCGAATGTGTTTTCTAAGTCAATTACAATCCTCAAAAGCTTTTATACTTTAATAGTCTTATTCCTTCAGAAACCCGACTTAGAGCTATGGTCTCTTGAGCAAAATTTTTCAGAATCACTTATAGATTACGTTTTTACTATACGCTTCATCAAAAAAAAATTAACCCGTCCTAGCATATATACAACTTTCCGTTCGTATCGCACCATGATGAAGGGAATATCAGATTCGGCTCAACTGAATAAAGCATTCTTACTTGATTTGGCTAGTATTTTTCATCTATACATAAATGTTTGCATATGGTACCAGATCATAATAGCACTTAAAAACTTTGCAAAAAGATTTATTCAACAAATGTTAGTTGCTGGGAGCAACGATGATATAAACATCCTACAACACATAAGTCATACACTTAATTAAAAGATTAAATTAAATATTTTAAATGATAAGAAATGCTTTCGTTTTTTTATTGAATAAACATGAAAATGTACAAAGGTCTCGTGCATAGTACTACATAGTAGTGATGTTACAAATATTCGTATTCGAAATGCCGAATATTCGCCTATTTTATGACATTCGTTTTCGTCAAACATTTTGTTAATACATTTCAAAAAAAAATACAAGAGTGTAAAAAATACTTGTACATAAAATGAAACAAAATAATAAATTTAAAAAAAAACAAACATTTTGTATTTAACGCAACATACAATCTTCTTTTAGAAAAGTAAAAAACACAAAAAGAATTTATGAAAATTACTCAAGTTGCTCTGCGGGAAATTTGTGTCAATTGGTCCAAGAGACTGGTCATGGGATTTGTGAAAATAGAACAAGTACAAAACGAAAGGACTCATGACCAGTGAAAGGATAACCAATCCCTTAACTGGTTTATGAAGAACAAAAAGGTAGAAAAAAGAATGAATTACTGTACAGTCTTCACCGGTGTTGTGACACATTTTTTGGTACATTCTAAAATTTGGTTCTTGAATTTAATTCTAGGACTTGTTTTATTGAAATAATACAACATTGCTTTGAAATAATACTACATTTTAGTAACTGACACTAAGCATGCTTATTGAGAATAGATCTATGACAGGTGAAATGGTGTCAATGGAGGGGATCACTCCAATGACAACCCCATGCAAAAGTGATAAGTCTAATTCATATGAAGCGTTAGAACTAGAACCTGTCTTGTTTGCTTCCCTCTAGGGTGGTTTTAAGCATTCCTAGATAAACTATCATTTGCAGCAATTGTCTAATTATCGTTTGAAAATGATCGACAGCTGGAATGGATTAATGAAATATTAAGATAATTCCAATCCCATTACACAAATTAGAAATGCGTTCACTGCCGGTGGGTTGACGTTTTACATTTAAAGAAACTCGGAGAGATCTTTTCGTTCTGCTTATTATACCATAAACAGGAGTGTTAAGCTAAACAGTTTGATATCGATTACTTAACACTGAGAAACAAAGTTAAGCAAAATAATGTTATGAAAAATAAAGAAAAAACCTCTAAATTAAATACAGTAGAATCCCGATAATTCATAATCGCAAGGGACCGGCCATTTCTTACGAGTTATAGGGGTTTCAAATTAACGGGGTTAAAATAAAATAAATTCGAATTAACGGGGTTTTTCAATTTATTTACTAAAACGATAAAAAAAAAACATAAAAAAATGGTTAAAAAGAAAAAATATATAAAAATTGTTCATGTAACAAACTGATCTTAAGAAAATAAAGAAACACACAAGCAAAAAAGCCACGCAAAAAAATTGATTTAAACAAAAAATCATTCATTCCATGTTTCTGTTGTTTTTATTACGAATTATAAGTGGTAGTTAGCAAACAATTACGATTTAAAGGAGGCAAAGAAGATTTTACTTGAAAAAAAATTAAGAATTAGCGAGGGGACCAAAATGTATGGAAATTTTACGAATTAACGAGATTTTTTCAAGGGACCTACAGTTTATTACGAATTATCGGGAATAACGATTTAACGGGGTACGAATTATCGGGTTTTGACTGTGTGTGAAAACCTAAAGAAATAGGTCGGTGAATTACTAAGTAAAAGCGCAAAGTGTGAGAAAAACGAAAGATAAAAGTATTAAAGTAAAAGTTTCTGTGTGACCGTTTTAACATTTTTCCAGTTAAATAAAGCATCCAAAATTGATTTAGCTGCAAAATTATATTTTTAGCTTTACCGCATTTTATTTAGGAATTTTATAAAATTTGTTCAGCTTTTTAGGCTTAATTGGTTGTAAGCTATTATAAGTGTTGAATGCAAATAGTTGCACTCAAAACGAAATTTCGTATAAAAATGGACTAGTTTTATCTTACCTGCTTTAAAAAAAAAAAAAAAAAAAAAAAAACAAAACATTTAGTGATTCTTAGAAATTATCTAATCATGTTAATTATAAAAATTATTTTCCATTTGTTATTACGTATAAAAGAAAAAGGAAATTTTACATTGTTATGTAAAAATAGAATTAAATGATCCCAAAATAAAAGTTCTATAGTGTAAATGTTTGTGCATTTCATGTTAATCCAATGAAATATCTGCAAAAAAATTTTTGCTGAAAACTGCCGAAAAAAATAATAATTTTGAAATTTCAGCTTTTCTTAAATTGAAATAAATAAACTGTTCTAAAATTTCTTTTAATATAATCTTTTAAATCAGAGCCAAGCATTGAAATGAAATCGCTTGTATTTTGCTTACATCAAGGGTATTGCGGTCAGCCTAAATTTGTTAAAAATTTTCAAATTTTGTTTAAAATTATAAAAATAATATAAGTAATATAAGTAGTTTTAAATAAAATTTCATACTGTAAATAAATTGCTAGCAAAAATCTTGAAATTTTTGTAGCATTTCCTAAAATCAGTTTTAGCATTTTCTGGCTTTGTCTGTAAACAATTTTAAGATATGGTCACACTAAAAAGTAGGCAAACAGTTGTGTATTTCACGCGAGCAAAAAGGACAAAGAAAGTCATTTGGGGATCTAAAAAAAAATTCGGGGATTTTTTGGAGAGTTTACAAATTTTTAATATATCTTCCCTTCTTTTATTATATACGCTTATTTTTCTTTGTTTCGTTTAAAAAATATGAAATAAAGTAGCAAAACTTTTATCTTACTCTTATCAACAACTTATACGGTGTAAAGGGTCCTAATTAAGATTTAAGATTTTTGTTAAGTATGTAAAAGGTACTTAATAAACTTATGTTATTTTGCTT
The DNA here is from genome assembly GCA_949318255.1 of Pollenia labialis. Lineage (NCBI taxonomy): Eukaryota > Metazoa > Arthropoda > Insecta > Diptera > Polleniidae > Pollenia > Pollenia labialis. The sequence continues at coordinate 31,584,111 of OX439143.1, read as the reverse complement.
GAGTGAGTGTTTTAAAAAGAAGAATTTAAAAAAAGAATCTAAGACCTTTGACAACACATACAAATTTTGATTTTTTAAGGACAATTTTGAAGCAAATATGTCTTTCCCAAAAATAAGTAAATATGAATGATAATATAATTTTTATTGGGAAACTAAATAGTTCATAATTTCAAGCAAGGTAGAAATCGAACAATATATAGATTTGATGTAACAGCAACAACGTTTTAAAAAAAATATAAAACAAGTAGGACTCATAATAAAATAAACAGGTGGTATAACTACGCCAGATGTTCTTTATAGCTTTAAGGGCATTATTTACCACACAAAATGCTTGACAAGCACACACATTGTTCCCACTTTTTTTTTTATTAATTTTTACTTTCATCCTTATTGCCAATAAACAACAAAAATATACTCCGTACAAACATTAATTTTTCATTTTTGTTTTTTTTTTAATGAATGCACCCGCCGATAGTGCTGCGGAAATTTTGTTGCGTTTTGCTTTAAACAGAGAAAAAACATTAAATGCACAAAGAATTTAAGCAACGAGCTGTTTTGTGCCAAACAATACTGCAAACAAATTTAATATGCTATTTAAAATTCATTAATGCTTCCTTTTCAACGTCTTCACTCTGCAAAGTTTTCGCTAAAATGAATACATTCACCATTAGACGCTACAACAAGTTTGACAAATATCCAACATGTCTGCCAAATATTAAAAAGTTGTAATATTTCTATAAACATTGCTTCAAATGTTTGTCCAAACAGCAAACACCCCAATTAACAACAGAAAATATTTGTACAAAAGTAAAATTTTGACATGTTTGCCAAGCTATTTGTGTGGTGTATTTTGCCCTTCAGTATTGTTTGTCTAGTCTTATGTCAAAGTTTTGCTTATGTCTGCAAAAAGTCCACGTTTTGATATGTTTGCCAAGCCATTTGTGTGGTGTACTTTGCCCTTCAGTATTGTTTGTCTAGTCTTATGTCAAAGTTTTGTTTATATCTGCAAAAGGCCACGTTTTGCATTGTGCATATTGTGTCAAAGTTTTTTGCTTATTTTAATTAAAATTAAAGAAAATATTGAATAAAAATTGCTTATCATTTAATTCATCACGTTTAGCGGCACAATTAGATTTTTGTGTTTAAAATAATTTTTGACAAGACAAATTTGTTTTTTTTTTTAAAGGTTGTAATTGTTGCCGTAGCGATGCCACCTGTAATAAAGGGCGCATTTTCTCTTTACTAGCTTTATTAAAAAAAAAAAACATAAGAGTTTCGCGTATTTCAAAATTGTTTTCACCGATAAAAACACTGTCGATTCTCTTTATTGCTTCGAAATAATTTTCTTAACATCCAAACTTACCCAATAATACCATGTGGAAAGCTGGCAAGTAAATAATTACGATTTGGTTTCAGCTCAGCCGTTTTAATCATTTCAACTGGAAAATAATCGCGTAAATGATTCGTCATAAAATTATTACGTAAAAACATCAAGCTGTAATTGAATAGTAAACAACAAATAATAATGACAAAAACAATAAGACAAAAATAAATAACCAAACTTGTTTATCAACAAATTAGAAAAATGTAATTAAACAAGATATCAACTAACCCATTGCCATCGATGGCCGAACAACGTTTATGATGATCCACATAAATAAAGGCCAAGTACATTAGTAAAAATGCCCGACCGATATAATTTAAATAAAGCTAAAGGAATAGAAAAATATTAGGAACAAAATTCACTTTCACCTTTTCAATTATAAAGCTCACCAATGTTAGAGCAGACAATATCAGCGCTATAAAGGGCAAAAACATAAAAATATAAACATACATGCCGGTAGCCAGTGTTTGTATGCGACGTCGGGGCGGTATTTTAACTGGTGCCCATTCTATTTTCTTAATATTTTTCGAAATTTCTTTGGAAATTTGTATAATTTTTTGATTGGTGTGCTTAAAGTGCTCCACAGTGTCATGTACCTCTTCTGATATTTCTTTAGTAATTTTACTAAATTTTTTTTCGGTTTGTTTTTTTAGATTGTCCATTTTAATTTGCCACTTTTTTAAACTTTTCAATAATAAAAAATGTTGTCATGTATTTGAAATTCGAAACAGAATTAAATTAATTAAAATATCACACACACGCGCAAAATTTATTTAACACTCATTTATTAAAAATGCAAAAAAAAGAAAAATAAAAATAAAATTAAATGTGAACAGCTGCAATTTAAATTTGCCGTCTGTTCTTGTTCAAGTTCTAAATACAACTGAATTTGTTTTGAAATGAAAATGTGTTCGAAAATTGATCTGAAGTTGTTTAACGATCGATTTAACTTAAATGTTCGTACTTTAGTTTAGGTCATTTCACTTTTGTTCGGCTAAGTTCTGTTCAGTTTTAACCTTATCGCCACCCCTAATCTTTAATTATTATTATTATTATTTTTTAATTTAGTGATTTTTAAGGATTGTTTTTTTTTATCTGTATAAATTTTGAATTTCCAGCAAAAATTAATAAAACAAATTCACATACAAATGCATTTTATTTTTGTTTACTTAAACTTTTCTTTCCATATGAATAACAACTATTTCAAAACTGATTATTTGTTGTCGTTACCTCGGCATGATATCTAGCACGATAATATTATTAATCAGGCATGGAAAATTCAGTGGTATGGCACTTTTTTTAGGAATTTCTGCTTGATTTTTTGCATAGAAAACCAAACTATTTACAAATTCCAAATTTAAAAACTTTTACTGTAACCGCTCGCCAGACTTATATAAATTTATATTGTTTTGCATGAGAGGTGCCACGCCCAATTTCCCAATCCAGTCCACTTTTCAATATGTGTTTTGTATTGACAACCAATCCGTTTTCTTAATATACATAGTTCTATTTTGCGCCACGGCTACTTAATAATAGCGCCCACTTTTGGACTGTTGTTGTACATTTACAAACAAGCTATTTGTACCAAATTTGCAATTCTCTTGTTACTCATTTTTCAAGTTTCTGTCACCCAAACGGCTCCACGAAAAGCCCCCCAATGAAATAACGCCCAGGAAATAACCCCCAATGAAATAAATCCCAAAAAATAGGAAATAACACCCAAAAACAGTGAATGAAATAACATCGAAAAATAAATGAAATAAACCCCAAAGCGAAAACGAAACAACCCCCAATATTTGGGAGTTATTTCATATGAAATAACACCCAATGATGAAAATAAAATAAACCCCAATGAAATAAACCCCATCAGCAACAAAAATGAAATTATGCCCAAAATTCATAAAAGAGTCAGTTTCAGCAAGGATAAACCCCAAATACCAACAGCTTTAAAAATGAAATAACCCCCGAATAAAAAATGAAATAACACCCAAATTATACACGCTATGAAACAAGCCCCGAATTTTAAAAATTTGTTGGGTGTTATTTCATTGGAGATTATTTCATAATTTGAAAACCCCAAATGTGAAATGAAATAATTCCCAAAAAAAAATGTAAAAGGGCCCAAAAAAATTAGCTGTTATTTCATATGAAATAACACCCAAAAATGTATGAAAAAAAATTTGGGGAATATTTCATTTCTCGTTTGGGTAATATTTCATTGGGGGGCTTTTCGTGGAGCCTTTAATTTTATGTTTCTATGTCTAAAACTAACAAATATTAATCAAAGTACCAGATGTAGAACGAAAAAGCTCCCTCTTATACATTCTTATTCACTCAGGACCATGCATGATTATTTTTATATTAACAAAAATTGAAATAGGACCAGATTAAAAACAAAAAGTAAAAAAATGTTTCATCTTATAGGTTCTCATTCATTCAGTACCCTGCACCTATAATATTGTGTTTCTAAGTTCACATGAGTCATGGAAAATTAAAAGGAAGAAATTTAATTTCCCGTATTTCCCCTTTTTGATACTTTTTCCCCATTGAAGTTCGGTTGACAAACAAAGGAGGATAGTGTACGTAACTAGTTTGCATGTGTCGATTTATATAGTCGCAATATTCGAAAACCGGTTTTTAAAAATTTGAACGCTTATAACTCTGAAAATATTGAACAGATTTTAATAAAAAATATATTGTGCTTCTACCAGTAAATACCTTTGAAATGGTGTATTTTTTATTCTAGTCGCCTTATACGTATATAGACTAGATACATAACGAGCTGCATAATACTAATAAATATTGTTACTTTTATCAAGGAAGTAGCACTCTTTTTGTAAAAATTCAGTACCATTTAAATAGCTCGCATTTCCACCCCTGCAAGAACAATCAACACTTTTTGTTGTTGTTAAGACAGATATGTAGATATGTACATAATTACCGATTTACTGTCACTGTAACTATCACTTTATATTCTTACGTACATATACAATATTTGCTTAAAATTGTTTTCAATATTTTATAAAAATATACTTTTGTTGTATTGATCATAATACAAAATTTGCATTCAATGTTTTTAAATAAACTATTCGACAGGTCTTGGCCGAATTATCAAACACTCTATTTTAATTATGGAAAACTTTAACTAACTTTAAACTAATTTTACCCTTTCCCATAGTTGAGTAAGTAACAAATTTTTTTTAATTATCGGAAGATGCATCTAAAGCTCGGGATCACATTTATGCTCAAAATATTTAAGATTATAGGTATTAGGTATATAAGCTCAGCCCAAAGAAACTATACTGATAGTCTTCTGTAATATGCTTTAACCGAGAAAAATTAAATTTGTTTATATTTTCAAAAGTGTTAAGCCTCATTCACAATGAAGCAACAATTTTGTTTTTCTTCTATCTTGTTCTCACTCACTCACAGACTCATCAACACAAAAATGTTAAAAACACAGATGGAAACAAAATTAAAAAATCATTTGAATGATAATTGTACTTTTAAAGGTTAAAAGGGGTAATTATTGGTACTTTTTCTTACCTAATTTATCTTCTACAGTATTAAAGTTTAACTCGAATCATTCTCTTTTTAAAATCCTCTGGAATATATTTTGGTACTTTTTCGAAATTCTGACTAATAATTACTTTTTTCAACATATATTTTTTTTAAATTCAAAATTTAACTTCTAAATTATTACGAATCTTACTTTTAGTTTAGGTACTTTTTTAAACAAATATTTTTAACACCACAATTTGTTTATCTTCCAAAAATTTAACTAAAGTTTAATTAGAATATTGACTCTACTTCTAATACAACATCAGTTTTTATGAAAATGGAAATGACGTTTATAAAAATTTTTTAATGAAAATTGTAATATTTAACACATTATTCATAAACAATATTACAGGTTTATAAGACGAATTTAATACGAAATTTTGTTTAATTAACCTTTAATTAAACTGAAATATTTTTTATTTTTATTTTATGTCTGTGGCAATAAGAAGAAAAAAGCGTTTCAGTCTATTTTTTTAGTTTTGAAGGTAAGCAATTTTAAACTTTTAAGGTTTTTTTTAATATATTTTTATCCTGCTGCTTAAAGTTTACTGTTTTTAAAAGTATCTAGTTTGAAAAATAAGAATTCGCTGCATAAAGTTTTTAATATTTGTATCATTCAATAAAAATTTAGTTAAGATTAAACAATTTAAAGTTTGTAAGTTAAAGTAACTTTAATTCTATTAAGAATGATTGATACGTATATGCCCTAGACAAAAAAAAGTTCAATAGGTTTAGAAGTGTGACAGTTTTTTTCCAATTGATTGTTATTATGGCCTGTTCATCTATTTCCGAACGAATACTTCGTTCGCTTAACTTACATTTAAAACAAAAACAATTTATAAAATATTGTTTTTGTTTTACATGCAAGCGAACGAAGTCTTCTTTCGAAATCGTTGAACAGGCCATAAGTGCATATTAATACCGATTTTCAGTTGCAGTTAGTCTGGGTTCACACTATGAAAGTTTTCTTTCAGAAACCCTGAGTTTATTGGTGAGAGGGGAAGTGAACATGCTTTTTCTCTCCTCTCTCACCCATAAACTCCGACTTTCTGAAAGAAAACTTTCAAAGTGTGAACCCAGACTTAATATTGTCCGTTGATTAAGTTAAATTCTTCTTTACGTAAAATTAAATGAAAATTTAAATTTAAGTAACGAAAAGATCATTTAATATTTAGTGTCAAAAATTCAACCTCGAATTCCGTAAAAACAAATGAATATTCTGTTATTTTATGTAAATTAAATGTCAAAAAATTAACTAAATATTCCGTAAAAAACAAAGGAATTATGTAATTTAACTACCAAAAAAATAACGATTTGCTTGTTTTGTATAAAACAGTTCCCACACGTAGAAAAAAAATATAGTTGGAGGTAACCATATTCTAAGAGCAACATACTATGGGTGGATTTCAACAATGTTTATGTTTGCAGTTTACCATATTATGTTTAACTATGACCATGGTATGGTTAAAATCAACAAAAATTTTCCAGAAATCAACCATAATATGGTCATAATTAACCATATTTCGGTTAATATTAACCATAATAATGATAAAAACTAACCATATTATGTTTAAAATTTACCATAATATGGTCAAAATTTCCCTGAATTTTGCCAAAAGTAACCATATTATGGTCAGAATTAACAATTATATGGTCAATGTTAATCATATTATGGTTATTTGTTTCATCCATTTTTTTTATTTGTTTGTAGTGTCAAATTATTATTTTATTTAATTTTTTATTCCTGATAGGTGTTATGTTCCACTTTTATAAAAAAAATCCCCTTTTCATTCATATTACATACAGCCTGTGACGACCTTCATTACCATATTTTCTTTTCTACTATTTTATTCTACGTAAATGTATGTATTTTAATCAATAATTAAAATAAAATGTATGAGAATTTTAAGCAAACCAAGTAAAATGCAAACGACCAGAATATTGTTGCTTTTTAAACATATTATTTAAAATGTAAAGTAAAACATACAATGTTTTAAAATATTATAATTTCAAACATATCATTGTTATTAAAAATTAACCATAGCATGTTCGGAAGCAACCATAATATGGTTATAGCTTTTAGATGGATGAATTTAACCATAATATGGTTGCCGTGATAATAATGTGGTTAAGGTTACCATAATATGTTTAAGTGTATGGTTGTAGCTTTATTTTATTAAAATAATGTATTGTTGAATTCAACCATATTTTAAGTTTCAAGGGAGGTAAGCACTTTATTGTTATATAGAAACAAAATATTATCAATCGTGATAAAAGTTTTGTTTAAAACAACAAAAGTCTGTTTGTTGCCATTGCAGGGACCATAATATGTTTCTTTTAACCCTACTCCAACCATGTTTTTTCTCAGGGTGCAGTTTCTATTTGTTTAAACTATTTAGTTAAATAGCGGCTTGAAATAACCCCCCAAAATATAACCCCCCAAAAAAAGAATGAAATAACCCCCCAAAAGTTTGTACAGACCACAACTACAACGATTTTTGGGGGGTTATTTCTTATTCTTTGGGGTGTTATTTCATTTTCTTAATTAATTCTTCCAAAAAATCATTATTAAATAAAGCCCCAATATATTTTTTGGGGATTATTTCATTTTTAAATTTATTACGAAAACGTTTTTGGTGCCAATGACTTTTTCTTCTATGGTATAACAAACACTGCCTTCATTAACAAAAAGCTTCTCTGTATAGCCGGCCTTTTGCCGGGCGCCAGAATTTTCACCTTTATGTTGTACCAAACACCGCCTTCGCTAAGTAAACTCCTTAATTTGGGCTTGCGCTAGGCCTAAGGCCGCCTATGGAGAAAAAATAAATGAACTTTTCGTTAAAAATAAATGAAAAATAAGTACACCGGTTTTTAACTGATTTTCCCCTTTTATTTCAATTTCAGTTAATTTAACGTACAGAATATTGTGAGTTGGCTTAGAAATGCTTGGCTCGCTTTAATATAAGGCGATATTGTCAAATTCATTTTCAAGTTAAGATATTACCAAAACAGCTAGAAAAATTTTAAGGTTCGTTTAGATCCATGACTATATCCACTAGTCCCTAACTTTTCGAATAAGTATATAGCATTACAAATCGAAAAAGATTGCCAAATATACATATCGATAGCTTAATATAAAAAAGGCCTAACACGATTTGTTTAAGAAATAGTTTTTTTATATTTTAAGGGGCTGTAGTGCAACATATGTTGGATATTTTTATTCAAAATGCATTATAAATTGTTTAATCTAAAATTTTATGAAGTTTTTTTCCTTCCCCGGTAAACAAACAAAAAAATCGAGCTAGGCTTTTTTTTATATTAAGCCATCGATATATGCATATGTAGTTTTGTCACAATAATTAAATTAAAAATTTGTTTTGTGAAATTTTAAACCAAAAAGTTAAAATTTTTTTTTAACTTCTCTGAAACTACTGTGCAGATTTAGAAATAATGTTTGCACGTCTTAAAGATAATTTTGCTGTTGAATTTTAAATTTGTTTATTACTAAATAGAGCAAAATCTTTTTAAGTTATGCTTCTAAATATGTATGTATGTATGTATGTATATGTTGTGACAGTGCCTTTATTTTTGATATAACGCTATATCGCGAAAACTAGAGCTGATAAAAACTTTCTACATTGAAAATCTGTATAACATTGTCGTCAGCGACGTTTCAAATCTTTTTTCTCTGACTAATAAATAATTGCTTTTATCATCTGTTGTACACGGTCGCAATTCAAATTAAAATTAATACAAAGTACAATTAAAATATACTTTAAAGTATTTGCAATTTGCAAATCATTTAAACCGTAGTAATTCGTCATTATTTTAAAGCGATTTGACTTGCCTCTTTTGCTTATTCATCAAAAACTTATTCATTCAAAATGTTTTACTCTTAAAAGTACTGATAATATTGTCGTCATTATACGACTCTGTTTGTAGTTTTACTTATCAAGTCTGGTATAAATAAGAGTGCAAAAAGTAGTCTCTGATGTGTGGTTTATAGAACACGAGCGCAAAACTCGTCCGTTCAACTTACATTTGAAACAAAAACAAATTTCTATCGCCCGTATTTATTAAAAAATTTTAAATTTACAGTTTTACAAAACAAATTTTGTATGATAATTTGCCTTAATAAATGTTTGTCAAATTTAATTATCGTTTATAGTGTAGTAAAACAAATGTTTGAAAAATCATATTATAAACACTGGATTCCTTTATTTAATATTTGAAAAAAATATTGAAACTTATCGCACTTAATGTTATTTTGACAAAAAAATTGTTTAATTAAACACAAATCCAATGTGAAGGTTCAGGAAACTTCTGAAATTAGTAGCCTAGCTGCATTTTCCAATTTTTTTATGAATTTTTAAAAAACAAAAATTTCGAAATTTTGATAAAAAACAAATTATATTGTTTTCCAAAAAAAATTTTGTTTCTATAACGAAACTATACCGTTTTTGAGTTACGCGAATATATGCTGTGCAACCTCCTCCATTTTCGAAATAACGGCATATCTCGAAAACAAGAGCTAACCTTAAAAACAGGTTAGGACCATTGGATTCAGCACCCGAGTTATGTTAAAACGCCAAAAAGTGTCAATTTGTTATTAAAAAAATCGCATTATAAAAAAACTGTGTTAAAATAAATACTCATAACTTTTCCACTGAAATGTATTGTTGAGGGAAAGCTAGCTTTTATGCGCATTTCACTGGTTGCTTAGGCCAAATCGTCAGGAAACCTTTTCCAAAGATTTTAAACAAGCTAAAAATATTACACAACTAAAACCTTAAGGAGAATTAGAATTATAAACACTCAAAGGGTGCATACCCAGCAAAAACTTTGCTTACAAAATAAGCAGAAAAAGAGAACTTGACGAGCCGAGTACTATCTTTTCTACTAGAAAAAGTACTTATTTTTGTTCGCGATGTCTAAAAATAATCCCTTATAATTTGGCCAATTATAACCTAAAAAATAATATGTTTTTTTATACTTAAAAGTTTTATAAAAATATACATATAGTTACAAAAAGAGGACAAAAATAAGTTATTGCAAATTAATTCAAAAAGGTTAAAACACACTAAATAAGATTGCTCCTTTATGCATGAAAGTGTACACAATAATAAATTTTTCGAAATGTTAGAACACATTTAATAAAGAGTGTTGGATTTCACATCAAAATTATTGTTTAAATTATGTAGTATTACCGAATGTCTAATAAATATTATCGGAATATACTACAAATTGATTTAAATAATTTTTTAAAATCGTATAATAATAGCTTATCTACATCATCATATTAAATTTTTTTATAATGTATAATTATAACTTATTTAAGATATAATAACAAAGTTATTATTTAATATATAACTGATAATCCAAAAAGTGGCGAATAAAGCTACAAAGTAATGAATTCAGGAAGTCACTAAAAGTACGATTGTAAGTAAAGTTTTTGCTGGGTACAAAGTGGCCGCTTGTTGCCGAGCCGACTGATGCTTATTGCGTGAACTTGTTCATGCGAGAAACAAGTGGATGCGAGAATCAGCGCTGATATTTCATCTATTGTTTGTCTAATATATATTATTAGAACTATTACTTATTCGAATCCTTCGGAAATTATAACCAAAAATGGAAAGTCGTTTGTATGAGTGTTTTTTTGTGTATTTTTTAAACGAAGATGCACTTTTGTGATACTTTTTATTAAAGAAAACCTTTGAAAATTAGAATTTTTCTAAACCAGAACTACCCCAGGAACAAAGTGGTTCTAATTTACGAGCGTCTACTGTAATTATAATTTGAGTGTATAATTTATATGTTGAGAGAAAAAACTGAATAGAGTTTTAAAATTTTACTTATTAACGCATTTCTTCAATTATTCTTGATATATTTATTACATTTTTTTTTAAATTTTGCTTATAAGTTTTTTATAATTTTATTTGAATTTTAATTTTTTTGTTTAATTTTAATTTTCTTTTTAATTTTTTTTTAATTTTTTGACTGCATGTTTTATTTACTTTTTCTTAAATTTTTGTTTTTAATTTATTTAAATGTTTTCCAAATAAGTTGAAATCATAACATAAACAATGTTTTCGGCGCTGAAAACCGCTTTGGGACTGTTTTCTCGCATTCAAACAGCTTTGCGCTCTGACCAGCTCGGCGCCCACTATGACCTGTTCGCGCTTATTTGTACTAATTTTTTTAGTACCAGTTTTTTAAGGCGCGTCCAACTGTATATACAATTAGTCCAAGAACGATCATCCATGTCCTTTTTTAAAGGATTTTCTGTAAAAGAAACGGTTTTTGAATTTTTTGTTCGGGATTGTTTGTAAAAAAAATGCCAAATTAACATATTTTAATCTTTTGTCGATTTAATTAAATACGTGTTTCCGCTTTTTTTGAAATTCGTGCTAGTTCGCGTTTTGACAAAAATGCAATGGGGTGGCAACCCTTTGTTTTAAATAGAGCAATATGGGTATCAAATTTTTTCTTTTGCCAAGTACATCATCTTTGTATGTAAATAATTTAGATTTTTGCAAATTAGATGCATATTACACGGTGCTCCGGAATATATATAAATGGAATTCTGCAGTAACTCTAATATGATAGCGGATTTCGTTTCTAGATCATGTATGGATGAAAATAGAACTAAAGAAAGAAAAAAAAAATCATCCAAAATTTTAATATTTATTTAAAATATTAAATCCAAAATATTGCATCCCAGCCCACTGTGCAAAATTTTTTTTCTTTTTTTATTGGATAGTAGACAAAAAAGAAAAATACAAAAAAAAATTATTCAATTTGGACTAATATTGAAAAAGTTATGAGTATTTATTTGAACATAGTTTTCTTAAAATAAAAAAATAAAAAAATAAAAAAAAATTTGAACCCCCTCTGAAATTAAAAACAAAAAAACCAAATTAAAATTTAAGGGGGCTGAGGCCCATGGGCCCCCCTGCCCACTTAGTGGAATGTGTGGGTACTCAAATTAAAGGTAATTGTACAAGAAAAACGAAAATAATAAAATTTAGCGCGGACGGGACTTTTGGGGCCCTCTGGGTCAAAAAAAGTGCCCCCATCCACTCACAATTATGTGTCAATACTCCAAAAAAAATTTTAATTTTAAAAAAAAAAAATTTTTAATTTTTTTTGTAACTAATAGCCTATTTCCGATGTGCTAAAGAATTATTTTCTGCGTAGCCGGCCATCGGCCGGATGCAAAGATTTTCTCCTCTATGGTATAACAAAAACCGGCTTCGCTGACTAAAGCTTCTCTGCTGACAAAAGCTATCTCTGTAACCATTAGCCAAAAAAATCTGAAAATTTGCTGAAATGTTCAGTTGGGAGGATCATCAACGCAGTAAAAAATAAAGGAAATCAAAAAACATTTTTCTCCAAACTGTCCGATTTGACTTGGATTGCACCATATACTTTATTACTATTTTAATGAATATTTAAAAAGTTTAACACACAATGACAAATGTTACGTTCCCTCAAACGCACAACCTAACCAAAAATTCAAAATCAACTTTTTTACAAATTCAAAGTACATCGGAATTTGTAAAACAGTCGGGTTTTAGTTTATAGAAATACAAATTTTACTCTAAAATCGGATGGAGGACAGCTTAAATTTTCTAAATTTTCTAAATTCTCTAAAATTTTACTGCAACAACTCGAGCCGATCAAATACTTTTTAATCTTATTAATATTTTTTAAATAACAATTAGCATTAATTTTTTACCTACTAAAAACTGTAGGGAATTAACAAGTTACTTTTTTACCAACAACGATTAGCATTTTAATAGCAACGTTAAAAGAAAACTAAAATTAAATTATGAAGTGCATACTTTAAAGCATTTTATTATAATCATAAACTACATATAGAATGACTTAAGCATTATTTCTCGTATTCAAAAACGATTATTAAATTTAACAAACGTTTATTTAGTCAAATTTACATGCAATATTTGTTTTGTAAACCTTTATTAAATTTAACCCTTGCAATATTCTTCGAGTTTAACAAATAATGAAAAAAAAACAGGAGCGTGAATTCTATAAATGTTATGTGCTGAATCAAATAAAACTAATTTGGATTCGATTGGAGAAAATCAGTGGGGTGAAATTCCATTTTTAACATAAAAGTCTATAAAATTACCCTCTTGGCCAGACAAATTTTTTTTTTTTTTTTTTTTTTTTGCTTGCAATATCTTTCAATTAGGACAAACGTGAATTCTATAAATAATATGTTCTAAATTGAAAGAATACAGTTTGAATCAAATCAGAAAACTACAATTGCGATGTCTTGCATGTAAAATAAAATAATGAAATAATAAAATTATATGACGAATTCGTATAATCTAACCACCCCCCATATTCATAAAAAATATTTTGATTTACTTTTTATTAAATTGGGTCTTTTAGCTGTTCTAATTTTGGTCTGGCCAGACTATAAGGAGAACTTAGTGGTTAAAAGTTACCGAGAATCCTACTCAGCCTGTTTGAATGGCTCAGCACTCCTTTCTAAAATTTTCTCTTCGTATGATATCCTCCCTTCAGAAATATACCTTCTAGAAGATATACATTTCTTTTAGAAAGACCTTCCAAAATATTCATTACACATACGCTTCTCCATTCTTTAAGAAGGGAGAAAGGAAGTTGTTCAAGTTAGATTTTTTTTGTTTTAGTGACATTCTGTTCTTCCTTTCTTAGAGAAGGGAAAGAACTTGTATAATAAAATAAAGAGCTGAAGCTTGGAATTCTATAAAAAAGTGTTAAACAAATAAAAAAACAGCTGAAAGAAAAGGCTTTTATAACGTGCGTTGTGTAACTTGCTTTTTTGCATGCGCTAAAGTTTTTAAACGCCTTTATGGAAAAGCCTCTTGATTAAGAAAATTTTCTTCCGCCATTGGCAGGTCGTAAACTTAAGAATTAAATAAAGATTTGATTAATTTTTTTTTATCATATACTTTATATATGAAGATTGTGATTACTCATATTTTTATGCAAAAATCGTTTTTCGTTACGAAAATCGTTTCATCGAAAATAAAATGTTATTTTGTGATAACACAAAATAAGCGTATAATAGAATAATCACCAAAAATCGTATTTCCATATAAAAAATACAAAAATAATGAAAATGGCTTATAACTCCTTAAATAAGAGTTTGATCGAAATTAAAAGCTTGTCTTGTGAACAAACATAGTTTTGTGAAGTTGAAGTTGTAATAAAAAAAAACATTTGCTTGTAACTTCCAAACGGAACAATAATTTGTTTTCATCACTCATATTTTTAATCGACAATCAATTTTTTATAGAAACATTTAAAACACTTGTTATTCCTTCAATAAGTTTTTAAATTAACACAATTCGCTCATTTTGTGATCAATCGTATTTTTTTTTTTTTAATCAATTGTTTATGAGAAAATTTCAGAAATGTTAAACTTTTGCAATTATTTTCTCTATTTAAAGCTTATTTTTTAGAATAAGATCACGCATAAAAATAAATATAAAATCTTTTTCTAAAAATGTTGGAGAACAGTTTAAAAATCTACTTGACAAATTAAAAATGTTTTATATAAAAGAATCTTGGAATTTTTTATTATAAATTTTAAAAATAATTTTTCTGTGAACTTTTAAAAAATTCATTTAAAACATATGTAAATCTAGGAGATTTTCAATGGAAAATGGAGAAGAAAATTATGAATTAAAAGATGTGGTAGCTTTTCCAATCGGTAGTTGTTTCCTTTTAATTCCTATTTCACATTCTTACCATTGAAATTGTATGTATTCATAGAGTACTTTAATAGAAGTCCTTTTTTCAGTACATCTTTGTAATGCCTTTTAACAGTCCTTTATTAAAAGGCGTTCTTAAAGAAATGCATCAGAAGGGCTTCTTTTGGAGGCCTTTTATAAGTACTGTAAGAAGAAGGGAGTGTGGAAGGGCTTGCTCCCAATGACAACCTGTATAAAAAATATATGAATATGAAATGCGAAGAGGAGAGCTTGTGTCTGCTAAATAAGGCCTTCTATTAGGCCTATTTACTTATTTTTTTACCTCTAAGTAGGGTTAAAATGTTTTTATGAATACAGACATAAAAATAATTAAAGTTGTTCAACAACAAACCAACCTTTATTTATCAAAACATTTCATTTCAGAATTCTTAACTTGAAATTTTTCTGTATGAATAACCTAAAAATTTATGCAGATTATTTTTAAATCAGGAGTGTATTAACCTTGTAATTGAATTAAAAACAAGTAATAAAGAGAAAATTCGATACCCTACACCACAGTATTAACATTTAAATTAATGAATGTGTACACAAGGAAAGATATTTTTAAAAGAAAAATGTCTGATTTAACATTTGAATAAATCATTGAAGAAACAGTGGTGCCAGAAGTGCAGATTTATCTGCGTTTTGCAGATTTTATACCCCAAAATTGCCAAAGTGCAGATTTGAAGATTTTTGGTTTAAATTGCAGATTTTTGAGCTTGGTGGAAACATCTTTGCATTGCCACTAATGTTTGTACTATTTCCATTTCATGCATTGATAAACGAAATATATCAACCATTCATGAAGGAACCGAGTGGAAATACATTCATAAATAGGAATTTTAATAGATTGCTTAATAGCGCCGGATTTATATGTTATAATGAATAAATATCTTAAACAGTTTCAATATTTAATCTCTTATAAGTTTTCAATAAGACCCTTGTTAGTTTTAACAACATGTCAAGCAATTAACTTTTAATTTGTTGTTTAAAATAAAAATGATGCGATTAACTGCTCAGCCTGGGTAATTATATATGGATAGGTTGTTCCACATTTGGATGCATAACTCTTATCCTACTAAACCGATTCTGTTAATATTCAATCCCAAACTGCTCAGCAGAACTAATAATTTGAGTTCGGAAGTAAGCGTACTTTTGACAGAGGAATATGGCTAAATCGATTAAAATTACTAAAGGGCCCAGAAAATATAGATGATCCGTTTTTAATTAAATTTTCAGTTATCTGAAAAATATTTTCTCTTGAATATTCCAACATAATATTAAAAGTGTAGAGGTTTAAGAAACGCTTAAGAGAAGTGCAGTTCATTAAAAACCAAATTTGTCTGAAATGAATTGCATTATGTCAACTGATTTTAAAATTCAATGTTTTTTGGTTTTAGATTTTAAAAATGACTAGTGTTAGTAAGCCATCAAGGTCCTCTACCGAAAAGCCCTTTAAAACAATCTCGTATAAATGTTGAAATCCTTAAATATTAACTATGTATTATACTCCTCTAAATCTTGACTTCATAACTAAATTTTGTATTAGTAGCAGTTTATAATTTTTTGTTGGAGGGAAGCTAGTTTCTATGCGCATTTCACTGGTTGCTAAGGCCAGATCATCAGGAAACATTCGCTCAAAAAAATTTAGAAAAGCAGTGCGAACTCTGCAGTTTTGTCTGCTAATATCTTTGGCTTTTGTAAAGTTTTTTTGGGAGAATGTTTCCTGTAAAATACGCATAATAACTAGCTTTCCTCCAACAATAAATTTCAGTGTATTTATCAAGAATAAAAATTGGGAATTAAGCACGACAAACAAAATCTTATTAATTAAAAATCTTGTATACCCAAAAATTACTTTGATTATATTTATCTTATGGTGTTTTCTTTTCTAAAAAATAACAATGCATTATAATTGTGTAATATATTTATCAGGTTACACGCACCCTAAATAAAGTAATACATTTTTTTAAATTACAATGGAACAAAATAATAGCTACGCTTTACACTAAACACTAATATGTATTTAGCGTTGAATGTAAACAATTTATCTTTTCATTTTGCATCTTTAAGAAAGTGTAAATGTTATTAATTCCTGAAATTTTACATTGTTTTAAACACATAAAGTAAAAAAAAGTATCTACAATTGTTTAGATTTAATGAAAAAAAGTTCGGCCGAACTTTACGGAAGTTCCGTTTCGATATTAATAAGTGCCTTTGGTCGGACGCTCATAATTGTGTAGACTTCAAAGGTGACAAGTGTACTTGGTTTTCTAGAATTTGTTCAATACTCGCTTATAGCGTAAGGTAATGCTTGAGCTATTTCAAATATCTTCTTACATTTCCTGTATTGAAATTAATACTTATCGATCTATTTTTTAATTTAGTCTCCACGTAAAAGCGATTACAAAAGGCTTATAAAAAAATATTATTTTCAAGGCAAAACTGCAGGCACTAAACTTACAAAAAAATACATCGATCTATAATCAAAATAGAATTTTTTATTGACACGCAATAAAATTTTTAAACTGAAATCAAAATGGTAAGCAGTTATTAAAGATTTCAATATAACTCTTAATAATTTTATGTAATTTAACAAATTAAAACATTGAATTTTAAAATCAGTTGACATAATGCAATTCATTTCAGACAAATTTGGTTTTTAATGAACTGCACTTCTCTTAAGCGTTTCTTAAACCTCTACACTTTTAATATTATGTTGGAATATTCAAGAGAAAATATTTTTCAGATAACTGAAAATTTAATTAAAAACGGATCATCTATATTTTCTGGGCCCTTTAGTAATTTTAATCGATTTAGCCATATTCCTCTGTCAAAAGTACGCTTACTTCCGAACTCAAATTATTAGTTCTTCTGAGCAGTTTGGGATTGAATATTAACAGAATCGGTTTAGTAGGATAAGAGTTATGCATCCAAATGTGGAACAACTCCCCCAAAAAAGTTAACAAAAACATATTCGTTCTATGTTACTAAATTTCGTTAAGCTCTTTTTTCGAGATATGCCGTTATTTCGAAAATGGAGAAGGTTGCACAGCAAAACTGATCCCTTACTTGCCTATGATATAATGTTAGCTTAAGAGCCTAATCATAGAATAAGCTTACAGAAAAATGCTTTTCTAATCTATAACAAGATAAAATTTTTTACGAACACTCTGTTTTAACTTATATGGCATATTTACAAAATGTTTTTTACTTATAACGGGTCCGCCATCTAACGTTTTTTTCAACTCGTGCTTATTTCGTGAATGGTAACACTTAGCTCATGTCTGATTCGACAGACAATTAGTTTTATCCTTCCGCTGAACGAATATGGTTGTGTATCATGAAGCAATAAACAAAGAAGACGCAGAAAAGTTGTCAAAATTTTTTTCTACTGCGCATGACGTCACATGGGATTGCAATTATTTGTTTACATCAAAGAAATGTTTGCAATTTGTTGTGAAATTGAAAAATAATCAAATAATTAGTTTTATTTTAAAATAACTAGAAAACAAAATAAATACAATTTATACAGTTTTGTTTCATTAAGTTTAAACATATTTATTGTGACTCAGATTTATGAAAATTTGCCAGGCGGGCGGTGGCAAGACAGCAGCTTAAATTTTGGCCAAAGATAAATATAAAAATGCAAGAGTGGATTATCCCCGTGGATCAAGACAATATATAACGGGCCATCATTCTCAAAAACACTTACAAAACTATTGCGAGAATAAGTCATTTGCAATCATATTGGTTGTCATGTTGTAGGAAATCTCTTATGATAAGCTTATTCTACAACTCATTTTCATTTCGCTCTGTTTTCGTCTGTTGGGTTATCTTGTTATTTATATACATATTATTATGTATTAATAACCTTAGCAATTTGTAATAGTATTACATAAAGTATATCTACGATAAGCACATAATACACAGGTACGACAACCTTTAATCGTAAGTCCAAAATTCTAATATGCTCGTTTCAAATGTCTCAAAGTAAAAAGTTCAAATTCTTACACTTTTTTGTTTATTGTTTATAAATAAAATCATGAAACAACCTGAAATTTTTGAAATCAAACTATTAACTAACTATTTTACATCAAGATAAGAAATGAGTATATATTTTGACGCTTTTTAGTTATTAGTCTAGCGATAAATAATTAATAAACTCATAAATAGGGTCTTTTTTTAAATAACAATAAAAATTTAGTTTGTACATGTGAATCGCCTATCGGAATTCCGATGTCTGTTAAATCAAAGCTTTTAAAAAAAAACAACAAAATAGTATGTTGTTAAGTTCAGTGAAATAATTTTAATAAAATACTTTGATAAAACACGTCTAACTAATAGACTGATCGATTCAAATAAAAATAAGTCCATATTTATTCTAGACTTCAAACAAAATACGACAAGGCAAAGTCTTGGTTTAAGTGACACGCCGCAGGCTGGGGATTTTTTAATAAATGTAGTGATTTCATCACAAATTCTGTTTTATCCATATCCAAGTAAAAAACTTCGCCTACTTTTTTAAAATTAATAGCTTCTTTCACTCATTATTTTGCAGTTTGCTTCTATATAACTACATACTATAATTACTTCTATAACTACTTATTTTTCAGATGTATGTAGTTAAAAAATAATGAGTTACATTGAAATGTGTTCATTTTGGGATATCCCTTGTAAAATTTTTCTGATTAATTAACACATTATTTTGTAGGCGAAGCTTTTACTGGGATCGTAATACACAAAAGTAATCAAAATAAAGAAAGTGAGAGAAATATATATAGTCACCTACAATGTAAAAGTCCCTAACTAACAAAAAAAATTAAATTATTTTTTGTAATAATTTCGTGGTTTCCTTATGAAACATTCTGCAATTAATATAAAATCGATATTGGTTTTTTTTTTGTTAGTCAGAGCATTTTGCTTTTAAGCAACGATATATGTTATAAATACTACTTATAACTGGTACGAAAATATTTATTATATTTCCCGCTTTCACGGGATTTTTCTTGCGGGATCCCGGGAAATAAAAAATTCCTCATAGTTTAAGAAAACAGCTATTTATACATTAAAATTTAGTTTTCTATTCTCTTAAAATTAGCATATGTGGATGGGTTGTCGATTAGATCAATTACAAGAAGTGAGTACATACGTAAATCAATGTCTCCTGATGCAATAAATCTACTAAAAGCAGAATGGGCAGTGCAACAGTTGATAATTAATAAATTTAGTGAAGTGAATACTTAATAAGAACATTAATTCAAAATATAATGAAGGCAGTAGTGCTGGGAAACTATCGACAGTACTATCAATAGTCTGAAAATATCAATTATATCGATAGGAAAAATATCGATATCGATATTATTTAAAATACAGCTATGAAGACATGTAACAGCAGCTAAACACATACAGTTTTTTACTTGCTATTATTAATTCGCGCTTAATTACAGCAATGAATGTAAACAACAAAAATGGCAGGTGGTAGGGATTGCTTAGATGTGCTTTTTTACTGCTTACGTCGAAATTTGTATAGGGACTAAACATAGGGACTGAAATGTCAAATATTTTTGTAATGTTTCAATACAAATGCAATTGCGGATATAGAATAAAACAATGATCGACCATAAGAGGAAAAGTCCGCTAAATTGAATACCTTTTGGGTTGAGAATCAAAACCAATTTAGAACATTATCTAAAGTTGAAATTAAATATCTTATAGTCCCTGCTACTTCGGTTCCTTCAGAACGGTGCTTTTCAGCAGCACAATTCTAAAAAAAGCCTCCCCCCATATACATATATCTTAGTGAGCAAAATTCAAATGAGCTTATAAAGAGTTTGATCTCGGTGATAGGTGAAAATTCGTTTTACGTAGCGGCAATCAAGCGTGGTAGCATAAACGAGACAAAAACTCAAGTAAATCATGTGAATGATTTTCGCAAATTTACTAACCAATTTGAAGCACTAAAAAAAGTTTTTATACTGCTGCTCTTCAGAGCAAAGGTCTTCATGTAGTGATTAAGGGGATTGATTCATGTAAGGACCTTGAAGAAATAAAAACATTCCTTAAAGAGAAAGGCTTCAAAAAAAACATGTTGTAAATATTAAAATAGGGAAAAAATCCACAACCATTATTTCGAGTGGAGTTAGAGCCCGGCGACGTTAAGCTAAAAAAAAACGAAACGCATCCTATTTACAGTTTGAAATATATCCTATACAGAAAAATTACGATAATGGAGCCGCACAAGAGAAATGGACCTTTTCAGTGGTTAAACTGCCAAGAATTTGGTCATACTAAGGCATACTGCCTTAGTATGTGGTGAATTACATGGTACAGTTCTTTGCGATAAGTCTGAAACCGAACCCAACGTAAAAAATGCAGCATCCAATTATAGAGGATGCCCTGTATACACTTTCGTCAAGCAGTCGTCTGGACCGAAAACTAATCCCCCTCAAACGCAGGAAACAAATCAAGTAAACACTAATGACATTCAGGCTACGCAGGCTAGTAATAACAGAACCTCTTATGTTAACGTCTTAAAATCAATCAAACCATGTGCCAATGCAAGGTGCTTCGCCAAGTAATGATGAAACTCCAGTTTAAAATTTGAGTAGTTTAGAAAAGACCATGGAAACATTAGCTCAAACAATAAATAATTTTACGAACACAATGGGCAATATGATGCAGGAAATTCATAGAATGCAATCGACGTATTGCAATCTGTTATAAACAAGCCATGAACTGTTTAAATATTTGTTTTTGGTACGCAAACAGCATCCGCCAACATAAAAATGAATAAGAATACTTTCTTAGAAATAAACAAATTGATGTGGAGATTCTGCCATTTTAATAAAACCCCTAGTCAAGCACTACGCAATGTGTGATCATCGTGAAGATTATCTCCAAGCAACGAATATTTGCGTTGAGGAATTAAATAGAAACCTAGTTATTTTATCGTTATACTCCCCACCTAGATTTTCAATATCAGAAAGCCAATATTATAAATATTTTAAATCATTAGAATCCTGCCGCTGGCGATTATAACGCTAAACATACCTTCTGGGGGTCACGACTTATAGCACCAAAGGGTCGTGTTTTATTTAATACAATTTCTAAAATGGATTTAAATGTGGTAGCATTTATACTGATCAGCAAAAATTCCATAGAAACGATCCATGTTTAAGGTTCCTTAGAATTATCTTCCGACCACACACCTTTAATTGTTACTATAATAAACCCCAATAGAATTATATCTCCGACTGGTTATTTTGCGACGTCAGCTAAACAAAAAAATATTAAAATATATTCCGCAGATATCGGGGTCTCTTGTCTGAAAAAAGGAGAGCTCGAAGAGAGTGGCAATTACAGATTGCCTCAACTTAAGAACTTACTAAAAATAGTGTACTAAAAGGCTAAGAAAGCTACTGCAGACTCAGAAAACAGCTTCTCTGGAAAAATATCTTAAGGAACTTGATGCATCTCCACAATCGGACTACTCGATATGGCGTGCAGCTCAAACTTGAATGGAAGTTGGGTAAGAAATGATATTGAAAAAGGAAATCTGTTTGTTAATCATTTGAAAAACATTTTTACCCCAAATGTATCTAACGATATAGCGGACGAGTTCCCGCATGTAAATGTAAGAGCAGCTATCCCCCTAAGATTTGAGATAAGAGAAATAGAAAAGGCTATTTGTGAATTAAACACCAAGAAGGCGCCTGGTATTGATAAGATCAGTAACAAAATGCTTTTGGAACTACCCAGCATAGCAAAGAAAATGATCCTTTTTATTTGTAATGCTATTTTACTCCTTGAATACTATCCTCAAACGTGGAAGGTTTCCTTAGTTACCATGATACCTAAACTTGGAAAGGATAGCACAAAAGTTGAGTCATATAGGCCTATAAGCTTACTTTCTAATATATATCAAAGCTGTTTGAGAAACTATTAGTGTCAAAATTAACCCCAATTTTAAAAAAATAGATGTATGTATTCCTTACCACTAATTCGGCTTTAGAAGAGAACACAGCACCATTGAACAAACCCATCGAATAGTAAACGCCATAAGAAAAGCATTTGAATAAAGAAAATATTGCTCCGCTCTCTTCATCGATGTTTCTCAAGCTTTTTTGTTTTGTTTTTGTGTGTGACGAAACAATAGACTTTGTGTGTGTTCATTTGTGTGTGTCTTACATTTTTTACAACAAACACTCATATTTAGTCTATGATGACGTAGATGCGCAGTAGAAATTGTTTTTTGTACGGCTGAGTGCGCAATCTTGTTTTTTTGATTCATGGTTACTTACAGCATCATATACATATTTCAACTAGAAAAATTGTTAAGACAATGGAGGATAATGGTCAATGAGCAAAAATGCGTACATATAACATTCACCTTGCGTCTGGAATCTTGCCCCCCTATTGCAATCAATAATCAAATAATTCATCAGCATTCGCATGTAAATTATCTCGGTAACATCTGGATCGGCGATTAACGTGGAAATGCTATATAGAGGCAAAATTAACTCAAATGAAACTAAAAGCCATACAAATTCATTGGCTTATTGGAAGAAACTCTGTTCTTAGTCTCGACTGCAAACTCCTACTTTACAACTCTATCTTAAAGCCTATCTGGTGCTACGGTATTCAACTATGGGGCACTGCCTCGGCCTCTAATATCGGTAAAATTCATAGGCATCAAAATAAACTTCTTCGAATAATTACAGCCGCTCCCTGGTATATAAAAAACTCAAACATTCATAAGGATCTCAATGTGCCATTAGTAAAAACTATGATTACAACATATGCAGTAAAATATTTAAAAAAAGTTTTAACAACACCTAAATCCACTAGCTCGGAATATTTTAAATCATGGCGGCCACACTCGCTTAAGAAGAAGAGACACTGCAGCACTCACCGAATCAGAAAAGCGGTAAACACCTACATACACATGTGAACATAAACCGTGATGACGAAATTTTGTCTGGCACTGGCTGGACTTATATAATGTATTAGGATAAGATTTGATTAATTATTGTTAGTTCATATTTAATATATGTATGTATGAAGATTCAATAAATAAATAATGAACAACAAAAAAAATCTAAAAAACTGTAATCTAAAATAACGTGCGTACATACATACATATCGAGCCCTAATAGCAAAAATGATGTAACCAACAAACATAAAAATTTTCAGGAGAAGGTTTTTTTAAATATTTTTGCTTCAAGTCTAGGGTTTCGTTTCAAATTGCTTTTGCTCTTATTTCGTAACGGAACTTCCCAGTTACATGAGATTTTTAGAGATGATGCAAATGATCAAAAATTATCGATTTTCATCAAAAAAATAAAATCTTATAGCTTTGTTTAATTAATAAATACAAAGCTATAAGGGACCGAATTATAAAAACAAAATCAACAATAGTTTTCTTAATAAGATGCAGGAATACAGGGATTATGCCAAAAATTTTTGTTATAATGGTTTTTGAAAAAATTTTTATGACAAATAGGTTTTTGAATTTAATTTCTGATAAAAAATTTTTCATAATTTTGTTATCGTTTTTGTTATTATTAAAATTTGTTAATTTCCTGACGATGCTAACCAAAGGTTAGCGAAATATTGAGAAAATAAATATAATTTTTTATAAAAAACGACCTCAAGCTTAAATAATTAAAAGAAGTTATAAAATAAAGGTCAAATAAGAATAAATATATTTATTTAAAATATTTAATCTATTTTATGAATTAACTTTTTGGTCTCATATCTGGAGTACCTCAATTTTTGCTTTGTTATGTTTATGTTACCTTTTTATCTTGTATTTAGAGAATAATAATACGGAAGTACATATTAAATCGTAAGGTAATAATAATTCAAGTTCCCCTTTTAATCTTCAATTAATTTTTGTAGTATTTAAGCATTTCCTTTAAATAATTTGTAAACAAGTTCCCAAGGCCTCAATCAAACTATTTCAAATATCTTGGAATGCACTTGGATAGAAGATTAACCTGGAAAGATCATATTAAATCAAAAAAGGAACAGTTGAATATCAAAACAAAAAGAATGTTTTGGCTACTGGGTCGAAATTCACAATTAAGTCTTGAGAATAAAGTAATGCTCTACAAAGTTATCCTGAAACCTATTTGCTCTTATGGAATTCAATTATATGGAACTGCAAGCAACTCAAACATTGAAATATTGCAGCGATACCAATCTAAGACATTAAGAATGATCAAAAACGCTCCTTGGTATATGTCTAATGACAGCATTTATCGAGATTTACGAATACCCAAAGTTAGAGACGAAATTAAAAAATTTAGTAAAATATACGTTGACAGGCTCAGTAATCATAGCAATGCATTGGCTATTGCTTTATTAGATGACAGTGAGGAAATCGTAAGGTTAAAAAGTTCAATGTCTTAGAATTGCCTTTTAGGAAATAAGGAAAACATTTATTGTAAATATGTAAACACTATTTTAAGTATAAATAAACACAAATATCTATATATGTATGTATGTTTGTATATTTATTTTAAGTTTTAGTCTTACTGGAGAATTAATCGAATGTTATGTTTTTAATTTCATGATGTAATTTGCTTAATATTGTTTTATAGATTGCAAATAAATACATATATAAAAAAAAAAAAGTTCCCAAGGCGAATTGACTAGAAGATGGGGTCAAGTCAACATATGATGTTTTTTTTCGGTGGTCGACTTGTCAAAGTTTGTATACAAACTAGTCTTTTATGTAAACAAACCTATTTTTTTTACTAGCAATATTTTTGACAACCCGACCACAGAAGCAGTGTTGTTGTAGAGTTGACCTCACCTTCTAGTCAATTCGCCTTGACAAGTTCCCTTGCGTTTTTTTATAAAAGTTTTTTTCATTAATTAAAAACAAATTTACTTTGAAATTTACCATATAAATAGGAACGGGATCCCGGGAAATTTAAAAAAAATTCCCGCTTTCCCGGGAATCGAAAAACTCCGGAAAAAACTCTACTGGTAAAATTTGCTATTACACCAAATTTTCACGATGATTTAAAAGACATGTCTTTTTTGTAGTTCTTTTTTAAAGAAACTTCCAAAAACTTGTTAAATTTTCACAACGTTTCTTTCTTTTTTTGTTGTCTTTTTGTTCTACCCAGCTGACTTCTCTCCCCCGCTCGCTATTAAACTAAAAATGACATGTTTCAAAAATAGGGGAAAAAAGTCATCATGAAAATTGGGTGTTACCAAGGTATATTTACACAAGGAAAACTCGTTGGCCCATATGTTTGTCAGCTGTGTACCCCATTTGGAACCCTAGTGTCAAAAGTTGTTTATGTTGGTTCCTTGTGTTTGTTTACATTCCTATGGTTAGTGCACGTGTTGTTTTTTTTTTCAATTTGTGTTTTTATTTTGAAGGCACAGTGTTGCGTTTTTTTTTGACACCATGGTTCCAATTGCAAAAACAATTTGGCGTGTTGTTTTTGTCTTGTTGTACTTGTTGTAGCAACGAGTTTACCTTGTGTAAATATACCTTGGGTGTTACAAATTTATTTTAATCAAAAAAAAAATGGTGAATTGAATAAATTTTGTATGAAAACTTTCCTTATTTTTTTATCTAATTTTACTAATGGTGTAACATCACGTGGTCGTCACAAAGTTATCTTTGAAAAACAGCCCGAAAAAAATATACTCAGTGTATTTCTTTCATTTAAAAAAACTTTGCTATTTAATGGCCTGTAACTCAAAATTGTTGTATTTACTTAATGAATAGAAAGATATCTACAATTTAAGAGCGAAAACTTATATTAGTCAGATGAACACTTCTCGAAACGTTTGCCAGTACAAAACAAAAACTCTAAAAAAAAAAAAACTTCTTATTCGTGTTCAGCGACCCTTAGCTTAGAAAAAGTTTTTTTATTTATGATATGTATGACAAAAAAGATCAGTCTTCTAACCAATGGTATTGGTGGATCGAAATTGGCTGTACTTGGTTATCTATTTTCTTATATCCGATATGTACAGGAGAAATATACGGTTTCTAAATTAAATAAAAAAATACTATTCAATATCATTCAATGTTACAAATGTTCTATCTAACCGTAATGTACCAATTGTTTGTTCTGAGGTAGTTAATAAAACTTTTATATAAAAACTCGTATCAATTTAACTGATATAAAAGGTTAACAAAGTCTACCTATAAATTAATTTGCTAAAAGCAGTAAACAACATTTACATGTAACTGCAATGTAGGTTACCTACGACAAGTTAACAAAAAAAAAACCGGTTGAAATGTTTAAAATAATAAATATGTATGTAAGTATGTACATATGTAGACACTTGATTAATTTCAATTAAAGTTTAATTTTTATCTTGTTTTCATTTATACGTACTTAGAAAAAAGCATTAATTTTTGACTAAACGTGTTAAAAAAAATAGCATTTTTTAAAATAAAACAATTAAGAATGCTATACTCGTTCGAATATTTTCTACGCTTCATCAAATACCATCTTAAGGTTAATTTACACTCATAAACCAATTAAACAAGATTACGCTTTGCGCATGTCCGATAAGTTGCTGATGGTTTGTGTGACGTAGTAAAATACTATATACTGTGCTTTGTTTTGAAACAAAATCGGAAACAATTTTGTCTTTTGTGACGTCATGCACAGTAGCAAATTATTTTGATAAGAGGAATGCGCCATCTGTGTTTGCTGTTTCATGCATTACACTTTTATACTTTTCATTAAGACTTTTTTTAGACTCGGCAAGTTAGTAGCGCATGTTACTTGCCTACAACAACAAAGTATGTAAAAATTTGTTTTTCCTTACCCCGACCTTACCGTTAACGTTTACACACCAAGAGTGTCGCAAGAGACTTGCGCAAGTAACTTGCCGAGTGCGAAAGGGGTCTTAGATATGTGCAAGACGAATTCAGTACAGGGTGGTGGTGAACTTTGACAGTTCGAACCAATTTGTTTCGATTTTACAACGTTTTGTTATTGTTTTGCTAGAAATGGTTGACATTTCGAACCGCTTACACAAAAACGCAATGAAAAAAACCTTTGTTGTTTCTGTTGTTTTTGGATTGTCGTAGTATTGCAACCACATGTAGTGAATTCGCTTAAACATGTCAAAAACTCAAGAAAGGCATCGTCCAAACTTGCAATTTTTGTTGCAGCAATTCTTGAGTTTATTGGTAAGAGAGGTGAGAAAATTTCAATTCACCAATCAAATCAAGAATTGCTGCAAGAAATATTGCAAGTCTCGACAATGACTTATATGTAAAATTGTGATAGTGAGAATTTTTTCATTTGATCAGGGTAATAGTGTCAATACAAACCATGAATGATAGAAATAAAGATTACGCCATCCCAAAAACTAAGTTGAAATCTTCTGTGCATTTTTAATCGAAATTTTGATATTTTAAATATAGTTCATCAAATTTAACCTTTTCCGCAAAGTACAGGTTGCAATTTTGGAGTTAATTTAATTAAATTTGGGACATATGTTCTTATTGGCACAAGGACCAAGCCTATTGAAAATGGGCCGAATCGTAGGACCACGAGGGAAGATAGGGAAAAACTATCAAACCGATTTTAATGAAATTTAAAACATAGATAGAACCATATCTATATGGACACAAAAGGTATGCATTTTTTAAAAAACCGGACCACGAAGGGAGACAGGGTCAATTTCTGCCTCTCAAACCGATTTTAATAAATTTTAAACCATAGATAGGTAGATCCATATTTATATGGACACAACCTATACAGTTTTTCAAAAATAGGACCACAAGGGGAGGTAAGGGCCAATTTCTGCCTCTTACAAACTTTCAAACCAATTTTAATGAAGTTAATAAACATAAATGAATCCATATTTATATGCACACATTAGCATGATGTGTTTTTAAATACTGTGGTGTAGGGTATCATATGTTCGGACTTGACCGACCATACTTTTTTACATGTTTTTTTTTTCTTTCTTTTTATTGTTGAACTTTTTCAGCACAACTTGAAGGACAAATGCAAATATAGAGCTCGTGCACTAGCTTTTAACAACAATAATAATAATTGTGGTTACATATTTTGCTGAACGGTTTTTAATCCAAATTTTGATATTTTATTTAATCAAATTTAATTTTCATTAAATTCTTTTTATGAAGAAATGAGTTTTACAACATGAAAATTAATTAAAATTGATTGATAATTTTTCTTTCTCGATTGCCGCGGGGCTCGAACCCGGGCTTACACGGACAGGTTACCCTTACATGTTTCAATCGCAACCACTCATGCATGTCGAACGAATGACCACGCGAACTGCATTCTTATTATTTTTTAAGGCCCTTATCATGAAAAACGCTACGCGAAAGAATAACATCAAAAGCAAAAACAAAGTCATAAATATTTTGTTGTTGCTTTCTACAGAAATTGACTTTGGATTGTTAAATTTCAAACTCCTCATAACTTGTGGCGTTGAATTTTAAAACTGTACATGAATTTCTGTAGAAAGCAACAACAAAATTACAAAATATTTATGACTTTGTTTTTTTCAATGTAATTCTTTACGCTAGGTCTCCACGTAGCAATTATTTTGCTAAGCACAAGCAATAACGTCGGCAGAACCATGGCGCTATAATTGCTGAAGAACACGTGAAATTGCTTTGCCATAAAAAAACGTACAGAGAAATTAAATGTCAGATAAATAACAGCTGATTTTACAGCAGATTGCTAAGCAATAATTGCTCAAGCAATAAGAAGAGCAATCATTGCGCAATGGATTGCCACACATGGCCATATGCGGTCTATACGTCGTAAATTTTATGGAGCAATCAAATTTGACGTTTGCCGCAATAAATATTGCTACGTGGAGACCCGGGGTTAGCGTTGCGTTGCATGATTAGGGCCTAAATGGTGTCACATATGAGAATAAGTCAATTCGCTTTACTGTCACGAACCCCTTATTACTCTCATTGAAAACGAACAAAAACATGCGGATGTGAATTGCAGAACAGAAAAAAGTCTAAAGTAGTTCTCTTTCGAGTGAATTCGGATTCACGAAACAAACCCGATTATAAGGTTTACCCAATTATACCTACATACATACATGCGTGTGCGCAGATTGCGTGGAAACACAGCGTTGAAATTTGTAAAATTTATTAACTTGACAAGTATGGGAACCTTCAGTAATGAACAAAATCTGATTTTTCTTTCAATTATATATGTATGTATGTAAGTAAAAAATCAAACTAAAAAAAATATTGCTAATTCCGGTTTTATAGGGGTGTCACTTACAGGTGACACTGGGCATAATTTACTACACATTTTTAACATTTAAGTGATTGAAGTTAGCTCACTGTCTATATCACAATCTCACTCGAACGCTTTAGGGCGAACGAAATTTTTTTTCCCAGCTATCCATTTGTTATCTCCCCATCCACAAGAGGGTACATTATAATGTCACCAGTAGAGTTGTGTCCAAGGCGAATTCAATCAGGTAAACTCATCTCGTCAGCCGTTCATCAGCTGTTTCCACGGCGAATTAAAAAATATGGTCAAACGTCAAAATATGATTTTGTTTTGAGAAGAAGTTGAATGAAAAGTGTTAAAAATATTATTTTTATAATAAAAAAATTTCAAAACTGCGAATGATTAAAGTGAATTTATTAATTTCTTTTATAAAAAAGTGATAATTTTAATTTGCAATAAAAAACTTTTGACAACTAACCATAAAATTGTATAAACAAAATACATGGGGCTTTTTGTAGTTGTAGAGATGAGTTTACCTGTTTGAATTCGCCTTGGTTGTGTCGTTCTGGGACGACCTAGTTCCATTGAACGATACCCTTAAAGTAACGGTGCGGACTTTTTCAATACTAGTTCCGTTTTTGTCGTTCCTCGATCGCAATTGCAATCAGTTGGATGATTACATGTATTTTTGTAGGTTTGATCAATGTTGTCGGCTTTTGTGTATTTTTGTCGTGACACATAAAAAATTTCTAATTAAATCAATTACTAATGTGATCAAAAGCAATATACATATTTTAGCAATATACCACTTATTATTATTTATTTAATTTTTTTTACAAACATTTTAAAAAATACATACATACATATGTATGTATGTATGTAATTCTTATGTAGGTAGTTGTTACGCCACAACATAAAAACAAAAAATAACAAATATTCGATTTTTGACGTTTTAACGAACGACAGAGAAGTTTTCTCGTTCCTCGTTCATTCATTGTTCAAAATAAAAAACCGGAACGAAAGGAACGACAAAGTTCCTTTGATTTTTCGGATCGGTCGGAACGATTCCACAAAAGGAACGATTTTGTCCAACTCTAGTCACCAGGGTCATCCCCAGCCTCCAGTATTTTCTTTATCGCTATCGCTAATCTTCGTCACCTATAGGTGACACTGGTAATTGCCGTGTTAAATAAGATCTCGTGCGAATCAATTTGTCCTTATATGGGAGGTTTCACGGTCACTTTTTCAGTTCAGCCAGCTTTTTGACAGATGTTTTGTACTGACAACCAAACAACATACAAAAATTTTTGTTTCCAATTTGAAAACTTTTACTTTATCCTTTTTGTTAACATGTAGCGTACAGTGTGGTGTGTTTGGTTTTTACGGTGCTGCGATCTACATGTTGGTATTGGCATTGCTATGTTGCGTATTGATTTTTACGCAATTGTTTTGGTGCTGCCATCTATGTGCGCGATGTACTTTGCTTAGTGCCGGTTAACACACGTCAAGTTTGACTCGACAAGTTTTGAGTTTTTAGGAAAGAGGGGAAAAGAAATGGTCTTCTCTTTTCCCTTCTCTCCTAAAGACCATGACTTAAAGAGACAAACCATACGTGTGTAAACCGGCACTTACCGTTTTTGATGCTGCCATGTTCTAGTGAGTTTTTGCACCACTTGTTGATGTGATTGCTCTTACTGTGGTGTAAATATCTATGGATATGTTCTACTTTTTGGTTTGATTGATTTAAATTAAAATTCTTTTACCCTGCCTTTACACATGCAAGTAGTGGCATGCCACTACTGTATACATATTATCAAAGAAAATTTGTTCGAAATAGTCGAATATCAAGCCATTGGCTTTTGTGATTACACATGCCACTGCGAGTTCATTTTCAAAATGTCGTTGAAGCGTCAACTTGAGCAAATTTGTTTGCTTCTCAAATTAAAAAAAAGTACCAGAAACCAAGACAGAGTTACCGATGTAATCATATTGGCACATTTTTGAGGAAATTTTTGCATTTATTTTTATAAGCATTTAAGGAGGATTGTGGCTACTGCCTGGGACTACCCGGCTCCACTGATTATGTGGGCACCAGGGTGGACTTTGGGCGGTCGCCGGAGGTAATAGTGCCTTCTAGGGAGAGCTGGTCAGGTAGGAGCAGATTATTTAGTGGATTTGCTATTTTCACTGATGGCTCGAAGATGAGGGGCACGGGTGCGGGAGTCTACATTGAGGATCTGGACATCAGAAGGTCATATAGGCTTCCTAACGACTGTAGTGTCTTTCAGGCGGAGGTTCTGGGGGTATTGAGGGCCGTGGAACTTATGAGGGACAACATTGATAGGGGCTCTGAGGTCACTATATATGTGGACAGCCAGGCGGCACTTATGGCCGTAAGGGGCTGTTATGTGAATTCAAAGCTAGTTGATGATTGTAGGAGGGCTTTGGAAGAAGTCTTAGGGGAGTATACGCTAAGGTTGTGCTGGGTGCCGGGTCACTGCGACATAGGTGGCAATGAAGTTGCTGACGGGTTAGCAAGACAGGGCTCAGAGATGGAGGACCCTAACTGTATGGAGGCGGTTAGACCTCCAATAGGCTTCTATTTTGGAAGGATTAGGGAGTGGATTCTGGGCGCGACCAATCGGGCCTGGGGGAACCGGACGGACTGCCGGGTATCACGGACGCTGTGGCCGGTGCTTAGCAAGTCCGATTCGGGGTTGCTGCTGGGCATGAGTAGGGTCAGCGTGAGGACCATGATAGGAATGATCACGGGCCACTGTATGATAGGCAGGATGGCGGTGAGGATGGGATCCGAATTATCGGATATGTGCAGGTTGTGTGAGGACCCTGAGGAGTTAGAGACAGTCGAGCACTTTCTGTGCCACTGTCCCAGGTTGCAGGGCAGCAGGCTGAGGTGGCTGGGCAGTAGATTCCTGAACGAATTAGGGGATGTCCCGGGTTGTGGACTTGGGAGTCTGATAGGATTCGTAATGGGGATGGCCTGGCTGCGCGAGAGGAGGCTGGGTGCTGGCCACACGTAGGTCGAATTTGGTTGGTCAGGATTTCTTTCGGGGCTGGTCCGAAACATTATTTTCTATCCATCTTTCTTTTCTGACTTGTGCTTTCGCTGTTTTATTTCACCTATTTTCCTTCTTTACATATCTTTCTCTAAT
The DNA here is from genome assembly GCA_949318255.1 of Pollenia labialis. NCBI lineage: Eukaryota > Metazoa > Arthropoda > Insecta > Diptera > Polleniidae > Pollenia > Pollenia labialis. Next base: position 31,550,996 of record OX439143.1, on the reverse strand, counting down.
TAAGGCGTCACAATGGACCATACCGGTCTCTGGGTGAGGGTGTGAAGGAGACTTCACACCAGCCTTTCAACCTAACCTAACCTATATAAGCATTACTTAAACAATATTAATGCTCTATAATTAACAAACTTGCTTTTATTAATGCGCGTTTCAAAAATTAATCATAATAAAACAGTTATCAAGTTAAAACTTTAATTTCATTTTTAGTAAAAAAGTGTGAGTGTATTGAGTTTTTCGAACTGGCAGTGGCATGTGTAAATGCTAAGTAAAGCACTAATAGCAATCTACATTTTTCAAAAGAATTAATTTTTTTCAGTGTTAAAGTATTGCCAGATGTAAAAAAATAACAATTGTGTCAAGCTTAAAAACACACATGTTTTTTGTTTACCAACTATGTATGTTTTTTGTTTACCAACTGTGGTAGCAACCAAGGCAAATCACAAATTATGCCTGTGATAAAAAAGTCTGCTACTTACACAACTGAGCTGTCGAAGATTTATTTATTACCTTCCAACATTACCTTTAAATGGCCACTGAGGAACATAAACGCTTAGCCGACATAATAAAATCTTGTCACGATTCGCTACGGCTATTGACTAAACGAGATGGAGTTAACAAGGCCTGGCAGGAACACGTTAAAGACACTGAACGCCTTAAAGAATATGCAGCTGCTATGCATCAACTGTCCAACATATGGGAGGAAAATACAACAAACCAAGATTTAATGGCACAAAGTCGAATCAAGTGGACCATAGAATATTGTTTGGCATATTTCTTTTCCGAACGCATTTACCTTGAAAAAAGATTACGAGAACAGAGATTATTAGAATCTTGGGAAGATTACGATTGCTTACAGTGTCAGTATCTGGAAGATGTACCCAAAAAAGTTAAAGTATTAGATGTAGGAAGCTGTTTTAATCCATTTGGCCAATCTCCCTACTTCGAAGTAACAGCCGTTGATTTGTATCCAGCTACAAATGATGTGCTCAAAGGAGATTTTTTGAAAATTAAAGTTGAAGAACTCCCAAATGGGAATAAAATAATGTCAAATAATGAGGTATTCGCATTGCCCAAAAATTATTACGAGTGTGTAGTATTTAGCCTGCTACTTGAATATATACCTACTTCAGAATTAAGACTGGAATGTTGCCGAAAAGCTTACGATTTACTCAAGTTTGAAGGCATTTTAATAATTATAACACCAGATTCACAACATGTTGGCAAAAATGCTGCCATTATGAAAAATTGGCGTTATACTTTAGGCACATTAGGACTTTCACGAATACGCTTTGAAAAATTAAATCATATAACGTGTATGGTTTACCGCAAGGCCAGTGATGCAAGAGTCGCGAAAAGATGGTCTGCGCTTCATAAGGAACCAAATATGAATTTAACAGTTGATATACCACAAGACAATAAAACATATGATTAGTATGAGGAATATTTAAAAAATAAAGGAACATACATAGGTACATATGTATGTACATACATACAAACATGTTTTTTTTTGCAAACTCTCATTGGTTTTTATTCAGGTATGTTCTAGGTTTAGACTCGAATTGAAAACATGAAATTTTTTGAATCCGCATAAGTCATAAATTGGTGTTCTCAAATCCGCATGTTTTTGTGTATTCGAAGTTTTTGTTCGAAAATACTTTTGTTGAACTAAAGATCGCAAATTTGCTAACCGAAGATGATACCAATGTCCAATATTTTCTAAAAATCGTGAAAGCTGTAAAGAATCACAAAAAAATCGCTAACATGGCTAAAACTTTCGAAAAATTGCAATCTTTTAAACAAACACTAAAATTTATTTGAAATCTCTAAGGGCCATTATTACAACTTGCCAATAGTTAAAAGTAGGATTTTGTTGGACCGATAAATAGCTTTGCATTATTACAACTTCCATTTTTATTGCTGTTATTTTCAATAATAGTAATATTTAATAGATGAAAACAATATATGAAGGTTTTATAAAAAATCGGTAAAAATTGCTAAATTCAAGGAAATTCGCAAAAATTTGCTAAAAGCGGCATGATAGCAAAGTCAACTATTTATTATAAATCGTTAAAGCTGTAAAGAATCAGAAAACTTACACGACCAAATCGCTTATATCGCGAACATGGCTAAAATTCGCGAAAAATTGCAAAATTTTAAACAAACCCAGAAACTAAGAGATCGCTAAATCGATTAAAGAAACAAATTGTCTGAAAATAACATAAAAATCGTTAAAAAAAATTTGGCATAATTACATCAAAATCAATGAAAAAGTCGACTTTAAATTTAGGGTTAGTAAGGGCCTTTTGCTGCGGCAGCAATTATAGTGTTCGGCTCCCAGACGTTGTGCATTGCCTACCTATGAGACAGTTTCCCGTGACAGCAGATACCAAAAGTGATGCGACCCTTTTGATCATTGGTTGTAGAAACATGGCTCATCCATCATCTATGCGGGGCCAAAATTTGCTAGCAGTCCTGCTTCCAGTGTTCGCGGCCCATCTCTCATTAGCAATGTCGATAGTCCATTGCCGGAGTTCGCAGGAGAGCAGAGGCATCCCAACGCCTTCCAGATCCAGTGGAACCAGTAAGGTAGCGCCCAGTATAGCAGCTCATCTACCATAATGTTCTGCAGTATATCCCTGTGCCCTGGGACCCATTGGATCATGACTCTGTTCACATAATTTGCATATAAGGTCGACCCTTAATGAATAATTAAAAAGGCAGTATCTTGAAAACTCGAGCCAATCTGACCAACCTTTACAAGAATTTTAGACTACCACAGTGTTGCATTCATAATTGACCATATTGAAGAGTAGCTTAAGTCGATATAAGATAAAATTGAGTTATCACAATTAGAAATGGTGTAAAATCTTTAAAACATAGTTACAAATTTGTTTAACATTTAATTTTAGCCTCTATTGAAGCTGTCATTAAAACGATAATATATGGACTTAAAGCAAAAAAACTCCTCGAATAAAACTTCACCAAAACCGATGGTATCTCGAAACTACAGTACTTGAGATAAGCTACTGTTCCATATTGGCACAGATATAGTGAAATGCTTGGACTGTCACAATTACTAAAAGTTTTGCAACATTTTGCACAACTATTTTCAACTAAAAGTTGTAGATTTAGAAAACTAAAATATTTCTTATATCTTATCTTATTTTATGTTAGTAAAACTGATTTGGGTTTAAAAGGCGTGATTTAGATTTGTTAAACAAACGAAACATTTCCAACGATTTTTTTTTTAAGACCTTTACTAAATTTCTTCAATAAATAAATTTTTTACGATCAATTTTGTTTGTAATGCTTATATAAATTAACTTTTAGTTTCTTGAATATTTTTCTTTAGGCGGCTTTGTACGATCAGCAATCCATTCAGCTCTATGAAAACGTCTACGATGATGAAACAAATTTGCTTTTGATTTGAAGGTCTTTCCACAATTTACACATGTGTAGAGGGGTTCGCCGGTATGAGTGGCCATGTGTTCCTGTAAAATAATCAGAATAGTTTGGAGACTTCTTATTGAAAAAGTAACATATAAAATTACCTTTATGTCCTGAGGTCTTTTAAAGGCCTTTTCGCAAAGATTACATTTATGTCTACGCACAACATCATGATTAAAGAGTATATGTTTCTTTAAAGCTTTTGCTGTGGTTGAGACAAAACCACAAGTAGGACAACGATGCTCAACATCGGTGTTCGTATGCATATTACGTATGTGCTCTTGTACACTCCATCTAGACGTATACCACTTTTTACAAAGTGGACATTGTTCTGGTATTTTTTCTGGTTTCGGTTGGTTGGAATGTTCATTTCGATTGTGAAATTTTAAACGAACTTTGCTTTTAAATGTTTTACCGCATTTATCGCAAATTACAATATTTTGAGGATTATGGGTATTTACATGAACTTCCAAACGTTTCACGGTGGGAAATCTAAAATATTAAGAATACGAAATAAAATATATGTTTTCTTAAAACTGATTTGTATTGTAGTGGTATATGAATAGATAATGTGTGAAAAATTTTAATTTTCTTGAAATAATTGTGGTCCAAAGATTAAGCTTAAAGCCATAAATATATTAATGCATGATAAAATATATATGTATATTGAATAACTTTATAAAAAAAATATTATTATTTTCGCAAATATATTTTTATGATTTACTATATAATCTTTATTGTAAATGAACGTGGTAAATTTTAAAATTAAAAATTCTTTAAAACTAGAAACATTATTATTTAGGTCCTTATTTTAAATACAAACCAAAATTTACTTTAAAAAACTATTAAAAATATTAAAAAAATTGGACAAAAAATATTGAAATTTTTTTTAAAATAAAATCTTAGTTTTCATTATTTGAATCCGGCAATATTTTTGGTATCCGCTTGCGTTTAGTTCTGTTCTCGAATTCTTCGGCATGCAAACGTTTGCAGTGATTATACATATTGGACTTGGATTTAAAACTGCCAGAACAGTAAGCGCATTTATACAAGTCTACTCCAGTATGGGTTGCCATGTGTTCCTACAAAACCGAAATAAATGATTAGAACAGCATATTTAGAAGAAAGTGTTGCTGGGAAACTAAACTCACTTTTAATAAAGTGGGTACCTTAAAAGATTTCCCACATATCGCACAATGAAAATTCTTTTCCGGCCTGTGCTTAAAACGTTTATGCTTCATTTTGGCTTCTCTAGTTGTGGATACAAAACCACAAATTTCACAAACATTCCTTTTGTCCTCGTTACTATTGTGTATATTTCGTATGTGTTGCTGCAAATTAACCTTACCCGTATACCAATTATTGCAAAGTTTACACTGTAATGGAGGTTTGGGAGGTTTGATACCATGTACAGCTTTTTTATGCTTACATAATGTATTTGGCGTACTAACAATTTTACCACATTGATCGCACATACAGGCCTTAGCTGGATTATGATGGTCACGATGGTCCTTTAAATGTCGTTTTGTTGCGAATCTGTGTTAAATTGTAATGGATTTGTATTAAAATTTGATAATAGTCCAAAAGAATTTATTTTGTATTGAAAAAATGTGTATGGTGTTTGAATACAAAAATATTCTAACTATTGTTCGTTATTATTTTTTTATTTGCATTTTTAAATTCCTTATTCGGTTTTTATTTACAGTGGGTAACAAAATAAATTGAACATTTATTTCTAGAAGTTAAAAAAGTTTTTTAGAAAAAGTAAGCGATTTAAATCTTGAGCTTAAATTGCAAAATGTTTTAACAATCTATTTTAAAACTAAATGTCTTTGTGCATGCCAATCGAATCAGCATCACATTCTGAAAAGAACTAAACCGTATAACCGAAGTAAATAATAATAATTTACCAATATGTATGTTATTTAAAAAAAGATACCAAAAATAAATTTATAATAAACTTATTTAGTTTGAGCTTTTAAAATAATAATATTTATGTATATGAATGTGTTATTCAATTCTGTACATTTTTTAATTGTTCTTTTTGATTTACAAGTTAAAAACAAAACTGTTCTTTAGTTAAAACAAAACTTAAAATTTCACAAAGACAGAATCTTTAAAAGTTCTGCAAGAACTTTTGTTTTAAATTTTGCTGGATATATTCCGCAACACCAATTTTAGTTTTCGATATTTATTGAATCTGGCAATATTTTTGGTTTTTTACTGTTCTCGAATTCTAATGCATGTAAACGTTTGCAGTGAATTTTCATTTTGGTCTTGGATTTAAAAGTGCTAGGACAGTAAACACATTTATACAAGTCTTCTCCGGTATGGGTTGCCATGTGTTCCTACAAAAACCGAAACAAATCATTAGAACAGCATAACAAGGTGAAAGTGTTACTAGAAAACGAAACTCACTTTTAATAATATAGGAAATTGAAAAGATCTCCCACATATCGAACACTCAAAAACCTTTCCGGCCCTGTGTTTAACGCGTATGTGCTTCATTTTAGCTTCTTTAGTTGTGGATACAAAACCACAAATTTCACAAACATTTCTTTTATCCTCGTTACTATCGTGCATATTACTCAAATGCTTCATCAAATTAACCTTACCCGCATACCAATTATTACAGAGTTTGCATTGTGCTGGAGTCTTGGGAATTTTGATACCATGTACAGTTTTTAAATGCTTACATAATGTATTTGGCGTACTAACAATTTTACCACATTGATCGCACATACAGGCCTTAGCTGGATTATGATGGTGACGATGGACCTTCAAAAGTCGGTTTGTTGCGAATCTGTGTTGAATTGTAATGAATTTTTATTAAAATAATTTTATAATAGTCCAAGCAATTTTATTTTGTATTAAAACAATGTGTATGGTATGGTGTTCGGCAGGCTTAGGCGTTGTCAGTTACTTATCAATTACCAACTACATGTTACTTAATTTAACAAATTACAAATACAATTAAATACATTTTGTAATAGGTAACCATAATAACCAATAATCAGGTATGTGATAAAAATCGATCGTTTTTAACTGGTGTGATAAATTTCGGACAATTTAATATCTATTTCTGAATTAATGTCTTACTGCCTCTTCAACTATTTCGAACGGTATCGTTCGCACAGCAAATTTGTATAAAAACACTCATTTTAAAATTACTTTCCATACAAAATTTTGTTTTTATACATCGTTATAACAATTGTCGTTTACGCCTGAGAAGTTTTTTGTAATAGATTAAAGTGACACACAACCTGTGTTCTTTAATCTATTGCAAAAGAAGACGTAGGCATTAACAATAACGCCTTACACAATAAGGGTGAAAACAAAATTGAAACGAATATAAAAAGGAAAAAAATAAGAAATTTACTTTTAAAGATACTGAAAACTACACTATCGGTTTCAAATCGATTTGTTTTCAAAATCGTTTTCCATCACATACCTGGGGGCTACTCTCGTTGCGAATGAAGCTTCGATACGAAAGCTTAATGCGATAAGAGGCCAATTTGGTACTTTCATTCGCTTTCACAAGCCCTTTCGCTCAAAATGGCGCAGGCGCAGATTGACGACAGTAATGAAATGTAAAAAAAAAACAAAATAAAAAAGGGCAGTTACGTTAAGCTGCTTAACGTGTTTTCGTTTGAAAATTTAAATAAAACAAATACAACCCAATTATGAATACAAATTCTCCGGGAGTGTTTTCCCTTTCCCCATTTTTACAATTGAATTTACATAGGAAAAATGGGAGAAGGGAGAAAACTCCCGGGGAATTTTTGTTCATAATTGGGCTAATAATGATTTTCGAAGAGAAAGAAAAACATGCGAAAGACGAATGCGCAAACGCCTTAAAGAGAACCAATCACTCAGTTTACAACTATATTTCTTATGCATTGCAGTAGTGGGTAGCCCCCCCCCTGAATAAAAATACAATCGATAATTGAAAATTACCCATTAAAAAAGTAATTCTATTATACAAATGGTAATTGCATTTAAAAGTTTTAGTTTGTAAATTTTAAAACAAAGTTTCGTTGCGGGATTAGCAAGTGGATTGATTTGTTCCATTTTTAGTACTGAACAAACCTTATATATTATATAAGTACGCTAACTAACATAAATATTAAATATTAGCTGTGTTCATTTACAAAAAAATTTAACAAATTTGTAACAATTGTTACTAGTAATTATTTTTTAACATGTACTTGTAACATTTACATGCAACAATTGTTATAAGTTTGTAACAATTTTAAGTAAATTATTGTTAAAGCTGCTTTACACTATCACACAAGTCTTACGTATTTTTAAAAAATACAAACCTGTCATGATAAGTTGTTATTGTTTTTTGAAAATTTTCAAACAAAATTTAGATCGGGAAAGCATATTCGTAAAGCACTTAACACTTTGTGGGATAGTGTATAACGGCCTTTACCAACATTTTAATTTCGACGGAGGTGATACTGGGTCACATAGTAGAGGGGTCTGTGGTGACAATTTACGTCGACAGTCACGCTCCGCACAGATCATTGACAGGATATACGGTGCGATCGTGCCTGGTTACACAGTGTAGAAATGCTTTGAGGGAGCTCAGGGAGGTATTCACAGTAAGGGTGTATTATGTACACGGGCATTGCAAGGTGGGTTGTAATGAGGTGGCGGACGAACTCGCGAGAGAGGTTCGAATCTGAACTGAGTGGTATGGGACGGGTCTGAAACCCCCCTTATGTCTATACTACGAGTTAATACGGAAAAGATTCCGCGAAACCGTTATCCGGTCGGAGGGATAGAACTGATTGCAGGGTGTCTAGGGCATTATGGCCCGGATTGGACGCAGGTACAACCAGGGTTCTATTAGTCTTGGATAGGAGTGGTTTCAGGATCTTTATAGGGTTATTAACGGGTCATAGTTCTGTTATTGCTTTTACTAATTAATCGGGCGAGGATGCTATGGAGCTAGAGACGATTGAGCATGTACTGTACCAATGTCCTCGAATGCAGGGTTTCAGGCAGAAATGGCTAGAAGATATATTTTACGACGAACTAGGGTGTATCGCTGGATGTTGTCCAGTCGGTCTGCTGGGGTCCGTCAGGGAAATAGGACGGTTATTTCTGATGAGGGACTGTAGGTGTAGTTATGTTGTATCTATTGTCTACTAACTATCTTAAATCTAGCTGTCAATTATTTTCTTCTTTACTTCTCTCTTTCTTTTTCCTCTATGGGATTCACAATGGACCTTGCACACATACCCATTTTTAACCCAACCTTTCCCAACCTAACCTATTACATATTTATAGTAGGTAACATAATAAATTAAACATCTGTTTTTAGAAGAAATAAAAACCTTTTACATATTATATGCGGATATATATATTTCAAGGGTTTTAATGGAATGGATAATGTGGAGAGTAGTATTTATGGCTTTGTGTATACCAATCAAGTCAGAATTACTTACAGTTACGAACTAAAAAATACCGTCAATATGCGCCATATTTATAATCATAGTTATATATGTAAGTATGTATTTATTTAGCAATATTTTTTTTAAACATAAACATTATTAATATACAGATGTTACGTTATAAATTATTTAATTTACGGCCTGGTTTTTTGATGACGAGCGCAAAACTCGTTCGTTGAATTTACATTTCAAACAAAAACTAATGTGCTGTTTTCACAACACAAGTGATTGGATGTGTAGTAAAATTTCTATGATAAACACTCGAAAAACCGAGTGCTTTTCATATGAATTTCAAAACATGTTTTTGTTTTCAATGTTAGTTAAACGAGTGAGTTTTGCGCTCGTCATCATAAAACTGTAGCAAAAGCTTTTAAAATAATATGTATATTATTTTATTCAACGTTTGCTGTAATTTTTCTTTTTATTAACAACTTAGGAAATTTTATTGTTTAAAACTAAATTTTTCTTTTAAAGTCCAAACAAAAGATTTTTGTATCCATAAAATTGTTTTTAAAAACCAATAGTAAAATAATGAAAGAGAGATGGCCCTAATACGATTTACAAGTGAATTGAGTTAAAAGAGTTAAAAACAAATCAACTGCTTGCCATGAGCTTTTGATGTTTTTGTTAACCGCACTAACACAGAGTTATAAACAATTATACAAAACTGCATACTTTCAATTAAAGCTGAGTTGTAAACCGTAATAGGGGTAAGAAAATTCAAAAATTCTAAACGCATTGTTCTTAAAAATTATGCTAGACATATTTCCAAAGAAATCAATTTCAATTTTCAACATTTATTAAGTCCGGCACTGGCACTACCTTTGATATGCGCATGCGTTTAGTTCTGTTCTCAAATTCTTTTGCATGCAAACGTTTGCAGTGATTATACATATTTGACTTGGATTTAAAAGTGCATGTACAATAGTCACATTTATACAAGTCTACTCCAGTATGGGTTGCCATGTGTTCCTACAAAACCGAAACAAATGATTAATACAGCATTTTTAGATGAAAGTGTTTACTAGAAAACGAAACTCACTTTTAATAATGTAGGCACTTTAAAGGATCTTCCACATACCGCACAATGAAATCTTTTTTCCGGATTGTGCTTAAAGCGTATATGCTTCAGTTTGGCTACTCTAGTTGTGGATACAAAACCACAAATTTCACAAACATTCCTTTTATCCTCGCTACTATTGTGCATATTTCGTATATGGTGCTGCAAATTCGCCTTACCCGTATACCAATTATTACAGTGTTTACACTGTAATGGAGTCTTGGGAGGTTTAATACCATGTACAGCTTGTTTGTGCTTAGATAAAGTATTTGACGTACGGACAATTTTACCACATTGATCGCACATACATGCTTTAGCTGGATTGTGATGATGTCGATGATTCCTTAGGTGTTTTTTTGTTGGGTATCTGTGTTGAATTGTAATGTACTTTCATTAAAATAAATTCGCTATATTCCAACATTTAATTTTATAAACAAAATTTCTTAGATTTTTATTATAAAAGTTATTGAACATGAGTTCGAAATTTTGTAAAAAAAATTAGCTTAGTCTGGGATCACACTATGAAAGTTTTCTTTCAGAAAGTCTGACTTTATTGGTGAGAGGGGAAGAGAACATGCTTTTCTTTTCTCCTCTCTCACCCATAAACTCAGACTTTCTGAAAGACTTTCATAGTGTGAACCCAGACTTAAACAAATAATTATGAAACTGTCCATAATATATAGATATTTATTTCGATGTACGAAATTTTTAAACATGTACAAAAATAAGATTTGTTTTGGTAGTAGGTCTATAAATCATATAAAAAACTTTTACTTTAGTCAAAACATCACTAGAAAATATCGAAGTACATTTCACCATAAATCTTATAAAGATGTTGTTACCACGATAAAGTTTTATACAATTTTTTTTGTCAAAAAAAAAAAAATTGTAAATGCAAGTGTTATTATTGTAAACAAAACTTGAGATTGATAAATTTTCAGCCTAATCACGAATAAAAATTCCGCGGGAAATTGTTCCCTTTTCCCATTGATCTTACTATAAATACTAATTCCTTATGAAATTTCTCACTTTTTCCAAAAAAAAAACTCTCTTGCAAAACATGTCTTCATGTCTGGTTTCTGGAGGGATGTTGAAAACGAGCACCCAAACAATTGTGTTAATGAGTGGAAAAATATTTGTTGTCAATACATATTTTTTAAAGTAATTGATTAACAACACTAATGTCTTTGGGAATAATACATAGGATGGGCAGATTCAAAAAAAGTAAGTACTGCTAAAAGCTGCACAAAACCAGAATAATCAGATGCCTGCTATCAATTAAAAACTTAATTTCGAAAAATTTGAGTTAGGGACTTTCTACATGAGGCCAACGTTATGTTATTGGAAATTTTATAAAATATTTTTTTATCGGAAACACTGTTGTGCATTGCATGAATAACCAAAAAATATCTTAAAAATTCATTGCGGACTAATTTAACTCCTAAAACAACTGCAAAATTTGATAGAGAGCCAATAATTATAAAAAACGACCTGATCAATTACGACAACGACAACCGGAATAAGTCTAAATAATACCTTCAATATTAAAAAGCCAATATTATTGTTTTACAAATTCATTTATTAGCAGATTTTTTCGACATTTTTAAATAAAAGTTGTAAGAGTATTTAATCTAGCCCACAACCTACAAAAAGTCAAGGAAGGTTTATTCTTTATTTTGTTGCACAATTAAATGAATTAAATATAGCAAATATTTTGAAAAATACTTAAAATTTATTGAGTTCTTTTTTTTTAATTAAATTAGTTTCTTGAATATTTTTCTTTTGGTGGTTTTGTGCGATCAGCTGTCCATTCGGGTCGATGAAAACGTCTACGGTGATGAAACATATTTGCTTTAGACTTAAATGTTTGGCCGCAATTTGCACAAGCGTACAAAGGCTCGCCCGTATGGGTGGCCGTATGTTCCTGCAAAAATAGAAATGTTTAAAATTTGCCAAAAATCATAGCGCTACGAAACAAATTATATACCAACCTTTAAATCCTGAGGTCTCTTAAAAGCCTTTTCACACAAGCTACATTTATATTTACGCACAACATCATGATTATAGTAAATATGTTTCTGTAAAGCCTTCGCTGTGGTCGATACAAAACCACACCGGGGACAACGATGTTCAATATCGTTATTCGTATGCATATTACGTATATGATTTTGTATGCTTAATTTTGACGAATACCATTTGTTACAAATTGAACACTGTTCGGGTATTTTTTCTGGTTTCGGTTCGTCGGAATGATCATTGTTGTGATGTAATTTTAAACGACCTTTATCTTTAAATGTTTTGCCGCATTTATCGCAAATCACAAAACTCTGTGGATTATGTTTACTTTCGTGAGCACTTAAACGATACGGAGTTGGAAATCTAAAATGTTAAGAATATGAAAAATAATACATTCGCAAATTGTCTTGCTTAACAATGATAAAGTTATTCTTTGCAAATTTAGTTTCTTTTTAAACGCCATTTAAATGTTTCAAAAAAGGTTACTTATTTTGTACAGAATTTTACTTATTTATTATGGAACAAAGTTTTTAATTTACTTAAATAATATAGCAAACGACTACGATTCTAGTAATAAGACTGAATTTCTCCACACTAAACAAGTGACTAGAAACTTTGTTGCCTCAGTTAAGATTTGAACTTGCTTCTTTCTTTTTTGTTTTTTTTTAAGTTTTGCGCTTCATCAAACTGTACAACGTGCAGATGTAAGTGAATTACTGTGAGAATTGCGAGAAAGTACTTAATATTTTAGTTAAATTTCGGGTTTGGAACTACAAAATTAAAACGATTTCGAATCGGAATGTGAAGCAGGCCATTAAATGTTGGGGTTTGATCTGTAAATCTCTTCATCTTCCGTAAAGATATTTTCAATATTAATTTTTTTTTTGAATTTTAAAAATGTTGTTTGAAAAATATTTTTAAAGTGAGGTTATATTGTTTAATTTTTTCAATAAAAACTTGGATTGAAATTTATTCCACTTGAAACGTACACCACTTTAATATATACTAAAAAAACTGACTGACTTCATGATTCAATTCGCCTTCAAAACTGATTTTACAAAAACAAAGTTATTTGTTCTTAAATTTTTTTATTTATTGTGTACATACATATAAAGAAATATACATTTTAAATACAAAATTTACATACAGTTAACATAACAACTAACTAACTAACATATACACAGACACTAAGGACAATCATCAATTTTTATCATTAATTCCTTTTCGGGTTTTCCACTATGAAAACGTCTTTTGTGATGATAATAATTAGAATTTGACTTAAATGTTGCATTACATTCAGCACATTTATATAAGGATATGCCAGTGTGCGTAGCAATATGTTCCTAAAAAAAAAAAAAAAAGTTATAGAATTAAAAAATAGCCAAATTTAGAAATTTACTTTCAAATCCAATGGCCTCTTAAATGCTTTGTCACACAAAGAACACTTGTGTTTTCTCTCCTTTTCGTGGCGAAATATCTCGTGGACACGCAAACCTTTAGCTGTTGTCGAGAGGTGATTACAAATTTTACACCGGTGCTCCTGTTCACTGTCGTCATGTATATTTTTCATATGGGCCCTTAGACCCTTGTGACCTCTCAGCACTTTGTAACAGATGGGGCATGACTGGGGATCTTTATCTTTACGTGGATTCCCCGAATGATGATATTCAATGTGTTTCTTCAAAGTGAATTTTGTTTTAAACGTATTGCCGCATATATCGCACATGCAGGTACAGATGGTACTGTGAACGGGTAGATGAGAAGAGAGTTTACTTTTGCTGGGAAATCTAAAATCAAAAAAAATTTAACGTAGCTAAAAAATATTGACTGATACAATAATATTTACAGAACAGAGATTTATCCAATGTAGATTGCAATTATAGACACTTCATACAGATTTTTATTACATTAATAAATGTGGCCTTTGCTAAAGCTACTTAAGCTCAGTGAAGAAAAAAAATGTTCTTAAATTATAAAATGTTATTCGAAAGTATTGTGAGATCTGACAATTACAACCCAATAACCCGTTTTCCCCATTCTCCGATTTTTTCCTATTTAAATTCAAATGTAATGATGTAAGTAGGGTAAAAATTCCCAGGGAATTTTTATTAATAATTAAGTCGATAATAAGTAAATTTTATTTGCGAACGCTTGATTGTCCTACTACTGCAGTAAAAGCTATTTGTATAAATGTTACCGTTTAAAAAATATATTAAGGCCCCTATTAAGGTTTACAACTCAACTCAGTTGAGTTGTAATTTCTTAATTTTTCTATTATGGTTTACAACTTTGCTATATTGCGGTGAACAAAAACATAACAAAAATTACAACTGATCACAACCAGTTGTTTTAATTACAACTCAACCGAGTTGAGTTGTAAGCCGTAATAGGGGCCTAAAATAGCCTGAAAAATATAAGGGGTATTTACAAGGTGTCATATTGTCATAATATCCTAATATTTTACAATAGTTAAAAAATTATTGTTGTTCTTCATACAAAAAAAGTCTTTAAATAATAAGACTTTTTATGCGTGTTTATTGTTTTGTCATAAAATCTAAATTTGAGAGTTGCTCACAGCACTCATGTTTTTTTCTTGTTATTATTCTAAGACAGGCAGATTTACCAATTTTTTAAAAAGATATATTTTTACCCAAATCTTTTTCGAAATTAAACAGCATTAAGCTTCGTTCCCAATGAATTTGCATTGAATAAAACTTTTAGAAAATGTTTTGAAAAATAATAATAAATACGTAACATTGTTCTGGGAAAAATTTTCAAACGTTTTTTTTTTTTTGATTGCAAATGTGAGTGATTGTGAAAAATTGTTACTTTATTGTGAAAACCAAGTGAAAATATTGCTGTCATTGTAAATTTGGCCTAAATTTTAAAAAAGTATTTTTTAAACAGAAACTTAAAAATTAAAGGGAATTTTTAAAAAAGTTATCGAATATAGCCTGAACATTGTTCAAAGCTTTATTTTAAAATATATAAACAACTACACCCGGAGGTCTTCGCTTCTCCTTCGTAATAAAGTAGACAATTACATATAAGTAAAAGTATATACACACATAAAATCAAAATTGTATTGGTGGTGGTACCGCCTGCTATCCCTCTCGATATCTAATTTGTTATTTTTCTGCTGCGCGTTTCTCTTTAGTTTGTTGTGAACGTAATGTTCTTACACGATTTGTTCCTCGTATGGAGGACAATATTTTGACCTGAATGTGGCATTTCAATAAAATATTTTCATTATTAATAACGTATTTGATATACATACAACATACTTAATTTGAATAACTGAAGAAATTTTAGTTTTTTATTATTGTTTTTAACATAAATATACGAAAGAAATGTTCTTGTCGGCATTGTGGGCCAGGCAGTAAATTTGAACTGCTGACCGTTAATTGGTTTTGATTTGGTATATAATTTTAAATTTTTTATACCCCGTAAATTATTTTCAAAACAAGTTATGAGTTTCCCTTTTCTACGTTTTAATCCCTTAAGATTTCTTAAGATGTCTATTGTGTAAAATTATTTTGATGGCTTTTTGTTTTTATTTTTGTATGTGTATTTTGTTTTTGTAAGAAATTTTTGGTGTTCTATCAGCCAAAAGGGCGCGCGCTACGCACAACAGAAACGAACGAACATTAATGAGCTAAACCGAATACAACGAAGTTTGTAGTTTAAAAAAAAACATATGTATGTATATATAGATTATTATTAAAGTTATACATACTCGTATAAAAATTCTTTTTTTTAACATAACATTTTTAATTAATAAAAATTGTTTTTATTTTTTATTTTATCACAACTATTGCAAGCCAAATTGTGCTGCAGTTAAGATGTGTGAGTTCAACAAATTAGCATTTGTTTGCAAAGTTGCAGAAGCAACATTGACGACTTCAGTTGAAATTGCAATCAAATCATCCTCTTGAGATTCCCTTATAGGTGAACCCACAAAACGTCGTTTCGTACGAATTTTATTTGCCGAACCGCATTTAGCTTGTTTAATAATATT
Organism: Pollenia labialis; assembly: GCA_949318255.1. Lineage (NCBI taxonomy): Eukaryota > Metazoa > Arthropoda > Insecta > Diptera > Polleniidae > Pollenia > Pollenia labialis. Next base: position 31,534,993 of record OX439143.1, on the reverse strand, counting down.
GGGAGGCATAGCCTGTTGTTTATAAGCAGCATATTCCGCCTTATGTAAACGCTGACGATGTTTATACATATTAGCACTAGACGAAAAGGTCATCGGACAATTGGGACAAGTGTACAAAGCTTCGCCCGTATGCACAGATATATGTTCCTAAGTAATAATACAAGAAAAGAGATCATTATATCCGTTACACACGATTTTTTACGTTCAACACTTACTCTTAAATCTTGACCCCTCTTAAAAGCCTTATCACACATATTACACTTGAATTTCTTTTCACATTTGTGATTTAAATATATATGACGCTTTAGGGCCCGCTGTGTGGTCGATACTTTATTACAAATATTACAACGATGTTCTTGGCCAACGTCATCATGCATGTTCTTCATGTGTGTCTTTAAACCAGCCAGATTGCGATACCATGTATTACAAATGGTACATTGTTGAGGTTCGGGTTTCACCTCAGAATGCTCAGATTCTTCGTGTTTTTTCATGTTGTAATTATTTTTAAAAGTTTTGCCACATTTGTCACATATCTGACGTTTTGTTGGATCGTGACAATGCATATGTTCACGCAATTTACTTTCAGACGGTAATCTGAAAATGAAATGATATGGTTTTTGTATAGTAATTTGTGAGCAACATTAACAAAAAAGTTTTATTTCTCTTACCCTAAGTGGCTATTCCGAAGGGGAGTTACTGGTAAAAATGTATTAAAACAAGTTTGTAATAACTACTCTTTATTGCAACTCAAAATTAAATGCACGAATATTTAATCCCATTATAGAAAGTGACTAAGTCACGATTTGGTTTAAGTTAAAGTTTTACAGAACTTAATAAAATAAATGTTTTTTTAATCGATAGATTCGATTTTTGAATTGCCATTTAGAATGAATGACAACTGGACGCCAAATGGAAAAAAACTTGGTTCTTTTTATGACTTTTGGTTGGATTTTTCTAAAACCAATCTTTTTGCTCTGAGTGTTATGGTCTATTATTTTTAAAATTACTATAGTTTTTTTTTAATTTAAGTAGAAGTTGAAGTACAGTTAAGTGATACTCAAATTTTCTACATCTATATACTATATAAAAACGTTTGTGCCGTGTATGAGCTTCTAAATCTCAAGAACGGCTGGAACGATTGAGGTAAAACTTGGACAAAAAATTATTTTTTTGGTAGCCAGGTTTCTCTTAAGTTTAATCCCGATATTTCGCGCTGTTGTCGTGATATTTAAGTTTTTTTTATTTATGGTTCGATTTGACTGAAATTTCCAAAATCTATTTACCCGATAGATAGCGCTTGGGTCAAGTTATTAACAAAATTCTCCAGGATTTAATTTTTTATTTTTATTATAAAAATCCCGGGCAGCGCCGGGCCAAACAGTTAGTATTTTATAAAAGGGGATATTGTTTTAAGTTTCAACACAGGATCGTTTTCACAATTTGTTCGCTTTAAATTTTAATCAGATTCGACTCTGAACATTTTGTTTTACTTAAACTCGGCAGAAGAAGTCGGATTATCCTTCTACTGCAATAAAAGCTTCTTGAATAAGCTTTATTGATTATCCTTCTACTGCAATAAAAGCTTCTTGAATAAGCTTTATTGTTTTAAAAATAATATGTAAAAAAATATTTCCTATCTTTCCAAAATTTATTTTTAAAATGAGCTTTTGTTGAGAAAAATATTTTTTAAAACAGAAACTTAAAAGTTCAAGTTAAATGTTTTGTTAACAAAAAGTTATTAAATAGAGCCTAAGCATTCGTTAAAAACTTAATTTTATACTAGCGGTTTTCACCTTTGATAGTAAAGTCCCTTGTAGTCCTTGTGAATCTTATTAATTTAGTTAAAGTTCTAAGATTTACAACACTGTAACAACAAAATGTATTAGAATAAAATTTACTTAGCTGTTGTTGAAAAATCCAACAAAAAGCTGTAGTAAAAACGATTGTTAAATAACCCAGATTAAAACAGTTGAATAAACTATATCTGTCTCTTTCCCTCACTCAGCAACTTCATTTATTTACAATACATACTAACGAAAAATACACTCATGCTTTGTAGTATAAAATCGTATTAAGATAAGCAGAGTTGTACACTTAATACAAACGTTGAAAACCGCTACTATTATTTAAATTTCAAGTAATACTCGTATTGAACATCATTTTCTTTAATTATTAAATATGGTTTTCATTTATTATTTTGATTCAAATTTGTTAACAACAAATTTGCAGAAGATACATCGGCGCCTCTTGAGATTCACTTATATTTGAATTTTATTTTCCGAACCGTATTTAGCTTGTTTAATAATATTAGGAGGCAAAGCCTGTTGTTTATAAGCAGCATATTCGGCCTTGTGTAAATGCTGACGATGTTTATACATATTAGAACTAGACGAAAAGGTAATTGGACAGTAAGGACAAGTGTACAACGCTTCACCCGTATGAACAGATATATGTTCCTAAGTATATAATAAGACAAGAAAAGAGAGCATTAAATCCCTTATACACGAGTTTTCTAAGTCCAGCACTTACTTTTAAGTCGTGAGCCCTGTTAAAAGCCTTATCACACATATTACACTTGAATTTCTTTTCGCATTTATGATTAATATATATATGACGTCTTAAGGCCCGCTTTGTGGTCGATACTTTATTACAAATATTACAACGATGTTCTTGACCCACGTCATCATGAACATGCTTTATGTGAATCTTTAAACAAGACATATTGCGATACCATGTATTACAAATGTTACATTGTTGAGGTTCGGGTTTTACCTCAGAATGCTCAGATTCTTCGTGGTTTTTCATGTTGAAATTATTTTTAAAAGTTTTGCCACACTTGTCACATATCTGACGTTTTGTTGGATCATGACAACGCATGTGTTCACGCAATTTACTTTCAGACGGGAATCTGAAATTGAAATGATATGGTTTTTTGTATAGTAATTTGTGAGCAACATTAACAAAAAAGTTTTAGTTCTCTTACCCTAAGTGGCTTTCACGAAATGGAGTTATTGATAAAAATGTATAAAATCAAATTTATTATAACTATGTACATATTATTAATTATAGCCCAAAATGAAATGCACTAAAATAGAATCTCATTATTTAAAGTGTCAACATTTGGTTTACATTTTTCAGATGTGACAACCAGCCGTCGTCAACGGCGGTGAGGGTAAAACGGCAAAGAATTGTAAAGAGAAAGTGTGGCTACTGTCCGTGAGTTCGATCCCTCAAGCGATTAAGAATGTAAAATTATCAATAAATTTTAATTCATTTCAAGTTGTAAAATTTCTTTCTTTGTTAAAATAATTTAATGAAAATTAAATTTTATGAACTTAAGTCTGATAAAAATATAAAAATTTGGTGAAACCCCAAAAACAGTTAACCAAAATAACCGCAATACTAATTAACATTAAACAATATCATGTATGTATATGACTTTGAAAACAAGACGATTTAAATTGATTTCTAATAAATTTTCTTTTTATCCTGTCTATATTGTTTAAAGTTTTACAGTAGTTTTGACTTAACTGCCTTTTGTTCAAGTGCACTTTTGACTTAACTGCTCAAAATAAATCATTTTTGTCACTATTGTTTAAAATCCCATACAAATTCCATTTTAAAGTGTACTTTCTATCAGGGCTTAAAAAGCTGCAGTCAAAATCAAAAAATTGCTTTTTCTTCAACTTTCTGATTTTTCATTAGACGAAAATAAACCGTTGCCTTTAAATCAGAAGTCATTAAATGAAAAACTGACCAAAAAACCTATTTTCTAAAAAGTTAGCTGCACACTTTTTCATATAAATATCAAATTTTATAAAATTTTAAATTTATTAATAAAAACTTTTTTTGATTCTTCTATAAAACACTGTACTTTAGCTGCACTTTTATACAGGTAACCACAATTGTGTACCTGCACATTAAGGCAGATAAGTACATTTAATATAACAACACTTTTGATTTATCTGCACAAAAAATTGTGCAAAAGAGATTGTGCAGCTAAGTCGAAATTACTTATTTTATATAAGTGATCAATTTTGAACCAAAAATTAGGATTATCAGGTGTGTCTCAGAAATTAAATTCGTACGTTAGTGAAAATGCAAAAATGTAAAACTTCTCTAACAACAGTAAAATGCAAATAATTGGCCAAAGAAAAAAATACGAGCAAATATGTTTCGTTTTTAATTCGTTTCAAAATAGTGAAGTGCAATAAATAATTTGAGAGCTCTAACAAAAAAGAAACGTTCAAAAATATTTCAAATGAAAGAAAAAGTAGGTTCTGTGTAAACTTTGACATTTTACACCTTCAACCAGGGCCCTTCAGTCCATTGTAAATCTTTTCATTAAGATAAAAAAAAATTAATTAAAAATAAGTAAAACACAAAGAAAGTTATTTTTATCACAGATAGAAAGAGACATGATCACCCCTATCGTAAAGATAATTTTCCTCAAAATGTTTTCCCTTTTCCCGTAAAATGTATGGGGAAAAGCAACATTTCGAGAAATCAAAACTGTTGACTTTTTTTTATCATGATATGACAGATACTTCAAATAACTTTTCTATGAAATTCTACTAAAAACTATTTACACAAGTTAATTTTTACTTTATTTAATATTACTTTGTGATTTTAAGTAACTTTTTAATTGTCCAATTTTGTCAAAGTTATATTAGCATATAGTGTTGATATAGTAATTTGAGGAGTTAGTGGTGGCACAACATTGTCAGTTCATGGCACAATATTATTAGTTAACGAAGGTTCAACAATCAGACGCACTGTTTTCGGTACAGATTTTGCTTGTTTTATAATATTCACAGCCAATGGCTGTTTTTTATGTGCCGCATATTCGGCCTTATGTAAACGTTGACGATGTTTATACATATTGGCACTTGAAGAAAATGTCATGGGGCAATTGGGACATGTATACAATGCCTCACCAGTATGTACGGAAATGTGTTCCTAAAAAAAATAAATAATAACACGAATTATTGTCAATTGAAATAAATTATGGCCAACCCTAGCAACCAAAAACTTACTCTTAAATCTTGTTCACGTTTGAAAGCCTTCTCACACATGTGACACTTGTATTTGCGTTCACATTCATGATTCAAATAAATATGCCTTTTAAGAGCTCGAGCATTAGTTGATTCCTTATTGCAGATATGACAACGATGTTCGCCGCCAATATTTTCATGCATAAACTTAATGTGGGTCCTTAAGCCAGAAATATTGCGATACCATGTATTGCAAATTTTACACTGTTCTGGTTCGGGTTTGACTTCGGAATGTTCAGCAACGACGTGTTTTCGCATGCTGGAGTTACAGGCAAACGATTTGCCACATTGATCGCATATTTTTTGTCTATTTGCGTCATGACAATACATGTGTTTCTGTAGTTTAGCTTTAGAGGGCCATCTGAACGTAGAATTGTGTAAAAATATAAAAGAGGAAATTCATAAAAAAAACATGTTACTTTATATGAAAAATTTCTCTTACCCTAAGTGGCTTTTGTAGAGATGATACGGCAGTAATACTTCAAAAAAATATTTGATTTATAAAAAAAAATTTAAGCGCTGAAAAACTTGTTTTCACTTACTTTATACACGTAAATCATGTCAGATCTCTACAGCAGAGCTTTTACGCGAGGAATTCCAAATGAAAATCATATAATATTTCATTGAAGTGTAAGCAGATAATACAAAAGTGAAGATTTTTTTTGAGTAATTTCATTCAAATGAAAAAAGTGTGTTACAGGTGGGTACCAAAGTATTTATGGGGCTAAAGAGCACACTTTCACCCTTCTTCTTATAATTTAATTGCTTTGCCTATTTGTTTACCCTTAAAAGTTCTATTCCTTTGAATTTCCAATTTGACTAAAATAAAGGGCCTTAAAAAACAGTTAATAAGCAGTACAGTGATGCCACGCACACAATTAATTACAAATATGTTGACATTATTTTTTGGCTACCTTAGTTTTAATGTGTTAGCGATTAAATATATATACATATATATGTATATATTTGTTCCTTTTACTCCTGCAAGGAGCATAGGGCCGCTAAGCGATTAAATGGCATTAAAATTTTGGAAATCGTTATTAACAAAAAATTGCACTTTTGGTCAATAAAATTTAATTCTGTCTGTAATTGAATGAAATTAAATTGTGATTAGCAAATTTTTAATTTTCTATTTTTCTGCTTTTACATTTTTACGCAGTGAAATTAAATTTTTTTTTGTATATTCCACCACAAAAAATGCATGTATGCAGCATATGTACATACATATGTATGTATGTATGTATGTTGTTAATGGGCACGTTCATAAGTCGTAACAGTTGTGTAACCGTTTAGTGTTTGTCTTAGAAACGCATAGTTGAGCACTTCCGCTCAACACAACTGTTGGGTATTTGAAGCCATTTAATCCATCATAAAATTTTTTAGCTACCTAAAGTCAACATGTTGTGGTCAACCTCAACAGCTGAAAATCAGATATAAATTCTGTATTATCCATACTTTTTAGCTAAACTAATAAATTTTATTATCACTTTTATTTTTTTTTTCAATTGTTTATATTTATCAGCTGTTAATTTTTTATTATACATATAATGCCGTTTCTAAGACGAAAGTGTTCGGCTCAACAGTTGTCAACAGTTTTGTAGCAGTTGAGCTCAACAGCTACGTCTTATGAACGTGCCCATTGATACATTGTAATCCATTATATGGCTTAATATATACAATACAAATAAATAAACCTTCTTAGTAAGTAGATAAAGGAAATCATTTGTACTTTTTATAAAAAAATTCTTACACTATTTTTTTGTTAAATATAATAATAATAACGGCAGTAGAATAACGGAGCATATACATACATACATATATTTATTTATATTTGATCTCAGCGCTACCAACTGCTAATCGCAAAATCGTTGGTATTTCTATTTTATTACAGCCGACAACAGCTGAACTAAATTGCAATGACATGGTAAGACAGTATGATAATGTAGACATATCATGACATAACACATTGTTTGAGTTCAAAAGACATATCAAATTGATCAATGCTTGAAAATATGGAGAATGACACTTTTGCATAAAATGTTGAATTGTGCAGTACTTTAATTCATATATGTACATACATATATAAATAATAATAATAAAATATTACTATTGTTTAAAAATTTTTAAGCTTATCAAAAATGTTCACTATTAATTAAAAACTGATTTCTTTTAATAGGTTGACTTCCTTACTCTTAAGTGACCTTAAAATAAAAAATACTAAGGACTTAAGTAACTTAGTTATACTTAAGACTTGGTTATAACTTATATTCGATAAAAATTGCGTATAATTATAATAAATAAATTGATTAAAATATAAAAATTTGGTTTAATATGTTTACATTTGTCCTTCAAGTTGTTGGAAAAAGGTAATCTAAAAAAGAAAGACAAAAAACTTTACAAAAATTCTTGACAAAAACACATGTAAATCATGGTAGAATAAGTACAAGGGATAGTCCAAGGCGAATTCATCCCAGGTAATCTCGGTACTACAACAAGTACAACTCGTACAAAAACCACAAGCAATTTGTTTTTGTAAAATCATTGTACAATGTCAAAAACAGAAATAAAACAAAAGAGAAACAAAGTTAATAAAAGAGAATAAACAAAATTTTGACATCCAACAGTGATTTTAGCTAAAAAAAAAGTTATCAGCAGGGCTTTTAAGACCACCTGTAATAAATTCGCCTTGGTATAGTCATTAGAAATTTTGTTCTCAATTTCAAAACCCATATAACGTCAAACAAGAGAAAATATGGAAAAAAAATTAAAACAAGTGTCAAAAATTAAATAAATTATTTTGACATTACATGGGTAAATTATAAAATCTCCCCCTAATGAACATACCTGGTACTTATTATACTATGATGTAAATCAATTATAATTGATGATAACACAAGGGAACAAATTTTGAGTTTTTTTTTGTTTTTAAATATGCCCTGTAGTTTCAGAGATCTCGATGAGTTTTTGAAGAAAAAAAAAAAAATTTTAAAAAAAAAACTATTTTTTTGTTCTTTAAAAATTCATTAAAAATAAAAACGCGACAAAAATCACAGTTTTGTTCTAAAAACATTTAGCTTAACATAATTTCGAATGAAAAAAGGTTTATTTCATTGCAATCGGTGCACAAAATTTGATTTTATTTCGAATATCGTTTTCTCAAAAAAGTCCAAATTTGTTCCCTTGTGTTATCTATTACATATGGGTAATTCCAAAGTGTTGAACGTGACAGTCGTACGGATCGAAAATGCAATAACATTTTAAGCAACAAATATTTTTCAGTTCTTTTAACCCTTAAATTATAGCACTAAGAGGGCATTGTAATCTATGCTAAAGTTTATGGATGGCGCGATTCTAGGTCAAAGATATTTGCAAAAGAAGTAGCGGTTCGAACGTGAAAAAAATAGAAGTAGTTTATGTGGCCATGTATAAAAAGCCTAATTAAGCGAAACCTGGAACAATTTTTTAGTCAAACTACTTTCAGAATTTTACGTAGCAATGTAACATTAAAATGTCTTTGGTTTGATTCAAAAATCTTCTGTATTTTTTTTAACCAAAATCTGGGTCGACACGTGACATTTCGAACGTGAAATTTTTTCCATAATAATTAAACTGAATAATGATTAAAACAAAATAAAAATTTACCGGTTATCCGAATAACATTGTTCTCTTCCTTAGATTACAGACCATGTAAGAAAATTTTTTTGGAATAATTTTTATCAAATATCACCTCTTTTAAGGAAGATAATTAATAATTAAAGAAAACATACAATAAAACATTCTCACAAATAAGAAATTACGTTTGCACAACTTTGCAGTCTGATTGTTCATCTAAGTAAACAAATTTATGGGTAAATTAATAAAATTAGTAAAATCTAAATATTTGTCTATAACAATATTGTAAAATAATCAGCTTTTAATAACTTTTAAATTTTCGGTCACGGTGGACCTTTTGACGGAAATGCCCATATATGAAAATCGATATTCAGTTTTCTCAGTAAATTGTGAATAAAATCAATAGTTGTGGACCCATAACAATGAAACAACCCTCATTTCATTCGATTATGTTAAGCTAAATGTTTTTAGACCAAAACTGTGATTTTTGTCGCGTTTTTATTTTAAATAAATTTTTAAAGAACAAAAAAATAGTTTTTTTTCGAAATTTTTCTATTTTTTTCTTAAAAACTATACGAGATCTCTAAAACTACAGGGCATATTTAAAAAACAATATAACGGCTTAGAGATTACGTTGTTGCCGAGTTTCGATTTTTTTTAACTGAATATGGTCAACTGTTTTTAAGTTATTCCAATATATATAGTGAAAGTGCTTTAATTTTAGACACAACGATATATCTCGAAAACTAGAGCTGATAGAGAGTGAACATATCGTTAGCTCATTATTGGCGTGGCGCATATGCCAAAAAAGTCGTAGTGGAGAAAACCGGCAATGAAGGTTTACATGAAGTTTTCTCAAAATGTGCCCGTAGAAGTTTTTCACCACTGCTTTCGGCATATGTGTTACAGAATTTTGTGAACGTTCATGAAAGAACTTGGACATTTTTTTTTGTGCCGCATACTCCACTAACTACTTGTTTTTCTTACGGCAATAAAGCAATGCAAGAGTAAAATTTATTTTGTATAAGTAATTTGCAGCATTCACCAAACAGTGGCATTCACCAATATAGTTGATATAGAACAATATTAATGCTTAACATCTCAGAAACCATTAAAAATTTCGTTCAACAATTAAATTTTCAAATTTGAACTTTTTTGTGCAGTCTGCAATTTGATTGCAAATTTTTACTAATTTGAGGTCGCTGATTTCAAATCTAATCCCCGTGTTTCTCATTCAGCTCTACTTTTTGAGATGTAAGCGCCGTGCTTACATTGTTTTTAAATTTGCCCAGTGGTTTCAGAGATATCGTTAAATTTTTGTTCTTTAAAAATTAATAAAAGTGTGACAAAAACCAGTTTTGGTCTAAAAACATTTAGCTTAACATAATTTTGAATGAAATGAGGTTTGTTTCATTGTAATCGATGCATAATTTTTGATTTTATTCACAATTTACTGAGAAAACTGCATATCGATTACGGTATGTTTCGGAACCTAGAGCTGAAAGAGAAAAATGGAGATAAGATTTGAAATCAACGACCACAAATTATGTAGTAAGAATTTGCAATCAAATTTCCGACCGCAAACTTATTGTTCCGCAGTGTAATCATTCATAAACAACAAATTTCGATCTACCAAGTATAAATACCATGACTGACAGCCGTCGTCAATGGCGGTTAGTGTTAAACGGCAAAGAACTCTGAAGAGATAGTGTGGTTACTATCGAAACATGAACGTGGGTTCGATTCCCCGGTCAGTCAAGAATATATAGCATTTTTTTGTGTCTTTGTTATTTAATGTATTAATTTTTTTTTTAACTTGAGCTTTCTTTATCGTTTGTAAGTTAGTTACGTTAAATTTTATATACATGGGTAACATTCTTTACTTGCTTATTATATTTTTTATTTATTTAAAAGCTGAAGTTTGTTGTTTAATTAAGGACGTTTTACACTATCCCACAAAGTCTTTAGTAATTTTCGAAAATGCAACCCTGTCATGATAAGTTGTTATTGTTTTTTGAAAATGTTCAAAGAATAATTAGATCAGGGTAGCATTTTTGAAAAATACGTAAGACTTTGTGGTATAGTGTGTAACTGCCTTTAGTAGTTTTATTAACCATAAAAGTCCCTAAGAAATTGAATAAAATAAAATCAAATAAATAAAATATGAAAATTTGGATTAAAAAATAAAATTTTCAGGGATGTGCTCGAAATCGGAAACGTAAAACGCAAGAGTTTAATTCAATTTTTATAATTTTTGTTACAAAATTCTGTTTAATAGAGAAATATTTGTAGAATATTTGTCATAAAATTCTTTTATTATATCTTATTAAAACCCGACTTTTAAGAGTCTTGCGTTTTCGATTTCCAGAACACCCCTGTTTATTTTTTTTTTCTTAAGCGTAATTATTATTTCGAAAATTTATTTTTAAAAATTGCTTATAACTTTTATGGGTAACAAATAAAAATATTCCTCACACATAACTAAACTTATCGATAGATATATTTTCTAACTAATTCTAATAGTTATGAATAAGAAATAATATACATAAAGTTTAGTTGCGCAAATTGTTTTATAAAGGATATGTTTTTGTAGGTAAGATTTTAAAAATTGATATAAAACAGAAAAAATTTGATTTTTGGATTTATTGCTTTATTTAAAAAGAAATGTTAGGTTAAAATTCAAAAAAATTCATCAAAACCGCGCATTTAATTAATATTTTTCGAGAATATCGGCAGCTTTGAATCACGTATGATTTTGTTTAAGTTTTTATATCCAATTTTATTTGTTAAGACCTAAAGCAATATAATATTACCATTAAAGTGTAATTAAAAAGATTTTATTCTTGTCCATTCATTAGTGACCCACTTTAAAAATAAATTTAAAATACAGGGTGTCTGGTAGCAGATTTATATTTGCAAACTTAAATAAAAATGTAATCATTGACACAAAGTTTTATTAAGAGCATTAAACATAAAATTAAAAAATGTAATAATTGACACAAAGTTTTATTAAGAGTATTAAACGATCGAATGGAAATGCGGATTTTATTTTTTAAAAAGTGTGTCATCCAGATAGATGTCTGCCGACACTGTTCAAAACGGAGCCTTGTTTTTCGAGAATTTTCGAAAAAAAGGTCCAATTATCACATGCTTGGATAAGACATACCAAACAGTTACCCTGAGGCAATGCAATGGTTTTTGATGTTTCAATCGAGGATGGTGGGTTCTTGGAGACCAGCAACGGCAGTTTTGCTTGTTGACGTGGCCGTTTAAGTGAAAGTGTGCCTCGTCGCCCAAAAAAATGGAATTTACGCTCCAACATCATTTCACAAAAATGTTTTCGTAAATCAAAGTCACTTTCTTTCAGTTCTTGAACAATTTGATTTTTAAAAGGATGGAACTTAAGATCCTTTTTTAAAATTTCATAAATAATCGCTCTTGGAAGTCCCAGGGAGGCTGCTCTTTTCCGTATTGAAAGTTGGGGATTTTCACATAAACTGCTTTCAACCAGTACAGTGTTTTTGGGAGTCCCTGAAGATCGACTGTGCCCTGGCCGTGGAACATTCATAGCCGAATCAGTTGCGCGGATTCTCTGCACCCACTAGTGCTGGATAGTCTTAAAATATCGAAAATATCGATAGGAAAAAATCAATATCGATATTATATTTTTTTTAAAATGCAGCTATGAAGACATGTAACAGCAGTTATACACAAACAGGTTTTTGCCGCAAGTTTTTTCTTGCTATTATTAATTTGCGCTGAATTATGGCAATGAATACAAACAACAAGAATGGCAGGTGGTTTGGATTTCATAGCTGTGCTCTTTTACTGCTAATTAAAGGCCTTTAAGTTGAAATCTGTACATGTTTACATAAGGGACTGAATTGTCAAATATTTGTGTAATGTTTTAAAAAAATGCAAATCCAAATACAATAGCAATAACAAGCATAGGACAAAACAATGAACGACCATTAGAGGATAAGTTCGCTAGATTGAATATCATTTGTGTTGAGAATCAAAAACAATTTAGAAAATTATCTTAAGTTGCTATAAAATAACTTATAGTCCCTGCTACTTTGGTTCCTTCAGAAATGTACTTATCAATTTTTTAAAAACTGTCATCTAACATAACGTGCGTACATACATACGTCTCATACGTTCAATAAAGTGATAAGTGATAAAAACAACGAACTGTAGCCAGATAAAAAACTAGTTAAAGTTTTCCTGCACAAGTACAAACATTCAGTCGATAGTGAAATCTGAACTATCGATAGTGAAATTTTAACTATCGATAAATATCGATACTAGAAAATATCGATAGTATTCCAGCACTAGCACCCACGAACGAATTAAATTTATACTCGGTCCATCACGTATTCGCCGAATACAGAACTTTGAACAAAATTGTCGACGAGCAGTTAAGTAAGAATAATTAACTGCCTGTTTAACGATTTCGAACGTTAACGTTCGCATAGATAATTACATTTAAAACAATAACAAATTTGAGAATTTTGTTTTTGTTTTAAATATAATTTTCTATGCGAACGTTGACGTTCGAAATCGTTAAACAGGCAGTAAGACTCAGTTAGCCGGGAGTAACAGTAACCTTGCCGCAAAAACGTAAGACCAATCTATTTCTTACAGATTGAGACGTAACATTTTACTGCTAACTATAATCGTTCTAATTACTTTACATACAACAAAATGAATCAGCTGATTAGCAACGTTACTGTTGCTCCCGGCTAAAAAATTTATCCACAGCGAACGCACGATGCTCACACGACCACTACGACATCGTGACTGACAAATCCGCACAATCGGTAATTCCAACGGCGCCACCCATCCTCCGCACCGTTTATTACTTTTTGAAACAATCGTCTTTAAAAATATAAATTTGCCAACAGACACCCTGTATTTAAAATTTTTGTTTTGCCCCAACCTAATGTGCAGTTTTTTTCTTTAAAGGCCTCTTTTGCTAATAGTGTACAAAAAAATAACAATTAATATCAAATAAATCTTAGGGAGATTGATCGAAAAGTATTCGACCGGTTTTAACCGGTTATTTTAGGTATACCCAAGTCGTATATTTTAAAATTACCATTTTTCGAATATCGAATAAGCCGGTTGTTTTAGTAACATATACCGGTTATTTAAGTAATGTGTAATTTATATACGTTTGCCTTACTTTTGTTATAAATCTACCCGTAATTTAAGCATTTTTCTAATTGAATATTTGGCAAACTTAAACTTTTTATAAATAATGTCAAAATATAATGTAACAAAAGTAAAAAACATTATGGGCAATGTTTATACAAATCGCTTATATAAGCGGGTGTTCTTGTAACAAAAATCAAAAACAATTTAAAATACTACAATAAAAAGTTCAGCTTAAAAAGTAATTAGCAATTTGACACTATTCTAAATACTATATATGTATATTAGGGCGGGTCGGTTTATTTTTCGGCAATTTCCCTATGATTTCCGTATTCTATGGGTTATTCCATGAAAATTTGCCAAAGGAACCACACCTCTATCGTTAAAATCGAGTCCCCTACTTTTTGTTGTTAGATTTTTTCCCAAATTGACGTTCGTATGAAATATTACCTACACGTTCACATCCATAACTCAAAAACTATCGATCGGGTTTAATCGATAAATTTACAAAAAAAAATCTCCAACATTGGTCCAACGGTTCAAAAGTTACGGGCATTTTTGTCCAAATTTTGGAGCATTTTTCCATTTTTATGAACATTTGGAGGTATATATTTAAATTACGAAGTGCCACCGTTCGATGATCCACACATTCCTTTACACATTCAAGGAACGGAAAGACATGTCCAATTGCTGGCTGCCACTGCTAAACGAGTTGCAGGAAAGAATGTAGAAGGCGCTATGGCGACGACATTAGAAAGCCGTACGAAAACACCCAGACTTGAAAGCAAACAAGACTTTCAGAAAAAATAATGTTTTTTTCACATTTTGTCTTTTACTACACTCAAATTGAATATTTTTTTTTGATAAAAGGTTGATAGATACTTTATTATCTCTTAATTTGAATTTTTGTAGAAAAAAAAATAAAAAGGGAAAAAAAATCAAAAAGTTGGTTTTATATGTTATTTTGTTTTAGCAATATCGCATGAATTAATCAACCGAATTCGATAAATTTGGGCTTAAACTCTTCGTTTTGAATCTTAAACTGAATTAAATAATGGATTGAGCCAAAAAAATGGCCATAAAAGTAATATTCTTGGACAAAATCATAAAAAAAATTGAAAAATGGTCCAAAATTTGGACAAAATTGCCCGTAACTTTTGAACTTTTTACCAACAAAAAGTAGGGGACTCGATTTTAACGATAGAGGTATGGTTCCTTCGGCAAATTTTCATGGAATAACCCATAGAATACGGAAATCATAGGGAAATTGGTGAATTTTTTCACTCCCTACAAATCGACCCGCCCTAATGAATATCTTTATAAAGATGTCATATATGGTTATAATATCGAAATGATTTAAAAGACAATGGTGCTTAAACGGCCCTAAAATTTTAAGTTGCAATGGTTCTTCAATGTCGCTACTTTTTAATCACTTTGATTTAGTCTACAAGCTTGACATAAATACAAGCTTGATATAAATAAAACTTGACTTAGTTCCAAGTAGTTTTTAAATGACTGCAAATAATACTTTACTATATGCTGCCAATAATGAATGAAAAACTCTTAAGTAGTTCTAGCATATCTTCATGCTTAAAACTACACCATACCGGCGAAATCAAAGATATGGAAAAATTCTTTAGTTTTATTTATTTAATTACCAAGAACTTAAAACATAATTGAAGGAATCAAACAATCTCATGGAAGGGTTTAAATTGTGATTCACGAATTGACATTTATTTCATACAAAAAGCATGTTCATATTACTATTGTTTCTATAATAATGAAACAAATAAAATTTTAATGTATAATCCAGGATGAGGTTTTGTTTGCAACTTTTCAAAAAGTATATAATTTTTTAAAACCAAAGTTTTTCAAAATTTTTACAGCTCTTCACACCTTTTAAATATTTAATAACCACTAGTTTTCTTAAAGAATTGTTTGCTTTTGAAAAAAGGTTTGGCTAGAGCAAACATTATATAACAGTTTCTTAACTACATTATTCATAAACGCAATTATCATCTTAGACATAAAGTTTAGCAAATAAATAGAAATTGGTTAAAAATAAAACTTTTTTTTTTTGATTTTATCGTCATATATTTGTTAGGTATGAACATACCTTAAGTCATATCTATGTATTTTGTTGGTTCCTTACTTTCGTGAATTGTTTTGTTTTTATTCTAATTAATTTATTAAAAAATCTAATTTGATTTTTGTGTTTTTATGTATTCGAATTAAAACCGGTTAACCGGTTATTTTTAAAATGCTTAACCGAAACCCGGTTTTTTTAAATAGCAACTATTCGGAATATTCGAAAAGTCGAATAATCGATCTCTCTAGTAAATATTCAAAATAATGAAAGGGTCTGCCAAATAACTTTTTTTTTTTTTTGAAAATGCTATAAAAAAAACTACTAAATATTTTCTCAGATTTCTTTTTTTATTTGAAAGTACAATCCTTCCGGTTAATAATTGAAAATAATTTCATTCAAATGGCTGCCTCGGCTGGCCATGCAGTAGCTTACACGATCGGTCCAATTTTAAAGCACATTACCGATGGTGTGCAGCTGTATTTCACCAATAGCTTCACGAATATTGTCCTTTAAAGCGTCAATTGTCTCTGGCTTGTCGGTGTAACACTTATCTTTGACGGCACCCCACAAATAATAGTCCAACGGTGTCAAATCATAGCTCCGAGGCTCTGCGGCTGATAATGCGATCTTCAAAACATCGAGTGTAGCTTCGGCTGTGTGGCACGCAGCGTCGTCCTGTTGAAACCAAATGTTGCCAATATCCTCCTCTTCAATTTTTGTGAATAAAAATTCGTTCAACATGGCCCGATAATCATTGACTGTAACGGCCACTCTTTGCTCATTTTCGAAGAAAAATGGCCCAATTATGCCTCTGGACCAAAATCCGCACCAAACAATGACTCGTTTTGGGTGCATCGGCTTTTCAATGTATACGTGCGGGTTTTCTGTGCCCCAAATGCGACAAGTCTGCTTATTTGCATACCCGCCAAGATCAAAATGAGCTTCATTCAAAATCCGTACGCAATTTTCGCACAAATTCTGCAACATTACCATGATTTTCAAAGTAATGTCGCAATATTTCCCTGCGGTGTTCAAGTGTATACACAACCATATTCGTTCAGTGGAAGAATAAAACTAATTATCTGTCAAATCAGACATGAGCTAAGTGTTACCATTCACGAAATAAGCACTAGTTGGGGAAAAAAAACGTTAGATGGCGGACCCGTTATATGCAATTTGCTTCATTTTACTTTGTTTGCACCAAAAAAACTAAAAAAAACCTACTCCTGAAAAATGTTATTTTTGTTAGTTACATCATTTTTGCTATAAGGGCTCACGATCAATCATACTATGCACTAGAGGCCTGCGACAAGTCCACTTACAAATCATTTCATTTTACGCACATAATGTATCGAATGAGTCGAAATGCACACGGCTATAACTGTGCATAAAAAAACACAAAACGATTCGTAAAATTAATTGAAATTATCATTATTGATTTTAAATCATGTCGTTTTCTAAAAAATTTCCATCACATACCTGAATAATTTCTTTGCAGCTATTTAAATAAAGTATGTATGTAGGTAGTATATATGTATGTATTCTTAAATTATATACATTTTTTGTGACATATGAAAGAAATTACGTAGTTGGTATAGTATGGTAAACTTGGGTCTGTGCAAATTATACATATTTGGGTTTTTAAATGGTTACACTAGGGTCACGTTTTGGTTTAACAAGTTTACTAACCTTTTTTGATTGTTTCATAATATTTGGAGGCTTTTGTTTACTACGATCAGCATTCCATTCGACACGATGCATACGCTGACGATGTTTATACATATTGGCGTTTGAAAAGAAAGTCATTGGACAATTAAGACAGGTATATAATACCTCTCCAGTGTGAACGGATGTATGTTCCTTAAAATTTTAACAGACATTTTTAAAGACTTAAGTTTTACTACTGTTATAATATTTACCTTTAGTTTATCGGCTCTTTTAAATACCTTATCACACATGTTGCATGGAAATTTTTGTACATTTACATGATTACTATTTACATGTCTCTTAAGAGCTCTTGCTGTTGAAGAGACTTTTTGACAAATATGACAACGATGTTCTATCTGTGGTGATTCATGAATGTCTTTCATATGTTGTTTTAGACCTGTCAAGTGGCTTAACCAGGTACCACATATATTACATTGTTGAGCAACAGCAACTGATTTGGGTACATCTGAATGGGCTAGTTCATGATGTTTTTTTACATTATAAATACTTTTAAATGTTTTACCACATTTATCGCATATCGCCGCTCTGCGCGGATCATGTACAATTCGCATGTGATCTTTAAGTCTTATTTTAGTAGTATATCTAAAAGATTAAAATAGAAAATGTAGACGTTTATTAAAATTTTAAAAAATATAATTACAACTTACACAGAATGATAGTAGTCTCATTTTTTTCAATATCCATATTATATTTTCATTTATTTGTATTACCCTAGCAGACTCTAGCAAACACCATAATTTTTATAGAAACCAGTTGTTATAAATATAGGCTATTTTTTATATTTAAAAATTCAAAGGTATTCACTTTATGTATCTTAAATTTTATGTTTTAATAATTGTATCAAACGTTAATCGTTTGGAGTTATTCGTACCGAAGTTTACGATCAAGAGATCAACTTCGTTAGTTTGACTATTAACGTTTTTAACTTAAAGTACATGTATGAGAATTTCCCACATGTCTATTTGCAATAATACGAAACTAACGTAAAATCGTATGTAGTATTGTAAAAACGTAAATTGTATTGTTAATTTGACTTTAACGCCTTCTGCCGACGCAAATATAGGAACAATGCATACGCCTCTTCCATTCCATTTACGTATGGCAGGATATCAAAGAATGTCGCAATAGGAAGAAGATTATAAAAGAATATGCAGCAGGAATTATGAATTATTTAAGCACAGCTGTGTTTGAACTTGGAAAACAAAGTATGTGTGTTTCTCTTAGTGTCAATTTAAATCAAAAATATGGCCCTAAGAGAATTTCACAAATTGAAAATAGATTTTGTAATATTTAAGAAAAAATATTTTATCGATTTTTCCATTTATTAAAAAGTAACGCAAATAAAATATTGAAATGATATTTGGTTACACATTAAATTCAGTATCAAGTCAATTTGAACATAAAATTAAATAAATTATGTATTATTATTATTATTTTAATTTTGTCTATGGAACATTACAAACATATAATTAGCAGTTAATTTAAATAAAGTACATATAAAGTAATATATGTGCATACATACATACTTTTTTGCACATGTATGTACGTAATGTAATTGTTATAATGTGATGAAAGTGAGTCTGAGTCTATTGTATTTCTTTCGAAGTTTCAACTCAATGTAATGTCATGTTTGCATATAATAATTGAGGATTTAAATGAATAGGATTTGTAGTTGAAGGTATGATTGGCATTGGTGTTACCAAATGAGATGGAGTAGTGCCACTAGGAGCTCGTTTTGTTTTAACAAATTTACTACCCTGTTTAGCTTGTTTCATAATATTTGGTGGTATAGGTTTACTACGATCTGCCTCCCACTCGGAACGATGCAAACGCTGACGGTGTTTATACATGTTAGCATTTGAAAAGAAAGTCATTGGACAATTTGGACAAGTATATAATACCTCCCCAGTATGAACAGATGTATGCTCCTAAAATTTAATAATACAATTTTTGTTTAAGATATTATTATTTTTTAACAATTTTTATGTTTACCCTTAAGTCCTGAGCCCTTTTAAATGCCTTATCACACATAGTACACTGGAATTTTCGAATGCACTCGTGATTATGATAAATATGTCTTTTAAGAGCTCTAGATGTTGACGAGACTTTATTGCAAATGTGACAGCGATGTTCCGTTTGCACTGATTCATGTATGTTTTTCATGTGTTGTTTTAGTCCGGACAAATGCCTTAACCAGGCACCACAGATTTCGCATTGTTGAGGAATCGGTATTGGTTTTGGTACATCCGAATGTTCCAGTTCGTGATGTTTTTTAAGACTATAGGTACTTTTAAATGTTTTGCCACATTTATCGCATATCACCGTTCTCTGTGGATCGTGTACACTACGCATGTGATCTTTGAGTTTTGTTTCAGTGGGACATCTAGAAGATTTAAAAAGAGAAGGTAGAAATTTATTGAAATTTTAAAAAATATCATCACAACTTACAAAGAGAGACAGTAGTTTGTGCTTTTTTCACAATCCGTAATATTATATCTTCTTAACTTTTTTTTAATTTTAAAAATCACTTTCGCAAACACAGTATTTTGAAAAGATGTTTATTTTTCCATATAATAATTTAATTAAACAATATTCCCATACTTGAAAAGTATAGTTGAACTTAAATGAAAATGTAAATTAGTCATTCTAATGTTTTAAATTGCCGAGATTTTTCCAATATCAATCCTGGAAATTCCGTAATTTTAGTTATTCTGTCTAATGTCAATAAAATACTTAAGAATACCCACATTCATATTAATATTATTTTCTTTTATACGAATTCTTTCATAAATAATGACGTTAAATATAAATTTTTCGCTAATACATCCCCTATAATTCGAACCATTTTTTAAGAATTATAGTGGTTTTCGATTTAACGGGCCACATATATGTACATATCGCTGCTCCTTTATTGCAACATATTCATATCTCAAAAAATCAAATATTTTAAGTTAATTAAGCAAGTGTTCATGAATACCTTCATTATATTTAAAAAAATCAGTATTATATCTCAAACTGAACCGAAGTTATAGCAAAAAATATTTTATTAAATCTGTATATACTAAAGGTGCATTTTGAAAACTTTAATCGGATTTGCCAAGTTTGATTTTTTTGAGATATGACTATGTGGCAATAAAGGAGCGATATGTATTCATTAAGGGAAATCACGATGGGTAGTGCAAAGTGAGCGAGCGATGGAAATGCGTGCAAAAATACACACATTTTCACAACACAACAACAAAATGTACGTATTTGCAATTTGCTCTATTTTACTTCGTTTGCACTTAAAAAACAAATGTAAACAAGAACATTTGACATATCGTCGGTTGATAATTTAAATGTCGTATGTGGATTTTTTTGAATTTTGAGTTAAGATCAATTCCATCTGACCTGATCTTTCATTTGACGTAATCAGTTTTTCGATACCTCATACGGTTTTCGAGATATGGAGTGTTGAGTTTTTCGTACGTTGTATTTGCTTAAGCAATTTTCAAATTAAATTTCCATATAAAACGACCAAAAAATTGATTTATTACTTAAATGTCGTATGTGGATTTTTATAAGAGTTCAAACTTCAAACTAAATTTACTCAAAACTATCGGAATATATGTACATACGTTGGGATAGGCACCTTCTGAGAAGGCACCGACAAAGCGTCGCTAAATTCGAAAGAATTTACGGTCCTGTCAGTGCCGTGCTTGGATGGCCCTATCCTTGGAGAAAGCAGAGCGATGAGGCCGCCGACCCGTACACTGCTTAAAAGAGCATAGGGCCGGCAGCGTTGTCAACCTGCCGTACAGAGGCAAATAATGAGGGTGTTGCCCCGACGACCAAAGCGCTCATGTCTTCGGAACGAGCAGCGAAGGAAAAGGGGGGATACCCAAACGGCGAGCAAAGGGGCTAAGACAGCGGACACGGAGAAGAAGACTGGCAATCCTCCGTCCGATTCCACTAGTAGCTCTCGTAAAGGGGCTAATAGGGGAAAAGGCGCGTGCAGGAACAAGCCTTCGAAACCAGTCGTGCCGAAGTCACCGAGCTCATTGAAGAGGGCTGGTGCATACCCGGCTGAAGCTCCTAAGGGCTCCAATAAGGAGACCATTAAGAGAGTCAGATCTGTGGATGATCAGCCTTCTTCATTGAACAAAAGGTTGAAGAGGTCGACAAGCCTAGATGGTCATCTGCAGGTGGCTGTCATCGATCGGAATGATCCGGATGGGAGGATCAGTGCGGTGCTATGGCAGTTAGTAGAGGCTAGGCTTAGCAGCTTTCAGAGGCAAAGAAGAGGACGTATCGTTTAATGGTGCGGACTGGGTTAAGGGAGTAAAGGTTGTCAACTGTGGTAACAAGAATTCATTGGAATTCTTAAGAACCACAATTGACAAATGTAGCAACATTAATCCGGGGGCAAGGTTTGAAGTTATACAAGCCTCCGATTTGCCAATTAGGACCATAGTGACAGTATGGATTCCACCACCCGTACGCCCGGTTGAAACTATACTGGCAGTATTGGGCAACCAAAACGGTAGATTTCTTACCGACCAATGGAGGCTGGTGTCCTCACTGGTGTGCAAGGAGAATGCCGGAAAGAACTTCCGTTTCGCAGTTGACAGGAAGTCCATGGAATTCTTGGAGGAGGTGGGGGAGGTTTTTAAGTTCGGTCTAGGTAACGTCAGGTTCCGGGGCCCGAAACATTTCAGGATCAAGGAAGCTGTTAGTGGTGCAAATAAACCTGCACCATTGTGAAGCAGCTTCAGCCGAACTAGTAACCTTCCTCACCAGCACTCGGACGGACGTAGCCCTTATCCAAGAACCTTGGATTAATAAAAATAAGGTTTGTGGTTTAGGAGTTGCGGGATACACTCTATTTGTCCCGTCCACAGAGGTCAAGGTAAGATCGTGTATACTAGCGAGGAATGAATTGAATTTTCTCATCTCTCATTCTTTTAGGTGCGGTGATTTGACAGTCGTAAATGTAGAAGCCAAAGGAAGGCACACTCTTACACTGGCTTCGGTGTATATGCCGTACGAGGCGATAGATCCACCCGGCACAGAAGTGCGGGAACTGGCGGCATATGCAAAGAGGAAGGGTGCAATCCTTGTATTGGGCTGCGATGCTAACGCTCATCATAGCCAATGGGGGAGCGCTGATATAAATAAAAGGGGTGAGTTAATGTTTGATTTTATTACTACTTACAATCTTATTATCTGTAATATGGGTAACACGCCGACGTTCGGTAATAAGGATAGGTAGGCAGTGATAGATCTGACATTGGTGAACCGTGACGAGCAACTTGTTGTTGATTGGAGGGTGGCAACGGACTGTACTTTTTCAGACCATAGTCGTATTACCTTCACACTGAATTTTGACTCACCTGGGGTTGCTCCGTTTAAGAACCCGAGGGGGACAAAATAGGATTCCTTTAGGGGAAGGGTCCAAAATGGGTTAGCGCAACAGGCCTTGGTCGACTTGCTGCCGAATGATTTGGAGGGTGTTGTGAACAGGTTCACGCAGCTGTTAAGGGAAAGCTATGAGCAGTCCTGCCCGGTCACGTTTCCGGGAAGGCGTAAACAGCCCAAATGGTGGGCCAGGGAACTTCTCGTTCAAAGGTGTACGGTTAGGAGACTGTTTAATAGGGCCAAGCTTACGAGAGCACCAGAGGACTGGAACAATCACAGGGTACAGTTCAACATAAGGCGGATCTAAAAAGGACCATAAGGCCCTGGGTTACATCCAAAGGAATGACGGCTCATGGACTGAGTCGGGCTCTGAGACCGTAACCTTACTTATGGAGAAGCACTTTCCCGGGTGCAGGGAAACCGGATGTATTGAAGACGGTCAGTGGGACATTTTGTCCATGACATCGGATCATACTTTCGTTTGCGTCAAGGAAATGGTCACAAGGAAGAAGCTGGCGTGGGCGGTCAATACTTTCGACCCATATAAGTCACCGTGTCCGGATGGCATTTTTCCGGCCATGCTTTGCAACATCCCGGACGAAGCATCATTTCTGCTGGTGAATTCATTCAGGAAATGCCTCAGTGGGAGGTATCTGCCGAGGGGTTGGAGAGAGGTTAGGGTGATTTTTATACCCAAAGCTGGTAAAGCGAGCCACTCGAAACCGGAGAATTTTAGACCTATTAGTCTGTCTTTATTCTTGTTGAAGGGACAGTGGGCTGTGTGTTAACCCTGTGAAGACGGAACTGGTACTATTTACCAGAAGGTACAGGATAGAGAGATTTAGGAGGCCAGTGTTAGATGGCGTCGAGTTACCTCTATCTGACGGCGCAAAGTATCTGGGTAACTTTCTGGACTGAAAACTATCTTGGAAGAGAAATACTCAGGAGAGGATGAGAAGGGGTCTCAATGCCTACTGCATATGCAGGAACTCCATCGGTAAGAACTGGGGTCTGAGGCCGGATAAGGTAAACTGGATTTACACATCGGTGGTTAGGCCTATACTTACCTATGGATACACTGTTTGGTGGGGTGCATTGAGAGTGGATAGCTATAGGAAGATGCTCAGTTCAAAGGAGTGCTTCTTTTGGCATCACAGGCGCGAGAAGAAGCACTCCACAGGCAGCGCTGGACATCCTACTATATCTGTCCCCTATTGAGCATTATGTGAGGAGCGTGGCTGCTAGGAACTTACTTAGACTCTACGAGTCTTCCTTAGTTAGACCTAGGCGGGATGATCACACGAGATCACAGGGAATTTCTGATTATAGAACTATGACCCTGGACTTCGGTGTAACACCACCAGTGGATTTCCCGGATAAGGAAATCTGGCGTGGGTCCAATGGACAGTTTGAGGGGTGGGCAGTATTTACGGATGGATCCAAGATGGAAACCGGCACTGGTGCCGGTGTATATATCCCGGATACCGAGGTAAAAAAGTCATTCAGACTCCCTGATGAGTGCAGTGTCTTCCAGGCTGAGATTCTAGCAATCTGGAGGGCGACGGAGGTGATACTGGATCACATCGTGGGCGGTTCTGTGGTGGCAATTTACGTCGATAGTCAAGCGGCACTTAGGGCATTGACGAATTATACGTTGCGATCGTGCCTGGTCGCTCGGTGTAGGGAACTCATGGGGGCATTCAATGTAAGGCTGTGTTGGGTACCTGGACACTGCATGGTTGAGGGAAATGAAGTGGCGGATGAACTCGCGAGGGAGAGTTCGAATCTGGACTTAGTGGTAAGGGAAAAGGGGGTAAAGCCTCCCCTATGTTACTACTATGGTGTGATACGGAAGAAATTCCGTGATGACGTTAACCGATCCTGGGGGGACAGAGCGGATTGCAGGGTGTCTAGGGCACTTTGGCCCAGATTGGACGCGGGGGCAACCAGGGTTCTACTGGGATTGGACAGAGGTGGTCCTAGAACGCTTATAGGGTTCTTGACGGGTCACTGTCCCGTTGGGGCTTTTACGGGCAGATGGGACAACACCGTACCGGACTTCTGCAGATTGTGCTAGGATTCAGAGGAGCTGGAGACGATCGAGCATGTACAGTGCCATTGTCCTTGGATGCAGGGTCTCAGACAGAAGTGGCTAGGAGATAGGTTTCACGACGAACTGGGGTGCATCGCTGGATGTAATCCGGCTGATCTACTGGGGTTTGTCAGGGAAATAGTGAGGCTGCTTCTTTTTTTTAATTTCCTAAGCTCAGCCCGCGAAGCTCTACGCTTGTCTGCAGGAAAGAAACCAGAGTCTCTGGCGGGAATCGAACCCGCAACCCCGGCGCTGTTAGACTAGGTATCTACCAGCTAGCCTACCGGGGCACTCTGTTTTGTTAAGCGGACTGTAGAGAGGGAACTTGTTCTTTGTAGTACCTACTAACTTTCTTATTTTCTGGACTCCATCCACCTCATACTTCTTTTCTTTACCTTTCTCCTTTTCTATTTTCTTTATTTTTTCTATATGTTGAAGGGATTCACAATGGACCTTACTGGTCTCCGAGTGGAAGTGTGCCCTTGGCCACATAACCCTTCTAAGCCTAACCTAACCTACATACGACAATTAAATTATCAGCCGACGATATTAAGCGCCATATTGTTTTTAAGGAAACATATAAATTTAATATTTTCGTGGGTTTCAATATAAAATAGAGAATTAAATTTAAATTGATTAAACAGAAAACATTTATTTTAATTTGCTTGTGTATAATTGTAAACAAATGCAAATTTTTTGCAGTGCTGCCAGAAGTTTTTAGTGTTGCTGGAATAAATTTTTAGCAAAATAGCACATTTGCACAAAAACTAATGTGGTATGCTCATGATCAATCATAGCTGCAAATTTACAATTGCAAATTTACACAATGGCCATCTTGATTACCCTTATTATTCATTCATGGTCGTTCGTAAATTAAATAACAAACTGAGCACAAAAACAAAAAATCCATAAAAAAAAAGTTAAAGGTAGATCCAGCTTTACCAAATATGAATACGCACAAACATACATCCATGCATACATACATACGTAGTAAAGACCTGCACGAGTGTATCAGTAAGTATTGTTGAAACAGATACACCAGATATTTATCTATTACTACTGATATAAATGAGAGAATGAGTGTAACTGATATTGTATGGTTTTGCTTTTGCCCACTCACCATATCTTAGAAACCAAAACAGTTGCTTATGGTTTTGGATTGAGTATGACATAACATTTTTTTTTACTTAAAAATATCTGTTGTCACCATAAGTATTTCTACAATATCTGTGGTTATCTGTTGTATTTTAAAATATTGTTGGCGAGTTGATGAAAATAAGAAAGTTTATAAAAACTTGTATAAGATCTCAACCAGGGGTGCCAGATGGTTTTGGTAAGAAATCGGCATATTTTCAAAAACAAATCAGAAATTAAATTAAATAAAAAAATCGGCAAATTACTACTACGATTTTAAACACAATAAAACATTGACAAAAATAAAAAAGCAAAACAATTAAAAATTACCTAATGCTTTAAAAAAATTAATAAAATTAAACTTTTTAGAAATAAATTTTAGTTAATTAAAAAATCGCAAGGACCTTAAATAAGAGTTATCCATAAAATTTTAGCTTAAAAACGGAGTCAACCAATAGGTTTGTTCTAAAGTTCTCTTTAAGAACCTATGGTGATCTAGAAAAAAAATCTCAACTCCACAGTTAAAAATAATTTTTCAACGAAAAAATAAAAGTTTGGATGAACTCTTAAAAAGAGAGTTTTATTTCGCAATCATAAAATATTCGCCCTAAAATAGAAATCACACCATCAACAAATACAACTCTTTTAAGGATTTTAATTTTTACGTCTAAACACTCATTATGTTTTTCTTATTTTTTTTTATTTTTACGTTGAAATTGTAGTGATCTGACCAGCGCTTTGGTTGTTAATGTACAATAAATTAGTTTAATAAAATGCTGGTTAAAATCAAACTCCTGAAATTAGTTTTATTTTTTGACGGCTGAATAAAATTCTCGTTTTAACAGTTTTATTCGATGTTTTATTCTTCAACTGAGTTTTAATTTATGACGGCTTAATAAAACTCTCTTTTTAATAGTTAAATTTTACCTTTTATTTTTACGTTGAAAAATAACTGTTTTATATGGACTTGTTTGTTTTTAAATCAAAAAATAACTCAGGGACTGAAAATAATTACTGCATATTATTATTTTTTGTAAAGGTAACGAGAAATATTCCTTTATTTTCAATTGGAAATATTTAACCATTATCGTTATATATATTTTATTTTGTTTGTAATAACCAATGAAAGTAAAATTTATTTTTTTTGGTTAATGATAACCAAATTGGTTACAAATATCTATTGGAAAAAAATATATTTTTCTGGTTATATTTTTTTATTTTTTGGATACAAATATCCAACCTCCTCCATTTTCGAAATAACGGTATATCTCTAAAACCAGAGCCAATCTAAAAAAACGGCGAGTACCACTGGATTCAGTGTAGCCGAATTATTATTTTAAAACGCCATGTGCCCGGCTTGTCTGTTTTTCCAACTAGCGTAGTGTAATTTCTCAAAAAATATGCACTTTGATAATTTAGAGGAAAATATCGCCAAAATGCCTAAAAATCGTGAAATATGGCCTGATAACAACGATTCTCGCTTGTGTTGCTGTTGTTGCTCGGCAATTTGTACTGCCACAGCACAGCACAACACACAGTGCGTGTGTGTGCGACATGTCTGGTTTTTTGTTATGTATACCCTCACCCACAACTAGCTGGGTATACTTAGTTTGTCATTCCGTGTGAAACATTTTTATTATTCGAGCCTTAACCGCGAAAATAACGTAAGCACCAAAATCAATTTTATAGGTGAGAGTTTTTTTTATTCTAATTCATATTAAATTTGTCGCTCACGATAAAATCAGGGACCAAACATAATGGTTATTGTATTTTATTTAAGTTTACTGGAAAATTCCTTTTATTTTCATTTGGTTGTTTTTAACCATTATCGTTACATATCTATATATGTATATAAAAATGAAAAATGTTTGTGTGTTCGTTTGTTTGTTGGCTTATAGACTCCGAAACTACTGAACCGATTTTCCTGAAATTTTTTACAGTAACATCAGGTATAAAAAATAGGCTACTTATTTTTTCGATAGGGGCAGGGAAATTGGTACCCCCCATAGGATGCCAATATTAATTATCTTAAGAGCCGCTGGACGCATTTTGCTGAACTTTTTGTAGTAGGATCTTCTGAGCCCCAAAATTGAAATAAAATGGCAGCGGGGGAAGGGGTTCCCCCATAGTACGCCAATGCTTAATATCGCATATCTTATGAACTGTTATAGCGAGAATGTTCAAACTTTGTGGAAGTCACTCTTATGATATACTACACTTTTGAAAATAAAAATAAAGCGGGAAGGCGCAGGGGGGAAAAACCTCCCATAGGATGCATATATTAAATATCGCTTAACTGAAGAACTATTAAAGGGGGAGTCTTCAAACGTGGTTAAAGATACTACTAGGGCAAACTATAAATTTCAGTATAAAAATGGGCGGGGTAAACAGGGGAGGAGCAGTACCCCTCATAGATAGAAATATAAATAAGAGCTACTGCACGCATTTTGTTGAACTTTTGGTAGTAGGATCTTCTGAGCCCCAAAATTGAAATAAAATAGCAGCGGGGGAAGTGGTGCCCATCATAGGACGCCAATGTTTCACATCGCATATCTTGAGAACTGTTATAGTGGGAATGTTCAAAATTTATAGAAGTCACTCTTATGGTATACTTCACTTTGAAAATAAAAATAAAGCAGATAGGCGTAGGGGGGAACTACCTTCCATAGGATGCATATATTAAATATCTCTCAACCGATAAAGTGGTTAAAGCAGTGTAGCGAAGCGCACCGGGTTAAGCTAGTATTTTATATTGGTTATCGTAACCAATTACAGTAAAAAATATTTTTTTTGTTATACATAAATAACCATTACTTCAACCACAATTTTTTTTTGGTTACAAACAACTATTAAACCAAATAATTAATTTTTAAAAGATTTTGTTATTCGTGCTTAATTCCCAGTTTTTATTATTGATAAAAACACTTGAAATTTATTGTTGATGGGATAAGCTATTCCTTTGCGCATTTCACTGGTTGCTTAGGCCAGATCATCAGGAAACTTCATCCATAAAGATTTTAGAAAAACTAAAGATATTAAACCAAATAAAACCGTTAAACGTATAAGAATTATAGCAACAGTTCTACTTGTAATAATATCAAAGTTTAAACAAAACAACATCAACAATAAACAGTGCGTTCATCTCATCCCACATTCCCCACTACAATTAGCTGAAATTCTCCAACATTAATTGTAGTTGTAAGTAGGTTAAGAAAAACAAAATAAAAACAACAACAAGTTTCAAAAGGGTTGGGTTTTTAGAACTAATAAACACGAGTGATTCCTATGAGATGATCAATAACGACATCGAATTTATTGATGATTTAATTTTTTAAATATCTATCAAAATATTAATTAACGTTTATTCTTATTTAACAAACTTAACTTACAATTTCATCGCAAACAAATTTAAATGAATTATTTCTGTTTGTTATTAATTTTAATATGTTTTTATTTAATAAAGCTTTTAGCCCATTTTTAGCCATTTTTCCCCGTAAATTTAGCCATTTTTGGTCACAAAGTTTTGGCAACACTATATGTATGATTATTTCCGTGCATTTATTATTTCGATGACTAAGAAGAAGGAGTGAACGTGTCAACCGCTAGAATCACCGTCTGTACTTAAAAACAGTTTTTTGCTTTTGCCGGAAAAAATATTGCCCATGGGTCCCAAATAGTAACCGACTATACTTTCTTACTTATGTATAATTTATATTTGTAACCAAAAAATAATTTACTAATTTAATTTAATTGTTTTAATGGTTATTTGTAACCAAATTAATTTATTATTTGTTAAAATGGTTATTTGTAACCAAAAAATTAATATTTGGTTTAATAGTTGTTTGTAACCAAAAAAATTTTTTAGGTGAATTAATGGTTATTTATGAAGGTATAACCAAAAAAATATATTTTTCTTTAATTGGTTACGATAACCAGAATAAAATATATATATTAAATGATAATTGTAATTTTTAACCTTTACCTATAATTAATCAATATTAATGGTTATATTTATATGATGTTTTGTC
The DNA here is from genome assembly GCA_949318255.1 of Pollenia labialis. NCBI lineage: Eukaryota > Metazoa > Arthropoda > Insecta > Diptera > Polleniidae > Pollenia > Pollenia labialis. The sequence goes on along the minus strand of OX439143.1, from coordinate 31,504,705 downwards.
GTTTCCTTTAAAGGGTCCCTGGATAAAATTGTTTTGCAATAAAATCGTTAAAGTCATTTATTTAGAAAAAAACAAAAATCTAAAATGATGCCGCTTACGTTATTTTCGCGGTTAGGGCTCAAATTTAACTGTTAGTCAAGCAATTCTTTTCAAAATAAAAATATTTCAAAACGTTAATATGAATTTTCTATTTTTTTCTACATAATACGGTTATATTAAATAAAAAACCTAAAGTATAACTTATTAAATTTTCGAGCTTAAGGGTTGTTTTTGATATAAAATTTATTTAAATCAATATTTCAGCACTCCTTTGAGTGTCTTCTTCAGGGGTTTTTTCTTGATTGTTTGCTATTTTTTTTAAATTTCGGTGCGTTTTTTAATTTTTCTAACCCAACAATTATACTTACTGTAACATTTGCATTTATGTATGTAGGTTATTTCCACATAAAATGTAGCATACTTCTTTTTTAATGTTTTCAAATGTTTAAATATTTAAGAAAATGCTTTAAACGAAAAAAATAGTTTTGGTTGGTAAAAACCCAAGTTTTTTTTACAAAAACAAATTACATGTGTTCAGTTCTTTCAGTAATTTTTTTTACAATAATTTTTGTCTACATGTCTTTTTAACAAAATAACCATAGGCATCAAAGAATTTAAGAAATAAAATATTACCGTTACTAAAATCTTCAAAAATGTTTGCTTTAAAAAAAAGCAGCATACACATTTTTACAAGAACAAATCATGTACGCAGCAGACACAAAGGCTAATCGTGCTGCTCATCAAGAAAGATTGCAAGCGCTTCCACTTGTATTTTCGTCGTAGGTATAATACGTAACTAGTAGTGTTGTTGTTGCTTGGCAATTTGTACGACCATAGTACAAGCAGCCTGTGGATTTTGTTTTTGTAAAATTTTTTGTTTGGCTTTTTTTCGCTCGTAATACATTCACGCTCTTTTTCGTTGAAAAATAATTGAAAATAACGGCATCGTACAATAAGTAACTTATTGTATTCCATCAGTATCCACTAGTATCTGCTTTTGCGAAACAGATATTAACAGATATGATACTCTCTTTCGCTTTTGTATCAACTTACATCCACTCTTTTACAAATCATATCAATATCAACTCATATCAGAAACACAAGAGCACTCATCCATACGCATCCACTTTAGAAAAAACACAGAAACAGATATAAACAGATACATCTGTGCAGGTCTTTAATACGTATGTACATACATAAATTTTTAACTGTTGAATTTTTTACTTTACATTTAAAATTATAAGATGTTATCAACAGCCATTTACGATATGCATATAACAGGTAAAACAAGGACTAGCAGTTTCTAACGAATGGGACTCTTCTGTATAAACTTTTCGTTAAATTATCCTAAAACGACCAACACAATTGGGACGAACGACAAACTCTGACTAGCACGACAAACTTGTTGGAAATAATTAATTCGTCAAATAAGACACACTTAGTGCAATAAGAACAGCTAGCTGTTAATGCCATTTGAAATTATTTGGAGTTAATTAAAATAAAAATTATTAGAAATCAAGCTATCGGGGGGTTTTTTACAGATAACGTATTTCGACCGATGCACTGATTGTTGTATTTTCATAAACACAATTGTGACGACGAATATTCGTCGCAAAAAATTCGAAGATCGGCCCAAATATGTTTATATGTACATTAGGGTGGGTCACTGATGTATGAGAAAAATTAAAAGTTCTCGAATCATATTATAATAGCAATTTTTTTTGTCTTACGTTAAAACAAATAAAAATTGCAAAAAAAAGTTTAAAAAAGTCTCATCTTGAGCCCGCGCAGGAGCTCCTAAGAATTAAGTATATTGGAAAAAAGTCCATTTTTTAAATTTGAATATTTTACTTACTATCAATTATTATTAATTAAAACTAAAAACATTTTGAATTAAACTTGAAACAAATAAAAATTTAGTTCTTATACAACATAAAACAATAAAATCAGTTTTGGTCACAAAATCTTGTTTACTGTCAAATCCGGGTCTCTCTCGCCTCGATTCAAGTTTCGTCTATATTAAACCATCTCTTGACTTTTTAGCGCCAAGAGTCATGAATGCTTCTGACACTATTTTCACGAACCTAACAGTCGTTAAAATACAGTTATATGCTTTTCTGCAATACAATGCTATTGTTGCTATATTCAAAATTTAACAAAATTGAAGGTCAAAGCGCGGGCTCTTACACTAAAAATAAATTAATAATATTTTACAGGAATCTAATTCAGACAAAAATACAACATATTTGCGCTATTAGAAGTCGATAAGAGAAAAAACATTTTTTTGACCCACCCTAATGTACATATGTATAATAAAATGTTTTTTTAATATTGTTTTATTAACATCAATTTTCTATTTGGAAAGTTATTTCAATGTTTTTTACTTAGTTATGTCAATGCAAAAGCAGATAAAAAATAATAATTATTGGTAATGAGAAAACTATTGCCAATACCACACATTTCAAGTATTTTTAATTTAAAAAGTTTTTGTGTTAACAAAAATCATAAATATTAAGTTGTCGAAGTAAAATCATAGACCTATTGGGCGCTTTGTAATAAACAAATTCATATGTATGTATATGAATAGATAAAATATACATCCTTAACGTGCAATTTCACCAAGTTCAGTTATAATTAATTATCAGTTATAACTGTCAAAAACATATTAGCGGTTTTCACCTTTCATCCTACTTTTTTAATACAAGTTTACCTAGGTCTACACAAAAGATATTTATATCAGCAAGTTGGTAATAACGTAGGTAGAATAACAGAGCAATATTTCTTATTGCTCAGCTCAGCTTATGTTAAAGGCATTGGAAAACGTATTAATGCTAACTCATAATTTGAAAAGAATCAAGGAAGAAGGTGCAGTGTAAAAACTGACGCTATCTTGGAAAAATTATTTTTACTGATATAAATTCTTTCTTATTTAAATGTATTTTAATTTGTTTAAGCTTAAGGTCTTTTTTTGTGTAAAAATATTAATTTCATTAATTTTTTTTTATTTTTGTTAAAGTAAAATTATTATTTTTATATAAACAAGTATTTGCCCAAGGCGAATTCATGTAAACGGTGGTGTCGATACTAAACATCTGCATGAATGCAAACAAAATCAGCTATGAGACACCCACAAAAAATAACGGCACATATTCATTTAATTCATTTGCAATGAGAAGCAATGAATGAGTGCAAAAGATACTTGAGTTGTTAAAAGTATGAAAGCATCGAACTCGATCAACTTGTAGCGTTCACACAACCCACGATTCATACTCGGCACAACTCGGTAAGCATTGAATATGGTTGCTTCGGTATGAATATATGTTGTATGTTGGTACAAATGAGAAAAGTACGTGTACGACTTTGTTATATACAATGAGTTTGTAAGGCGCATTCGAATTATATAATATTATTCGCGTAACCCGAGTTAACTGAAGAAAGATCATAAAGGAAAAACACAATTTTTATTCTTATTCAAAAATTTTTTTGTTTTAATTATTTCTTAGTTATGAAAACAAAAAAGTATAAAACAAAAATAAATATTAAATTCATAATATGTAAGTCAAATTAAGTTTTTAAAAATCTAAACAATCTACATGTTAGAATGTAAAAACATTACCTTTCCTACCGTACCCAATAAGGCTACGTTTTTCAGAAAGAAGGTTTCTAGCACATGAGAATGTTCTTTCTGATGAGGCGCTACTTGCAGGAGTTGCCAATATTTTGCAGCTTTACTTATAGAGTAGTGGATATTTTAATATCCTACATTGTATTATTTATAATTTCACAGAAAAAAATTACGACAAATCAATTGTCATATTGAATACCATATTCGTCAATACAATTATTTTTTTTAATTGAAAAGGCACCAACAACTGAATTTGTAAATATAAAAAATTCTTTTGTTAATTAAAATTGTTCACTTTCAACAAATATTTTTAACAATGAGTTTGTAACATTGAATAAAAATTAGTTAGCAATCAAATAATAAAATTAAATACAAAATTTGTCATTTTGACAAAATGTTTTGTTGCTTATTAATTTTAAAAATATGTATGGCAATTTTTACAGAAAGAAATGCATTAAAAATGCTGATCTAATTAATTTTTTTTTCAAATATAATAAAAATCTCATCACAAATACATATCTTTAAAATAAACGGACTAATAATAAATTAAACCGTGTTAAAATTTCGGTAAGAAGTTTCAGCTTCACTTACCCCTAAGATATACTTTATTTCAAAAACAGTCCCAGCATTAATTTTTTACGATATTAAAACAACAACAAATTAATTTTTTCAATTTTTTGAAAAATAAAAATATAAACTTTTTAAGGTTTTGTTTTTTTAATATGGGGATTTTTTTTGTAATTTTTTGGGGACAAGGAAAAAAGTACCTGGCAGACCTGATTTTGTAAAGAACATTTTTGAAAGAAAATTTTTTTATTTTTTCAGAAAATTTTAGAATATTTTAAAAAAAAAGTATTAATTACATCATACTAAATCTTGTTATTTTTTCTGTGTTAGGCGCTAATCCACAAAACTTTATATATGTATGTAATTACATCTTACCTCCATACTGAAACAATGTAATAAACCAACAAAATAAAAATACATACAATACGTGGTTACAAAGTTGTTGGCGTGAAGAGAGAGAATGCACAATACAATGCATACTAATCACTCATTGAACTCATTGCTACTAGCACTTGTCTTTTTGTTGTCTCTATTATTGAATGTTGTGAGTTCGAGTTTGATCGGTGTATGGGACGAATTAATAAAATCTACGCCAGACGAAGCACAACGAAGTAGAATACTACTTCAACGAAGTACAACACAACATTTATTCAATGGTCTTTTTTGCACACAAGTAGCAAGAATCATTCATGAATGAGGTTGTGTATTCATTGGACGAATGCATTTATGGAGATGTTTAGTCGATACTACAACAAGTAACAACACCAAAAACACAACAATGTATTTTTTTGTTGCTTTCGTTGGCCGATATGTCAAAAACACAAGTAACTTTTGACATTCCTCTCCCTAATTAAGAAAAAAAAGTGGCACAGCTGTGTTTTCAACGCCACCTGAAAGTCAATTCGCCTTGTGTTTGCCTAATGGTCGAAATTCGGCCATAATTTTTTTTAATATGAAAAAAATATAGTGGATCGATTCGGAGACGGACCAACCTCCGGTTCATATGTTATGTTCCACGTGAGCGGTTGACAGACAAAGAAAGATATCGTTCTTAACTGGTTTTCCTGTGCCGATTTATATATAAGATTTATGTAGTCGAAATAATCGGAAACCGATTTCTTGAAAATGTCGAATTATCGTATGTCAAGTAGTTTTCGAGATATTGAAGAAATAAGCACAACACATTTGGCTAAATCTGCGAAATTATGACATGTTGAATATGACATAACTTTTGGCTAAATCTGCGAAATTATGACATGTTGAATATGAAATAACTTTTGGCTAAATCTGCGAAATTATGACATGTTGAATATGACATAACTTTTGAAAAAAATATTTTAAAATTTTTTTCGTTCATATACATATGTTCCTTATAAGATAAAAGGAACCTTCTCACCAAATTTCATTACAATCGGAAGAGGTCATGTCCCACTCTTGGTCGTTTTGACATGGAATTACCCATATGTATATAAAATTGTAACGTTACTGACTGATTCATAATCGCACAGCCTAAACGCCAAATGCTAAAAACTTGATATTTGGACCGGAGGTGGGTCTCTCCCCAATTCGATCCACTTAGACGGGATTTTTGGAAATTCGAATGTTTAGAGGGTAAAAAAGGGTAAAAAAGGGTAAAAACGGGTAAATTGGATACATTTTTCTCTATTCATTGACATATTTGTACTAAATTATGGGCCCCCACTACAATACTGCAATTTTAAAATTCAAGATGCGATGTCCTGAGTGGATAATTTCCGTTAGTATTAGACCTAGAAACATAAAATTAAACATGCAAGATCCTGTGTGAATGAGCGGGTTAATTGCTAGAAGTTAAACAAGTTTAAACCTAGAAAAATAAACTTTGGCATACAGATATGTCCACAAAGAAAATGGAGACGCGAACGAAGTAGCGGGTTAAATGCTAGTTTTTTATATAAAAATATAAATTTTCAAAAGATTTTATTATTCGTGCTTAATTCCCAGTTTTTATTATGTATTTGTATTCCCAAAAATTAAAATTACTTTTTGATAAAAATATAAATTTTATTTTACCAAAAAATATAAATTTGATAAAAATTAATATTTTTATATAAAAAAGAGCTCAAGCTTAAACAAATAAATATACATTTAAAAAATATGTCGAATAAGAAAGAATTTATATTAATAAAAATAATTTTTGAAAGATGGCGGGAGTTTTTTTTACACTGCACCTTCTTCCTTGATTTTTTTGCGCTAGATCATTTAATAAATAAAAATAAATAAATTTAAATTTACAGTTTACAAATAGAAACTGGGAATTATTTCCTTTCATAGGTTACTTTATTATATTCAAAATTTATTTTTTTTATTTTTTCGAATTTATTCTATGATCTAAATTTCAGTTATGTATTTTATAAAGCTTTTTTGTAATAGTCCTATTCCTTTAATTTTTTTTTTTTAGGAATGACTTTTTACACTACCAGACTATTATATTGTATCACAGTACAGAAGTTCGCTTAAAAAAAAAACAATTAATAAACAAAATAAAGTTCATAAATGGTTTAATAATGAATTACGTGGTATAAAAAGAGACAAAATAAATAAATTCCAAATTGCTAAATCTGAAAACACTACCGAAGCTTGCTCAAATTACAAATTAGTTAAGCTACGGTTACACTTGTCAAATATTTGACGAAAAAAACGGGACCAACAAGAAAACTAAATAATCATTTTCTTTAATTCCAACATTTATTGTGATTATAAAACCCCAACTTACAAAAAACCGTTTTTTGCTATGTCTAGTAGTATAATTATTTTATTTTGTGATATTAAGACCATGTTAAATCTTACTAACTATTAACAAAAGTTGTGGTTACGCCTTTTTGGTCAAATATTTATAAGTGTGACCGTAGCTTTAGAAATGCAAATATATGGGCAATCAAATAATTAATGCAATGGACCAAAAACAATTACAAACTCATATACACAGAAGGGTGCACAAATGAAGAATGTACGAAATATATGATAAATGATATAAATAATGTCAACATCTGGTTAAAAATGAACATACTAAAATAAAATGGAAAAAAATGGACAAAATGCTAGAATAGCGAAACAACCTTCAAAACTAACCATGAAGTTATAGAGAAAGTTGGAAATATAAAATATCTTGAATTAAGAACGCTGTGCTCGAAATTTACACTTTTTTTAGACAAGCTGTGCACTTGGCGTTTTAACATAATTCGGGTACGCTGAATCCAATGGTGCTAACCGTTTTTTAGGTAAGCTCTTGTTTTCGAAATAACCCGTTATTTCGAAAATGGAGGAGGTTGCATAATGTACATACATACATATATTCGCGTAACTCAAAAAATTAAAATTACTAAAAACCCCCAAAATTCCGCAATAAAATTTTTTCTAATATTCGCAGTCGTTTTAGCAACATAATTTTTTTTTTTTTGAATTGGAAAATGCAGCTGGCTTCTAATTTTATATAAAGACATATAAAAAACGAATCTGCAAACAATTCAAGCCATAAACGGTAAAAATCTGTTAGAAACTTTTGATTTTATTCACAAAAGTCTTGCAATTTTGATTAATTTAAGAATTTCATAAAACGCAATATTTGGAGCCCCTCTAAGAAGTGGAGAAAAGGGGCAAGTATGTCTCGAGAAAATGTTTAGGACAAAAAATTAATTGAGGTCGGTCATACATCAATACAGATTTCGTATTGACAATAAAGTATGTAATTCATGCTCCAGATATATAGAAATTCTTAATTTCTTCGTATGTAATATAACGCCCACTTCTCCAATCCAACATACTTTTCTAATAATGGTGTGTATTAATAACCAAGCTTTTTGAACTGAATTTTTAAAATTTTACTCACCATTCTCCAGACATACGAGTTATATTTTTTGCCACTCCCACTTCCCTAACCCTGTCCACTTTTTATTGGATGTTGTGTATTGATTACTATTACTTTTAAATCCAGATAAACGGAAATCCGAACAAACTAGATTCATTTTTATTAAAACAAAAAGGATAAAATATCAACATATGTACTATGTATGCATATGTAGATACATCGTTCTTGCCAAGGTGAAAACTAAATAAATAACGTTGATTCTATATTTAAGAATCGTTGTATAACAGGTGATAACAGAAATTTTAAACATATGTATGTATTTACTTTGAAATGTTAAATTGTAATGTTAGAGCTGCATAATGTATATTGATTTCCGATCATTAAAAACAAAATGTTGAACTCTTTTGGGCATGTTTTAAAAAATAAAAAACTTAATACTAAATAAAATTAATATTAATTAATACAAGTTAATAATTAATTTTCTAAATCATCATATATGTATCTTTCTTTTTTTTAATAAATAATGTTAAAACATATATTTTAATACACATATACATTTTAATAGGCCACTTAAGGTAGGGAATTCTTTATGTTAGAGCCGTTTTTAAGAAGTTACTCTATGGAATCTTATTCATATTTAAAATAATAAATCAAAATTCTACTCACTTTTTTTTACATTCAGGACATTCAAATTTGAATTCTTCTCGTGGTACATGTTTAGCCACCATGTGATGTTCGAACGAAGCTTTAGATGAAAAAGTTTTTGAGCATTTTTCACACTGGAACGTTTTTTTGTATTTCGATGGAGGTGGATTGGGTAAATGGGTTAGTTCATGACTCTCCAATTGCGTAGAATCACGACAGACCTTATCACATGTTTTGCATTTAAAATGTTCGGGATTGTAGTGAACCAATATGTGTTCGGCCAGAAATTTACGAGTCGCAAATCGGCGACCACAACATTCTACAAAACCATGATCATCATTGTGATCCAAACGGAAATGCGCACGCATTTCACCAAATGTGTGTACCAATAGTTCACATTTGGGACAACGTATTTTTTCAAAAAATTTGGTTATAATGGAATCATATTCGGCTTGTTGGGCTTGACGAGCCTCAATTTCTTCGCGGCTCATTCGTTTTGGTTCCACCAAAGGTTTTTCTCTTTTTTTATATTTCTTAGGAACATTGCGTTCCTTTTTCATAATTACAGCAAACTTTTCCTTCTTCTTTTTATTTTCGACCCAGTCAGAGCCATCAGTATCTTCGGCTTCCGATTCCGAGTTGGATGATGTATCCGAGTTCTTGGTGTAATTATTATCGTTATCCTCATCGTAGTCATCTTGTGCATAGGCGTCATCGTCATCAAAATTTTCCGGTGCACTAACGAAATCATTAATATTTTGTTCTTCTGTTGAATTTTCAGTTTTAATTTTTGGCTCTGTTGTGTCAGCGGAACTCTGTTGTGCGGTTGAACACGAAGGCCTATCTTCCACGTCTTTTTCATCTTTAATGGTGGTTTGCGGTGTTTGTGTTTGTTGTTTTTTAGAACGTTTAATGCGCGTTGTAATTGGTTTTATCTTTTCCACATCCGCTTTTCGAGGTCTGCCTCTCCTTTTAATCCCGACTTCATCTTTATCAAAAGAGTTTGCCAATAATGTGCTATTAATATCTTCTAAGGAACCTGAAGCATTTATTTCATCACTAGCCAGATTTTCATTTGAAGCGAAAACTTCTAAAGTTGTATCAGCCGCAGGAGATTGTTCTTTCTTTATACGCTTTGTTGAGACCTTTGGACTTTGTTCCCTTGCTGCTGTTCGTCCACGCCGATTTAACCGCGCACTTCTTTCGGAGACATTGGCAGTCTCTAATATTTCTATTTGTGGCAACAAATCCAAATCATTAACTTCAACTTTCACTTCTGGGTCAAATATGGAATCACCCATTGTGTTATCTCCCATAATGGGATCTTGTGCCATAGAGGGATCATCTTCGGATTTAAGCATAACATCCTGAGGTAACGGATCGTCCAATACTATAGTCTTGACTTCTATATGTTTATGAACTTCCTCTACTCTTTGATAGAGTATGTGGAAATCTCTTACCACTTCCCAACATGTCATGCAAATTTGTTGTAAATCTTTACAGTCCCTGTTTGTCTAGATACAGAAAAATTAAAATGCTTTCATTATTGGGGAACAGACTGTACGCTTACCTTTAACCAAAAATGTTTGTTAATAATCGCACTTATATCTAGACGTAAACCTTCATCTCCAAATATTTCTACAAATTTCGGACCCGGTATCGTGGGATACTCTAAGCATAGGAGGCATTTAACCACCATGTTGATTAAATTTTCTTTTTTCACTCACCAGAATGGCTTCGATTTTTTTTTTTACTTCCGAGTTTTGTATTTTATATTAAACAAACAATATAAACAAATAACCCATTTCTGTATAAAACATTTTGTTTTATAATTAAAGTAATTTATCGTGTATTACCATTTATTAAATAAAAAATTCATTTAATATAGGTATGTAAAAACTTCACAAAAACTATTTTTCTCTTGACGCCACAAAATAGAGTTGTAAGAAAAGAAAACAACCGATTATTTATGTATTTAGTATTTTATGATGACTCGTAAATGTATTTTTTTTTATTTGCCCTGGAATAAATACAAACGAAATATTGTTCTAACTGCCTATTTCATTATGTATGTCACTCGAATGCTTTCGTTCGCACAAATAACATATTAAACAAAAACAACGAACGAAAGCCTTCGAGTGGGAACGTGAAATAGACAGTTAGTTAATAAATAGGTTTTAACTATAAGAAAATACAAAAAAATCAAGTTGAGAATTAAATTATTTCTTACAACACACGAAATTAAAATGCAAGATGCGGTTAAAAAATCATGTAATCGGTACTCAAAACTGAAATTATCTTACAACACTAATAAACAAGCCAAATTTTTTATAAAAAAACAAAGGAGCAAAAAGATAAATTAAACGGCGTCATACCATGGTGGAATAAGCAGATGGCATCGTTACGGCAACAAATACAACAAAAATTGAAATTATATCACCGTTTACGTCAAAAAATTCTTGAAACAAAAATTAAAGCTTGCAGCTGAACGTGATGAAATAAATAAATTTTTAGCAAATTTTTATTTAATTATGGTCAATATCATCTTTATTTTAATTTAAAATTATCAAAAACTTTATTAAAATACAATAATCACAGCACAAAACGTGGACTTTTTGCAAACATAAACAAAACTTTGACATAAGCCCAGACAAACAATGCAAGAGCAAAAAATCGTCATTTGGCGTAGTGCTGCCACCTGTTTATTTCACCATGATACTATCCACAGAAATATACAAAGTCCTAGTTCACACGAACAGTTTGTTTAGTCTGATGGTGAGTCTGTATAAAAAACTCGAGTAGAACTAGAACAGTGATTGAAGCTTGTTCCGAGTTCCAATTAAAGAAACCGCAAGCAAAAAATGGGAGAATAATCGTGGCAGATTTTTTGCAAATCATCCCTAATGTGGCACAATTTTTACAAACCAACTTTTTGCCATCCCATATATTACATGTGCTGAGCCTTTAATTATACAAACGGAAGACCTTGAGACTATTCCTATGCGCATTTCACTGGTTGCTTAGGCCAGATCATCAGGAAACTTCATCCAAAGATTAAAGAAAAGCTAAAGATATTAAACAAATAAAACTGTTAAGCGAACAAGAATTATAAGCAACAGTTTACTTGTAACAATATCAAAGCTTAAACAAAAACAATAAACAGTGAGTTTATCTTTTCTTACATTACCGACTACAATTGGTTGGAATTCTTGAATCATTAATTGTAGTTGTAAGTAGGTTAAGAAAAAACAAAAAAAAACAAAAACAACTTGCTTTATTGTTTTCGTAATAAATAGAGCATGTTGCCAAGTTTAGTTTTTTAAGCCGTGCACTTGTCAGTTTATTATCAAAGTAATTTTTGAGAATACAAAATCTGAATTTATTTATTTGGTTTCCTACTTTTTCTCAAAGTAGAGCAAAGTCCCGATAATTTGTAATCGCAACGGACTGGCCATTTCTTTCACACAAGCAAAACCCACGCAAAAAAAATTATAAGTGATAGTTAGCAAACAATTACGATAAGAGGTAAAGAAGATTTTATTTGAAAAAAATACGAATTAGCGAAGGTACCAAAATGTATGGAAATTTTACGAATTAACGAGATTTTTTCAAGGGACCGGCATTTTATTACGAATTATCGGGAATTACGATTTATCGGGGTACGAATTATAGGGATTTGACTGTACATATATGATAAAACTTTTTTATACATATTACCAATTAATTACTGCACATATTTTTAGCAAATAAGAAAGTTTTTGTACGATCGCATTTTATTAATCACAATATGTATATCAAGCTTCTGCGAAAATACAAACTATTTGTTTGTGCTAAGTAAAGTAAAATATTTGTTTATTAAAGCAATTTATGAATAAAATAAATTGTTGCTGCTATTTGGCAGAGCTGTAAATTATCATTAATTTTTGATTTTAATTCGTTACGAACGCTAAATTTTGAATTAGTTATTTTCATAACAAAAAATAATTTAATCAACTCAACGAATTGAACTGATTTTTAATTCATTCAAATTAATTTGAAAAAGAACTAGCAATTTATTTCCAACTCATTTGCATTATTTATTTGAATTAATTCAAATTTCATTCAATTAATTTTTTTGTGTAAAAAATTATGCCAACTCAAATGACTCAGCTACTTTACAAGAAAATGCAACTCTGATCATTTTATGAAAATTTGCTTAAACATTTCAAAAAAATCTGTCACTTAATTAATTTTTAAGCCACACTATCAACATCTAATATCTACCATAAATTTGCCACGAAGATGTTAACATCTTTCCATTAAAATTACATAGGGCTAAAAACCAACATCTTTAAAAGGTGTTCCTATCTCATTTTATTCCATTCTACATCTTTCGATTATTTTAGTGTTATCACTAGAAAAGTGGAAATAAGTTCTATTATTATTAAGGTCAAAGTACGCGTTAGTGCGCGCGCGCTCTGTAGACTTCTGTCAAAAAAAGTTAAACTAGTGTATTTTCATAGATCAAGCTACATGCAAAATATTTTGACGCGTCTGCGGCAGAAAGTTGGTTAACTTTGAACTTTTTAACGCGTTGTGTATTTTTGACAAGTAATCAGCTGACAATAAAAAAAATTTTTTAACAAATTTGCGAATCGTGAAAGAAAAATTTTGTTTTGTTCACACCGATAATTTTACAGACGAATGAAAAATTTGCTCACTGAATTTGTAATCAGCTGTTTACTTGAACGTAAATCAACTTGAAAGAGAAATTTAGATGCAAGTTTTTTCAATCTTTAAAAGTACGAGTGGAATGGTAAAAAAGTGTAACATTAATTTATCACGATGATTTCTTCCCCTATTTTTAAATCATATATGTACATATTTTTCCTTTAAAGCGAGAGGGATAGAGAAGTAAGCAAATTAGATAAAATACATGAGTTGTATTTTCTGTGTAAGTGTATCAAAACGTGAAAGGCAAAACTTTATCGTGAAACACTCAAGAAACATTAAATTATAAGAACAAATTTCAACTTTAACCAAAACATACTAAGACAACAGGTTCTACTCTCCGGAACGACTCAGAGTTCAACGAAAATGATCAAGGACTGTCACCTCGGTAACACCTGTCTCAACATTTCCAATCGAGCTGCTACAACAATTGGAACTTAATTTAAATTTGTATTAAGAAACGCTTAAAACGCCTTAAATGTTTCTTGCACGTATGTTGACAGTATGGTAACTATTTTTTTTTTACACATGCTATCAGAACAAAGTGAATGTGTAAGTTTTTGATAACAAGAAGATTTTCATACAATGTGATTTTCTTATGCCTGTGGTGATTTTTGAAAACGCGTTTGTCCTGTTTTTATTTTTTTCTTTTAAATTATTTATAAAAACACTTAAATAATGTCAAAGAAGCTTGAATATGATTCCTCTTTAGGAGGGCCAGTAGTTCTGGGTACTCATATGCCCACCTTTAAATATGCGGCTTCAGCTTTGAATGAATTGAAGGAGTTGGTCAGTGCCAATAAGCAAAGTAATTCAAATAAACTAGTATTTCAGACATTGCCTAAGCATATGAGACGTCGGGCCATGTCGCATCATCCTAAAAGATTGCCGCGCAAGTACAGGACTGCCCACATTCACCAAATGTCTAAATCGGGCAAACCACAAGCCACCAAAAGACCTTCTCGCAAATACAGAAGAAGACCACAAATTTTGCTCAAGGATTACTTAAGAAGACAAAGAAAATTCCAATGGCTTGAAACACATATTTGGCATGCAAAACGCTTTCACATGATAGAAAAATGGGGCTACAAACTCCCCTATGCCAGTTGTGATAAAACTTACAGAGCCTGCTATAGAGCCACCGCTGAACACTGTCTCTTACAAGATATTTCCTTTTATGCTTGTTTAGAGATTAAAGGAGATGTACAGGAGTTATCGCACGGATTCGAAAAACTTACTAGTAAAGAATGTGGTTTGTCATTGACAGCAAAAACGTACCTTAACGGTCGGCGGGAGGGTTGTATCGATTTATTTAAAGAAGGAAAATATCCTTTCAATGCGCTCGGTAGGGTAACATTTTTGTGGCAATTTGCTGAAAATAAAGCAAAAAGAACTTTATGGCTATGGATGCATCCAGGCGCCTATAACATAATTTTAGAAGAAATAATAAAGGTCTTCGATTTAATGCGTCAAAAAAGTTGTGAGGTAGGTTTTGAAGCTGCCAAAGAACAGCACGAAGACTTATCTAAAAAAGAACACGAATTAAATAAACCTCAAACTAAGACTGATAAAACTAAAAGAAAAATTCCAGTAAAAAAACAAACTCGTTTACAATTTATGACCAATTCTACAGCGCGCCAAAATATATGCAAATATAAGAATACAACTGGTTCTGTGGAACTTATAGAGCTTAAAAATACGTTAAATAGATTTAGATTAACAGGACCTTTAGCGCAAAGCATACTAAATCAAGCATTCAAAGTACAAATTTTGACCAAAGAATTGGACAAGGAAATGTCATGGGTAAAGCTGGCTCAAGAATATGATCATAAATTTCTTACTTATCATGCAGGGCAAAAGCAGTTTTGGACCAAATGCAAAGATTTCATTACATCTCCTGCCGAATTATTATCAAACATGGTATTGGGCTTAAATATTGAGGATCCTCGTCTACATAGACCCCAAAAAAGGTCGAAAGCCGTTTGTGAAATCAACCAAGATGTCTTGCTTGAACCCAAAGATCTTCTAATGGACGTTCAAGCCGAGCTTAGTTCTTCAGCCTTGTGGAACCATATATTAAGAAATCGCATTTCTTCTGAGATGTTGACTACGCACGAATATTGTTCTCTTAGAGCTCAACATGTTATAGTGCCTGGAAAACAATGCCAATTTGAAGATGTTATGCAGCCAGTGCCCATAATTTTAATACAACGTCAAGGATCACAAGATTCTGATTACAAGCGTTTAGGATTTGGATGTGGCTGGGATATAATTGCACCGGCTGGATATGGCATGTCAATATGGTTATCCCTTATTATGTGGGGTGCGAAACCAGGAGGATTACGAGAATTTGATTCAATTGCTAGAGAAATGGGGACAGAGGACCATTTACCGGATACAGTACCAGGTAATAAAGAGAATTTGGCAAAACATGTTTTTTTAATTATATATCGCATTTGTTCAAAAATGTTGAAAAATAATTTTTAATCCAACCGTTTAGTTACCAAAAAGGAGACAAAATAGAACGATATTTTTACAGTGGCTAGAGATGAATATAACGTCGATTTTTTCAACAAAAAAAATAAATTTTGAATTAATACACTATTGTTAAAGAAGTGCGATATTTTATAAATATATATGGCCCTGTAACGCTTTACAACTCAATTCAATTGAGTTGAAATTAAAACAACTGTTAGTGATGAGTTGCAATTTGTTTATGATTTTCCTTAACGCGCTATAGCAGAGTTGTAAACCATAATACAAAAACTACAAAATTTCAACTGAACAAGAGTTAAGTTGTGAACCGTATTAGGGGCAGTAAATAATTTCAGAATTTCTCTTTATACTTTTTATATACGGAAAATATTTGTAACCTTAAAGTAATTTTAATTATTTTTTTAGGACTTTATACGGCCTCTGACCGTTGTAATGAATTATTTACTCGTTACTTTCGTTTGCCTCCAAATAAACGTTGTAACTATAGAAAATTTGCTATTGTGTCGCCATTTCGTATACCCTTTCAACAACTAGTTCGTGATTGGAGTCTCCCAAGGGTGAGCGATGATTACAAAACCAAAGATTTCTTTGTGTTAAGGGAACGTCAAAAGCTTCAAGATATAGCTGAATGTGTTAAGAAGTGCAGTCTTTTTAAATTTCCTACAAATCTCTCAACTCAGTCTTTAATACAAATTAAATTTACAATGAAATCAAGAGGAAATCCTAAGAATTTTTCACTTTTATGTTTGCCTAGTAAAAAGGATTTAAAAAAAAATTTAAAACAAATAAAATTCAAAAATCATGAGCCGGTTTATACTGAACCATTGCTAGCTGATCCGAGTGAAAATGAAAGACATCAATTGCGTATACAGCACAAAAAACTTTTAAAACGTCTGAGATCAAAAAGAGTTCGAGAAAAACGAAAGAAACAGGCGAGTTCTGCATTCGCAGCAATTATTTAATTAAGACTTACATCATTATTTCTTTCTTTATACCTTATTTAGGAAACTAGTAACAGTAAGGTGTATATAAGAGCTGCAGGTACTTCAGCCTTGTGTTTGGAGCAATATAAAAAAATGTGTAATCTATGGCTACCACAAGATTTCGCCGCTTTATTTTGTATACGTAAGCAAGGTACACGGGAATGTTTTGGTTATGCTTCCTCCTCAAGTTTTTGCTTAACTGAAGGTACTGTTGGCGCCGTTGCCTACGTAACCGTCGAAGGATTAAAACAATTAATAAAGTTGTGCCACCAGTGCCATTTGAAACAACCTATATGCCTTATACGATCAACAAATAGTCGTAGTTATCGTTTTGCTAAAATTCAAATTAATTTATATGTTTAATATGTATTAAAAATTAAACGATTTAATTTGGGTTTCCTATAGTTTTTAAATGTCCAAAGGCACGGTAATTACTGGATTATATATATTCTACAAATAGTCGTAATTTCATTTTTAATTTTATATACATGTTTAATATGTACTGAAAATAAAACGATTTGAAACAGCTTTATTATCGTTTTACATATTTGTATAATTTTTTTTTATTTTTATATGTATGCGTAGGGACACGGTTAATTGGGTGATAATTTAGCAGAAAATCGTTTTCGAGAAGTGTTATTCCGATATTTAAGATGTACTATCTTACGATGATTATGCATGTTGGCCTTGGAAAAGTTTTCGGACAACAAGGACAGGTAAAACAATTTTGTTTTTTATTCCATTTTTAGATTTTGCGATTTTAATTAAAGATTTCTTAACGGAATGTTAAGTTTTCAAAAAATTTTACTTTATTTCTCTTCAACTCTCTTCGACTACTGAACGATACCACCAAAACATCGTCGCATATTGCGTCAAGATAATTGATTAAGAAAATTACATTATAATAATTTATAAGAAACAAGATTATATAATTTTAAATTTTATATAAAATAAAAAATTAAATTTTTGGCAAAAAATGTGGTTGTCTTTACTGCATTCTTTTAACATTAAATCGATTTACCAAACGGGAATACGTTATCAGAGTGACTTGTATATTTACATCGGTGAGTTTTTTTGCGATTCTAATGGACAAAATTTGATGTATTAAAAAGAAAGTACCTACAGATTTATTCTAAACTTCTTATACGATCTGAAAACATTTTAAAACGGAACCTATGTATTTCTGTGTTATTTAAAGCGTTTTTTACTTAGAAAATATTTACATATTTACCCCCTAGCTTCTAAAACACTTCACCCCATTATTTTTTTTAGATACATGTTATTTAAATGTACATTCCGAAATGCTAATTCATTTATGTAAGCAATTATAGTAAACGACAGCTCATAAAATATTCAAAATAGAAAAGCCCAGAAGATGTTTTTCAATGAAAAACGAAATATTGGCAAAATAAATATTGAAAAATTAGAATAATTAACAATAAAATCAGGACCTCGAGCTCAAAAGAAAAACAAGTTCTTTTATTAAAATAGAAAAGTATTAAAAAATAATAGCAACAAATATAAATCTATTTTTATTTTTACTGCGCCTAACCATATTGCGTTTAATTTTATCAAGAGACCATTAAATCAAGAGCTTCTATTTGCACACCTTCCTTACTGCCCACAAGAACAAAACGTTGACAGAATCACCGACATTGTACATGTTCTTTGATGTTGGGAACACGAATGGTTCAACAAGCCATACAAAAAGCAACAATTACCATCAGGATGGTGTTTATTTATATGGTAATTATTATGTTATACATCGTGCATACAAATGTTTGAACAACGGTGTTGGAATGAGAACAAAAACAGCCTTCACGAAGCAAATTCATGTGCGAACATTCAATTATTTGTTGTTTGAACATAGCGATGGCTAGTCAGGACGGTGTGTAGAGAAATAAAACGATTTGGATCAGTCAGGGGTGACATGGAAATCAAAAACGTAAAACGAAAGATTTTGGCAGTTCTTTTTATGAATTTTTTAATCAGATTTTTACAATTTTTGTTAAAAAATTCTGTTTAATAGAGCATTATTTGTATAAATATTGTCATAAAATTTTTATATTACAGAAATCTTATTAAAAAACGATTCTTAAAATTCTTTCGTTTTACGTTTTCAATTTCCATGACATCCCTGAGTATTTTTCGATACATATTTATACAAATTTGGTTTTTATTTACTGTAAGTCCAGGGTCTCGGAAAAATTATTAAACTGTAATTGTTGGAGGTTTAAAATTAGGAGGTAGATTACCAGAATACCGTTTTCGTGAGGCTTCCTCCCATTCCTTAGGATGTACTTTCTTACGATGATTATGCATGTTGGCATTGGAATTAAAAGTTTTGGGACACCAGGGACAGGTGTATAAAATTGTACCAGTATGTGAAGCCATATGTTCCTAAAAATAAAAGCAATTATTTAAGTATCCAGTAACAATAACAACATATTCATATCGTTGTCTTTAGTTGTAAAGGAGGTAAGTCCACATTTTTTGAAAATACGGTAAGAGGCGTAAGGCGTATCTAACAACAAACAGTTTTTAAGTTAATAAAACTTATTTGTTAGATACGCCTTTTATAAATTATAGTAACGTTATGTAGCTTGAAAAAAAAGACAACTTCATAATAATAAAGAAAAAGTGTAAGTAAGTGCAACATTCCTGAATGTTGAGGAATCACGTTCAAAGTGCAAAATATAAATAAGTTTCTCACTATTAACAATAGGCGTTATTGTATTGCATTAAGGATATATTCAATTACGTCGATATTGTAACGAAAGTGCGATTTTTTAGTTGTAAACTTTTAAATAAGTAAAATAAAACAAAAGTGAAATTAAAATGTATAAGGAAGTTAACATTTTATGAAGTTTTTCATCTCTCCTGTAAAATTTATTAAACTGGAATTAGCTCATTTACGACTGAAGGTAACGATATACTACAGGTATTCACATCAGAAGTTGCAAAATCATAACAACAACCACCTAGACAATTATTTCGCACTTATAATTGCCTGTGTGGTTGTTAGGTTTTTTTTGACGTGAATACCTTTATTTGTTTTAAATTTGTACATGTTATTTTTAATGCGTGTAATAATTTTTCGGTGGAAACGTATTTGAAAGCCTATCCGTTATACAATCAAGAAGATAATTGCAACCATTAGAAGAACCTTGCCAATTTGATGTTTCAATGTTTTTTATACAACTTACCTTTAAAGTTTGTGCTTTTTTAAAAGCCTTTTCACATATTGTGCACTTATAGTCATAGCCCATTTCATGTTTATACTGCACATGCCGTTTGTGGGCCCTCATATTCGGCGATACTTTTGAACATATTAAACAAGTATATTCATGTTGTCCACCTACAGGATGTATTATTTCCTTGTGGCGTTTTATGGCTCTGTTATCTGTTAAAACTAGACCACATATATCACAACTTATTGTGGGAGCAGTTTTACCCTCATGTTGTAGCATATGACGCTCAAATACATCTTTAGATCGTATTGATTTTCCGCAAATATCACAGATTTTAGCATACTTTTTAAGGTGAACTGATCGATAATGGCTGGAGAGCATATATTTTGAACCAAAACTATATAGAATGTAAAGGTAAACATGCATATATTGTCAAATATTTTATAAACATATGTAGTATGTTTGGAGAAAACTTATTCAAAATACGATAAGCTTTGAAAAATGCTTGCAAAGAAGTTGTTTTAAATGATAGGCATACAAAAATAGGAAACATTAAATTAAATCATTTATAGAAACTGGGAATTATTTCCTTCTGAAGGTTACTTTATATTATATTCAACATTTTTTATTTTTTTCTTGTTACATTTTACCTTTCCTTTCTGAAAAATTGAAGTAATATGACTATTACAAAAAAGCTTTATAAAATACATAACTGAAATTTAGCTCATAGAATAAATTCGAAAAATAAAAAATGTTGAATATAAATCATTTATAATTATGAAGTTTTTTTAAGAAATCTACTGGAAAATAGTTTTCGCTTACTTACTTTTTGCCACATTCTGAACAAGAAAAACGTTTTTCCTCCTCTGATAAATGTATCAACCTATGTTTTTTTAAAACCCCTAATTTTTCAAACCCTTTTCCGCATATGTCACAGCAGTGATTTTTTTCGTGATTACTTTTGTGAATTTCTACATGCAACTCCAGACAACGTCTATCTGCCATCACTTTACCGCACTCTTTACATTTAAAGTAGTTTGGATTTAAATGAAAATTTACATGATCGACTAAAATACTTCGTCTATAAAATTTCTTATTGCAGCACTTTACATGACCAAGCTCCGTGTGACATTCTTCGAAATGTTTACGCAAAATGGAAAAAGTTTCCATTGGAATATTACACAAAAAACACGTAATTTTAAAATTTTCCTCCAAAAATTTGTCCTTTTCATTATGATTTATTTTTGGTGGATAATCAAGACTAGATTTAGATTTAATATCATCACGTTCTAAGATTTCCCCATCCGTATCAATATTAGAATCAGTATCATTATCAAATAAATTTTTAGGATCTTCGGATAAAGATAACAAATTGATTTCATGCTTAATTTCTGAAGAAATCATATCATTTACGTTAGTTTCAATATCATTATTAAAAATTTTATTAATTTTCTTTCGGTAGCGTTTTTTTATTGTTTTCGAAACTTCGTGATCACTTGATACATCATTGAATAACTTTTTTTTGTATTTTTTGGTTTTCCTAGTACTTTTAGACTTAATAGTCCCAATTAAGTTATCTTTACGTGGTCGTCCTCGTTTACGTTTTTCTTCTAGAGGATTTTCTTTGCTTAATGGTTCTTCAATTAATTCATGTTTAATAAAAGGTTTCTGTTCATCTGCTATTATATCAATTGGTAAGTTATTATCATATTCCTTTAAAAAATCTTTTAATTCATTCACTGGGCTCTCATGTAATTTATCAGGTGTACTTTCTTCTAATTCATTTATTGAACATTCTGCTACTTCATTGGATTGGCATTCATCTTTGTTGTACACATTTATCTCTACATTCAATATATTATGTGCGATTAGTCCAAAATCTATATGCGCTTCTTCTATACGCTTATAGAATTTGTGGAATTCAAATAACTCTCTCCAACAAGTGGTACATAACCATGAGGTATCCCCGAGGTGAGCCTTAAAGTTTTATGAAAATACTAAATAAAAAATATTCCCTTTACCGCTTCAATTTATTTACCATGGTCCATAAATGTTTTTCCAAAATATTTTTTACATTTAGTTCGTGCCATTGGGTGGAATTTATAATAATACAATTGTTAATTCTCTCCTGCTTTAGTTCTAGACATAGTATACAACCTTCCATTGCCCAATTTTTTAAAATTCTTCAAAATATTACAAGTTGTCTAAATTAAACCAAAAGTTTTGTCCCTCCACAATCATATGTAAACAAAAAAAATTAACTGCCGGTCTATACCAGAGAAAATTATTGCGACATATATTGCAGTAAATGTCAAAATTATGTTATCTTTAATGTAGACAGCAATTTGTACATATTTATTGCAGGCAATTTATTTTTTAACCCTACGTCTATACCACAGAGCATACAGAGGCGTCACGAGACAGAAAATATTGTGTTTTTTTCTGTCATTTTTATTTATTTATTTATTAAAAATGGATGCCGCAAGCCCGTAGGGCCTAGTTGACTAGTCTACAATGAGATCGAGAGTAAAATTAAGAACTTAAATTATAATTACTAATTTAATATTTTAATCAGGCTTAAGTTCATCAAATTTAGTTTTCATTAAATTATTTTTATGAAGAAAGTAATTTTACAACATGAAAATTAATTAAAATTGTTATTGATAATCATTCGTTCTTGACTGACCTAAAAATTAAATTTGATGAACTTGAGCCTGATTAAAATATTAAAAATTTGGATTAAAAACCATAAATAGTTCAACAAAATAACCACAATTCTAATTAACAAAAAAAATATATATATATATAATTTTTAAAGAAAAGTTAAGTCTCTTTATAAATTCGATAAGAAAATATGTTAAAATTCTGGTAGAGTGAGAAAATCCTCGTTCACGATACGGTATCACCCTATTCCATATCCGTGAAACGATTACACGATACGAAATTTCCATAACTGAATAAGAGTATGCAGGATATATTAAAGAATGTGTTCTATTAGAAATTGCAAAATGAAATTTACTCATAAGATAATCGGGTTTACAATATTTCATTGTTTTGTAAATATAAAGGTAAACATAAAGATAAAGCAATTCGTCGCTTTATCGATAAAGGTAAATAAAATGCAACATTATACAACCTACGTACCAAGAGATTCGGGAAATAACAAAATTAGTGTGATGATTGAATGTTAAATTATCATCCAAAATAATGCCAAGTGTCTTATAATGTGTAACAACTTCTAACGACTCATTATCAGGTAAAATGTTAATATCTATAGGGTGTTTGGAAAATATCATAACTTTGCATTTTGTAGGGTTTAATTGTAAAAAATTGCATTTTGACCATTCAACTAATCGGGTGAGTTCAATGTTAATCTGCTCTTTAGAAATACTTAAAGATGATGTGTCAAATGTTGCCAGCAATTGCATATCATCAGCATAAGTATAACCTTTTAAGAAAGATAATTCATGAAATAGACCATTTACGTATAAAAGAAATAATAATGGACCTAAAATAGAACCCTGAGGCACACCACTATAAGTTTAAACCATCCGAGAAACCTCATGTTCTACTTGGACATATTGACTACGTCCAGATAGAAACGAGTAAATGAGATTGCACGCACTAGAGCTGAAGCCGAATATTCTGGAGAGTTAAGTAATTAATTCAGGATGACTAATTGAGTCAAATGCTTTACAATAATCAAGAAATATCATAATATTAACACGTTCTTTATCAAGATTTTCTCTAATAGACTCAGTTATATCTAAAAGAATGCCAGTAGTGATAAATCCCTTTCTAAATCCTGATTGCTGGGGATGAATCATATTACCATTGTTAAGGTGTGTTAACATTTGATCTCTAATAATAATATCCAAAACTTTACAACAGACTGATAAGATACTGATTGAACGAAAATCGGAACAGTTACTATGCGTCTTAACTTTTGGAATCGGTACTATCCTACCAATTTTCCAGATATTAGGAACAATTGAAGTGGTCAATACTCTATTAATAATAAATGTTAGATGTGGCAAAACAGGCAAGGCAATAAATTTTAGAAATCTAATATGTATATGATCTACTCCAACTGATTGAGATTTAATACTAAGAACTGCACTTAAAACATCATTTTCTGTAACGTTAGCAAAACTAAATCCTTCGGTAAGAGGTATATGTAGATTGTTATCATTTGAAATTTGAGGCAAGCGGGAAAATTCATTAAATTCATCTAAACAAACTGGGAATTTGTTACTTCCGGATGGTTTTAGAATCCCAACAGATCTGATTTCACGCCATAATTATTGCTGATTGCATGTTGAAAAAAATCTCAGACAGTATTTTTTACGAATTGACCTTATAACATTTTTTAATTTGTTTCTGACCCTACAAAATATTGCAAAGTTATCATTAGTTCTGTTTTCTTTATAAGCACGATATGCCAAGTTTCTAACTCGTTTAGCATTATGAATTAAAGTATCATTCATCCAATCATTATTTCCTCTATTGACTATTCTTCGGACCGGAACATTATCCTCAAATAGATGAAGTAAATTTGCATTGAAACATTCTACACTATCATCAACATTTAAGCTCTCATATACAGCAGAAAAATCCATGGATTCTAACTGAGAGACACACTGATCGTAATTAAGTTGGCTATAATCTTGATAATAAAAAGCATTAACACTGTGGTTACGTGGTAGACTATACGAAATAAAAACTGCTGAGTGATATGAATTAAGTGACGGAATTTGAAATTGATCCTGACGACTAATTAACTCAAAGTCAGAAACAAGGAAAAATCTATGAGAGAGGTTGACCCATGCTGCGGTGAGTAATGGGTTGGTAATGAATTATGTACTATATTTTTTCTTTCTTTAGTTCTATTTTCATCCATACATGGTCTAGAAACTAAATCCGCTATCATATTGGAGTTACTACAAAATTGCATTTATATATATCACAGAGCATACAGAGGTGTCACGAGACAGAAAATATTGTGTTTTTTTCTGTCTTTTTCTGCGAAAGCTGCCCTTTTTGCATTTTTTGTTTTGATTACGCAATTCGTGTTGATAGTAGCGGCCTGTTTTTACACATTGCCACTTTACTACCAAAAAACATTTTCTTTCTCTTTCTTCGAAAGCTGCCCTCGCAACTGATTTGGGCCTTTTTCACACGTCACTTTTCACAGTTCTGTGTATTCTGTGATATATATTCCAGAGCACCGTGTAAAATGCATCTAATTTGCAAAAATCTAAATTATTTACATACGAAAATGATGTACTTGGCAAAGTGCTGGTTCACACACTTCAAGTCTTGAGCATTTAGGCGAGAAGGGAAAAGAGAAGGCCATTTCTTTTTCCCTCTCTCCTAAAAACTCAAGACTTGACGAGACAAACTTGACGTGTGTGAACCGGCACAAAAGAAAAAAAGGGTTGCCACACAATTGCATTTTTGTGAAAACGCGAACTAGCACGAATATCCAAAAAAGCGGAAACACGTATTTAATTAAATCGACTAAAGATTAAAATATGTTAGTTTGGCATTTTTATTACAAACAACCCCGAACAAAAAATTCTAAAACCGTTTTTTTTACAGAAAATCCTTTAAAAAAGGACATGGATGATTGTCCTTAGACAAATTGTATATACAGTTGGACACGTCTTAAAAACCCCTTTCTTACGATACCCAATTTGTATATGTTGGTAAGGAAACAGATTCTCAAATTAACAAAACATGCAAAAATATACCCTTTTTCAAAATGGTCCAGCTCACGAGAGGTCAAAGCTGAAGCCGAAATATTTAAAATGGTATCTTAAAATAGTCCAAGGTTTAATTTTAGGAGGGTACATCGAGCACATTTTTTGGTGAGTCGCTCTAATGTACTTATTTAACAGCTAATTTAGCAAGTTCAGTTATAATAAACCACCAGTTAAAGCTGTTAGTTTAAAATTTCTTACCTTTTAAATTAGATTAAAAACTGTTTTGCTTCTACTGAAAATTTGTAAATTTTGAGAACATGGGGCCGTAAGTAAATTAGTTTATACGTACATATATTGATTTCTATGATCCTATTAGCATCAAAAATAACCCCTTGAATATCTTAAAATAGTTTTAATCTTAATTTTGTTTTCTTTGTTGTTTTATATGTATGTATTTATTAAACGTGTCCCATTGCCCTAAGGTTTAGCCTACCATCCGACCACAGAGCATACAGAGGTGTCACGAGACAGAAAATATTGTGTTTTTGTCTGTCTTTGCATCCGACTAAGCGAAAATTATCCGACCAAATTTTGTCGGAAAAGAAGCATACAGAGATGAAAAAAGTGACGTATGAAAAATGCCCAAATCATTTGCATGGGCAGCTTTCGAAGAAAGAGAAAGAAAACGTTTTTTGTTAATAAAGTGGCAATGTGTAAAAACAGGCCGCTACTATCAACACGAATTGCGTAATCAAAACAAAAAATGCAAAAAGGGCAGCTTTCACAGAAAAAGACAGAATCAACACGAATTGCGTAATCAAAACAAAAAATGCAAAAAGGGCAGCTTTCACAGAAAAAGACAGAAAAAAACCCAATATTTTCTGTCTCGTGACACCTCTGTATGCTCAGTGATGCTGAACGAATATGGTTGTGTATACGCTTGAACAACGCTGGGAAATATTGCTTCATTACTTTGAAAATCATGGTAATGTTGCAGAATGTGTGCGAAAATTGCGTACGGATTTTGGATGAAGCTCATTTCGATCTTGGCGGGCATGTAAACAAGCAAAATTGTCGCATTTGGGGCACAGAAAACCCGATGCACCCAAAACGAGTCACTGTTTGGTGCGGATTTTGGTCCAGAGGCATAATTGGTCCACTTTTCTTCGAAAATGACCAAGGAGTGGCCGTTACAGTCAATGGCGATCGTTATCGGGCCATGTTGAATGGATTTTTGTTCACAAAAATTGAGGAGGATATTGAAAACATTTGGTTTTAACAGGACGACTCTACGTGCCACACAGCCGAAGCTACACTCGATGTTTTGCGTCCTGTTTTTGAAGATCGCATTATCAGCCGCAGAGCTGATGTCGTTTGGCCACCTCGGAGCTGCGATTTGACACCGTTGGACTATTATTTGTGGGGTGCCGTCAAAGATAAGTGTTGCGCCGACAAGCCAGAGACAATTGACGCTTTAAAGGACAATATTCGTGGAGCCATTGGTGAAATACAGCTGCACACAATCGATAATGTGCTTAATAATTGGACCGATCGTGTAGGCTACTGCATGGCCAGCCGGCCCATAATTATAAATATATTAATAAAACCTCACATTTGTATAATCTGTTGCCCATCATGGTTCATTATGGGCCGGCCAGCAGTATGTGTTATGGTTTAATTTTGATACTTACACTGCCATAGTTTCAGTAACACCTAAAAATATTGGTCGTAGGTATAACCATTTTTTAGTATCCCGATCGAGTCAATCACTATTTGAGACGATATAACGATGTCCGGCTGGCTGGCTGTTTATTTTGTAGTATGCAAAGTACAGGTCGCAATTATTAGATTCAATTTGGTACATTGGCACTAATTATTTATTGTTATTGAAAACGGTGAGGAACGGTCCATAAACCATGTTTTTATGTTGGAATTAAGATTTAATTTGGGCCAAAAACTTTATATTCTAAATCTATAGTTCCCATACAAATACCACTCCAAAAAATATTACCAATAGCATAACTTCCTTAAAAATGTTGGTACATATTGATATATATATTGATTCATAACTTTATTTTGTTTCATTCTTACAGCACCGATTTGTGCTAATTGAGAGAGGAAAACAGAGTTTCAAGTTTCTATTAAAAGTTTGTTTGGAAATAGTGTCCATGGACACTATGACACTGAACGTTATGACATTCTACAAATTTTTATATGTATGTTCACAAAACTCATGAGAACTTTCGTAAGGAATATGGAAACTTGTACTTTTGTATTATCAAAAAGGTTCTAAGTGTCATAAATTTTGTTAAAATGATACAAAGGGATAAATTAAAAAAATGTTTACAAAAAGTGTCATTGACATGAAAAAGGGGCAAAAGTGATACTTAAATGTCACAACGGCAACGCTGATACCGCTTCGGATTGATTTGAGTACCGATGGATTGATTTTTCTTTTGATTGTACAGTCTAAAATATACGTTTGAATATTCTGTGGTATAGGGTATTAAATGGCCGGACTTAACCAACTTGTTAAATATATTTTGTATCATAATATGTTTTGAATCAGTTTAGCCGTATTATGGGTATTTTGGGGTCGATCATTCAATACAACTATAAAATTCTTTTTAACTGTTTTGTATGTTGTATGCCGATTATCACAAAATCGCATCGTGTTATTTCGAGCCATTTGAAGCTAAGTTGGACTATATTTTACCACAACATCGATATTTTTAAGTTTTTATGCGTATTTAAATGATTTCATAGTGTGCTTTATATGGATCCTATGGTAAATTGTGGGCCATCTTCTCAAAATTTAGTTGTATGATTTCTAATTTTATGAAACTATGACAGACTAAATTTTACTATAGAAGAGTTATTCGGTACGTCTTAGGCATATTGAAGCATTTCCTAGAATGGGTTTTATATGGGGCCTATGGTAAATTATGGAGCGATCACCGTAGTGTAATATCTAGTCAAAGAAAAAAAGTTCTTGCAGAATTAAATAATAATCGGTTCATTCTGTCACCAATTTTTGTTAATTTCTTTAGCAGAAATATCTATTTTTAAGGATGTTGGGGTTCTGGTTAAAATGAAGAAAATTAACTAAGCTAACCGAAGTCGGTTTTTGACATACCATAAAATTAAGAATCCTTATGTCCAGTCAAAGACCGGAAATAAAGAAAAATGTTATTAAGCGAAGCTGGTGTTTGTCATACCATAGAGTACAATAGTACTCATATTGAAGCAATTGCATAATGTATATAAATTATATATATAAATATACGGCGGTCTTGATCTCTCAGGTGGAAAGGTTGTTCACAGCCCTTTAATTGTGAAATTGAAACAGGCGTGATTGCAGGCCAATGTGTCTCAGTTAATGAAGTTATATAAATATATAATTTTTAGCTTTAATAACTTCAGAATTTTATACGCTACCGTACATTATATTATATGAAAGCTTGAAGCGTTCTCTAGAAAATATTATACGAAAAAAATACTTTTATATCAACAAAATTTAAAGATTAAAGCCATTTTGATAAAATAAATCTATATACATACATATATAAAAGTGAATGTATGTATATTTGTATATATATATATATACAGCATTTTGTTAAACTTATGGTAGTAGGATCTTCTGAGCCCCAAAATTGAAATTAAATAGCAGCGGGGGAAGTGGTGCCCACCATAGGACGCCAATGTTTAATATCGCATATCGTAAGAACTGTTATAGTGGGAATGTTCAAAATTTGCAGAAGTCACTCTTATGGTATATATTTAACTTTGAAAATAAAAATAAAGCGGGTAGGCGCAGGGGGGAACTACCTTCCATAGGATGCATATATTAAATATCGCTCAACTGAAGAACTATTAAAGGGAGAGTCTTCAAACGTGGTTTAAGCTACTATTATGATAAACAATAAATTTCAATATAAAAATGGGTGGGGTAGACAGAGGAGGAGCACTGTTTTCGATGAGGGCTGGGGATGAGGAACCCACCATAAGATGCCAATATTAAGTATTGCATATGTTAAGAGCCGCTGCACCCATTTTCTTGAATTTTTTTCCAGTACCATCTTCTGAGCCTTGAAACTGAAATAAGATAGCAGCAGGGGAAGCGGTGCCCCCATAGGACCTAATGTTAAATATCCCATATTTTAAGAACTGTTTTAGTGAGAATGGTCTATCTTGGAGTCACTCTTATAGTAAACTACACATTTAAAAATAAAAATTAAGGGGGAAGGCGCAGCTGGAGCAATACCCCCATAGAGTTATATGTTTAATGAATATTGTTACATACTTAATGAATATCACTGTTACATATTTTATAAATTGTTATTGTATTCTTAAATTATAACTTTTATTTTTGTAATAGATCGTTACTTGTTTTATTATTATTATTTTAAAAATTGTAAAATATATTGAAATATAAAAATTTAGTTTAGTTGTTAAAATCTTTTTGAAAAGAAATATTAAAAAATAAATAAAATAAAAATTATATTTTTTAAAAAGAAAAGATACATATACAATTAAATTAACTGGCGCAGTCGGTTTACGAACTAAATTTATTTTCAAGTTAAAAAAACTAACGTTCTTTAAATGAGGATGTAAAAAAGTTTTTGACGGAGAAAAAATAAATAAAAATTGTTAAAATAAAAACTTAAAATCGTTTTTAATTGAGGTTCAAATGAATTTTAAATCATTTGTTTGAAAAAAGAATATTCATTTTCAAAACGTTAAGAAGCTACAAAAAGAAGGAAGAAAAAACTGATTATTAACAGAAAAAGAAAAGTAAGACTTTTTACCAATATTCTGAAGTTTATACATAGCAATTGGCTAACAAAAGCAAGCAACAGCTAGATATCAATCAACATTAAAACTTTAACAACAATCAATACGGCAATGGCTCTCAATGCTTTTACTCTCTTAGATGGTGTACCAGAATTTGATGGAAAAGCTGAGGAATTAGAAATGTTTACCACACATGTTGAGGAACTACGTAAACATGTTGATGCATCGTTACTATCACTATTTGATATAAGAGTAAGAAATAAAATAATATCAAAAGCAAATATTGCTCTTATTAATAACAACAATCCAGTTAAATGGGATGAAATTAAGGTATTATTAAGAATTAATTTTAATATAGCAGAAAGTATTGAGTCTATTGTTAACAAAATTAAAACGGCAGAATTTAGAAATGATGTTAGTGATTTATATGAATTTATGTTAAAATTATTAACCAAATTAAATCTAAAAACTAGTATTGATAGGGAAACTAATCAATGGTATAGTTGCGCTAATAATGAAAAAATGGTTTTAAAAATTTTTATATCTAAACTGCCTAACGAACCCAAGTTAGTATTAAATTCCAGAAATCCTCATACGCTATTAAAAGCGAAAGAAATACTAATAGAAGCGGAATATTTTTACATAAAAAAATTCAAATTTGCTTCAAATCATTTGGGAAATGAAATCATAAATAGAAATAAATTTTGTAGACAAGAATTTACAAATTCTCAATCAAATTCACAATCTTTTATTCCTAATTCTTATCAATTTTCACGATATAGTAATAAAGATAATAATAGCAATGGTAATTCTAAATTTAGGAATCAAGTTGAACTGGCTAATGGAAATTTTCAAGTTGGTAAATATAGTTTTCCAAATTATCGGAATGGTCAAAATTGTTCTGAAATTTTTCAGAATATGACTAAAAGTTTTGATTATACAAGTAAAAATACTAGAAATAATTCTGAACAATCTAAACAAAAATCAATTAATAGCTCGGATAAAATGGAAGTAGATAATATTCAGGTGTCAAATTTTCAATTAATGGCCGGAGACCTTTACCCTGTATAATAGTAAAAACTAAGACTCTTCCAATAAAATTATTAATAGATACAGGATCAGGTACAACACTCGTAAGAAGAGGGTTATTTCATAGTTCTTTCCGAACAGAATTAGAAAGCCCAATTACCCTTAATACTATTTGCTCTAAGACCGTTACTTCAACGAAGATAACAATCCCTCTGTTTAAGGAATTTAATTCACCTAGGTCTAGAATCGAAATGTTAGAGACTGAGATATTCAGTGATTTTGATGGAATTTTGGGATGCAATGTTCTTAAACCTTTAGGAGCGAAAATAGACTTAAAGGAAAATTTACTAATTACCACAAATGCGAAGATTCCTATAGTATATGACAATTCTACGATGGAATATGACAATCATGATATGAAATATTTAGATTCAGTTGTGATAGACATACATTTTAATGAACCAAAAATAGAATATTTAAATGAAAAACTGAAAACTCAGAACTTAAATATAGAAGAAATTGAAGAATTGACCAAGTTAATTAAAGTTTTTAAAAATGTTTTTTATGTGGAGGGTGAAGATTTATCAGCGGTTGTGAAATATAGACATAAAATACCGACAAAAAACGACATTCCAGTATTTTCAAGAACTTATCGTTTTCCGGAAATTTACAAAGAGGAAGTAGAAAAACAGGTACAAGAAATGTTGCGTACAGGAATTATAACCAAATCATGTAGTCCTTATAATGCCCCAATTTGGGTAGTTCCTAAAAAAATGGACAATTCTGGAAAGGATAAATTTAGAATAGTAGTGGATTATAGGAAATTAAATGATGTAACTATAGAAGACAAATTTCCTATACCAAATATGGAGGGCCTATTTTCTAAGCTAGGAAATTCACAGTATTTTAGTACTATCGATTTGGCCAAGGGTTTTCACCAGATTCCAATTTTACCAGATTGCAGGCATAAAACAGCATTTTCAACTCCTGCTGGGCACTATGAATTCACTAGAATGCCTTTTGGCTTAAAAAATGCTCCAGCATCATTCCAGAGAATGATGAATGAGGTTTTACAGGATTATATAAATAATATATGCGTAGTTTATTTAGATGATATATTAGTGTTTTCAACATCTCTAAAAGAACATATATTATCGTTGAAAAAAATTTTTCAAAGATTATCAGAATATAATCTTAAGGTCCAAGTAGACAAATGCAACTTTTTTCGACGTGAGTCGGAATACTTGGGACATATTATTACGCCCGAGGGTATCAAGCCAAATCCTGACAAAATCAGCATAATACAAAAGATTTCAATCCCAAAGACTCTTAAGGAGATAAGATCGTTTTTAGGCATAACTGGATTCTATAGGAAATTTATTAAAGATTATAGTCGCATTGCTTTGCCAATGATTTCATACCTGAGGAAAAATTCTACCATAAATGTAAGCAATCCAGACTATATTGATTCTTTTAATAAATTAAAAAAAAATTTATGCTCCACTCCAGTTTTGGCTTACCCAAAATTTGACAAAATGTTTGTTTTAACAACAGATGCCAGTAATGCAGCCTTAGGTGCAGTTTTATCACAAAACGGACATCCTGCAGCTTTCAGCTCTAGAACTTTAAACCAACATGAACGTAATTACAGTGCAGTAGAAAAAGAATTGCTTGCTATTGTATGGTCAGTTAAATATTTTAGACCCTATTTGTTTGGCAGGAAATTCAAAGTACAAACTGATCACCGTCCGCTTGTATGGCTTAACTCTTTAAAAGAACCTAATATGAAATTACAGAGGTGGAAAATTCAATTAAATGAGTACGACTTTGATATTGAGTATATCAAAGGAAAAACAAATCAAGTGGCAGATTTTCTTAGTCGCCTTGAAATAAATTGCTTAGAGGAAAATTACCAAATTGTTAATTCAGATAAAGCTACAATTCATAGTGGAATGGAAAACTTAAATGACCATATTTTAATTTCAGATTCGCCAATTAATATATTCAAAAACCAGGTAATAGTACAATTAGGGAAGAAATATAAACTTGAAAAACAAATGGTGTATAATGGAAAAATTAGATATATTATAGCTCTAAAAGAATATTATGAAGAAAAGGTATTAGACTTTTTAAAACAAATTTTTCCAATTAAGGGAATTGTGGCAATATTTTGTGAAAATTTTGAAATCTTTAGAAAACTTCAACAGACAATAGTACACTATTTTTCAAATTCATCTGAAATGAAATTTTTGAAATGTTCCAAATTTATAAAAGATATTTTTGATAAAGAACATCTGTTGGATATTATAGCAGAATATCACAATGCTAAAAATCATAGAGGTATAGAGGAAACATATTTAGAACTAAAAGACAAGATATACTATCCAAATTTAAAAAGGGAAATTCACAAATTTATTAATAATTGTACTATATGTAATATGTGTAAATTTGATAGACGACCAATAAAAACCAAGTTATGTGTGACGGAAACCCCTATTCGATCTAATGAGATAATTCATATCGATATATGGTTTTTGGATAAACATACAACTTTTTTAACATGTATTGATAAACTGACGAAACATGTATCAATACATTATTTAAGTGATAAAAATTCATTGACCATTGTAGAAAAGTTAAGGGAAAGATTTGCTATTTTGGGGAAACCAAATAAAATTATAGCAGACAATGAATTTAATACAGCTTTTATTCGAAATTTTCTGAACTCAGAGAAAATTGATTTTCATTTTACTGCCCCTAATACTCATACTGGTAATGCAGATGTGAAACGATTTCATCTTACATTGAATGAGCATATAAGACTTTTCAAATTGGAGCAAAACCACAACGATTTCGATAATAAATCCCTTGTCTATAAGGCAGTTCAAATATACAATGACTCAGTTCATAGTACAACGGGTCATAAACCAAACAATTTATTACATAACAAAGTGGACAAATCTGAATGGGAAATTTTAAGTAATAAAATTCGTGAAAATAAAATTAATAGAATAAAGAAAATTAATGAAAATAGAGAAGATTGTCATGAATATAATGATAGAGAATTTGTGAAAAATCTCGGATTTCAGAACCTTAAACAAAAACCCAAATATATTATAAAACAAGTAAAAGAGAAAAATAAAACAAATTTTGTAGATGATAAAAATTGTAAAAGAGATAGGCAATTAGTTAAAAGAATTTTTAAGTACCAACATGAAATACCAGATATAAACTTTGATAGAAAAATTACTGGTAGAAATTATTCAAAACAAAATAAATAAAACATTTCAGGAGTAATGTGTGTTTAAAGGATGGGGGAGTTATATGTTTAATGAATATTGTTACATACTTAATGAATATCACTGTTACATATTTTATAAATTGTTATTGTATTCTTAAATTATAACTTTTATTTTTGTAATAGATCGTTACTTGTTTTATTCGGGCGTGTTCTAGAATCCGAATCCACTCGAAAGTGGATTACTTTAGCATTATTGGTGTTCTGCATTTCACATCCACATGTTTTTATTCGTTTTCAATTAGAGTAGATATGGGTTGGTGAAAGTAAACCGAATCGACTTTTATTGTAATATGTGATAACATTTTTAACAAAAAAATTAATATTGCTTTTAGCTTAAAATCTTCTTAATCCAATTTAATCAAAAATATATCGTTATCTAAAACGCAAAAGGCCCTTACTAACCCTAAATTAAAAGTCGACTTTTTCATTGATTTTGATGTAATTATACCAAAAAATTTTTTTTTAACGATTTTTATGTTATTTTCAGACAATTTGTTTCTTTAATCGATTTAGCGATCTCTTAGTTTTTGGGTTTGTTTAAAATTTTGCAATTTTTCGCGAATTTTAGCCATGTTCGCGATATAAGCGATTTGGTCGTGTAAGTTTTCTGATTCTTTACAGCTTTAACGATTTATAATAAATAGTTGACTTTGCTATCATGCCGCTGTTAGCAAATTTTTGCGAATTTCCTTGAATTTAGCAATTTTTACCGATTTTTTGCCATTCCTTATAGTTTTAGGGACTTTAAATCAATATTATGGCTGGTTTGAAATATTAAAATTTTTCGCGAATTTTCGCTATTTTTGCAATTTTTTTTTTGTTATTTTCCGACATTTTGTTTTTTTTAACCCATTTAGAGATTTCAAATAAATTTTAGTGTTTGTTTAAAAGTTTGCAATTTTTCGAGAATTTTAGCCATGTTAGCGATTTTTTTTGTGATTCTTTACAGCTTTCACGATTTTTAAAAAATATTAGACATTGCTATCATACTTCGGTTAGCAAATTAGCGATCATTAGTTCAACAAAAGTTTTTTCGAACAAAAACTTCGAATACACAAAAACATGCTGATTTGAGAACACCAATTTATGAATTATGCTGATTCAAAAAATTTTTCGTTTTCAATTCGAGTCTAAACCTAGAACATACCTGATTATTATTAAACAAGTCTTCCTTTATTTTAAAAATTGTAAAATATATTGAAATATAAAAATTTAGTTTAGTTGTTAAAATCTTTTTGAAAAGAAATATTAAAAAATAAATAAAATAAAAATTATATTTTTTAAAAAGAAAAGATACATATACAATTAAATTAACTATAGGATGTATATATTAAATATCGCGTAACTGAAGAACTATCTTTGCTAGAGTCTTCAAACGTAGTTAAAGCCACTTTTATAGTGAACTATACATTTTTAAATAACAATCGGCGGGATAGAGGAAGGAATAGCGGTACCTCCCATAGAACGAAATTATTAAATTCCGAATATCTGAAGACAAATGCCTTCAAGCTTTATAGGATCCACTCTTATGGTAAACTACAACTTTCAAAATAAAAATTAAGGGGTTAGGTGCAGGAGGAGCAATCAATAATATATAAGTAAAAAAGCGTATGAAATTTTTTTCCCTATAGACTTCTAACCCGGCTCTTAACATAGGCAATTAATATTTTATAATTTTTAAGTGCGGGTGGTACCTCTCATACAATGAAAATAAAGATTTCTTCATAGTTTGAGTACTGTTACAGTAAAGGTGTTTCAATTTTTTACAAATAGCTTAGATAAAAATACACAACATCTTCCAAAAGTATGTGTAATAGGAAAAGTAGTCATGGCACCTCTCATACGAACACATGCGATTTCTGGATACATATCATTAGAGCGGGTGTTATCAATACAAGAGATCTGTTTTAAAAAAATTTTACTAATTGTATTTCGATGGGGTAGCAAAGCGCACCGGGTTAAGCTAGTTAGTTAATAAACTTAATTAATTATGAAAATCCAAGTTTACTTTACTTTTATTATGTTAATTAAAAGACTCTTATATTTTCATTGCATACAAGGAGGTAGCTCACAATCGTTAGTATTGTTCGCCGGTGCTGGTGGATTGTAATTAGGTGGTAAATTGCCGGAATATTTTTTACGCGTTGCCTCTTCCCATTCTTTACGATGACTTTTTTTACGATGACTGTGGAAATTTGCATTTGAATTAAAGGTTTTAGGACACCAGGGACACGTGTATAATACAGTACCAGTATGAGAAGCCATATGTTCCTAGAATAAAAAATATTACGTATATGTGAATAACACTTGAATGTAATTGTTCTTAACTAACCGTTAATGTGTGCGCTGTCTTAAAAGCTTTTTCGCACATTGTGCATTTGTGGTCATAACCCCATTCATGATTATATTGTACATGTTTTTTGTGAGCTTTTAAATTTGGTGAAATTTTTGCACAAACAGGACAAGTAAATTCCTTTTTTCCTCCCTCTGGATGCACCATAAGTTTGTGTTGTTTTAAACTGTGTTTGTTCGCCAATAGTAAACCACAAACGTCACAACTAACCGTAGGTAATGGTTTACCCTCATGCTGTAGCATATGACGTTCAAAGACTTCTTTGCATCTTATAGATCTGCCACAAATATCGCATATATTTATATATTTCTTTAAATGCACCGATCGTACGTGATTGGAAAGTAGTGACTTACTAGCAAATCTAAAAAAATAATAATAATATACTTATATTCATATACATATAGCCATTTTTTTTTAGCGAAAAGACTGCTTTTTGTATTGAAACAAAGCCAACAAATAATTAAAATTGTTTCTCAAAAAAATTGTATATGTACGTATAATTTACTTGTTTATATTTTGGTCTAAAGCGCAACAAGCTCTACAATTAGTGACAAAATGGATAACATTTAAAATACATACAACCTTATTTGCTGGCTGGCGTTACGTTACAAAAAGTAGACTTTTCGCTGGAAATGCCCATATGTATATTTATATTAGGGATTGCTGTTCGGTTTTAACAGAAATCGAAACCGCGGTTTTTAATGCCTAAAAACCGAAAACAGACAAAAAACTTCGGTTTTTAGCTGCATTAAAAATATCTTTATGCTTAAAGAAATTGCATATTATAACACAACACTCGTAATTTACATAAAAAAGTTTAGGATAAAAAATAAATGCATTTGAACTAGTTTCCGATAGTAAATGATACACTTGTTGTGAGGAAATGGAACCCTACCGATGAATAGCCTCAAATAATCATTTGTGATACAATTTTCTGATTCCTTTTTGATAATATGAATGAATCACATGTCAATCCTTTTTCAATGATTTCATATGATTAAATAATATAAACCGAAACCGACCGGTTTTAATCATTTTTAAACCGAAACGGTGGTTTCACATTTCTACCGTTTTTATCAAACTCTAATTTATATGCATAGGTAATCCACGCCAAATCATATTCCAAGTTTTTGTGATTAGGTTTTTTTTTTTTGAAATTTTAGAACGTGTTTTTAAAATTAGTGTATTCTTCTCACAAAATTATAAATTGCACCACTAATAAGAAATATAGGTATGAACAAAAACTAAAAAAAAGTGATTTTAAGTTCCTTTTTAAAGCGTATTCAAAATATCACAAAATTGGGATATAAAAAAAATTTTAACCCATTCCTCTTGGCGTGGAATGCCCCATATACATATATTTAAGCATATATTAATTAATATACAAAGAATTTTAAACAAAAACTTTTAACTATTTTATATGAAAACATACTAACTTTTTTCCACAATCAGTACATGGAACATGTTTTTCATCCTCCGTCAAATGGGACATTTTATGTAATTTTAGCGACATATACATACTGAATTTCTTATTACAAATATCACAAGGATGTACCTTTTCTTTCTTATCATTATGTGTTTTATTGTGCATATTTAAACATTTGCGATCAGCCATTACTTTATCGCAAATAGTGCACTTGAAATAATTCGGATCTACATGCTGATGAACATGGTCGACGAGAAGACTTCGTCTATAGAATTTCTTCTTACAACAAATAACAAAACCAATTTGTTTGTGTTCCGATTTAAAGTGTTTGCAAAGTTCATGAAATGTTTCAGTTTGTATTTGACATAAACTGCAGGTGATTTTAAAATTTTCTTTCAAAAACTTATCGTTAGCATGATTTGTGCTCTTAAAAGATTTTCCCGAAGTTTTTTTTTTATTTTGTTCAGACAATTCTTTATCTGGCTCGTAATTTGAATCTGTATCGCTGTCAACATTATTTGTTTCCTCTTCATTCATTTCCATTGTATCACGATCATCTTTAATTTCGTTTTGTTCCTCTTCCTTTGCAGCTTTTTCAGAGTTTTCATTCAAGTTTTTAGATTCTTTAATTTTTGGACATTTAGTTTTTCTTGTAGATCTTTTTCGCAATAGTTTCTTTTTACTTAAGGGGTCTTCAACAACACTTTCACTATTATTTTCAACAGTTTTAACTTGGCGAGCTTTTTTATTTCTAGTAAGTGGTACAGTTTCTTCAACCAAAAATTCCTCATCTTCTTCTTTGATAACAATATCCTCTTCCTCTACAAGATTTTTACTACGAAGAGATTCTTTTATAGTAATCTCTGTTTCAAAATTAGTTTCATCGAGAGTTACATTCTCTATAGGTGGCTTGAAATCTTCTTCGTTTTGTATTTCATCAATTTTTATTCTGATCGGTTTAACTTTCTTTACAGATAAGCCCAATTCTGTATGAGCTTCTTCCACACGTATATAAAATTTGTGAAAATCATACAATTCTTGCCAGCAACCAGTGCATAGCCAAGAACCGGATGACTGAAATGCATCCTGAAATTGTAAAGCCGTATGTGAATTTAGTGCTGTTAAGATAATGTTTTCATTACAGCTTACCATTGGCCAAAAATGCATTACAATTAATTTTTGCACGTTTAATTCTTGCCATTTTATCGAGTTTACTTGTATGCTATCAACCAAATCCAAATCGTGTTTAATTTTTAGACATAACAAGCAGCCTTTCATATTTTATAAACAAACAATATTTTTATGGATTTGTTGTCCTGGAAATTATCGATACCAATGTAAAAAAAAACAAATTAATAAAAATGTCAAATATGACATCCAAATGTACACAAATTGCAATAACAGGGTTGTTTTCTTTTTGTAAAAAAGTGCCCTTTTACATAATCCAAACGATTTTTGTCGTTCTTATGATTAAATTGTGCGATTTTTGTCGTTACAGTAGATCGTTTCTGTATTTCTCGCATCGTAAAATTTCTTACATGAAGTGTGAAACAAAAAATTCCATCGTTTCTCGATTTATGAGTTAAAAGTGTTTCTGTATTTGAATGCGAAAACAGACACAACAAATTCTGTTTATACTGGAATATTTCCAGTAATTAACCCTACAAGAAATGCATAACCAAAACTAAAAAAATTACTATTACTATAACACTATATTGGTCAACACTACCGGTCATATAACTAGTAAAATGTCCGGTAGTCTTCTTGTAGCGAAGTGTCAAATAAAAGCGAAACGTCAACAAAAGAAATAAATATAATAAAAACAGGGCTGCCAGATTTGACGAGTTATCGTCATCTTGACGATTTTTTGTTCCGATATTTACAAAGTGAAGTGATGATTTTTTCTAAAAAAGTGACGAAAGCAAAAACAAAATCAAAAATATTTTATAATTTTGTTGTTACTTTCTATAGAAATTCATCTTGAATTTTTTAATTTCAAACACTTCTATTTTGTGGCGTTGAAAATTTAAAAAAAAAATAATATGAATGTCTGTAGAAAGCAACAACAAATTTATAAAATATATATGATTTTATTTTTGCTTTTAATGAAATTGTTGGCGTTGCGTTTTACACTATAAGCCCCTTAGTCTTCGAAATAAGATAATTGTAAATATTTTTATATGTTTGCTTATTAGAAAAAAAGATATCTTTAGAAACAAGGCTGTTTAAATTTTTATATTTATCCCTTTTGTGAAAATTGTCCTCGAAATTGTTTGTTTCTTCCCTAAAAAATGTATCGGCAAAAGCAAAATTTCGAGGGAAAGTAATGGACCGACTTGGCTTATTTTGAGCATTTAATACTTCTTATATACATATACAAAATATGATTGATATTTGATATTCTTATCTTATATGTACTTTTTTGTGCCAAAACCATTATTCCGGCAAGAAAGAAATTTGTTTGTCTCCCAGTAAACACTTTTTCAAAATGGATAACTTCTTTCACTTGTTATTAAGTAGCTTTCTTCCATAAGAACTTCGATATATCGTTATAACTACTTTTTTCTGGATGTATTAAGATAAAAAAATGACTTACTTTTGAATTTGTTCTTTTTGGCACAACCCTTGTAAAATTCATTAGTTTTTCAGTAGAATTGTATGTAGTGCTTTTATGTGTTTCTGATTACTTAACATATTATTTTGTAGGCGAAGATTTTACTGGGTCTTTAACCCGTTTATTTATGAACCGATTTTTTTAATTTTAACTACAAGTCTATTTCAGGTAAAAAAGAAAAAGATTATAGGAATAGGTAAATTAAAGATTTATATCTCAATTATTAAATAATAATTATTAAATACCCATGAACTTTAACTATGTTTTGGTTTGATTATTTTTTAATAAAAGTCGAAACAAATTTGTTTAAAATTGATTTTAAATTGCACGATTTTTAAAACAAAAAAGACGATATTTTTTTATTTTTTTCTCAGGAAATTGACGATTTTGACACAAATTTATCTGGCAGCACTGATTAAAACCAAAACAAGAAAAGGCTAACAAAAATTTAAACTAACAATATACATATAACAATTGTTTTTTGTTTATTTTCATCATATAAATTATGCATTTATCATTTATATTCCTTCTATTTTTTTTATTTATTTAAAAAAAATAGTATATAAACATATTTTAAATTTAAAATATCTACATTTTGTTTTTCTCGCCACCAATTTCAAATGTGAGTTATTTTGACAGTTCTTGAAAGAAACTTTTCGCAAAATATTGTTATAGAAACACTTTTTCTCGCATCCTTCCAATAATTGCTGGAAAATTATTAAAATGACAGATAATTCTCGCAACGGAAAGATACAGAAACAGTTGTGCGAGAAAAATCATTTTTTGTTTCATTTTGCACTGTATCTGTCCCGATTCACTGGTTTCATGCGGAAAATTTTACGATGCGAAAAATACAGAAACGGGCTACAGGTGTCCTAGGGCAAAACCATATAACTAGATTCCCGGGATCCCCCTCCATATAAATAATACAAAGTAAATTTGTTTTAAATTAATGAAAAAAACTTTTTTAAAAAAGCGTAAGGGAACTTGTTTACAAAGTTAGTAAAAGAAATGCCTAAATACTACAAAAAGGTTGAAAGAGGAACTTGAATTATTATTACCTTACGCTTTTATATGTAAATGTCGTATCATTATGCTCTAGATACAAGATAAAAAGATAACATAAACATAACAATTTAATTCATAAAACAATAATAAAAACAAACAAAAATTGTGGTACTCAAGTTATGAGATCAAAAAGTAAATTCATAAAATAGATAAAATATTTTAAATAAATATGTTTTATTAGTATGTACATATGTATATACATATATTTTAAATAAATGTATAAAATTTTTTTAACAGCTTAGGAAATAACATTAAGACACACTCAATGCGTTTAGAAAGTCGGCAAATAGTATATTTCTTATTTTATTTACTTATTACTATGTATCTGAAAATTTCCTTCACTTTTTTACGGAGATTGGACAAATAGTTTAAAGTGCAAAATATTAAAGTTGCTACATTTTTCTAATTCACAATACGAAGTATTGTTCCTTTTTTATAAACAACATCTATATTAGTCAAATGTATGTCAAGGTTGATGCAAAAAATAGCATCAAACGGACTTCTTCTTACAAGATCCACCTGTAATCTTTAGGATAATGTGTTTTTAAAATTGTATGTTGTAGATCTTACACGAGTTTCCATAGTTTTTTTTTATTTCTGTTTCCCAGCACTTCCCGGTTATATAAGCCGTCACAAAATGAAACAAATTTATGTTTATCACCTTGTAAACATATGTATCGTCAATTCTCAAATTTTTTTTTTAATTTTAAATTAATTAAGCAAAGTGTTCCTTCATACTTTCTTGTAACAAAAAATCGGTATTTTATCTCAAACTGAAACGAAGTTATAGCAAAAAATTTTTTGAAAACTTTAATCGCATTTTGCCAAGCTCGACTTTTTTTGTAGATATGACTTTGCTGCAATAAAGGATCGATATTTTTGGATATCTCCTATTTTTAAGACATATCCATGGACAATAAAAATTTACTGCCTGCATCTTATTT
Source organism: Pollenia labialis (assembly GCA_949318255.1). Lineage (NCBI taxonomy): Eukaryota > Metazoa > Arthropoda > Insecta > Diptera > Polleniidae > Pollenia > Pollenia labialis. Next base: position 31,461,368 of record OX439143.1, on the reverse strand, counting down.
TGAATTTATGTTCTTTATTAACTCTTCACTTCACTAAATTTATTAATTATCAAAATAAATAAATAGCTTTTTTCTGAAACTATGAGGAACTTTTATTTCCCGGGATCCCGCAACAAAAATCCCGGAAAAACGGGAAATAAAATAATTGAATTTCCCGGGACGGGAAATCCCGGGAAAAAACCCTAGATATAACCCAGCTATATATAACATTAGCTGCGTTCGTTTACCCCAAAAATTGTACAATGTAACCCCAAAAATACTCCACGTCGCTACACTATAGAGTACACACAGAGGTTTATTTTTAAACTACTCTGTTTCTCTACTTAATGGAGTACTCATAGGCATTAGCTTCGAAGCTTCCCTTTTCCACTATACATTGTGTATTTACAGGCAACTGAATTTACATTTTTTAGGCCCTAATTATGTAAAACGCAATACAAAGCCAAATAATTAGTATATTGAAAGCAAAAATAACACATGTATGTATATGTATGTATAATTAAAAATTCAAAGGAATAAATACAGGAGAAAAACTTAAATTTATTTTTAAAAATATCGGTTTCAAATCGTTTTCCATCACATACCTGAATATAATTTTTTAAATTTTGATATTGTTAATTAAGCGGGTCATACACTTGGAATCAAATTGTTCAATTTTACGTACATATTATACAATGTGTATGTGATATTCGAAGGTGACACAATATATTGGCAATTTGTTGCACAGCAAAAAGAAAGTTATGTTATTCCCAGTGTTGCCACTTTGTGGGTAATTACCCGAATTTGGTAACATTTTTACTGCCGTGGTCGATTTCTCTAAGTCCGAGTTTAGACGAGCGAACATTTGGAAGGAAAACATCTGGATTTCTCTTTTGTTTTTTCATTCTCGGTCACACAGACGAACATGTTGCCGGAAACATTCTGTTAATGTTGTTGTTTTTTTCTCAAAAAGCAAAGTAAATGTCAACAAAGAAAATGAGAACAAAGCGTGTCGCCGAGTACCGAACACAAAAACCATTCTCTCTTCCCCACCCGTAATTTGCTTCCAAACAAAATGTTTCCCTTCCAAATGTTTCCCTTTCTAAATGGGCACTAAGGTGTAATTCAGGTGTAATTTAAAAGTCTTACTTCACATACATATCCAAATAAAATCAAGATTCGATATCAGTGATGACATTTATTTCTTTTTAAATATTCACCCTTATTGTGTTTGGCGTATTTAAAATACGCCAACGACTGTTTTGTAATAGATTAAAGAGAACGTGAAATTATTTCCTTTAATCTATTACCAAACAGTCGTAGGCGTATTTTAAATACGCCAAACACAATAAGGGTGATTGTTGATAAAAAATGTAGTCTTCTGAACCAAAGTCTCGGTTGCTTTTTTAGAAAAGTCTTCAATCGTTTAATATATGTATGTATATTATCAAAAGTTCGATTATGAATGTAGATGGACTCTGTGATTTAGAACCTGACGTCTATTGAAAAAAGTTATTCCAACTAAAAACTAGACTGGGGGAAGAAATGTTTCCAATATTCCAACATTTACAGCCCAATTATGAATAAAAATTCCCCGGGAGTGTTTTCCCTTTCCTTATTTCTTCTATTTAAATTCAATTGTAAAAACGGGAAAATGGAATAAGCTTCAGGTGAATTTTTATTCATAATTGGGCTGCTTATTAAATTTATTTTTATCTGGCAATTTTCAAATGCTTCAGTTTGAAGACGCCGTTAACAGTTGTAAAACTGAATTACGAAAGAGACAGCTGTATAAAGCCCTGCAGGCATTTTGTTTACTAAATAAGGTATAAAGGGTATTTTTAAGACCATGAAACTTAAAATGGTAGACAATACAAACAATTTTTTTTAATGTTCTTAACGAAAAGCATTTCAGACGGCCAATTTTGTTTATTTTTTTCCAGCATTTCTGGCTGCATGTCACCAATTAAATGAACAATGTTGAACACCAAGACGTCAATTGTTGCTGGCTTATCAGCATACACCAGTGACTTCACAGCCCTACGGTAAACAATCAAGAGATTTCACATCACAGGGCCTTTAGGTCTAATTGATAGTTTATTTTCTCTTAATCAACACATCGCCTTCGATTTTAAAAAATAAGTTGCGTCATTTAATTCATAAGGTTGCCTATAAGTTGCGAAAATCGATGGCTGATTTTCAAAGTAAATTTTGATGAACAACGCCACTGTTCAATCATGAAACTATTCATGATGATGTAACTGAGCAAAAAGTGAGAGCAGTATGACAGTTCGTTTGACAGCTAACCTTTCGTAAGCTCTATCGGGCTTAAAAAACACCCATTATTATTTTAGGAGTTTTATTCTATCGTCCATGTTCTGGAAAACGCAGCGTTTTCAAATCGCTTACGATTTCAAAAACGCAAAACGCATTTCAGCATGTTCTGAAAACCAGGCGATTTGCTAGCGTTTTGCTATTTTTCGAAGTTGTTTTTGAGCAATGAAAACATGTTTTATCATAACAAAACGTAAACAAACAATTTAATTTACAAATTAGTTCTGCAAAATAAATTTAAAATTAAAATGCCTACAGCTTTATTACATGTTCATAAGTAAACTACTGCATCACACAATTGACAAACTCAAAGCAAATTTTTTAATTGCATTTTTTTAATTAAAATCGTGAAAAAATGTTACAAGATTTTCATTAAATAAATAGAAAACATATTAAATTGAAATTGTGCGCCATTTCCTTTTCTCTTTAAAGTGCAGTTTTAATAAAATAGACCAGATCGCTTAAGTATACACTAGCGGTTTGAAAACGCCAAATTTCTAGCGTTTTCGTTTTTCAGAACACCTGTTTGGCGTTTTCAAATCGAAAACGCAAATTTTAAGCGATTAGCGTTTTCCAGAACATGGACGTATGTTTTATCAATAGTATTTAAATCTTTCATTTTATTTTTGTTAATTTATTCAAAATCACAATAAGAATCTTAACAGTTTGACAAATATGGAGTTTGTTCCACAAAGCATAATGTTCACCTTTTTATTGAATGAAAGTTGAGCAATATTCAAATTAAAACCATTGCGCGACTTATTGCATAATATAGGACAAAATTTAAATGTTTGACTAAAAACATGTTGTAAAAATAATTTAATGCTAGAACTCTGCGAAGACGTCAAGTAGAACTAAATCTATTCGGGAGATCCTTAAGGATAGTGCCAACGCTTGCTCAAGGAGAGTTAAAATCGACTAATATTCTAAAAGCTCGTAAGGATTGGGATGAATCTGTTGATGGAAAAAATTTGCGCAATGTGCTTTGGCCGAACGAATCTAAAATCGATTTATTGTAAACGATAGTAAAACATGGGTAAGGCGTCCAAAAACATTTCAGCATGGAGGAAGTAACATAATGGTGTGGGGATGCTTTTCCTGGCACAGTGTTCGGCCATTATTTTGGATAAAAAGGAACATGGACCATTATTTAAACTTTGAAGTCCCTAGTGATATAATACATCCACATGCAGAGTGGGAAATGCCACTTAATTGGTTGTTCCAATAGGAAAACGACCCGAAACACACTTCGGGATTTGCAAAAATAAATATGGATTTTAGACATCGGAGTTGATTTTATGTTTTGGACTGCGTAATTCCCGGATCAAAATTCCACAGAAAATTTATGGAAGATTGTTAAAGAAAGGCCGTTGTTTGGTTCGTGACGTTACGTGATGTAACGTGACAAAGTTTACCATGTGATACTTTTACCAAATTTTGTTTTCAATAACTGTTTGCTATACCCACACCACAATAGTGGAGAGGGTATTATGCATTAATGCTGATGTGTGTAACACCTTAAAATATTGGTCATAGACCCACCTTAAAGTATACCGATCGGCTCACTTTCTGAGTTGATCTAACGATGTCGGTCCGGCTGACAATTTTGGAAATAATTTAATAAAATTTGGTACACATGTTCTTATTGTCACAAGCCTATTGAAACTGGGCCGAATCGTAGGACCACGAAGGGAGATAGGAGGCAATTTCTGCCTCTCAAAAACTATCAAACCGATTTTATTGAAATTTAAAACATAGATAGATCTATTTTTGTACGGACTATGCATTTTTAAAAAAATAGGACCACGAGGGGAGATGGAGGGCAATATTTTCCTCTCAAAATTTAAAACATATGTAGATAGATCCCTATTCATATAGCCGCCATACACTCTCGAAAATTTTGTTTTTAAATACTGTGGTCGGGCTTGACCGACTATACTTTTTTACTTGTTTTTAAATAAAAAACTGTTCAATTAGGCTGATTTTCTTAAATTTGTAAGGAATTTTGTATGCATTTATTATTATATATGGTTGTTAACGTCTTTTAAAATAAATATGTATGTATATGTAAATACCTAACTAATTTTCTATTGCTTTTGAAATATACTTTTCTGGCAAATTGCCTGAAAATTTTTCTCTTACAGATTCCTGCCACTCTATTGGATGTACTCTCTTGCGATGGGCATGCATCTGACCATTTGAATAAAATGTCTTAGAACAAAAGCCACAAGCATGTAGAGGTTTGCCAATATGCTTTGCCATGTGATCCTAAAAACAAATGAACATATGAAATGAATAAAACAACGAAACAAATTTACCTTTAAAGCGTCTGGTCTTTTAAAAGTTTTCTCACACAGATTACACTTTCTTTCGTAACTATTTTCGTGCACAACCTTTATGTGCATTTTAACATTAGAAGGACTAGCGAACAACTTTGTGCACATTGGACAATTAAATTCGGGTTTTACTCCTTCTGGTGGATGATGGGAGCCCATGTGTCGTTTTAAACATTTCATGTCAGCCAGACGACGTCCGCAAACCTCACAGCTTACCATGGGTAGTGGTTTACCCTCATGTTCTAACATGTGACGTTTGAATCTAGATTTTCCAGATATGGATTCACCACATAGATCACAAATTTTGTGGTATTTTTTTAGATGAACTGATCGTATGTGATTGGCTAAGGAGAATTTAGAGAGGTAGCTGAACATAAAAATAATAATTATATCAATATTATTAAAAAAGTTCCTACGTGTATTTACTTACGACTTATCACATTGTTTACAGGGTATTTTCTCGTTATTATCAGCATCATGTAAAAGCTTATGCATTTTCAGACTTGATTCAGTTGCCAAACTTTTTCCGCAAATGTCACACTCAACGTTCTTGTGTTCATGTACATTTTTTATGTGCAGTTTTAGACAGACACGGCTGGATAATATTCTATTACAATATTTGCATTTGAAATATTCTGGGTTTTGATGTAACTTTATATGATCCATTATTTCGGAACGATCATAAAGTTTGCGATTACAACAAATTGCGTAGCCGCGTTGATTGTGCTCATCCTTATAATGTTTTATCATTATAGAAAATGTAGCTAATGGGATTTGGCAAAGGTTACAGGTTATTTGTAAATGTTCGGCAATAAATTTATCATGTTCTTGCCGTTGTACATGCAATTTAGTGGAATCAACATTATTTGAAGAAGGCTCGCCATCACTATCAAACCTTGTATCATCTTCGTCGTTTACATTTTCAACAGATTTTGTTTCTTTGCAATTGTTTTCCATTTCCTCGAATTTTATATCATTATCCTCTTGATTTTTATCCAATTCTGGCTTTTTTGTTTCAATAGTACTTCTTTCTTTTTTAAATTTTTTTTTGGAATTATTTTTTGGAATATGTTGATTATTTTTTGTACTTTTCTTAACATAGCATTTACGTTTTGACCTTTTCTTTAAATTTTTCACATCCACCACATCCTCTTTTTCAAAAATGTCTAAAGGATTTTCGTCTTTCAATAGTAAAATCTCTGGCTCAAGTTGAGAACTTTCAATTCTATCGTTAGAATTTGTTTCAGTTTGTTCTATTTTCTCACATGAAATATCATCAGAAACTACTTCAGATTTTATAAAACTATTAAAATTTTTGTGAGCCTGTTCGATTTCTGTGTAGAACTTGTGAAAATTGTGTAATTCATGCCAACACATTTGGCATATATGAGAGGGATTATTTAAGTTTTCCTGTTGTAAATATTTATTAGTAAAAACCACTTTAAAATATTTGTTTAATAAAAAAGACACACAGTATTGTAAATTAAGTATTAAAATCATATTTAAAACTGGTTAATGCCTAAGAAATTTGTCAAGGCCCATCTATCAGGTCTGCTTACTTGTACAAAAACAAAAAACGATTCTTTTTAGTTGTCAAAAATTTACTACCACATATACAAAGAAAAAAGAAAAAACGTGTATGTGTCGCATACCATAAACGTATACATGCACATGTAAACAACTTTTGACAACTAAAAAGAACATAAACAATGATCATCAGGCTTCTTGCGCAGACCTTTTCAATAGGCCTTGAAATTTGTTTAGTATAATTGGAAACTAGGTGTAAGCATGATACAAATACACAAGGTAGTTCCACTTCTCTCTCAGAAATTATTTTTTGAAGTTTATTGGAATTATTTGAAGTTTTTATTTGTATCAAGCTTCAAATAATTCCGATAAACTTCAAAAAATAATTTCTGAGAGAGAAGTGGAACTACCTTGTGTATTTGTATCATGGGTGTAAGATTATTCAAATGCCGATATATTCGCTTCAATGAAAAAAAAATTCTAAAAAACTTTGATGCCAATTTGTAGATTATTAAAAAACCTTTAAAAAATGTGTAATACTTAGCACCTTTTATCCAAACCATTTTGAAAATAAATAAAGAAAACAAAGCTTTCAAATTTCATGTCAAACGCGTAATCGGGCAGTCATATAAGATACAGTTTTAGTACTTGGAAGAAAAATCTTTTGGCTTAATCACTACTTCCAAGCGTCCAGGCATCGACTTTACGGTATTTGTGCAAAATTCCAAAGTTATGTGCTTCGGTCGTGACCCTGATAGAAAGAAAATGTGACAAATATGTTTAATCTATCGGCACTTTGCTTTACATTTTGTTTTTTAATGTCCAAATATTGGCATCGATTTATTTTTTCCTCTATAAAATGAATGTTCCCTATCTAAATACCATCTCCGACCATCCCCCATGCTTTACCGTAGCCCGAGTGCTATAAGGCAAAAACTAATTATTTGAAATTGTCAAACGTACTGCTTTTAGTTTTCCAACCAGGTTAAATTAACAGTCATCAGTAAAGAGTACCTAATAAAAAGGTGACAAGGTTAAAAATAATCAAATTAAACAATTTTTTGCAAAATTAAAATGTTCCAATAGTCAGAATTTCACTTGTGCAATTTTATCTTTTTGACTGAAATTGTGTTATTTTCTGGCTATTCGCCGATGTAAGCCATTCTTCCTTACCACGTTTCGAATGGTCTCACCACAAGCATCTTTTTACAAATCCGTTTAAAATATATTTTGACATTTTGAAATAAAATGTAAAGCAAAGTGCCGAAAATTAAACATATTGGTCACATTTGATTTCTAACAGGGGCACAAACCGAAGCACATAACTTTGGAATTGTCCAAAATTTCTGTAAACACCGTCACAGTCCCCAAATCTCAACATAATAAAGAATTGCTTTTTAATAATCTACAACTTTGCATCAAAGTTTTTTAAAATTTTTTCATTGAAGCGAAAAAATCGGCATTTGAATAATCTTACACTTATGGCCTGTTCGTCGATAACCAATGAAGACTTCGTTCGCTTAAATTAAATTTAAAACAAAAACAAATTATAAAGTATTATTTTTGATTTACATACATGTAAGTTAAGCGAACGAAGTTTTCATTCGTTATCCACGAACAGGCCATTAGTATCCAATTATGTATATAGGTTATCACAAATTTGCATCAAAGCTATTGTATCATATAAATGAAGTTTATCCAACTCAACACAAAACCTTTCAGTGAAGCACAAGGTCTCCGTTTGCGAAGAAAACTTAAAATTATTTGTAAAATAGATAAGCTGACGCACTTTGTATATTAAGTTTATTTTTATTTGTAAACTATAAATGTTTATATACTACTAACAACCTGCGTCAAATTAGTTGTTACAAACAGCGTTTAAAAAACTGCAATCAAAGTAGAAAAACTGCCATTTCTTCTACTTTTTCATTGCCAAAAATCTGTTGCTTTTACTTCTGATTCATTTAATTTAAACAGTCGCTGGCAAACCAACTCAAAAAGCGAAATGTTGTACTCAAATTTTTTTGTTCTACAGTTTTTGGTTTCGACTGCAGTTTTTTAAACCCTGGTTACAATTGTTATGTTAACTTATCAACTTTGCATTTACTTACAAAAATTTCCAAAGTATCGACACCGATGCAAACCTATCGATTGTTTTGCTAATATAATCTATACTCGACGTAATACTAGCAATTAAAAGAGAAACACATACTATTCGAAGAGCAGGTTAGGGTCAATATGCGACATAGCTTTCGTAAGTACAATCTTATCAAACACATGAAATGGATTTTGACTGGACACTGTATGTATATACTGCAAATATATACAAAAATTTGAGTAAATTGCGTAAATCATGTCGTTTTATTCAGCCCTCAAATTTCAGATCTGCAAACTAGGCTGGAACAATTAAGAATAGACAACACAATTGAATTCATTCTGAAATTAGAACTTAATTGGTCAATGGTAAATGCTTATCTAACATCCATAACCAATATACATATCTATTATCGGTAGCTCGAAAGTTATAGGACGAGGCCTATAACACAATCAAAAACCCATAGAGTTTAGGAAGATCACCGAACAAGTTGACCACCTTGCAAAGTAGTACCTAGTGCCAGTTCCGCTGAGTGAATCATAGCTCTGTCTACTATCGGGGTGAAAGATGCCAGCTACGATAGATAAGAAGTCCCTGATTATGAGGGGCAGAAAATGAGGGCGCGCTAAAAAAAGGTTACAAGAGCCTTAAGAAGATTCTGCGACATATTGATTAGATGCCAACATTAAGTCAACATCCGCCTCAAGAGGTACTCGGTATGCTGTGTATTTCAGGCTGAAATATTGGCGATTAGAGGCTTGTAAAAACTGCATAACAGGAACATTAGCGGTAGAACTGACATATTTATCGATAGCCAAGCGGATCGGATGTCACTTAAGTCACAAAGTCCATTCTCGTTAACCAGTGTAAGAAAGAACTATCCAGACTGGGCAGCCTTAATTTGGACCCTAGGGACCATTATGGCAATACACAGGCGGACGGACTGACCAAGACTGAAGCTGCTTTTGATATTTCGCTGAGTGTGCTAGTCGCAACACCGCTGGGAACTGTGAGAAAATTTTCAGACACTTTTTGGATATGGCTAATGATAGATGGAGGAAACAAGAACTAGGGACATTTTGAGACAGGTGTATACCTACTTGTCACTGGACCGTTCGTTAAGCACGCTATGAGACTTATGTGTAGTTTATAGAACACGAGAGCCAAACTCGTCCGTTTAACTTACTGCCTGTTTGTAGAACGCGAGCGCAAAAGTGACTCGTTTAACTAACATTCAAAACAACAACACATTTTGAATTTTTGTTTTAAATGTTAAGTAAACGAGTCACTTTTGCACTCGCGTTCTACAAACAGGCAGTTACATTTAAAACAAAATTTCGAAATTTGTTTTTGTTTTAAATGTAAGTTGAACGGACGAGTTTGGCTCTCGTGTTCTATAAATCCCACATTAGTCTCCCTTTTAATGAATGCTTCCGCAGCGGCAGAGAGCAAAATATTTTTGAGTGTCAAATAAAATAACAGCTGATTTTGAGCAAATGAAAGTATTTGCCAGCAAACAAATATTTGTCCAATGTGAACATAGTGTTAACACAAAAAATCAAATATTTTATTAATTTTTGAGTAAACATTAATTGATATTACAAAAAAATTGTAGGAGCTAACATCGACAAATAATCACCCCTATCGTGAATAAAAATTTCTTGGGAGTTTTTTCCCTTTTCCTGTGTTAATTCAATTGTAAAAATGGGGAAAAACTCCCAAGGAATTTTTATTGACGATAGGGGTGAATGTAAGCCCGATAGAAGCAATTTTTTCTATTAACTTTCGGATTCTTTACAGTTTAAAAGATTTTTAATAACACTGTGCCCGAAATTTACACTTTTTTTTGACAAGCTGGGCACTTGTCATTTTAATCTAATTCGGGTACGCTGAATCCAGTGGAGCTAGCCGATTTTTTTAGGTTGGCTCTTGTTTACGAGATATACCGTTATTTCGAAAATGGAGGAGGTTGCACAACATATATTCGCGTAACTCAAAAACGGTTTAGTTTATTAAAATTGTATTAAAAATTAAAAAGTTGCTCACAATTTTTTATACGTCTGAAAAAAATTAGACCCCTAGCTGCATTTTCCATTTTTTTTAGGAATTTTTAATAAACAAACATTTGAAATATTGATTAAAAAACTATTTTTTTTATTAAAAAAAAAAATTATGTTATTGCGGAATTTCGGTTTTTTTTTCTAGGTTACACGAATATATCGACCCCTTTGCGCGAAATTATCGTATATGCCAATTTTTCTAAAATTGAGTTTTTGATGCAATCTTGTTCTACATTAAAAAAATGTCACTTGCCAAAATGTTGTAGGCGAATTCCACTTCGTTGCTCTAAAAATTTAGTGTATATTTTCATATAGATATTGCAAGCGAAAGCAGAGAAAAGTAGAAAAATGGTTGTCCTGTAAAATTTGGTTTTTGTAACATACGATAATTTTGAGCAAAGGGGTCGATATGTTGTGAAACCTCCATAATTTTCGAAATAACGGTATATCTCGAAAAAAAGAGCTAACCTGAAAAAACGGTTAGCACCATTGGATTCAGCGAACCCGAATTATGTGCTCGGCTTGTCTATTTTTTCAAATAGCACAGTGTAATTATTAGACTTTGCTATCATGCTGCTATAAGCAAATTTTTGCGAATTTTCGCTAGTTTAGCAATTTTTATCGAATTTTTGCCATTCCTTTTAGTTTTAGTTAAGATAAGGCACGAGCTCTATGTTACATTTGTCCTTCAAGTTGTGCTGAAAAAGGTCAACAAGAAAAAAGAAAGACAAAAAAATGAAAAATCAAAAAATGTACTTTGGACTTCAAGAAAAATTCTTGACAAAAGGTACGAAAAAAGCAGAAGCAAGAAAGAACATGTAAAATCAATTAAAATAGAAAATCATTCAAAAGGCAAATTTCGATCTACCAAAGGTTAAATACAGATATAAAGATTGATGTTTGACTATTGACTGCCAGCAGCGAGTGTTAAACGGCAAATCCCTCTGAAGATATCGAGTGGTTGCGATTGAAACATGTATGGGTAACCTGTCCGTAAACGCCAGGGTTCGATCCTCAGGTCAGTCAAGAATGAAAAATTATCAATAAATTTTAATTAATTTCATGTTGTAAAATTCCTTTCTTCATAAAAATAATTTAATGAAAATTACATTTGATGATCTTAAGCCTTATTTAATATCAAAATTTGGATTACAAGTTTTAGGCACTTTAAATACATTTTTTGGCTTGTTTGAAATTTTAAAATTGTTCGCGAATTTTCGCTAATTTTGCAATTTTTTTTTTGTTTTTCCCCGACATTATGTTTTGTAACCGATTTTGCGATTTCAAATAAATTTTAAGGGTTTTTTCCAAGTTTGCAATTTTTCGCGAATTTTAGCCATGTTCCCGTTACCCATTGTCTTCTAGTTTTAATACCCTTCACCACAGGTGGAAAAGGGGTTATATAAGTTTATCATTCCGTTTGTTATTTCTACAATATTGATCTTAGACCCTATAAAGTATATATGTATATTCTGGGTCCTTATGAAAAGCAAAGTTGATTAAACGATGCCCACCTGTCCGTCTTACGTTTGATATGTGTTTTTCGAAGACCCCAGACATGATGGGGGCTAGGTTGTTTTATATTTATGTCATATATAGTCCACCATTTCTTGCTATTGAAATTCAGCTAGATCGGTCCACAAGTGGCTGCGATATGAGCAAAAAACCACGACTAAATATAATTTTTCCAAAAATATCTCTTGTTTTCGAATAAGGTACAAACATTATGGGTGAAATGCGCATAGGAATAGCTTATCCCATCAACAATAAATTTCAGTGCTTTTATCAAATAATAAAAATTGGGTATTAAGCACGAATAACAAAATCATTTAAAATAAAAGAAAAAGTTAAATAAAAATTAAACCAAAACAAAAAGTGAATAAATATTAATTAATTAAACTTGTTTTTGAAGCATTTATGTATATGGCTAAATACGAACTTTTATAACTTTTTTGTTATGTTAATTTTTTAGAGTTGTAAAAGTTTAAAGTATTTGGGTACTTAGAACTGCACTTGTTTTTTTAAGTAATCAATAGCAAAAAAATTATTCATGTTCTTTGGAATTATTTAACCGGCCACAAACTAGTAAAATCAAATAAAATAAAAAACAAACAAATATAAAAGATAACATAAAATAATTTGTTTGAATTTTCAAAAAATGTTCGTGTTATAAAAAAAATTTAATCGAGTACCGATAAGAAAACGAGTTAAGTAGTCAAAAGTGTATACATTTTTCCACACTTCCATTATTTGCCATCAGCTGTTGCCTTTATTTTACGAATTTTTACAAATTTTGCGTTTGCGTACTTTTTTGGACAATAGCTTTTTGTGAGAAGAAATTTTTCAGTTTTCTCATTTACTGCATTTTACTGTAAAAGTACTCAAACGCACCTATTTTTAAGATTCTCAGAATTAAAAAATAAACAAAAAGTTGTTTTATTTTTACGATTGCGGTAGCAAACTAATTAGAAAAAACTTTACTTACCTGGTAAGTTAGGAAGTAATGTTGGAGAAAAGTAAACACTGCTTATTTTTCGACGGAATAACTACTTATTTTTGTTCGAGATATCCACAGAATTCAGTACTTACAATACACTTAGAAGTCAAAAAATAACTAGTTATTATTAGTTAACTGCTAGTAAGTTGAATTGTAAGTACTTACAATATACTTACCAGAAGCCAAAAAATCACTAGTTAATAGTCATAATAAGTAGATATTGAGTACCTTACCAGTAAGTAAATATTCAGTAATGAAAAAAGCATAACTAATAAGGAGTTATTGAGCTGATTATCAGTAAGCAAATGTTCAGTAGTAAAAATAATATAAGTAATAAGTAGTTGCTAATTACTAGTAAGTACTTATTGAAGTTTTCAGAAAAATGACAATTGTAATGACAACTACTTACCAGGTAACGTATGTAATAACTACCATCTATTACTAAAAATCAGAAAGATATTTTTGGTTATAAACGCTCATAAATGTGCATACACGATAAATTGATTTTTTCCGTTAAATACCTGTAACGGATGATTTTTTGCATTATATTCCTTAATGTTTTTTATGATTCAAAACTAAAAATTTTAAGCAAACACAAACTGTGCCTACACAAAGGGTTATCCTAAATTATAGTATCAGTATTTATAAGAGCTCCTCGAGTCATTTTATTTCATTCAAGAAGTGTTTGCGATAACGGAAACATCACTTTATCCCTACATAAAGATTAGAGCCATTAAGCTTACAAGTTAAAAAAAGTTTGAACTAGCATTGGCAACTGAGTTCTATATGCATTTCATTTCGATTGAACTTATCTATGAGGTCTTCTATCGTAAAGTAAGTATAGATAGGTTAATACATTTGGAATATTTGATACTCACAGTACTTTAATTAAAAGCTTTTAATTAACTTACAATGTGTGTATGTAATAAGTATGTTTGTTCGGGTGGAATCTTGCAACTCAATTTTGAAGCAGTTATCTGCAACCGGTTGAGCTGAAATTTTGTATACACGTTCAAATTGTACAAAATGGGTACTAAATGAAAGGGCTTGCTAAGAATATCTCGAAAAATAAAGTAGTGAGTCTAAATACAATATTGCGGCACAAACAAGGTGGCGGACTAGTTATTATTAATGAACTTCTACAATATGCGCATAAACTGAAAGGGCTTGCTAAGAATAACTCGAAAAATAAAGTGACGTCGCTCTAAATACAATATGGCTTACTTAGTTTTTAATGCTTGCTTAGTTTTAAATGCTTGCTGAGAATAAGTAAAAAAAAATTCAAGTAAAAAACAAGCTTTTATTTAAATGTGCTTGTGCAGAAAAGCAAGTAAATTTATAACTTGATTTTAACTATTAAAATTTTCAAACTAAGTAAATACAAGTACTTAAATCGCGCGATAAGCTTTTATATCATACAAAATGTGTAATGACGTTTAAATAAAAGCTGGTTTTTTAAAAACGTTTTTTACTTTTAATCTTAATTAAATTTTGAATTCTGTTATTGCTTATTAAAAATTCTTTAATTTCATATACGCCACTTGGAAATTTCGAAGCCTATGCTATGAAGAGAAACAACGAGCCACGAATCCGATTGTTATTTTTGTTTAAGTACAAAAACCGGTTTCGGAAAACATATCCGATGATCTAACCCCACGAAGTCTGCTGATGGGTTTCCACTTGTAGTTCATCAAACTGGGTGTCCAAGATGTAGTCAAGTTCTTTCATCTTTACCAGGACACTCAACATCAAGTATGTGTTATCAATCAGATAGTTCAGATCCAGCACTACCATCTACATCTGAAAACGACGGGTTTATCTCACACAAACATTTCCCACCGAGACCCGGATGAAAGAAACAGATCTCATTATAAATAAACTACAATTTTGTATAACCGTACACGCGAAGAAGGCTTACTTTATTATTTTGTTGGAAAGGATGATTTTGTGTACTGCACCGATATTTCTGGTTTGATGACTGCCATGGGCTTACAGAGTTACTATTCAAACGAATGGTGTTTGTTTATTGACTCATCAAAGCGCAGCTTGAAGTGTGTCCTTTTGCAAAATGGAAATAAATTTCACTCCTTACAGATCGCGCATTCATGTGTTTATCTTAAGATGGTCAATTTTCTCTTAGGTCAACAAATATCCTTCTTTTATATGTTTATGGGACAGCAGAGCTAAAGCAGAACATTGGAAGAGACAACAATGATCTTCTAGGAAAAATAAATGTGGTTATAGAGCATTTCCATTTTATTTCACCGGTAAATTTCTCGTCGTGTCCGATTTCAATAAAATTTGGTGAGTGTGTAAAGTAGTATATGTGTGTAAGAAAAATGATTTGTTTTTTTTTTTTTTTTTGAAAACTGTGGCAACACTATACCTTTGAATAACTGAAAATTTTGGGTTAGCGACCTCACTCTAAAGTTCATAACTTTTGTTGTGTAAAAGATATTAAAAAAATTCTTTTTGCATAAGAATGGTATAAAAATAGGGTTTTAGAAATTAAAAAAAAAACTTTTTTATAAAAAAAAAATAAAAAAAAATTTTAAATTAGATTTTTGAAATGATTACCCCCCTTTAATTTACCATAAAATAGATTTTAACTGTAATGCTGAATGGCACTTTTTTGCGACATCGCATGGTAAAGGCCCGTGTGATGGAGTGGGGGGATCACTGAAAAGAGCAGCAGCTCATGCTAGCCTTGGTCGCCCCGTAGAAAATCAAATTGTAAATGCTAGAGATCTGTTTGAGTATGCTAAGACTTTGCCCAACATTAATGTAACATTCTGCACTAAAGAAGAATATGAAAAAGAGGAAAAGAAATTGAACCGAAGATTCAAAAAATCTGTTGCAATTAAAGGAACACAAAGACTCCACGCATTCATACCATTTTCAAGTACAGAAGTAGTTGCCAAAACATTTTCAAATTCTGTGGAATTTGTAGAACCTATTAAGGTTATTAATAAGTGAACATAAAATAATAATAACATGGATAAAAAAAAATTTACAACTTTAAACCCTTTTTTTAAATTATAACTTGTGCAGGAATTGAATAAAAAAAATAATTCAATTGTTAGTATGTATATTGTAGTAACTACATAGCTCTACATATCTTGAAAAGTTTAAGTGCTACCACTCTGAAATTTTCAGGGTGGTTAGAGAACATATGTGGCTATTTGCATAAAAAAAATAAAAAAAATTAAAGGGGGTAATCATTTCAAAAATCTAATTTAAAATTTTTTTTTATTTTTTTTTTATAAAAAAGTTTTTTTTTTAATTTTTTTTTTTTAATTTCTAAAACCCTATTTTTATACCATTCTTATGCAAAAAGAATTTTTTTAATATCTTTTACACAACAAAAGTTATGAACTTTAGAGTGAGGTCGCTAACCCAAAATTTTCAATTATTCAAAGGTATAGTGTTGCCACAGTTTTCAAAAAAAAAAAAACAAATAATTTTTCTTACACACATATACTACTTTACACACTCACCAAATTTTATTGAAATCGGACACGATCGAGAAATTTACCGGTGAAATAAAATGGAAATGCTCTATAGTGCCCCTCTTCAAATTAAAGTTGGTATGATGAAACAATATGTTAAAGCACTAAGCAAAGATAGTGAATGTTTCCAGTATATTTCAAGGAAGCTTCCCAATTTGAGTATGAAAAAGCTCAAAGCAAGCATATTAAACGCCCCACAAATTGGTGAAATGGCAACTCAATGTCAGTTATTGAGAAGAATGCATGGGATTCATTTGTAAGAGTAATTCTAAATTTCTTAGGAAATAACAAGGGTGATGTGTACGTTAACTCACTTCTAGAATCTAGGATGCAACATGAGCATCAAAGTGAACTACATAGTCACTTATATCATTTTCCTGAAAGTCTAAGAGACTTGATTGAGGAACAGGGCGAACGATTTCTCTAAGATATCCGGGCAATGGAGGAACGATACCAGGGTCACTGGGATGCACACATGATAACTGATTTTTGCTGGAGTATTCAGAGTAACACTTCGTTATTCAACAATAGTAGAAAACCAAAAAAAAGAAAATTCCAGAGTTTGTAGTTTATAATAATTATTTATTTATTTTATTTCTTTAAATAAATTTAAAAAATAAAATATAAATTTTCTACTCTTTAATACATTAAAGCTCATCTAATTAAAATGTATTTCTGAAGAATATAATCAGTATTGTGGTTAGGGTTTTTCCAAAATATTCACGAGTGTTACTATGTAATGAATTTTCGATCTAAAAATGTGTACTTACGATTTTATGTGTATCGATAAAAACCAATACAGAAACAAACGATCGATGAAAAACAGCACGGAGCAGGACATGAACAGGACTTATAAGGACAACGAGACGAAGACAATCTCGTCGGTGGCTGTATCAGCGTCGACACCCACAATAGGGCAACCTGGTGAAGCCAGGCTGGACGAATGTGTAAGGGCAACCCGACCAGAAGGCGGTCGCCTTAAAACTAGCAGCGAAATATTTATGTCATTCGCGCCAAGTACATCAAAAGCCGTAAAAGCCATTTCCGCCAAAGCGGATAGATTCCATGCTTCGGGTGCTGCCAAGCTAGAAATGACAAAGTCGTCCAACAAAGCAGCCTCCCATAAGCTTATTGTGCAAAGAGAGGCAGAGATGAGTACATCCTGCCGCACTTCTGCTTTCAGCTAAACCGGAAGCTTCATTGGCATGGGCTAAAGCCCTTACTGCTGAGCTTTAGAGCGTTTAACCTCCTGCCCTTGCGAAGACAATGCCTAAACGGCAACGTTCGGAGAAAGAAGCGGCAGCCGTAAGACAGTAACCGGGGACGAAACGTCCCAAAAATGCACCAAAGTCGACTAATAGGTCTTACAGAGAGCTGGCTAAAGACCACCTTGTAAGAGCGGTTATAGACAGAGATGCTGCTGATGGATCCATATTCCACTCTAGGTGGGACTTCGCAAAGCAACAAATGATGGGTGTCTTTTGAAAGATCCTGAAATGTGACCATGCTGGCTGGTACCAGGATCACTTTAAGATGATGGCGTGTGTGGACGAGCACTCGGCGTTTCTGCTGAAACTTGCCATCGGAGGTATTGGCGAAATATGGTAAGGTTCTAGAATTTTCGTGGTTTTGGTGAGTAAGATACCACGGAGACCTAGATCCATTGCCACCATCCCAGCGGAACTCTCTTCTCCGAAGGAAATCTTGAAGATTATTGAGTGCTGCAACCGCCAACTTCCCACTCATAACTGCAAAGTTGGCAAGGTTGCAGAGGCTGAAGGATTTTCAAGAACGGCGATCGTAGTCCTGAATCAGGACTTCTTGGAGCTACTGAGGGAGAAACCGGCCAAGAATTACTTTGGTTTTAGTACTATCTTGCTCAGTGTCTACCGAGGTGATGACAAGGGCGATCCCGCTCAGGCTGAAGGATTTTCAAGAACGGCGATCGTAGTCCTGAATCAGGACTTCTTGGAGCTACTGAGGGAGAAACCGGCCAAGAATTACTTTGGTTTTAGTACTATCTTGCTCAGTGTCTACCGAGGTGATGACAAGGGCGATCCCGCTCAGAAGGTTGTGGACGCATGGGTGAATTTTCTGATCAGGACGCCCTCCTGGAATCCGACCTGGATGACGGATGCAACATTGGCCAGCTCGGAACATTCCGACTTAAAAAGTAACTGGACGGCCTCAAATGCCTGCTTCTTTTCGGACCACAGATAAGTATGTTTAGTTGAAATTGGGTTCACGCAACTTGGGAGTGTACTTTTTTGAATAGGAGGAGAACGAAGTGGGACTATCAGGTAGCCTGCTCGCTTCCTATCGGAGTCACTGCGTCAGGCAACGGCACTGGCCTGCAGGCCAGTGGTTAGAAAAGCAGGGGGTAGGTCATCATAATGCAGCCCTGAGGTTGCAAAGTCTCGCAAAGACTGTCGCAGGTTATTCAATATGGCTAAGCGTCTGGGAAACTGGGCGGAATATAAGTCGGCATTAAATAGGTTTAAGAATTTGGTTAGATCGTCGGAACGGAATGCCTTGAGGAACTTCTGCAGCGGCGTGGAAGGCTCCTCGGAGACAAACCAATTGCGAAAAATAATGGCATCTTGCCCGGCTATCCCTAGCTCCATTCAGAAAGCTAATGGTAGCTGGACTACGAAAAGTCAGGAGACGCTGGAGGTGTAAATTGATACACACAACACCACGGAAGATAAATTGCTTATCAGAGCCTCGACCCGTGTCCATTTCTCTGTGCTATTATATGCTCAATTGGGCGATACGGAGTTTTGACTCCTTTAAGGCACCTGGTCTGGACGGTATCATTCCGGCTGACCTTCAAAAGAATGCGACTCTTCTGATTCCTTGGCTGTCCACTATTTACACGAAATGTATTAGATTCTCGTTAGTTCCCACCCAATGGACTAAAAGGAAGAGAAAACATCCCACACTAAGGACTACAGGCCAATCAGCCTGTCGCCTTTTAATAATGTCAGATCCAACTCCATCTTGGAGTCAATGAGGAAGTTGGGTGTGGATAATGTAATTTGTAGATTTATTGGTAATCTACTCGACAGTAGGATCATTAAATCCACGATAGGTGCTACCAATGCTTGCATAGGGGCACCCCGCAAGGTCAGGTTCTGTCCCCTCTATTATGGAACTTGACGATAAACACTTTGTTGAGTCAGTTCGACAGATTAGGGATGAAAACTGTCGCGTATGCGGTTCACGTGGCTGTTATGGATAAACACCTGGATTCACTGTGTCATTGTATGGAATCTGCATTGCAGATTCTAAGCTCCTGGAGAATCTCATGTGAACTAGGTGTCAATCCACAGAAAACTGAGTTGGTACTTTTAACCAGCAATTACAAGGTTGGAAACTTTAGTCTTCCTAGACTAAATGGCACGGAGCTGATGATCTCGAACAGTGCCTTGTTATATCGATTAAGAAAAGGATACTTATGAAAAATAAAAATGTTAGTTGCAAGTTCGTTCAATTTCTTCCAAGCAGTTTGGATTGAAATTCAGCACTTTTGGATCAGTAGGAAAATAGTTATATGACCGAAATGTGAAACAACCTCGCGAAAACTCGAAATTTCTGTTACAAAAACTAACGTAAATTGGTGGCGGAATGCATATGCCTAGATAATCGGCCATGTTCTGGAAATCGAAACCACGTGAAAGTGAAATCGATGAAGATTTTTAATTGAATTTTTGTAAAAATGAACATAGCTTTTCCTGATCTCAAAAGTTCTTTAGGTAGAGGAAAGTGGTCCTAAAACTATGACGTATTTAAAAATAAATATTTTTACGAACCTTGAACACGGAAAAGTTTTCAAAATTTGTTCGATTTCAATTTCACGTGATTTCGATTTCTAGAACATGGCCGATTATATAACTAAATTTCGTGAAGATCGGTCTATAATTTATAATAGATCCACTGTCTAAAAACACTTTATTGCTTGTGTTCATAACTTAGTTGTATAAGACTGGAAATTACTTCGCCAAACTGTCTTTATCTCATTATTTGTTATCCAAACCATAAAAGTTTCCATATATTGCATGAAAATGTTAATTTTTAGTTTTAATAAGGGAAATCACGATGGGTAGTGCAATGTGTGCAAACGATGCAAATGCGTGCAAAAATGCACTCATTTGCACAACACAACAACAAACATTATCGTAGAAATTCTTGACAATTTTAATTCACCATAGAACTGCTATTGTTTCACACACACCCAAATTAAATAAAACAGTTTATCAGAATAAATGTATGAATAAAGTAGTTAAAAATATAAAAAAATGCAAATACATACATGTAACCAAGCTTAGAATAGCAAACTTATGCTAATTTTATTTCCTATTCTTCACGCACCACTTTAAAAAAAAATTACTTGGCTTATTAATTAAACTTTAATTAATCCGAATATGGAACCGAATTTATATGGCAATATTTTCTAGAAAAACTTTTGTAGAACCTAATTTTTTCAATTTAATATTATATGTATATGCAAATTCTATTAAATTTTAATGTGTTTACGGTATAAAGTTTGATTTTTACGAGGTTTCTGTTTTTTTAGCATATAAAATACAGTTGGGGGATTCACAAGGTGTCATAAAGTCATATGTCTTAAAATAATAACATGAAAAAATACGACTGTTGTGAGCAAGCCCTCATAATTTAGGGTGCTATTTTGAATTTAAATCAGCTGATTTAAAACAAATAAAAAAATAAACATTTACCAAAATTAAAAATAAAATTTAACTCTAACCTATGAATCTATAAATTAAATTTTTGCTTAAGAAATTAAAAAAAAATGTTTGTTTGTTTACCAAACAGCAGAGTCCTAAACCGATCCAATTTGACGCCGGAAGTGATTTGTTGCAAAAATTGCTAGCCGCAGGTTAAATTCGGATGTTAGCCGGATAAATTTTACCATCAACGGCGACGGTTTACAACAACTAATGCGGCTCGGCTCAGCCGTTCAGCACAGGCACAAAGCATACAGAGATAAAAAGTGACGTTATAAAAAGTGCCCAAATCATTTGCGCGGCAGCTTTCGAAGAGAAAGAAAGAAAATGTTTTTGGGAGTAAAGTGGCAATGTGTAAAAACAGGCCGCTACTATCAAAAAGGGCAGCTTTTGAAGAATAATACAGAAAAAATTACAATATTTCCTGTCTCGTGACGCCTGTGCTCTGTGGCACAGGTCTCTTCGGATTAATAACGACAGCACAATAAACATAGCAAGAAAAGTTCTACATATTTATTTAAGACACTTGTTGTTTTCAAAGTAACAACAATATTTTTAAACCATTGTAAAATGTTAGAACATTATGACAATATAACATGATAGCACACCTTGTGAATACCCCAAGTATTTTACAAATTTTCCGCAACGTCGTCATAAGTCAAAAAATTAAATTTTGGAGTTAGTAATGCAGAATTGTTCGTATGTTTTCTGTATATTGTGTATAAAAAGCATGTTTATTTTGTCGTTATTTTTTCTAAGTGGTACTAGAAATCAAAAACTTAAAGCACGTATATTTGGAGATGTATTTTTTGAGTTAAGACGATGTTGCACCAAATGAGCGATATGTACAATAACAAATTCGTATTCGCAAAACCTATATTCTCTGCACAGCTACCAAAAATATATTCTTATTTAATACATACATATGTACATACGTAATCCATATTTAGAAAACTATAAAAATTTAGCTTAATTTTTTGGTTCGAAATTTTCTTCTTTAGCTCTATTTTAAACATGATTTACGTCAGACAAAAAAAGGCATTTAAAAAAGAGCAAAGATTTTTAAATTTGATTACTTGGAATATAAATCTGTAAATATGTTAAGTCCAAAGCTTACTAAACAAAGGTCTTATTAAAAAAGTCTTGCTCAATTGGCAAAGTTATGCATATCTTTTGTAACGTCACGCCAGCACACATGTTTGCTTATATGTATGTATGGATGTTTATATCATCAAATTCTTAGGTCGATTGTTGTAATTTCCTGTAAATTTCTGAATATACCTAGTGCTCCTCAGTGTTTAAAATCACACATCAACTAGATGCTTATTTTTGCTTTTTGGCGTAGAAATTTTTAATTTTTTTTTTATCAACAGCCAATGTTCTGTATTTCGTTTGTGCAAAAAAAAGCAAATCCCTTATTTTCTATTTTTTTCATTTTTTGACAATTGCTTTTTTACCAGCTAGTGACAAGAAGTGCTAGCCACCTAAAAAGCAAAAGCTCAAAATGATTCTTTTGCCTTTTCCTTTTTTTACTTTGTCCTTAAAGAAGAGCTAATTAAAAAAGACGAAACTAAAAAATCTAAAAATCAAATTCTTCCCTGGCTGATTCAAAAAAAAGGCGCATCAAGAAAACACAAAGAACAAAAGTGCAAATAGCAGCGAAACTATGTGCTGGTAGGAAGTTACTAGGAACTGATGTATGTACGTGTGAGTACGAAATGATCAGCATTGGTGATACATTCAAACGTATGTACATATTTGCACAAAAATTTTGTAAACAATTGTAACAAGGCAATGCACAAAATTTTTGAAGTGGTTTTATTATTTAATTGTATAGAAAACTAAAACAAATTCTTGTTGAGTTTGTTTTGCATAAAAATGTCACCTGTCGTCGTCGAGTGTCTCTTCGCAATCTGTGCCTTTGAGCAACATTTTGTTCTGCTATTATCTCCTGTTTTGCGGCTATTAGCATACATTGGTTTTTGATTTGTCTGCTGTTTGTTTCATTCTTTTTCCTACATGTTTTTTACAACAACATAAAAGTGATTGCCGTTGCTTTTTGAGTTTCATCAAATAAGAAATTTTAGCTATTGGTAAAAAAGCAAACGTTTAAAAAAGCCTGTGCCCATTAAAATGTTACTTTTCAAAAACAGTGTTTTTTTTTGCTGCTGCTTTTGAAAAGTGTGGGCTTTTTAGCAGAGGAACTTGTCGGCTTTTTAAGTTTATTTTTTTTTATAAGGAAAAAGGCAAAATTTTACTGCTTTTGCTAATACCGCGATAGCATCTTGAACCCTGGTGCTTCTTAATTAATTTGCAAGTATAAAAATTACAAATTTTACTTTATATATGTACTAGGCTTTTTACATTTTATAGTACAAAATGTGACGTTACGTCATAACGTTAATACCAATATAGAAAAATTGGAAAAGGGAAAAACACCCGGGGAGCTTGTATTCATTATTGTTTTTATTGCTAAGGAGAGGTTGGGGTGCTACGTTTGTTCATACAGGTATGCAGATTGTACAAGTGATTAGCATATACATAAGTAAAATTCGTACATTCAATAACAATAAATAAAAATATTTAGTCATAAGATTCTTTTACATACTGTTTTTACCAAAGTGTAATGTTTTACCAACTAAAGTTTAGTTACTATGTTCCAATATAATTATGTGTAAATCTTACCATTTTCCAGAGATATTTTTCAATAATATGTTGTATATTGAGCTCTTGCCATTCGGTGGAATTAATTGTGATGGATTTTTTACCTTTTTCCTTTATTTTCAAACATAATAAACAATTCATTACTATTGTTTTGATATTTTGCAACTATCGAATGTTATTGTTTTTTTATTTTCAATACAACAATAGAAAACGAAGAGTTCGTTGTTGCTAAAAGTAAAAGCGGCTTTATAATCTGTGGCAGTTTGCGGCGGTTATAATCTGTGGCAGTTTGCGGCGGTTTCTAAAACAGAAAAGCAACGCTGTAATATAGTTAGAAAATAATATAAGTGCAGATAAAAAAGAGTTTAAACGAACTTAAAACTTATTAATTCTTTTTCTGAGGTTTGGAAAAATAAACATTTGCGCCAGTATGCAAACATATTAAAGTTATTATTAAGAATAAATTTCTATATGACGTCGGGTGGATACTGGGATTGCGCATGGCATATTTTTAAAATGAGTTAACCAATTCCGCCCACTTTTTAAATCCTCAAAACAAATTTTTCATATCTCGAATACATAAAGAGATAGCGAGTCCTAACTACATACATATGTTTGATATCCATCATATATCGCCACCTAAAACGCAAAAGACCCTAACATATTGAAAATTTTACAGGAAAATCGAAAACAACTTTAAATGATAAATGCCCTTAAACTGTTTATAATTACTTTTTTCTTCTATTTTTCTTGTAAAACCTAAAAGTTTTTGACAATTGACAATGTTCCATATTATGCAAACTGTAAATTAGGTCTTTTAGCGTTTACCATATAATCTTTGTTAATGATGTATGTACATTAGAATCAATAAAAAAAATTTAATTTTTGGTCCTTTTGCGTTTCAGGTAACGATATACTGTGTAAATGTAAAGAAATTTCACATGTTCTCCAGAAATATAATCAGAAATTATTGCGTTATTGTTTTGCCGACGTTTTTGCTTATGTTATTCATGTCTATGTTAAAATAATGAGTCGCGACAAGGAAAAAAGTCACTTAATCAACTAGATGTGGTTATTTTTAAAGGCCGGGATTCGCTATCCTACACAATCGTACGATTCATTAAAAACGAAAATCTGATGGGATTCTATCCGACATAAAAAATTTCTTCAAAATCTGGAAAGAAGTCCAGTTTACCAACGCAGCTCCACATAAAAAAAAAGTACATAGGGTAATAGAAAATCGAAAAATAAGAAGAAAAATATAATGGTAATAGCTTTTAAATGATACCAATATTGGCTATATACATATGTACGTTCAAAAATGTAGTGGGAAATCACATATTTTTATAAAAACTTCTTCAGTGGTCCATAACTCGGAAACTATGTGTTTCCGAGAATTTTGTCATAAATTTTTTCTTCTTATTTTTCAATTTTCTGTAACCCTATGTACTTTGTTTTTTATTTTGAGCTGCGTTGATAAACTGGACTTAAGCCAAAATCTGTATTCAATGCCACACTATCCCACAAAAATGGTGCCAACTCAAATGACTCAGCTACTTTACAAGAAAATGCAACCCTGATCGTATAGAAACTATCATTTTATTGCCAAAAAATCTGTCACTTTATTAATTTTTAAGCCACACCAAGGCGAATTAACTACAGGTGGTGTCGAAACGACATCTGATTTTGACAGTTCGAGCTTATTTGTTTTGATTTGTTAATGTTTTGCTAAGAATGGTTGACATTTCGAGCCGTAAACACTAACAATGCGATGCAAAAAAACACTATGTTGTTTATGTTGCTGTTGGATTGTTGTAGTTCCGACACCACCTGTAGTTGAATTCGCCTTGAGCCGCACTATCAACATCTAACATCTTCCATAAATTTGCCACAATTTGCGAAGATGTTATCATCTTTCCATAAAAATTACATAGGGCTAAAAACCAACATCTCTCAACATCTTTAAAATATTTTCCTATCTCATTTTATTCCATTCTACATCTTTCGATTATTTTAATGCCATCACTAGAAAAGTTCTATTATTATTGTGGCATCAATGACAAAAACAAATTGGTTTTGAAAGCAGCGTTACCATTTGGCAAGTTTTTTTTTTGCAATTTTTTTTTTGTTATTTTTTTATATTTTTAAACAAATTGAACATCAAATACATTTTTGTATTTTGTTTTTAAATTTTGGCAATTTTGTTGAAAAAAAACATTTTTTATTTTAAAAACATTTTTTTTTAAATGGTGACATTTTTGCTTGGTGGTAGATGTGAGCAATGTAAACGAGTGTTTCACATTTTCTACATCTTTGATGCTAGATGTTAGATGGTTATCAATGTAAAAAGCCTTTCAGCCAATCGGGTGTTTCTTCGATTTTTCGTTGATAATACTTTCATGTAATAAGCCCCGGGTAAACGAGAATCAGAAACTCCATGTCAATGTGAAACAGAACTAGAATCGAACCCAGGGCCCCTTAAAAATATCAGCGATATACATCAATTACTATTTTTTGTATCGATATTTATTGCCCACTCCTAAAATATGCTACAGACGCAACCATGGGTGGCAAATACAACATTACAACAAAATTGAAAAATAAGTCTCGTTTACGTCAAAAATTATTTTAAACTAAAATCAAATTTTGCTGCCGAATGCGATGAAATAAATCAATTTTTGCCAATATTTATTTAACTATGTTAATTATTTAATTAGTTTTAATTAAAATAATCAAAAATTTTAATGCAATATAATAATCACAGCACAAAACTTGGACTTTTTGTAAACATTAACCAAACTTTGACATAAGACTAGACAAACAATACTCCCTGCAGTTAATATTTGACTACGAGATCCATTTTTATCAAATGGACTACTCCCTGGACTAGTGCAATGTTATGCAAGCCTGGACCATTTCATCAGTGATTCCAACTTTTTGAGAGCAAAAAGCACTCTAAAATTAAAAAAGCACTATTTCGACCAAAAAAAAAAAGCGTAAAAACCACTAAGCCATTTTTACAATTTAATTAAACACAAGTAAGTATGTTATTATTTTTATTAAAGGCTCAGATAGCAGGGAGTAACAGTAACGTTGCAAATCAGCTGATTCATTTTGTTGTATATAAAGCAATTAGAACGATTATAGTTAGCAGTAAGATGTTACGTCTCAATCTGTAAGAAATAGATTGGTCTTACTTTTTTACGGTAAGGTTACTGTTACTCCCGGCTAACTGAGCCTTAACAACTTTTTATAAAAATTTCATTCACACTTTTTTTATAGGTACATATTTAAAATTTTAAGGATATCAAGATTTTTCCTCCCGCGCAAATGGTAACATACATGGAACATTATTGTCAGAAAAGAAAACACCATTAGTGTTTATTTAAGCGTCAGGTTTAAGTAATGAGTTATTCTTTAATTCATTTTCTCTTTGTATTCGCTTTTTGACTTTAATTAAAAAATAACGGTTACACCAGATTTTAAAGAAAAACCCACATCTCTGTTATTAATACTTAAAAACAGCTGACATGTAACGTCTCTGTATTCATTAATTTATAGGGTACCCTACAAGAAATGCATAACCAAAACTAAAAAAATTACTATTACTATAACACTATATTGGTCAACACTACCGGTCATATAACTAGTAAAATGACCGGTAGTCTTCTTGTAGGGGTACTTATGTTCTGACTGTTAAATTATTTTATAAAATATGGATCCTTTTACACCGGACACGGAAGTTTGTATATTGTGTATGGAAAACAATAAAGATTTAAGCAAAAGCATTAGGGTAGATTCTATAATATGGCAAAAAAGAAATGTACAAAGTATAATAGAAAAATACTTGTGGCCAATGGTGAGTAAAACAATTTTTTACAAATAAAACAATTTTACATGTGCGTTCTTAAGGACACAATTATGTTAACCAAACAAACTTCACTGGTGTGCTCCATCTGCTGGCAGAAGTTGTATGATTTTCATACATTTTATATACGTATAGAGAACGTTCATTTGAAATCAGGCACGGTAATTAATATCGGTATTGGAATGCTCGATAATAGTTTGGACGGAGATGTTTGTAAAGGTATGTTCAAACAAAAAAATGACAATCACGAACATTTTGAAAGCAAGAAAATGTTCGACAAACATAATCTAGTTAAAGAACGTTTCGATTCAGAGATTTTGTTGGAACAGCCTATTTCCACAGATTTTGATACTTCAAATAATTCTATTGGCATTAAGGAAGATAATGAAGAATTATGTTTTGATTTTAGTACTGAAGAAGTTCTATTAAAAGGACAGCAAACACAAAATCTTTTGAAGAACAAAAATGAATTAATTACAGAAGATCCTTTAAATAAAAAAAAACAGATAAGGAGAAAAAATTTAAAAATCTTCAACAAAATATCAGCAAATTTACTGAATAAACTAGAAATATCTGATAAAAAATTAAGCAAGCGCTTGGAGTCTTATGACGATATGGAGTCAGATACATATTTACAAAAAGTAAACGATCCGCAGTCTTTAGAAACAATAAAGAAAAAACGCAAAAATCCAGATGAGAAAACTAGCCAGGAATACGATAAATTCATATCTGAAAACTTTCAAATAGTGTGTAGTATTTGCCATGTTTCTTTGAAAAATTTCATTTTTTTGCGCAAACATTTTCGAGATGAACACAATAAACGTGGCTTTGTAATTTGTTGCAATAAAAAGATTTTTTCTCGTCCTCTTCTGATTGACCATATACAAATTCATTTAGATCCTAACTATTTTAAATGTCAACAATGTAACAAAGTCTATTCAGAGCGAAGTACTTTAGATAGCCATGTTAAAATTCATGATATGAACCATCAAGACCGCATCCATAGTTGTGGGAGGTGTGGCAAAACTTTTGTAGGCAGCTCACAGTTGGATAAACATAAAAGAATGCATGAGCCCGGTTATGAGAAGCAATTTTCATGCAAAGAATGTGGCAAATTGTAAGTACATATGTATAACTTACAGATTTTGCTAAAACGCGTCCTTTAAGACAAAAATTTCTTATTTATTTTTCAAGTTTTACCACATCCTACAGTTTAAATTATCACATACAAGCAATACATCATAACAAATATGTTAATATTTGTGATATTTGTGGTAAAACGATGCGTTGTCGTAATCAATTTAAATTACACATGGAGAAACATAATAGCAAGGAATCAATGACGATGGATTGTGATATTTGTGGTTTACGTTTAACTGATAGAAGGGGCTTAAGGCGCCACAAGAATTCACAGCATCCTGTGGGTGGCAAAAAAGAATATTCTTGCCATTTATGCACGAAAGTATCATCCAATCCGGAGGCTTTAAAAACCCACATTCGTCTTACACATAGTCCAAGTTATAATCATAAATGTGCCATGTGTAACAAGGCATTTAAAAGATCCAACACACTAAGGGTAAATATTGCTAGAAGAATTAGATTTTAAAACTACAAATAAATATATTGTAAGTTTCAGGAGCACATAGCTACCCATACTGGAACCGCTTTATACACATGCCCCTGGTGTCCAAAAACTTTTATATCAAATGGTAATATGCATAATCATCGCAAAAGAGCACACCCACTAGAGTGGATGGAGGCACAACAAAAAAAATTTTCAAAACTTTTTTCATCTGCACAAAAATTGATTTAAATAAATATATGTAGTTAGGAATCTCCAAAACTGAATTTATAAATAATTGGTAGAACCATGGTGGAATAAGCAGGTGGCATCGTTACGGCAACAAATACATCATTACAACAAAATTGGAAATTACATCACCGTTTACGTCAAAAAAATACTTTTAACAAAAATCAAAGCGTGCCGCTGAACGTGATGAAATAAATCAATTTTTGGAACAAATCTAGTTTACCGACGCAGTTCCAAACAGTGTTACCGTTCAAAATTTTCAAAAAGGGGCACAAAAAGGGGATTTTCAAAAAAAAAGTGTCACAAAAAGGGGAATTCTGAGAAAAAAAGGGGCAACTTTAAAAACAGGAAAATTTAAAAAAAAACGTAAGTATTTATTAAACTATTTTCATCGAAAACTAAACATAACAAAAAATAAACTTCATATTTGTAAAAAAATACATTATAGGTACATATATAATACAAATTGTTTGGGAAAAACACACATACATATATATATATATGTATGTATATACATACATATATCGTGAAAATACATGTCTTGTTTGCAAGTAAACGATAATGAACTGTTGCATAAAATTTTTATTTCAATTATTTATACAAAAACAGTTACTAATTACTTGTAAATAAAACGAGCTTAAAATAGTGTAATAACAATACTTACAAAAATAAAAAATAATATAATATGATTTGATACAAAAAAACTTTACATTTAAATAGATAGAAAAATGTCTATATGTAAGTATATGTACATAAATATTTGGCATTTGGATTATTTTACTATTTTACCAAAAAAATTAAGTTACGAAAAAACCTCGAGGAAAAAGCATATAAAAGTATTGATAGGAAGATAGTTAATATCAGGTACAGATTCATTTTTTTATAAATTGCAGTGTTATGTTGTTTCTTCAACTATTAAATATCTATTTTTTTGAAAACTTAAATCTATATTTATTAATCAATTCATCACTTGGAATCCAATCTTCCAAGTCATTTTGATACAAATTTAAAGCGGATAAAATAGACTGACAGGTATCTACTTTCAGTATATTTGTCACTTTATTTTTTAAATATGCTAACTTAGAAAAAATCCGCTCAGCGAATGCACTACTATGTGGTAAAGTTAAAACATACAAAGCAAATTTATACAAGTTTGGATATAAATTGTCACCCAAACAGTTTTTTAAATTGCCAATTTCGTACCAAAATGTTTCAGGCTTAGATATTTAAAAAATTGCTTCATAGCTTTTATCGTTCGATCTGGTTTCTAAAAGTTTGAACTCTTTTACAAAATCATCTGGGTTAGTAATTATATCAAAAAAAAGTAATTTATGTCTTCAGCTGACTTAATAAATACTGGATCTAAAACCTTTAATGAACTCAGCCTCTTATCACTAATATTAATTCTTGATAAAATTTCATTGCACAGCTTTTGGTAAAAAATTAAAACGTTGTTTTTAATTTCTAGAATATCACTACTTAAGATGTTGTTAGTACATATTTCTAGCTCGGCATCGTGGCCGATATTAAGAGTTTCCGATATTAAGAGTTTCTTTTATATGCAGAACATCAACAAAATCAATTTGTTCCATGATACAAATACACAAGGTAGTTCCACTTCTCTCTCAGAAATTATTTTTTGAATTTTATTGGAATTATTTGAAGTTTTTATTTGTATCAAGCTTCAAATAATTCCGATAAACATCAACAAAATCAATTTGTTCCATGATACAAATACACAAGGTAGTTCCACTTCTCTCTCAGAAATTATTTTTTGAATTTTATTGGAATTATTTGAAGTTTTTATTTGTATCAAGCTTCAAATAATTCCGATAAACTTCAAAAAATAATTTCTGAGAGAGAAGTGGAACTACCTTGTGTATTTGTATCATGGAACAAATTGATTTTGTTGATGTTTATCGGAATTATTTGAAGCTTGATACAAATAAAAACTTCAAATAATTCCAATAAAATTCAAAAAATAATTTTCCTTGTGGCGTTTGTAATGTTGATGTTGGTACTGGCAGGAAACGAAGTATTTTATGCAGAACTTGCAATATGTGGTTCCATGTCGATTGTGAAGGTATTACGAAAGAGGTTTTTGCCATATTAGACAAAAACCGTAACTTGCTGTACACTTGTAAAGCATGCATAGAGAATCCACCTGATTATAATGATGACCTTTCTTTCAAAGATGAAATTCGTAAAGAGTTTACTGGTTTTAAGAATTCACTTAAGTTACATGGTAAAGAGATGCAGAAGGAGCAAATGGAAATTAGAAAGAAATTTGAAAGTGTAGTTTGTGAAATACGCAATGAAATTTCAGCCAATATGAATGAAATAAAAAATGAAGTTAAGGAGTGCAAAGAACTGGTCAACTTAAATGATAAAGTTATTAAGAAAAAAATTTGTGAGCTAGAGCTACAAAATCACGTATTACAGAACCGTTTAAATAGGAGTGATTTAATAATAACTGGCCTTTCTGCTGATCTCAATAACATCACTGAAACTATTATATCTCTATGCACCAGGTTGAATGTTGATGTTACTCCAAACGATATTTTTAATGCTTTTTATATAAAAAGAAGAAAAGCCGTACTTGTCAAATTTTGCAAAATTGCCACTAGAGATAAAATAATTTCAAATTATTTTCATGGAAAACCCCTAATTCGTTCTGATGTTGAGGGAGGTAGCTGCACTAGTAGAGTCTACTTGAATGACAACTATTCCTCTCTTGCACAAAAATTGTTGAGGATTTGCTGGAAACTCATGAAAGATAATTTAATAAGCCGTTACAGTATTATAAATCGAGAATTTTTGAAAGCGAAATTAACAATGCCCAACGGTGATGTTAAGATTCTGTCTATGAAGGACTGTATTGAGTATTTTAAACTAGATTACTACTAACCCCCTGTTCATGGGAAGTTTTTTAGGTTTATTAGGGGCTTATTAAATGAGTTTTCTTTAAAATTCGTTTTATAAGCCTGTGATGGGCCTGAAATATTTTTTTATGAACAGGGCCTTAATAACTTAAGTATTATTATGTCATATTTAACTAATTAGATTTTTATTTTTTGCTTTTTATTTTTTACACCTATTTTAATGTGAAAGTTGATAAATCTTGAGTCAAGGCGAATTCATACAGGGTGGTCTTATTTTGAAAATGTTTACAACACTGTAAAATATTTTAACGTTATATCAAGAATAAAACAACACTTAAGCAAATAATTCAGACAACAATATCATTTTATTTTTAAATGTAAAGATTTCCCAGAACCACAGGACGGTATACCATTTTGGCACATGGTTATCAGCTGTAATTTGTATGGATAGATAAGTTCACCTGGTGTAAATTCGCCTTGTTTTTAAGTTTTATACATACGAGTGGCAGTTTTATTTGCCTCTAATTCTTAACATACATATTAAATTTTCTTTTTTTTCCCAATTTTCAATCAGCTTGAATTACCATAATTGAAATTTTATTCTGATTTTTTTGGATTTTGTATAAAATTTTTGAAACATTACCTATATTTGTTTTTGATTTTATATATATACATACATACATACATACATATGCATACGTACGTAGATTCTCTGTTAATGTTTTATAACTCTTTGCATAGTTGTCTCCCCTTTAAACATAAGTATTACAGTTTTGATGTTCCATAATAATCTTGGACCTATCGCCAGGGATATATCTATTTTAAAATCAAATCTTGCTGCACATTCTAGAAATTTAAACATTGTTCATCTTAATGCTCAAAGTCTTAGTCCCTCTATCTCAAATGTTAAACTTGAAGAATTTAAAAGTATTTTTATGCACTCATGTGTAGATATAATAGGAATATCGGAGTCCTGGTTTAAATCTAATATTTATTCCACATCACTTGATCTTCCAGGGTATAATCTTGTTCGTAATGATCGACCTAATGAACATCGCGGTGGAGGAGTGTGTTTGTACATTTCTAAAAAATTAGGTTTTAAAACCTTATTTCGTGGTGAAAGTTTCGGAGTTTGTGAATCTCTATTTATTGAAATATTTGGAAATGGTGGCTCAGTTGTAGTTGGAGTTGTATATCTTCCAAATGGAAATTTGGATGTATTTGAAGAACTCCATAGTGATGTATTTGACCGATATTCCAATATAGCAATTATGGGTGATTTTAATTGTAACCTTTTTGATCCTTCTGTTTCTAATAGAGTTCATTCGATGAGCGCAAGATGTGGCCTTACTTGTTGTCATAATTGTTTACCCACACACTTCTGTGTGCGTTATAACAGTACTTCTTTAATAGACTATTTTTTGCTAAGTCAACCACAGTTATTGGCGCAAAGAGGTCAAATGCTATTTCCCTTCCTATCATCACACCATAGTCTAATTTATATATCCTTGAAATTTACCTTTAGGGTGCAAAGACATATAATTGAACTAAGGGACTATAATCGTATAAACTATGGAAATCTTACTCAATATGTTGCGCAATTTGACACATCTCCCATCTTTTGTACTAATGATGTAAATTTACAGCTGTCTAAGTTAAATGAATTAGTTAATGATTTGCACAATTTAATTCCTACGTACAGAGTTAAATCTAACTCAGGTGGGAATGGTTGGATGAAGTCTAGTGAAGTTGTAAATTGTAGTAGACTGCGTGATGCAGCATATAAAACTTATCTTAGACACTCTAGTGAAAGTAATTGGAAAATTTATTGTAAACTTCGTAATAAAACTAAATCTGTTATTAGGAAGATTCGGAGGAATTATGGTAAAAATTTATTTAGTGATGTTGATAATAGGCAAATATGGAAGAATGTACGTAGGTTGGGTTGCATTGGGCGTGAAACCCCTGAACTACATGAGAGTGACTTGGAAGATATTGCTTCCGGCTTTTTAAATAACCTTTGTCCTAATGATCTTGGCAATTATAATTTTCAAAACTTCACGGATGACCCCAATTTATTTCATTTTAATGCTGTGACGGAATACGACATTTTTTTAGCGATAAATTCCATTAAGTCTAATGCTACAGGTTATGATGGAATTCCTATAAAGTTTTTGAAAGCAATTTTTCCCTTGATTTCATCGATATTACTTCATCTAATAAATAGTATGTTTATGGTTTCCAATTTTCCTGATGCTTGGAAACTAGGTCGCATTGTACCGATTGCAAAAAAGGGTGTGTATGATATTGATAATTTAAGACCAATAAGCATCTTGCCGGCTATGTCTAAAATTGTTGAAAATATAATGAAGGGACAGATCATGGAGCATTTTGAAAGGTATTCACTGCTTCACTCTAATCAGTATGCCTTTAGACGTTATCACAGCACATCTTCTCTGCTTATCTCCTTGACGGACTTTGTGAGAAAACAATTAAACAAGCATGAAAATAGTATATTAGTTTCGCTTGATCTAACTAAAGCTTTTGACCGTGTTAACCATAATGTTCTTATTGACAAACTTAAAACTAAATTTATGTTTTCAAGGTCTGCATGTAAACTCATTTATTCTTATTTGAATAATAGATCACAATATGTTTCCTTTCATGGATTAAGTTCTAGTGTTGGTCGTGTCGTTTCAGGAGTGCCTCAAGGATCTGTGTTGGGCCCTATACTATTTCTTGCTTATTTAAATGATGGTATTCCTATTATGAGTAACAATTTTTGTAAGCCTTTTATTTATGCAGATGATATTTTTCTTATTTACCTACACAACTCTATATTGGATACAAATTTTGAGATTCGTTTAAATAATCATCTTAATTCTATATTGAGTTGGATGCATCAAAATGATTTTAAAGTTAACTTGGCCAAAACTAAAGCAATATATTTTCGTTTAGCTAGATATACTACTACTTATCCTAGAATATGGATGCGGAATCAATTGATAGAGTATGTAGACTCGCACAATTGTCTGGGAGTTGTTATTGATTCGAACTTAAACTTCGAAAGGCATATAAATTTATTATCCAATCAAGTTTCATTTATTCTGAGAAGGTTATATGCTTTAAGACCATATACTCCTAGGTGTGTAAGATTTCGTCTGGCTCATGCTCTGCTTATGTCTAAGGTAAACTACTGTTTGGAGGTTTATTCGGGAACATCATCTACTATTTTAACTAATCTTAATAAAATTTTTAGGAGGATTATTCGCTTTATTTTTAATATTAGCATACGTGAACATGATAGGGTATCTGAACTTTTTATTGTATTTCTAGGCTGCGATTTCAATAAATATTTACATTTGCGTCTTTTACTTCATTTTTATAAAGTTTTCAAATCCAGTAAACCTGAATCTATAGTGGAGGAATTCACATTTAATCACTCTACTAGAAATGTACAGATTGAGATACCTCTAATAAGTCTTTCAGTTTTCGAACGTTCATTTAGAATTAGAATATGTCGTTTATGGAATAATTTGCCACCTTCATTAAGGTTATTCTCATATTCTTATTTTACATATAAGAAAAAGCTTTTGAACTTGTTTGAATAAATAACTTACTGTTAATCTCTGGTGATTCTTAAATTTATTTTTGAAAATATTTATGTGGTTGGGGAGCCACTTATGTTAAGTAATTGAATACTACTTATGTATATAAAAACTTACTTATAGAAGAACTTAAGAATATTTCTTTGTTATTATTATTATTATTATTATTATTATTGATGCTTTTAATTAAACATGGATATTAATCTTACAATACATGTATAATTGGCCTTATGGGCTTTCTTTGTATTGATTAAATAAATAAATAAATGTCTGTTATTGGCTAACTTAATTGCATTGCTTAGGTGTGATTTAAACCACTTTTCAGTACAATTTTCGTCTTATGCACCTTCTAAAAAACAGAAATAAACGGGTGTGTTCTAGAATCCGAATCCACTCGAAAGTGGATTACTTTAGCATTATTGGTGTTCTGCATTTCACATTCACATGTTTTTATTCGTTTTCAATTAGAGTAGATATGGGTTGGTGAAAGTAAACCGAATCGACTTTTATTGTAATATGTGAAAACATTTTTAACAAAAAAATTAATATTGCTTTTAGCTTAAAATCTTCTTAATCCAATTTAATCAAAAATATATCGTTATCTAAAACGCAAAAGGCCCTTACTAACCCTAAATTTAAAGTCGACGTTTTCATTGATATTGGTGTAATTACCAAATTTTTTTTTTAACGATTTTTATGTTATTTTCATACAATTTGTTTCTTTAATCGATTTAGCGATCTCTTAGTTTTTGGGTTTGTTTAAACTTTGCAATTTTTCGCGAATTTTAGCCATGTTCGCGATATAAGCGATTTGGTCGTGTAAGTTTTCCGATTCTTTACAGCTTTAACGATTTATAATAAATAGTTGACTTTGCTATCATGCCGCTGTTTGCAAATTTTTGCGAATTTCCTTGAATTTAGCAATTTTTACCGATTTTTTGCCATTCCTTATAGTTTTAGGGGCTTTAAATCAATTTTATGGCTGGTTTGAAATATTAAAATTTTTCGCTATTTTTGCAATTTTTTTTTGTTATTTTCCGACATTTTGTTTTTTTTTAACCCATTTAGAGATTTCAAATAAATTTTAGTGTTTGTTTAAAATTTTTCAATTTTTCGAGAATTTTAGCCATGTTAGCGATTTTTTTTGTGATTCTGTACAGCTTTCACGATTTTTAAAAAATATTAGGCATTGCTATCATGCTTCGGTTAGCAAATTAGCGATCATTAGTTCAACAAAAGTTTTTTCGAACAAAAACTTCGAATACACAAAAACATGCGGATTTGAGAACACCAATTTATGACTTATGCTGATTCAAAAAATTTTTCGTTTTCAATTCGAGTCTAAACCTAGAACATACCTGAAAAAGAATTTTTAAAAATACGTTTACAAAAGCTACTCACGAAATAAAACATTTACAAGTTTTGGGTAATTTAGTAGTCGGTATTTATTGTGGCTTCCATCTACGTTGAAATCTTCCAGTAGTTTTGGTGGTATTATATCTGATATAATACCACCTCGTATTCCTGTAATGGGTTTTATGGATGACGTCTAAATAAAAAATAATGGAATATAGATTAAATTTTATTTTAAGTTATAGTTCATGCCTTAATATTCTTTTTCATCCCCTTCGTTAATGTTAGCCTCAAAATCTTTAATTGCAGAGCTTTTGAAAAGTGGCAAACCAATATCTAATAACAGCTCGTCATTAGAACGCTGCAACAATAATTCTGTTATCTTTTGCAACTGTTTACCATGTCCAATATGGATGTAATCCCCAGGTGTAACCTTTCGAATAAAGGCTCAGTTAGCAGGGAGTAACAGTAACAGCTGCTTCATTTTGTTATATGTAAAGCAATTAGAATGATTATAGTAGTTAGCAGTAAGATGTTACGTCTCAATGTGTAAGAAATAGATTGGTCTTACATTTTTAAGGTAAGGTTACTATTACTCCCGGCTAACTGAGCCTTAACACATATATCTTTATGTTTTCAAAGTCCTCCAACACTAGTAGGCACATCCATATTATCCTCCCTTAAAATTTTAAAAATGCTGTTGCAGCATTTTAGTGCTGAACTGTATTGGACATATCATTTTTGTAGCTTCTGCCGAAGGGTTCGATGTAAATGTACACCAAAATTGTAGGTTATATGCTCTTCCACCTGTTGAGGAGAATTGCCAGCCCAACCGGTAGTTGAGGTAGTTGTATTTAATTTGTCATTAAGTCGAGCTCTTTCTTTTCGTATATCTCATAAATAAACTTTTGGAACTCATACTTTTTACTTATTTACCAGACGAAAAGCCCTTTAACTTAAATTAATTTAAAAAAAAATGTAATTTTTTCCACCAATTAAAATTTTTACACTTGCGCGTCCTTTCT
Organism: Pollenia labialis; assembly: GCA_949318255.1. Taxonomy (NCBI): domain Eukaryota; kingdom Metazoa; phylum Arthropoda; class Insecta; order Diptera; family Polleniidae; genus Pollenia; species Pollenia labialis. Next base: position 31,423,073 of record OX439143.1, on the reverse strand, counting down.
AATTTTGAGTGTTAGTGATATGCTTTTATATGAAAAGTGGTTATTAATTTATTTTAAACACGTTAATGAATCACAATCGAGAAGCAGAAATAAACGCACCTTTAATATTTTTTACACAAAAACAAAAAAAAAACATAAATACTTTTTTCAAAAACATTACGAAGTTTTATTAATATTTTCAATAGCTGCAATTGGGGGTTTATAATTCGAAGGAAATATACCACCGTATTTCTGTCGTTGGGCTTCTTCCCATTCTCTAGGGTGAGATTTTTTGCGGTGATTGTGCATATTTCCATTTGATATAAAAGTTTTTGGACACCAAGGGCATGTATATAGTGGGGTACCGGTATGTGTAGCCATATGTTCCTGAAAAGAAATCAATTAAAATAAATAGTTTTCAGTTTTGATCTGCAAATAAACCAACTTTTAATGCTTCAGGTCTTTTAAATGCCTTATCGCACATAGTACATTTGTGGATATAGCCTGTTTCATGGGCAAAACGCACATGTGTGCGAAGAGCCCTTTGATTTGGTGATACTTTCAAGCATAAATGACAGGAGTACTCTTTTTTACCTCCAACCGGATGTTGGGAATTTTTGTGACGTCTTAAACCTCGCCTATCAACTAAACGTAGACCACAAATATCACAATGAATAGGAGTTGCTAGTTTGTTTTCGTGCTTTTCCATGTGTAACTTAAATGAGTTACGACAACGCATTGTTTTGCCACAAATATCGCAAATTTTTACATACTTATTGTGATGTATTGCCTGAATATGATAGTTTAGGCTGTATAAAGTAGTAAATCTGAAAAAATCGCAAGTACAAAATTTTAAATAATATGCCTATACATATGTACATATATTCAAATTTGCCTGTAACTCACAACTTTCCACACTCGCCGCATGAAAATTGTTTCTCATAATTTGGTGCATGTGTTAGTTTATGATTTTCTAACTGTATGGTTCCCACAAATGATTTACTACACGTATCACAAGTATGATTACGATCTTGTTGACCATCTTCATGCATTTTTATATGGCTCTCTAAAGTACAGCGATCGGAGTAGATCTTCTCACAGTGTTTACATTTAAAATAGTTAGGATCCAAGTGAAAATTTATATGATCCACAAGTATAGGACGAGTAAAAATTTTTTTTTTGCAACATATTACAAAACCACGCTTATTGTGTTCCTCACGAAAGTGCTTACGCAAAGCTATAAAATTTTCAATTGGAATTTGACAAAGACTACAGAAAATTTTAAAATATTCCGCAATAAGTTCATCATGTTCTTGACGAGTTTTCTCGTCGGGATTTTTGCGTTTTTTCTTATGAGTTTTTGTACACTCGTGATCCTCGTAGTCCGAGTCGGAATCTGTGTTGTCATGGGCATCGTTTAAAGTGTCTCCAGATGTTTCTGGTTTCATTTCAGAATCTTCGTTGTTGCTAACTATTAAGCGCTCCAATGAAAGTTTAAAATTATGTTTTAATTTTTTACTTTTTGCAGGTGATTTAGACTGGTTTGTTTTCTTTAGCGGATCTTTGCTACTTAGTTTAGAGATCATATCTTTAGGCGGCCGTCCTCTTTTCCGCCTTTGTTTATGTGGTAAATCGTCCAGCAATGATTCCTCGTGCTCCATTTTAATTAAGGGATTCTCACATTCAATTATACTTACTGCGGACACGGGCTGTTCCATTAAAATTTCAGCTTCAACATTACTTTCAACATAATCTTTCTTAAAATTTTTTATTTCTTTTTTGTAAGTGCTTTCATTTTGGATAAATTCTTTAAAATCCTTAGTTTTATTAATTGCATCTAACTGTAAGCGAGTATTTTCTAAACGCTCATAAAACTTGTGAAAATGTTTTAGTTCATGCCAGCAATTAGTACAGACCCAAACAGACTCGTTTGATGTGTCCTTGAGCACATATTTAAATAAAAAAACAAAAAAATGTAAATACATACTACCATAATTTGGACAAATTTTCATTTATTACCACGGGCCATAGATGTTTTTCTATTATATGTTTTATATTTTCGGTATTCCATTGTATTGAATTTACTCTTATACTGCAATTCGTCTTATTTTCAGTATCCATACATAATACGCAAGATTCCATATCAATCAAATAAACAAATATTTTGGGATTTGTTTACGAAATCTAGATTTACAGTAAAAGAAATTTAATGTAAACAAATTACTTTAAAAGTGCAGAGCAAACAATTTATTATAAGGTGGTGGCAACTTTAAAACAATATTAACTCTAGAAGCCGGGCTTGTCAAAACAAATCGTTTCCGCGCATGTGAAATTACAAAATTTGTTTAAAATGTACTTGCACACACATTTTTTCAATGGAAGAATTTTATTTTGTAAACAAATCCCTTTTGTTTCTTCTCCCCTGCAGATGACGAGACTAGTCCATACATGCATGTAAAGAGTAGTCCATAAAGGAGTAGGAGTACTCCAAATATATGGTTAAAAGGTGGTATATTTAACAGTACGATGTCTTAGGGGGGGGGGGGACCATATAACCCAGTTTTGCATTACAACGGAGTAGTCTTAAAACTACTCCATGTTCATACATATTCTAGTGAACTAGTTTTGAAACTAATCCTTGGTGTAATCCAGAGGATTAGTTTTAACATCGTTTAAAAATGAAAACATGTCGTTAAAAAACGAAGTCAAGTCGTCTCACTACAAACACTTTTTAACTATGACATAATCTACGCTTGGATAACATTTGACCAGTCCAGAGAGTTGGACATTTCATCAAAATGGATCACGTAGTCCAATATAATCTGAAGGGTCACCTCCAAAAAAAATTACCAGCTGTTTACTTGGCACAATCTAATAAATTCGTCTTATATTGGAGTAAATGCCTCAGCTGAAACTAATTACAGAGACGTAACTTATTGTTTTCACGAAAGCCGGCATCAAGGCGAATTTGAATTCGCCTTGGCCGGCATGGTGAAATATTAGGTGCGTTCCACAAGATCTCGGGCAAGTTCGTCCTAATGAGAGTAAAATGAAAATTACTCTCTAAATTTGCCGAAACTACCCAAAATTGCTGTCATGAAATACCTAAGTTCCGAGTCTAGTGATGAATTAAAAATCAGCAATATGTTTGCCGACTTCTTTGCGTCTACATATTCCGAAGCTCTGTATGATGCTAGTAATGTCTACCCTTACAATATAATTTTTAACCAAAATATATCTTCTTTTGCTATTACTACCTCTCACATTCTAAACTGTTTAAAAAACGCTAAGTCATCATCTTTTAGTGGACCAGATGGCATACCAAGTTGTGTTTTAAAACACTGCGCAACTGCTTTGGCGACACCTTTATCTATCATCTTTAACGCTTCTTTAAATTGTGGTTACTTTCCGAAAGTTTGGAAAGATTCATATATTATTCCATTGTTTAAATCAGGAAATAAATCCGATATATGCAATTACAGAGGTATAGCAAAACTAAGTGATATTCCAAAACTTTTTGAAAAATGTTTAATGGATTGCCTCACTCATCAAGTTTCTGACTTATTGTCACCACGTCAACATGGCTTTCGGAAAGGATCCTCTACTATGACTAACATTCTCCATTTAACAACATTAGTTAATAGAGATTTTGTCAACGGACACCACACTGATGTTATTTACACTGATTTCAGTAAGGCCTTCGACAAAGTTAATCATACACTATTGTTGAAAAAATTGGACGTAATGGGCTTCAATAATAACTTCCTGAGCTGGATCAAATCATATTTGTCATGTAGAACTCAATCTGTAAAATTTAATACTGCAGTTTCGGGAAAAATCAATGTAAAATCTGGGGTACCTCAGGGTAGCCACATTGGTCCAATCTTGTTCCTTCTTTTTATTAATGATTTGCCTGAAGCAATTCAACATTGTAATGTATTGATGTATGCAGACGACGTAAAATTATTTTTGACTATAAAACTTCCTAGTGATCAACAACATCTACAAAATGACCTGGATAGTTTTGATAAATGGTGTAAACTTAACCTGATGGAACTAAATTTAAATAAATGCAAACATATGCAATTTTCCAGAGTAAAAAAGTGTGCTTACTCCTACGTTATTGATGGCTGTACTTTACAATATGTTAGTGAAATAATGGATTTGGGAATATTGTTAGACAAAAAACTTGAGTTTATTCAACATATAACGATGACTGTTAATAAATCCCGCAGTGTTCTGGCTTTTATTAAAAGATGGGCAAAGGAATTCAACGATCCCTTAATCACAAAACGTCTTTTTACTTCGCTCGTCAGACCAATTTTGGAATACGGCAGCATTATTTGGGACCCGATCTATAATATTCATAATGATCGTATCGAATCAGTTCAAAAACAATTTCTTATTTTCTGCTTAAGAAGTGATTATAGAGGATGCCTGGTGTTACCTTCATATTCAACAAGACTAGCTGAAATAAATTTACCAACGTTAAAAAGCCGGCGAATGATGCTTAATATATCTTTTATGTTTAATCTTATAAATGGTAGTACACATTCCGAATTTTTATTGAGTAACGTTACTTTTAATATTCCTCAACGTTCACTTCGTTTTTTCAACCCTCTATATGTCAGGACATGCCGAACAAACTTTGCGATGTCAGATCCAATAAGAAAATTATGCAGCTGTTTCAATGAAATGTATAACTTTATCGACTATTCTCTGAACATAAATATCATAAAAAGCAATATCAGATTATATTTAAATCAATAATGTTTATACTAATTGTTCTTTCTTTGCTTAAAAAAATAAATTATTATGTTAATACATTAAGATAGTCTGTAAGGAATTTGTCCATAGACTTAAATTAAATTAAATAAAATTAAATTAAATAAATAAACCATGGTGAAATTACTACAAGGTGGCAGCGCCAGGTGTTGTTGTACAACAATACAACAAAAACAGGCAAATTTGTTTGTGTAATAAACTCCGTGCTGTCAAAAATTATGTGCAACAACGTTGCCATTGTTTGTCTTTTGCGACAAAATTTGGTCGGATAATTTTCGCTTAGTCGGATGGTAGGCTAAACCTTAGGGCAATGTGACACGTTTAATAAATACATACATAAAAAACAAAAACAAAATTAAGATTAAGATTAAAGCTAAATTAAATTTATCATAATAAATAAAATTTTTGACAGTTTTATACCCTTAATCAGGCGTGGTGTATGAAGGGATACTACGTTTATCATTCTATGTAAATCTTTTTTTCCATAAAAGAAAAGACATAAGCTTTCTGTTGGGCAAAAAAAAACACTCCCGCTAAAAGAAAATTTAAAAAAGGTTTTAAATTAAAAAAAAAAAATTGATCAAATAGCTATCTAAGCTACTTGGGACAAATTTTGCTAACACCAAAAGATAACAAGTTACATGGATGATAAAGAACTCCTGTATGGCCAAAATGTCAAACTTTGACCCCCTCTAACTCAGACTCTTTTTGACCGATCTGGTTGAAAATTTGTGTCTAAACTACTATCCAATAGGACTAACCTTGGTCCGAATTTCATCCAACACATCGATTTAAAAGTTGGGTCACTTGACACGAAATCCCCCATATGCATATTTTGTGTATTTAGTTATTCTAAGTCGATTTAGCCGTTAGGGTATCAAATTGTTTCTAGTTCTTCAAATATGTTTATATTAGGAAAAGAGTTATGCTCCTAAATGTGAAGCTACCTCCCTAAAAACTAACATAAATTTGTAGCGTAAATTTCTTGTAAATTTCAAAAATGAAAAAGAAATTTTAAACTAAGAGCTATACATAACTGGGGCCTGATTCTGGCAGTCGTGATCGAGTGATTTCTCGATTCGAAAGCAATTTATTATCTCATTATTTCAGTCAATACTGAACGAATCTGAATTATTATAAATCATTAATTTGAGGTTCACAATACTGAAAAAATAATTTCGATTCGTTAAATATCGACTGAAATAAAACTGCTTTCGAATCGAGAAAGTACTCGATCACGAATGCCAGAATTAGGCTCCTGGTATTTAATTAGAACTGAACTTGCTAAATTGGCAGTTAAATACATCGAAAATAAAAACGGGTCGGGTCCAAAGGATTTTGGTTATCAAGTTTGGCCGAATAGAAAATGTTCAGTGGCAACGCTGATCTGCAACAAATAAAACAAACAATATTATGAAAAAATTACTAAAAGATTCATACTTAATATTTTAATGTTTTTTGAATTAAAAACAATTGTTTTTCCACTTTTTCTTCGTTACAAGTCCTTCGGAGGCTTAAAGGAAGTGGCGCACAAGTGGTATTCAAAAATAAACGTATTTTTCAAACGTACGCACGAAGTGGTCACATACACAATTATTTTTGTTTTTATTTATTATTTAAAAATAAATCTATTATCACAACTAAAGATGCACATATAAAAACCAAAAACTATTAATTTCTTGCAAACATTTTAATATTTATGCACAATTTTCATTCAAAAACCGCAAAAAAATTATTTTTTTTTAACGCACAACAATTTTTTTTCAAGAATGTAAACACATGGTGAAATTACTAGAAGGTGGCAGCACTAGGAGTTGTTGTACAACAAAACAACAAAAACAGGCAAATTTGTTTGTGTAAAATAGTTCATTATGTCAAAAATATGGATTTTCACCACACCAAAATATAATTGTTAATGAAACGTCATTCCTTAAAAAATAAACGTGATATAAGTAATTGTCTATAAATTTCATTTTATGGATTCAAATTAATATAAGTTTTATTTAAAGAATGTACAGATAGGTATTACATTAGCTTTCGCCACAAAAACGCCAATCACGATAAGAGTGATTAACTTAATATGTAAAATATTATGTTACCAAAAAGCTGAATTAAGATAGGAAGCATCCGGTTGTATTTGTATAAGTCTTGTACATAGGGCACCGCCATTTGAACGTAAGTGGAAAAACTCTACCGCTGCCTTACCATCTGAAGTCTTAGCTACATATATCCTTTCGCTTGCCAGTATGCATTACCGTTTGAAATGTGCTAAGAACTTTTAATTTTCCTGTTGTTGACGGATGCGTACAACTACCAGTTCTTCGCAAAACATTGTATTAAATTTCTTTTGCAATGTGAAGGTAAATGCTAGCCATCCCATATTGCCTGCATTACGACCCTGCCAAAAGTTCACAATACTTTGTATTTCATCATCTGGTTGCGGTTTACTGTCATCTACTTCTACACCATCTTCATCATTATTGGCGGTTATGCAATAGCGAAAAAAAAACCCATAACATTCACCAGTAAAAGTGTCCCACTTCCTCCTCTGGCAAAAGCACAAATTTCTTGCCCTCCAATACAAAAGCTTCCATTGCCTCTAAATCATAATTCCAATCTTCTTCTAACTGTTCGGCTTCAATGAGAGGCAAAGAATTTTGTATTGGCATGAAGAGAGCCGCAAAATCAGCTCGAGTTTTCTGTTGTTTAGCCCATTTTGCAAAATCTGCGCCCGTCTTCGCTACAGAATTAGCTGTACAAGTAAAATCTACTGCAATCACTTCGTCCCATCCAAACAAATAGATACATAAGTAAAACACTCAAGAATATAAACATTTTTAATGACTAGCAAAGTGTTGGCCAGTTTTTGTTCAGGTATTTCAACCTGAGATAATTCTAAATAGCCCATACCTAATTGTAGTTGGTATAATCTAGGCACATGAAGGACGAAATTCTCTTGGACAATCTTTTGTTTGGGAGCTTCTTCTGAATTGCACTCCAAACGTAACAAAAATTTTTAACTTTCTTTGCCTAGAAAAATTTTGACATTACCTTTAAAAAAAAAAAAAACAAATAATTTTGAAATAATGAAAGTTCACCATGAATTGAGCAAAAAATAAAAGATTCCGTAGTGCTGCCACCTTCTAATTATTTCACCATTTGTAAACATAAACAAAAAAAAATGACATCTTTGGGTTCTCACCACAGTTAAGCAAAAAATTACCAGATGCCCTAGTGATGCCACCTTATAGTAATTTCACCATGGCTGAAACGCAAAAAACCATTTTCGCTTTTGGGTAACTTTGTGCAAGTTCGGACTGTTTCGTTATGCATGTGGAACAGAGCTATTAAAGGTGATTCTTTGCTCTTGTATTGTCTGTCTAATTTTATGTCAAAGTTTTGTTTATGTTTCACTCTATAAAAAACACCCTTTACATTACTAATCCCAAAAACTTTTTAATTTGGCTGCTGTTGTACCTACCCATTCCTTTGTACGAGATATGCGTGTAATCGTATTGCTTTGTACGAAATTGAAAACATTTAAATTTGTTTGAGTCACAATAAGATTAAATATTTCCTCAGAAATATTGGACGCGGGGGCAACCAGGGTTCTACTGGGATTGGACAGGGGTGGTCTTAGAACGCTTATAGGGTTCTTGACTGGTCATTGTCCCGTTGGGGCTTTTACGGGCAGATGGGACAACCCCATACCGGACTTCTGCAGATTGTGCGAGGATTCAGAGGAGCTGGAGACGATCGAGCATGTACTGTGCCATTGTCCTAGGATGCAGGGTCTCAGACAGAAGTGGCTAGGAGATAGGTTTCACGACGAACTGGGGTGAATCGCTGGATGTAATCCGGCTGCTTCTGTTGAGCGGACTGTAGAGAGGGAAATTGTTCTTCCTAGTACCTACTAACTTTCTTATTTTCTGGACTCTATCCACCTCATACTTCTTTTCTTTACCTTTCTCTTTTTCTTTTTTCTATATGTTGATGGGATTCACAATGGACCGTACTGGTCTCTGAGTGGAAGTGTGCCCTTGGGCGCATAACCCTTCTTAACCTAACCTAACCTATCCTCAGTGACCATTGATTGCCCTCTTTGGATACCAAAGGTCCCCAGGTTTGGTAAAACGAGTAGCAAATCAGGTTCATCAGGAAAATCTTCTTTAGCTGCCAATTGTTCTGAGTCTCTTGAAAAGTCAGATCCTCTTGGCTCAACCTCGGATGGAACGTAATCCGATCCCTCAACATCGACTTCATCAGTGTCGTTGCCTTCGTTCCGGGATTTAGTCCAGAATTGCTGTTCGCCATTTTGAGTACCATTTATTTTAAAATCAAAACCTGGGGGGCTACTCACTATTGCGATGCGACAACAATTTCGATGCGAAAGCTAAATGCCAACTAAGTACTCTCCATCACTTTCGCAACATTTTTTGAAAATGGAGCAATACTGGCAACAAAAATGAAAGATATAAATAGTGATGATTTGCGAAAACAAAAAAATTAATAGATGCGAAAGACAAATGCGCAAACGCATTAAAGAGTACCAAGGTTATCCAATTGGATAGACCTTGAAGAGTACCAATCGCTAGATTTGCTACCATTTTCTTTCGCATAGCGATAGAGAGTAGCCTCCTGATGAGAAATATGAGAGCAAAAAATATAAAGACCTCGAAAATATCATTATGACCACCGGTGGGTCACGCGGCACCATGTGCTTTTCTTTAACACTTAAGTGCCACGTGACCCACAGGTGGTGACATTCTTAAAACACAAACGTAAAACTAAAGACACAGAACGGTTCACAAACACTCTGCCCTGCAAATATTATTGGACCACCTGATCCAATTTCATGAAATGGTTTACTCCATGGACTGGTCCGATGTAATGCAAGCATGGGCCATGCTATTGTTAAAAAGTGTTTGTAGTGAGACGACATGTCTTCGTTTTTTAACTACATGTTTTCGTTTTAAAGCGAAGTTAAAACTAGTCCTTTTGTGTACACAATGGAGTAGTTTTAAAACTACTCCTTTGTAGTCCAAAGATGGGTTATATGGACCTGCCCTAGGACATCGTAATGTTAAATAGACCACGTTTTTCCATACGTTTGGGTTACTTTTGGACTAGACCTACTCCCTTGTGGGCTACACTTTACACGCGTGTTTGGACTGATCCTACAATTTGAAGGGTGGCGTACTGATAATTTTTTTAAGATGTACATATGTATGTATGTATGTATGTATATGGTATTCTGTGGTATATGACAGCGACGAGTTAACTGACATTGATTGTTTAAAGAAGCACAAAAATTAAGAAGGGGTTAATTATGTAAAAAAATTCGTTTATAAAATCAACAATTTTATACCAAAGAGTCGCCGCCAACAACTTTTTGGTTAGCCGGCGCAGATTTTTTGGTCGACTTGTGTCTTTGCTAATGTGCATTTAACAATTTTTTACTTGTTCAAAACAATAAAAATCAAAATTATTTATGTACTCCCACCATGGAATATTGTTTATTATGCCTGGGAAGTCCTAAGAGATTCTTTGATTGTATAAAAGTAAATTCGGAGTTGTGGGATGAACAGGGTATACAATTTCTTATTGAAAAGCATATGTGGCCAATGGTAAAATCTAATAGTAGTAATAATAGCAATACAGTCGGTTTAAAAAAGTTTGATAAAAATTTTAGGAAACGATAAGTTTATTCTCCTGGATGTGCTTAGAATGTGTGCAAAAATTGCAAGACTTCCACGAATTTTATAGATGCATAGAGTTAGCTCACCAAAATTTTGCTGTTATAGTAAAAACGGAGGATGAAAAGCCAATTAAATGCAAAGACAAATATAATGGAAGCAATTATGGATGCAAAGAATGTCATATTGAGCCCGAAATGGAAATGGACTGTGAAATAAATGTAACAAGTATAAAAACTGAAAATGGTAATGCAGAAATTACAGAAAGTAAGAATGTTTCATGGGAAGATCCCCTAGAAAAAAAAGTAAGGGAGAAAATAAAACAATTGTGTAAGGAAACAAAACAAAGTGGTAACAAAGTTAAAAAACTAATTTCCTCCCAAAAAAATTCAAAGCATTTCGACAATGTAATACAACCTGATTCAGAAGTTTCAGAACCAAGTTTAAAAATCGAAAAATCTACAAGTTCTAAAATAACTAATAATGATGATAATACAGACTGTTCTGAAAGCGATGAAAAAAAAACTGTCACAACTAATAAGCGGAAGAAAGCCGACGAGGAGACCCTCAAGAAATATGACCGAATTATAGCAGAAAATTTTCAACTTGAATGTTGTATATGTAAAATTCCATTTGAAAACTTTATAGCCTTGCGCCGACATTTTAAAGTAGTACATAAACAAAGTGGCTATGCTCGATGTTGTAATAGAAATTTATTTTCGCGTACCGATTTGGTGGATCATATACAAGTTCATTTTGATCCCGAACATTTTAAGTGTCAAGAATGTTGCAAAGTTTTTTCCAATCGAAGCACCTTAAAATCGCACATGAAGTTTCATGAGGACCACAGTAAATTATTAAAATGTGATAAATGTGGCAAAGTCTTCGTAAAACTTACAGTATTAAGAAACCATCTGTTGACGCATTCTTCAGAGAAGACATTCCCCTGCACAATATGTGGAAAATTGTAAGTAAATTTTTTTTCAATGCCAATAAAAAAGAATTTAAATTTTTTTTTATTGTGTGACTATTATTTTTGTGGAGTATTTGACAATTTTTTGATCCACAACTACTTCACTGATATATATTTAATCATTTGAAATCACTGATGCAGCGCAGAGATGCATTCCGAACAGGCCTATACTTTAATTAATTTGATGACTTTAATAGGTACCTAAATTTAAAAAAGCCTCTTTAGGCCAATAAAATTCCTCTTTGCTCCGACAAAATCAGCTATGTGTTTTTTCCTGGTTTCAGGAGAGAAAAAACCCGGTTTTATGTAGTAACCTTACCATATATTTTAAAGTGAAACGATTCATTTAACAAATGTTAACATTGCTTTAAGTATTTCGTGAAATAAAACTCGACTTATTGGCCATTGGGCAGCTATTACAAAATTTTTCGAGAAACTACACATAACTCATTTTTTGGAGCATTTTTAATAATAATTTTTTTCTTTATACGTATATATAAATGTTTATATATAAATATAGCTTAAGTAAATGGTAAAATTCTTCCTTTACACGTCGGTGTATATGGAAATATCAAATCGGTTAGACAATGGGTAATTTATGACCAAAATACTCCAAAAATGGGCTAAAAAACATCAAAATTTTTATAAAAACCTAAATTTTAGGGCTGCCATATGTCCGATGTATATGACTTATATACCAAAAAGTCGGAAATTTGTATGAGTTATAACCGAAATACTGGGGTCTAATGCTCGCACAATGGTGAAGGGTATATAAGATTCGGCACAGCCGAATATAGCACTCTTACTTGTTTTAGGTACATCTGACTACCCGCAGAAAACGAAAAGTGAGTAGTCATGATGTTCTACTTAGTAAACAATGTACATGTATGTATGTATATGTAGAATTGCAAATTAGTTTTCACAAAGTACTTAATGTGATTTAATTGTAATTATGTATATTATTAACATTTTAATAACAATTTCATTACTTTCATTAAGAATTATGTGCATGCATTTTGCAAATATATGTATATACATATGTATATATTAAAAAAATTTAACTCAATCATTAAAGTCAATTGTATATAATATTCGTCCCCTTTCAATCCTAAAAGAATACCAAAAATAGTGAAAAATTGTTATTCCTAAATAAGAGTTGCATGTAATTTTTCATGGGTTCACTTATTTTAAATTTATTCGAATTTTGGAAGGCATTTTAAATTCATTCAAGAAGTTAAGTGCTAAAGAAGTCATGAAAATATCCCTTCTACTTGAACCACTTCCAAAATTTTTTGCTGGGTAAGTATATTTTAAGCAATATATGTTTAAAAATTTTTATTTGGAAAGTTAAATAAGGAATAATATAATAGTTTAAGAACTTTAAAGAATTGTAACTTTAGACAAATGTTGAAATACCTGCAGATATAGATATCATTCTACCTAGATTAGAAAAATATGTGGATTCCGATAAATTGGACATATAATTGAATGAATGGGGACTAAGGAAGAATGCCTCGCCCAATTATGACCAGTCAGGGATTGGAAAAATAAATTTTGCAGCCCCTTTGATACACCCCTTTTGTATCTTTTAGATGACTTTAGAATTTTAGACATCACTTATTTTTACTCCAATCATTCTTTGACAACTTATTCACGAGTGTAAGCTTACTAAGAGAGCTATTAAAGCGTTATACGAAAATCGTGTTTCCAAGGAATTGAAGTTAAGAAGTAAACCATAGTTGATTTGCAAATTTGAATGCTGAATGACTACTGGCATCTTTACAAAAAGGACAATGTGCTTCATTCCACAATTCGAAAGAAGTTCTATCTAATAATGAAATCTTATAAATCTTATATTTTCGTATTAGTAACAACAAGAATGTTACTCAATGTAACTCAGTTTTGTGCTACGTTGACTGTAGCTACTCTTCCATGCACGGATTTATGTTATATGTGGATATGAATATGTAGGTGAATATACATTAAGTCACCATGTCTGTTCACAACATTGGGACAATAATTATAATTGTTTTGTTGATGTTTTTATTTCTTAGACTGGGGAGCCAATTGTTGAAATGTAGTATGTATTATATGTAAATAGATGTAAGATAATATTTAAGATACGGTATAGTCATTTATTCAGGATTTATGTATCTATGTAATACAAATTTGTTTGGCCTGTTTAGCCTTATTGTATTACAATGAAACAAATAAAATAAATAATGGATTAATGCTAATTAATTTTGGGAAAAGAGCCAAAAGGAATGTATTAAGTATTTCAAAAACAGAACATTACAAATTTTATAAAATAGTAAATTGAGACCAAATGATTTAAATTATCAAAAAATGCGTGGTAATCTTTTGACATATGTAAAATAACTGAAATACTAGTTAAAATCTATATGCTGTGAAAAACAGTAAAGATATCATTAAACGGTTAGGGGGGTAGATGTATCATTAACAAAGGTTTCATAGTGTGTAATAAAAAAAAATTCAAAATTTGGCACAGCTGATTTTGTTGGAGCAACGACGAATTGTATTTTAAAACATAGTTTTCAGTTATATTAATCACCCTTATTGCGGTTGTCGTAAACGACTGTGTCGTTTTTTGAAGTTGTTTACTTTAATCTGTTACAAAAAATACACAGTCGTCTACGAAAACAAAAATAAGGCTGGAAATCTTTAAATATGTACATATGTATGTTTCTTTCAAGTTTTTGTATTTATTTAATTTTAGTTATACGAATTCTTCCGTATTAAATCACCACATTGAAGCAGTACATCAAAATAAATTTGTTCAAGTATGTGAATTTTGCGGTAAATCCTTAAGTTGTCCCACAGCATTTGCCAGTCATATGGAAAAGCACGAAGTTCATGCTACGCCTATTAGTTGTGATGTTTGTGGCCTTTTGCTTTCCAATAAAATAGGATTAAATCGTCATAAAAATTCACAACATCCAGTGGGTGGTAAAAGTCAACATAAATGTCATATCTGTAATAAAATCTCACCAACGCTAAGGGCACTTAAGTCACATATACATCACACGCATAAATCTGGCTACGATTATAAATGTTCTTTGTGCGAGAAAGCTTTCAAAAAAACAGTTTCATTAAAAGTAAACATCCGCAGCTCAATTCGAAAACATGCCTAGTCGACTTAGCATCATCTAAGGCAAAACAGTAAGAACACTTCTCCTCTGTTTGCTAAGCGACTAGAATAAAAAATACACCACTTGAAAGGTATTTACTGGCAGAAGTTCTACAATATATATTTTATTAAAATCTGTTCAATATTTTCAGAGTTATAAGCATTCAAATTTGATACTAAGCCATATGCAAAACACTTAAATAAAAATTTTGATTTTTCCAATTATCAAATAATAAAAAAATTATGGTGGTCGATTATTCGACATTTTCAAGAAACCGATTCTCGAATATTTTGGCACAGGCAAATCAGTTAATAACGATATCTTTCTTTGTTTGTTAACCACTCACGTGGAACATAACATATGAACCGGAGGTTGGTCCGTCGCCAAATCGATCTACTAAGACGGACAAAATTAATGCTTGAAACATGTTAATTCATATATACTTATATTTGCTATATTGTCTTCATATTAAAAAGAATGTATGGCCGAATTTCGACCATTAGAAAGGCGACCAGATTTTGAAAATAAAAATAGAGGACATAAAGAAAAAAAGTAAAAAATTTATTTGATTTCAAGATTTTTTACATATTTTACAGCCAAATTACATTCCCATATTTATATATGTAAAGTAAATTAAAAAATAGCATATCGTCGGCTTAATATGCAAACCTGCCAAATCTACTTTTTAAGTAAACTGAGATTTTGATGCCGTGTGGTAGAGAATGATATGTCTCGTCAACCAGCATGTAATTTTTCTTCAATTTGAGTCTTGAAGTGTGTCAAATCAACTATATTTTTGGCTTTCCTCTCAAGCAAAATTTGTAAAATTTTTTGAAAGGGAGAGTTAGCAGGTTTGCCGACGATATATAAAAATTTACATTTACTTAAGTAAAATTATTTTAACAAAACATCGAAACTTAAAAATTCATTGCACTAACTTATTCAAAATGTTATACTTCAAGTGTATGAGAGTTCAGTAGGAGTATGAACAGAACAAGCAGGGCACGACATTTTCCATACGACTTGACAGAAAAAACCGGTGATCGACGTAAAATAAAATTTATTTTAATTTATAAAAATAAAAGCAAATATTGGTCGTTTTTAAAAATAAAGTAGACAAATATGACAGATTATGAAAAAAGATGAGAAAAGAGCACACAAATTTTATAAATGACAGCCAGTTAAAATAGATGATTGTCCTCTAAAAAAAAGAGTACGTATGGTCACCTTACCATTAGGCAAACACTTGTGTTTATAATTTTCTTACGGTTTTTGAATTAAGCATTGTTCAACTCAAGGTATATTTAAATATACCTTGGTTCAACTTAAATTCTGCCAAATTTTAGTGTTCATCGGCCAATCCAATACAAAGTTAGGACAAAAAATACTTAGCATACAACTGATTGTTGTTTCGACCTTAAACTTTAAGAGCTTCTCCTGTAAAATTCACTTTTAATACTTGGCATGTTTTGGAATTGAGCTGTCGACATACATATAGTATTTATATTTCCTATTTAGAAAACTAATAATTGCTTGATTTTTTAGGAGCATATGGCCACACATACAGGAAATACTTTGTATAATTGTCCTTGGTGTTCACAAACTTTTATATCGAAGGGTAACATGTATAAACATCGTAAAAATGCACATCCTAAAGAATGGGAGGAATTAAAACGCCAGAAATATGTAGATACATTAAAACCATGATTTTATAAATGTCTTTCTAAATCCGAAGTTTAATTTAAAATAAAACTACAACAAATTAATGAAATTTGTATCTTAGTTTAAGTGGTTTTACACGATATGTATTTTGCAGTGGGTTTGTCAGATGTAAAATCCATATGTAATTGCAGATTAGGGTGACAATGGTTTGTATGTAAAAAAATTTTTGTTCGAATTTAAAAGTTTTTTCAACGGAATATTGTGCTAATAGGTCCAAGAGTTTTGTACCGAAAATTTGAGCCAAATCGGACAACGTTTTCTGGACGCGCATCCAGGTCAAAGGTCAGGTATTTGCATATTTCACAGCTAGTATGAAATAAAGTTGAGAAACTCATATATTTTCTACTTTATTTTACAAAAACATCTGGATTCTGTAGACTTTTAATACAGAGGACACTCAAATAGTTTTTTTGGGAACTAACTCTCAAATTTCCCTTGCGTCAAAGTGATCCACAAACTATTTTATTTCAAAAATGTTTAATATATGTATGCCATTATTGGCAATCTATACATATAAATTCTGTGTACTTTTGATAAAATAACTTAAAAATATTGCAGGAAAAATTTTCAATTAACATAAAGTTTTTATTACATTTCAGGATGGAATATGCATATATTTTCTGCTGCGCTACCAGCGTCGACCGCATTCAATGGTCAATCTACTACTTTTTCTAATTTTAAAAACAAAAATTATGATCGGTGATTTGGTAGGTTTTTTTTCTTTTAAAATCTACAGATCAAAATCTTTTTCCAGAGAATATAGATTAGCATTTTTTGAATACAGCTGCCTATATTTTTGTACCACCTGTAAAATATTAAACCATGTCAAGAGAAAAAAAAATTAAAAAAGTTATAATATATGATAGTTTCTTTCATTAAATGTTGTTTCTGTCCCTCATCTTTTGTTTTTTTGTCATGGTATTCTTGAATTAAATGAATGCCTCTTTCAGCAAAATCATTAACAACAGCCAAGTTTTGAATAATTTGTTTCGCTCTTAGGTACTCTCCTGTAACACTCCAAGAACGTGGATCGTTGCTGAAAAACTATTGAAATTCCAAATCTCTTGAAAACTTTTTTGGTATTTTTTGAAAACAAATCTTGTAAAATATCAGAGTTGTCTCTGAAAATAAAACTTTTTAAGTTTTCCTTCTTTATTATTAGCTTCTTTGCTATCTCTTCATCCTCATTTCCAGATATATCTACAGACATCTTCGCTACTAGCTTGCTTTTTGTTATGTTGTCTATCCTTTCGTCAAACAAAGAAAAGCCCACACATTCTTCGCTTAAGTAATACAGATGATTTAATACATTTGAAATGGCTTTGCCCGCAATATTTTGATTGACTCTTTTGTAGTTTTCCAATTTTCTCAAAAACATAATATCATTTAAAGCAGCTTTATCCGCTTTATTTGAATCAAACCAAAAATTTGAATAACAACTTACAATGAAACCTGTTACTTCTATCAAAGCACTGATTTCAAAATCTGTCACTTCAGGAAATTGATTGCGAAAAATCACTATCTTTAAAGAGTATAAAGCCTTGGCCATCCATCTTGCGTAGTGCAGTGCACCGGATTTTCTAAATTTTATATCTGAATTTATAATCATTTCTCGGGAATGAATCGTTCATTTTTCCTAAAGCAAAATCTAAAAGTTCACCAACATTATCGCCTATAATTTCCATAATTCGTGGATGAGCTATTCCTGGCACAAAACTATCTGTATTTATTTCTGGCCAATGTTTTTTGAATTTTTTAAAAATCGTTATGTCCGGTCCAGACGACACTCCAACATTGGCCTCCGTAAAAACTGCTGCCAAAACAATTTCGAAAATATGGTGTCTGCAGCCTAGAAATAAAATTTCTCTTCCAATTGATCTCCCCAAAAGCACACATGCACCTTTCAATCTACCAGTGTTGGATGATGTTGTATCAAAAACAAACGCTTCCGTTCGTTCCAAAATATGTTTGTCTTCTAATGCATCATAAACTGCAGAAGAAATTTCCGCTCCAGTCCCAGAGGGAATATCAGGCATATATATAATTTGCTCTAGGCCTGGAGCCGTAGCAAATTTAGCCAAACGGTCTTCTGATTTTCCTGTTATTGTCGATAACAGTTTAGTGTCCCAATGGATTGTCAAAGGTTGATCACTTGCAGTAAACTTTTCTATAATTTTTTCACTTTGCGTTAATCTTAATTGCGCTCTTTCCCGACTTATGGAGGTTCGATTTAAAATATAATCGGTTGTGTTAAGTCCGACGGCGTCAATAACTGCAACCAATAAGTGTACAGCATATCTCTGACTTATTTTTAACTTGTGGAAAACTGCAACTAGTCTTGACGTTAAGACACTTTGCTTTTTCGTACAAGAAGTACTGCGAAAACGTTTTGCCTCAATCGAACATTCAGATCTTCAGACGCGGAAAATTCAATCATATTGCAGACTGAAATAAATTTTGTCACAGTTCAGTACTTCCAACAAAAATTTAAAACAACGTTATTTAACATTTAATTAAATTTTTACCTGATGAAGTTGATGGTAATTCGTCACTTAATTTTTTACGCAACTCTTCTTGTTTTTTGCGATTTCTTTTTCTTTCCTCTTTTTTTTAGATTACAGTCGACTCCCAACATACAACCTTCGCGACCTTTCATTCTTTGTTTAATTAAAAATTGCTTGTCTTCTTCTAAATCTATTAGTTCCAGTGCATCGGTACGAGCAATATCGAAGAGATCGCCTAAATTATCGCTCCACAGTTTTCTTCTGTTTTTATGAATGTCGGACACTCTAGATATATTTTTTTTAAATCTTTCCATTCCTCATACAGACGCAACATTTTTTTTGTACACCAGTGCAAATCGTGAACAGGAATACGGGCATTTTCCCAAAAAATTATACACTCTCTTACCACAAGATCAGCACTATCTTTTGCAGTTAATTTCGTTGTCCTCATATTATGAAAAAAAACTTTGAGGCAGTCCCCCTTCGAGGGAAGTTTAGAACCAACTATTTGGTGTTTTGAATAGCCTATTAAAAATATTTCTGCCCTTAACGAGGGCATTGTTATATATTTTTACAAAATTCACAAAAAATCTCTAACCAAAAGCACTTTACACAAGTAATTCACACGACTGAATGCAATTTATATAATTTTTGGGGAAATACATAATTCAGTCGTATTTTAAAAATCTAGTAGGCCTTGAAATTTATCATTAGAATCCGTTAAAAAGAATGGTTGTTGTCTAGGAAATTAGCAATTTTAAAATTTTTGCCATGTAGATGGTGTGATTTAATACAAACAAACAAATGTGTTTTTGTAGTTACATTTTGAATAAAAGCATCTATTAATTTCCTGACATAAAGGAAAGGTTAATTACCAAAAAAGTTCTTTTTACTATTTTTTTCACGAAAATATATAAATCCACATTTTTCATTAAATATTGAAAAAAAATAAACGAGTTCAAAAAATTTATTTCGTATATATTGTAAAATATGAAAATACCTGATCTTTGACCTGGATGCGCGTCCAGAAAACGTTGTCCGATTTGGCTCAAATTTTTGTCACAAAACTTTTGGACCTATTGGCACAATATTCCGTTGAAAAAGCTTTAAAATTCGCGAAAAAAATTTTGGCTGTCACCCTAATGTACACACAAAAAAATAATCTAGGGTATTTTACAAATGCGGACATAGG
This sequence comes from Pollenia labialis, assembly GCA_949318255.1. NCBI lineage: Eukaryota > Metazoa > Arthropoda > Insecta > Diptera > Polleniidae > Pollenia > Pollenia labialis. The sequence goes on along the minus strand of OX439143.1, from coordinate 31,403,073 downwards.
TAATTTATTTTTATATAAAAACAAAAAACTAAGTTTAGTTGCCTAAGATAATTGGTAATTTATAGAAAAAGTTTTGCCTAAAATTTTTGTTATTATGTATTACTAATTGGGTTAGGTATCTTCTTCGAATTTTTTAATAAATGTATGTATGTAGGTTTATTTGATTTTTTCTTTCAATTGGAAATTTTTTTGTGAAAAAAGTTCAAATTAAAATTTCAATTTAAAATTTTTGAATTTAAAATAAATTAAAAACTATTCAATAGAGTATAAAGATACAACGTATTTATGTGAGTATATTATAAACATAATATCTCCACTGAACTTTTTACAAAAAAATTCCAATAGGTTTAAAAAATATATCGCTCATCCAAAATATGATATTTTGGAGTTAATGATGCAGAATTGTTCGCTATGAGTTTATTTTGTGTGTAAATTTTATCTTTATATCTTTTATACTTTCCCCGTTTGATGAAAATAAATAAAATATTACAATGAAATTAAATTAATTTTATTTAAAGTATGTAACCAAAAAAGTATATAGTAAATTTACCTAAAATCTATGGTACAAAATTAAACTTAGATCATTTTCAAAAAATAAAAATATAAAATAACTTTGCTAGCATTGGTAAATTTTCAAAGTTTTTAAGTAATAGAAACTGGGAATTATTTCCTTCTGAAGGTTACTTTATATCAAGGTATATTTACACAAGGTAGACTAATTTGGGAGTGTAGACATGCTGCTCTTTAAAAATAACCGAGTGGAACTGAATTGTCAAAATTGTCTTCATATAAATTTAACGCACACATATCAAAATTTTGGCTCATATACACGCAATTTGACATAAATGTTCCAACTTAGGTAAACAGCTGACAAGCATATGGGCCAACGAGTTTACCTTGTGTAAATATACCTTGCTTTATATTAAATTCAACATTTTTTATTTTTCGAATTTATTCTATGAGCTAAATTTCAGTTATGTATTTTATAAAGCTTTTTTGTAATAGTCATATTCCTTCAATTTTTCAGAAATGACTTTATACACTATCAGACTATTATATTGTATTTTCTTGTTACATTTTACCTTAGCTTTCCGTTGGAAAGCAATGAGGTATATTGTATGTACAGAAAAATTTACAATTATTAGACACCAGCAGAATGTAATGCATTTTCTGGCCCGCTACGGCCTTCGTCAGCATTCTTTGTGTCACACAGGATAGTGATACTTTATAAATTGAATGTATTTAACTCAACTATTTTAACAAATAGAAACTGGGAATTATTTCCTTCTGAAGGTTACTTTATATTAAATTCAACATTTTTTATTTTTCGAATTTATTCTATGAGCTAAATTTCAGTTATGTATTTTATAAAGCTTTTTTGTAATAGTCATATTCCTTAAATTTTTCAGAAATGACTTTTTACACTATCAGACTATTATATTGTATTTTCTTGTTACATTTTACCTTAGCTTTCCGTTGGAAAGCAATGAAGTATATTGTATATTGTAGCGGGCCAGAAAATGCATTACATTCTGCTGGTGTCTAATAATTGTAAATTTTTCTGTACATACAATATACCTCATTGCTTTCCAACGGAAAGCTAAGGTAAAATGTAACAAGAAAATACAATATAATAGTCTGATAGTGTATAAAGTCATTTCTGAAAAATTGAAGGAATATGACTATTACAAAAAAGCTTTATAAAATACATAACTGAAATTTAGCTCATAGAATAAATTCGAAAAATAAAAAATGTTAAATTTAATATAAAGTAACCTTCAGAAGGAAATAATTCCCAGTTTCTATTTGTTAAAATAGTTGAGTTAAATACATTCAATTTATAAAGTATCACTATCCAGTGTGACACAAAGAATGCTGACGAAGGCCGTAGCGGGCCAGAAAATGCATTACATTCTGCTGGTGTCTTATAATTGTAAATTTTTCTGTACATACAATATACCTCATTGCTTTCCAACGGAAAGCTAAGGTAAAATGTAACAAGAATATACAAAATAATAGTCTGATAGTGTATAAAGTAATTTCTGAAAAATTGAAGGAATATGACTATTACAAAAAAGCTTTATAAAATACATAACTGAAATTTAGCTCATAGAATAAATTCGAAAAATAAAAAATGTTGTTTTTAAGTAATTTTAACAAAATAATTAGATACTTTTTCGAACATAGAAATTACTTAAGTTAATAGTTTTATTAGCTAAGACACTTAGATACTGCCATGCTACCCTTGCGCTTAGTTAATTTTATACCATATATTTAGGTAATTTTACCTATGATTTTTTTTGTGTGTGTATGTATGTATGTATGTATGTGTATTTTTGACAGCTCATCTTATAAGATAGTTGTTATAAGATTTCTCATAACAACTGTCTCATAATATTTATTATAATATTAATATTAACACTATTTGAGAGTCCACACGTAAGATAATACTCTCTGCGATCGAATTTGACGTTTGCTGATATAAAAATATTATATCTTATCACAGGTGGAGACCCTGTGTAAGGTGCAACGCTGTATGAGTGACACAATTTACTTTTTTTCCTCTAGCCAACAAACTTTTTCAGTCTGCCTTCTGTCTGGTACTTTGTAAAAGGGGACTATTAGCTTGAAAAAAGCAACTCTGTACTAAATTCTACAGCTGTTAAATATAACATCTCTGTTATAGTAAACTTTTGTTATTGTTTACTTTTACGCAAAAAGAAAATACAAAAGTTGTTAATAATTAAAAATTTTTATTGTTTCTACAATGAATGTTTGTTTATTGTGTCTAGAGCGTAATAATAATGATTGTATTCAGGTCAATTCAGAAAAATGGAACGAGCAGAATATAAATGTTTTAATAAATACACATTTATGGCCAATGGTAAGCATCTATAGAAGAAGGTACATGTTGGGACCAAAAATATTAAAACAATTTTTAAAAAATTTTAGCATAACATAAACACATTTTCTTGGATTTGTATAGAATGTGGAAGAGTTTTGTATGATTTTCATAAATTCTACAAACGTGTAAAAATTGCCCAACAAAATTATAGCACAGTACGTCAAAATGAGGAGGAGACAGTAGTGTTATCTCAAAATGATTGTTTAGATACTGATAGTAGTGCTAATGAACATGATTGCAAAAATTATCTATTTGAAAAAGATGCTTTGTTAGAAAGCCACCTTGAACCTCATATTGTTTTGGAACAACCGCTGCCTGAAGAGTTTGATGGATTATATGTTAAAACTGAAATAGGGAATGATTTGCATGGCAATAAAAACAAATTTAATCGAAAAAGAGGGAGGCCTGCAAAAGAATTTTCAATGAAAACAAACGGCCAAGAGGGTGATCCGTTAAAGAAATCTAGAAGGACTAAAACGAAAATTAAAAAATACAAGATAAGTAGTAGAAAAAAAACAGTCGAAACGGACATTTTAGGAGAAGATTCAAAGGAATCCTTCTCAAAGTCGGATAATTTAGGGCAATCAGCAACTTTATTAAAATCTAAAGATAACGATTCCGAAACAGATCCAGAACATCATGAAAATAAACAATCCTCGACGGAAACTGTTAAAAAGAAAAATCATCGTAATCTAGATGAAAATACTCTTAAGGAGTACGATAAAATTATAGCGGAAAATTTTAAAATTTTTTGCAATGTTTGTCAAATAGAACTGGACAATTTTTTAGCACTCCGACGACATTTTAAAGTAGAGCATAAACAACGTGGCTATGCGCGCTGTTGTAAGAGAAATTTCTTAACACGTTCATTGTTGGTGGATCACATACATGTTCACTTGAATCCAGAATATTTTAAATGTCTTCAATGCTCTAAAGTATTTTCTGATAGAAGCCGTTTGTCTTGCCACAAAAAATTTCATGAAGATGACAGTAAACTGGATAAATGTGACATATGCGGAAAATTGTTTGCAGATAAAGGTGCTTTGAAAAAGCATGTTTTGACACATTCTTCCGAGAAATTATTTCCTTGTACAATATGTGGAAAATAGTAAGTATATTTAAAGCTGTGTTGCGCAAAATACATGCTTTGCGGTATTTAAAATACAAAATACTTGCTGGGCATGTATTTAAAATACAAAATACTTTCAGGTTATGTATTAAAATACAAAATACTTACACATCTGTATGTATTTTTAGTACGAAATACAAAATACTTCCATTTAAATACAAAATACTTCCATGTCATGTACATGTAGGTATGTATTTAAAATTTAAAATACTTGCTGGTCATGTATTTAAAATACAAAATACTTTCAGGTTATATTCACAAAAAAATCACACATCTGTATGTATTTAAAATACAAAATACTTCCACTTCATGTATGTATGTACATGTATGTACATATGTACATATTTAAAATACGAGTAACGCCATTTTTATTCAAACCTAAAAATACATTAAATAAAACTAATTAACAAAACAATTGTTTCTTTTCATAAATATCAGATTTTTTAATGTAGCATCAGACAAACAGTTTCTACAGGTCCTGATGACCACAAACTTTTATTAAATTCTATGAATACTCTTTGTTGTTGTTGTGTTTTTTCATTTAGCCAAGTTTCACTGAGAAGGCAGACACCAATTTTGTTTCTGTTTATGAACTCAAAAAGTTCGTATTTTTTAAAGCGAACACCTCGAGGATTCCATTGAGCCATTTTTAATACGTTGTCGTGAGAGAAATTTTAATGCAAGACTGGTTAATACCTGAAATTGATCAGCACCGGATTTGCATTTGCTCAGATTATTTATGAGCTCAACAGTTAGGGTTTTTAGCTCTTCAAGAGAAAAGAGTTGACGGTAGTGTATTTTCCCACAAATTTGCTTTTGTCGTTACACTTTGATTTAACGCATTTGGGAAATGTGTAGCATATTCTGAGCTGCTATTGTTTAAATGGCTTACCACAGGTCTGGCAACTCTTTTTGACTGAGAACACTGTTTAACTTCCAGATATGTTGCTCTGTTTGGACATTGTGGTGACATGGCCTTATGAGAACCTTTACAGTTTGCACACTTAATGACATTTGCTTTGCATTCTGTAGTTTTGTGACTACCACCATAATTAGTACAGTAGGTTTGGACTTTGCATTGCTAGCACCATGGAAAACATTTGACAGTTGTAACACTGTGTGGGCTTAGATCGGTTTGGTTTCTGAAACTCCAACCTGACCTTAATAAAATTAATTGCGGAGTAATTTTGTCTCAGTTCTTTTAGTCAGATAGATATCCTCTCAAATAAACTATAAAAATTACTATTTCACCTCTATTTTCTATGCCCCTGGTGACAATTTTGACAGCAATGCATTTTAATGCTTGACACAAAAGATTATTTTTAATTACTACCGGGTGGCATTTGTCCAATCCCAAAAGTACAGCTTTGAAGGTTTCTCATTTTTCGTAGAATATGTGAAATATTCAAAATCATATTTTTTTTAAAGTTTTACAAACAGTATTGTAATCATTTTTCTTTGAGCAGAAAACTTTTAATGTTATTATTTATGACAATATCAATTTACAATAGGCACTATCCAGTTATAAGATACAAAGAATGCTTACGTAGGCTGCAACGGGCCAGAAAATGCATTACATCCTGCTGGTATCTAATAGTTGTATAAATTTTCTTTACAGAAATATGCAAACAAAAAATTCTGATAGTGCATACAAAATATCCCTGGCAAATATTGAAGGAATAAGACTATTAAAGTATAAAGTCTTTTGAGAATTGTAATTTGACTTACATAGAATACACATTCGAACAATATGAAAATTTGTATTTATTATTTATTTATATTTATTTTATTTTTTTTCAATTACTACATAACCGAGCCCTTAGGACCTTTTATTGTTATTAAAAGCTACCAATTAAATAATAAACTTCAGTTATTAATACAAAATATAATAAACATATCGTCTGCTAATTATTGGTCTGACCTACCGAACTTTGAAAACTATTGAGTTAAGTTTAGGGTGTATCCAAAACCTGTTCCACGAAATTTTTCATACTAAGCATTATTTTTGCTCCATATCACCTTTATTAAGTTAATTAAGTAAAAGCTAAAGCAAAATAAAATCGTCAGCTTTTTACTGTTTTGGTGCATATGCCAAAAAGTCTCCACTACGACTTATTGCCGACATTTTATTTTGCTTTTACTACTTTTTTTCTTACTTTTTGTCTACTTTTGTCTACTTTAAGCAAAATTAATGCTTAATATCTCAGAAACCATAAAATATTTCTAAAAAAAGGTTTTAGATTTAGAAAGGGGGTATTCAAAATATGTATATATAACCTATACGTGACTAAATTTTTATAAGAATGTTCGGTAGGTCAGACCAATAATGAGCTGATATTACATTTGCATTCCTAGCTTCACCAACTCCTTTATATTAAACCATCACATAGAGGCAGTGCACCAAAACAAATTCGTTCAAATATGTGATATTTGTGGAAAGTCGATACGTTGTCCTACCGCATTTGCCAGCCATATGGAAAAACACGAAGTAAAATCTTCGCCTATAAGTTGTGATGTTTGCGGTCTTTTGCTTACCAATAAAGAAGGTCTTAAAAGGCATAAAAACTCTCAACATCCAGAAGGAGGAAAAAAAGAACATACATGTCATATCTGCTCAAAAATTTCACCCACTTTAAGAGCTCTAAAATCTCATATTCGTTCCGTACACGAACAGGGTTTTGATTTCAAATGTAGTTTGTGTGAAAAATCATTTAAAAGGCCGGCCGTTTTGAAGGTTCTAATTCCTTATATATCACTTGATCGTAAAGGGGGTATTAACCCAAAATTTAAACATTTTTAGTAGAAGCAAGCCCATTTTTAATATAATATTAAGGGCATATAAAAAAATTGTTAACCCTTACCATAAAGTAGACAAAATAGAACAATATTTTTACAGCGGATATCTACCCGTGTCGTTTTTCTACAAAACGTAAACAGGTCAACATTTTGAGTTATTACCCTCTTTACGATTAAGTGCAATATGTATGCGTAATATTTTGTTTATTTTTTCTTAATTAATTTTTTGTATATTTTTTAGGAACATATGGCTACTCATACAGGTACTGCTTTGTATACATGTCCTTGGTGTCCTCGCACATTTATTTCAAATGGTAATATGTATAATCATCGAAAAAATGCACATCCAAAAGAGTGGGAGGAGTTAAAACGTCAAAAATATGCAGGAAATATGGCATAGCAATAAATTTAATATTTTTTATAAAATGAAAACATAATTTCTTACAAATTTTGTAAAAACAGTAATTAATACGAATTGGCTAATGTTTATTTTTTAGATATTGTACAATTCTTATTGTAGAGAGCATTAACACATTTGTTTAAAAATAGTTTTTAAATTTACATTAACCATTCCATTACTACAATAGTATGGAATACAATTATAGTTTTTTCCGATTACCCGGGATATTCAATTGATTTCAATTCTGAACTTTTATTAAGTAATAAATGAAAAGTTAAATCCCTTTTTAAAAAAAAAAAATTTATTTAAATGCGCTAAAACAATTAGTTTTTGCCATTGGTATCAGCTATGAAATATCTTATTCGGCCATGTTATTGAAATCGAAATCGAGTAAAATTGAAACAAGGAAATCTGCAGTTTTTCATGATTTTGAGAGTAATTCTAATTAATACCCAGCGGGAAATCTAATCAATAGGAATCGAGAAAGTAATACATATCTTGTATAATATTTGATTCCAGAATTCATTATTCTTAACACAGAACATGTCGTAGAATTGTATTATCTTATTGTACAAATCATTACAGTAGAGTCGCGAAAAAGTTAACTCTCGGAAAAGTTAATCTCGCGGATAAGTTAACCGAATTTTAGAGTGCCTCGAAAATGAGCAGAAAGTAAAGAATTTGAACAAAATTAATAAAGATATTCAGGGAAAACTAATAGCGTTGGATTATGGATCTCAAAAATTAGAAAAAAAATGTTTGAAATTCTCATTTTTCGGGCAAATGCTGACAAAACGCTTAAAATTGGCGATTCTGGCTTGAAATAGCATTATAGGTGTTCTGTAAATCGCAATAGCAAGAAGATAGCGACTTCAAATTGCAAAAGTATGTTCATGGGAACTAGAATATTTGTTAGAAACTATACCAGATCGCAATGTAAGCGAACGAGTTTTAGGCTTTTTGCACAGATCAACATCTAACATCTACCATCAAAAATGTAGAAAATGTGAAACACTCGTTTATAGCTTTTTCACACTTGTCAACATTAAAATGTTCCCATTAGAAATACATGGGGCTAATATCAAAACTTTTTAACATCTTTATAAAATGTTGTTTTAGTGTAATCTCTAGAAAAATGGCAATAAATTCTATTGTTATTGTGGTATCACTGACAAAATGGCATTTGGTTTGAAAGCAGCATTACGATTTCTCAAGATTTTCCTTTTTTGCAAGCCTTATGTTACATGAAAAAAGTATTTAAAAATATAAAAGTTTTTTTTCAGAAATGGTGCCATTTTTATTTATTTTTTTTTTGTTTATTTATTTATTTCAATTTACGTTATAAAAAGGTAAAGTTTGTCTCGCGCCAAAAATTGGCTTTATGAGACGAGTTGGCAAAAAATTACTTACAGCTATAGATATTAAAACATAACAAATTAGAAATTATACAAAAAGAAACTATATATTTAAAGTATAAAAAAAAGAAAAATAAAATAGAAAAACTATTCAAGAAGCATTTCAATGTTATTAAGTAGATAACTTTTTAAACTTTTCTTAAAAACTGATAATCGATTGCAGTTTTTAATGTTTTCTGGCAAATTATTAAACTTTAAGCTACCAGCATATTCTATTCTTTGTTTAGTTTTTTCAAGTCTACATCTAGCTATCCAAAGATTTCCACCACTTCTTGTGTTAAAACTATTTTGTCTGATATTAAACTTAATTGCTCGATAACCAATGTTATTGTTTTTTATAGTAGATGTTTCAAGTTTTAACGCGTATTTCACAATTTCAAACAGCTTCTATGCGTTCCTCCGAAATGTATGCAAGTGTACAAAGGGTATTAGCCCAATTATGAAAAAATTTCAACATCTTCGAAAATTAATGTTAGATATTAAATGTTGACAAATGTGAAAAGGCTATTACATTGCTCACATCTAACATCTACCATTAAACGAAAATGTCACCATTTTTGAAATATATATAAAACTAGTTGACCCGACAGACGTTGTTCTGCCGAAATTAGAAAAAATGTTTGCGTTTGATTTTTAAAATCCGTTAAAAATATGAAAAAGGTATTTTTTAATTAAAATGTTGTTTATATACATATGTATGTATGTTTGGTTTACATTTGATTTGAAAATACATATGGTTGCATGTATGTACATATGTATATATATAGTGTTCTATTAACATTTCAATTGGTAAGATCAATATTCAGGTAACTTAAAAAAGTTTTTCCAGTTCCACCGGGAGCGTTTAGAAAAAAAATCCCTCCAGCTTCATCTTTTACAGCTTTCATGAGGGTGTCGTATGCCTATTTTTGTTGTCGATTCAACAGTGGAAATTTTGTTTGAACTGATTCCCTTAGGGCTTCGCAAAATCGGTGCAACTGTTTTCCGATTTTAGATAAATAGAAAAAGTAGGCGTGGTAAATTTTTCTTTCGATGAAAACTTAAAATGGATTTATACGAACATTTGAAAGAAAAATTAGTCAAATCGATAGAGCCGTTTTCTGATTTAAGGTAAATCGAAAAAAACCTGCGGGGCAAATTTTTCTTTCCGTAAAAACCTAAGTTGGACCATGGCGATCATTTAAAAGAAAAAATCGTCCAAATCGGTCAAGCCGTTCTCAAATTGTGCGCCTTATAGAAAAAGTGGGCGTAAAAGTAGGCGTGGTAGTAAAAGAAGGCGGGGCAAAATTTTCTTTCCGTAAAAACCTTAGTTGGACCATGGGATAATTTTTAAGAAAAAATCGTCCAAATCGGTCAAGCCGTTCTCAATTTATGCGCTTAATAGAAAAAGTGGGCGTTAAAGTAGGCGTGGGTAATTTTTCTTTCGATGAAAACTTAAAATGGATTAATACGAACATTTGAAAGAAAAATTTGTAAAATCGATGGAGCCGTTTTCTGGTTTTTTGTAATTTGGAAAAAGTGGGCGGGGCAAAATTTTCTTTTCGTATAAATCTAAGTTGGACCATGGCGATCATTTTAAAGAAAAAATCGTCCAAATTATAAATATGTCATTGGTGGTGCAATATGAAAATAAGATTTTGCCACGCCCCTCCGCCCGGAGACTTCACAGTGCCACCCACCTGAATATTCTAAAGATGCCCTGAAAATTTCATCAAAATCGGCCCAGCGATTTTGGAGTCCATACGTTACATACATACATACATACACACATCCTATTTTATATACATCTTTAAAATATGTTGAAAGAAGTTAAGCGGCCCATACACTTGCAATATTATTGTATATGTGCATTTCCATTTTGACGTGTCGTGATATTTGTACCACAAAATGTAAAAAAATTTAATGACGAAGCCAAATTTGTAAAAAGGGTTTTAATATATACAAAGTAATGAAGTAGCTCTATATTCAGAAAAAAAATTACAGTAATCGACGCTAAGGATTTGCAGATACATATAAGTAAAAATCTGCGCTGGCGTGACGTTAAAAAAACGGAAGTGGGGTTTGAATTGCATTACAAAACTGAAAAATACTGCGAATGGAGCAAGATGTTTTGTGCAAAACCTTTTTTAGCAAACTAAGGACTTATATAGATTTATTTTTCAAGCTATCAAATTTAAAAATCTTTGGTCGTTTTAAGGTAAATATGGAAATTTTCAGCTAAAAGTCTACTTTTTTTTTAATGTAACGCCAGATTGCAAATAAGGTTGTATTTTCGGACCATGTTGTTCAATCGTTATCCCTTTTGTTACTTAATGTAGAGCTTGTTGCGCTTTACACCAAAATATAAAAAAGTAAACGATACATATAAAATTTTTTGAGAAACAATTTAAAATACTTCTGGCGTTACGTGACAAAATGTAGACTTTTCGCTGGAAATGCCCATATGATATTTGACATATTATTTCCATTTTTTCCTATAATTTGTAATAAGTCGCACAATGGTTTCATTCATTTAATAAAAAGGTGAATATAACCTATAAAAATAACATAAACAGCATTGTACAATGTTGCACACATTTCGCTTTCTTCTTGTTGTGCAATAAAAATCAAAAGTTTTGTTACGCGCCGTCAAATAACTTTGAATACAAATTTATCAACAATTCAAAAACCGGAAAAGGGTGGGCATAAAAGGTGGCCAGCTAGCTCAGAGCGGAGGTGTGGTTCCCGACCCGGGATTTGACGCGTAAACACATATACATACTTCACACCCTGGAAGTATGCAGAAAATTCAATAATAAAAAAAAACTAAAATGCAAAAGTGCCACGGGGGAAAGTTACTCGAAACTAAAATGACAAACGTACAGGAAAGCTGGGAAATCTAAAAATGAGAATTCGTCACAATAAGTGATGATATGGCTAGGTGTTGCGCCATATAGGGGTACAATATTCCCTACACCACCCTATGACAGGCTGGTACCCTACAATTTATTTAACCTGTCCCATGTACAAAAACAATCGCTACATTATGGTGTACTTACCATGGCATGGTTCTCCCTAGCATCCATTAGAAATAAATTTAGCAATTCATTTAAATTTTCAGTCAATTCTTTTTCTTTTATTTATGTGCATATTATTATAAATTCTAATAAAATACCCGACGTCGGTTTAAACATAAAAAGTTTTCTTCTCTTTAGTTTTTGTCTTATTCATTGGCCAATTTTAAATGAAATAGGGTTAAATAATAATAACAGTAAGTTGACAAAATGTTTGATTGCTAAAATAAATAATGTAAGTATGACGACGTTGATTTAGTTTACAAATGTATGTTTGTATATAGTAATAAAAAAAATAAAATAAATTGTTAAATTTCTGCAACTTTTCTTTCTATTAATTGTTTATTATTTTCTTTTCAAATAAGAGAGTTTATGGTATAAAAAAAATCGAATTTAAAGAAAATAGCCAAGAAGTTTTGTATTGATAACAAAAAAATTGAAAATTATCGTAGTACTTGTATGCATAACTTATAGTTGCATCAAATTTGGAAATATTTATTGTTTAAGCACTCTCTTATTTGAATGATGAAAGCAAAGTAACAGAAAAGCATGTATGTACATATAGGTTTGTATACGTCTCTTTATACATATTTATGAATGAGTTTTAGATAAGGTCGTTTTTCGTTTAGACCATAAAATAAGCACAGAAAATCACTTAAAACTACTTACAAATAACTCGGCAATTATAATGTTTACGGTTGAATACGAATTTTTTTGCAGCTAAGCTGTGTTTAATGCGGCATTTATAGTTTTGCGTTTGTATTTGTTAGAGATGAAATTCCGTTGGCTTTGCAGCAGGAGATTTAATGTTTAGGATGATGAAAGTGGTGAGGATAAGCCCGTCAGCTGTTGTTTTAACCAATTTTGAAGTTTTGTTACGTGATAATCACAAGGCAATCTAAATTTCGCATTCACATCTCTTCCATCATAAGGCAAATTTGGCTTTAGCCATTTATTCTCTTCTAATGAAGTTTATTCAAACTTTACAATATATTGAGGGTAATTGTTCAGTGGTTTAGTTGATCTGATTTGGATTATTCGAGTGAATCCAAGGTTGAAACTTTATTCGTGCAAACTTTGCTTTATTTAATTTTGTTAATATAATTTCTCTTAATTTGATGTTATTTTAGCCATTAGTTGTTACTATATAGTTTAAACATTTTTCTTAACTGTTTGCTCAGTTTCTTTTTTTTTTTAATTTTTCCATAATGTTAATTTTCTTTACACAATTGTAACCCTTTTTACTTTAGTATTCGTTTGGTAAGCGTACAACTTTTCACACACAAAAAAAATCAAAACCCTTTTGTTTTTGACCGAATAACTTCACTGTAAATTTTCTCTATTTGTTCTTTTTAGAAAAGAAGTCCTTTTTTTTTAAAGGTTTTCTTTATTTCAATTTGACAACTTTTTTTTCACCTTTTCAATCCGACTCTTCGACCGACACGATCAACTACCAAAAATCAACTAACTTTACCATGCGTAATTACCCTTCTTATACGCATTGCATTTGCAAAAAAAATTATTTTCTCTTTTTTCTTTCCATTCGCTATTGCATCATCCATGTAATAATTGTCATGAGAGAGAAAAAGAGTATATGCATGTATATATGTATGTGGGTACGTACGTACGCAAGCGACTATGAGGGATGAGCAGAACAACCGTAACTATAGTGACGGTCACCTTCAAAAAGAAATGTCAACACTAATAACCAGAGTACAGAGAGAACGAAATGACCATAAATGACAAAAAAATTCCATGCGCATTTGTTAGCGTGTTGAAACAGGTTTTTCTAACGGCAGAATCAGACCACTTTACTCAAAAAAAAAAAAAAAGGTATAATGTTTTTTCTTTCTCTCTCTTTGTTTTTCTGGTGTCAAAGAATTTAACAACGAGATGAAAGTTGTTACCAACCGAAAAAAAAAACCACATACATAATTACCATGAATGCAATTGCGCAATTAGGAGAATTTAAATACATATTTATGCACAAGGGAAAGAAAACGTTTTGCATGTTTAATTGCATGGTTAAATTTATTAGGTATGGGAAAAAATTCATGGTTCAAAATAAAACGGCAAAAGGTCATTTTAAATCCGTAACAAACCTGCTTCAAATCAAGATCTCCGATAAATGGTTTGAACAGGCAGGATTTAGGCGCGAAAATATTTACAAAAAAAATACGTTATGTACAACGTGTGGCTCGACCCACGAAGCCGGGCAATATACGTCAAGCAAGTTTAACTAAGGTCGTATGTCAGAGGCATGAAATTTACCGACGTACTTCCCCTGGAGGTCCTCGATTTCATACAAAGAATTTCCAATTTTGCTCCTGATCCTGCATTTAACAAACTTAGGGTTGAACTTTGCGTTAAGGGCCTTTTTAAAGTCGCTCTGTGAGTGATTTTTCCTAAATACTTCTTGGCCGACGATGAAGTTAATCGGTTTGGTCCTCAGATTATATGTCCTACACGCTTTTTCATGGGCTTTATCAAGGTTTTTATTAATCCTGTCTCGAATAAGCTGTAATTTGTCATTTCTTTCGATCGGTGTGTCATCACGAAGCATGTTTAAACGATCTAAAATTGAATAACTTGATCCGTTTAGAATCATATTTTGGCCGAAAACCGCATAGTAGGGCGAACACCCTATGGCCGCATGAAAATCACTTCTCAAGATTTGCAAAATCTTCGGTATTCCCCGATCCCAATTAGTGTGGTCCGAATGGCCCTTTAAAAAATAGCGAATTTTAGAAATTACCTCACGATTTGCCCTTTCTGAGGCGTTTGCCTGTGGAGAGTAGAATCCCGTGGTAATATGGGTTATGCCGTAAAGATCGAAAAATTCCTTCATCTCTTTTGAGGTGAATTGCTTTGCGTTGTCGGTATGTACAAACTGTGGTACACCGAAAGTACAGAAAACTTCATTTTGAAAAAAATCGATTACATTAATTGTGGTTGCCGTCTTCATGGGCTTTAAAAACAGAAATTTGGTCATATGATCGACTACAATGAAGAGCTGGCAGTTTTTTGATTTAGAACACGGGTAAGGTCCCAAAAAGTCGCAATACAATCTTTGGAAGGGGCGGCTAGTTTGGAATTGATTTCCCATGGGCGGACGTAGGGTCCGGTTAACAGGTTTTATAATTTTGCAGTCGTCGCAATTTTGGATATACATTTTAATATCCCGTGCCATTTGTGGCCAATAATATTTCTGTCTGATTCTAAAAAGTGTCTTATTAAAGCCGCTATGGCATCCCCCCTCATGAGCCAATTTGGTCGTTTCTCTGGTCAAGGATTCTGGCAGCCATAACTTCCATAAATGTTCTTCATCCATGCCATTTTGGAAATTCACTCTTTTGTAAATAAGGTTGTCGTTAAGGCACAGGTCAGGAAAAGCTTCGCCATTTTGGCGTATCTGTTCTTTTAGTCCGTTATACTCGGGACTGTTAAATTCGGGTGAAGAAAGGTCAATTTCGGGTGGATTACAGTTTAAACTTATCTCATCGGTATCGAATCTGGAAAGTGTATCGGGGACAATATTTAGGGAACCTTTTCTATGTTCCATTACAAAATCGAAATGTTGAAGTTTCAAACTCCAGCGGGCAAGTCTACCGTTAAGGTCTTTTTGGCTCATGAGCCAGCGAAGGCTGGAGTGATCAGTTATGATTTTAAAAGGGAGTCCCTCAATATACTGTCTAAACCGTTTGACGCAGATAATGGCCGCTAAGCATTCTAACTCCGTTACGGTGTAGTTTCGCTGTGCCCTATTCAACTTTTGAGATACAAATGCGATTGGTCGTTCGCCCCCTACGTCATCTATTTGGTACAAAACGCCACCTACGCCAATGCGCGAAGCATCGCACTGAACCACGAACTCCCTACTGAAGTCTGGTTGAACTAACACCGGAGCATTTGACAAAGCTGATTTTAGTTTTTCGAAAGAATCAATAGCCTCAGGCGACAAGCGAAAAGGTATGTTTGATTTACGCAAACAGTCCGTCATTGGGCCCGCGAGATCAGAAAAGTTATTAATAAATGCCCGATACCAATTTGCCATGCCTATAAAACGTCTTACCTGTCGAGGGGTCTTGGGTATAGGAAATTGAGTAATTGCCTCAACTTTCCCAGGATCTACTTTTAAATTCCCACCGCCTATAAGATAACCAAGATACTTTATCTCGCGTTGGCAAAACTTGCTCTTACCCACATTAATTGTTAACCCAGCAGATTTTAAACAGAACGCAACCTCCGAAAGCAATTTAAGGTGAGTGTCGAAATTATGACTGCACACAAGAAGATCATCAAGATAAATGAATACATTTTCCCTTAACCTAGCCGGGATTACCCTGTCCATGAGGCGGCTCATTGTCTGAGGCCCGTTGCAAACACCAAAAGGCATTACCTTGTACTGATACAAGGACCTACCCGGTACAGCAAATGCTGTCTTTTCCTTAGAGGACTCGGACAATCTTATCTGGAAAAATGCATCTTTCAGATCAATGCCACTGATGAAGTGTGTATCTTTTAAACGACTAAGCAGTCCGTTAATGTGGGGTAGCGGGTACGAATCCTTCTTGGTGAGCGAGTTTAATTTTCTACAGTCAAGGCAAAGTCTGATTTTTCCAGGCTTGCGAACAGATACTATGGGGCTACACCAAGGAGAATTTGACTCCTCTATAACACCAAGTGCTAACAATCTGTCAAGTTCCTTATAAATTTCCCCCTGTCTAGGGGGTGAGAGCGGGTAATGTTTTTGCTTAACAGGTAAAGCATCCCCTGTGTCAATGTGGTGTTCAAGTAAGGGCGTACAGCCAAGTCCTAATTTTTCATAGGATGGAAAATTAAAAATAACTTCTTCAAGGCGTAATCTCTGCTCTGGGTTAAGCTCATGACAATTCGCATCGGGTTTGGCAACAATTTCCATACAGGACAAATTTGAAAATATTTGGGGAGCAAGCGCATACGCCCCCCAAAAGTCTATGCCCAGATACCCAATTTGGGATAAGTTCGGTACAATATAAAACGTTATGGCCTTTGTAACCCCTTTAAACATAACAGGTAGTTTGCAATACCCCACAACTTCATTTTTCGACCCGTTGGCGGTTAAGACGAAAGTTTTAATTTTTTCCAAACGAACATTATTTTTGTTAACAAAATCCAAGCTACCTTTCCCTAATACTGACACGTTAGCCCCCGAATCTAAAAGGCATAATAACTCCTCATCAAAAATTTTTATCATGGCAAAAGGTCTATCATCGTAATGATTTGGCAAACATGTGGTTTCAATAAGTCTTCTATATTTTTTCCTTTTTCGGTAGCGCTCTCTGCACTTAAAGATCCTCCGAGAAATTACACAATTTGAAAGTCTGGGTAATAAATAATTGACACGGTTTGAAAGTCTGGGTTGTGCGTTATTAACGCAAGTTGAAAGTCTGGGTGGTTGATAATTAACGCAATTCGAAATGCTGGGTGGTAGATAATTATCGTAACTCGAAAGTCCGGGTGGTAGATCGTATACCGATCCGGCCAGCTGGGGAGGTAAGTCCATCTGTGACGGCTTACTCTCGTTGCTGGATATAAACTCGGGATTTAATCCTTGGAACGAGCATCCCCGGTCGCCCACTCGCTCCGCTGCCTGTTTTCCGCGTGGGAACCCTTACAATTAGGAGTGGTTACTCCCCTTTGTCCGCACTTATAGCAGAAAACATGCCGAGTTTCGTCGGGACAATATATGTAGCTATGGCCAAATTGTAGGCAATTCCAACACTTGATTTTGGAATAGTCACCTTTTACCCAGGTTCTGCCTATTCCAAGGGCCTCAATTTGGGGATCGGATTCCGCAATCGAATCCTCAGAGTTTGCCTCAATTAAGACTTCATTCACTTGCCGCTGTCTACCTAAAGGAATTGATTTGTTCTCCAAAAGAACCTTTTCCGCTTTTCTGGCTAAATCACGAAGACTAATCAAGTCTCTCGGGTTTGAAATAAATAACATGACCTTAAGGTCCGCATGAACATTTTTCTTTATTATCTCAATCAATAAAGCATCTGACATAGGTGATGATAAACGCAAATTTAAGCGAACGATAAAAGAATGAAAATCGTCATAGCTTTCCCTGGGGAGTTGCTTACGTGAAGAGATTTTAAGCAAAATTTCGTGGTCACTTTCTAGCGCACCAAATTCACTAGATAGCGCAGCCCTTAGCATCGGATACGTTGCCCTTTGGTTCTGTTTTATATAATCCCAATAAAATGTTTCGGCCTTACCCGTCAGAAATAAATGGAAATTCGACATTAGGTGGTCATGGGGACACTGAGATCGCTCGGTTAAAGTATCCACTTTAAACAAAAAATCTGACACACTTCCCTCGCCACTATAAGACACATTCCAATCCTTTAGTCTGAAATTTGTGTTAGAGGAAACGTGGGAGTACGAGTTTGCCAGAGTAGGCGTCCTATCACTAGCTCCCGGTGTGGCGGAAGTTTCCCTACCATTCCTATTTAGTCCTACAGATTCCCTCAAGGCACTAAATTCCCTCCTAAACTCATCCTGTGTATTTCTCAAGGCTTCCTGGAAATAAGCCATTAAATTTTCCATTATGTTTGCATTTGAAGGTTGTGTATCACCCTCACGGTTTGTTTCCGGTGTGGCCATTTCAACGATTTCTACCCTAGGTTCTACGGATTCAATTTGGGCCGAATCTATGTCCGGGAGAGACAAGCTAAGAGGTTTGAGGTCTGAATGTACAGAATCGGATTCTTCCGAGGGGCCAGAAATAAGTGAACGGGATACGGACGAACCCCTTAATGCCGTTATGCTACTTTGCGAGTCTACTGATAACTTTCTCCCTGATGGAGTTGAACCCCTTCCCCTACCTTTGGACAGAGACGAACTACTAACGGTCGATTGTGCCCTACCTCTTACCGATAAGCCAATTGATTTTGGGTAGGAGACGCTACGCGATAAATTTTTTGCCGTACTTTGCCGTGTGGTGGGCTTGTGCATAATGCACCAGTCAACCAGAGAGTAAGAACGCGGGTCTACTTAAGGAAAAGGTAAGTCGAACGAATTCCCGGTTCCAATAAAAGGAATAAAGTCAGAACGAATATCCGAATCGCTTCAAAATGCGAGTTTTTAGATGTGCAAAAAAAAATCAGTGTCTGAATTAGTGGGAAGGAAAACTTTTATAAATAAATGTTCAAAAGCGCTTAAAAGTGTTCAAAATTAGTAAAACAAATGGAGAAAAATATTAGCAAAATTATTAGCGAACAAACATTTGTAACGTAAATATTCGTAACGTAGAGTGCTTGGGTTGTTTGTGTTTTTTTTTTTTTTTTTAAATTTTTTTCCTACAAATTTCAGGAAAAATTTTCTTGGGCAAAAGGAAAAATTGTAAAAAAAAAAATGTGCAAAAAGTGTTCAAAAGAAAAAATTAGAAGCGTACTAATTTGTAAAAATAGGGTTTATTCTTTTCTCTTTCAAGTTTTTCTTTTTTTTTTTAAAAAAAATTTATAAATTCAAAATTTAATAGGAAAACTTTTATTAATAAAAAAAAAATTGGTTTCTTAAATTCTTTGCTTAAATTTTTCTTTTTTTTAAGTTTCTTTATCAAAATTTGTATTTATAATGAAATATTTATAATTTCGTAATTTTTTTTTTTTTTGCTTCTCTCAGTTTTCATATAAATTTGGATGCTAAGAAGAACCAGCCGTGATAACTGCAATGATTGTTTTGTAATAAAAAAAATTGAATTTTATCAATAATAAAAAAAAATCTAATTTTTAAAAATTCCCAGGTTTCCCAAGGTTATCGCGAGAATTAAAACCGAACTAAATTATTCTGCTACCTGTATTGCCACCCGATGGCAATTTACTACAAGGACTCTAACAAATGAATTCGATTCCGTACAGCTTCCCTAAAAACCGTCTACTAACACAACGTAACCGCGCAACTCGATGTCGTCAGTCCGGACTTTTAATAAACGAATTTTTCAACGAAGGCAATACTTGCTGTTAACAAAACTTTCCGAAATTACTTTAATACTTGGTCGTCGCGAATGAAATTTCAGGTGTTGAATTACCCCAAAATCATGTCCTTACGTCCCCTTAAAATTTCCCGAAAGTCTACTAAATCTTCAAAAAAAAATCTCACGCG
The DNA here is from genome assembly GCA_949318255.1 of Pollenia labialis. Taxonomy (NCBI): domain Eukaryota; kingdom Metazoa; phylum Arthropoda; class Insecta; order Diptera; family Polleniidae; genus Pollenia; species Pollenia labialis. The sequence continues at coordinate 31,383,224 of OX439143.1, read as the reverse complement.
AAAAAATTTTTAAATAACCCGCTGTAAAACTATAACATTTGCCTAACGTCAGTTTAACTTTAAGCCAATGTTATTTTACGTTGGTGTTATTTTTACGTTCGTTTTAGTTCACTTTACGTTTCGAAAATCTAAATTTCAATGCCGCGTTGGCATTTACCGTTGGCATTTACGTTGGCATTTACGTTGGCATTTACGTTGGCATTTACGTTGGCATTTACGTTGGGCGCCATATATGTTACGCGCCGTCAAATAACTTTGAATACAAATTTATCAACAATTCAAAAACCGGAAAAGGGTGGGCATAAAAGGTGGCCAGCTAGCTCAGAGCGGAGGTGTGGTTCCCGACCCGGGATTTGACGCGTAAACACATATACATACTTCACACCCTGGAAGTATGCAGAAAATTCAATAATAAAAAAAAAACTAAAATGCAAAAGTGCCACGGGGGAAAGTTACTCGAAACTAAAATGACAAACGTACAGGAAAGCTGGGAAATCTAAAAATGAGAATTCGTCACAATAAGTGATGATATGGCTAGGTGTTGCGCCATATAGGGGTACAATATTCCCTACACCACCCTATGACAGGCTGGTACCCTACAATTTATTTAACCTGTCCCATGTACAAAAACAATCGCTACATTATGGTGTACTTACCATGGCATGGTTCTCCCTAGCATCCATTAGAAATAAATTTAGCAATTCATTTAAATTTTCAGTCAATTCTTTTTCTTTTATTTATGTGCATATTATTATAAATTCTAATAAAATACCCGACGTCGGTTTAAACATAAAAAGTTTTCTTCTCTTTAGTTTTTGTCTTATTCATTGGCCAATTTTAAATGAAATAGGGTTAAATAATAATAACAGTAAGTTGACAAAATGTTTGATTGCTAAAATAAATAATGTAAGTATGACGACGTTGATTTAGTTTACAAATGTATGTTTGTATATAGTAATAAAAAAAATAAAATAAATTGTTAAATTTCTGCAACTTTTCTTTCTATTAATTGTTTATTATTTTCTTTTCAAATAAGAGAGTTTATGGTATAAAAAAAATCGAATTTAAAGAAAATAGCCAAGAAGTTTTGTATTGATAACAAAAAAATTGAAAATTATCGTAGTACTTGTATGCATAACTTATAGTTGCATCAAATTTGGAAATATTTATTGTTTAAGCACTCTCTTATTTGAATGATGAAAGCAAAGTAACAGAAAAGCATGTATGTACATATAGGTTTGTATACGTCTCTTTATACATATTTATGAATGAGTTTTAGATAAGGTCGTTTTTCGTTTAGACCATAAAATAAGCACAGAAAATCACTTAAAACTACTTACAAATAACTCGGCAATTATAATGTTTACGGTTGAATACGAATTTTTTTGCAGCTAAGCTGTGTTTAATGCGGCATTTATAGTTTTGCGTTTGTATTTGTTAGAGATGAAATTCCGTTGGCTTTGCAGCAGGAGATTTAATGTTTAGGATGATGAAAGTGATGAGGATAAGCCCGTCAGCTGTTGTTTTAACCAATTTTGAAGTTTTGTTACGTGATAATCACAAGGCAATCTAAATTTCGCATTCACATCTCTTCCATCATAAGGCAAATTTGGCTTTAGCCATTTATTCTCTTCTAATGAAGTTTATTCAAACTTTACAATATATTGAGGGTAATTGTTCAGTGGTTTAGTTGATCTGATTTGGATTATTCGAGTGAATCCAAGGTTGAAACTTTATTCGTGCAAACTTTGCTTTATTTAATTTTGTTAATATAATTTCTCTTAATTTGATGTTATTTTAGCCATTAGTTGTTACTATATAGTTTAAACATTTTTCTTAACTGTTTGCTCAGTTTCTTTTTTTTTTTAATTTTTCCATAATGTTAATTTTCTTTACACAATTGTAACCCTTTTTACTTTAGTATTCGTTTGGTAAGCGTACAACTTTTCACACACAAAAAAAATCAAAACCCTTTTGTTTTTGACCGAATAACTTCACTGTAAATTTTCTCTATTTGTTCTTTTTAGAAAAGAAGTCCTTTTTTTTTAAAGGTTTTCTTTATTTCAATTTGACAACTTTTTTTTCACCTTTTCAATCCGACTCTTCGACCGACACGATCAACTACCAAAAATCAACTAACTTTACCATGCGTAATTACCCTTCTTATCAGGGATGTTAGATGTGACGATTTTACGTCATTTTGACGATTTTTTTCGATGAATTTACCAAAATGACGATTGACGATTTTTGATGTAGAGTCACTAATGTTTTGACGATTTAGTCCCGTCAATAAATTTACTTTAAACTTTTATCTGGCATCAATTTTATAACACTTTAATCTGGCAAGCAGGTTTGGTAGATGTGATGATTTTTCGTCATTTTAACGATTTTTTTTGAGAAAATACAATAATATGACGATTGACGATTTTTTGACTAAAAGTAAAAGTGTTATGACGATTTTCTGACATCGATAAAACACACAAGAAATATTTACAATTATATTGAAAACAGTCCAAAACTTAAAGATCAATTTTTCGAAATATAAAAATTTTTGGAAATTAAACAAAAAAATTTCTCCCCCATCACAAACCAGGTGGAGTTCATTAGAAGCATTAGTAATTTAAATTCTACTATTATAGAAATGCCATCGGTACTGCAAAAAATATACACTAGAGCCCCAATTTGCGTCAGTCCTATCTGGTACGCTTTTAAAAAATTGGTAAAATCCGCTTTGCGTTTTTATGATTTCGATTTGCGTCGCCACATACGAATGCATTTTTCGATGAAGTCATAATCACATGTGAAAAATTTTTCTATTTGTGTGTAAAAAGGCAAATCCCATTTAATTCTGTTGGGTAAGTTATTCTTAGTAAAATTGCGTGTTAGGAAGTAAGAAGTTACTTTTTAATAAGAAGTTGTGTAGAAAAATTAGTGCAATGAGAAAAAAATGTATTAGTTTGGAACTAATATTGGACGTAATAAAACGTTTCAAGTCGGTTGATATAGACAGAATCCTTGGTTTTTAGCACCTTTAACAATAAAAACAATTTGCAATAGAGATAGCGCTAAAAGTTAATCATTTAAAATTAGCTCGAGTTAAAAGCAAATGAGATTTGATTTATTTTTTAATATTTTTCTGAATATGGATAAATCAAATAAAAAATATTTTTGCTATGCATTTATGCAAATATATTTTTTCTTATGTTTTCTTTTTAAATAATAAATATATTCAGCTCAATTGCTGAAATAAATAGAATAAAACTTAACCATAGCACTTTCTTCTTCATAAATATAATTTCTTGCTAAAAATTTATATTTTCGAACCAATACATGCAATAAATTGTCTTTAATTTGTAAAAATTATATATTTGACGTTTTGTTGACGATTTTGTTCAATTTTCGTGACGATTTTGACGAATTTTGTTAAAGCTTTTGACGATTTTTAAGGAAAAAAATCTAACAACCCTGCTTCTTATACGCATTGCATTTGCAAAAAAAATTATTTTCTCTTTTTTCTTTCCATTCGCTATTGCATCATCCATGTAATAATTGTCATGAGAGAGAAAAAGAGTATATGCATGTATATATGTATGTGGGTACGTACGTACGCAAGCGACTATGAGGGATGAGCAGAACAACCGTAACTATAGTGACGGTCACCTTCAAAAAGAAATGTCAACACTAATAACCAGAGTACAGAGAGAACGAAATGACCATAAATGACAAAAAAATTCCATGCGCATTTGTTAGCGTGTTGAAACAGGTTTTTCTAACGGCAGAATCAGACCACTTTACTCAAAAAAAAAAAAAAAGGTATAATGTTTTTTCTTTCTCTCTCTTTGTTTTTCTGGTGTCAAAGAATTTAACAACGAGATGAAAGTTGTTACCAACCGAAAAAAAAAACCACATACATAATTACCATGAATGCAATTGCGCAATTAGGAGAATTTAAATACATATTTATGCACAAGGGAAAGAAAACGTTTTGCATGTTTAATTGCATGGTTAAATTTATTAGGTATGGGAAAAAATTCATGGTTCAAAATAAAACGGCAAAAGGTCATTTTAAATCCGTAACAGTTTTTGATTGTTGCTAATATATTCTGCCACCTTCGAATATCACATACACATTGGCGATATAATTGTACAATACGTAATATCATACAATTTTATTGCAAGTGTATGAGCCGCTTTAGTTTTTAGCCCCATGTATTTCTTATGGAAAGATGTGAACATCTTCGCAAATTGTGGCAAATTGATGGTAGATGTTGACTAGTGTAAAATGCTATTACAATTAAATTGTTCAATATTCTATAAAAATAGCTATGTCCAAAATAGGAAATAATCTGTCTTCCAAGGAATTTTTTATTTCAAAAACCTTTTTCCAATAATCTTCTGGCTCCAAATTACTATGAAGCTAAAATTTTTCAATATGTAAAAGTGCATGTTGTCGCGTAAATATTCTTGAAACTCCTTAAGTTTTTTCTGTCGAACATAACTTCTGTTAAAACAAGATCCAATATTACGAAGTAAATCATCCAAATATGTTGGAAGGTTTAGACAGGGCTTCGACGCTACCAAATATTGATATTGTTTGATCAAAACAAAATCGTGCGTTTCGTCTTTAAACAACTTTAATTCTGAATTATACTGTCCAAACATAACATTAGGTATATTTTTTTGAGGAATATCGTTATTTATGGACCGATCTTCACGAAATTTAACAGTATGATTTTTTGTCATATCGAACGAATTTGTGCAAAATCTTATATTAATATGTACATTCCGCCACTTGTTAAGCTATTTTTCTTAACAAAATTATAAATTTTTTAGGTTGGTTGTTCAATATTTGAATTCATAACTCTTTTCCTATTAAACCAAACTGCTTTTTTTTACGATAGGGCGGGGAGGTTTCCCCCACAGTGACAGGTACCGCGACCAGGTTAGATCTATTGTACCCACTCCCCTTAGTTGGCCAAAAGACCTTCTGCTTCCCATAGGAACCCAACCAGGGCCTTTGCCGATATATCACCGATTCGGGACGCACACATTTTACCATGCCCCAAGTGCCTCCTCCTGGCCCATGCCAGCGCCGGGCTGTCACACAGTACATGCTCCGTCGTCTCGTCCCCGTCTGGACATAGTCTGCATTCCTGATCCTCAGCCAGGCCCATCCGATAAAGGTGGTATTTGATCGTGTGGTGACCAGTCAAATAGGCCACCAGCAGTCGCAGATCCCGTCTGCCGATACCATTCGTCCTCATTACTTTCCCGAGAGAGATAAATTTCCTTGCCTGACGCATTACCGGAAGCGATACCCAGTATCCCCTATGTTCGCCCAGAGCCCAGTCCTCCATGAAGGACTGGACCCCTGCCCAACTTAGTCCACAGAAGGGCTCGGGACCCATAATCCGAGCGCTAGAACCAGCCCTGGCCAGCTCATCAGCCATTTTATTAGTCGGGATCCCTGAGTGCCCCGGAACCCAGCAGAGCGTCAATCTGCTCCTTGTCCCCAGCTCCTGTAGCTTTCCACGGCACTCCGCCACCAGCTTTGAAGACATTCTCCAAGAAGAGAGTGCTTTAATGGCCGCTTGGCTATTAGAGAAAATCACAATACTGCCGCCAACCATTCCCCTATCAAGAATTTTGCTGCAACACACATCAATGGCGCAAAACACTCGGTGATTAGCCCATTGCCACCGAGAGTCGTGTATTAGGTCCAAAAACCCCTGCACCCACTCCGTTCTCCGATTTTGACCCGTCAGTATACCAGTCAGATTCCTAACACTCCAGGACCTTTCGTCCGGAAAGATTGCCCTGAACCTCCTGTTCAAGACCAGTTTCGTGGTCATTATGTCTGCCCTTGTACAGACAAATAGACCCGGAGCCATGTCCATCAAGCTAGCATGCCCCTGAACCTCAGCAAGTCCCGATGTCAGCTTGATCCTAAGGAGACTGGACATAGCAGTCTTCCTTATATGGATGTGTAGTGGCAATACGCCCACTATAACCTCGTGCTGCCATGGGACATGTGCGCATTACCCCCGTCAGGGCCAGACACACCATCCGCTGCAGCCTGTTGCACTTCCTCATTGCAGTTTCCTGCCGAATCTTAGGCCACCATACCAATGATCCGTAAGTAATTATCGGTCTGACCATCGTAAAGTATAGCCATTTTACCATACTTGAACTAAAACCCCAAGTTCTCCCAAAGAAGCTCTTGCATGCCTAGAAGGCCCTTATCGCCTTCCCGAGGGTTTGATTCAAGTGGTAGTACCAATTGAGCCGTCTGTCCAGAACAATTCCCAGATATTTGACCTCATTGGAATACTCAACCTCAATTCCGTCCACTACTAGCTTCTCAAGCCTGTAGTTGTACCTCCTCGTGAACGGTATCACGACCGCCTTGTTAGGGTTGATACTCAACCCCCTTTCATGGCACCATTCAAGAACCCTATTGAGAGCACCCTGCATCACCTCCGTGATGGTGCTCTCGAATTTTGCAGACACCACTATTGCCAGGTCGTCCGCATAGCCAATGGCCCGAAGGCCATATCTCTCGAGCTTGACCAGCAGATCATCAATCACCAGGCATTATAATAAAGGCGAAAGCACCCCCCTCCCCCCTGTGGACAACCCTTAACAGCACTGATGCTGACACTAGTGTCATTGCAGGAGGCAGTGATTTTCCTTCCCCTCAACATAGCCGCGATCCAGTTGACCGTGAGCTCGTCTATCCGCTTCCGCGCCAGAGCATGCGTCATAGAACCGTAGCTCGTGTTGTCAAAGGCACCCTCCACGTCAAGAAATGCACACAATGCGATCTCCTTATTACGTTGGGCCTTTTCTATTTGCGCAACCAAATGGTGCAATGCCACCTCAGTCGACTTACCCTTTTGGTAAGCAAACTGCGTTCGGTGCAGTGGTGTGAAAGCCTGCAGTTTTTCCCTGATGTGCAGGTCCAGTAGACGCTCAACAGTCTTGAGCAGAAATTAAGTAAAGCTGATAGGTCTATAGGATTTCGGCTTCTCCAGCGGCCTGTTGCCAGCTTTGGGAATAAATACCTCCCTAACCGTACGCCAAGTGGTTCGAATGTATCCCCAGGTGAAGCTTGCCCTAAAAAGACCAATCAGAGGCCCTATTATCATATCAAGACTCTCCTGTAACAATACAGGGAAGATTCCGTCACCTCCTGGTGACTCGAATGGGCCGAACTAGCCAACTGCCCACCGTACCCTATCCTCATCGAAAATCCTATCGGCTAACCTATTAGCTCGGCGAGTCCCCGGGATAGCCGCCTCGACGTTTATGTGCCCAGTATCATCCACAACAGTCGAGCCCGGAAAGTGTACCCTTAGCAAGGTTTCCAAAGTCTCCCTGCGGTTTGTCGTGAGGGAACCATCTGTTGCCTCCACCAGACCCACTCCATTTGAGTGTCCCTTGGTCATTACCCTGTGAAATCTTGCCGCGCTAGGGAGGCCTGCGACACTACTGCAAAAGTTCCTCAATGAATCCCGTTTGGATTTACGTAAGGATTTGTTATCTTCCATTAGGGCACCTTTGTACTCCTGCCAGTTTTTGGTCCGTTTTGCCCTGTTGAACAACCTCCTGACATGCCTCCGCTTCTGCTCGAGCGTATCATTCCACTATGGAGTCCTACGGCTGGAGCTTAAGGGTCTCAATGTCGTACTCCCTCGAAAGGAGGAGAGCAATGTTTCTTCAATAAGGTAAGCTGCTAGCTCAATCTCATCAACAGACCCGATATCTGTCATTAGGAGCTCAGCCTTCCGGTTCACAAGGGACATGAACTCATTCTAGTCCGTTCGTCTGGGATTGTAAGTCCCTCTACGCAAATCCTCCCCCCCCCCCCCCGGTGTGACAAACCTAATATGTTGATGGTCCGACAGCGAGGCCTCATCCGTAACCCTCCAGTTACGAATTGAATCGCAAAAAGCGCCGCTAATCAGTGTAAGGTCTAATACCTCCTCCCTGATCGCATTAATAAAGGTCGGCTTACAGCCGACATTGGCTATGTCCAAGTTTGTACCTACCAGATATTCCAATAGTAACTCACATCTTTTGTTGATGTTGCTGCTACCCCAAACGGTGTGATGGGCATTGGCATCGCAGCCCAGGACAAGTTGCTTTCCATGCATACCGCAGTACAGCACCAGGTCCACCACCTCTTTTAGTGGGGCTACTTCTTCCTCGCCGGGGAAATAGGCCGTCGCAACAACGATCTCCAAAGACCCAGGTTCAGTGGGTGTATTCATCTGTGCTGTCACTAGATCTCTGAAAATAAAATTAGTCAATGGAATTATGTCAACACAATTGTCGACAAGCAACGCTGCGCGCGGCTTGCCCACTGACACTGACAATTTTCTGGTAAGTTGTCAAAATTTTTTTATTGCAAATTAAAATTATCACTTTTTTATAAAAGAAATTAATAAATTCACTTCCATCATTCACAGTTTTGATTTTTTTTATTATAAAAATAATATTTTTAACACTTTTCATTCAACTTCTTCTCAAAACAAAATCATATTTTGACGTTTGACCATATTTTTTAATTTGCCGTGGAAACAGCTGATGAACGGCTGACGAGATGAGTTTACCTGTTTGAATTCGCCTTGGGGCTGATAAAGGACAAAAGATAAAGACCAAGGCGAATTCAAACAGGTAAACTCATCTCGTCAGCCGTTCATCAGCTGTTTCCACGGCGAATTAAAAAATATGGTCAAACGTCAAAATATGATTTTGTTTTGAGAAGAAGTTGAATGAAAAGTGTTAAAAATATTGTTTTTTATGTTTTTAGGTATATTTATAGCAGGTAGTTTCGAAAGCCAGCTGCTTATTTTTTATTTGCTTGTTTTGCGATACGAACTGTCAAATGTTGTATAGTAAACAAGTTTTTTGTCTTTATCAAGGCGAATTTAAACAGGTAAACTCATCTCTACAACTACAAAAAGCCCCATGTATTTTGTTTATACAATTTTCTGGTTGGTTGTCAAAATTTTATTATTGCAAATTAAAATTATCACTTTTTTATAAGAGAGATTAATAAATTCACTTCAATCATTCGCAGTTTTGAAATTTTTTTATTATAAAAATAATATTTTTAACACTTTTCATTCAACTTCTTCTCAAAACAAAATCATATTTTCACGTTTCACCACACACAAAAAAATAATCTAGATAAGTTTACCAAGGCTCGCATAGGTATTTTATTTTCATATAAAAACAAAAAACTAAGTTAAATTGCCTAAGATAATTGGTAAATTATAAAAAAAGTTTTACCTAAAATTTTTGATAATATTTCTAATTGAGTTAGGTATCTTCTTCGAATTTTTTTAATAGTTTTTTTTTGTCAGTTGGATTTTTTTTTTTGTGAAAAAAAACGTTCAAATTTAAATAAAACTAAAAGAAATGAAATTCCAATAATATGATGGACTTTGAGACAAATAAAAATTCTAAGGAAATTAAAATATGGAACTTAGATAATCCCGATTTAACTAATTAACCTGCCGATTTGTATAAAACTGTTGATGAAGTGGAAGAGGGGCCATATTCGATGAAAACCCCGTATGTTGCGTTGAGTGGTGGAAAACAAACTAAAAATAATGTAGCCGGTTCAACAATATCCAAGTATAAGTAAATGCAAAAGAAATGTAGCCCAATTGTATCCATATTTTCTAATAGTTATTAAAAATAAGTATATGTACTTAGATTTAGAAAGAAAGTTTCAGTAGATTATTTAGTTAATTCTTGAAAATTAAAATGTTACGTAGTGTGTAAAAGTTTATCATTAAATGTATATCTTTGTAAAAATTATATACATATTTATAAATAAAATGTTGTAAAGAAATGAAGTAGTAAATTTACCTAAAAGCTATGTTCTTGTACAAAATTGAACTTTGATAATTTTCCAAAAATAGAAATATAAAATAACTTTAATATTATTGGTGAATTTTCAAAGTTTTTAAGTTATTTTAACAAAACTTATAGATAATTTTTCGAACATGGAAATTACCTTAGTAAATAGTCATATTACCTAAGAAACTTTGATACTGCCATGCTACCCTTGCGCTTAGATAATTTTATACCATATTTTTAGGTAATTTTACCTATGATTTTTTTTGTGTGCATAATTTTTAATTCGCCGTGGAAACAGCTGATGAACGGCTGACGAGATGAGTTTACCTGTTTGAATTCGCCTTGAGTTTACCTGTTTGAATTCGCCTTGTCGTCAGCCGTTCATCAGCTGTTTCCACGGCGAATTAAAAAAATATGGTCAAACGTCAAAATATGATTTTGTTTTGATAAGAAGTTGAATGGAAAGTGTTAAAAATATTATTTTTATAATAAAAAAAATTTCAAAACTGCGAATGATTGAAGTGAATTTATTAATATATTATATAAAAAAGTGATAATTGTAATTTGCAATAAAAAAATTTTGACAACCAACCAGAAAATTGTATAAACAAAATACAACTACATAGAGAGTACATAGAGAATTCGCCTTGGATTTTACCTTCTTTTTTAAGATTTTTTAACCGAAAAAAGATTTTAAGATTTTTTCCCCAAAAACAAGACTTTTTGTTTTGTCTAGACTAATGTTAGGTTCAAGGTTACACCGAGTCTACAACTGACATGAAATGCTGTTAAAACATGATGTTAAGACTCCATGTTGAATTTTTAATATGTTAATGGTGGAGTATAGTACTCATGTTAATGTTAAGAAATTTCATTATTTTTTGATTGTCGTCGAAGCATATTCCAAACAATAGTGTGTGTGAAATGAAAAAAAGCAACAAAATGACTACTGTCAAGCTTAAACGTCATTTTATGTTATAAAAGAGTTGTTAAAACACATGGCTTAACAGCCGTGTTAAAACATGAGAAAAACTCTAACATGATGAGTCTATACTTAACACTAACATCATGTTAGTGTTAATGTTAAGCATTTCATGTCTGTTGTAGACTACATGTTAGGTTCAATTAAAAAAAACCTTCTTTGTTTCCATTTAACAATTTTTAAACTAAATAATACAATTTAGTATAAGAAATTAAATTGTTCGTAATGTTTTTTTTTGTTTATGTTATGTATTAAATAAAATATGACTTGTTTTTATTATTTTTAATAAAAAAACTACTTTTTTCCAAAAAATAAGATTTTTTCTTCAAAAATAAGATTTTTTTTGGTGAAATTAAGATATTTTGTTGAAAATTTCTGGCAGCCCTGATTTGACAGCACACAGCAATGCCGTCCAGAAAATTTGTTATCGGCGGCCATTAAACGATGGGCTCAGTGTTACCGTTCAAAGTTTTCAAAAAGGGGCTCAAAAAGGGGATTTTAAAAAAAAGTGTCACAAAAAGGGGAATTCTGAGAAAAAAAGGGGCAACTTTAAAAACAGGAAAATTTAAAAAAAAAAGTATGTATTTATTAAATTATTTTCATCTAAAACTAAACATAACAAAAAATAAACTTTATATTTATAAAAAAATACATTATAGGTATATAATACAAATTGTTTGGGAAAAACACACTTATATATTTACATATATATATATACATATATACATATATCGTGAAAATACATGTCTTATTTGCAAGTAAACGATAGTGAACTGTTGCATAAAATTTTTATTTCAATTATTTATACAAAAACAGTTACTAATTACTTGAAAATAAAACGAGCTTAAAATAGTGTAATAACAATACTTACAAAAACAAAAAATAGTTCATAATATGATTTGATACAAAAAAACTTTACATTTAAATAGATAGAGATATGTATTTATGTAAGTATATGTACATAAATATTTGGCACTTGGATTATTTTACTTTTTTACCAAAAAAATTAAGTTACGAAAAAACCTCGAGGAAAAAGCATATAAAAGTATTGATAGGAAGATAGTTAATATCAGGTACAGATCCAGTTTTTTATAAATTGCAGTGTTATGTTGTTTCTTCAACTATTAAATATCTATTTTTTTGAAAACGTAAATCTATATTTATTAATCAATTCATCACTTGGAATCCAATCTTCCAAGTCATTTTGATACAAATTTAAAGCGGATAAAATAGACTGACAGGTATCTACTTTCAGTATATTTGTCACTTTATTTTTTAAATATGCTAACTTAGAAAAAATCCGCTCAGCGGATGCACTACTAAAAGTAAAAAAAGTAAAAACATACGAAGCAAATTTATACAAGTTTGGATATAAATTGTCACCCAAACAGTTTTTTAAATTGCCAATTTCGTACCAAAATGTTTCATGCTTAGATATTTTAAAAATTGCTTCATAGCTTTTATCGTTTGATCTGGTTTCTAAAAGTTTGAACTCTTTTACAAAATCATCTGGGTTAGTAATTATATCAACAAAAACCGTAACAATTTCAAAGTAATTTATGTCTTCAGCTGACTTAATAAATATTGGATCTAAAACCTTTAATGAACTCAGCCTCTTATCGCTAATATTAATTCTTGATAAAATTTCTTTGCACAGCTTTTGGTAAAAAAGTAAAATGTTGTTTTTAATTTCTAGAATATCACTACTTAAGATGTTGTTAGTACATATTTCTAGCTCGGCATCGTGGCCGATATATATATTAAGAGTTTCTTTTATATGCAGAACATCAACAAAATCAATTTGTTCTATATTTGTTTGCATAACACACTCTTTTTTTTTAAAAATTTTTAAAAATTTCTAATACAATATCTTTCGTGGATGAAACTAAAAATATAATTTGTGATGATTCGTTTTGAAAATTAAGGTTTAATTTATTCATAATATTTAATACATATACTAGAAATTTAAGGTAAATTGTATTGTTAATAGATAGCCCTTCCTGAATTATTTTAATTTTTTCCAAATTAGATGCTATTTTCTCTTCAAATTAAGTTCGGATAAAAAAATGCTGTAATACAGACCACTGCTCTAATGTTCTGCTAGCAACGGAAGCAAAAGATAACCATCTAGTGCCACTAAGCCTTAACAACCTATGCTCCGGGACATCAAAAATGCTTTGTAGTTTCTTGAAATCTTTTATAAAAAAAATTTGGTTCAAAAAGGGGCACAAAAACTACAAAAGGGGATTTAAAACAAAGGGGTCAAAAAAGTGGCACGGCAGTCAAAAAGGGGCAAAAATGCGACTTTATTCGCATAACGGTAACACTGGAAGGGCTGTCTCTTTTAAGCGCGCACTTTAGAGAACCTAAAAAATATTCTCTAAATTTATAAACAAAACTTAATATCCGTTTAATTTGGTCATGTCTGCCGTAACACAGGAAGAAGTTTTAATAACATTTGATGAATTGGAACAATTGGAAATTGCTGATATTGCTGTTTGCATCGACAAGTACAGTGCATTGAGTATTTGCGAGAAAAGTTCGGCTTCCCCAAATAAAATATATAATCTCTGGGTTCAAAAATTAATGAAAGCGTATAATTTGCAGGAGTTTACCATTAAGGATTGGCGGAGGATCATTGAATACTTGGGAAATGTATTTAAAGATGTGAGTTATTGTTCAATTAACACTTTGTTTGAATGTCTGAAATCTTGATAAAATTGGTTGCCTTGTGATAAATTTTCTGATAAAATCTGTTTACCAACGCAGTTCTAAAAAAAAATGACTGAGGGTGATAGAACATTGAAAAATAAGAAAAAAAACATTGTATGGAAAAAGCCTCGGAAACGCATAGTTTTTGAGTTATGGACCTCTGAAGGTTTTACATGTATGTATGTATATGCGATTTGCCACTACATTTCTTAACCCATGTGGCCAATATTGATATACAGGAGTGTTCTGGAAATCACAAACGCAAAAATCAAGAATTTGGAAGTTGTTTTTAATACACTTTTAATCTATTTTTTTTAATTTTTGTTATAAAATTCCGTTTAATATAGAAATATTTCTATAATATTTGTAATAAAATTCTTTTAATACAGAAATCTTATTAAAAACCACGTTTAAAATTCTTGCGTTTTCGATTTCCAGAAAACCCCTGATAATTTAAAAGCTTTTGAATATATCTTTCTGGATATACGGAATTTATTAAAAATGCTGAACCCAATTAAGAAGCGGGGATGAACTTGCGACTACAAGAGTTTTTAGCTGGCATATTGCGATGCAGAAAAGTTTTAGTTAGCGAAGCCAGTCTTGTTATAACATAGAGGAGGAACTCCTTGCGCCTTTGTCCGGGCGCAACTTGCCGAACTTCGAACTTCGAACAGATATTATAAAAAACAATGGAACTCCTTGCACTCGGACAAATAAAACTGGCGTTTTTCGATTTCAAATGTTGCGATTGTCAGAACATGGTCGATATCTTTAAGTGGAACAGCAAAATATGCTTTCAAACACCAACTTTGTGAAACACTATAAGTCTGCCATCTTTTATATTAAGAACTGTTTTTGATAGTCCCTATTCCTCGAGTACATTTCTGTCTAATTATCCAATTACTTAGTTTAATAATATTAAGTAACTATTTAGCATATCGTACCAAATGCAATATTTGGAATTTAACTAAAAAAATTCAATAAATTTTAAACCCTAAAGTTTGAAAGCAAATTGAATTTAGCAAAATCAGTTTTGGAAAGAAATTGTTTTATGACTTTTATACTATTTATCGCCGAAAAAACAAAAAATCTTGTTTGCCCCTATTTAAAGAGAAACATTTTATCATTTGTAAATAATCTCTTTTTCGTTTCATTTAGTTTGTTAAAAAAGTTAATGTTTCAAATGATTCATCACAATATGAACTGGCTCAATGGTGGTCAGACACCCTAGAATTGTTAAGGTGGTCACAATCAATTATCAACTCTTTAAACATTTCAATATTATGTTTATTAATCACATTTGCATTGGAAATAATTATAAGGACTTGTAAATTTGCAAACAAAAGGTAAGTAAGATCGTAATTTAAAATAATTTATAAAAAAACACTTGTTACCAGTTAGTTTATTTTTTATTTAACATATCGACGGTTATATATTGACACCTTGTAATTGTTTTTTTTTTTTAACATAAACGAGACATTAAGATGCAGGTATGAAAGTACAATCTGTTGACATAAAAAACTTAATTAAATATTTTGAAGGTTACGAGGTGTCAAAATAGGATCATCGATACACATTGTACTTAACACAGTCCCATTTTAATTGTATGTATATTATAATTAAAATTTTGAATTTTAGTAACTTTAAGGTTTTGTGTAGCATACAACAACAGATAATAAACCTGACCAACAATTCGCTGTTCAAACTAGCCAACACTGATGAGAACTTTTTGATTATTTTCAATACAAGTTAGTATATGAATATCTTCACCTTAAAAGCAAACGGACGTAAATAACTACACAAAAATTCAAAATGGAGTTTTTAATTGATTGTGATTCGTTTTTTTTAAACTATATGTACATTTTTAGACTCCTGCGACACAAAAATGGAGACCTTATTAAAGAAATTCAAGCACACTATTATTATTGCTTTTGTACTGATTTTTGCTTCTCCTGTACACAAATTAAAGTATAGTTACTTCCGATAGCATTTAAGGTGACGATATGTACTTTTAAAATTTGTGTAGAAATCATACATATGCCCATACTATATGTATTAAAATTAAAACGCAAATTTTTTGTAGTGTTATCATCGTTATGTGATGTCGCCAGTTTCCTAAAATCGGGAGATATTAAAACATCTTTAGAAACCTGGCGTACGATAGCCAAATTAGTTGAAAAGTTGCATAACTTTTACACACAATTGTCTATTATTAAAACGGAAAGCTCTACAGACATGGAAAGGAAATGGAATATAAAAGCTATTTTGGGTATTGTTAAAGAACTAACTCAAAGTTTACATTTGTGTCGTCGGGTAAGAAATAGTAAGCTCTAAGCTTTAAATTTATAATTCGTTATATTATTTCTGTACCTATTAAGGTTTCCAACTTAACTCAATTGAGTTGAAACTAGGGTGTTCTATTAATTGGGTTTTATTTTTGTTCAATTAAACGATTAATCGATGTTTGACATTTTTAACTTATTCGATTAAACGAATAATATTTTCAATTTTATAAATAACACAATTTTTTCGATTATTTTAGAAAAAATTAGTACTTACTTAAGTAATAAAACATTATTTTTTAAATAAAACTTGTTAATGTTTCTCCAAATTGTTGCTTCACTTTCGGGTATTTAGATTTTAAAAGAGTCAATATAACTTCGGATGTTTTTACACTTTTCACGGACATTCCGTCCTTTGCTATACTTCTGCAAATAATTTCCTCTAGAGAATCGATCGAAGTATCTTGTTTAAAATATGAATTCATTGCCCCTTTTTTTGTTGGTGGATTATCTTCTTTATGTTCTTTGTTTTAGTCACTGTGTAGGTGGTAAATTAGAGCAGTTGTTGAAAAACATTTACGTAAATGCATTTTTCGACACCTGTTACATTTAGCTTTAATAGATTTAGGCATGTTTTCACAACTTACCGATAGCTAAAGATATGATCTTACCGGCCATATAAAAAGTGTTCCATTATTACAACTTTGCTTTAACCTACCAGGTAGGATGAACCTTAATTATCGTTATCGCTCACTTTAGGTTAAACTAAAGTTTTAATAATGGAACACTTTTTAGAAGGCCGGTTAAAGTCTACTTTTAGCATGCCTAAGGCCCGTTTTCATAACTTACCGATAGCTAATGGTAGGATCTTATCGGCCTTATAAAAAGTGTTGGATTACTACAACTTTACTTTATCGCTCACTTTAGGTTAAAGTAAAGTTTTAATAATGGAACACTTTTTATAAGGCCGGATAAAGTCTACTTTTAGCTATCGGTACGTTGTGAATACGGGCCTAATCCTTTGTACAATTTTTTTAAACCAAATGATGAACTATTTTATTTTTTGAAAAATTCGGGCATGTTCAGAAAATCGAAATGAAATGGATTTAAAATCGAGTAAATTTTAAAAACAACCCTGTAATGAAAGTTCATAAAAATATTCCATTTTATCTACTGTTTTTTTAAATTCCAACAAACACATACATATCGATGGCTTAATATAAAAAAGGCGTAACTAATTTTTTTTTAAATAGCTTTTTCTGTTTATTGTGGTAGACAAATGCCAAACGCGTCGTGCTTTAAAATTTCAGGGGGCTTTATTATAAAATTTGTTGCATCTTTTTATTAAAAATTTAACTAAAACTTATTTTATATCTTAAATTTAACGGTTCAATTAAGATTTGTTCTTCCCCTTTAAAGAAACACAAAATCGAGTTACGACTTTTTTATATTAAGCCATCGATATGTACATTTGGCTTGTTTATTCGACTTAAAACTTTAAAAAAATTATATATTTAACAGAAATACTATATATTATTATCATTTGATTGTTCGGTTTAAATTCTTCGATTAATCCTTTAATTTAAATTAGCAGTTTTAAATTATTCCAAGAATTTATCGACTGAACACCCTAGTAGAAACTTAAACCACTTAACATAACCAATGCTATAAATAAAAAAAAATAAAAAAAACAAACCAAACTGCAAAATTTTAAGTAGTTGAGTTATACTAAACAAAAACAAATTCAAAAAACCAAAATTCCTTTATATTTGGCATATATTTTTGTATTATGTTTATTTGTCGAGTTATAAGGTGCTATAGTGTTGCCGTTTTTGAAAAATTGTTTTTTTTTTAATTATTGTTTCGAACTAGTAATAATAATGGAAATAAATAAAACAAACAAATTAAGATAAGTGATTATTTAGAAAATAGTTTGATCTTAAAAAGAAAAATTCATCAGCAAACCCGGAAACGACCAATTTAAATTAAAATTTTTTCTGACTTTCACATATTTTTTTCTTTCATAAGCCTAAAAGTTTGAGAATGGGATCGCCATAAGTTTAAGAGCTATGCAAACTACTTTTCACGCGAAACGCACTTCAAAATCTGAAGTGCTAATTTTGAATTAAAATTTTTCTAACTTAGACCCAATATTTTTATTTTTTTTTTTAATCCGAAATAAGCGTAGATTATCGGGATTGTTATAGAAGTTTTAAAAACGACCCTGTACTGAAAGTTCTTTCAAATATTCCATTTTTTCAATTTCATCTTGTACCAAGTAGCTTTGCATGAACAACTGTTAAACCAGGAAAAACTACGGTCATTTTGTAAATAATTGAATTCGATTTCGATTTCAATTTCACTTTACATATTTCGATTTCTAAATATAACATGCCCGAATATTAATAATACGTTTACGTTTTGAAGCGGGATATGCATTAGTTTAAAAAATACGTAAATAACTGTCCATGCCTGTTGCACTGCGAAACTAGAAGTGATAATTTCATTAAACATTATATATTTTGGCATTTTCACCTTGTTTATCCATTAAAAAATGGCTTTATTCAACTTTTAAATCGTTTATGTAGTTCCGAAGATATTTACAAAAAGCCTATGTATGTTAATAATGATCCAATATAAAAATTTTTAAACTTTCGAAATGTTACATTAAAAAATCCGAGTTTTCGGTTTGTTTACAAAATATTTACATCATTCGATAACACAAGATATTCCGGGCTTATATTATCGATCGATGATAAGCAACTTTGTGTACTCTTGTATTTAAGATAAAATGTAGGTATCTACACATTTTTTAGTTTTTTCAAACGCTGATAAAAAATAACGGTACATTCAAACCAACTTTGCTTTCAATTGCTCACTGACTGCATTTGATTTGTTTTGCATTAATTGTTGTTTTGTGTTCATAAGTTAAAAACCTATAAGTGAAATCACTTTAGTAAATAACAAGTGTTTTGCGATGTCAACCAGCAACAACAATATGTGGAAACTGACGGTTGGTTGATGATCAAAAACTGCTTACGCAAAAATCATGCAACGGGAGTGCCCCGGTAGACTAGCTGGAAGCGAGCTAATCTATCAGCGCCGGGGTTGCGGGTTCGATTCCCGCCTGAGACTCTGGTTTCATTCCTGCAGACCAGCATAATGCTTCGCGGGATAAGCTTAGGAAATTAATTAATTAAAAAATTAATTGCATCAACGCTATTGGACGGCGGACGCACTGCACACTCAGCACTGAAATTCCATCGAATTTAAACCAGGCAGAAACACCAACTTGCAACATCAGCAAAAACTCCGGCATGACCACAATCTTTAAAACGTGCGAAATTATCATTTGGGACGAATGCACAATGGCCTATAAGAAATTGCTCGAAGCGCTTGACCGGACTCTACGTGATTTTCGAGGTAACAACCAACCGATGGGAGGCGCTCTTAATCTTCTTGCTGGTGATGCCCGTTATGTCAAGATCAATGCCCGCAGATGAGCTGAACGCATGCTTGAAAGCTTCATATCTTTGGAACCGAGTCGAGAAAATTACGCTATCGACGAACATGCGTGTGCATTTGTTGCAAGACCCGTCTGCCCAGACATTCTCAAAACAACTTTTGGACATTGGAAATGGAAAAGATTTAGTTCCAGCCTAACTTCTGTCAAATGTAAATGAATATTCAAGAGTCGACAAGGTATTCCCAAGTCTAACAACCTTCTACAAAAATCCGGATTGGCTGTGCAAACGTGCAATTTTGGCACCAACAAACGATGATGTCAACAAGCTCAATGAGCAATGTACTAACATTAAATGTTGGATCACCGGTAATTCTTATTCGCAGCTTAAACGCACCAAAGTTATGCAACGGAACCAGATTGACTATTAAAAACTGTTCACCAAATTTAATCGAGGCAACAATCATCAGATTCCACGAATTCCGATGATTACCAACGATTTACCATTCCAATTCAAGCGGCTCCAATTCCCTTTGCGTTTTGCCTTTGCTTTTACCATCAACAAAGCACAAGGCCAATCATTGACTATTGCTGGCTTAATTTTGGAAAATTTATGTTTTTCACACGGCCAGTTGTAGGTGGCTTGCTCCCGAGTTGGCACGCCAAAAAATACATTTTTACACCAAATAAAAAAACAAAAAACATTGGCCCATATTCATAGTCAAAAATAAAGTCGACTTTTTTTAAAGTATATTTTAAAACAATGGTGTTCACATGCATTTAAAACCGGTTTTTATTTAAAGTCGACTTTATTTTTGACTATGAATATGGGCCATTATCTATCCGCTGGCCTTAAGATGAAGTAATAAATAAATATAATTTCCAATTTGCCTTAAATACATGCGTTTTTTTTTTGATTGAGCCCATATCTGCATCATATGTAAGTAAGTTATTTGTAAAAAAAACTTAATGAAAAACTTGAATATATGTATGTTCTGTCCATCTGTCATCACATTGTATCTTCATGCCCAGAACATCAAGAGATTCTGATTCCTCAATTTTATCACCCATATATACAGATAAGGTCCGTCGCGCCTTTATGCGTCAGCACGCAACTTTGTGTTTTTCTGGCATTAAAATCGACTATTTGCACGACCCCATTCCGAGACTATGTCAAGGTCTCGGCCAAGCGGATCATTCATATTTTGCCTGCTAACACCGACATCGGATACGCTTTGTCTGCATTCAAATGAGTACGAATGGCAAAGGTTGCTGTCATCTGCAAAATAGTAGATAGGGTGGAAGTTTGACATAGGAGGTCATTCAGAATAACAAGAAATAGAGTAGGAGAAAGAACGGACTTGGGTACCAAAGGCCTCCCCAAAGGAACCCATGGTACGACCAAGAGTGCCGTAATGCTACTGAAGCAAAAAATGTCGCATATATGGCAACGTTGCAATCGGTAGCAACACGTAATGCGAAGGAGAGGTATCGGGAGAAAAGGAGAGAGGAGAAACGCCTTTTCCGAAAGAAAAAGAGAGAAATGGAAAGGCGGGAGTGTGAGCAAATCGAGATGTACAGGAGTCAAAATGAAGTCCGAAAATTTTACCAAAGAGTTAAACATCAAACCGAAGGCTTTGGTACAGGCACATTCTCCTGCAGAGATAAAGAAGGTAATCTGGTGACTGAAACAGAAAGTGTGCTGAGGATGTGGAAAGATCACTTTTCCGAACTTTTGGTATCTGGTTGTAGCGGCGACGAAGATACTTCAGAACCAATCACAGAGGACGGTATTGAGTGCATACCGCCTTGCCAAAATGAGGTGAAAGCAGCAATATCTCGGCTAAAGAACAATAAGGCAGCAGGAGCCGACTACCAGCTGAGCTGTTTAAGACCGGAGGTGACATGCTGATAAGGCGCATGCATCAGCTTATTTGTTCTATTTGGAACCTCAGCATACTATGTCCCGTGCACAAAAAAGGAGACAAGACAATATGTGCCAATTACAGAGGAATAAGTCTCCTGCCCATTGCATATAAAATAATTTCGAGCGTATTGTGTGACAGACTTAAATCTAAAGTCGGAGAGATAATTGGGCCATATCAATGCGGCTTTAGACCTGGCAAATCCACCATCGACCAGATTTTCACACTACGCCAAATCCTGGAAAAGACTCAAGAGAAACAAATCGACACCTTCCACCTTTTTGTCGACTACAAAGCCGCCTTCGACAGCCCCATACGATCAAAGGTGTTTCAGGCCATGTCTGAGTTTGGTATCCCGGCAAAACTTATACGACTTTGCAGAATAAGTCTTACTGATACGCGATCTTCAGTTAAAATAGGAAAAAACCTCTCCGGGCCATTCAGTACCAAGCGAGGTTTCAGACAAGGAGATAGTCTCTCGTGTGACCTCTTTAATATCCTGCTGGAAAAGGTTATACGAGACGCAGATGTGAATAGAACTGGCACACTATACACAAAACAACACATGCTACTTGCATATGCTGACGATATTGACATCATGGGTCGCACACTGCGAGCAGTAACTGCCACCTTTGAAAAAGTCGAAAAGGAATCTGCTAAAGTGGGTCTGGTGGTAAACTATAACTTTGAATTAGTCAACGATTTTATCTACCTCGGCACCGCCATAAACAAAACGAACAACATCAGTTTTGAAATTAAAAGAAGAACTATACTGGCTAATAGATGCAGTTTAAGAGCAAAGCCATCTCTCGACAGACAAAAATCACATTATACAAGTCACTGATACTACCCGTGCTGTTGTATGGCTCTGAAGCATGGGTACTTGCGAAAGCAGACGAGGCAGTACTTGGAGTATTCGAGAGAAAACTTTTTCGTAAAATTTATGGACCCATCTGCGTTGACGGAGCATATCGGTGTCGTATGAACCATGAGCTGTATGCCGACATTGACATTGTGAAACGTATAAAACTACACCGATTGCGTTGGCTAGGTCATGTTGTGCGAATGGAGGGAAATGCTCCAGCTAAAAAGGCATTCGAATACGCGCCTGGTGATGGTTCACGCAGAAGAAACTCCGATGGAAAGATCAGGTGGAGGAAGACGTTTCAAAGCTTGGTGTAATAAATTGGAGGAGTGCGGAAGATCGAGGCGCATGGAAGAATATACTTCGTTCGGCTACTGGAACAAACGTTCTGTAATAGCCATTGAAGTAAGTAAGTAAGTAAAGAACGGAGCCTTGCGGCACCCCTGAATGAATCTTGAACTTGTTTGGCGAAACCCCATCTATAACAACTCGTATAGTGCGATCTCTGAGAAAACTCGATATAAATCGAGAGATATCACCGACACTAAATACTACAAGTTTTGACAAGAGTGCATTGTGCCTAGAGTTTTTTTTTTAATTTCCCGGGATCCCGGGATCCCGCTCCATATAAATAATACAAAGTAAATTTGTTTTAAATTAATGAATAAAACTTTTTTTTTACAAAGTAAGTAAAAGAAATGCCTAAATACTACAAAAATTAACTAAAGGTTGAAAGAGGAACTTGAATTATTATTACCTTACGCTTTTATATGTAAAATTCGTATCATTATGCTCTAGATACAAAACAAAAAGATAACATAAACATAACAATTTAATTCATAAAACAATAATAAAAACAAACGAAAATTGTGGTACTCAAGTTATGAGATCAAAAAGTAAATTCATAAAATAGATAAAATATTTTAAATAAATATGTTTTATAAGGTTATCTATTTTAAATAAATATCTTATTTTATTTACTTATTACCATGTTACCGAAAAATTTCGTTCACTTTTTTACGGAGATTGGACAAATAGTTTAAAGTGCAAAATATTAAATTTATTATTAATACGATTTCCGTATGACGTGCTAAATTCCCAGTTTTTCATATTTGATAAATACACTGAAATTTATTGTTGAGGGAAAGCTAGCTTCTATGCGCATTTCACTGGTTGCTTAGGCCAGCTCATCAGGAAACCCTTTCCAAAGATTTTAGAAAGGCCAAAAATATTATACGAATAAAACCCTAAAGCGAATAAGAATTATAAACACTAAAAGTCTTACTTGTAACAATATCAAAGCCAAAACAAAACACCAACAATAAACAGTGAGTTTATCTTTTCTTACATTCCCCTACAATTGGTTGGGTTCTTTCCGACTCGAATTGTAGTTGTAAGTGGGTAAAAAGAAAAAACAAAATTAAAAAACAAACTGCTTCATTCTACTGTCTTCGTAAGAAAACAACAAAAAAAAAACCAATTTGCCAATTCAGTTTTTTTGCACGGGCACATGCAAGTATGTATATTATCAAAGTTATTTTAGGGAATACAAAATTTATTATTAATACGATTTCCGTATGACGTGCTAAATTCCCAGTTTTTCATATTTGATAAATACACTGCAATTTATTGTTGAGGGAAAGCTGGCTTCTATGCGCATTTCACTGGTTGCTTAGGCCAGCTCATCAGGAAACCCTTTCCAAAGATTTTAGAAAGGCCAAAAATATTATACAAATAAAACCCTAAAGCGAATAAGAATTATAAACACTAAAAGTCTTACTTGTAACAATATCAAAGCCAAAACAAAACACCAACAATAAACAGTGAGTTTATCTTTTCTTACATTCCCCTACAATTGGTTGGGTTCTTTCCGACTCGAATTGTAGTTGTAAGTGGGTAAAAAGAAAAAACAAAATTAAAAAACAAACTGCTTCATTCTACTGTCTTCGTAAGAAAACAACAAAAAAACCAATTTGCCAATTCAGTTTTTTTGCACGGGCACATGCAAGTATGTATATTATCAAAGTTATTTTAGGGAATACAAAATTTATTATTAATACGATTTCCGTATGACGTGCTAAATTCCCAGTTTTTCATATTTGATAAATACACTGCAATTTATTGTTGAGGGAAAGCTAGCTTCTATGCGCATTTCACTGGTTGCTTAGGCCAGCTCATCAGGAAACCCTTTCCAAAGATTTTAGAAAGGCCAAAAATATTATACAAATAAAACCCTAAAGCGAATAAGAATTATAAACACTAAAAGTCTTACTTGTAACAATATCAAAGCCAAAACAAAACACCAACAATAAACAGTGAGTTTATCTTTTCTTACATTCCCCTACAATTGGTTGGGTTCTTTCCGACTCGAAGTGTAGTTGTAAGTGGGTAAAAAGAAAAAACAAAATTAAAAAACAAACTGCTTCATTCTACTGTCTTCGTAAGAAAACAACAAAAAAAACCAATTTGCCAATTCAGTTTTTTTGCACGGGCACATGCAAGTATGTATATTATCAAAGTTATTTTAGGGAATACAAAATTTATTATTAATACGATTTCCGTATGACGTGCTAAATTCCCAGTTTTTCATATTTGATAAATACACTGAAATTTATTGTTGAGGGAAAGCTAGCTTCTATGCGCATTTCATTAAAGTTGTTGCATATTTCTAATTCACAATCCGAAGTATTGTTCTTTTTTTATAAACAACATCTATATTAGTCAAATGTATGTCAAGGTTGATGCAAAAAATAGCATCAAACGGACTTCTTACAAGATCCACCTGTAATCTTGTTTAACATTGTTTTTTAAATTGTATGTTGTAGTATCTAACACGAGTTTCCATAGTTTTTTGTTATTTCTGTTTCCCAGCACTTCCCGGTTATACATATAAGCCGTCACAAATTGAAACAAATTTATGTTTATCACTTTGTAAACATATCGTCAATTCTCAAATTTTTTTTTAATTTTAAGTTAATTAAGCAAAGTGTTCCTTCATACTTTCTTGTAACAAAAAATCGGTATTTTATCTCAAACTGAAACGAAGTTATAGCCAAAAATATTTTGAAAACTTTAATCGCATTTTGCCAAGCTCGACTTTTTTTGTAGATATGACTTTGCTGCAATAAAGGATCGATATTTTTGGATATCTCCTATTTTTAAGACATATCCATGGACAATTAATTTACTGCCTGCCTCTTAATTTGAATTTGGCCTCTATTATGAGTTACATTCGATAAACGATTTTCGCTGGCTTTCGAACACCAACTATCGAATGTTAATTTGGTATTATGAGTTGGCAGCACTGTCGAAAATTTCGTTGTGCAACGAATTTTTCAACGAAAACAAATTTGCTTTCGACGGTGTAAATAAATGTAAGAAACTTGTTGAAAATGTAGCTATTTGTAAATTTTTTTGTGTTCGTATACCAAATACCATATTCTTTTTCAGTTTTGTTCATGTTATGCAAGTCCAACGTCGTAAACAGCAATTGGAAACGCCCATATTCCTTATGGAACAAAAGTCTTTTTTGACCAAATGATTTGCAGCAAAGTTCAGCATTTAAAAAAGTGGGATGAAACCCCACTGAAGCTAAATTATTTGAAAACAAACATAATTCCGCCGTGGTCACGTCTAATTTTAATTTTATTTTTTAAATTTGTAAACAAAAATTTTTTATTTTAAGTGACAGCTGATAGAAAATGTACTACTGTGAATGAACAAAATCACAATAGTAAATTTTTATCGAATGCGCGCCATAATACCAAATGAAAATTCGTTCGATCAGCTAATTCGACTGCTGTCGAAAATCGAATTTAGTTCATAATAGGCTCCTTATGTTCTTTATTAACTATTCACTTCACTAATTAATTATCAACTGTTGCACGGCACATTCTGCTTATGGTAGATTTATTGCTTCTTGTTATTAATCTAATCGACAACCCATCAACAGATGCTAATTTTTAGAGAATTGAAAACTAAATTTCAAAGTATAAATAGCTTTTTTCTGAAACTATGAGGAACTTTTATTTCCCGGGATCCCGCTACAAAAATCCCGGGAAAACGGGAAAGAAAATAATTGAATTCCCGGGACGGGAATTCCCGGGAAAACCCTAATTGTGCCAGACTGTCGAATGCCTTGGAAATATCTAAAGCAATTACCTTACTTTTGCCAAAATGGTAAATGGAACGGCACCATTTTTCCGATAACAGAGCTAGTAAGTCTCTAGTAGACCGACCTCTACGAAAGCCATATTGTAGGTCGCTTTTTAAGTAGTTTGACTCTAAATATTTGACAAGATGGTTATTTACCATACTCTCCATAACGTTGGAAAGTGCCGAACAAATTGCAATTTGGCGGTAATTTTCAGGGTTATTAGCCATTCCTTTTTTAGGAATTGGCGATACAGCAGACTGGAAATTCCGCGGCATGGTGTGAAGTGCTGAAAAGATTTGCTAAGGGCAAGCGTCGAAGAGCACTGCTTCAAGACCGGTGCAGGTAAGCCATCCGGGCCAGGAGACCTGTTTATGTCGAGGTCAGCAAGAAGCCTTTTAACAGCTCGAGCACTACTGATTTAACCAAGATTTAGATCGAGGTTTATTCGAAGCTTTTTTAACTGGAATGAAGATTTTCATTCCTAGCATTATTACATTTTCAACCGTTTTCGCCGTGGCATTGACGTCATTGTCCAGGAATCGAAGTTTTCAATTGAAATGCCGAAAAAAGTCATTGAGCTTAGCCCAACGTGCTTTTCCGTAAACAAATATTGATCGTTTCGTAGCCCTTCGTGAAACGTTCCGAAGTTCGGAGAACGGAAAAGAGGCGGAAATGGTGCAATGATCCGAGTTGCCGAAAGGTGCTAGCAAGGTATAAACAATTTAATATTAATAATATCAAAACGACAATAATTTACAGATGATATTTTTGTCAAGCTAATAATTTACGTTTCATAAATAATATTGCACATAGTTTTGCTTCTTCTTTTTGTGCTTTTTTTCTTTTGTGCTAGAAGAAAACACGAAAAATTTAGTTGAACAACATTTTCACCGTTATGGGCCGCGAGTGATAATTTTGCTTTTCTTTAAAAGAGAGGCGTACAAAATTTAAAATTCACCCGACTGCCGCCAATTAATAATTCCAACACCTAATGTTATAAGCAGCGCAGAGATTTTTATGGGCAAGTAAATAAATAATCTTTAAAGTAAGTCTTTATAATTTATTTATTTATATTTATTTCAGAACAACAACTTTACGTAGACGTCCTTCATCATTTGGATGAACAAATGGCAAAAACTATTATTTCTTATGCCAATCCTTTCCTTGGAATACAAGTTGAGTTTTATTATCATTTTATTATTTTGTATTAAGTGTTTTATTATAACATAAAATGTATTATTTTCTAGTTTTTTTGTAACCAAAGCCTCAAGTAATTTATCAAACATTATTTAAAATAAAATAACTGAATTATTTTTTTTTAAATCAAATAAGTAAAAATAAAAAAAATTTATTATATTTAAATTTTAAAACAAAAAAAATCAAATATTTGGGTTTTTTAATAGACAAAAAGACTAATTTCAAAGAACATATTGAATATGTATGCAAAAAGTTGGAAAAAATCGGGTTCTTTAAACGTTTAAGAAATAAAGTGTCAATCATCAAAGCAATAAATATATGTATGTATATAATACGATAATAAAACCACATTTTGAATTCGGATCAACAGTGCTATTGCTGCTCGGATAAACAAATCGCTAGACTACAAAAATTACAAAATTAAGCGATGCGATCAATATTAAAATGCAATCGATATACCTCAATAAAACTTATGCTGGATACCCTAAAATGGATGAACATACAACAAAAACTAGAGTATAACTCAATAAATTTTATAAAAAAAATTACCTGATAGAAAAAATAAGATATGTTAAGGATGTTCAATCGCATAAACTACGAAATGGACAAGACTTTAGACTACAACGTTCGGATACGAATGCTAGGCAAATATCGTTATTCTACAAAGGATTAAAGATGAATAACATGATGCCAAGTGATATTAAGAATGAAATGAACAATAATATATTCAGAAGAAAAATTGAAGATTTTATAAGAAATAAAACATAGGAATAGCTTATCCCATCAACAATAAATTTCAAGTGTTTTTATCAATAATAAAAACTGGGAATTTAGCACGAATAACAAAATCTTTTGAAATTTGCTAAATGTTTAAAAGAAAATGTAAAGAAAAAGTATTATAAATACTTCCAATAAATTTATACCTATTCCCCTGTTCTAACACTATAAGAGATGCTGCTCCACATAATAAAACAAATAAATTAGCTTGTGTGCTCATTTTTACAATTTGTGAAATATATTTTTATTTTTGAAAACATTCATTAAATTATTATTTGATGCAAATATTTGTTTTAGTATGAACGCATGGCAAACATGACTTAATTTATGTATTTTGACAAATTGACAAATATTTAAGCTTAGTTTTTTGTTTCACACAGTTTGAACAAATATTTCATTAGTCTGAATGTACCTTAACTCCCCGTCTACAACTGATATGACTTGCTGTTATAACATTTGCATTAACAACCGTGTTATAACATGAGAAAACTTCTAATATGATGAGTCTATACTTAACACTAACATCATATTAGTGTTAAAGTTAAGCATTTTATGTCAGTTGTAGACTGCATGTAAGAAATTCATAACTTTAACCAAATACTGAGTAATGTCCATCTTGGACCACCCTGTTTTCAATGAAATATGTACTTTTATATGAATAAAATAATTTTTAAATTGTTGGAGAACACAAACAAAATAATTTTGGTCGCCTTCTCAAAATATGAACCAGTGTGCGACGATTTAATTTTTTTAATGGTAAAATATTTAATTTACGTTAATTCTTATGTATCAAATGGGATTATCATGGGCCACTGTATGAAAGGCAGGATGGCGGTGAGGATGGGATCCGACTTGTCGGAGATGTGCGGATGGTGTGTGGTCCCGGAGGAGTTGGAGAGAAGGCTGAGGTGGCTGGGCAGTCGATTCCTGAGCGAATTAGAGGATGTCTCGAATTGTGGACTCGAGGGTCTGATAGGATACGTAATATGGACGGCCTGGCTGCGCGATAGGAGGCTGGGGGCTGGCCGTACGTAGGGCTGATAGGATTTCTCTCGGGTTTGGTCCGAAACTCTATTTTCCTGTACATCTTTTAACTCTTTCTTATACTTTCGCTTTTTATTTTACCTACCTTCCATCTTAAAATATCTATCTTGGAATAAGACGTCGCAATGGACCATATTGGTCTCTGGGTGAAGGTGTGAAGGGGACTTCACACCTACCAAACTTTGTAACAAATTGATCTTAATTTAAAATTTAAATTTTTAATTAATTATTTTTGTTTTGTTAATGTGTTTTTGTTTAAAAAAGTTTTTAACTAATTTTTGCCACATTTTCCGTAAATTTATCCATTTTTAGTCACATAAAAGTCATATAAAGAAATTTCGGCCGAATTTTGTTTTTAGTATATCCGCTTCAAGAATAATGCTCATTTTTTTATGTTGCTTTATTTTTCTTTTGTTTTTAGAATTCTGGTACAAGTAATAATAACAGCTTGTTGCAGATAGCTCAGTTTTATTTGAAACTCCTTAAGTTAATTATAACTTATTCTCAAGAAAATCTAAAAACATTTCCGGCTATAAACGAATTTATAGAAATATATGATATTTGTCAACAGTAAGTTTTCATTAAACACAAGGTAGACTCATTAGTGGGGCAGATATATTAAATCCCCAGTTGTTAAATTTCGAATATATGCTTGTGTGCGTAAAATTGTCTTTGAGTTATATGCAGACTGTTTTGGCAAGTCGGGTATTTTTGTATTGCTCTCCCAAATGAGTCTACCTTGTGTAAATGTACCTTGATTAAAGATGTAAATCGTTAAAATTCAATTTCAATACTAATTTTAATTTTTTTTCAGTGGTAAAATGGTTGAAAAAAAAATAGATTTATTTATTAATAAAGGTCTTTTGGATGTGTTCTCTTTAATATATCGTGATAGTGAAATGTTGAAGGTATGTACGTTATTGTTGTTATTAATTTGTTTAATCAAGTGTTTTAATTTCCCACTATTTTTTAGTTATTGTTGCAGCATTTGAAATATGATGCGGATAGTTTTGAATGTTGTAATCTAGTGTTGGACTACCTTAAAGTTTACATTGAAAGTTGCAGTCAAAATCGCCTTAATGTCAAACCAGACGCAGAGGAGCTATTGAAAGTGTACAATTGTTTAGTTGAAGGTAATAATAACCTTTAATTCCAAATTTTTATTCTTGATAAATACACTGAAATTTATTGTTAGAGGACAAGCCCAAATCATCTGGAAACATTTTCCCGAACAAAAATTTAGAAAAGCTAAAAATATTAGATATGCAAACAAAACTGAAGAGTGAATAAGAATTAAAAACAGTCAAAATTTTTGTTTGTAAAAATATAAAAGCTTAAACATAATTCCAACAATGAGCTTATCTTTTCCTACATTCCCAACTACAATTGGCTGGAATTCTCCAATCATTAATTGTAGTTGTAAGAGGGTTAAGAAAAAAACCAAATTAAAAACAGAAACAAATTGATTTATTGTTTTCGCAAGAAAATCATCAAATCCCAAAAAATATTTCGATAGTAAATTTGCAAGTGCACATGCGTAAAAAACTGAACTGGCAAATAACTTTATTTAAATTTTTTGACAGTTAGTTTTCGTTAAAAGTTTTGTATTTAAGATTTAAATTAAATTGTTTAATCTTAATTTCAAAACTTTAATGAAATTTACGAGAGAGAAATTAATTTTTAGTCTGCATACTATTACGGTACTAAAAAATATTATTTTTCCTATAAAATTTAAGCAATTTCATAAAATTATATTAACTTCTTACATATTATGTACATTAACTTTGTATAAACATTTCTTTTTTTTTATTTCTTAAGGCCCTTTAATATTCATTGATTGCGATAAATATACACAAATATTGAAAGATTTTGTTGCCTTAACCATATTGGACTCTAATAACATAATGCATAAGAAATTTTGTGAATATGTAATGGATTCGCCTTGGATTCAAGCATATACAAGCATGGAGATCTTAACGATTTATTACAGGTAAATTATTTGTATGACAAATTAAGTTAAATGGAAAGGGAAGGGAATTTTTGTAGTTAATATTTAGTACTTCAAAAGTTGTCCTATTTAGGCCCATTTTCGCAACTTATCTATAGCTAAAGGTAGGATTTTATCGGCCGTATAAAAAGTGTTAAATTTTTACAACTTTACTTTAACCTACCAGGTAGGATGAACCTTAATAATGAAACACTTTTTATAAGGTCGGTTAAAGACTACTTTTAGCTATCGGTAAGTTGGGAAAACAGGCCTTTAACTGAAACAAATTTAAATATTATCTTGTAGAATCAAATTGGCGAAGAATGGTTTATTATATAACAAATATTAAGTAAATAAAATGAAATAAATATAATGAAATAAATAAATTGCAAAAAAGTACATATAAATTTTCTTCACCTCTTTTTTCTAGACAAAATGTTTTTTCATAAAAAATTAAAATTTTTATATACACACATAAATACAAGTTTGCCGCTTGTTTTGGAATTACTAACAACCGGGCATCATGTACAAAATATTTGGATCTTTTAGGATTTTAATCAATTGAAACAGAATTTGTGATCACTGTAAGACGTTTTTGAATGACATGCTTTAAGTCTATTATGATCTTAAAGACTTGAATTTCATAATTAAAGGCCATATGCTGTAGTCAATCTTTCATCAACCGTATCCTGTGCCCGTTGAGTGCGTCGACAGATTGTAAATGGGCCAAAACCATCACGTATCTTTCACACTTATTTTGCATATAGGGTTGGCTAAGCTTAGACGGTGTCCGCGATTTGATGCTCTAAGTAGATCTGCGATAAGGTTCGCAAAGTTTTGCTTAAGCTCTACTGAGACTGCGAAATAAAACTTATTTATTTTCTCTACTACTATCATCCTTTTCATTTTACATTCGTAACGTATTTTTAAAATACAAATATAAAGTTGGTACTTTTTTGAAATTAGAACGCTGGTTGAAAATTGTCCCTATTTGTGGTACTTTTTTTAAAAAACTTCTCCATTCATATGTACATACGAATGTATTAAATTATTGGTTCGCACTACATTACTGAAATTAGGGAGAAGAAAAGTTTAAAAAAGGTGGAATTCGGGAAATTAAATTTTTTTCTTTCATTTTTCGGTTCTACAATTGCTACTTGAATTTTAGAAACATTAAATTATAGGTGCAGGGTCCTGAGTTAAGGAGAACCTATAAGATAAAAAAAGCTGTTAATTTTCTTTGTTGTTCTGAAAATCACCTGATTTCAAATCACGTTCTTTTAAAAATCCACGTGTGACTTAGTGCTTTTATGAAAATCACATCGCTTTTGTGTTTCTTGGTGTGCTTTTGCCAATTGGAAATCACACGGAAAAAGATAAAAACGGAAACCACAATATCAGACGTGTGATTTGAATTAAATTAAGTTTTAGAACAGGCCTGATAATCGTTGGCATATAAATATGTCCACGGATACCGCTAACGAAGTCAGATAAATAAAATTAGAAACATTTATAATTTGTTGTACAAAAAAGCCAAAATTGAGTAATTTTTGTTTTTTAATTTCAGTATCGTTCTAAAGCAATCAGAAGGCGATATGAATTTAAAAAGCTTAGAATTTTGGCTAAAAATGTGGAATGTATCAAACAATTCAAATGGTACATACCGACAACGCAAACAATTAATCGAAGTCTTACTTAAAAACATCTTACACAAAACACCTGAAGCGACACTGGAACAATTACCTAACAATAAGTTTGAAAATATTGAAATTGTTTTACTAATGTGTGGCAAACAAACTGAACAGGGTTTACAGTACTTACACAAGAATTTTGTACAAAATTTAAAGAAAATGCAACAACGTCGTATAACTGGAAAAGTTTATAAAGAACTGGTAAGTGTCATGTTACACATTTATGTTTAATTTTTTTTTAATCCTTTTTTTAACTTTGTTTTTAGATAAACTTTTTGGATATATGCACATTGAAACCCCAAATTATTAATAATTTCGAAAAAGAAAATATTTTTGTAACATTTATCGGCTTGCTAACATTACCAACATCAGAACTTCAAAGATTTCATGAGTTTGTCAATAAATGTTTATGCTTTTTTTCTTTGCAACAAGACAAACAACAAAATGATAAAATTCTTAAGTATTTAATGGATCACGAACAGCAGTGTTGTGATATGCAAAATGTTTTCTTATTAGAATTTTTACTTAAACAAAGACCACAGTCTAATAAACTATTACGAGCATTAGAAACATCACAAAAACCCACATCCTACGTAACCAATTTATTAGATTGCCCAACCACAAGTAATAAGACCATAGATTTGAAAATATTTAAAGACCTGGGACAGACCTTTCAACAATCAAATAACCCATACAATGATGTAGAACAAATTAAGAAAAAACCACGTCTAGACAAAGGTAATTTTTCTGATATTAAATTTATTTTAAACGACCTTAATATAAACTCACAGAAACTCTTAAATTATCCGTACACAACTTTCGATGCTAAAGATATTGAGTTAATGCAAGCAATAAAAAATAACATCGAAAAGTGTTTAGCAGATTAGGTTGTACAGATTTGTCGATATTACATTAAAAACTATTATACTTAAATTTATATTCTACATATATGTAGTTTTGGCTTAAAAATATTGTAAAAAATAAAACCGTAATATGTATTTAAATGATACATAAAAGTACATAAATAATTTTAACAATTTACTAATAACTAGTACTTCTTCTGAAATAATGCTATGCTGATATTTTTAGGTTGCAATGAACTTAATATCTGCTCATAAGCACGTTCCTCTTCTTCGTTTTGCATTAAGATGCCTAGAAATTTTAAAACAGTTAAAAATTATATTTTTTTAATGTAAAGATCAGTAAAGTTATTTAAATACTGATCGGATTTGTTTATTTCACTCGTATTTTACCAAAACAATTATTTTCATAAACATTTGATCAGTAGTTTAATTATAATTTACACTTACCGGCAAAACTAGCTGACATAAAACACACTATACTGCCAACAATAAAAGCTCTAAATGCTACCGATGTTATAAGACCTCTTCGTTTTGGTGCCATAGCCCCTAGGGAACCGATCAATATACCCAATGAACTAGGATTTGCAAATCCACAGATAGCAAATGTTGTGATACCAGCACTTCGGGCCTATAAAGTATAAGTTTAATTTATCTATGAATCAATTTGTGCAAAAAAATTACAGGTCAAACGGACTAAATTATAGCCGGTCTAAGCTTTAAGCTCTAGGGATAATTTTCCCCAAATATGTTAGCATTTTTCAGTCCCCTTTACAAATACTTTTAATGAAAGAACTATTCGAGCCCTAACCGCGGAAATAAAGTAAGCGCCAAAAATCGAATTTTACAGGAAAGAGTTTTTTTTTTTATTATTTTATTTAACATAAATTTTGAATGAAATTTGTCGCTTACGATAAAATTGTTTTTGCTATAAAATCGTAACGGTACCTTAGTAGTAGATATAAGTGAAGGCCATGAGCACCACGACCCAGAGGATCTCTTGTGCAGCCCATGAGTCTCACCATGTCAGGTTTAGGCTGCGTATAAAGCCCATTACCCTGTCCGGTGAAATATTATAAATATAACGGTACCTTATGTGACAACGACATTTTAGGCGATGATGCAAGTGTTGCCAATAAAGTCATAAAATAAAAAAAAAGTTAATTCAAAATGATGTCGCTTACGTTATTTTCGCGGTTAGGGCTCGTGTTCGTATTAAAAAGTTTAAAACAGTTTATTCGGGATGTAGCCACTACTACTAAAAATTTCTACTAGAAATATTTGATGTGGTTGGGTCGTAATAAGCCGTAAGATAGGCCCAATTGCTGAAAACGCCGTGGAATCGACAAATTCGCATTATCCGCAGAACTTTCACTAACAAGTCATATTTTCGGAAAAGCACACATTTCGATTTTAAGCTTAATGTTCGATATAATGGACAACAGAAACATTTCGAAATGATTAACATAAAGAAGTTGTGGTGGCATTCGCCCTTATCACGAATACAATTTCCCTTTAAGTTTGTTCCCTATTCCCTAAAAATAACGAGCCCGAGTCCGTGATTTAATAAACTAGGAACGTAATTTTTAGTAATTATTAACTTACCGTTATTGCTTTAGTTCTTATTAAAATTCCCAATTTTTCATAAGCTACAAATTCGTTGACAATCGATTTGGTAGCCACCACTTTGGCCACCGCATCGCAATCTTCCCAAGGCACACCCATGGCCCACGCCAAAGGAATAAATAATTTCGAGAAAATCCATTCGAAATCGATGTCATTTAAACCTACTAATGTACCGAACCAATTGACCACGGCATTTAAAAAGGCTATAAAAGCCACAAAAGAGACAATGTTGGCAATAATACCCATAACAACGGGGACAGCTTGAATAGCACCGTTCGAGGCAGCATCTAAGATTGAGGAATCCTCTCTTCAAAAAAAAAAACAATTAAAATAAATATGTTATTGTTAACAATATTGTTAATTTTTATAAAAACTAAAAAAAATGTAGATACTTACGATTTTTCCAATTCAATGTTATCCGAGGTGGTTTTACTTTCCTCCGTTTCGGGCATATATAATTTCGATATTGCCAAAGTGGCAGGTGCAGCCATAACACTAGATGTTATTAAATGAGCGGGTGAAGCACCAAAACTCAAATAGGCGGCCAACACTGTACCAGATACTGTTGCAAATCCCGAAACCATTATGGCATGTATTTCACTAGCGGTTAATATCTTAATATAGGGACGTATGAGCAGTGGACTTTCTGACATTCCCAAAAATATATTTGCAGCAGCAGTTAAACTTTCACACACTGTTGTCCCCAGAAGTTGCTGTAGAATCCAACCTAGTTTCAAGATCACCCATTGCATGGTACCCAAATAGTAGAGAATGGATATGAAGAAACTAAAAAAGAATATCACTGATAAAATAGCAAAGGCAAAGACGCCTTCATCTACAATGGTATTGCCATAAACAAATCGACTACCCTCATCGCTAAAGGCCAGGAATGTAGCCGTCTTATTGCCAATACACTCAAAAATACTGCGGCCTACACTCCAACGTATACACACAACACCCAAAATAAATTGACAAGCAATGCCGGTAATAACAATACGCCACTTTATGGCGGAACGTGCTGTGGAAAAAATATAACCCAAAAGTACAAAACAGCAGGGCCCAACGAGTGAACTCAATTTTTGTGGTTCATCTTTGGTCTCAAAGTATAAAAATATTGCCATTGCTATCAAGAGTAAACCAATTAAAAACGAAGATATGATTCTGTAAAGAAAGAAAGTATAAATTAAAATGGCTATAAAATGGATCAAAAAAAAAAAAAAAATACACAAAAAAGATAAAATTTTTATTAATCCATTAGAAGTCAAACAAAAACTGGCCATAATTTTTAGAAAAAAATATTAAATGGAAAATATTAAAAAAAAAATGTTTTTAACTGATTTTTTGGGGTGTACTCAACTGAGTACACTGACCTCATATGAATGTAAATTGTCAGAACATTGTTTTCCAATGCAAAGTGTTTTTAGGCGCTTCTTATACTGTCAACGAGCTCTTATATGGTAAAAAATGCACCGCAGATGGTTTTGTAGTTTAGTAGGCTAGTGCCCAGCAGCCACATCTAGGGATTAATCTGGAGGCTTATTCTGAATTGCGATGCGAAAATCAATGCGATGCGCAAATGAAATGCGATGCGAAAGAAAATTGGTATTCTGTTAGACTTTCGCAATCGCATTCGCAACTTATTTAAAATCGTGGCAACGCTGTTCAAATAAACGTCAGTTACAACAAACGTCAAATTAAAAATAAATAAATTTTTTGTGTTTGGCTGTGAAAATTGTTTATACAATTTATTTAGGACATTCTGTAAGAAAAAAATAATAAAAATGGATTCTGTGGCACTGTGGTTCACGGTGGTGGTTTGCCACAAAGAATTTGCCGACTGAAGTACATTTGGTATTTTTAAATGGCCTCTTGCAAATTGACGCAGTTTGGTGGTCTTATTGCTTGCTTCCCTAAATTAAATAATAAATATATGATGAATAAATAAATAAAATATTATCTTTCACTTACATACATGTTTGTACTTTGCGAATGCTATTTTGTTGTCGAATAAATTTTGCGAATTTGACATGTGTTTGACATTTGTTTTCGCAATGTAGAATACCGACTTGCCACTTTTTCGCATTTGAAATGCGATTAAAAAAAACGCAAAACAGAATAGCAATTGTTCGCATTTATGTATTTTCGCATCGCATTGATTTTCGCATCGCAATTCAGAATAAGCCTCCTATTATGAGTTACATTCGATAAAAGATTTTCGCTGGCTATCGAACATCGACTATCGAATGTTAATTTGGTATTATGAGTTGGCAGCAATGTCGCAAATTTCGTTGTGCATCGAATTGTTCAACGAAAACAAATTTGCTTTCGACGGTGCAAATAAATGTAAGAAACTTGTTGAAAATTTAACTTTTTTTTTGTGTTCGTATCCCAAATGCAATATTCTTTATCAGTTTTGTTAATTTTATGCAAGTCCAACGTCGTAAACAGCAATTGGGAGCGCTCATATTCCTTATTAAACAAACTTCTTTTTTGACCAAAGAAGTTCAGCATGTAAAAAAGTGGAATGAGACCCCACTGAAGCTAAATTATTTGAAAACAACCATAATTCCGCCGTGGTCACGTTTAACTTTATTTTTAATTTTTAAATATGTAAACAAAAATTTTTTTATTTTAAGCGACAGCTGATCGAAAATGTACTACTGTGAATTTAGAAAATCACAATAGTAAATTTTTATCGAATGCGCGCCATAATACGAAATGAAAATTCGTTCGATCAGCTAATTCGACTGCTGTCGAAAATCGAAATATAATTTCGTGCAGTACAATTCAACTACTCCAACAAATGTTTAACAACTCGTGAACCAAATGAATCAGAAGATTCCAAATGCGATTTTCCGAAGCACAAATCTAACTGGCAGCAATTGGCGCCACCCAGTTTTTGAAGCCGAATCGAACTGACTTTCGTCGAATGAGTTGCTAATCGGGATGGTAGCCAAAATGTTTTACGATTGACTCGTCTTTAGGAATATTTTGTTCACCATCCCGCTAAGCAATTCATTCGAAGAAAGCCAGATCGATTCGACTTCAAGAATTAGAGGACATAAGGTAAAAGACATTGTAAAGATTTTTCGAATATTTCTTCACATACACTGTTTTATCTTTTACAAAGTTCAGAGTTCTTCTAAGGGGTCGAGCTCTGCGATGGATGCCTCAAATAGGATTTATTTGCTTTGCGAAGTCTTGCCGAGTTTTCTTAGGTGCCAACGGTTCATTATCACTATCATCACTGACGTCGTTGTCAATGATTTCAAGATTTACGAAAACTTTTATAGTACCAATTTTGTCTTTTGATAGGCTTGAAACCGTTTTATGATTCTAAACACCTCTTCATAAGCTTTTTGTAGGCTTTTGAATAACTTTTGTGTCGTAAAATGTTATCCACTCATAGTAAAAATCTAACACAAAAAATTTATTTTTTACCTATGGATGTTGTCAGTGTCCTCAAACGAGTACAGTCAATTTTATACTGCTCGACGTTTATTATTTTTTTTATGTTAGTAATTTTTTTGTCTGTGAGTTATTCTGATAAAGAAAACGTCATTAGATGTTTTAAATGATAGTATGTATGTACCTACGTATATTTAAAAGGATTTAATATGAACCGTTTATTCCGCTTTTATTTCGCTCAATGACCAAATAAAAATTTGCGACAAAAGTGTACACTTTAAAATACGATATACTGAAGTTAATAAAGGCACAAAAATTGTGAAAAAATATGCCATGCTTTTTGAATCCCGCCTTTTTTAATTTATACACATATTTTTTAGAAATTTCACTGAAGGTAAAAGGGTAAGTGGGCTTGGCACTTCCCATACAAAGACATTAAAAATTTCTGTATACATATTTGAAAAACGGTAAGAGCTAAACTATGTAGGTGCAAGCATCTTGGTTATCAGCAAACAACATCCGACAAAATGTAGGCGGAAGTGAACGTAGCACACAGGTATAAGGCTCAGTTAGCCGGGAGTAACAGTAACTTTGCAAATCTGCTGATTCATTTTGTTGTGTGTAAAGCAATTAGAACGATTATAGTTACCAGTAAGATGCTGCGTCTCAATCTGTAAGAATAGATTGGTCTTACTTTTTTACGGTAAGGTTACTGTTACTGTTACACCCGGCTAACTGAGCCTTTATTTATATCTTAAGAACGTTATCAGGGTTACCGTTAGGCATTTTTGAAAAGTCGCATAGAAGGTCGTTTTATAAAAATAAAGTCCCAAAAAAGTCGCACATCTTGTTTAAATGTTTTTTTTATTAATAAAAAGCATAGCAAAACAACAAAACAATTGAAACAAAACAGTCAGTTGCATTTTTTAATTTACAGAAGCCTTTGTTATATAATGTGTTATTCCATGTCGCTGAAGATGATTGTTTATTTCAATAAAAGCTGTCTATAAAACTCTGCAAAAGACCGCTTTGACTCCATGTCTTGGTTAAGCCATTTATACTTCAGTTCCCAGTCTTTCGAATGGTGTCACCTAATATTACTTTTTTGTAGGAAGGACCTGTAGCGGTGTTAACGTTATCTTCTTTTATTGACTCGGCTGCTAAAAATAATTTTTTGAATGAGTATCTGCAAACACCACAATTTTTTATTAAAAAAAGCTTTTCTTGAATACATTGTATACATGACAAGGTTGCAAAAAAGAAATAAATTTGTTGCCAAAGGAGCAATAACACAAGGTAACAAGGTTTTTGTTGATAAAGAACTGGATGTAGCTTTCAAGATTATTTAGGACACTGAATTCAAATCTGTACTCAGTTTTTTTTCTATCAGCTCGACTTTTCGAGATATACAGTTATTTCCAAAATTAAGACACTTCCACTACAAATATTGCAATACCTTCAAAACGGTGAACCATTTTCACTTAAAAAAATTCGCTAACAATATAATCTTCAAGCCGTGCTTACATTGTTTTTAAATTTGCCCAATAGTTTCAGAGATATCCAGCCCAATTATGAATACAAATTCCCCGGGAGTTTTTCCCCTTTTCCCATTTTTACAATTGAATTTACATAGGAAAAATGGGAGAAGGGAGAAAACTCCCGGGGAATTTTTAAAGTTTTTTTTTTAAAAACAATTTAACAATTCACAAAAACTTAAATTTCGGCAAACATCACAGTTTTGGTATAAAAACAGTTAGCTTAACATACTTATTTCGAATGAAATGAGCTTTATTTCATTGTAAAACTTTTGATTTTATTCACAATTTACTGAGACAATAAAGTTGATAAAAATCGCGATTGCCATACAAAAATAACATTTTAAATGTGTGAGTTTTTGCTTCTGTTCTACCCCAACAAACACGAAGTCAAACCTTTGATATGAAATAACTTTATCATTTCACATCAACCACAATTCTCAAATGTTTTTCAATTGTTTGATTTTAACATTTAAATTCAAATAGATAAGGATTTGAAAATAAACATTTGACATCAAATGTTTTATCAATTTGATGCCAAATTGGTATTAAATGTTAAATTCAAATCAAAAATAAACTTGGCGATACTGAAGCGAAAAATAAATGCAAACATTAAAAATGGCGATTAAAGTTGAATTTTTACTTCGTGTTTAAATAATTGGGGTATTCACAAGGTGTGCTATCATGTTATATTGTCATAATGTTCTAACATTTTACAATGGTTTAAAAATATTGTTGTTGCTTTGTAAACAAAAAGTGTCTTAAATAAATAGAACTTTGCTTGCTATGTTTATTGTGCTGTTGCAATTAAACGGAAGAGGCCTGCGCTAAACGGCTGAGCCAAGCCGCATTAGTTTTTGTACGCCGCAGCCGTTGATGGTAAAATTTATGCGGCTAACATCCGAATTTAACCTGCGGCTATTTTTGGTAAATATTTATTTTTAATATTTGTTTTAAATCAGCTGATCTAAATTCAAAATAGCACACTGAACTATAAGGGATTGTTCACAACAGTCGTAGGTATTTTTTCATGTTATTATTTTAAGGCATATGCCTTTATGACACCGTGTGAATCCCATAAATGTGTTTTACAAGTGAACGATGTATTTCTTGTGAAAAATAAAAATTATTTGTTAGTAATTACAATTTAAAAATTAAACATTAAACGGGAAAGTAAAGAAATTATAAGTTTGTTGTATGATTGCGCTGCTAAAATCCTAAAAAAATAAAAGATATCCAATTATTTCGTCTTTGCCAAAATTAGAGGACGGAAAGAACATTATTTCATCTTTTAGCTATGGTGCCGAATGTTTATCTCACATTTTATTTAAAAAAATAATGAATTGAAATTAAAAAATTAAATATTTTTATGTATTTGAAACACATTTGAGAACTACGTTTGAAAGCAAGTTGAAAATAAATGCACTTGATAATAATTTCCCCTTTTTATTGAGAATGCTTTTGTTTTAAAATGATTTTCAAATCATTACCAAACGTTTGATTTCAAATAATTTTCAATTTGAAATCAAACCGCCGTGTTTGTTGGGTTTTTATGGACGTTTTTTGCTTCATTTAAAAATCAGGTACCTTCACTTAATTGTGTTTAAAAGCGAAACGCGTTCATCGATTTTTATCATTTATGTATCATAGGTTGTTGTTCATAGGTTATGTGACTTTACGTGAAAGTAATTAGACTTTAAAAAAAGTGTTTTGGATTTTTCATGATTTTTAATAATAAATTTTTTTTTCGTAAAAAACCATTACTCAGCAATTTTTTTGTGATTTGCAAACATTTGATTGTTTTAATACCCACCACCACAATTATTTACTAAGTTTGTCATTCCGTGTGAAACTTTTTTATTATTCATCTCAGACCCTATTATTATTTGTTGCTTTTACGCCAAATCGTGGTCGCATAGTCATATAAACCCTACTACCGGAAAACAGTTTAGTACGCCTTAAACCGTAAAAAATAATGCCATCA
This sequence comes from Pollenia labialis, assembly GCA_949318255.1. Classification (NCBI taxonomy): domain Eukaryota; kingdom Metazoa; phylum Arthropoda; class Insecta; order Diptera; family Polleniidae; genus Pollenia; species Pollenia labialis. The sequence continues at coordinate 31,340,857 of OX439143.1, read as the reverse complement.
TAACAAAATTTGGTACGTATGGATTTGTTGATCATGAAAAATAAATAAAATTACTTTGTTTCTTGGTGGAGGGTATCAAAGATTCGGCACAGCCGAATATAGTACTCTAACTTGTTCTTAAAAGTTTTATTTGAATAATATCTTTAGCTTTCCCAAAATCTTTGGATCAAGTTTCATGATGATCTGGCCTAAGTCTGGGATCATACTTTGAAAGTTTTCTTTCAGAAAGTCTGAGTTTATGGGTGAGAGAGGAGAGAAAAAAGCATATTCTCTTCCCCTCTCACCAATAAACTCAAACTTTCTGAAAGAAAACTGTCATTATGTGAACCCTGACTAAGCAACCGGTGAAATGCGCATAAGAATAGCTTATCCCACCAACAATAAATTTCAGTTTATCAATAATAAAAAAATTAAAAACCAAATCTTATAAATGCAATTTTTTGACTCCCAAGAAAACCTTTGAAGAAAAGTCGGTGATAAAAATAAGTCTCAAAAAAAGTCAGAGGCCGCTAAAAAAGGGTCAAATTGTGACTTTAGTCGGGCGAACGGTAACCCTGAACGGTATTTATATAATTTTCTGTTCTTATCATACGATGGTGAAGGGTATATAAGAACTCTTACTTGGTTTGTTTTTATAAATTACAAAATTTTTTACTTGTTTTTTTAATAAATTGCAAACTTCCGGACAAAGTTTTTACATAGACAATGTTTTCCAACTAATTAAATTAAATAGAAAATGTTCGAAAACTTTTTCCACTAATAGCAAATTTTCAGGAAATGTTTCTTTAAATAGAGAAATTTAAAAAAAATATGGCTTTTCTATCAAAAATTTCCGAAAATTCTAAAGGGTGTTTTTAAGAATTTACGAAAGCTTTAGCTTTTAAACCAACTCTCAAGCAACAATTGACGCCTAAGAGCCGAAAATTGTTTTTGTTATTAGTGACATATGTCCACTACTGTTATGACTAACAATCACCCCTATCGATGTCGCCTAGTTATCGAAAATCCGACATGGACTTTTGCCCGAATTCTTAAATATTTGTATCCAAAATTCTTTTTCAATTGCTTTTATTTAAGTCCTCGCATAAAATATCCTGTCGTCAAAAACAGAGTCAATTCTTCTCGACGTCGACTTAAAAGCGCCGTAGAAAAGTCACCAAGTGAATATCTAAGAAAATGCTATAAAATTCCCGGTGCCGTCGACTAGTATCGACGTCGACATTCACAAAAAGGGGCGATTCTTTCGAAAACGCTACTAAGGAAAGTATATTTTTTACAAATTTCTAAAGTATGGTTTAAAACTTACCTTGTTCTACTAACTTTCATCCACCATTGATGTATTGGCGCCAAGCAATGACGATGCAGACGTCTACCCACGGTGGGCTTTAAAAGATAATAGTAAATCAATCCTAGATAAATAAAACCAAAGAGTAACACCAGAAATCCATAACCGTTACAGAAACGTATTTTACACTGCAACTCATATCCATAATTACATTTGTCCTCTACAAAAAAACGAAGATTTAAATATTTTTTTTCAAAATTTAAATTAAAGAATTAAATGTATGTACATACTTTCACTTATATAGAAATGTGTGGCATAACCGAAATATGCTCCCACCGCTGCATGTAATAAAAATATTAACGTTCGTTTTGTCCATATTTCCAAGTTTGTTTTTTGTTTTATAATCTTTTCTTCATCTTCTTCGAATTCGGCAATTTGAAATTCAGTCTTATTGTTTTCGTGGCCATTCTCCATGGACTATAACATAAATATTGAAATAATTTTATTTATAATCATAACATTTATTTATAAATATAACAGTTAAAGCTTTTATTTTATTTACCTCATCGTTCGAAAATCCGTTATTTATTTTGCCATCTTTTAATTCTTCCATTTTATACTAAAAAATATAAAAAAGGAATTTATTTATTATTATTGTATTTAAAATCAAAATTTGACTAAATACTGGTTTAACAATTTCTATTTCGTTACAAACGTTTTATTTCTAATTTTTTCAGTCCATGGCTCAATTAGTATGTCTGCGCGCAACTGCAACAATCCACGCATTTTGTTTGTGTACAAACTGATAAAGATGTCAATAACAAAAGCATTTTTTTGTGTAAAAAATGGTAGAAATGTCAAAAACAATTGCACGTAAAAACACAACTCTGCAAAAAATCAGCAGGCGTTTCGAGTAGACCTACTAACTGGACCATGTTTCAGTCGATAATAAGCGCATCGAAATTATTTTTTCAGTGTTGTAAAATTTTTTTTTGAGTTTTCACGTACTGAAAGAATTACATATAAATAAAATAGCATTTGAATCAAAAAAGTATTCGATCACGGCTGCCAGAATTAGCCCAATGATTTTTTTTTTCATTTTTGTTTCTAAAATAATTACAACGAAACTTCAGCTGATTTACATATGAGTATAGACAGACTGACTACTCTCTAGTGCAGGACAAAAGAAAAAAATAGTTAAAAATCAAGTGTTTGGTAATCTTTGATGCGTTTGCACATTTGTCTACCGAATTTGCTTATGATTTGCAAAAACATTGCTACGTGGAGTCCCAGCGTAAAGTCATACATAAGTCTTTAAAAACTAAGATTTGTCAGGTCACACCCGTCACAGCATTCTGATGGCAATTTTGAGCAGATATCCTGTTCTGTCAATGTGTGCCTGTTATTAATTCTTGTTATTCTTGTGAATCACAACCTTTTTAAATGATAATTTTTATTATATTTTTGAATTAAAAAAAATATGAGTATCGTGGTACACCCTACACTATGGAATTGCCCAAAGACAAAAAAAAAATTCTCATTCAAATTGCAATCATCTTTTTCTTGACTATAAATTAAAACACACAACGTGTGTTCAATTTACATTACAAGCAGAAACTTGCAAGGAGAGAGTAAACTAAACAATTTACAAAATGTTTCTTCTAAATACTTTAAAAAACAAATATAAGTGTAAATAAACGCTTTACGAGCAAAAACTACTAAGTTAGGCACATTGACAGTATCCAGCTGTAAGACAAGAAATTCTGTCTTCTAGAGCTGCAAAACAATCGATAGTACTATCGATAGTATCGATAGTTTTATTTTTGGCGGACTATCGATAGTTTTTATTACTATCGATACTATCGGAAAATTTTAAAAGTAACTGCAAAGCTGATTAGATGTTGTCAACGAAACATTTTTAACAACTCATTCGATGCAAGTTTGAAGCAGTACATAAACTTTTCTTGTTCTTTGGGAAAAAGGAAAATGTAACCTAAATTTGAGTTTTTTTTTATCTTCATATTCAAAAGTACATGCAACAATAAAAAATTACACACAGGTTAAGTTTCAATCATGTTGTTCGACTTTTCAGGAAGTTATAGAAAAATGAATCCTTGTGTACATATCTTTTTTCAATGTGTAATAATATTTGGATTAAAAACTTAGGTTTACTTCCGATCTGTGACATAAGGAAAGTTTAGAAACAAAAACTATAAAAAAAACATTTAACCGCAGATAAGAGAAGATTATATTAGAATAGGAGTACATTTTCAAAAATCACCTTTAAAACTTAAAAAATAGACTTAGCACTTTTTTCTTACTGCCACAGAATTGTGTACTAATTTGCATATTAAAATAATGTTAAACCTGCATCCAGGGTTCTTAGAAGTTTTGTTTTCTCGATAAATGTGGCAATTATTTTACCTGTTTGTCTTTTTTTCTTTACGAAAAGTCTTAAAAATTAAAGACATTAATCTACTTCCTTGAAAATATTTATAACAATTTTTGAAAATTCAAAAAATTTTACATAAATAAATTGTCAACGCAAGGGTTACGAAATAACCTTTTTAATTTCTAGACTTCAGTTGAATATTTTGACGTCGATGTGAAAAAAACGGACAACCCTGATGAGAATTAACCGTCTATATAAAGTTTATATTAATTATAAACTATAGATGACACTGAAATTTAAAGTGAATATGCTGGTTTTTATACCTAAAAACGTTTTCTGTAAATGAAGCTTAAAACCTTTTTAATTTTTTACCACTTTCATTGACTACAGTGCCTACATAAGTGGCACATAGATACTTTTCGATACTTTCGATAGTATCGATAGTTTTAAAGCTAACTATCGAATCTATCGATTTGGCCGACTATCGATAGTTTTGCAGCTCTACTGTCTTCCCTCAATTAATTGTTATTGCTCCTAAATTTAAGAAAAATATATGTAATTGTTTTGTTTACCAGTATCTCAATTTTTTTACTTTCTTTTGACGCTCTCTACTTGCAATTTTTAGGGTTAATGAACAATTTCCAGTAAAAATTGTTACACATTTTTAGTAAATGAACACTCCGGCAATTGGAAAAAGAATTTTAAAGAAAATCTTAAATAAAATTTTAAAAGTAAAAAAGTGAATTGAACTTTGAAACCAAATTTGAAGCAAAACTTGATCGTAAAACTACCCTGCAGACAAAGTAACTACATAGTATTTTATTTAGCTAGAAATTTACTGGATAGTTTTGACCCTAGATTATTTGTACTTTAGATTTTTTTTTTATATATCAAACTATTGTATTCGACGTTAATGCGTTTTTAAAATACTTTAAAACTAGTTGCTTTATTCACAGTCAAGGTACTTATAATAAGCAAAACAAGGTTTCACTTTTGTTAAATTGCCTTTTTTTCAGAAACTTCAGAAACAACCAGAATGCCGTGGTAAGGTTTTCGTCATCATTCAACATTGTAAATTTGATGTATTTAACTAAATAATTTTAACAAAAAGAATATGGGAATTTTCCTTCTCTTATTCTTATTTATTTTTTTAAACACGAAACTAGTTTGTTAACTCTAAAACCAACTAAAAATGTACGTTTTTCTTCTTGTAGTGTTGTTGTATTTCTGCAACAGACAAGTAAATTGTTTTTTTATTTACTCTTGTAAAGTTATTGTTGTTTCTACAGCGAACATATTCACCCCTATCGTGAATAATATTTCCCTCGTAATTATTCCCCTTTTCACAGATTTGCGATCATGAAAAACTTCCATGAAAAAAGGTAATTCAAATGTGAATAATAACGTGAAAAAATGTTCACGGGAAAAAATTCCCCTTATCGTGAAAAGTTTTTCCCTCGTAATTTGTTTACATTTCCCTTAGATTTTCTCACTTTATTTTTGCTAGGGAACAGAACATGTGTGTAAGTAGTTCCTCCTATTAATCGAATATTAAGGGCTAGATTCGTTAATAAGGCACAAACTGATATATTGGTCAACTAAAAGCAAAACAACAGATCGATTGTCTGCAGATTTGCGAAGCTTTGGAAAGACGTGATGGAAGAATTTTAGAAAATATTTTACTACATAAAATTTAAAAAAAGAGCAAAAAACTAACATTGCAATCAAATTATCCCTCCAATACTATATATTTTGCTTTATCCTTTTAGCTTTTCTTTAAAAATATATTTGTGTATATTTTTGAACAAAAATTTCATTGACTTTTAATTTTTTTTAATCTATTTTCCTTTTAACATTCACTTGAACTGATAGCGTGAACATTTTTTCACATGAGATTCACGATTGCTTTTTTCTCTTCGAGGGGATTGGAAATTTCATGTTATTCGCGATAGGGGTGATTAATTCCTGATTTTTTTTACCAACTTTTGTTCTGTTGTTGTTGGTCTTAAAACAAAAGACGGCACGTACAAAGCTGCGCAGCCGAAATTTGATCATCTTTCTCCTTTTTCGAAGCCTAACAACTAGTAAATAACTAGTCCAAAACCTTACAAGTAACGATTTAAGCTGCAGGGTACCACGTTAGACAACCTTTTACTCATATTTTAAGTATTTATAGCAGCTCGGTTCTGATTAACAATCATCTCTACCATTTTTTTTTGAAACAGATATTTATTTTTCTTATCGTTATTGGTATTACGTTTATATTCGTAAAACAATTGAAAAATTTGATAATCCATTTGAAAGAATTATAAAAGTAAAGTCGACGAGATATAAATATGCACACTTATGCATTCATAAGTTTTGAAAATCAATTGAACACGGCACTTATGTATAAACATTTTTTGCACTATATTAATCATAAATATAACTTATCTTTGTTGATAATATGAAAATTAGTTATAATTTTTTTTTTCAAATAGTTGAAACTTTAATAGCAAATTAAAGTCTGGACAGTGCTGCTAATCAGTAAACCAAAATCAAAACTATACGAAATTACATAATAAATATTGAAAAAAGCAGTTGAATCTAATCGACTGGTGATGAAAGTTCTTTCGTCACGAAAAAGAACAAGTAACATTGCTATATTCGGCTAAGCCGAATCTTATATACCCTTCACCATGGTTCAGAAAGAACAGAAGCTTATATACATATACTATACATATCTAAATATATGTATATACATGCATATTTATATAATTTATATCGCTCAATTTTATTTAATTATTTGCACATGTTTGCGTGCTATTTAATATATCGGCCATTTCGTAACCGATTTGACAGATTTTTATACCGACATCTTTAAGAATAAATTTAACATTTACTTTGGTGATTACACTTGGAGTCGGGAAGATCTATGGTTCCCGAAAAATGGTATTTAAAAAAAAACTATAAATTACATTACTTTTTTTCTTTTACCAAGTTTCCAAGTTTTCAGCACATTTGTGGGATGCTGTGTATAGATAACCTAAATGCGTGTACCTAATTTGGCTCTTTACGTTCTCCAGATATACAGAAAAAGTAATAAAAATACAACAACAAGGGATTTTTGGAAAAAATTAGAGGTTTTTTTTGCTCATATCTCAGCCATTTTTGGACCGATCTGGCTGAATTTCGAAAGCAAAATTATAATAAGAATACCTGACAAATATACACCACCCAAGCCCCCATCATTTATGGAGGCTTTGGAAACCCATTTCAACAGACAGGCGGACGGACGGACAGCCGGATTTGAACTTCGCATTTAATAAGGACCCAGAATATATATACTTTATAGGGTGTAGGATCGATATTGTGGAAATTACAAACGGAATGACAATGTTATATATACCCTTTTACCTTCGGTGAAGGGTATAAAAATCCGGCTGATACAGCAGTGGTAACTAAGATAACAATCTTTCGATATGTTGCACTTTAAATGTTTCTGAGCGAAGAATCGATTTTATAGCCTGAATTCCTAGATTATTATAGAGATAAAATAATACAAAGTTCGTTTTTAATCCGATCAAATTATATCCATCTAAGCTCTCATTTTGTTCAAGTAAACCTGATAATAAAAAACAAATTTGAGTGCTTCTTACGGCTGGCCGAATCTTTAACACCTCACCTAATGCAGCGTTTATTATTTATTCATTTAATTAAGCAGCAGAATGTATTCTGAGACTAAATATGGGAGTGAGCGTTGGCAGCATAGGCCATCCGCTCACATTAATTTAAAGTTGATATTTTATAAAAACAAGTCCATTTTCCTCTTTTCCTATAGCATCATCTTTATACACTCAAGTGGTGTATTTTCTAGTTGGGTTTGACTAACCACACTTTTGTGTTATAAGCAATGTTTGAGAGGGGGATTTCCAAATATTTATTGATTAATTTTTTAGAAAAAAAAAAAATATTAAACACGTTTTTGGATACCAGCTATTTGCATAATTTGCTTGTAATTTATGTTAGCCCACCTCGTTTAAACGTTAAACACATATTGATTGTATGAGTTATATTTGCTACTAAACAAGTACGACATTATTATTTTCTGTGCTTTAAAAATATATGGCTGAGTTTTCTTGCTCTCAACCTATCAAGTGTTTAGTTCTTATTGCATAACATGAGCAACTGGCCTCATCTTAATCTGAATCCTAACCACTGGATGACAAACAATGTGTTTATAAACTGCCCCTGTGTGTGAGCGCACCCTATACAAAAAGGTATCAAATAAGGGAACATAACTAATGTTTGGTAATTTTTCTAAACAATTTTTTTTGTAACCCAAAAAGCAACACACTTGCGATATGATTAGATCCACTAAGAAGGGATTTCTTGAAATTCGATCGCCAACAGGGTAAAAAGTGTAAAAACCACTAAAGTCTGTAAATTAATATCTCCTTAATTAAGACAGATCAATTTTGATAATTAAAGCACAGCCGGGAATAACGTTGTAAAAGCCACTTATGGCAAAAACTGTTTTTTTTTGCAGATAACCGTTTACATTACTCTCTTACACTGTTAAAACATCAAATCACCCAAAATTATGCTCTTTAAGCAGGGCTGCCAAACTTGGCGAAAAGGACAAAGAAAGTCATTTGGGGATTAGGGAAATTTTCGGGGATTTAAAAAAAAAATCGGGGATTTTTTTTGGGATTTTATACATTTTAAATATAATTTTCTCTTCTTTTATTATTTACGCTTATTTTTCTTTATTTGTACATAAAATATGAAAAAATTAGCAAAACTTTTACCTTAATCTTATCAACAACTAATACAGTGTAGAGCGTCTTAATTAAGATTACCATTTTTCTGGAGTGTGTAAAAGGTGCTTAAAAAATTTTGAGTGAGTGTTTTAAAAAGGAAAAATTAAAAAAAAAAATCTTAAACCGTTGACAACACATACAATTTTTGATTTTTTAAAGACAATTTTTAAGCAAACATGTCTTTCCCAAAAATAAGTAAATCGGTTCTTGAAACGCAAAAGGAACTTATTAACGAAAAATTAAAAACCAACGTTTTAATTGATTCTGATCTATTGTATCAACACAAATGTCCACAAAAAAATCTTTCGACTAAAATTTGCGATCTTAGTCTGGGATCACACTTTGAAAGTTTTCTTTCAGAAAGACTGAGTTTATGGGCGAGAGAGGAGAGAAAAAATCATGTTCTCTTCCCCTCTCACCAATAAACTCAGACTTTCTGAAAGAAAACTTTCATAATGTGAGCCCAGACTTATTATCGAAAAACAAAAGGTCATATCTACAAAAGATACTACGGTGATTTATTAATTTATTATTTTTAATAGTTTTTACTTCTGCTGTGAAAGTTTCAAAATGTTAGATAGGGCCTTTTGCGTATTAGGTGACGAAATATTAAAGACAATATATGTAATAAAGTATGGGCAAAAGAATGCGGGGCTATTGGTTAGTACTTATTATGCTTCGAAGTATTAAATAATCGACGGATTTATGTATTTTTTTATGGATGGCTAAAACCGACTGAACCAGCCCCAAATTCTTATAAATTCTTATAAAAGGATTCAAAAAAACATGCCGAAACCAGTCGCTACAAACACAATAAATAATTTTTTTACTAAAAATTTTTATTTGGGGATTTTTGGATATTTCCTATTAAAATGCTTCTTACTATTTTTAAAAAAATTTAAAATTTTTAATTAACAAGATTAAAGATTTGTTCAGAAAAAAAACAAAAGAAAATATTAACTTTTTAAGGTTTTGATTTTTAGTTTGGGGATTTTTGGGGATTTTTTTTTTAAATTTCTTGGGGACAAGGCAAAAAAGTACCTGGCAGCGCTGACCTTAAGGCCGAAAAGAGAATAAAGTAGTTGTAGTAGTAGCTGCCACTGACGAATGCTCTGTAGCGCGACGAAGTTCAAAATTTCGAATTTTGCGCTTCAACTTCAACTGCATCGACTTTAAACTTTGCTTCTCTCTAATTCAAATAATTGTTTTTGTTCGTTCGATCAAACGATTCAATTTAAAAAATTATTCGATTAATCGATGAGAATAACGAATAAAAAATATTATTTTTACAAAAAAAAATTCTGTATTTTTAATAGATACATTCGTCCATTCATCTACAACTATGGAAAATCTTAAATTTTCTACTTTATTTTTTCCCAAATCCGCTTTGACTTCTTTTTTAACGCGTAAAACTTATTATCTTAACTCCATATCGTTGTATTACCTAAACACATCGTAAAAGCCTTCATTCTTAAATAATCCGATATTATTTTGGACTTTCGAAAACCCTTTGCAAACCTTCCATCTTCAAACTTCTGCATACAGTTTCTTCTATAGAACAACCGCTGTCTCTCTTTACGTATTTTTCCACTTGACCAAGTTCTGCAATTTTTGAAGTCTTTGGAAAACATAAAATATTTTTTATAATATATATAATTTTTTATAAAAAACGACCTCAAGCTTAAATAATTAAAAGTAGTTATAAATAAATAAATCTGCCTGTTAAAAACATTTTTTGCTCTCCTGATAAATATCTACATATTTTGTAATTTAAAACGTTATTCGCGGCTGTGCTTCAATTGTACTTTAAAGGGGTTTATATCTTATTAAAGTACTTTCTTTACCTTATTTATCTTCTTAAGTTTTAAACATAGAATTAGAATTAAAATCGAATTGTTCTCTGCTTTAAAACATCTCGACTGCATTTTGGTACCTTTTCGAAGTTCTGTCTAATAAGAAAACAAACTTTAACTTTAACAGATTTTTGGTACTTTTTGTAAGCAAACATTAATTTAATTCAAAATTTTGAATGTGTTTTGGTATTTTTTTGAAATTCGGACTGATAAGGGAAAATTCAACTTGTTTCTTTTGTACTTTTTCTAACCAAATTTAAAACTCACAACTTAACTTCTATGATTCGAATCGAAATAACTTGGTCCAATTCCAGGTAAAATTTTTTTCCGAGTTTTTGATGAATTTTATAATTTTGGGATTTACGGGGGAGTAAAATAAAAAGCTAGATCGCATTTCTGGAAAAATCAGTTTTCCACATTTATTTGCGCATTTTGCCTTTACTGGCTTATTGCCAGTAAGAGGTGGAACGATGAAACTACCTGTGGGGAAACCAGAAAAATCTGGCCCATCATAGATGAAAAAAGGACACGGCGGCCATTACAGCTGTCCAGACATCATCTAATTAACCTAATTGCGGTTATAACTGGCCACTGGCCCATTGGGAGGCACGCCCAGAGGCTGGGGCTCCCTAATAATGACTTGTGTAGAAGTTGCGGTGACGAGGAGGAGGAAGAGTCAACGGAACATCTTCTCTGTAATTGCCCGGCATTCGGAAATTTAAGACTCGAATTGTTTGGTCGAAGAGCCCTTGGGGACAAAACTTGTCTCTCTTATTTTGATGTAAACAGGATCTACTCCTTTATTGAATCGACCGGATGGCTGCATGGGAATACTAGCAGCCAAATAACATAGGACCCATGGGAGACGGTGTGACATGGTAACACAACGGGAACTAATTAATGGACCCACGTGAGCTGTGCTTGATCACGGCCGGCAATGGAACCTAACCTAACCTAGAGACTTAAAGACATTAAACGGTGTACTCCATCCGACATTTTAATATGCATGTAAGACTTGGATTTCTAGAGGAAAACAGACATCGAAACACTACTTTATAGAAAGCTGCATTGAGCAATTACCCTCTAAAGCTGCGATAGCTGTTTACAGTAAAACAAATATAGCTCCTCGGAAGACATTTAACGGCAACCGGAGGAGAATTCATTGATTGGGAATGCAGTGTTAGCGCAAGCAGGACAAAACTTCGGATAATAAGGATTGCCACGACAAGAAATATGTGAGGAAAATTTTCGTACATCGAGAAATCTAAGGGAGACCAATTATGACATTAGTGATATGAGAGATTTGATAACATCTAAGCAATAGAGAGAGAGAGAGACGAATAAACAAAATTACATATATCAGTATATTCTTGCCAACATGGGAAAAGAAAGGGAAATAATATTTCTTGGCAATGGAAAAACCTTCATTATTAGTTTACTATTAGCAAAAGTAAGGAAAAAACGTGAATTCCGGTAACACTGTTAGAGTAAGAAAAGACAGCTCACGCTCCCTTCAAGCCTCCGGTAAAATTTACTAATGTCGAAACTCCGATCTGCAGAATACCGAACATACAATTCTCGCACCTAAAAACTATCAGGAGCAGAATACGAATACAAATCTAACGGTGTTACCAACAACGATAACCGTAATAAGGCTGATTATAGTGCATACGGATGAGGCCGTACACTATCCCGAACAAACATGATTCTACTCAGTGCACTGGGATCCAACTGAGCGTGAAAGCCATATAAATATAAAAACGTAGTAGAGGCCATAATATTAACCGTCTGTGCACCTAATACAACGGATTTTAATTACAATAGAAGTAATGCAGTACCCTTTCGAGTTTAGAAGTTTGATATTTTTTACTTAAGAGCTGTTTCGCAATGACTGTTAATAAATCTCAGGGTCGGTTTTTAAACAGCTGGAATTGATCCAAGAGGTGATTGATTCTCACACGGGCAGTTTAAAGTGGCCTGCTCGAGGTAAAATACACATCCCGGGATCAAAAAAGTCCGGGGAAAAAACTCTAATGTAAATACAAAATTTGTTTTTTTCAATTATCTCAAAGAAAAAACACATATTATGTATTTCGATATTATAGGTGCAGGGTCCTGAGTGAATGAAACCCTATACGATGAAAAATATTGGTACTCTTTGTTTTTCATCTGGTACTTTTTGAATTTTTGTTAATACAGTGCACTCTGGAAAACGTCAACTAATTAAAACCGCGGGTGTTGACGTTTAACAAATTGTTGACGTTTACGAATGTAAAATTTTTATATAAAAAACATATCGATAATGTGCTTTTAAACGTTTTTATTAATTATAAACTAAATCCAAACATAAACAAATTCAAAAAGGAAATAAAAAAGGCATTCAACCTGACTAAAACCATAGAAGACAACTGGAACTAAAAGAATAGATTTTAAATGAGATCATATTTTTAATTTTACATGCACACATATGCATTTAAAAAAATCTGTTATTTTTTTCTGCTGTTTTTTCTGTCCAACACTTGGAAGAGTGCCTTCTCTCTTAAACGTCTTAATACATTTAAGTCATTTTGCTCAAAATTCTCGCATTGAGCCCAATCCAAAGCCCTGTTATTATTGTCTGCACAAAAAAGCAACTGAACATAAATAAAAAGACAATACAGACATACAGTTGTTATTTTTTTTTACTCTACTTATAAGGTGGATCCCCAATTTCTGAATTGATTTCATAAAATAAATGTGTGTGTGTACAAATGTGTGTATTTTAACTGTTGCTTAATTCGAAATTTTATTTTATTCAGAGTTGACGTTTTAGAGCTTTATGGTTGGGTTGACGTTTTAGAGTAGGCAATGTAAAAAAAGGGTTGACGTTTTGGGATGTTGACGTAAACGAGTGTTGACGTTTTCCCGAGTGCACTGTATATATAAAGATAGAATTATCCATTAAACTGGGTGAATAAGAACACTTAAGGGGACCTTTTTAGTACTTTTTCATTCAACATCTGGTACTTTGATTAATTTTCGTTAATATTAGAGATAGAATTAAATATGGAAAAAATGAATGCTCGAAACATACAAACTCATATACACTTAAGATATTTTCTTTTCTATAAAAAATGTCACATTTTATTAAAAAAAAATGCAATTTGGTGTTCGTTTCTTTAAAATGCTATGCTCTCTAAAAGGGCAGTTTGTTTTATTCTAAAAAAATTCACCCTTAAATGTCATAAGGCATTGCACTTTACGCCCCGTATAAATCGAAAGTGTTGATAATGCCCTGTAAAAAAATGGCTTCTTTTTATATAGAGGGTTACCAGACGAAGTTGGGGAAAAATGGCTTCTTATCAGGACAGTAACAATTTTAAGTTTTAATAGATATATTTTTCTATTATTTTATAGTAAAACAAAAGAAAGCATTACATTGTTAATGTTAGGTTGTCAGTGATATAAAATTTAAATGGATTCGGTGTTATAAAATTGTTTTTGAAAAAAATACGTCAAATCAAGAAATCGTTAAAACTTGGTGTTAATAAATCGCCAATCTGGCAAAGGTATTTTCTTGTTTACATATTTTATGAAAAATAAACTAAAGAAATTGGAATTTCGTCATTCATTTATTTATTTAACATCAATCTATTAACAAATTCGGGTTTATGTATATTTTTTTTATTTTTTGAAAAACACACTTTTTTTGATTGATGTACATATTTTTTTATATATTGACAATTTTTGTCAGCTGTTCAAAACAGGGCGATCCAATTTTGTGTTTTGTTCTCGTCAAATAAAAAATTGCAGTATTACATGTTCGGCAAGACATTTTATACATGCACCTTTTAAAATGTGGTATTTTTTTGTAGAAAAGAAAACACCATTATATGTAGTATGTTTTCTTTATCTGTACATAAAAATATATGGTCGAATTTTGACCATTAGGCGAACACTAGTATCATTAAATTGTTGATTGCTTTGTTTTTAAATAAGAAATTTTTATTGTTTATTACACATTTTTAAAAATTTTGTGGGTATATTTTTTACTGCATATTTAATGCGCATAAAACACTTTTTTTTAAGGAATATTTCCGGTTTCCATGGTAAAAAAATATTATCTATGTATTTGTATTGTTGCAGAATAAAACCAAAATTTCCATTAATAACTCCAATAAAATAATAAAAAATTAATCTGTATGTGACACAAAAATAAACTAAACACATTTTTTAAATAAAAAAAACACTTGTTTTGACACAAGAATCATTAAATAAATAAACAATTGTTTAAAAAAAGGTTGTATAATTTCACCTCTCCTCTTTTGTTTTTGGTTCTCAATGTTTTAATTGCTTTAAAAATTTTATTATTTAAATAAATAGTAATTAAAACTAAAGTTTTTTTTTGCGTTTTTCCCAAAAAAGAATTGACAAAACTTCTGTTGTTTTTTTTTTAGCGAATTTTTGAACAATAATTTTATTCCGCCAACAACGCGTGTTTCAATGCGAACATTTTTAAATAAACTGAGGAACTGTTATAAAGTTAACAACTTTTTTTATTGCTAACTTTTTATAATTAGCTGTTTTGTATTATTGTTATTATTTTAAGTAACTTTTTTTTAAATGTTTTTTTTATATTGTTTAATGGGAGGTTGCTTTAACCAGCTACAAAAAAAAAGTGAAATACAATAATAAATTCCAAATTTTTGATGAGAGATTGTTCAAACCAGATATAGATAGAAACACAGTAACAAAATTACAAAAACAAATAAAAGTTCAAAATTTTTGTTCATGTGTGTAAGTAGTCGTTTATATAAACATGTAGATAATTCAAATTAGCGTTATAATCAGCCCTTTACCGAAAGACGTTGTTGTTTTCGAAATCGTTTAAAATTAATTTTGATATCAAAGTTTTTCTTGGGACTCAAAAATTAATTAACAAGGTTTCTTTCAAATGTGCTAAATTCCCATTTCATACTATTGAGAAACTGAAATTTATTGTTGAAGGGATAAGCTATTCCTGGTTGCTTAGGCCAGATCGTCAGGCAACTTCATCCAAAGATTTTAGAAAAGCTAAAGATATTATACAAATAAAACTGTTAAGCGAATAAGAATTATAAACCTCGTTTACGACAATTATAATGCCGATTTTAAAAACGACTGGTTGTCAACTTCGACACTCTTAAAAAGGGCATATATTTTGTTAGAAGAGGATCTTAACTTTAAAATCAATGATTCTTATTCCAATAACACTAATTGTTCTTCTAGATTTTCTAATGGAATTTGAAGGGCCAGAATTTCTTTTAAAATTTAAATCGAAGGAAATTTTCAGTTACAGAATTTTCAGTATACAGAAAAAAAATAAAAATTGTTTTCAATTAAAAAATTTGTGATATAGGGGGTAATTTCAAAAATTCAAAAAATTTTATATGAAAATTTTCTCAACGCCAGGTGAAGTGAACAACAAAATTACCCCCATAATTTAAAAAAATTCATTAAATTTGCACCAGTAAACAAATTTACTTGATAAAACGTTTAATTCATTTGATTACATTTTTAATTAAAACTGATTTTATTTTTGATTTCACCAATTAAAGCAAATTGGTTAAATAATTTGCCGAATTTTTTCTGTGCAGGTTTTCATGATTTTCAAAGTAATTCTAAAAATTATAAGTGGTACTTAAAATAAGGCTTATATAAAATGGAATATCGTTTTGAAAAATTTACCGATTACAATTTCACTCCAATTCGATTTTCAGAATATGACTAACATAAATTTAAGTTTTTGTGCCATTTAGGCCCGTTTTCACAACTTGCCGATAGCTTAAAGTAGACTTAAACCGGCCTTATAAAAAGTGTGCTATTATTAAAACTTTACTTTAACCTAAAGTACGCGATAAAGTAAAATAAGGTTCATCCTACCTGGTAGGTTAAAGTAAAGTTGTAATAATGGAACACTTCTT
The DNA here is from genome assembly GCA_949318255.1 of Pollenia labialis. Taxonomy (NCBI): domain Eukaryota; kingdom Metazoa; phylum Arthropoda; class Insecta; order Diptera; family Polleniidae; genus Pollenia; species Pollenia labialis. The sequence goes on along the minus strand of OX439143.1, from coordinate 31,324,583 downwards.
ACACGGCCAATCAAATCCTACCTTCAGCTATCGGTAAGTTGTGAAAACGGGCCTAAATAGTTCTAGTTTATGGAATATTTTTAGGTTTGTGTGCGGTGAGTTAGTCTATCAGTACGAGCGTTGCGGGTTCAATTCTCGCCAGAGAACGGTCGGTTTTACCACAACGGTCTGAAAGTCTAATGACTGTTTTTTGGTATTTGTGTTAAGATATGGGCTGTAGTGTGTTCCGACATATTTGTTACCTTCTCCGAGAAAAGGGACCTAGTGTGTAAAAAAACGGTTTGGACCTAAGTGTGGATTCTGGTACCTAAAAGGTTGTAGAATAAGATGGAAAGAGTTTTTCTCAAAACTTAATTTTCACACACTTTTCTCAGAGAAGGTCACGTATAGTAAAATTTAATGGCCAACACTTTTGAAGAACATTTCATCCTAGCCCTCGCCTTTTTCGGGGTGTTTTTTTTTACCATTTCGTCAGCTCAGAATTGGTTTGGCGCATATGCCAAAAAGTCGGAGTGGAGAAAAACGACAAACAAGATTTACATGAAGATTTCTCAAAATGTACCCGATAGAATTTTTTTAAATTTTTACCACTGCTTCCGGTATATGTTTTGAAGAAAAATGTAAATTTTTGCGCAATTTCATGAATAAAGTTAGAATTTAAAAGTATTTTTTTGAAAATGAAAAATATTGTTTTGTGCCGCATACGCCACTTTTCTAAAAAAAATTAAAAAAATGGCTTTTTGTGCTGCATACGTATACTTATTGCTGTGTATTGAGTAACTTATTGTTGAGATGAATGTTTCTATATTTACAATCTAATAAAAAGTCAACATTAATGAATTTTTTTTTTTTATTTGGTTTTATTTTACAAAAACAGTTCTACTGTTATGAAAAGGTACATAAAAAGGTACAAAGTAAACAACTTAAATAATACAAAAGTAAAAAAGAATCAAGAAAAAACACTAACTGCCGTATTCATAAAAAATAAAATAAATTTGAAATGTGTTTTAAGGCAAAATTTTCATACAAATTTTTCTAAAAATGCATTTCAAATCCATTTTAATTTTTTATGAATACGGCAGTTAAAATTTAAAACTAAATATTGAGTAAATTTGTATAATAACTTTTATCAACATGTGGAAGAAATATAAGCAAGTCTTTTATGTCTCTCTTTTTATCGCTGGAAATAATTGATGGTTTCGATATTTTCAAAACATGCGTCAACAAATTCTCAGGAGTTTTCAAACAATTTTTTGATGCAGACTTAACCAAAATTGCATTTTTATATTTTTCCTCTCTCGTCGAAGTTTTATAATGTATACATAAATCATTATTTTTACTGTATAGAAGTACTTTAATTTTAGCAAAAGGGACTTTTCGAAAGTCCATTTTATTTGCTACCAACGAGTATGTGCGAAAATCTTCCGGAAGCATTTCCATAACTTTTAACTTTGTTTTATTATTTGGCATTGTTTTAAGCAAATTAAGTAAATGAAGAGGACTATGAATTTCAATATTCTTTAAGTAACGGTCAATAACACCATGAACACAGTCCACTTCTTGAATTAAAGAATGTCCTGGCTCTGAAAACTTTTGTATTACGGTATCAATATTATTTTGTTTAATGAACATTTTGATTGCGGTTGAGTTAATTCGATTTTTATTTTGAGGTACGCAAGAATCGCTCCATAATGTCAAAGTTTTAATTAGTGGATAATCTTTTATTAATTCATTTAAAATTTTAATTAAAGCACTAGCAATATCGTTACCACTCCGACCGCTATGAGCTTCCGTCCACAAGGCACAATAAGTAAAAGTTGGTATATTTGGCATAATAATGGTTGCTGTAAGATTGTACATATTCAATTTTCGTTTGTAGTAAAATGTTGAAGCATTTCCCTTAGGTAGGCTAAAAACACTTTGCATATCATAGCAAACCGTACACTTGGTTGGGTCCATATTCAGTCTGTCGTTATCACGATCACGTTTCAATGCATTTTTTCTGTAATGTGTTGCTCATAAATGTATTTCTCTTGCATTGCTAAAATGTTTTCTTTGTTATTAAACAGAACACATTTATCGCATTGGTCTTTCTTAGGCTTGAAAAAAGAAATATTAAATTCGTTATTAAAAATTTCGCGATAAATATGCATGCCAACCGGATCTTCATTATTTTGGCTGTACATGGAATACATTTTACTTAAGTTAAGACTGCCATCAATATATTTCTTTTGAGAATTCGCTCGGCAGTAGTGGGACTCAATGGCTGGAAAACTTAAAATATGAGCTCGCACCTTTGACAGTTTTTCGGGTGGAGTAGCTTTTTTAACATTGTTGCCTTTTATTCTTGGCATTGGCAGTCCCGTGTTAGCATCATTTAAATGTTCAAAGCAGTAGTAAATTCTTTTTTGATCGATACATAGTGTATTTAAAAAAAAAGTGCGACATACACGATATGTAAACGTATCTTTTTCAAAATAATAAAAAAACGAGTACTTCTTTAGGGTTGACCTTGACCTGCGGCGTTTTACAGGATGCCGTGCAACAAATTTAAAATAGAACTTGGATTTTTCGTCGTCAGATATGTTCCAAAATGACTGATGAATCTGCATGCGGTCATCAACAGAGAAAAGACTTTCGCAATTGAGAAAGCAATTACTACAAGGTGGTTTCATAGTTTTTGCTGGAGATTCTTTCTTATTTATAGAAACGTAAGCTTGTCCAGATTCTCGAAGCCGTTTTCTTACGTTACGTTCCCACAGTTCAGGGTTTGTTTGCCTTTTCTTTGATGACGAAGGAAGGATTCTGAATAACATATGAATGTATATAAGTAATGAACTTTTATTTTCAAATAAAACAAAATAATATTTAAGTATGTACCTGTTATTGTTTTCCATTTGTGGAGGGTTTGACGCACATTTAAACGGTAGCTTTTGAGTTAAAGATTTGTCATATAGGTTAGAATCGATCCAATTTTCATTATCCGTAAAGTATTCATAAATCATTCTAAAAGCATTAAAAATTTAAACAAATATCTTAATATGGTAAAAATTTAAATAATACTTACTTAATTTCATCTGGAAGTGTAGGAGCTGGTGAAGAAGATTCCATTTTTATATTTTTTTTTATGAATTTTTACTATTCATTAACACGAGGTTTTATTGTTTTATAAAATTACTTTTCCCAAATTTATTTTCTTGTTGTCATTTTATTTTGCTTTTGCTTATGTTCTTATTATTATATTTTGTGCTTGTAGGTCTATGCAGAACTACAACAATAGCAAAAACTACATGCATTTTTTTTTGTGTATAACATGATCAAGATGTAAAAAATAATTGCTACAAAAACAACTGCATGAAAAAATACAACTCACGCAAAAATCAGCTGGAGTGTTGCGTAGACCTACTGATTAGACAATGTTTTTGCTTTTACTACTTTTTTTCTTACGCCAATAAAGCAAAGCAACAGTAAAATATATTTTGTACGTTTTTGTATGAAGAACTTGCTGCAATCGCCAAACAATGGCTTGTAGAGCAAAACAGTACTTAAAAAATTTTGAAACAGTTGATATGCAGCAAAATTAATGCTTTATATCTCTGAAACCATAAACATTTTCGCGAAACAGGTTTTTGATTTAGAAAGAGGGAATTAAAAAAATATATTCCTCATACCTAACTCATTTTTTTTAAAAATGGTCGGTAGGTCAAACCAGTAATGAGCTGACGATTTGTTAGAAAAAAACCAAAAAAGTGTCGTTGTGAGGGGGAGTTAAAGGGTTAATATGTTCCACAGAAATATTTGCCATAACATTTCCTACAAAATTACTAAACACTCCCTACACTTAAGAGATGTAAAGAAAAAATAGTTTAATATACCAAATGCTGCAAGAACAGGCCAAAGCTGGAAAACTTCAACCGCCTCTAAAATAAAATTCCGATGTGATCTTTCAAAATGGCGGCACACGTATATTTTTTTAGTCTCCTCGAATTCGGGTAGATTCGTTGTCAGAACCCCGTAATTTTGGAACAAGTTTGAAATTGTTGTACAGTGAATTTGTAACTCTTAATCAAAATAAAATAAGAAAGATAAGATTAAGTTTTCCAGCATCAGTTATGGTTAAACATAAATAAAACTATCGTAAATATAAGCTCATGGTTGTTTATTTTACATGGCTGCCTTTAAAAAAACAAACAAGCGATCAAGTAGAGTCTGAAAACCCCACTTTGAAAAGTCTACACCACAGTTTAGGATACAAAGACTTAAATCAATAACTAGGCATAAGTTATATACATACATAGGTTACTAGATCCAACTTTGCACGTTTAACAATCTAATTAAGTTACCCTATACTAATCGCTGATAAATCTGACAGATCTTCCAGTATATGATTGTTTTCTTGCGATCTTGCCAGCTGCGGAAATGTCTGCCAAAAGCAGTTCCCAGGCTGACCGCTTGTTAAAGGATATCACAGCGACCTGTTAACGCTGATATCAGCTTCTCATATCAATTGGGCCACAATTTTCTGGCATTCATGCATGTGTTCAGTTTACGCCATATCTTTTCGGCACACTGAAGATAGTCGATTTTGATAATCCCGAGAGTTGTAGCAACCGATACCAATTTAAAAACCTTCAAGCAGATTCCGCCCTAGCTAAATTATCCGCCCGCTCGTTGCTGCTTGAATTATTATTACTTTGTGCTGGAACGAATATCAGCTTCACATCTAATAAAGAATTACGTATACGTCTTTCCATTGCGAAAGAAATTATTATTAGTTGTTTAGTGTTAACATATTAACATCAACATACCTTTTTCATAAAAGTTTAATGCAAGAAGCTTTTTATCTGGAATAGCACATTCCTACTTCTGTACCCATGTTCTGTAACCATAGTGAGAACTTCTCGCATCGAAAAGATGTGAATCAAAATATTCCATCGTTTCTCAAAAAGTGAGAAAAAGTGTGTTTGTAACTCATGTAGAAAACTATCAAAAGAGATAACGTCGTAACGTTATAAATGTCATAACATTTCACTCGCAGCCGATGTGACATTGCAGACGTTGAGAACGCCAATATCTTTGACGGCGCCCAAAATTTACTAAAATTGAAAGATTTTTAACGACGATGGCGAAAATACAACCGTCGGCTATACCAAATCATGTAAAGTGCGTCTTCAATGTTTGTTGTTTGCAAACGAGCTTTGAAAACATTTGTATATTTTTTAAAAATGTTAAAAGCAAAAGAATTAAACAATAAAAAAATATGCCAAGAACAAAATATTACAATTATTATTCTTTGTATTCTGCATTTTTAGTTGTTTCTATACCCACACCACAATAGTGCAGAGGGTATTATGCATTTGTGCTGATGAAATATTGGTCCTTAGACCCACCTTAAAGTATACCGATCGACTCAGGATCACTTGCTGTGTTGATCTAACTATGTCCGCCCGGCTGGCTGGCTGGCTGCACGACTTTTTGATTTCGATACTTGGGGGTTCTAGAGACACTCTGGGGATTGTTAGGGCGGTGGCGGGTAATTTATAAAAAAAATATTTAGTATGGGAGCCCCTTAAGGAGCAAAAATAGGGGGTTAATCAGCCCAATTATGAATAAAAATTCCCCGGGAGTTTTCTCCCTTCTCCCATTTTTCCTATGTAAATTCAATTGTAAAAATGGGAAAAGGGAAAAAATTCCCGGGGAATTTTTATTTATAATTGGGCTAAGTATGTTAACAAAAAATGTAGAGGGGGAAATATTAGTGGGATTCAGTCTTACATTTTACCCCTCTAGGAGCGTCTCAGGGACAGTTGTGAAGCTTTTTTTTTTGCCTTTCGTTTTATTTTCGACTAGCTTTGACCCCAATGAGGATCGATTTACCCCCATCCCATACCCTTAATTTTGTGGCTCATACGTTTTTTTTACAAACTTCATAAAATTGGGGGTTCTAGCGTATCGAAATCTTGCTGCTAAGGTTTTCCATATATGTAACACGATTTCACCCCTACTGTCCATGTAACCTTGTGCGCAAAGTGCAGGTCGCAATTTTGGAGGTAATTTTATTAAATTTGTCACATAGGTTTTTACTGGCCGAATCGTAGCACCACGAGGGAGAGATAGATCCATATTCATGTAGCCATAAACTCCCGAAAATTTGTTTTTAAATACGGTGGTGTAGGGTATCATATGGTCGGGCCTCACCGACTATACTTTCTTACTTGTTAAGTGTTAACATTTTTTTCGCTCCATTTTTATTCGTGTTCAAAGCGGGAACTTTTCTCACAAAAATGTTATAAACACACTTTTTCTGTAAATTGGGGTGTAATTTCCTTACGTGACAGCAAGTACTCGCCAAAAAAAGTTACATACACAGTTTAGTGAGAAAAATAGCTGTTTGTTTTAATATGCCATATATTTTTATTTCATTTAAAACATTTCAATCGAAAAGTTTCTCGACGCGAGAGTCACAGATCATGGACACTGGGCTAACTAAATAAAAACAAAAATTCTCTTATTTTCCTTAAAATGCTTTAGCATTTTGTGCATTTGTAAAAGTCCAAAAATAAAGCAGTTTAAAGATTTAAGTTGGCCGAGCGTTGTTATGCTACACTGAAAAGAAAATCAATTCCTCCATACTTAAATTAAGCCGAATCAGTGTCAATAGTACGGCAAATACCGGTTTTCTTAAATCAATGTACAGAATGGTTGATTCAAGTATGGATTGTTTAAGTGCCCCCCTACTTAAATTAATCTGAAAACGGATTTGACTTTAGTAAAAGAAAGATAAAAGTAAATCTGAAACTGTGCTTGATTCAAGAATTTCTAAGTTGGTTTAATCCCGAGTTCGTACGGAAGAAAACACAATAACAAGACACCAGCAGCATGCCTGATATTGTTTTCGAAATCATTCTATGTTCTTTGAAAATTGTAGATTAAATAACTTAAACAAATAGAATTCGGGATCCTTCGAAATACGGCATATTTTCAAAAAATTTACAAATCCACTTACGACGTTCTAATTTGTTTTATGGTATTTTTTCTACTTATCAATTTATTATAACTATTAACGGGTCCGCCATCTAGCGTTTTTTTTTCTACTAGTGCTTATTTCGTGAATGGTAACACTTAGCTGATGACTGATTTGACAGATAATTAGTTTTATCCTTCCGCTGAACGAATATGGTTGTGTATACGCTTGAACAACGCTGGGAAATATGCGTTTTGCTTCGCTAAGTGGGCCTGCGATCGACTTACAGAAGATGCCGATTTTGCCAAAAAAAAATCATCTTTTCAGATGAAGCTCATTTTGATCTTGGCGGATATGTTAACAAGCAAAATTGTCGCATTTGGGGCACAGAAAACCCGCACGCATACATTGAAAAGCCGTTGCACCCAAAACGAGTTACTGTTTGGTGCGGATTTTGGTCCAGAGGCATAATTGGGCCATTTTTCTTCGAAAATGGACAAGGAGTGGCCGTTACAGTCAATGGCGATCGTTATCGGGCCTTGTTGAACGAGTTTTTGTTCACAAAAACTGAAGAGGAGGATATTGGCAACATTTGGTTTCAACATTACGGCGCTACGTGCCACACAGCCGAAGCTAAACTCGATGTTTTGCGCCCTGTTTTTGAAGATCGCATTATCAGCCGCAGAGCTGATGTCGTTTTGCCACCTTGGAGCTGCGATTTGACACCATTGGACTATTATTTGTGGGGTGCCGTCAAAGATAAGTGTTACGCCGACAAGCCAGAGACAATTGACGCTTTAAAGGACAATTTTTGTGAAGCCATTGGTGAAATACAGCTGCACACAATCAATAATGTGCTTAAAAATTGGACCGATCGTGTAGGCTACTACATGGTCAGCCGTGGCCGCCATTTGAATGAAATTATTTTCCATTATTAACCGGAAGGATTGTACTTTCAAATAAAAAAAGAAATTTGAGAAAATATTCAGCAGTTTTTTTTATAGCATTTTCAAAAAAAAAAGTTATTTGGCGGACCCTGTATAATTTATTATACATTTTGTTGTATTTTTACACTGATGGTTGAAAATTACTCCATATTGCATTCCGCATACGTTAAGAGAGAATAAATAACACAAGGGAACAAGGTTCTATTTGATTAAGAACTGAATGTTTTTTTTTATGGTAATTTGGCACGCTAAATTCAAATCTGCACTCAGTTTTAAGCTCGACTTTTCAAGGTATACCGTTATTTCCAAAATTAAAACACTTTCACTACATATGTATATTGCAAAAACTTGAAAACGGTGCACCATATTCACTTTAAAAAAAACAAAATTCGCTAACAATGTTACCTTTAAGCCGTGCTAACATTGTTTTTAAATTTGCCCCGTAGTTTCAGAGATATTGTTGGAGTTTAAAAAAAAGCAAATTTCGATCTACCAAAGGGTTAAAATACAATTTGGTTTAAGGATTGATGTTTGACTATTGACGTCAGCTGTCGTCGATGGCTGCGAGTGTAAGACGGCAAATCCCTTTGAGGAGATCGAGTGGTAGCGATCGAAACATGTCAGGGTAACCAGCCGCCTGGGTTCGAATCTCAGGTCAGTCAAGAATGAATGATTATCAATAACAATTTTAATTAATTTTCATATTGTAAAATTCCTTTCTTCATAAAAATAATTTAATGAAAATTAAATTTGATGAACTTAGGCCTGATTGAAAATATTGAAAATTTGGATTAAAAACCATAAATAGTTCAACAAAATTACCACAAGCTAGCTTTCCCTCAACAATAAATTTCAGTGTATTTATCAAATATGAAAAACTGGGAATTTAGCACGTCATACGGAAATCGTATTAATAATAATTATTTTTATTTATGTTCCACATTGTGTTATAATTCACATTTGAAAAACATTTGAAAATTACAATTGAAAGCAAATGGAAAATAAAGGAATTTTTCAATTTGATAATAATTTTCCCTTTTTGTTGAGAATGCTATGATTTCCAAATCATTATCAAACGTTTGACGTTAGAGAAAACGTTTGATTTCAAATCATTTTCAATTTGAAATCAAACCTCCGTGTTTGTTGGGAACATATTTCGAAAGAAACGAGTGTTTGCTGCTGTTTTATTTACCCAACAAACACGGAGGCTTGATTTCAAATTGAAAATGCTTTGATATCAAACGTTTTCTCAAAGGACAAACGTTTGATAATGATTTGAAAATCATGCATTCTCAACAAAAAGGGGAATTTATTTTTTTATAATTCTCAAATGTTTTTTCAATTGCTTTAATTCAATGTGGGACATAAATAAAAATATTTTTTTTTAATTTAAAATCATTTATTTAAATAAACTGTGAGATAAACATTCGGCACCATAACTGAAAGATGGAATAATGTTTTTTCCGTCCTCTAATTCTTGGAAAGACGAAATGCTTGGCTCCCTTTTATTTTGACGATTGTAGCACCGCGATCACACAATAAACTTATAATTCCTTCACTTTCCCGTTTTTTTTTTAATTCGTATTGACAAATAATTTTTATTTTTCACAAGAAATAAATCGTTCACTTGTAAAACACATTTAACCACAAAGTAAAAATTTAACTTTAATCGCCATTTTTAATGTTTACATTTATTTTTCGCTTTAGTATTGCCAAGTTTATTTTGGATTTGAATTTAACATTTGATACCAATTTGACAGCAAATTGATAAAGCAAATGTTTATTTTCAAATCATTATCAATTTGAGTTGAAATGTTAAAATCAAACAATTGAAAAGCGTTTGAGAATTGTGTTTTATGTCAAATGATAAAGTCATTATATATCAAAGGTTTGACTTCGTGTTTGATGGGTATGGACGTTTTTTTGCTTCACTTAAAAATCAGGTACCTTCACTTAATTATGAATAAAAGCGAAACGCGTTAATCAATTTTAATGATCTATGTCTCATTTTGTTCATAGGTTATGTGACTTAACGTGAGAGTAATTAGACTTTGACTTTTTTATGTTTTGGATTTTTCATGATCTTTGAAAATAAAAATTTGTAATTTCTTTGTTTTTTTCGTTACGTAGAGACAACGATTACTCATTGTGATTTGCAAAAATTTGATGGTTTTTCAAAGCTAACGATTACATCTTAAAAAAAGAAGAATTCTGAAAATCGCTTCATGAAGAGGGATGTTACGATTTTTAGAACTTTTAATAATAATAATTGTAGCTTCAAAAAGCGAGCTGATAGAGAAAAATGGAGATTAAAGTTGAAATCAGTAAAAATTGCATCAAACTTCCAATCAACACACAAAAAGTTTAATTTGGTTCCGCTGTGTAATAGATGTTTACCTTCCAAAATTCTGTATAATTTTTCAAGTGCTTTATTTTGATGTTATACACCTTTTAGCAAATACATATCGATCTACACCGTCACAGGAATAGTCATAAACGAATATTTTTTAAGCGTCAAACATGACGTTAAAAATTTATTGCGTGCAGTATTCCCAGATAAAAAAAATCTCAACTTGTTAACGTTTGATTAAGTTCAAGCAAATTTGTTAAAAAGCTTTTTTTATTACAGTTTTGAAACGGAGAGAGTAATTCAAGCAGTTTGTTTAGAGTACAAGTCAAATTGATCAATACAATCGACAAAGATATTAAAGAGAACCTGGTGAATTATTTAACGGAAAGAGACTCTAATATATGTAAATCGTAAAAATTGGAGGTCATTACTATTTAACACAAAACTTTGCTTTTAAATTAGTCGTTATTTTACTGACTGACAAGAAAATATTTTTTTAAGTTCAATAAAACTCCTTGATAAAAAATAACAAATATTTTCTTTACAATAAGGTGAAGTTCGAAAAACTGAGTGCAAATGCAAATACATATTTCGAAATATTTTTAAAAACTAAAAAGATTCTTAGCCGATGGCCCTGGCAGCCAGTGCTGTTATATAGTACTAATTTTATATTTATATATACCAATAATGTCAAAAAAGATTTTACTGAGCTCGAGGCCAGTTATTAAGTTTTTTAAAATTATTTATTTGCGATAATTCATTACCCTTCGCACTTTTTTCTCAAAAAAAAAGAACAAAAATAACATGAACAAGACGTTACAGTTTTTTCAAATTCAATAAGACAATTTTTAAAAAAATATCAAAAATTAACAAAAGTACGGCAACGAAGTTTAGGCCCTAATTTTGTAAAACACAACGCAACGACAAAGAATTACATTGAAAGCAAAAACAAATTCATAAATATTTGGTTATTTTGTTGTTGCCTCTAACAGAAATTCACATTGGTTTTTAAGATTTCATACGCCTCATTGCTTGTGGCGTTGAAAATTTTAAAACGGTTAATAAATTTCTGTACAAAGCAACAACAAAATTACAAAATATTTATGAATTAGTTTTTGCTTTCAATATAATACTTTGGCGTGCATTGTGTTTTACAAAATTAGGGCCTTAGTGTTTTTGTCGGCTTAAACGCTAAAAAGCACTTGCAGCCGTACCTCAACAAAAGCAGAAAACGTTTTCTAGCTATCAAAAATTCTCATGTACATATGTAGCATACCTAAACAAAGCGGCAGCAATGCTTTGCAATTGGAAAATCCGATTTCGACAGTGCGTTTAGTAGTGTATTTGGCCGCTATTGTTAATCAATAATGGCAATTTAGCTGTTTTTTTGGTCAACCTAGCGATTTTATCTCCATTTTTTATTTATATTATGTGGGTTTTATTCAACAAGTTCTAAGCGGAAGAAAACGTTCCGCCTTTCGCCCTTGTTTAGGTACGGCTGTTACTTATTGCCAGTGTTGCCAAAACTTAATGACAAAAATAGCTAAATTTACGGAAAAAATTACAAAAAACTTTTTTTTTTAAATAAAAACACTTTAAAAAATAACAAAACAAAAACAATTCATTAAACATTTTTAAACAATAAAATTGTATATTGAGATCAATTTGCTAAAGGCTCTTGTACACGATCTGTATTTGCAGTGTACTTGTCAAATTTCCTACTGCAAAATGCATACATGTCGTGTTAAATAAAAAAAAATAAAAATTTGCTGCTGTAAATGTCAGATGGAATTAGCAGTGTAAAATTTTTGAATTAGAGCGTGTTCTATTTTGATTTGGCTAACCATCTGACATCAGCTGTTTTCCAAGTTATTTTTTTGTGGCGGCATATATTTTTTTTTTTTTTATTTATTTGCACATATTCTTAAAAAAAAACTAAATTTTTTATTAACTGAAATACAATTTAAATTGAACAGAAATATAAATTTATGTCAGATGAAACCAAAAGCGAACGTGTGAAATCAAAAATTAATAACCTTCTGTATTTGTCAATTTTGCAGATATGTGCAATTACATATTGATTTTACATCTGACAAACCCCTTGCAAAATACACATCGTGTCAAAGCATCTTAAATAAGAATAAACGTATATTGAATATTTTAACATTTAATTTAAATCGATAAATTCGATGTCGTTATTGTTTATCTCATAGGATGTTTCTTTATCATCGTTTCTTAGCGATTTTGAACATTTGTAAAAGTCATTTTTAAAAATGTTTATTTTACTTTTAGCAATTTAATAAATTTTTATTAAAAAAATAAAAATAAAAATTATACATTTTAAAATAAAAAATTTGTTCGTGCTCGAAGCCAATTATTTTTAAAAAATATAAATATTATTTATTAAATTATTTGTTCCAATATTTCGATATCCATCGGATATCATTATCAAGGAATGAGTTACAAGTATATTTGCAAGAGACTTATAACTTATTACTAGTAATATATTATTTATATTTGCAAGAGACTTATTACTAGTAATAAGTCTTTTGCAAATATATTCCTTGATAATGATATCCGATGGATATCGAAATATTGGAACAAATAATTTAATAAATAATATTTATATTTTTAAAAATAATTGGCCTCGAGCGCGAACAAACTTTTTATTTTAATTAATAAGATTTTATATAATTATACATATTTTTAAAAGAAAAACGGCAAAAAAAATCTAGCCACTAAATAGCTAAATTGGCAACACTGGCTATCGCAAACCACATTAAAACGAATTCAGTGAAACTGTTGTGTGAACCTTTTTAATATTGATCTAACCCAGTGCTACCAGAAGTAAGATTTGACCTTATTTTTTAAGATTTTTTAACCCAAAAAAGATTTTAAGTTTTTTTCCCCAAAAACAAGATTTTTTGTTTTGCCTAGACAAAGGTTAGGTTCATTTAAAAAACCTTCTTTGTTCCCATTTAAAAATTTTTAAACCAAATAATACAATTTAGTATAAGAAATTAAATTTGTTGTTGTGTTTTTTTTTGTTTATTTTATGTATTAAATAAAATATGAATTGTTTTTATTATTTATAATAAAAAAAAACTACTTTTTTCCAAAAAATAAGATTTGTTCTTCAAAAATAAGATTTTTTTTTGGTGAAATAAAGATTTTTTGCTAAAAATGTCTGGCAGCCCTGATCTAACCCCAAAAAGTATATCGATTGCTAAATATAAAAAAGGCGTAACTCGTTTTTGTACGGGCAAAGAAAAACACTCAATTGAATCTGTAAATTTAAGAAATTAAAAAGTTTTAACGCAATAAAACGATGCAACAAGTTGTATACTATAGCCCTCTAAAACAAAATAGAAAAACGCATTTGCCATTAAAAAAATCAAGTTACGCCGTTTGTATATTAAGCCATCGATGTGTCGCACTTGTTCAACAATAGCGGATTAACTAAAAATTATTAATTTTTTCCTGTCTATGGTATGACCGGCTTCGCTAAAAAAAGCTTCTCTGCAAAGACGGTATTTGGCCGGTCGCAAGAATTTTATCCCCTTTGGTATAACAAATACCGGCTTAGCTAACTAAAGGCCTAACCATAATATGCATAGCCTTGCTTAACCTACTGTCAAAAATTAAAAAAAAGGTTTTCAAATGTATTTAAAAAAACAAAAACAAAATAAAAAAACATTTGATTCCATACACTTATAAAATTATTACAGTAACTGATTGTGGGTTATTAAATTCGTTTTCCGTACTGTTAAAATTTAATAAAAATATAGTTATTTTACGAATAATTTTATTTTTCAACATTTGTGTTTGTTATTCAAAAAACAAACTACCAAAAAATAATGTTTTTCCGTATTTATTTTGTTATGTAGTTTGATTTTTTTTCGGTTAAAATATATTTTTAAAAGTAAAAACTATTCAATTTTACGGAATATGCTGTTTATTAAATAAAAAAATTAAAAATGAATGTAAAAATCATTTGTTTTAAATGAAATGTAAATGATCCGTTTTTTAAATGAATTTTAAGTTGTTTCAAATGAATTTTCGTTTGAATTTAACTACATAATTTTTTGAGTGTACGGAAAGTGCGATTAGATTCGCACCTTGCTTAAGTAAATGACAGTTTCATTAAACTTATCAAAACGTTTCCTTAAGTTCAATATGGTTTCCCTCATATAATTAACATGTATTTTCACATTTGCTTAAGCCGACTTAAGCACATTCTGGTTGGGCCTTTAAGCTTATTAAGAAGAAGCTTTATATTTTGCCTTTTAAAGGCATATTTTGTTACATGTTAAATTTTAGATGCCTACAAGAGCTTTCGCAGCAAATATATTTGCTTGTTTGTTTATTTTTTTTTTGCGAAATTCCAGTTAACAGAAGATGGATTTTCAGTTTTAAATATGTATCTGTATTCCCAACGTGGTGTTTCAATTTCGCCATCTACATTTTATTTTTACTCTAATATTTTAAGACAAAGCAGGTTGTCATTAAAGATAAATGTGATGCGATCTGTATACAACTTAGAAATCTAGACCAATCTTTTAGTATACCGATCGACTCAGAATCACTTATGAAAGTGATCTAACGATGTCCATCCATCCGTCTGGCTGGTTGTCTGTCCATGTTTAAATGTTTAAGATAATTTTATCAAATATCGACGAAGTCTATAATTTCACATATTCCCCATAAAAACTTCTTTCCAAAATAGACTCCTTGTGTTCGAAAACCATCTAATTATGATGGTATTTAATTTAAATTCGCCCCAAAAATATTTTACAGCACCATAAATTATTTTCAAATTGGTTCACATTTGCTCAAAGCTTCCATCCTTAAATAGATTTAACTTCCTTTTAAATGTGAACGAACATTAATTAAGAATTTAGCAACCGTACCTAAAATACCTTCAAGGCAAAAAACCATATGGATGTTTATATCTAGATTATATTCGTAGCAAACATCTCTTATATGAATTTTAAACTAATATGGGCATTAGCGATAATATTTTGAGTTTTTTTTTTTAATTGTGTTATTAAATTGTTGAATATTTTTTGCTCCAAATGAGGAACATTCCAGTTTTTACTGCATATTTAATGCGCACAAAACGCGTTTTTTAGAGCATATTTCTGGTTTCCCTGCCCATAACAGTTGAATGTTTGCCTTCCCTATTGACCAAATTCGTCGGTGGTTCTCTGTAGCTGGCCTTAAAATTATTCCAATATGCCGCATTAGCTTACCTAAAGAAAATGGACTAATAATCCTTTTGATAATGCATCTTTGCATTATCCATTTTCAAACAGGTCTGAAAAACTCTTTATAGAACATTTAAAGCCTTTTGTTTATATCGAGCTACCCAGCATATTTTTGGCACTTTACTTGGGGCCCTTTTCACAACTTACCGAAAGGAAGGATTTTATCTTCTGTATAAAAAATTAATGCATGATTAATTTTAATCACAAATTACGTTAAGTGGGTGTGTTTTTTAATAATCTTTATCTCAACACCATCAACAACACATGACTTTAATTTTTTTTCTTGGACGCAAGATTGTTATTAATTTCAAGGTATGTTAACAATTTTTAACACACAGTGCGATATACATGAACTCAGCGCTAGCAGTCTAATCTCCATAATTATAAAAATATTGGCGATCAAAGTTTGCTTAAATATTAAAATGAATGAAAACAAAAAGAATAAATGGAATGAAATTTTACTATAAATTAGTATAAGTACATATTTGGGGGATTCACAAGGTGTCATAAAGTCATACATACATATAAGGGATTTTATGTCAAGTGAACCAATTTTGAAATCGATGTCTTCCGATTTCGATGAAATTTGCACCAAGGTTAGTCATATTGGATAGTAGTTCAGACACCATTTTAAATTTTCAACAAGATCGGTCAGTTTCTGAGTTAGAGGGGGTCAAAGTTTGACATTGTGGCCATACAGGTGTTCTTTCTCATCAATGTAACTTATTACCTATTTGTGTAAGCAAGATTTGTCCCAAGTAGCTTCGATAGCAATTTGATCATTGTTTTAAAAGAAAATTTTTTTGTTTATGTACATATGTCTTAAAATAATAACATGAAAAATACGACTGTTGTGAACAACACCTCATAATTAAGTGTGCTATTTTAAATTTAAATCTGCTGATTAAAAACAAATATAAAAATTAATATTTACCTAAAATAAAAATGTTATTTAATTCTAATCCATGAATTAATAAATTAAATAAGATCCTACCCTGACTATATTCCATTTTTCAGACGCAAATCACAAATAAATTTAACTTTGTTTGTTTACCAAACATCAGAGTCCTAAATCGATATAATTTAACGCCGCAAGTGTTTTGTTGTAAAAATTGCTAGCCGCAGGTTATATTCGAATATTAGCCGGATAAAACTATACCATCAACGTCGACGGCTACAAAAACTAATGCGGAGCGGCTTAGCCGCTCAGCACAGGTCTTTTGATTAATTACGACAGCACAATAAATGTAGCAAGCAAAGTTCTATTAATTTAAGACACTTTTTGTTTCAAAGCAAACACAATATTTTTAAACCATTGTAAAGTGTTAGAACATTGTGAATACCCCAATTATGTAGTTTAAAATCTAGTGATAGTTGTTTGGCTTAAAATCTGTCAATTGGTTTATAAATTATTATTATCATATGTAAAAGATTGTGGTAATTTGACTTTATGACACCTTGTGAATCCCCCAATTGTTTGAAAAACGGCTAACATTTTTAAGTTTTTAATGAAGACTGACTTAAAAAAATATCGAATTCTATAGTCGTATTTCAATATCGATAAATTGATATATCTGTAGTTAAAATATCGGGAATATATATCGATTATTTTTATTTTAAATATCTATATTTTGATATATCGATATTTTCTGCCCATTCCTAGTGTGAACATAGCATAAGGTATCTTTCGATTTCTTTTTTTTAAGCACAATCACAGTATAGGATGGAACTTCTCTTATAATTTTTTCACAAACGTTTCACCTGTAGGGGTGACACTTTCGTAATGCAGAGCCATGTTAAGTAGCTCAATAAGAGGTTTTTTTTCGATACGATTGAATTTAATAGTCTTTGATATATTCGAGCATTGTATCGAGGGTCAAAAATTGTAGATAAGCAAAAGGTTGAATTATTTTCTAAAGCCTCAAATCTTTTTTTATAGCTATGCTAAATCAGCCGTTAATTTTTGGGACTCTGAACTTATCTTCATTTCCGTTATTCGATTTATTACATGAAACAATTTCATTATTCTATTTTAATTGTATGCTCTACTATTTAATGTGTTATGTATTTGTATAAGTTGCTATGCAAAATATAAAACTAGCAAAATAGATTGTTTGTTCAAAAATACTCCAAAAATATAAAAAAAGTATCGTCGTATCGACAGCAAAATATCGCCGATACCGATGCATCGGAAAATTTAAAATATCGCCGATATATCGGTATCGGTGTTCGTTACATCCATAGTTATTATTGGGGTTATGTATTTAAAAAAAAAACTCCATACTATTTTAATCTTAATCAAATATTTTCTTTATTTTATGAGTTTTGCAGATTTTAATTTTATGAAAAAATTTTTGCTTAAAAAACTAAATTTTATTAAATAATTAAGTAAATTATAAGCTGGGCTTTTGAAATTTTACTTATCAAATAATTATTTAAAAACAAAAAAAAAAAAAATATATAAAATAAAATTAACACAATATTTTAAAATACTTTTTTTTTTAATATTAATAGAACGATAAATTAAATTATATTTACAACGAGACAGAAATCGACTTAAAATTAAATGAGAAAAATCTTAAAACTTAGGATTTCTTTTAAGAAGAAATTATAAAAAATATTTTAGTAATTTTATGTATGATTACAGTTAATATTAAATATTTAATAATATATTAGGTTTTAATTATAATCGTAATAATAATAATTAATAATAATTATAGAATCAACCACATATAAAATACACAAAAAATTATAAACAATCACAGGAGATGCAGCAAGGTTTAATATATATTTTATTTCTTTTTCTTAATTTTCTTTTTTTTTTAATTCTTTATGATTTTTTTTTATTTTAACTTTTATAACTACGGCCTTCAAAGTTTGTTGAAAATTTTGAAAGTAAATTTCTGGGTAGTTAATAAAGTTTTATTAATAATAGTCTTAAATAGATAGAGAGAGAGAGAGAGAGAGAGAGAGAAAGAGAGAGAGAGAGAGTGAGTGAGTAAAAGATATTGAATGTTTGAGTGCGTGTATGTGTCACAGAGAGGATTTAACTTAAATCATTGATTTTATATCGGATTTAGAGTCGAACTCGTTTTTGAGCGATATTTAAGTAAACTAGCCTTAATTTTATATTTATTCTTATTTAAGATATTTAGTAAGGTTGAAGGAGACAAAACCATTAATTTAAATTTTCCAATTTCGAATATTTTTACACACTTTGGCATTTCATTACTGTAAATCCGCACCATCTTTAATTTTTATTTTCCCTATTGCTACATTTTCAGAAAGTTTTGCGAAAGTGCTAGAGAGTACCAAGTTGGCATTTAGCATTCGCATCGTAATAGAGAGTAGACCCCACCAAGCCACAGATATAAGTTTGTCATTCCGTTTGCAATTCCTTCATTATTGATCTTATACCCTATAAAGTGTATATATTTTGGAACCTTTTGAGTAGCAAATTTGATTTAACTTTGTCCGTCTGTCTGCTAAAATGGGGTTTCCGAAGACCCCATAAATTATAGAAACTAGATCGTAATTTGTTTTTGTCACATTTGCTCTATTAAGTGCTCCGTCAGCAAGATAGGTCCATAAATAACTGAGGTATGAACAAATAATCACGATTGTCTCTTCTATCATGTTGTTGTTTTTTTGTTTATTGTGCCAAGGAACTCGAGTTTTAATCGAAAAATATTTTTTTTTAAATTCTTTTGATTATGTGTGTTAGTGGGTGAGATTTTGTTAGGTGAAGCGCATTTAAGATTCGGCACAGCTGAATATAGCACTTTTACCGTTTTTTTAATTTATTAACCGATTTAGCCCGTACTTATTCGATACAAGACAAACTTTTGTATTTAGAAAACAATTAGGCCAAATTTTTTTCCTGTAACTCATCTTCTATAAGCGAGAAAAATTTAAAACTCTTGCTCCGAAAATATGTACATGCATCGGGGCTATGAGCAATTACTGACCGACTTTTAATACTGAATAAGCATCCGTATCTAAAAATCTACCGCTTTCATTTTTCGAACTCCATTTTGCTGTTGCACAGTGTAAAAAAAAAAAATTTTAATTAACAAAATTTTAAAATTTATTTTTGTTTAAAATGTTAGTTAAACGAGTCAGTTTTGCACTCGCGTTCTAAAAACAGGCAGTAAGTTCTTTAGGTCTCAGAAAAAGAATCAAAGAAAGAGAGACAGAGAGACAGAAAAAGAGAAAACTTTATCACCAAATTTTTAAAGGATTGACTTATGGATTTATGCAAGGCATGTTTTATGGAATGAAAAATGTGCTTTCTATTCTAAAGTGACTAAATGTATCTTACTGAGATATGTTGTGTTCTGGAAATGTTTCTATTTCATTTAGAATTTAATTTAAATATTAAATGTTGCTGCTCGCTGCTGCTGTTCATGCAAAAGATGCAGTTGTCTCTGTTCTTGCTGCAATTTATGAGCAATATGTTGCAAAAGTTTTGCATCATTCTGTTGTTGCTGTTCATTACTTTCTTGTGTTGGTGCAACAGAAACGTCATAATTCTCGTTATTACTCTTAATATGATAATGGGCATTATGATAATGATTGTGACGATGATGCCTATGGTGTTTGTGTTTATGCTGTTGTTCTTTTATTTCCTGTAAATCATCTTCCTTGTTAAGTTTTTTCTGTTCTTCCTCTTCAAATTGTTCTTTAAGCTGTTGTAATTTCAAGTGTCTCTTGTGTTGAAAATGTTCTCGTTGTAATTGTTGCTGCATTTCCTTTTTCTCGGTAATAGAGGCTGTATTGCCGATGGGATCTAAATGATTGTCGGCAGTTGGCGTTAAATATGTGGTCGATTCGGTTTCGTGTAATTCATGGGTCATATTAAATACTTGACGTTTTAGATTAGCATACATTCCTTCTTCGTCCTTGTTGTGCTTCTGATTGCGGGGTGCAAACGAGGCGTAACCAATCATTTTGACGTCTAATCTTGGGTACCTGAGAAAATAAAAAAAACCCAAACAATTTATTAAGTTGTGAATATAAAATCATGTGGCAACATTTCTTGCAAATATTTTATTTTGCGGGTTTACGTTTTCTAAATATATTAAAAAGTGTTGCCCACTTTAAGGCAGTTTAAATGCTGTTTTACACTTAGAGAAAACGGCAAAAATGGATGGAAATTATTAAAAAAAATTCTTACCTTGGCACTTCGTGCGTTGCAAATGAAGACATAGACGTGTCCGGTCTGTAGTAATTCCACGGGATTGCAATATCTGAAATTTAGACAAATATGCTAATATTAATTTAATTTTATTGGGGGTTGCTATTTATGCACAATTATTAAAGCCAAACATAAAAACTAAGAAAAAAGCCTTTCTTATAAATACATTTCTTTTAACAAGACACGAAAACACAACACTGACTTAAGCACTTGACAGCCAAAGCTGATTAAAAATATTAGTTTAAAATAAAAAGAGTTAAAAAAATATTTGTAAAAACGATAATTAATTAAAAGAAAAAACATGCTTCTGAATTTTTAAAGCTTTTTTTAAAAAACATTCTCATAAACAAAATTAAATGTAACAAACAACAAATTTAAAATAGCAACATTTTTCATTTGTTAGTCTGGCTTTACATTATAAAAGTTCTCTTTCAGAAAGTCTGAGTTTATTGGTGAGAGGGGAAGAGAACATGCTTTTTGCTCTCCTCTCTCACCCATAAACTCAGACTTTCTGAAAGATCCCAGACTTAGTTAAAATAAAAAGTTGAAAGTTGTAAATATTTAACTCTCTTTACAAATGAGAATTAAATGCCGAAAAAATGCTATACCCCAATTCCATTATACCGTGTTCAGATATTCCTTTTTTATTGAATCAATATTCGGTTATTACATTATTACATTCTGTTCACATGTAGACAATTTATTTAACTCAATTAGGTTTTAAAAATAACATTGTTTATATTACTACATACAACGTAAACATCTTTAAGGAATAAACATCTGGCTATTGCGCAGACCGTACCGTGCGGCCACACGATCAAGTTGTCAAAATTTACATAAATTGAAAGCTTTGACGTAGGCCGCACTCAATTTGTAAGCAATTTTCTTTCAAAATCTCATCAAGAAAACAATTTATAAAGACAAACATGTAATCAGCTGGTCTAAATTTACACGTTTCATCTTTTGATGCTCAACTTCTTTTCAAATTCCTTTTAAAGATACCAATATAATCACACGCAGCAATCGGTTTCATCTTTTTTCGGTTTAAAACAACAACATTTTTAATAACAGCGAATCAAAGAGAAAAAGAAAAGAAAAAAAATTACATGCAGTCGTCGTTGTGCATAAACTAACGAATAAAAACACAAAGCGTACTGACCGAATACAGGCATCTCCGTATTAACCCCCTTTCTTCTTTCTTCTCTCGCCTAAAAACATAAGAGTTGAGCATCAAAAGATGAAACGTGTGAAAGCAGACCTGTTAAATTGAAAGTTAAATTTCCAAACAAATGGAAAGGTGAAATTGAATGCAATCTCGTGGTCAGTTTTAAAAATACGAGTGTGTTAGTAAAAAGGTGAGTGTGTATTGCAAATTGAAGGGAATTGAAAGGCAAAACTTGATCTTGTGTCCTCTAATTAATGGATGGGCCTTTGTTTTGTCGTAATTTCAGTTGCCGAATGTCAAAACACTTTGTTTAGTGCCGGTTCACACACGTCAAGTTTGACTCGTCAAGTCTTGAGTTTTTAGGAGAGAGGGGAAAAGAAATGGCATTCTCTTTTCCCTTCTCTCTTAAAAGCTCAAGACTTGACTTGACGTGTGTGAACCGGCACTTTAGCAAGTTGTGTTATGCTCACTAAACACACTTGTGACAGGGTGGCATTTTAATTTTACTCAATATTTATAACAATTTCGTACTAATTGAGCAATAACTAAATTGTAATGTTATATGGATAATTGAGCTCAATAATGTCATTTATTGCGTAAAACTCAATTAAGGTTCATATCTGAACACGCTACTAGAACTATTTATTTGCTTAAATATTAAAGATCACTTCTAAAAGAATAAATTCTTAAGATGAGTTCATTCTATGACATGTTGAATTCCTTAGAATGATTCAAATTTGTATGAATATATCTTTTGCAAATAAAATTTCAATGTTTTTTCATTTATTCCCTTTAAAATGTAAAATTCATTCATTATTTTTTTTTTAATTCCATCTATTACAAATTGAATTAAATTATTTTTTAATCATTCAATCAATAGTAGACTAAATGAAAGTTTTAAATAGGAGTTGGGAAAAGGAAATAGAGTTTGTTTTTTTTTTTGGAAAAAGAACTCATTTATAAACCGCCTGTTCAACAATTTCGAATGTAAACGTTCGCATTGCATTTTATATGGAACATATTTTTAAAACTGATTTTTTCTTTCTAAAAATAAAGTGTACCATAAGTGCCGGTTCACACACGTCAAGTTTGATTCATCAAGTCTTGAGGATTTAGGAGAGAAGTAAAGAGAGAATGCCATTTCTTTTCCCCTCTCTTCTTAAAACTCAAGACTTGGCGAGTCAAACTTGACGTGTGTGAACCGGCACTAAGTGTTACATGGAATCATGGGTGTTGTACATTTTACGTTTACAAAAGAACACAAGTTTCGGCATAAATAAATAAATTACAATTTGGAGTCTTTTAAACCGCTAATTTCTATGTAAACAAATACGAGGGACAAACTAAAAAAATAATTTATTTTTGCTGATATAATAACAAAACCAGCTGTTAATTTAGTGCTACACTCATGCCCCTTTAATTAAAATAAGTGTTGAACATGTAGCATTTTTTCCTTTTAGGGGGAACATCTTCAGAACAAATTTTTCAGAAAAGAACATAAAGAAATGTAAAAGCCAGAATAAATGCAGAATTTTTCTCAGAAAAGAAAACGCCATGAGTGGTTTTCATACAAATTTTCTATGCGAACGTGTGGTAAAATTTTATTGAAAATGTGCTGTGGACACAGTTCTGCTTGAACACTGATTTCACATTTTTTTTTTATTATATTAAACAAAGTTTTATAACTTTTTAAAAGTTTTTACTTGTATTTTAAAAGATAACAAGAATATTTCGGAATATTTTGTGCATATTTTAAGAAAATTCTAATTGCCTTTTAAGTTCTTCGACTATTTATGTAGGGGTTTTGTGTATAATGATTTTAAAAATCATTTCGGAATTTTAATACGTTTTAAATACATTCGTATTGGAATACACAATCGAAGAGCTTTTAGTTTTAAAAGTTTGTACCAAGACCAGATCACAAGGTATATGCATCAGAAAAACTTAGGCTGGGTGTACATTTTTTTATGAAGTTTGACATTTAGAATTCATAAGGCCTAACCATGATGTGCATGAGAAAACTTTTCGCTAAGTTTTATCAAACTTTCATTTGCTTAAGCGAAACAGCTTGCACATTCCGTACGGAATCAGATGTTTTTTAAAATGAATATGGCGGATTTTTCGTTACTTTTTGATGGTAAGGCCTATAAGTTCAACAAAAAATTCATAAAAAAAGTTGATAGCCAGCTTTGCTCTCTCTGATGCAAATGCTTTACGAATGTGCCTTCGTTTACCCATATTTTTATTTCGTTAAATTAATTTTCAAAACATTTCCATTTGCAAAGAGTTTCCATTACTCTCCGTCTATAATAGACATGGATTGCTGTTATAACATGATGTTATAAAAGCGTTGTTAGAATTTATGCATAAGTAACAGTGTTAAAACCATGGGGAAAACTCTAAAGCCGGGAACTGACAGTGCAATCTACATCAATGCAATTTCAAAATATCAAAACGTTTTGATGTTGATAAAATCTAGAATGAATGAAAAATTAATCAAAATGAATTTAATTTGCTAGGTTGTGTAAATGCATTGCATAGCGTGTACCCAGCATTACATGATGAGTTTGTGTCTAAGACTAACATCATGTTAGTGTTTATGTTAAGCATTTCATTTCAGTTGTAGACAGTGTCTTAAGAAACAGGTATTAAGTAATACTTATTAGAGTTGCCTTTAAAGGAGTGTAAATAGCCAACATTTACTTTAACCCACTAAATAAATGTTGATAATATTTTGTATTGAACGTAGTGATGAAATAACAACGTCCCAAAATTATTTTCGAAATTCCTAAGATCAATCGCATTTATTCTCAAAGACTTTTTCCTCACTTTAAAACTTTTGCATAAAAAATTTTAAAAAAAGTTCTCAATGCCATTTTCACTATCACACAAAGCGTACGTATTTTGACGTAAATGGATCTCTGAAATATTTATTGTTTGAAAATTTTCAAAACACCAAAACAACTTATCATGACAGGGTTTTTTCCCTCAAGATGCGTAAGACATGTTTCAGAGTGTAAAGAAAGGGCAATAGTTGCATTTATGTGTGTCGGCAGAAACTAGGGTATGAACCCGAGGTGTGTCAATTGGAAATTTGAGGCTGTAGTAATGCCGACTCTGTATTACGGGGTCGTTGTATGGTGGACTGCACTGGACAAAAGCAAGCACCGCGCGTTGCTTGAGAAGGTACAAAGACTGGTAGCGCTAATGATCACGGGATCAATTCGATCTACACCCACGAGGGCGCTGTTAACGGTATTAAACTCAGTGACACGGCTGAAACCGGCCCGATCTGGTCGGCCCGTGATTGAATAGAGTTCCTGCCACATATGGCGCACGGCAATGTGTCGTCCGGCACTTTCCATGGACCGACCCTACGGGTTTATACTAATGGTTCGAGGAAAGGTGAAAGGGTTGGCGCAGGTTTCTTCATAGAGGAACTGAATGTGAAAGTTTCTTTCGTCTGCCGGATGGATGTAGTGTCCTGCAGGCGAAGATATCAGCTATAAGGTGGGCGGCAAACTGCCTGAGGTATCATCGCATATTGAGAGATATACATATATTTACTGCCAGCAAGGCTGCCCTTGCTTCCCTAGCGGGTGTCCAGCATTCAAGGGTAACGCTAATATGAATACCGGGGCACTCAGATTTCCCGGGCAATCAGGTAGCAGATGGGCTGGCCAAACAAGGTGGTCGCATGAATGACGTATTCATTGATCAATTCGTTGGCCTTCCAATGGCTTACTGTAAGTTACTTATTAAGCGCGAGTCATATAGAGCTGCGCAAATGGGGTGGACCTGTGGGTCCACCTGCTCGATATCCAGGATACTATGGCCTGGATATGACGAACGGAGAACTATATTACTACTTGGGCTCAACAGGGACCACATTAGGACGGTGATACCGGTTGTGACTTGGAACTAGCAGGTGGGGACTCAGGCTAGAAAAATTGGTCTGGAATTAAACGACTTCTGTATAAGTTGTCAGTACCGGTAGGCTAGCTGGTAGTGAGCTAGTCTATCAGGGCCGGGGTTGAGGGTTCTATTCCCGCGAGAGACTCTGTTTTCCTGCAGACAAGAGTTAAGCGTCGCGGAATTAGCTAAGAGATTCAAAGAAAAAGCAAGAGGAGAAAGAGGAGACTGTGCTTCACTTTCTTTGTTAATGCCCTGAGTTGCGGGTCATCGGGAAAAAATACCTGGGGGAACCGCTTGGAGGATCTATCCAGGATAGAACTTAAATCGTTTCTTCTCTTCATAAGAATGACGAATTGCTTGGACTTTGTAGTGACGCCATCTGGGTAACTGCTCTATAGGATGGGCATTGGCGCTGGGTATTACAAAATGACCAATAAAATACCCAAGTGAGCTGTCTCTTAATGGCTTCCCATGGAACCGAACCTTACCTAAAGTTCCCTTGAAAAAGAGTTTTCCAAAACAACGCTCTAAGATTTAAATACTTAAATTATAGTTCAAGTTAAAAAAGTGCAATATTTGAAAAAAAACAACCGTAAAAAATTAAATTTGTAATAGTTTTTGATTAGTTTAGGCTAAATAAATTCCTTTACTTGTTATTATTATAAAGTATTGAATTGAACTTTTTTAGAACTTTCAAGATTAAATTGCAAAGCTTAAGACTCACCAAAAACAAAATAATTTTAGTACAATCTTTTTCTAAATCTTAATTTTGTCTACAGTATCGTGTTAAAAAAATTTATAAAACATAGTACTGGTGGGAACTTTTGCCATAACCTGAGCATTTGAATATCTGAAGCTTTTTTCCGATATACGAGAGCTTAAAGCGATAAAAACTGGAACAGTTTCAAACGAAATTAGATACGAAAACGTAACCAAAACGTTTAGCAAAAAACTGTTTACAAAATTTTAAAATCAACATTTAAGGGTCAACAATTTGTTTCAGGGACAGTGACTGAAAAAAAACCCAGCAAAAAAAATATTCTAAAGAAATTTGAAACTTTCGTTTATAAATTAAAGCACAAAAATTTAACAACAATTAAATCACGTTTTTTTGGTGTTTATTATAAAAAACTAAATTTTATTTGTTTACACTTTAATTTATTTACCTTTTTTTTTACATTTTTTTGAAAACCCCAAAGATAACCAGACGTAATTTTTTTTTTTTTAAATTAAACCTTCAAACATTGCAATAATAACCGAAACTGATATTTAAGTAGACATTTGTTTTGGTAAGCGAAAACGCATTGCCGACGGTCTGACAAGTCAGCAAAATTTTTAAGAAATTTTCAGAATTTTTAAAATATTTGATTTATTTTTTTGTTTGCCAACATCACATCGGAAGTTAGGCGCAATTAATTATAAAAGAAAAGAACGCAAATTGGATTTAAATTTCAAGTCTTGTACAGTTTGTGGTTAGTAATTTTTATTTCAAGCAATTGTTTCTTTTATAAACGTGTACATTTTTCAGAAAAGAAACTTCTTTATAATATTTCATCATACTTCTAAAGGAAACTGAAACTTTTAAGCCACTTTAAAATGAAACTGATACTTTGTCAGTATAGTAAACTTAAATTTTGAAATTCGTTTAAGCTGGCGTTGAAATGTTAGACATTGCTGTTCTCAAAACAACACACTTTTTTTTGAAACAAACTGGCCAAATTTTGACCTCTGTGTTTGTTGGGATTTTCGCTTCATTTTTACAGAAGTGCTGTAGAAATTAGCCATTAACTTGAGGAAGTTAATGGCGGAAATGCTCTTTCTCTCTCTGATAACCATTGTAGAGATTGTTTTTTACATTTCAAAGATTGTGATTTTGTTGTTGAATAAAATTTGAAAAAGAGATGATTACTCCATTCCCAAAAAAAATTAATACAATAAATTTAAACCTTAGTCCCTTTTTTGAATTTGTTAGATTTCAAACATATTTATAAAAGTAAACCAAATATGTTGTAACAAAATTCATCTCTTGAAATTCCTGCCTAAAACAAATGGTTCATTAAAGTATGTATGTATCTCTCTCATCGTCACTTGACTTCATTGTCAAAAACTAATGTTAGTTATTAATGGCAAACAACACACATACCTGCCTGATTGCAATTTGGTGGCTTAAAGAACAAGCCCGGCTTCAAGGGTTGCTCTTCCTCGTCATGAACTTCGATCATAAGCCAGCCCACAAGTACAGGAGACCGGTTTTGTTGGGCTTGTTGCAACTGTTTGGCGGTTTCCTCCCAAATATAAATGGCACGTTTGATATCAATTTCCACCCAGCCAGTTTGGGAAACATTCATCATGACGGTGTTGCAAATGCGCTTCTTTCGTTCTAGATTTTTAAGTCGTTTGGAAAATAAATAAAGAGCAGCAAGCAAGCGCAAAAGAGGATGAAGAGAGAGCGAGAGAGAGAGAGAGAGAAGAGGAAAAAGCAATTAAGCAATATTTAAATCATCTTTCGTTTCTCTACAAATAATATTTACCATACACACCACGTTTGTTACGACGCATTTGTTGCACAATCGAAACGGTAACGCGGATTTGAGCATCCATATTTGGCTCAGCACATCTCTTTAGTTTGGTAGTTTCTTCGCCCTCTGCTTCATCGTTGTTAGTTTTAGGAGAATCTTCTTGTTTGCCGACTTCTGTATTCTGTTGTTCGTTGCTATTGTTGGGGTTGAGTTTGTATAATCGCAATATGGCAGAGTCCAAATTTAATTCTTTTCTCTGTTCGAATAAGGTTTGAGAGAACTGTATGGTTATATTATTGTCCTGAAGCCAAGATAATTCTGTTGTTTCGGAATTGCAAGTAGGATAGGCAGCCATTTCATGTAGAGGATGTTGTTCTTGATTCTCTTCGGAATTGACATTTTGTATGGCATTGCTAATGCGGTTTCTGATATCATTAATGCTGAAATTTAAAGAGAGAAGAGAAGTTAGTTGCAATTTTTTTTATATTAAAATCCAGGGCCTAGAAAGAAGATGTCATTGGGAATAGACTTAAGTAGAAACTCTATCGACAAAAATTAAAACATTTTCAAACAAGTTTCACAATAAGAGGGTTAAGTTTTTTTTAACAGTTGAGTTAGGGGTTTTCTCTCTCTCTCTCCTTCTATTCTTCTTAGAGAGTTGGTATAAGCTTAAAGATGAACGAGTACCTCAGCAATAGAGATTACAAAATGCAACAATGATTATTACATCTGCACTGAAAGAAAACTTTGCTTGCATTGTTTCTCTATTTTGCATTATTATCTCTAGTCGGTAAAAATAAAAGTTGTTATTGGGGCATGTCCTTGAAATCGAAATGAAGTGAAATTAAAATCGCACGAGTTTTTAATTCTATTATTTTAAAAATTTCCGTAGATTTTTCTGGTTTTAAGAGTTGTTATTTTTAAAATAACTGGTACTCAAAGTTTGAAGTAGATAAAATAGAATATTTTTCTGAACTTTCATTAGAGAGTCCTTTTTAAAATTATCTCGATTTTAAAATCCACTTCATTTCAATTTCTAGAACTTGCCCGATTGTTTTTTTTTAGACAAAAGCTTATTCAGCTTCTTATCAAATTCGTATCTTATTTTTGCCTCCATGTACTTGCCAGATAGCAAAAGTCAAATAACTGGACAATAGAAAAAATTCACGTGGATTTTGAAAAAATAACTGGATAATTTAAAAGTAAAATTACAATTAAAAATATTTTTTACAATAAAAAAACGCATAAAAAGCAAGGAAACGTAACATTTTAAATTCAGTATTTCGTCATATAACAAAAATTATTGGGGGATTCACAAGGTTGTCATAAAGTTGTAAGGTCATATGTCTTAAAATAATTACAAGTAATATATATGACTGCTGTGGGCAACCGCTTATAATTTAGATTTCTACTGTATAGTTATGACGAATTAATGAGCACAGCACACCTTGTGAATCCCCCATATGTTTATACAGGTGTCAGCGAATAGCCTGCTGAATGTGACAGTTCAAAAATTTGTTTTGGTTTCAAAATGTTTGCTTAGAAATGGTTGACATTCCGAGTCGTAAACTCTAACAATGCAATGCAATGCAAACATCTGTTGCTTCTGTTGTTTTTCTACTGTTGTAGCATTGCTGCCACTTATCAACTCGAGTTGTAATTAAAACAACTGGTTGTGATCAGTTGTAATTTTTGTTATGTTTTTGTACACCGCAATATAGCAAAGTTGTAAACCATAATACAAAAATTAAGAAATTACAACTCAACTGAGTTGAGTAGAAGGGGCTAGTTCAAGGGGTCTTTCAATATCACCAGCACTTTCCCCTGATTTAGATCGCGTCAAAACTCCCAGTTTTAATTCTAAACTTTTTTGCTTTTTTTGACTCGTTGCTGCAAAATATTTTAATTTAACTTTACTTTAGCAAATGCAATTTGAAACCAGTTGCAATCAGCAGGCATCCTTTACATGCATATTTGCATTGGATTTAAGCGGGAAATCCGCTTTTTTTGTAGGTTTATACAAACATTTTTATATGTATTAACGACGAAAATTGAATCACTAGCGACGCAACTTCGAAATCAAAGACATTTTCAAAAGACGCAACTTCGAACACGACGCAAACCGGGGTATTGGTTATATAGATTAAAAATTAATTTTGCAAACTGGAATAACGTTTTTAACTGGATTATTTGTATTTTAGCTGGTACCTGGACACGACCCAAAAAACTGGACAATCCAGGTCATTCCAGGCCGTCTGACAACCCTAATGCTTTAAGTGAATTTTGTTGAAATTTGCCATGTCAGATACAACTTTTGATTCGCGCTGCGTTAGAGATTCGCTTTGACATTCAATATGAAATATTCATACTTATACAAAACATGTCACAAAAAGAACATTTTTTTTATTTATTTATTTTTAACAAACAATTCGTGTGTGTTGTCAAAGTGTTTACTGTGACATACACCTTTTGCGTTACGCTTTTCTGTCAGAGTAAGAAACATCACGCAAAGCGAAGAAGTTTTATCTGACATGGCCTTTAGCAATATGAGTGAAGAACAGTGTTGCCACTTGTAAAACAAAAATTTACACTGCTGTTAATCCAAAATTCTTATTCTAAAAAGTTTAAACGTTTCAATACAAGAAATAAATGAGCGAGTAGTCACATTTTTCATTTTGGTGTTAAGAAAATGATAGAAAGAAATGACCGAAATCAAGTGTTCGGTCACATTCGGTCACATTCGGTCATTTCTTTCTATCATTTTCTTAACGCCAAAATGAAAAATGTGACTACTCGCTCATTCATTTCTTGCAGGGTTATTAAGTGGCTGATACACCTGCAATAAAATTGTTCAATTTTACGTATTGTACAATTATACCGCCAATGTGTATGTGATAGTCGATGGTGGCACAATATACATATTGGCAACAATCAAAAGACTTTGGATGTTTATGGCTCTACGAAAAGAAAGTAAAATGTTTTAGCAACATTGTACAATGCTGTTTATGTTATTCCTATAGGTTATGTTCACCTTTTTATTGAATAAAAGTTGAGCAATATTTAAATTTAAACCATTGTGCGACTTATTGCATAATATAGTGCCGGTTCACACACGTCAAGTTTGACTCGTCAAGTCTCGATCTTTTAGGTGAGAAGGGAAAAGAGAATGCCATTTCTTTTCCCCTCTCTCCTAAAAACTCAAGACTTGACGAGCCAAACTTGACGTGTGTGAACCAGCACTAGGACAAAATTGCAATTATTTGGCGAACATCATATACATACAATAATATCGCATGTGTATGGGCCACTTTACAATTTTTCAGATTTTTAAAGTCTAAAATCATAACTTTTGTTTTACGATATTTTTCTTGCAAATTAGCGAAATTTATAGACATTCATATATGTGCATACATATATTTTATTGAGTCAATGACTTTTACACAATTTTTATTTTGTTGAGTCAAAAACAATTCCCAGACACTTTCATAAAAAATAACATTTTATTATTTTGTTTTTTGTTTTTTTTTGCTTATTCAAGCAAATTTTATTTTGTTTGGCTACACGGCTTTATGTTTAAAATATTAACAACATTTCAATAAAAATTCATTCAACAATCAAAAATATTTAAATGAAATGCTTGTATGTATGTTAAGAAAAGAAAATCAAAATACTTCCTATAAAATAAAAATTATAAAAATTACAAAAAAATAAATAATAAAATAAACGCAACAGATTGTTAGTGAGAAAACAAACACCTAAAATGTCATTTGTACAAAGATATTTTCTTTTTATTTATTTGAGACATGCAAAATACGAAATATAAAATTTATGTTTAATAGTTTTAAATTTCTTTGCATAACATCCCTCCAAGTGCTCTTTAAGTAGAAAGGTAAATTCATCCATATATTCCGGACAACATTATTGTCCGGAGAGTAATTTTTTTATTGAGGGTGTTCTGTCCTACCCATTTTGGAAAATTTGTCCGGAAAAACAAAGCTACAATTATACAAAATAGGACAGCACAACAAGCAAACCACTTATTTTGAATTGTTTTCTAAAAGTGTGTTGAAGAAAATAGACGAAGAAATGAAAGCGATTGTATTAATTTTAAATTTATTTATTTGTTTTGTATAATTATTCAGCAAAAAACGGTTGTTGTACTAAAGAATGGCCCACTTTAAATCAGCTGGACGCATTAAAATAGCTTTAACTTTTAAAAGAAAAGACTGATTTTTGTAAATAAAATATTGAATTAAAGAAAATTTATTCAAATTTATAGAAAATAAGAAATAAGTTTTAATTTTTGCTACTACGAATGAAAGAACGAACATGTCTCTTAATGCTTCCCATTATTTTTGCACATCTTTCGAGCCCAGCTCTGCAGCGTACTTGTTCCATTTTCTTAACATTGAACGTTCGTTTTTTGCTACTTCTTTACTTTTCTTTAATTTATTTTTAACATTCGCCCAATATTTTTCGATAGTTCGAAACTGTGGGCAATTAGGAGGATTCATATACTTATTTCGGTACATCTACGCCATTGGCAGCATTTGAATAACGGCAGGACGCAAGATCAGGCCAAAATTTTACTGAGTGTTTGTGACGTTGAATTAGTGGCAGGTACACAGAAAAAATTATTTTTCGAATTCAAACAAAAAATTTGTAGTATCAAAACATTTTTTGTCTGAAATCGGTCCTACAAACAAATTCGCATATTCAAACAATTTATTTGCATTTTGTTTACTAAAAAAAACATTGATTTTTTCAAACAAATAATTTACAGAATCAAACAAAAAGTTTACTGAAATTCATATAAATTTCAAACAAATAATTTTGCTGAATCAAACAAAAATTTTTTGCACAAGCAATGACGCTCACCCAAGCTATCACTGAAGGAGAAGATGAAGGCAGAAGCAGAGCGGCGGCTGGCTTTGAGACACATGTTTTGTTGGAATTATTTTTGAACGAAGTCTTGTTAATACAGACAATGTTTTTCTTCATCACTCACTGTTGCTGTATCCTTTCCTTGGCTAAAGAAGAAGAAATGTAACAAACAACGGCAGCAGACCGACTCAATATGTTTTTCGTCTTCACTTTATTTTTATATTTGATGTATATAACTAAACAGTTTTCAAAAATTGAATACGGGATGTTGTTTTTCATTCTTTTTTACCAACCTTGAAACCAACCAAAAATTTATTTTGTTTCTTATCAAATAAAAAATGCAAAAACGACAACATTAAAGAGCGTTAAATATTTTATACAAAATTATGAAAAATTGAAACCAATAGCGCGTATATTATATTATTGAAAAGTTGTCAACATGTTTGTTGGTTAAATAAAAATCAAACAAAAATATTAATTGAATCAGTAAAAAAATTTGTAGAAATTAAAAAAAATTTCAAACAATCGTTTGTTTGAAAATAATTCGGGAATAATTTTTTCTGTGTATGATCACCACTACATTGATATTCTTTTTTATAGACATTCGTTTATATATAATTCTGACGTCATTGTTGATGATGTCTCAAATGCAGCAGTCTTCAAACCGCAACTACATATCGCTTGCCACACCATAATTTTTTTTTCCAAATTTATCCACTTTAGTGTACTTGTATTTGGAGACAACGTGTCCACGCTTCGTTGCAATATAAAATTTGTTTCCAGGTGACTGCTTAAAATCACATTTAACGTATGTATGTTTCATCATCCATCATTACTCAACAATTAAATTTCGTTAAAACTTTGATGTATAATAGACGACCACGTTTTTTGGCAGCATACTCCTGTTTTTCTGTTCGGTTTCGGTATTTAATCACTCGGTAGGACTTTAATCCACTGATTGCACGTTGCTCTGAATGGTGCTTCTGCTTGTATTAAATTTCTTAGCTCGATCTCGGTCGGACATACCAGGATTATTTTTAATGGAAATTAATATATAGAAACTGGGAATTATTTCCTTCTGTAGGTTACTTTATATTATATTCAACATTTTTTTATTTGTCGAATTTATTCTATGAGCTAAATTTCAGTTATGTATTTTATAAAGGTTTTTTGTAATAGTCATATTCCTTCAATTTTTCTTTAAAGTTGGGTTGTGGACCTTAACTTTCTTCACTTGTTTTGGTTTTCTGTTTATAGTTCCTGTGGTCTTGTAACGATTTAAAACACTACATACTGTAGATTTAGGAATTTTAAGAAGTTTTGCAATTTTACAGCCATTTTTGCGTCTATTTTGTTCCATCGCGTCTGTACTAAAGAATGTTTAAATATCGAATGTGATATTTTTAATGTATAACGGTATACCTATGTCTTGTAAATAACATATAAACAGAGTTGTGAATTTTATGTAGCAGGGGGCACTGTAATAATGTTTTGAATGCGTCCAGATTTTATGCGGGCCATTCTTTATAAATGTAAAATCGAATCTTGGGGTTTGTTTCATTTTAGACTTGGAAATTATTTCATTTTTTTGGGATTTATTTCTTTTTTCCAGTTTGGGACCTATTTCATTTATTTTGGGATTTATTTCATTGGGAGTTATTGCACTGGGACTTATTGCACCTGGGACTTATTTCACAGAGCCGTTTTTCATGTTAAGGAATTTTTTTCCCATTTATTTTTTGGCTCCACGAAAAGCCCCCCAATGAAATAACACCCAAACGAGAAATGAAATATTCCCCAAATTTTTTTCATACATTTTTAGGTGTTATTTCATATGAAACAACACCCAATTTTTTGGGCCCTTTTACATTTTTTTTTGGGAATTATTTTATTCCTCATTTGGGGTTTTCAAATTATGAAATAATCTCCAATGAAATAACACTCAACAAATTTTTAAAATTCGGGGCTTGTTTCATAGCGTGTATAATTTGGGTGTTATTGCATTTTTTATTCGGGGGTTATTTCATTTTTAAAGGTGTTGGTTTTTGGGGGTTATCCTTGGTGAAACTGACTCTTTTATGAATTTTGGGCATAATTTCATTTTTGTTGCTGATGGGGTTTATTTCATTGGGGTTATTTTATTTTCATCATTGGGTGTTATTTCATATAAAATAACTCCCAAATATTGGGGGTTGTTTCGTTTTCGCTTTGGGGTTTATTTAATTTATTTTTCGATGTTATTTCATTCACTGTTTTTGGGTGTTATTTCCTATTTTTTTGGATTTATTTCATTGGGGGTTACTTCCTGGGCGTTATTTCATTGGGGGGCTTTTCGTGGAGCCGTTTTGAATGCGTCCAGATTTTATGCGGGCCATTCTTTATAAATGTAAAATCGAATCTTGGGGTTTGTTTTATTTTAGACTTGGAAATTATTTTATTTATTTTGGGATTTATTTCATTGGGAGTTATTGCACTGGGACTTATTTCACAGAGCCGTTTTTTCATGTTAAGGACATTTTTTCCCATTTATTTTCTTAAACAAGATGTTATTGATATTGTCATTATGAGTAAATGCGAGTGCGAATGGAAATAGCGAAAATAAGCACATAATTCGCAAATGTGAATGTAAAACCGAACAGGCGCCGCACTCCTTTAGTAAACTTCAGAGAACTGCAACGAATACTAAAATTTGGAGTATATTCAATCATTTACTCTGAATTGTTATAATTCAAACCGTTTTTGTTCACCAACAAAAATTATTTTCGAGTAACGAGCTCATTTCAAACAATCAGTTTGAATTCTTGTACTCGCATCGAACATGAACGTTTGTAATTTTTTTTTTTTGGTATGACTGCAGATCACTGCAAGGAAACGAAGCGGTGTTCGCATCATTCTTGCAATATTCGTTTTCAAATGCGATATTATGTTCATTTAGCTGCAACATGTATGATGGAGTCGTTTCAATCATTAACGCGAAAATTTAAGTACAAACCATTCATGTATTCTACAGTTTCGTTCTCGTTTGAGCATTATACATATGTATGTATCAGTCGCAACATTATTGGTTCAAAAAATACAAATGTTTGAATGAATGTATGTAAGCCCATATTGTTTTTTCATATTGTGTGCATACATTTTTAGGAAATATGAATATAGTGAAAAAAATGTTAAGAAATCGTTACTCAAGCTAAATTTAATTGAAAATTAAATATGCGAAAAAGTTGTCTGTATGTATTTTCATACATGTATTATTATTTTTTAGGCATATAATCAAATTCAAGGATATTTTTGGAGATATTAAAAAAAACAATTTTTGAAACATATTTTTATATCAAAATGTAAAAAGGAACATGGGTTTTCAATACAAGTAGTATTATATAACAAAATAAAATTTATAACTATAAAAGGAACAGTACTACTAAGAACAACACGCAACGCTTACAATAAAATGAGCTTTATATTGCTTATGTATATAAATAAATCACAATGTGTTTTTAAACAAGTGGCTCGAGCTTATAACATGAATTTTACTTCTATCATACCAAAGAAATATATACATTCATGTTCGTTGCGAGTACAAGAGTTCAAACTGACTGCTTGAAACGAGCTTTTTGCATTTAAGTAATTTCTTGTTTTTGAACAAAAACGATTGAATCATAAAGTTCGAGTGGTGGTTGCAACTGATTACAATAAAATCATGTTCGAATCACCGAGCCGAAACCCGAGTACAAGTAAGCTGTTGTTCATAAACAGATGCATCGCTTTTAAATAAACAAATACAAGCATAATTTTGCTACCGATTCATACATCTTACTGAATTTTTTGGTTCGTGTTGACGTTTGAACAAGAACAAAACTGTAGAATACTTTTTTGATTTATACTGAATTTTTAGCTGAAGTGATGGAGTCGGCTCGATCATACTCCTTGCAGCTCTCTGGTAAACTTATGATGAAAATATTCTTCTACTCTTTTGAATACAAGGAGTATTTACTTTTTACCCTCTTCCATTGAAAAACGACTGGAATTAAAATTTCTTTTTTGGAGAATTTGCTTAGCAGCAAATTTTAACAAATGTGTATTCATTCTTTGGTATGGACCTTTGGCTTCGTATGAGTGATGCCACGCCCTCTTGTTTATTTACAAATATGTTTTATAACCGAACTCCACTGTATGCATATACATAGATTTGTTGCAGTAAAAGTGAGAACATTTTAAAAATTCTTTAAACATAATTTTTGTTTAACAGTTACAACATATTTTTATGATCAACTGGAACACAATCTGTATTCTGGCCAGGTATTTATATGGGGAACATGGATTAACCTTATGTTGCAATATTTTATAAAATTATCTCCTAATTTCGTTCTTTGAGAAAACAATTTATAGGGCAGACAAACAGCCACCCTGATGGATATTATCATTATCGAATTAAGCGAGTTTTAGGTTATAGGTCGATTGTTTTACTATAAATCAATATTTCTATGTGTAACAAAAAACAGCATACACTTATGCTACTCTGCTCCTCTATGGAATAGGGTATAGAAAACTACCAAAAATTTTAATCAAAATCTTAAAACTAAATATAAACTAAAAAAAAAAAAATAAAAATTAAATTACATTCGTGCAGATAAAATTAAATTGCCTCTTAGGCAGCAGACAGGAAACATGATTAAATGTCAGTTTGCTTGTAACCATGTGTAGTCACCAGCAGCAACAACAAGTAACAAGATAAAACAACTAATCAACAACTGCAATTGCTGCCAACAGAAGCAGCAGCCAAAAGCCAGACAACCAGACAAAATGCACAACAACAACAAAAAAGCCGAAACATAAACTGCAACCAAACCTCTTAAAGGTAAGCAAAAGTATTTTATGCGCATGATCAGAGGGCTCGTCTAGGCCACATGCAGCAGACTGTTAAAAGACGTTTCTGTAAGTGGCTGAGTGTTTAGGTGATTTCGTGTAGTTGACCATGTTTTTGAGCTGAAACTGCTACTGTTGTTGGTATTGCTGATGTTGTTAATGATGCTGCTGTACATGATGATAATGACATGTTGTAAACTTAACAGTTTTTACTTTGTCCTTCCACGTTTGTTTTGTGTCTGGTAAAGTGTCTGGTATGTTTTTTTTTTTTTTTTTTTTTTTTTTTTTTTTGTATTAGTCTCTTTATTCTTGTCTGTAGAATGTCTGGTCATGTAAAAAGTTGTTATTTTTCTGATAAAATTAATTGCAGCATGCAAAGGTTGTTGTATGCAGAAAACCTCAAGTTTTTTTTTTTTTTGCGAAAATCTAGATGTCTATGACTTGCTTGATAATATGAATAGATATTTATGTAAATATATGTAGATAGACTACTAAATCAGTGAGTCAACAATGTCTTTGTGAATGATTTGATGGTGTTGCATACAATTTTGATCGATTGATTTATAAATGTTTTTTTGTTGTTGTTTAAGAAGTTAAGTCTATATATTATTTTAGAAATCCTTTCAAATGATAAAATAGGTATTTACCGAAGAATTTAATTATCTCATTAACTTTAAATGAATTTAAAAAACGAGATATACTGAGAGTTTTAAAATTCCGCTATCTATAGACATACATTACACAGTGAGACAAAAAAAATGAAGTGAAAATACCCGGGATCTTATATCATTTTTCTGGTGGGTAATGTCGAGTATAACAACAGTCTGTTTTTGGAATTTTCAAAACACCCCCAAAATCTTGAGTTACGGGTAAAAAACCGGTTTTTCATACCCGTATGCACTTATTATCCTGTTACTAAGTTGAATACCAACCGATTTCAAATTTTTTGACAGATCTAGAAAGAAGAAGCTTAGACCTTTCGGACGGTATATATTTTCTTTGAGTAAATTTCAGATACCTATATGTATTTTTACACCAAATGTATTTTTTTACGGTTTTTTTCTCATTTTTATATTTTCGGGGCGTTTTTACACAAAATTTTTGTATAGGAACCGTGCTATTTATGGTTTAATTAAAAAAATATAATTGATTAAAAATAAAACGAGGGTTTGTGTTTAAAAATCCGTTAAAAATTTACAGATTAATTCAACTTTAAAAAAAAACACATTTTTTCCAAAAAAATTATTTCTTACGATTCCGATCAAAAATGTTTGCTTGACCTTTTTCTTTTTAAATTAACGTCTTCAGTATCTCGTTTAAGGGACCAGCAATACTCTGGAAGCATTTTTATTTTATTTTTTCCTTCAAAACGTTTTTCCATTGCAATTATTTCCTGGTGAAAATGTTCGCCTTGTTCATCGCTAAACTGGCCTAGGTTGTCTGGAAAAAAATCCAAATGCGAGTGCAGAAAAAGAAGTTTTATAGACATGTTGCAGCCCATTTCACCATAAGCTTTTAAAAATTCATTAACGACCATGACATAGTCGTCGCTTCTGTGACTCCCAAGAAAATGATCACAAAGCGCAACAAAACTGGTTCACGCACGTTTTTTAACGGAACTCAACATTTTTAAAAAGGGGTCATCTCTCATAACTTTACGAATTTGAGGTCCAATGAAAATACCTTAAATTAATCAGAAGAGATAAAAATGTTAAAACTGAATGCTATTTCGAAGTAAATACAAAAATATCTCCTTTTATTTTGGCTTCACCACATCTTGGGAATATCGATTTAAGATGGTTAAAAGCTTCGCCGTTAATATCAAGCTTTTTAACAAATTGTTTCATGTATCCTAATTTTAAATGTAATGGTGGAAGAATAATATTCTCAGCTTTAACTAATGGTATGTTAAGAACGTTTTTTCTACCAATTTGCTGCGACTCACGAGATGGCCATACTTTGCAATCATACTGATTTTTTGCACGACTGTTTCATTCACAAAGAAAACACGGATATTTTGTGTAACTACCTTGTATGCCAAATAAAATTGTCAATACTTTTAAATCAGCTATGATTTTCCATTTATGCGTGGCATACTTGACGAACAGGAGTATTTTTTGCTTGACTTCGTAAGTTTCTTTTGTGGTAGTCGCATAGAAAATTGGAACTGATGGCAACCGATTTTCGTTATGTAATATAACTGCTTTCAAACCTAAATATGAAATTACAGATTGCAGATAATCCACTATTTTAAAAATTACTTTCTTTTACATGAGCCATCAATGAAAAGTCGCCATTCGTCTGCATTATAATTGTAATTTAGTGCAGAAAATAACTTTGGAATATCACTGCAATACGTAAGATTGCTGTCATTTTTATTAGTTTCAAAGCTTTTTTTTTTTTGTTTTTATTTTAAATTTTACAAGCGCTCGTTTATAAAAGCTAGTAAACGTAGCTAGTAATTACTCACCAAGGTTTTAGCTATTTTGGACAGGCAGTTTTTAGTTGATTAAGTCGATGAGAGTGTTTTCGTGTAAATGAAAAAATTGAGTAGATAGGATTTTTTTAAGGCAGTACGCCTACGCAAGGAGACTATATAGAAAAATAAAAAATATAAGGCTAAATTTCCGGTAATTTTTCAGACCACCCTCGTATGTAGAATAACAGTGATTTTTTAACGTGCGACTCGCAGGCTGCAAAAATTGTTTTAATTATTTTAATAATTACGTAAAAGAGATAGTCAAGCAAACATTTTTGATCGGAATCGTAAGAAATAATTTTTTTGGAAAAAATGTGTTTTTTTTTTAAAGTTGAATAAATCAGTAAATTTTTAACGGATTTTTAAACACAAACCCTCGTTTTATTTTTAATCAATTATATTTTTTTAATTAAACCATAAATAGCACGGTTCCTATACAAAAATTTTGTGTAAAAACGCCCCGAAAATAGAAAAATGAGAAAAAAACCGTAAAAAAATACATTTGGTGTAAAAATACATATAGGTATCTGACATTTACTCAAAGAAAATATATACCTTCCGAAAGGTCTAAGCTTCTTCTTTCTAGATCTGTCAAAAAATTTGAAATCGGTTGGTATTCAACTTAGTAACGGGATAATAAGTGCATACGGGTATGAAAAACCGGTTTTTTACCCGTAACTCAAGATTTTGGGGGTGTTTTGAAAATTCCTAAAACAGACTGTTGTTATACTCGACATTACCCACCAGAAAAATGATATAAGATCCCGGGTATTTTCACTTCATTTTTTTTTGTCTCACTGTGTTATTCATGCACCCACAGTTGATCCAATTCTTCTATACAACAAACTTGTATCGGGTGTTTTTTAGCTGCATGATAACTTCCGATATCGATAACAATGGCTTGACAGCTAAGGCTGTGTTTTTGAGATTTCAGTTTGACTAGATTTAGTTAATCTGAAAACAGACTTGTGCCGCCATTACCAAGTTAGTATACAACATTTTGACGGACGGACAAGCTTAGTAAAATCCGAGTTTCAGACTACGATAAACTTAGTTTAAACTTAATCGACGTCTAAAAAACCCGGCCTAAGAATGTCGAACTGTGTTGACATTTCTGTTCAGGAAGGTTTGGCATGTCATCATCAGGTATAGGCACCACTACATTAAAAGCTTTGCGTGTGTGGCATGTGTGCATTGATCTTTGTTTTTTGTGTATGTATACACATCGTTCGCTCTTTTTAATTTTTATTTTGCATTTGCCCATACATGGTCATCATGAATCGTTTAACGCTAGAACAAAGCTACCAAAATATGTTAATTTCCTTGAAAAAAAAAAATGTTCGCAAAGTTCATAAAGTACTTCGGTAATTATTTTTTTTAATTCCCTAAGCTTATCCCCGCGAAGCTCTACGCTTGTCTGCAGGAAAGAAACTGGAGACTCTGGCGGGAATCGAACCTGCCGTATTTGGAGCTTGCGTGCTTTTTAATGCCTCTGAATTACTTTTTATGGGGCCGTGTTAAGTCATTGGTTTATGGCGATAAACCAGCAATTTTTGAAGCATTGGAAGCCAATATTTCCCTCCATACGGCGATATTAATTGAGAACGTAATCACTCGTAGCAGCTGCGAATATATGCCGGAAATAATATTTAAAAAATAAATGCCATGAATTATCTAATATTTCTGTCTTGTATTGCAATTTTAAGTAAAAAAACACCCTTTATCGAGAAGAGAAATTGCC
This sequence comes from Pollenia labialis, assembly GCA_949318255.1. Lineage (NCBI taxonomy): Eukaryota > Metazoa > Arthropoda > Insecta > Diptera > Polleniidae > Pollenia > Pollenia labialis. The sequence continues at coordinate 31,282,292 of OX439143.1, read as the reverse complement.
TAAGCAGATAAAGAAAATAGCAGAGAATGGCTGCCATGTGCATCACAAGTACCCTTTGCGCTGCACCGGCTGGTGGGCTAGAAATTATCCTTAATCTATCACCTTTGGATTTGACAGGTAAGAAGATGAGGACAAAGCTGAAGATTCTCCCAAAAAGTATCCTTAAATATAGTGGAAACTACCGCGGGCGGACACTGCAAGGTTATAGGTATGGCAATCTTAAACTGAAAATTAATCACGATACTCCGGTTTCGTCTCTACAAATCACTGGTGCCATGTCAGGATGCGTGAATAAAGCGTATTGTAAGCAGAAGAAAGAGTAAACTTTCTTTGAACGACTGATTCAATGTCGCCGTGTGTAAGGCTGTCGGCTTCGGATCACAACCTCATTATATTTCGGAAACTCTGGGATCACTAGACACAGAATTTTCCAGGCGAAATAGCGGCGTCCAAAGAATCTGTCAACTGGTTCAGATTAGCTTCTGTTTCGACAACTGCTGCTAATCTTTGCAACGAAAGCTTTATCGCAATTTTATTCGTGAACTAATCTTTTCTGATAAACAAAAAACACAGCCCTTAACTGTCGCTCGTCTATAAACGTTACCCCACGTCTTCATGGGCTTTCGATTTGAACATGACATGACCATAACGCTGCCCGAGCAACGGTATTAATTTGTTCACATTCTTGTAAGTGGCGAATACGTATTGATGCTCATGTTCTGATTGACCACAATTTTTGTTCTTGTGGCGTTTTGTTGTATACAGAAAATAAATTGTATGGCCAACATACAGGTGCACATGGATGTTAAGATGAATGTTTAGGCAACGATGGCAGAATATGAACGAAACATGAACATGAACAGTTTACACGAGTAGAATTCATGTGCGACATGCTGTTCTTACCAAGTTTATGGATAGTGGAGACGGGTTGTTATGGCGGCATAGTTTAACATAGGAATAAATTGCCTGTCAGGCCACAGAGATAGCTCTGCATACTTGCACAACCTTTCGGGTTTCACTGGATTGTGAAGGATTAGTGATAGCTTTGCTCTCTAAGCAACTGAAACTTTAGCGTAGGACTATTAATATCGCAATAATGGATGGACCGAATATATTAATTAGATAAGCAGGTAATTGCGATTTTATAAAGATGACATGAGTAGCTTATCTCTACTCTACTCTACTCTACTCTACTCGAAGACCAAACGGATGCAACTTTTTTAGTTCCTGTAATCACAAGATAATGTCTTATAGGCAAACATACACAGCGTTTGGAAACCAAACACTGCGATTACTGCCGCAGTTGCGGCGATTGAATGCTTTAATTTTCTATTGATTCAAATTTAAGGGTGCAGTAATAGACTTTTTAGATAATTTTTTTTGGAATATTACTTTTCAATCGAGTAGCTTTTGTTTTTTATATTTATATTTGAAAAAGAAAAATTTGTTTTTTTTTTGTCATTGCTTAAAGAATTGTACAACTGAAAACTTAATAAACTTTTCCTTCTTTTGATATATAAAAATAAGTTGTCAGTAAATATTTTACAAAAGGTTATGGGCGACACAAAGGAAATACATGGAATCCCTCAGTTTAACGGCCAGGGATTTGATGACTGGCAATTTAGAGTGAAAATTCACCTAGACTCATTAGATCTTTTGGAAGTTCTAACCGGCTCTCCTCCTGATAATGACGCTCTTAAACGAGAATTTTTGAAAAAAGACAAGAAGGCCATGGATAAAATTGTAAGTTTTCTGCATGCAGATTGCATAAGTTTTGTTCGTGATAAGAAAACCTCCAAAGAAATGTGGAATAATCTTCAATCTATGTTTGCGAAGAAATCTATTATTAATCAGTTGCTGATTCGGAAAAAGTTAGCACAGATGAAAATGAATGAAGAAGACTCAATTATAAGCCATGTGATGCATTTTGAAAACCTAGTTCGGCAACTCAAATTATCGGGTGCAACTATGGAAGAAAGTGATATATTGACACAACTTTTTTTGACGCTACCAGAAAAGTTCGACCCGCTTGTAACAGCCTTACAAAACATTGATGGAGATAAATTAACTTTCAATATAGCGAAGGAGAGATTAATTTCAGAAGAAACCAGATTTTCAAACAGATTTCAAGATGATGTGCAAAATAAAACAGCGTTCGCAAGCAAGAAAAGGTTTGGAAAGAAAACGTATTTTAATGGCAAGTGCCATAAGTGTAGTAAGTTTGGCCACAAATCAAAAGACTGCTGGCAGAAAGATGCTCATTCAACTAAAGCAACCACAAAAGCAGTATCATTTATGGCATATAAAAATAATGTATATAAGTCTAAAAATAATAAAATTGTTTTTAAACTTGACTCAGGTGCCAGTGATCATATAGTAAATGACAAGTCAATTTTCTCCAAACTGGAGTTACTGGATACCCCTGTTGAAATCTTTGTGGCAAAGGATAGTCAATCTATAACAGCAAATTACATTGGAGAAATTATAGGATTTAGTAATAAAGGTGTTGAAATTATTATGAAAGACGTTTTGTTTGCACCTGCTTTAAGAGATAACTTGTTATCTGTACGAAAGCTTGTCAAATCAAAACTCAAAGTTAATTTTATGGACAATTCTGCTCTCGTTTTGCAAAATTCGAAGATAATTGCATCAGCTCAACTTTGTGGTAACCTTTATGAAGTAACTTTGAATTTAGAGAAAAAAAATGCATTTTTATGCAGCAAAGATAATACCATAACTTGGCATAGAAGACTTGGGCATGCTGGCATCACAGGTATGGATATTTTAATAAAGCAAAGTCTTATTCAAGATAATGTTAAACCAAAAGAGATTGGTTTTTGTGACATTTGTACTGAATCGAAACAATGTCGAGACCCCTTTGATGGAACCAGGACCAGGGCAACTCGCGTGCTTCAACGCATTCATTCGGATGTTTGTGGTCCAATTACACCAATAGCCTGGGACGGGTCAAAATACTTTGTTTCTTTTATAGATGATTTTAGCCATTTTGCCATAATTTACTGTATAAAGAAGAAGTCGGAAGTGTTTAATAAATTCAGAGAGTATGAAGCAGTGTGTTCTGCTATGTTTTTAAATGAGAAGATTTCAACTTTAACTACAGATCAAGGTACAGAGTATTTATCCAATGAGCAGCAAAGTTGGTATAAAAGTAAAGGAATCCAGATTCAAACAACAATTGCTTATACACCTCAACAGAACGGAGTATCTGAGAGGTTTAATAGAACGGTAACTGAAAAATTAAGAGCTTTGTTATTACAATCTGGAGTGCCGAAAAATTTATGGAATGAAGCAGCGTATACAGCAGTATACATAATAAATAGAATTCCAACAAAAGCTTTGACAAATTCTGCAACGCCAGCAGAATTGTGGTTTGGTATAAAGCCAAAACTGGAAAAATTAAGAGTTTTCGGGTGTAAAGCGTTTGCTTGGATTCCGAATTCAAAACGACATAAGCTAGATTCAAAAAGTTTGGAAACCGTGATGATTGGTTATGCCCCTACTGGATATCGATTATGGCATGGTAAAAACCGGAAGTTAATTTTGGCAAGGGATGTAAAATTTGACGAAAACTGTTTTCCCTATGCTAACAAAAGTGTGCAAGTAGCTAAACCAATCATAATACCAAGCAGCCACGAGTCAGAGGGGGAAGATGATAATGCTGTGACTGCTGTAATTGAAGAAGAAATTGCCAATACCATAAATAACAATGAAATTGCACAACCTACTGCAACTGATCAAGTATGTAACAACGAAATACTCACCAGCGATGAAGACGACGTTTGCAGTAATGAAAGCGTATTACAAGAACATGTACCTAACGAACCTAGAAGAAGTGGAAGAATAAGTCGTTTGCCAACTAAATTATTCGACTACATTACTGGTCTTGAAGCTAAAGTCGTGCAAAATAATATTCCAGAAACTTTTGATGATATTTTTAATAGGGATGATACAAACGAATGGCAAAAAGCTGTTAATGATGAATTAACTGCAATGAGTAAAAATCATGTTTGGGATCTGGTTGAGCCTCCACCAAAAGTGAAATTATTAAAATCTAAATGGTGTTTTAAAATAAAGGAAGATAGTAATGGCAATCCAACGAAGTACAAGGCTCGTTTAGTGGTTAAAGGTTTTCTTCAAAAACATGGCATAGATTATTGGGAAACCTATGCTCCAGTAGCAAAGCTTACAACCATAAGAATCGTTCTCGCTGTTGGAATTTACAGAGGATACCATTTCCACCATCTTGATGTAAAAACGGCTTTCTTACATGGTGACTTGAAGGAAAATATTTATATGGCAGTTCCTGAGGGAGTAAATGCTACTCAAACGGTAGCATGCAAATTAGTGAAGTCGTTATACGGACTTAAGCAAGCATCCAAGTGCTGGAACGAGAAGTTCAACAATTTTTTAGTCTCCCTTGGATTCGTGAGGTCAAAACATGACTACTGCCTTTACGTTAAAATGAATGAAAAAGAGACAAACATCTTGATTCTAATTTTATATGTAGACGATTTGCTAATAGCTGGTAACAATATTGATGATATTAAATATCTTAAAGAAAAACTGTCCAACATTTTTGAAATGACAGATTGTGGCACATTGAAGTTTTTCTTGGGTATGGATATGAATTTTGAAAACAATAAACTGCAAATATCCCAAGAATCAAGCATTCGAAAAATATTAAAGAAATTTGGTATGCTGGATTGTAATGTGGTGAAGTCTCCAATGGAAAAAGGTTTGCAGTTAGAAAGCAACTTATCAAAATCAGTCACCAAGCAACCTTACAGAGAACTATTGGGAAGTTTAATGTATATCATGTTATGTTCTCGACCTGATATATGTTTTCATATTGGTTATTTAGGCCGTTTTCAGCAAAATCCTTCTGACATTCACTGGCAACATCTTAAGCGTGTTGTTAGATACCTTAAAGGAACATTGGAAACAAAATTAACTTTTATGAAATCCTCAAATGAACCTATTTTGGGATTTTGTGATGCAGATAAAACTGACAGGAAATCTGTTAGTGGGTATTTGTTTCAGGTGTATGGTTGCACTGTATCATGGTGCAGCAAGAAACAACAGACTGTTGCAACTTCCTCATCAGAAGCAGAATATATAGCTTTGAGTCTAGCAACAACTGAGGCAATATGGATATCAGGAATCATGAAAGATTTAAAAGAAACTGGCGATTATACTGTTAAAATATTTGAAGATAACAGAGGCTGTATTGGAATGGCGAATAACCTTGAAAGTAAAAGAGCAAAGCATATAGATATTAAACACCATTTTATAAGGGATAAAATATTAACGGGTAATATAAAGCTTGAACATATTAGTACTGAGTTCCAGTTGGCGGACTTATTTACCAAATCATTGGACATTAGCAAATTTGTAAAATTGCGGAATGATATAGGACTTATCGATTGAGAGGGGGTTTTGGAATATTACTTTTCAATCGAGTAGCTTTTGTTTTTTATATTTATATTTGAAAAAGAAAAATTTGTTTTTTTTTTGTCATTGCTTAAAGAATTGTACAACTGAAAACTTAATAAACTTTTCCTTCTTTTGATATATAAAAATAAGTTGTCAGTAAATATTTTACAAAAATTTTTTTGCCTAAGCTTATCCCGCGAAGCTCTACGCTTGTCTGCAGAATACAGGCTACAGTCTCTGGCGGGAATCGAACCCGCATGCCCGGCACTGATAGAATAGCTCACTACCTGGTAGCCTACCGGGGCACTCAATTGGATTTGTTAGGATTTTTTTCCACAACCATTTTGACTTAAAATTTGTATTGAAGTGGATCTGTTCTTTTAAACGTAATTCCGTTGTAAAAAGGGAATATTTAAGAGTCTAATCAAAAGTTAGACTGCCAAACTAATACGGTCGTTTTCCGCCGTAACTTTAACCATACATTGGCTATGAGTAGATCTCTCAAATCAGATTACGCATTTATCACTTCAAGGATTGGTCTTATTTCAGGATAATTAGTCTAGGTCATAATGTTAAACCAATGGTGGGCCAATTTTAGGTTTGAAAGTAAATTGGCTTAAACACAGAATTTCTTTTTAACGAATTTTACGAAGTGATACAGAAACATTTTCAAAATTTTGATTAAAATGCGTGTCGCGTTCCATTGTTAAAATTTCCCAAATTTTTACTAAATAAATGCCAAGGATTCACTTCCTTACCTAAAATTTGCCCACCCTTTAGTAATGACTGCCTGTATGATACAACTTAACCTTAAAGAGCACTGAGCATTATGTGAGTTAAATATGAAGTTCTTGAAATTTATTTAAGAGAATAGATGGACACAACTAATTAATTTAAAGAGAGATAGAGCGAGAGAGAGAGAGAGAGGGTGACAGATAAGAGGAGACGGTAAAAAGCCCTTGCCATTTTAGGATATGGAACAGTGACGAACGTCTCTTTACGTACAATTCGATCTCCTCTCTAAAATATGTTCCACCAGATCAATTAGAAATAAAGTCCAGAATGTATAATGCGTAAAATTATTGTTAATCAGCCCAATTATGAATGAAAATTCCCCGGGAGTTTTCTGCCCTCTCCCATTTTTCTTATTAATTCAAGTGTAAAAATGGGAACAAACTCCCGGGAATGTGTATTCATAATTGGGCTGAATATTTCCGAACTGTGCATCAGGCCGCAACCTAAACAAATCCCTTTAAAAAATTGCTCGCTTATCAATTGTATTTTTATAAAAAGCTTTCATATACTTAAATAAGTTCTAGTAAATTTATTAGTTCTTTAGATTTCTAAAAGCCAAGTGGGAAAACTTTTCTTAAGTTTTTTTCTTTCAAAAGTCTAGTCTAGAATGTAAATATGTACTTACACTTTTTTGTTCGTCCAATGGTCTCTGTGCTCTTATCAACGTCTAAAAATTTTTTTTTTTCGGTTTAAAGTTTCAGTTATATTTGCTGCACTTGCTGTAGTTTCAGTTGTATGTTTTGGTTTTACTACTGTTTACTACAACTAATTTCGGAATTACGAACAACATTCATAATTATTCGGTGATGCAAAATGCATTCATCTTCTTTTCATTCATTATAATTAAAAATAAGTATGTATGTATGTAAACATAGTAAGAGTAAACGTGTAAAAATACGTCTGTACGAGGGAGAACAGAAAAATCGTTAAAAGGCTTATAATATTTTTTATACTGCATACTTTGTTAAAAAAACGTATGGGATCTAGTATCAAGCGTATTTCAATTTATCCATGTGTGAGAAAAGGTTAGGAAAATTGTCCAAGGGGTAATAAATTAATAATTTATTTAGAATTTTTCGAATATGCCAATTCAATTTGGGGGACAAAATTTTAATACAAAATAAAAAAAAAATTTTTAACTTTTAGCAAAAAAAAAAATCTTTAATCATCCATTTATCGTTCAAAACCAGGGCTGCTATGTACTTTTTTCCTTGACCCCAAAAATTTAAAAAAAAATCCCCAAAAATCCCTTAATTAACAAAAAAAAAAAAAAAAATAAGAAAAAAATAACATTAAAAAGTTAATATTTTTTTTTATTGATTTTTTTCTGACCAAATTCAAATTTTTTTTTAAAAATAGTAAAAAAAAAAATTTGTAAGAAATCCCCAAAAATCCCCACATAAACATTTTGGGTTAAAAAAAATAATTTTATTTTGTTTGTAGCGACTGGTGTCTGGTTTTTTATGCGATTCCAGTGAGGAATTACAAGCATAACAATATGCTGTTTTGGAAGACGAATGAGTCAATTTATAATTTCAGTTAATCAATAGTATGAAATGGGTGTTTAGCACATTTAAACGAAACCTTGTTAATTAATTTTTTGAATCCCAAGAAAAACTTTGGACAAATACATATTTCCCAAACTTTATTATATTGTCTTTCATATTTACTTATTTTTGGTGAAGACATATTTGCTGGAAAATTGTCTTATAAAAATCAAAAATTTTATGTGTTTTTAACGGTTTTAGATTCGTTTTTTAAATTCTTCTTTTTAAAACACTCAATTAAAAAAAATAACATAAAGCCTACAGTACACGGAATGTGAAAAGCCACGTAGTTCTGACGCAATTTTGACGTCACTACAAATCCACAAATCTACAAGTCCATGATGTGTGACTACGACAAAATAACGCCAGAACCACATGCGAATGTGACTTTTTACATTTCGTGTACTATTATAGGCTTAAGTTTATTAAGTACCTTTTACATACTTAACAAAAATGGTAATCTTAATTAGGACCATTCACACCGTATAAGTTGTTGATAAGAGTAAGATAAAAGTTTTGCTACTTTATTTCATATTTTATATACGAAACAAATAATAAAATAATGGAAAATATATTAAGAATGTGTAAAATCCCCAAAAGAACCCCGGATATTTTTATTAAATCCCCAATCCCCAAATTACTTTTTTGTCGTCATTTAGCTTGCATGAAATCCCCAAGTCTGGCAGCCCGGTTCAAAACTTGGTTTTGTTTGATAATGCTGGCTTTAAAAGAACGAAATGTGAACGTCTGTTTCTATAGAAATAATAAATTTCATCAGCTTATTATTGATATGACCTGATTCGGCTAATTTGACGTGCGTCGACTTTAGTTTGCCCAATTACTCAGTATGAAATAAATACCAGATGTTTACCCTTCAAAATGTCGAACAAAATTATTTTCCCGAAAAGTTTATTTTTCTCTCACAGAGAGAGAGAGAGTTCAAAAAAAATATCCATTTTTTCCGTATAAAAATTGGTGAATTCGCCTTTTAAGGCAAAATGGCTCCAAATTTTATATATCTTAACCAGGTGCGCTTCGTCCCTACACCCATTGAAATAAAATTAGTAAATTATTTTTTAAATATAAATATCGTGTATTCATAAGCATAGATAGACTGTTATTCTGGGGTGGGCAAGTGCCCTTCTCCGAAATAATTAATAAATACAAAATAATTTTGTATTAAAACAAAATGTTTTTTATTAAAACAAAATGTTTTTTATTAAAACAAAATTAAAAAATATATCGAAAGTAACAAAAAAAAATTTTTAAAAATTAAAGTTAATTAGTGTTTTCGAGTTTAAAATATAAAAACAAATTTATTATTGAAAAGGTTATTCTACAGTTATTTTCTATTTTTCTTTTTTACAAAATATGTTCTTCTGAAGTAATTTTGTATTTGGCTGTATTTCATTATCAAAATCTAAATCACAATCAATTTGCAAAACATTTTTGTAATTAATAATGAATTCGTCAGCGCCATCCAAATCTAATTTAAAGAAGTTTTTTGCAGCTTTAGCTAATGAAAGGTTTTCGAATCGGTAGTCGATATTAGAAATTATGGCATTGATTACTGGATAATAAGGGTATTCACGTAACAAGTTGCACCCTTGCATAAAAGCAAAAGTGCAAACACATAACAAGAACCACAAAGAAAATTATTGACGCACAACTAATTGTCTGTGTGGTTGTTGTTATATTTTTGCACTTTTGCTTTTTCGCAAGGGTGCAGCTTGTGACTTGAATACCTTTAATATATATTTAACTTCCAATAATCAATTGAAGGAATATCATCAGGCAGATCCTGAATCTAGCTTTTACCCAAAGTTGATTCAATATAAAAATCTTTATTAAAAGTTTTCAATATCGCTCTGAATTTCATTAAACTTTTATTTTTCTCTTAAAATATTCAAAGGGTAGCAGTACATGATACAGCTTGTCCAACTGTCGAATTTTCCGTTTGAACAATTTGTTCAAAATGTTTATCGCTTGAAGAGTAAAATTAAAGATAATAAAATTCACAATAAATTAAAGTTTCTTAATATTCTAAGACCGTAAAGCTGGTTTCATTTATTGGTTTTTTGTTACCAATCACCAAGGTAGGATTATTGTGTTTTATACACTGAAAAAAAATTTCATTAAATGTAAACACTTATGTAGAAAAAATTAATTTCGGAATATTTAATCGGCTATTCAAAATATCAATACACTAACAACAACCCCAGGCCCTCCTAGCTACGCCAATGCGTGTATTGATAACGAAGCAATTTGCACCAAATGTAACGTCTACAATTATATTTCTCCATGTATATATAGACAATTTTATTGTCTTTGCTTGGGAGATTCTTAAATCTTTGGTATTCAGGTGTAAAATGAGCAAAGGAGTTTGAAATTGTAAATAGGTTCATCGACGATTTCGTGGACTTAATTCTAATACAGTTATTCCAAAGTTAATAGACTTTTCAATCCATCCGTTGAAATAAGTATATAAGTTTCTGCTAATGTGGGAGTGTGCCACAAAATATATGCAAGTTTTTGTATATTAATGTATACTTGTATGAATGTATAAATGCAAGTGTAATTAAAGAGTAAATGAGTTTGAAGTAAAGGGTTCGCTCCGTTTTTTTTTTTTTTTGTTTAACCAAAGTAATTCAGCGGGGGAGAATTCTAGCTAGGCCTTCAATTTAGTATACTTTCTAAACAGAAAAAGCCTCTAAATGATTGGAAGGGAAGATCTTCAAATGCTTAACCCACCCCTTTCTAAATCATTTTATAAATCGTGGAAATTTATTTTTAATCTTCGCGCTCTGTTCGCCAAACATAAAGAGTACTTTGTCAAGTTTACGGCTCGCATAACCATCGACATTTACTCTTTTGGATAACATTCGTCCAAATCGAGCCCGTAACGTGCGTGCATTAAAAGCCCTTGATGCTGTAGATGTGAGCGGATTTATCGATCGCACAGCGTTCTTAGCAGCCCGATATCAGTCCGTCTATTACTTGGAACATTTTTGAAAAGATCCAACTGGTGCAAGAACTTATTACGAAATCATCTTCAGGGTTATGAAAACAAGCAGAATTGTCGATTTTGGAGGGAGGACAATCCTCATGAGACTCTATTACGCCCCGGAAAATTCACTGTTTAGTGCCGCTTCATGCCGAAGGCGACATCATGATTGTGACTGGATTACACTACAAGCAATAGATTCGTGAATTTTTTTATTCCTCATGTCAATGCAAATCATTTGGAGAAAAAATGGTTCCAATAAGACGGCGCCCCATGCCATACAGCGCGTGAAACCATCACTTTGTTGAGCCAAACGTTTGGGGACCGAATTATTCGAAAAAATAGACCTTTGAATTGGCCGCTTCGTTCGGGTTATTTGACAGCTTTATACTCCTTTTTGTAGGGATACGTACGTCATAGCTCTGTCTGATAAGCCAGCAACGATTGATCATTTAAAATCCAACATTCGACGCACTATTGACAAAATAAGACCGGGTATGCTCGAAAAAGTGGCGCAAAATTGGACCGACAGGATGGCGTTCATAAGGCGCTGTCGCGAAGGCCATATGCCAGAAACTATTTTTAGCTAATAAAGTCAAAATTTTGTTCATTCCATTTAATTTGTTGTGTTCTAATTTAAAAAAATACCTCTTACAACATCGAGTTTCTCCAAAATATTTTTATGTATAAAAAAAAATAAATTTTGAAATTTTTTTTGAGATACGTACTAAAACGTATTTTCAAGCAAAAAACCTTAAAAAACTTGCCCTAATTTTGGCAACATAATAAGGCCAACTAGTAGGCCTCTTTTCTTTTTCTTTTTCTCTGGGGAAGTAATAGTGAAGTAAAATTAAGTATGTGGAAAATATGGTTTAAAGGCTACTTAGGTTAACTGGTTGTAATCAACACACAAATTCAGGCACACATACACTAGCACTCAAAGCACAGTAGTACGTACAAACATTGTTGTGGAATGACTGACGTTTTTGTTTGTTAGTTGGTGGGCTTTTTGTTGTTGTTTTGTCTCGACTCGAGAGAATGTTGAATGTTTAAATAGCAGAAATAGAGAAGTTTGCACAAAAATTATACAAAAAAAAAAAAAAAAAATCCAGCAACAACAAACACAGTAGCAACAGCCGGCTAGACAGTGTCTAGCCGCGTTTTGTATGCCAGAATACAAAAACAAAACAGCAACAAAACAACAACAGCAACATCAGCAGCAAACAAAAACAATTTGTTATGTGAACTACACCTTACAATTGATTATAAATGTTCGTGTGTGTGCTTGTATGTTAAAATGCAAATTCACACACATACTTCCAAACACTTACCAACAAATTGAGATGCAGTCACATTTTCTTTTTTATTTGTTTTGCTGCTTTTTTTCAACTTTGGTAGTTGCAGACACAATAGAACCAACAAAATGCAACAGACCAAACCAGACACACTAGAGTCAGAGACTAAATGCTCGCATAAATAAAGAAGCAAAATAATAAAATAAAAAATAAAACAAAAACAAACGACATTTGACGCCTTCAACACCGCCAACGGCTGACAATTCAAACAGCATAGCTTAAATACTTATAAAACTGAATCTTAACAAACGTTTTATATATCAAAGTCTAAAGAAAGCGCCACATTGATTTCTAAATACCGCAAAATAAGCATGTATTATGATAATAAAAACAATCATAAATAGTCTAATTTCTAATCAATTTGTCTTTGGGGAAGTTGGAAAGTAAATTCAATCGTTTTATCGGCAAATAGAGTTGTGTCGTTCCGGAACGACCTAGTTCCATTGAACGATTCCCTAAAAGGAACGGTGCGGACTTTTCCAATAGTTCCTTTTGTGTCGTTCCTCGTTCCGCAATTGCAATCAGTTGGATGATCATGATCATGTTGCCAACTTTTGTGTATTTTTGTCGTGACATATAATAAATGTCTAATTAAATCAATTACTAATGTGATCCAAAGCAATATACCACTCATTATTATTTATTACAAAAATTTTAAAACATATATATGTATGTATGTTAATCATACCCAGTAAAAATTATATGGATTAATCCATACTCGAGCAATCAAGGAGTAATGACTTGTTCATCCATTTGGAGCAATAAGCGAGCTATCAAAACTTTTTTTTTTGTTTTGTTGTTTATGCCTCGCTTAATACTCCAACTGTTAATTGTTGAAATTTTCGTTTTGTTTTTCTTTTTAGTCAGTTTAGTTTTAAAAAGTGAAAGACGTGTATTAAAAAAAGCGTAAAGGTACGGGTAAAGTAACAAATTGTTAAAAATGTGTCAAAATATATTTTCTAAGCGTCATTTAAGACGACTAGTTCAAAAAGAAATTGAAAAATTCTTAAGTTGTAATCGAAAACGATTACTCCCTCTGTCATCATTTTCAAGATCAAAGGGAGTACTCCATAAGAAGCTTAAAAGGAGTACTCGTGTCTGCGGACATGCTGTGTAATAAATCCTATGAAGTCCGGAGTTTTATGGAGTAATCCATTACTCGCAAAGGAGCGCTCCAAGATTACACTTTGGATGATCCTATTTTTTACTGGGTATGTAGGTAGTTGTAACACCACAACAGAAATACAAACAATAACAAATATTTGATTGCCGTTTTAACGAACGACAGAGAAGTTTTCTCGTTCATCGTTCATTTATTGTTCAAAGTAAAAAACCGGAACGATGAACGAAAGGAACGACCTAGTTCCTTTGATCTTTCGGATCGGTCGGAACGATTCCACAAAAGGAATGATTTTGCCCAACTCTATCGGCAAAGAAGGAATATGGCAATCACCAACTTACCATTCCTGGTATTTCTGGTGGTAAAATTCTATGTAAAGTACAGGGTGTCCGCCGGCTAGGTATACTACGGCGGCGTAAATGGTCTTGTGGTAGAAGCTCTTGTGCCAACTGAATCCTAAATGGAAACAAATGCAAATCTTTGTGCAAAATTGTGGCCAAAGTTGTTCTTTGAAGACCAAGCTCCTGAGCACGACGTCAAATTGAGGTTGATAGATTGTTTTGAACACTTTCTGGAGCAGCAGTAATGTTTTCAGACGATTTTGCAGTATGTAGTGGTCCATGCTTGGGCCTATCACCTACTGACCCTCTTTCTTCGAAATCATTCACTACACGATAAATAGTGCGTTTTGTTGGTACGTTGGTTTTCCCAAAAATTTCACGTAACTTTCTCATCGTCACAGTAATCGATGATTGATTTTGATAAAATGTTTAAACGATTAAAACACGTTGGTTTATCGAATATTTTTCCATAATAAATTTGCCACGTGCCTACTTCATGACTGCCAAGGCTAGTGCTGGAAAACTATCGATAGTACTATCCATCACACGTACGTGCGCCTGCATGACAAGAATTTGACAAGTGTATTTGGCCTATAAAGGACATTAGAGAAAAAGTCTTCTAGACCGATTTTGGGTGGAGAATTAAAACCAATTTAGAAAATTATCTAAAGTAACAATAAAATATCTTATAGTCTCTGCTACTTTGGTTCCTTCAGAATGGGCTTTTTAGCTGTCAATAAAATATTAAATGACATAATACACTGCCTGCAACCAAATAAGGTGGACATGCTTGTGTTTTACAAAAAAAATCTATTTCTTATCAAATTGTTGATGTCTTTTGTTTTTATTCAGTATTTGAAATTTGTTTTAATTGTTATACAAATTTAATACTAGAAAAAAATAATTTTTCAAAACTATCATCTAAAATAACGTGCGTACATACAATACGTCTCATACGTTCAATAAAGTGATAAAAACAACGAATTATAGCCTGATGAAAAATTAGTTAAAGTTTTCCTACTCAAGCATAAACATTCAGTCGATAGTAATATCGATAAATCGATAGTGAAATTTGAACTATCGATAAATATTGATAGTAGAAAATATCGATAGTATCCCATCACTAGTCAAGACTTATTTTTTACCAAAATGGCGGCAAAACCCGCGAAGCTGTAAGCTTGTCTGCAGCAGACCAGAGTCTTTAGCGGGAATCGAACCCGCAACCCCGGCACTGGCAAAACTAAATTGTGCTGGTCATTTGTGGACCTTTTTCGGTTGTCGAATATAATCGACATTTACCTTAAGACGTTGTTTATTTATTATTCGTAAGCACTACAAAATAGTGTTTTTATAGAGAAATCATTACATTTTCTCTGCGGATTTTCATGGACAATGGAAAAATTATATAATGATCAGATAATGGCCATGTTAGAAGCTTATTCGGATGCTTAGGACGCAATTGAAGATGATGATGACGTTATATTTGAAATCCCACAAGTGCAATTAAAGGATATTGTTTCGCCGAGCAGAACGTAATGTTAGAAGAAAATATTGACGATATATATATAGGCCAAGTCAAAACGTTCACTGACTGAGCTCCGATATTTCCACTTGTATTGACTCCTAAAAGCAATATAAGCTGGTGAACAGTTCGAATACCCGAAAACCATGGAGGCATTCATCTTGTGCCACTGTCAAAAAACAGCAGCATGTGTGAAATCGCTACACCGTTTTCATATTTCAATAAATACTTAACGGATAAATGGTAAAAAATCTATTTTTTTCTATTATTTCCGTACAAAAGTGAAGCATATCGTATATATTAATAGGCAAGTATGCTTAACAAGAGTTATCATTGAAGGTCAATGTCGAATATATTCGACAATCCTTAAAAACTAGGGGAGCTACTTGAGACGAAAACTACTATTTTTCGCGACTTCAGCACCATGACATTACCTTATATACCAATTTTCAGATTTTTATCTCGCCACAAATTATTTTTGACCCTGAAAGGGTTAAACGAGCGCAAATATTAAGATAACGTTCCGATCTTGCTTTAGCGTACCCGACGTAAATTCGATTTTCGCCTACAGCCGAATTCGATAAAAAGCACTATTGCGAATTATAACAGTTCGCCTTATTCACAGTAGTACATTTCTATCAGGTGCAGTGTTGCCAGTGAGTTTTTCGAAAAAATACCTAAATATGCTAAGAAAAATCTGAATTTTTCCTACACGTTAAAAAAATTTCCCCTACAAAAATTCATACGTATTATTGTCAATAAAATAGAAGAAAAAAAAAATTCGTTATACAAAATAAATTTTATTCGAATATGTATAATTGAGCTCTGACAAAAAATAAGTACAAAACAAAAAAAATTTATTAATAACTAGCGAAATGGTTGAAATTTTCACTCTATACACCAATGGCGATATTGATAGTGTTTACCACACTGTACATACATATCCCTTCCTCCCGACACCTTTAACCACTATTCGTTAACTTCTTCGCTTACCCTAAGTAATGCAGGAAACATATTTTGTTTTACGACAAATTCTTGATTTATCAGCAATCAATTGCTTAGAAGCTACTTTGTTTTTTAAAATATCCACAAACAACTCTGGAAATATATTTTTTTAAGCGATTTTGGGAAAACGAAAAATTTTCAGCTGTTTTGGACAAGAAAATAATTCTAAAAATACGATTTTTCTGCATTTATTTCATAAATAATGCGATATTGTAATGTACACGAAAAGTCTGAACGAAATCTGTTTTGCTCTGGTTGCATGCCGAAAAAAACCACATAACCAAAAACAATTCTCTTTTCTAAGTAAAAGATCAGATGAAGTCGGTGAAGTGGGGGGTTCGTGACTTATCCGCTCTTAACTCGTTTTCTAACACATTCTATAAAGACTCCCTCTAAAAGTTATTAAATCTACGTTAAAATATAATGTAAATAGACATAGCTACAAACAAAAAGCCGCTACTATGCTATTGATGAAAGAAAACACTATTGATCAAAGCCGTGATTATCTGTACTTTTAGTTTGGGGTTTTCAGATGACTTTAAAACCCAGAGCCTCAAAACCCTTTCAAGCCTTGATTCCCTTGGCAGTTAAAGGTAGAATCCCACACATAATCACCCTGTCACCTTACTCCAGTAGAAAACGATAAAATTCTTTTAGCAATTCATTTTGATTGAATTAGTTTATTTCAGAAAATTAAAAAAAAAACAAATTTATGTATAAAGCACTTAAACTAAAAAAGACGTGTGGCAAATAGTACAAAAAAAAAATTAATGGGTATAAAAGAATTCATTTCAAAAAACAAACTTAGGTCGTAAAACTCAGATATATTAATCCGGAAGCTATAATTGATCGGAATGAATTTTCCCATGAAGTTCTTATGGATATAAATTCTAACGATTCGAAAACGTTTTACCATTGATGGTTACGGTTAAGTACAATTTTAATCATGCATGAATTAAGTGTCGTACAATAGAGCTTAGCACGGACGCTTACACCCGTTTAAAGAGTTTCTGTTCCAAAATTTTAAATAATTACTTTTGAACAATAAATTAGCATTGTAGAAATTTCTAATTTCCGTCAGTATAATTTGGGTTTTCCTAAATTCTCTTTGGGGCTAGGTTTACAATATAGCAGGCATCGATACACGTGTAACACTATATGTAACACCCAAAATTCGCCAAATATCCCTAGTCACCGTTGTTTTCCTTCAACTCCCTACGATGTTGTTATCAATTTTGCCAAGAGCCTTTATATAACAAAAATATATTTGTGTTGTTGATCAGGCAGTCACCTAGTAATAACATCCGTATCTTGGTCAGACTGTCGACCCAAACTTAAAACGATTTTTAAATGTGTTATCCTGAGCCCCTCTTGGATCGGGAAATATAATTTGGATAACTTTTCAGACAATTAATTTCAAATTATTTGTAATACATCCATCGACCAGTAGATCTTCAATCGAAAAAGGAAGTCAAATCTGTCTCTATCCATCAGTTGACTTTTACGAGAAGGTTACCACAGAAACAATCGATTAAACCGTATGGCAACTTTATTGACCCACCGAAAAAAATTTATTTGTTTCGTTTACTAACTTATCGATTACAACATACACTTTGTAACAAGGAAAAATATATTTATTTCGGTTAGATGTTTTATTCGGAAATTTCAATATTTCAATATGAATTATTAGGGTGCCCTCGGTAATTTAAAAATAATTCCGCTTTTATATGGAACAAGGGTTTGACATTCAGAGATATGTACGTATATGAGTATAACTTTTCTTCAGTTGTAAACATTTAATGTTTATAAACATAACTCAAATATTAAGTAAATGATAATACTAATGGGATGTTGCGGTTCGATCAAGGGTTGGAAAATAATAGTTACGATAAAATTTTATATTTTTTTTTCCTCTAATGAAAAATTATGAATAAAAATGTCTTTTGGACATTGACATCCTGGGTAAATACAATGACTTACGCAAAGGTTATTTAATCTAAAAAAACGTTTGCCACAATATGACAATAAAAATTCCTACATATCTGTTAGCAACTGACCTTTGGAAATGGAAATCTGCTTGGCCGTGAACCGACGTCCACTGTATCTGTACTGCTGTCAGAAGTTCTTGGAAATTGTATTTGTCAGAGATGGCTCAAATACAATTATACAGCAGCAGGAAGCAAAATTGTAACAGGTAGTTCCAAGGAATTTAGATCTTGCAACTGTTTTACAGTTTGAACTTTAAGCGAGAATCGTTTCTCAATTGTAACTCATTATAGGAGCCTATTTTTGATAGAGACTGTTGGCAAATTTATATTGGGGCTTAATAAAGCAGTAAGAAACATTTTATGTATGAAATTGAAAAACTTGGGTGTCTGAAAAATCAACTTTCTACGCCTGCATTTCTTATCCAGCTTATGAAGCCAAATCTTTCGCTTGTTAAGTGGTCCTGTTTTAACACCAAAATCTCCTTCTTCTGTGAGTGATTTAAGTCCCAGTGTTTCAATAGTAATCGTTTAAATAAAAGAAAAAGTATGTGCAAAAGTAGTGCGTTCATACGAATAATTCACATTCTATTTGTATCTTTATTGATTTTTCCGTAATCTTACAGCAACTCGTAACTAAATATCATTTAATTCTTCTATTCATTCACTAAATCTAAACATGAAATGAGCGCTAAGAATGTAAAACAGATCAATGTTCGCAATAAACAAATTAATTGCATTCACGTTTCCATATTCAAATCATACTAGACAGACAGCTGCTAAGCAACCAACTACCAAACATCCACAATACAAAATCATTGATCGTGACTGGGCAGTCGGACATTCAAACAAACAATGCAGACATGATCTTAGAAGAAGCCATAGATAGCGAGCGAATTCTTAAGGCTTAAATATCCAGCCTAAGAGACACATGAAGTAATGAAAATAAAAATTTGCATGCAGAAATTAGAAAAAAAACAATCAAACTCTAGACGACACAAGTAGATGAGTGAATGATTTTGCAATTGAGAAAAAACCGCATTTAGAAACTGTCTGCGACATTTGTATAATGATCTTGAAATTATTATAGTATGTTCATTATCGCATGCGGTATAGTGATCGTATGCTACTTCCTTCCCTGTCATTGTGGTCGTTGGAAATTAATGAAAACATTAAAATTATGTGAATTCTTTTAAAGCACATAAATACCTGCAATCAGAGCACAGTATGGCTGGCTGTCTGTCTGTCTGTCTGTCTGTCTTTCTATTTTTCTTTTTACAGACAGTCTGCCTGGCATGCACACCGTCAACTTCAAGTTGAATTTAAAAATATTTTAATGAATAAAAATAGAATTATTAGATAGATTATTTGAAAGACATATACACATATACATACAAACATACGTACATATATCGTCACCTTAAATACAAAATAACGTAACAACACTTTTTATAAGTCTACAGGAAACAAACAACTTTACAATATTCATAACAACAAGGTGTACTTGGCGTTTAAATTCCTTAGGTAAAAGCAATTATATACGTTTTTGGCGATGTGTGTGTATAATACACAGAAATCTGGACCAATCTTTAAGTATACCGATTGACTTAGAATAACTTTTTTAAAGTGATCTAACGGTGTCCATCCGTCCTTCTGGCTGGTTGTCTGTCCATGTTCACTTTGTACGCAAAGTAGAAGTTACGATCTTGTAGATAATTTGAAAAATTTTGGTACATGTTAATGGTAAGAAGCGGTCTAATTTCTCATACTTCCCATAAAAATGTTTTTCCAAATAAGACTCTGTGTTAAATATGAAATTGTATTGTTATTTAGATTAAATTTGCTTTAAAAATTTTTTACTGCAAAGTTAATTATTTTCGAATCGGTTTACATTTTCCCCAACTTCCATTTAAATCTTAACGTTAATAAACAATTTAGCGACCGTCCCTAAAATCCCTTTAAGACAAAAAATCTCCTATGGATGTTAATATCTAGAAAATATTCGGCACAAAAAACTCTTTTATGAATTTTAACCTCTTAGCAATCAATTTTTTTTTGTGTGCCGATGACTGCCCATCGTTTGTTTGGGCTTTAACTGTTATTAAATATTTTGTTTACAAATAAGCAATTTTTGTATTTTGTGGGGCATATTTTTAACAATTTTTGGGGCATATTTTCTAGTTTTTACTGCATATTAGCTGCATTTTAGAGCATATTTCTGGGTTCCCTGATAATAATAATTAGTTGAATTACTTTTTTAATTTATTGTTATCTACTAACTGTTAACAGAATTTCCTCTAGCAGTTATTCAAGTGTATTATTCAAATTTTTAGGGATGTAACGATATCTACGCCATTTTGCCGATATCGATACTCAAAATATATTTAATTTGAATTCAAGTTTAATTAACAGAAGTGTTATTTTTTGTTATGCGAATTAAGAGCACAAGCTATCCATGAAACGATTTGAAACCAATAATATCGTTTTCGTTATGTTTAGAAATCGATTTCTAATACATTTCCCTATCTTGATTCTTGTGACTCTTTATTATGTATTTTAATTTAACTGCATTTTGAAAAAAGTGGGGTTGTCCATCTAGGGGCGTCCTTGGCACTGCAAAGCCAAATTTAAGAATTTTTCCCATACAAATATGGCCGTTAAATGAAATTCTTAAATTTGGCCCCTGCCATGCGAAGGATGCCCCTTGATGGGTCAAATGTATGACCAACCCCACTTTATTTTCCATCTCAATCATTTATTTCTAACATACATACCTACCCGTTATCTCCATTCCTTAAGGGGGCTCCCTACAAAATGTTCACTGCAGACTAGAAATATATTGAAAAACAAGTCCCATAAATGCCCAGGAGTCGCCCATAATGGGATAAAATGTATGACCGACCTCAATTAGTTTTTTGTCATTAACATTTTCTCTTCTTAGGGGTGTTCCAATACATGTATTGCGATTTATGAAATTCTTAAATAAATTAAAATTGTTCGACTTTTGTGAATAAAATCAAAAGTTGCTAAACTTGTTTTGTTTGCTGCTTCGTTTATGACACGCCTGGAAAAAATTAGAAGTCTAGCTGTATTTTCCAATTTTTTCTGAATTTTTAAAAACAAAAATTTCGAAATTTTGATACAAAAAAAATTGGGTTTTTTCCCAAAAAAACATTATGTTCCTAAAACGACTGCGAGAAAAGCTCACCTTTACTTAAAGTTAATTTTATTGCGGAATTTCGGGTTTTTAGTGATTTTAATAAACTAAACTGTTCTTGAGTTACGCAAATATATGTTGTGCAACCTTCTCCATTTTCGAAATAACGGTATATCTCGAAAACAAGAGCTAACCTAAAAAATGGTTAGCGCCATCCGAATTATGGTAAAACGCCATGTGCCCGGCCAATTTTGATCGCAGGGATCACATGTACATGTAGTTTAATAAAACAAAAAGTCACTTTTGAATTTTTTGATGAAACGTTGTTTTGTATTTTAGGTGACGATATAAACTTTAATTATTTTATTTATCTTGGCGCTCTATTGTCAAATGAGCAGACATTAATATAAATTTTAAATTTCACAACAAGTAAATAAAAAGAAAAAAAAAAAAAATCTAATTCAAATAGAATTCTGATTAGCTTTTAACTACTGAAATTAATGTAAACGCGTAATCTTGTAGTTTAATGATGATTTAATTAAATAAGTCTAAAGATATTTAGAAAATGTCAGTGTTATGAGTGTAGAGCAATGATAAGCTTAAACAGAATGGCTTTCTGAGTCGATCGGTATACTTTAAGGTTTGTCTAGGACCAATATTTTAAGGAATTACGCACATCAGCACAAATGCATAATACCCTCTATTGTGGTGTGGGTATAATAAATAATACAGTCTGATTGTAAATACTTTTTATGAGAGAAAAAGATGGCAAGTATAAAATCGATCTTACTGTGGCAACTTCTTTTTTTTTCAATTGCACTTGCGTTAATACATCAACAGCGAAAAACAATTTTAAAACATTACCGAATATCCCGTTAGGTTTTTTGAATCGCCAAAAGATTTTCTGTTTTTAAAGTGTAAAGTGTTCTTTATGCGCCCCATACACGTTTCAATTCAATTGTCAACTGAGTCTTTCAACTGAATTGATGCTTGGCCACACACTTTATCAACTGAATTGAAAGATTTTAAATTAATTTTAAAATTACGTGAAATAAGAGACATTTTTTAAAATACTTAACTTTTTTTTTGGTAAAGAAAACTCCAAACATTAATTTTGTCAGCTGATCAAGAGACTCGAGCACACACAGTACAATCGAATTGAAAGACGTATTAGTCAACTTGAAAAAATCAAAATCTTTTAATTTTTCTTCAACAAACTCGACAACCGTCAAACTAATCAGTTGAAAAAGCCATACACGCTTTGATTTGGACAACAACCAATTCAGCTTTAGTTAGCGAAGCTGTTGTTTGTTATACCATAGATTTTAAAATTCGGAATTTTGAATTCGTGATGTTGAGTTTCGGGCATATGACTCCAACCCAAATAAATATAGGTATTTGTAATATTAAAACGATTTCTTGAGAATTATGAAATAAAAATTGGGTGATTTTACGTTATTGGTTGGGCATTTTTCACGATTTTTGGTTATAACTTCCATTTGTTTTTTTTCGGTTCATTTTTCGTTTACGTTGGGTCATTCTTCGCTTGGGCGATTCTTTACAGATTGCTTTGAGCGATTTTGCTATTGGTGATTTTGCCGACAGCTCAAACACATAATACCTATGGCGGTCTAGCGTGTAACATTGCTGTTTGGTAACCAGTGTTGTCTCTATATCTAAAATTAATGACGAAACTAAGAAGCAAACAAAAAAAAAGTAATTTACATGGTCTGTATTAAAACCTCATGGACATTTATAAAAAGTTGTTGCCAGGGGAAATACAAGCTGTTGCTTCCACCAAAGTTGTTTTAGCATAAAAAAAAACAAACTCAAAGCAACATTGTATTTAAAACTATTTGCGATCAAATGACTGATAGACGACACTTCTTTTAATTTTATTTTACTACTGGGGCATAATTGATTTTGTTTTTTTTTTATTATTATAATACAGAAGACAACAAAAAAATAGCAAAACTTTTCAATCATAATTTTATAACAAAAATAAAAATTTATTACTGCCTAAGGTGTCCTATCAAGTCATATCGTCATAATGTCCTAAATAATATTTTACAATTGTTTAAAATAAATGTTGTTGTATTTTAAACAAAATAAATTGTTAATGCTGTGTTTATTGATTCGTCATAACTGTTCAGAAGAAATCTTAATTATAAGCGGTAGCCGACAGCAGTCATATATATTTCTTGTAATTATTTTAAGACTTTACAACTTTATGACTACCTTGTGAATCCCCAATTGAAAACAAAAAAAAATTTGAGTTTTTAAGAACAATTTTGATTTTTAGTTGAACTGTTTATTTTCAATTTTTGATATTCTTTAATTAGGCTTGAGTTCATCAAATTTAATTTTCATTAAATTATTTTCACTGAGGGAAGGAATTTTACAACTTGGAATTTTTTTTTTTTTTTTTTTTTTTTATTAAAATTTATTGATAATTTTTCTTGGCTGAGCTGGGATTTGAACCCGGGTTGATCTTTACATGTTTCAAGAAACACCACTTTCTATCGTCAGAAGATCTTTGTGTTCTACCCACTGCACCACTGCGGTGCCCGTTAGCCAACAGTCAAACATCAATCTTTTAACCAGTAGTACTGGTGGTTCGAAATTTGCTGTTATTATCACTTAAATTTCAAATTACATGTTGCCTCCTTTTTCCTCTGTTTTTTCGTATTCTTTCTGTCAAGACTTTGTCTTGAAAACCTGTATACATTTGTTTATTATGTTTTTTTGTCCACTTTCGTCGACATTTGATGAACTCAAGCCTATTTAAAGAATATCAAAAATTTGAGTTTTTTTTTATTATAGTTTCAATATAAATTCCCAAGGGAAAATTTTAATTTTATTTTGAAAAAAACAGACAGATTTGGTTTTTTTTTAGTTAAACTTTAAAAAATTAATAAGAAACATGTTATATGGTTACTAATTTATAATCTTGAGGTTTAGCTTACTAAAAACAGAACTATGCTAATTGCTTGCCCTTTACTGTAATGTGATTGAAAAAAAATTTGTGTCTGGGTCTGAGTCTAAACAAAGTGTATAAATGTTTTTCTTAAACATGAGTCGTCTGTCAAAGATTCAAGAAAAACAGACATTGTCTGTTGAGTTGGGATTTTTTTTTATATTTAACAGACTATTCTAAATGTACATATATGTTTGTTAGTATGTGTGAGTTTTGTGTGTGTATGTGTGTGAGTCTGAAATGCATACATCATGCAAAATTAATTTGTTTTGTCAACAATTTCATACACAAGTTAACCAAACAAACAGTTGTTTGCTACCAAACTACTACTTTACAATGATTGACAGACAGACGGACAGACAGACGAACTACATACATACATACATGTATGGAATGCTTATGACTGTCGGTCATTAATGATCTGTTAAAATCGTAAATGCCAGACTTGCTGACATGTATTGATGTTGTTTCTATTCAATGTTGCTGTTGGTGGAGCTGTTGCTGCTGCTGCTGCTGTCGCTTTAGCTGTTCTGATGTTGTTTCGTTTGGAACATGTCTGGTCGCTGACTGAATGGCTGGCTGTCTTAACTTAATTCAAGAAAAAAAGGTGCCAGACAGTAAAATGACTGGTTAATTTTATATAAATAAGAAGTTTAATTGATCATAACGATACTCATTTATTTTGGTTTTATTTTTTTTTTGTATAATGACTACAAGGAAAATTATTTTATTATTTTTTAGGTTTTCTAATTTTAAGGTGAATTTTAAGTGAACAATTGATGTTGCATTTAAATAGAGAATTTTCAAAACCTTTCTGCCTTTAAGTTTTAACTTTTAAAAAGTCGAATGTTTTATTTTAGATTGTGTTTTGTATAATAATACCTAAAAACGTTCTTGACTAAAGCCAAAGTCACATTGATCAAATATTTGAAAATATTTTCTTCTTACAAAATGTGTTGTCAACTTAGACTATTTGTCGCTACATTTAGCCATTTTTCATCTCGTTTAGCCATACAAAAAATTCATTTACCCATTGCTAAGCCCTTACGACACTTCATTTTTTATTCATTGAATTGATCGAAAGAAATAGTAATTGTGGGAAAGAGCAAACTATAAAAAATGTAAATGCCGGTTCACACACGTCCAGTTTGCCTCGTCAAGTCAAGCGTGAACCGGCACTAATAAACATTTTTGTTTTTTTTATGATATTGTTTATTTTTTTAAATTTTGTCAGCTTTTTGTTTATGAGAAATATAGAAACAAAACAAACAAACGTTCAAATTTTTGAAAAATTTTGAGCAACATTAATTATTTCACACGAAAATTTTGACATGTATCAATTTAACCTATCATGCGAGTTTGTACAATTTGACGTTTTTATTCCTGCAAAGTATGCGACATTGTTTTGCGTATGTAAACAAACCCCACATGTATTTAACTACAAATAATTTTTTTTACTAAAAAATTTTTATAAAAATGAAAGTTAATATGGATAAAAAACTGCTGCCGGTTTTGTTATTTTTATTTCTTATTTAATAATCAGTTCATACTTTTTTGCTTTGCTTAAAATTCCAAGTGAAATAAGTGCAGCTTTCATTATTTCGCAGTTGTAAAAAAATGTTGCCAGAAACATTTCGGAACTTTTTCACAAAATGAACAGAGTACAACTCTATCAACACTATTTCGTAGATATTCCTCACAAGTTTTTTCATATGCGTTTTGACAGCATTTCACGTGAAATGTTGAACAGAGTATCAGACTTAACCCGCTGATTCAGCAACACTTTTAATATTGCAAGCTTGAAATGTCAATTTTAAGTTAAACAATTTTACAACTTTTTCGACATAACTTCATTTTTTTCGATAACCTTTTTAAAATGACAGTTTGCCTTTATCATAACGCAAAATGTAGTGTCATAAGGCCTTAAGCAATTATTGCTTAATAAAATTTCCTACAAGCTTTTTAAATTTTTTTCTTAAGTGCCGGTTCACACACGTCAATTTTGACTCGTCAAGTCTTTATCATTTAGGAGAGAAGAGAATGCCATTTCTTTTCCCCTCTCTCCTAAAAACTCAAGACTTGACGAGACAAACTTGACGTGTGTGAACCGGCACTAACATTTGTTGTCGTAAAGAGTTGACATTACTGTTTACAAAAAGCATATAAGAACAAGTTAAGAATTTAAGAAAATATTCATTACACTTATTTTCTCTGCGTGTTGGAAATATTTTGTTTTGCTAAAGGTGGTCTTCGACGACCTGTATTTAGCAGTGTTCTTGTCTAGTTTCCTACTGCAAAATGCATACATGTATGTATGTGAATGCAAAAAAATTTACTTCTGTAAATGTCAGCTCGAATTTTTTAATTAGAACGTGCACTATTTTAAACAAACAAACATCGGCTGTTTTGCAAGACATTTGCTCATAGCGGGAACTCTACAGAGTGGGACAAAAGTCATCATGGGGTTACAAAATATCAATAATTTTCGTTTATATATCGCTGCTTTAAATAATAATTTTTTTAGCCCCATAGTGACTTTTGGACCACCCTGTACCTTAAAATCTATTTATTTACACATATTTTTTTAAAAAGGCATTTATTTATTAACTGAAATACAATTTAAAGTGATCAGAAATATAAATATGTGTCAAATGAAACCAAAAACGAACGTGTAAGCGCAAAAATTATAAGCCTTCTCTATTTGATAATTTTGACAGACATCCGAAATTACATATGGATTGTCTAGCTGACAAAGCCACTTGCAAAATACATGTCGTCTAAAAGTAGCTTTAGCACAGCCATCTTTACAAAATTGACCTTCTAAAGAAACCGTTTGGAGCACATCGTATATAATACGGACATATGGAAAAAGATTTGTATTTTATTTATACATATACATATGTAGATCATGTTAGGCGCTACCGATCCGTATCGATTGAAAGAATTAGAAATGAGATTGATTTCGAATCAAAAATAATTTTGATCACGACCACCAGAATGAAACCACAGAATCTTTGGGGAAATCGAACCCGCAACCCTCTTTCTGATAGACTCAGTGTTGCCAGAACTTTTAGATGTAAAGTCAGAAAAAACAATAATTTTTCATCAAAAAATCTGCAAAATCTGCGCCAAGATTGGAAAAAACTTTAATAAATATTGAAACACACATTTATTACATTATTTTATGTAGTTTATTTAGAACTCATTTCTGAAATTTAAAATCGATGGTAGTTTTAAACGTAGTTCTGGTAAACCTAATATACATATGCATCAAAACAAAATGTTATGAAGTTTGCTCGCAAATCTTAATAAGATTTGGTATATATGTATATTTAAGGATCATGCAGCTGTAAGAATTTTAAGAAATAAAAAATGTTTATTCCTTTCTCGGAAGCAAGAAAAAAAGAAGGTGGGACAATTTAAATTCTAGATATGTAACTCCATAAAAAAAATTTCCAATTTTTTGGACTTAAATGGAATTTGGTATATCAAGAATCTTTAAAAAAGTTAAAATATTATGTATCAAAGTTTTTTTGGGAGTCAAAAAATTAATTAACAAAGTTTCGTTTAAATGTGCTAAATTCCCATTCCATACTATTGATAAACTGAAATTTATTGTTGATGAGATAAGCTTTTCCTGTGCGAATTTCACTGGTTGCTTAGGCCAGAACATCAGGAATCTTCATCCAAAGATTTAAGAAATACTAAAGATATTATACAAATAAAACTGTTAAGCGAATAAGAATTATAAGCAACAATTTTACTTGTAACAATATCAAAGCTTAATCAAAAACAACCACAATAAACAGTGAATTTATCTTTTTTGGTTGATTTTTTTGTCAAAGTAATTTAATTTTATTTTGCCAGTTCAGTTTTATTTACAGTGCCACTTGCATACAGTACTTTTCGCTTATAGTCCACTACTATAGTTGCACAACTTTTGTGGACTATAAGCGAATTTGGACTATAACCGATTTTTTTTATAAGCCATTTTATGGATAATAAGTGAAACCTAGTATAATCCACATTTTGGATTATACTATTATAAAAAAAAACTTTTATTTTTATTAGCTTTTTTTTATGAAGTTGGACGTTTATTTAACAAAAAATTGTCAGACGAAGACACCATGTCATGAAATATAAACTGCGAAATTTGGCATTTATAATACAGTAGACGCTCAGAAATTCGAACTCTCAGAATCAACTTGATGTTGTTAGAGTTTAAAACTCAGTTTTTTTGGTGTTTGTATTACACATACTAAATAAAGTGAAATGAACTGAATTGTTATTTTTTATATTTCGTTAAGTTTTTTATAGTTTTGATGTTAAATAAACTAAAATTAAAAAAAAGTATAGTTTTGCATATGTTTATGGTCAAATTTATCTAAATTTTTGTAAAAAAAACCGTCCAGAAATTCGAATAATTCGGAAACTCGAATCGCCCTAAAAACAAAGTGGATCGAATTTCCGAGCGTGTGCTGTAATTGCCAGAAAGGTAAATTAAAACATGTTGCCAGTTGATTAAAAATATATAAAAAACAGAGTGGACTATAAGCGAACATTTTTGCATGAAGAATTATATACGCATGTTAAGAAAATGTGGCTTTTAAACGAAAATGGACTACAAGCGAAATGGACCTTAGAACAAATAATTTGTATGAAATTCGAAAAAATCTGCATGTGAATATGACAGTTTTGGCTAATATCCGTTTTTGGTCTTTAAGCGGAATGGACTATAAGCGAAAAGTACTGTATTAGTTATCAAAGTTTTTTTTGGGATTCAAAAATTATTTACAAAAATTGTTGCAAATTAAACTGGTGCTTACAATTCTTATTCGCTTAATAGTTTTATTTGTATGTATCTTTAGTTTTTCTTAAATCTTTTTTAAACGAAACCTTGTTAAAATATTCAATTTTAAGCTGCTTTCCTTAAAACCTTAAAAGAAAAAGTGTCTTTAAATAAAACAGTCACTAACACCGATTCGCAAATGGCCAGCTGGCATGCAAAATGTATGTTAAATGAAAGACATGTAAAAGAGTATGACTACAAACGATTATGATTACGATTATTACAATATTGCTTTAACCAATTGACCAATAACTGCAGACAGCGTAAAAGCAGCGCCACCAACAACAACAAAAAGAAGCCGCAATAAACACCATTAACATACATACACACATCTGTGTGCGTGTGTGTCTGTCAGTGTCATGTAATGTGTGTAATTGTGTAAGCGATTTGTTTTGTTTTTACAATAAAATTGTACATACGATTTTTGCATAGCAACGACCTACAAAAAGTTCATTAACGGAGAGATACCTAGACATGTCCCAGACACCAGGCAGACGTAATATAATACACAAACATTCTTACACTAACAATGTGAACATGAGTAAATTGGAAGAGAGAAAGAAAGAGTGAGACAAAAGAAACCAACCAACCAACCAACCAACAATTTAACAAAAACATACCAAACAAACTCTGACTATCACTTGCATATAAACATATTTTTATGGAGTTATTAACAGATTTGGAATATAAATTTTAGTTGCTTTGGTACTTTTTAATTAAAAAAAAAGTACCTTAGCAATTTCACAAGGTTATATATTAAAGCCTAAAATTAGTTTATGCGTTAAAAAAGAACCCGTCAAATGTTTATACATATCGAGCCTTTGCTGCAAAAGTGTCATAACTCAAATTTCTTCTAGCACCATATACATATGTATATATACATATAAGATATTTGTCAAGGTCTATCCTATAGGTCTGCGCAAGAAGCCAGATGTTTACATTTGCCTTATACATGTATATTTTTGTTTACGTTTTTGGTTTTTTGCCACACATACATGCACACAAATTGCCCGCTAATGGACATACAGTCATGCCTATTAAAAAGAATAACTTAATAATACCTCGATATCTGTATATAAAATATCTTGGTAGAGGCACAGTTAACTCAAATGAAACTAAAAATAATTTAATGAAATTGGCCAATTAGAACAAATTCGGCTCTTAGTCTAGATTGTAAACTCCTACTTTCCAACTCTATATTAAAGCCAATATTGTGTTATGGTATACAGTTATGGGGAACTGCCTCGGTCTTCACCATACGCATCAAAACCAAATTCTTCGAACTCGAACATTTACAAACACTTTAATATACCTTCAGTAATAAATATGATCACAAAGTATTCAATGAAATTCTTAAAAAGGCTTGAATCGCGCCCAAATTCACAAGCTCGAAATATTTTAAATAATGGCGGCCACACTCGCTTTACCGTGCAGCACTTATCCTATCAGAGGAACTCGAAACAACTATGTGAACGGGAGGGAACCGTGATTAGGAGAATTTTCGTCTGGCATTAGCAGGACGCAACCTTATGCATAAAATTAAGGTTTGATTAATTAATAATAACACTAATGGAATTTTGGACCATCGGATGGAGGTGTGCCGCAGAGATCGCGGCAGCCATTTGGCGGATATTTTTTTACATACGTAATTAAAGCATACCAATATTATCATAATGAAAAGAATTGACGATCATTTCCTAAATAATTTTTTTATCAATAACAATTTTAATTAATTCTCATGCTGTAAAATTCATTTCTTCATAAAAATAATTTAATGAAAATTAAATTTGATGAACTTAAGCCTGATTAAAATATTGAAAATTTGGATTAAAAATTTTTGTTTTATTCAAAATCAACGTCGGCCATTAAAATTAAAATTTAATTTTTCTAAAATGTAGTTTTAAAATCTTCAGAACTATGTTGTCCATCACATACGTTGTTATTTCTAAACGCACTTTAGAATTGTCTTTTAATTACACAGGAAAAGTCTAAACCCTTGAACTAACGTATACTTAAAGTAGCGCTGATTCCAAATATTTACTTAGAACTTCTTAATCACATCAGGTTTTCGTGATATCTGCGCTTACAAAACCTTATTTTGAGCCATATTCGAAATAATCTTTACTTATAAAGACTGATGTGCCGTCTTAGTTTTGTTTTACCTTTAAAATAAATGCTTAACCCTTGTGATATCTTGATCCTTCTCTGGGATATCTTAACTTGAGACTTTTTTCGACATTTTTTTTATGAATTTGGCTTAATTTTTGTATATTTTTAATATTTTTTATAATTTTTTTTTAAATTAAATTAAAAATTTATAACGTCTCGAATAAAGCGAAAAACAGGAGTTTTTAAACTTTAAGAAAAGATTTCGCGAAAATTCTGAGTAGAGATTTGGATTCAGCGCAACTCAAACGTTTAGTAAAGTCCTCTACGGTCTATGGGCCTAAAATTTGTTGGCCTATCCTAATATTCATTTTAAAATATTTTTATTTATAACTATTAGAGCGGGCCGATTTGTAAGGACAAAAGACATTTGTCGATATTGTGCCATTTTATAACCTACTAAAAAAACCTTAAAAATGAAAGTTAAGAAAAAGTAAAAAATGGAAATGGGTGCTTCGACAATGATGTTTTTGATATGTCGTAGTGGAACTTTTTTCCCTCAGGCCAAAGTTATATAAGACAGTTTCTTTTAGGAGTCAACATCAATTTTATTATCCGACCTTTTATATGGTGCACCTTAAATATGCTAACAAATTTTGTTATGGCCTGCACCATTTTTGCAAATTGTTACAATTTAGACCCATTTATTACAATTTCAAATGTTAAGCAGAATAAAATGTTTCTTTAGAAAAATCGCACATCCCTGTAGCGAATAAATTTCATTCATAATTGTTTGAATATGTTTAACAGTGTGTGTAAATGAATAAACATTTGGAACGACGCGACGACAATGACAACAACAACAACAAAGATAAAACCTCATTGCTTATTGTATTGACTGACATTAACAGAGTGGACGAGACAGAGACTTCAAGACGTCAAATATTTAATAGAACAAAAATATTAAACAAAAATATTTGCATACATTAAAAATTTGCATACATGTGTATAAGTACATACAAACATCCATACATATATAAAACATGTTAACACAAATTTGTGTGAATGTTGCAAAAAGAAGTACTGTTATGTTGTTGTTATTTTTTGGAAAGTGTTGAGGTCCGTTTATTAAATCTAAAAAGTTTTCAATATTGACTAGAAATATATTTCAATTAAAATACTACTGAACAACTAAAAAAAATGCAAAATGGTAGGAGTTGACATTGCTTTGTGTAGATAAAACAACTTATGTCAATACTTCTGAACAGGGAAACCAAAAATATGCAATTGGCAATTGGAGTCGATTTGTTAGTGCATATTTTACCGTTTGGAGCATATTTTTGCATAATTTAGTAAACATACCCTTTCTGCAGCATTTGTTTTTTAAGTATTTAGTGATCAAATTCGGATGAGTGTGACATTAATAAAATTATTGCACATACAACCAATAAAATGACACAATAAAACACTTTGTGAATTGCTTTATAGAAAATTTGTCGTATTTATCTTGTTTACGAGAGTTGTAATGCCAGTTTTTAAAAACGACTGTTTTTCGACTGTGACAACGACAGTCATAATTATTAGCGCAATAAGAGATTATGGGCGTCTTATCCTAATTTTTGGGGGACAACGTAACTTTTGGATTATTTCCCAAGATCATAAAACAAAGATTTTTGAAAATTTGTTAATTTCGTGCACCGCTTTGGTATTAGTAAATCACAAGTATTTGGCTATGCCTCAACTTCTATACCCTTTACTTTGGTGCAATTATAACGGAAGGTAATATCAATCTAGTTCCTTAGATATAAATAAATACATTTTTGCCAC
Source organism: Pollenia labialis (assembly GCA_949318255.1). Lineage (NCBI taxonomy): Eukaryota > Metazoa > Arthropoda > Insecta > Diptera > Polleniidae > Pollenia > Pollenia labialis. The sequence goes on along the minus strand of OX439143.1, from coordinate 31,249,248 downwards.
GCCCACTTCTCCAATCCCTTTAAAATTTATTGGGATGTTAAGTATTGATAACCAATATGCTTGTTCCTAAGTTGGAAACTTTGACTTTCTCCAGGTATACAGAAATCTTCTCTTGTATGACCAACCCCACTTTATTTTTTATTGCGGAATTTCGATTTTTTTTTTAGTTATTTCAATAATGTTGGGCAGCCTCCTCCATTTTCGAAATAACGGTATATTATGGAAACAAGAGCTTACCTAAAAAAGGTTAGCACCACTGAATTTAGCGTACCCCAATTAGGTTAAAATGACAGGTGCCCGGCTTGTCTGTTTTTTGCAACTAGAACAGTGTACTTAATGCTAAAAATTACAATATAAAAATTATTTTTTAAGGTTATTTTTTTAAAGTTTGCGATTGAAAAAAATCATATCTTAAAAAAAGAAAAAAACTTCTATTTCAAAGTCTCAGGATTTTTAAAGAACGGTTTGAAGCATTATGCAAAAAAATCAGCCAAATAAAAAAATAAGTTTTTGACTTAGTCCATTTTTAAAATTTAATATTTTGCAGATATTACATTTTTGAACAAAAAAAAGAAAAATGTTTTTCAATATATTGTTTGTAGCCCCAAGTATTCTCATTAAAATGACTTACAAATCATCTTCGTGTGTACAGTAGTTCTTGAGATATTGAAGAAATAATTCGGCTAATTCGGCGAAATTATGAAATTTTGAATATGACATAACTTTTGAAAAAAAAATTAAAAATTTGTTTTCTTCATATATGTTCCTAATAGGATAAAAGGAACCTTCTCACCAAATTTCATTAAAATCGAAAGAGGTCGTGTCCCACTCTTGGTTGATTTGACATGGAACTACAATTTTATTTGCTTTAACCCAGCTAGCATTTATCACTTGAGCGATTGAAAAAGCATTGATTAAATAATATAATCATATGAAATCATTGAAAAAGAATTGACATATGATTCATTCATATTCTCAAAAAGGAATCAGAGAACTGTATCACAAATGATTCTTTGTGGTGATTGATCGGCAGGGTACCATTTTCTCACAACAAAAATGATGTGATATGCGTTTATTTTTTTATTCGTGAAGGTGATTCCTCAAATATTCAATTATAATAAATTTGTAATAATAGTCAAGTCCTTTTAAGTTTTCAGCGCGATATAACCCCATTTTCTGATTATAAACGATTTTTTTTTGTAGGGAGAGAATGGTACCCTACCCACAACTCTTCTTGATGAGCCATTTATGATTCGTTTTTTTTGTAAGTGCAACTGATTTATCAGTTCTTGGATCACCAAAACTACTCAAAAAAGAACCAACAAGATGATTTAAAAAAAGAGGTTCCAAATGCTAGCAGGGAATCAAAAGGTACTTTTATTAAGAAAGAGCACATTTGTTTTTCTAAGTACTTATTTTAAATTTAAAGAATTTTGTAAACACATTGCCATATTGTTTCAGGCTGTTATTTTTATGTGAAGTATGAGTATTATGTAAATATAATTTGTAATTTCTTCAAGCATAAATTTATTTTTAAAGTGAAAGTTTCAACCCAATGGTTCTTGTCCGTTTTCGGCTTTTAATCGTTAAAACCGCGGTTTCGATTTCGGTAAAAACCGACGATCCATCCCTAATATAAATGGATTTATTTTCGCTACGCCCACTTGTTCTCGAATGTTCTGTATTGATAGCCGAGATGCTTGCACCTTCTTTGGAAACTTTGAATCTTGCCGTTCTCCAAAAATACATAGAGAAATAATAAAAAAAAACAATAACAAGGGATATACATATGTATGGATAAAATAAGATGCAGTCGTGGTTTTTTGCTCATATCTTAGCCATTTGTGGACCGGTCAAGCTGAATTTCAGTAGCAAACTTTCACGGAGTATGTGTAACATAAATAAATAAGAACCCAGTCCCCATGATTTCTGGGATCTTCGGAAAACCCATTTCAACATATATACAGAAAGACGCACAGATAAACAGACGGTCAAAGGCACATCGTTAATGGCCAATTTCACCAATTCTATAGCTTTTCATATAATTTTATTTTTATTTGACATGAAAAACCAATTTTAAACATTCAGCCATGTCACAGAGTACAATTCCGTTCGGAATTGATTCCGTACGGAATTGAAGAAAGCATATTTGTTTATTGATAGAAAGTATATTTCAGATACCGAAAACTCCCATTCCGTCATGAAAACAAAAATGGTTTCATTCCGTAAAATTTTTTCGTCATTTTCTGAAGCACCAAAATATGGAATGAATTCCGTTTTCGAACGGAATTGTTCTCTGTGACATGGCTGATAAATTAATATTTTAAAAAATTGGTGAAATCGGTCAATAATCTACTGCTATACTAATAAGATACCACAATATATATCTGTGGCATTTTGATAAAACATCTTAAGTCTCGATAAGATAGCAAAAGAGTTTTTTAAAAAAACTTGGTGAAAAAATCATTTTTATCAAATAAAGAAATAAACCAAAATTTAAATAAAACTTCCGTTTATCATACAATATTTTAAAAACGTTGACAAAAATGAAAATTCGTATGATTAACAACATTTTTTTCAACTTTTTAAATTTGACTTAAGATGTTTTGTCAAAACCCCACAGATATATACTTTATATGGCCTTAAATCAATATTGTAGAAATTACAAACGGAATGACAAACTTATAAATACCCTTTCTACCTGTGTTTAAGGGTAGAAAAAATATTTGTTCTTTCTTTATTTTGTAAATGCAGTAAAATCCCGATAATTCGTAATCGCAAGGGACCTGCCATTTCTTACAAATTATAGAAAAAATTACGAATTAGCGAGGGGACCAAAATCTATGGAAATTTTACGAATTAACGAGATTTTTTCAAGGGACCGACCGTTTATTAAGAATTATCGGGAATTACGATTTATCGGGGTATGAATTATCGGGATTTGACTGTATCAAAATATTAAAAAAAAATTTACAACTCCAAAATAAGAAAACACGGGTTTTATTTAAAGATCCTGATTTTTGGGCTGATAAATCACAGTGGCGATTTGCATCTTTAGTTTTAATGCTTTTTTTTAACACCCACTGTTAAGATGTTTATACGACTACTATTTCCAGAACCAGATATTTACTGATACAATTATTGTTAATTCTTTCCGATTTCGCCAAATACATACAAAAAATGTAATCAAATATTGATTCAGCACGCGTTTCATATTTGATATAGTTTAATCAGTACAACAATTGTTTTTCATTGATATAAACACGTACTTTTGTATATGTTTATAAATAATAGTTCCCAGCAGTAACTAGAATAAGTAAAGATGCCTAATAGAGAAGGCCTTATTTAGCAGCCACAAGGCCTCCTCGCCGCATTCCATACTTATTTATTTTTTACACCGGTTGTCATTGGGAACAAGCCCTTTCACACTTTCTGTAACATCAACTTTGTTCCCTTCCCAAATTAGAGAGAAAGGAAGGTCACTAAATATAAAAAATATATAAAACTGAACCACTTCCTTTCTCCGAATGTGTACCTAATACTTCTGCACTGAACCAAAAAAGCAACGAAAATGTACATTAAGCAAACGAACAACGTTTATTAAAATAGTTGTCGTTGGCTCAACGATTTATTCTTCAATATAATGAAAAATAAAACTATCCAGGTATTGAAATTTAAGTACTGTTCATTAACACAATAAACATGCATTTATTAAGTATTTAATATAAAATGTACGTTTAAACAAATGTTCTTTGAGGTAACGAAACATTTGTTATGGGGGCAATTTTGTTGTTCACTTCACCTTGCGTTGAGAAAATGTTCATATAAAATTTTTTGAATTTTAAAGAACGATCATTCATTGTTACAACGAACATATTCATTGTACGGAAAATATAAAATTTTTCGTTTGCTTAACGAACATTTTCATTGTTTTTTTGGTTCAGTGGAAAGGCAGGATATCATACGAAGCGAATCTTTTAGAAATGACTATAAAGGCCTTCAAAAAAGCCTTTTCATTGCGGTCCTTTCAATATTTACCGCTGGGTTGCTATGGTATGGCTTAAATTCATACATAAAAAAATATGTTTAAAAAATTATATTGAATTTAAAAAAAAATTGTTTTTTCAGATACTTAAATATCGAATTCAAATGTGTTCGCAATTATTTGCTTGTTTACAAAGTGTGAAAACAATTTGTGTTTTTTCCGTGTCGGGAATTTATTTAACATTTTTTTTTCAATTTATGTGCAGACATTCAAATAAGATTTTCTTTCATTCCCTGTTGTGGAGTAGGGATTTGAAGGGTATTTGTTGAATTAAGAAAACCCTTATTTAAACTGCTCAAGATTTTTATCTATTTAAGTAATTTGTTGGAAAGATCTCATCTCGCAATATGTTAAAACTAATCAGTAAAAGATACTTTACACTATCACACAAGTTTTACTTATTTTGCCAAAAAGGCTTTACTGATCTTACCAATAACAACTGTGTGAACGTATAAAGTCCTTTAAGACTTTCAAAAACGATTACAAGTTATATTCTAACTTAATTATCCGAGCATTAGTCACTTAGACCTTTAGCCCATTGTTGTGAAACAGAACAGAATCTCTGGCGGAAATCGAATTCTAATTTCAGATATTCTTCATAATTTTTTTTTGATTATTGTTTTAATATTTTCTTTTTCAAATGCACTATTTACATTCAATTTGTTTACCCGATTTGCGCTACTTAGTACATTTAATGATTTTGAATCAACAATTAAAGAAATACAATTCGAGAATTTTAAATTTTGCGGCAAATTGTAACAAGCTCGGTGCTCTACTGGTAAAACTGATTCGATTATGCTTAATTCAAAGTTTGCGATTAAAAATTTCAAAGAAGCTTTAATTTTTTTTAATGCAAATATTTTTTCGCAAAATTTTGTTTGTTTGACTTTGCAGTTTAAAATTTCGTATAAACATTTTTTCTACGAATAAAAACTACAATGTTATGTTATTTTAAATATGTTTATTCAATAGGGTTTAGAAAAATATTCTATATATTTTTTAAATTCGGGATAAAAATTTGCGATTAAAAATTTAAAAAGAGGCTTTAATTTTAGGTTAATGCAAATTTTTTTACGCAAAATTTTTTTTGTTTTTGCAGTTAAAAATTTCGTATAACCATTTTTTTCTACGAATAAAAACTTAAATTTTATGTTATATATAATCATGGTAGAATTAGTAAAAGGTAAAGTCATTAGAAATTTTTTTCTCAATTTCAAAACCCATATAACGTCAAACAAATGAACATATGGAAACAAATTAAAACAAGCGTCAAAAATCAAAAAAATTATTTCGTCATGACATGGGTAAATAATGAAAACTCTCCCTAATAAACATACCTGGTACTTATTATACTATGGTTTATAATATGTGTATTTAATAGGGTTTAACAAAATATTCAATAGAGTTAAACAATTTTTTTTTAAATTCGAGAAAAAAAATTTTTCCTCGGAAAAAATTTAAATTGAAGTGTAAAAAATATCGTTTTGTGGTGCATCAGTTGAAATTTTTAATTGCGAATATCGCGAATTCAAGCGCTTACTTTGAAAAACGGCTATCACCATTGAGTTCAGCGTACTCGAATTAGCTTTAACAGTAGGGTGCCCAGCTTGTTAAAATGACTAGCACAGTTTTATTAGTGGTTAAATATATTTTGTCACATTGTACAAAAGCATGTTCAGTGGGAAACATTATATGGTTGTGGCTTTTTTAAATATATCTGGGATACATACAAAATATTCATGGAAAATATTAAAGGAACAAGACTATTAAAGTATAAAAGCTTTCGAGGACTTTAATTTGATTAAGAATACACATTCGAATAATATGAAAATTTATGTTTTAAATATGTATAATTTTTTTTTGGCTCTCCTAAAAAACGTAATTTGTGGCCCACCAGGCTAGTTCGTAGTGAACTGGTCTATCAGGGGGTTGAAAATAAAATTTGCAATTGTTTTTGCAGCAGATAAAATAAACACATAAATAAGACATATGCTGTTGTTCAAATAAATCACAAATATATTTTGTGTAATAAAATCGAACTTGACCAATTGAAAATTTGTTTTAAATTTTATTTGTTTGTTGTTGAATGAGATTGTGTAGCGAACATGCAAATTTGCAGATTTGTTTATGGTTTTGCATACACTTTGCAAAAAATTGTTTATTTAAATAATTCTGTATCAAGGCTGTATTCTTTGTATTTTGTTTATAATTTAGAGAAGATAAAATACCTTAATTTTAGACTATTTAACATATAATGGAATGTAAATATAAAATAATTATTTGTTAAAAGAGTGAAAACATTTTCGATACTTTTTTTCTCCTAAAACAAACGAAAATTAATAATAAATAATGCACAAATCCAGAAATATTTTACCAAATGTTTAATAAAAATTTATTTATTCAATTTTTTTTTTTGGTTAAACCCATGTAAAGAAAACTTATGGCATCTATTTGTTTCACGTGGCGCTTAGCTACAATTAATTTAGATAAATCATTTAATTACTTGCACGAGAACTATTGTTGCACAAAATTACGATATTTTTTTGTTGTAATTTTGTCGATTTTTCTACTGTCAGTTTGTTTTTATTTCTTACATAATATAAATACAGCACATACATACATATGTATGTATATTAATTGCATAATTTTTTTACCATTTCTTATATATTCTTTATTTTGAAACTTAGTTTGTTCGTTCAAAGAATAAATATGTTTAAGTAAAAATTTCAAGCTGATTGAAAATTGTACAGTGTATTTCGATTTAAAATAAATAATTTCGAATTGCAATATCCTTGTATCTAGTTTGTATCTAAATTTTTAAATTTTTTTTTAAACTATTATGTTTTGTTCGAAATAATTTTTTTTTTCATTCGATACATTTATTTTTTAAATTTTTAATGTTCAAAACAACACATTTTTGGAAATAATAACTTGTTTTAAATTAATATAAAATAAGTAGGAAAAAATAAAACTTTTCAAAGAATGTTCGAAAATTCGAAATTAATTTCGAAAATTCGAACATTCCAAAATTTTAATTGTAGTACATTAGCAGCTTAAAACCTCAATTTAAACGATCTTGATTTATAAATTTTCGACGATTTTCTTTCAAAATTTATCTGACAACGATTACAATGAGGCATGAAAATATAAAAAAGGTACGATCATCAAAAAAAAGCTAAGATTCCCTCCCGATGTCAATTTCATTCGAATTTGATTTTCAAAAAATGGCCGATAATACCAATTTATATTGACAACATTAAATAATAAACTCCTAATGTCTTCTTAAACAGTTCTTGTAGATAAAAAAGTTAAGTAAAATTTATTATTTCATCTTTGATTACATCGATTTGATCGATATAGGTGAAATTATTTACAATAACGATAGACTTAGATGAAAGTTTACAAGAGAAGAAATAAATTGTGATAAAAATTCGATTTAAAAAAATAAGAAACTTATCGAGCCATGACCGTGAAAATAACGTAAGCGACGTCATTTTCAATTTGGTTTTTTTTTAATTATTGACTTTATTGTCAAAACTTGCATCATCTCCGAAAACTTATGGTCACATAAGGTACCGTTTCGATTTTATAGCAAAAACAATTTTATCATAAGCGACAAATTTCATAGAAAATTTATATGAAATAAAATAAAAAAACTCACTGTTGTAAAATTTGTTTTTTTGCACTGATGTTATTTTCGCGGTTAGGGGTCGATATATTTAAGATTTCACACAAAAATTAACGTCAAGAATTTAAGTCTGTTCGTATTTGTCAATATTACACTTACCGAAATTCCCTTATATTATTAAAATATTGCATGGTCCTTCCATCCGATTCTGATTCTGTACTGGCAGCATTTATGCCGGCATTAATGCGGCTCATTTGGGCTTCAGTTAAATTAAACATTTTTAAGACCTGTTGGCGATTATTGCGATCAACCAATTCGGTGTGAGTATCGGAGTCAGCAGTGAGAAGCAAAGAAGAACGTTTCGAAGGCACCGCTCTAACACTCGCTAACACAGTAAAATAATAAAAAACTAACACTGTAACGTGCCACATTTTAAAAACAAATAATTTAATTAATTTCACAAAATTTTCGTATAATAAAACCACTTTTTTGTGCTAACAAAAAGTATTTAGTTTCCTTTCAGTTGTTTAAAAAACACCTTACAATAACCACAAATGTGTTAGAAATTTGTCATTTAATATTTCCAATTTTTTTCAAAATTAGATTGGAAAATTATTCATCGGCTTTAATAGTTTTTTTTTTAATTTATTTATTTATTTCAATATCTTTTTTCACAATTTATTTTTTTATTTATCTTAATAAAAGTTTACTTTTCAAAAATTTTTCTAAGATTTTCAATTTCTTTTAGTTCAATAAAGTTGAAATCTTTTTAAGTTTTAGTTTTAATTTTTAGTATTTATTTTTAGTTTTGTCTTCACTGTAGGAACAGCAAGTATGAAGTGATTTGCGCGAGGCACTTTAAAAGACTTAAATAACAAAAATTTTGTTTTATTCGCATCTATAAGATTTGCTATTTTTTTTTTTTGTAATTTTTCGGACTGCAAACGAAAACAGCAACAACATCAGCGAGCACATGCATAGCAAACACACACACACACCTATAATGTTGTTGTATTTCCTTGGTTATGATACGATAATAAAAACGACAACAACGGCAACAAAATCATAACAAAGTTCGTCGTTTTAAATCGTTTACGAACTAACGAAGTTGTTAAAAATTTATAGAAAAGAGTTTGTATGTGTGTGTTTGCTTGCAGTAATGAAAATTCACGAATAATTATGATTTAACATTTCCATGTTAAAAAGTAAAATTCTGTTAAGTTTTAAAAGATGTGGTCAATTATTGGTAACTGTTAAATAACAGCATATAAATCAAATGAAAATTGTGTTACCACACACATACACACAGGCACACATGCAGGCATTTCTGTCACAGTTCTTTTACTCAAGTTGGTGTGTTTCTCGTAAAATATGCGTAAATTGTTTTCCGTTTTCTGATTGGTCGTTGATGGCAACGTGCATTAGAGTGTTTTTGCATGCATTTATTTATTTCTTTGAAAGTGTGTGTATGGGAGAAAATGTATAAGGGACTCTTTTTGGCTCGGGTTTAAGACAAAATTGTTAATTACGTTATGAAGAAAAATTAATAAATGTAATTAAAAAATAATCATTTTTTAAATTTAAATTTTTTATATTTAATTAAAAAGTGCAAATTTTAAGGAGATTCCTTTAAATGCTAATCTTTATAAAATATTCTCTGAATTGCAAAATTTCGCAAAATTTCCTATAATAGTCAAATAATCATATAGTTTCTAATTATTTAAAAATTTTATTAAAATTCCAAATAAATTGCGATTTAGCATACAATTTCCTATAAATTCAAAAGTTTATTTAAATTCCTATAAATTGCTAAATTTTACAACTTTCCTAAAAACTTTACAACATACATATAAATTCAAAGTGTGTACCACATTCGTAAAAATTTAAAAGTTTTACTACTTTCCGTTAATTGGAAATCATAAAAAGCTTCCTTAAAATTGTAAATTTTCACAAACATTTTTTTTTTAAATTGCTAATTTCTACAAAGATTCCTAAAAATGGTAAATTCATACGAAATCGCAAATTCTTATAACTGTTTCTATAAATTGCAAAGTTTTACAAAATTTGCTATAAAACACATATTTTTACAAATTTCTTATGAAATGCAAACTTGCCACAAGTTTCCTACAAATTTAAAATTTTTACATAATAAAAGGTATTCACGTCAATGTTTTTACCCTTGCAACTGTGCAAAAAAGCATAGTTGCACTTATTTAACGTGAGCATCCCATTTTGCTTGCACCTTCAATTTTCAGCAATTTTTTAACAACGCACCTTCCATTTGACAATATTCAAAGATGCATGCACTTACGATTATTTTAAAACATTTTTTTAAATAAAATTCAATCTTGTTTCCTGAAAATTACACAAAATTAAATCAGTTTATTAATTTACGAGTCATCTTCGATATTTTTTACGCTTTTTCTTTTTTAATTGTTTAATTTTTTACAAACACTACAATTAATAATATTTTGGTATTTCTGCGTTGTTGTTTACGGTAGAGTTGATTTCATGAGTACTTTTTAAGCATTTTTTTCAATATGGCAATACCATAAAAAGTTGCAAAAATGTTATGCTCTTTCTCTGATAATCTGCCTCTTACTTAAACCCTGACAATTTTGCATCGTTTGTGAAAAATTATTGTCTATGAGGTTGTTGTTATGTTTTTGCACTTTTGCTTCTTCGCAAGGGTGGAACTTTTTGAATACGTGAATACCTTTATAGTTCCTATTAATTGCAAGTTTTCCCAAAATTTTATATAAAATGCAAACTATCATATAATTTCCAAAAATAATAATGGCAACTTATCATACGATATGCTCTTAATTAAAAATGCATACCAGTGCCCATGTTCTGTAACTCTCGCGTCCAGAAACTTTTCGATTGAAATGTGTGAAATGAAATAAAAATGCCATATGTTGAAATAAACAGCTGTTTTTCTCAATAAACTGTGTCTGAAACTTTATTTGGCGAGTACTTGCTGTCACGTTAGGAAATTACACCCCAATTTACAGAAAAAATGTGTCTGTAACATTTTTGTGAGAGAAGTTCCCGCTTTGAACACAAATTAAAATGGGGCGAGAAAAATTTTAACACTAAAAAACAATACAATCTGCAGAAAACAAAGAATAATAATTATACTATTTTGTTCTTGGCATATTTTTTTTATTGTTTAATTATTTTGCTTTTAAAATTTTTATAACATATACAAATGTTTTCAAAGCTCGTTTGCAAACAACAAACATTAAAGTGGCACTTTACATTATTTGGTATAGCCGACGGTTGTATTTTCGCCACCGTCGTTGAAAAATTTTAAATTTAAGTCTGTTTTTATGTATAACTGTCAAATCTTCTTTATATACAAAAACAAAAATACGATTAACAAACATAAAAACTCGTTTCGTGTCTCTTTGGCAACCCCTTTTTCTTCTCTGCCCCATGTTGTTGGTTAGACATGTCTGAAAAGACACCGTGTGAACTCCCTCATAATCTCTTTTGATATTTTTCGACATGAGTTACAGACACACTTTTTTCTCCCTTTTCGAGAAACGATGGAATATTTTGTTTTACATCATTTCGATGCGATAACTTCTGACTACAATTATAGAAAAACAACATTTTTATTTTTCGAATTTATTCTATGAGCTAAATTTCAGTTATGTATTTTATAAAGCTTTTTTGTAATAGTCATATTCCTTCAATTTTTCAGAAGATAAAATGTAACAAGAAAATACAATATAATAGTCTGATAGTGTATAAAGTCATTTCTGAAAAACTGAAGGAATATGACTATTACAAAAAAGCTTTATAAAATACATAACTGAAATTTAGCTCATAGAATAAATTCGAAAAATAAAAATGTTGAATATAATATAAAGTAACCTTCAGAAGGAAATAATTCCCAGTTTCTATTTATTATAGAAAAACTTTCATATGTATAAATTTTATATCTTTAGAAAAATTTGAAATATATTGCAATTTTTTACTTCTGTTTTTTCGTACTCTTTGTCAAAAATTCTTCTTCAAGTCCAAAGTACATTTTTTTGTTTTTATTTTTAAATCAATTGAATTAAGGAAGAACATGTAAAGTCAATTGAAATAGATAATCATTTAAAGCAAATTTCGATCTACCAAAGGTGAAATACAATTTCGTTTAAGGATTGATGTTTGACTATTGACTGCCAGTAGTCGTCGATGGCTGCGAGTGTTAAACGGCAAGCCCCTCTGAAGAGATTGAGTGGTTGCAATCGAAACATGTAAGGGCAACCTTTCCTTAAAATGGCCTGGGTTCGAGCCTCAGGTCAGTCAAGAATGAAAAATTATCAATTAGTTTTAATTAATTTCATGTTGTAAAAATCCTTTCTTCATAAAAATTATTTAATGAAAATTAAATAACTAATTTTGGCAAAGTATCCTACAAATTTAAAATTTTCTTAAAATTACCGAAAGATTTTTTATGAATGGCAAATTATCACAAAATTTCTTAAATTGTTAATTTTAAAAAAAAATATCCTACAAACTGCAAAATTTGCTATAAATTGCAAATTTTCTTTAAATTACAACTATTCACAAATTTACATGTTACAGTAAATCTTTACAAATTTTTTTATTAAATTTTCCCTTTACTTCTTAAAATTTTAACAAAATTTTCTTAAATCTTGTTAAATTATTCAAGTTACAAGGATTTCCTATGAACAACAAATTTTCACAAAACTTCCCATAACATTAGAGTTTATTCCTGGGAATAACCGCAAAGGGATTTTCAATTGTTTTCGATTACCGCGTTGAAGAAAAACTTTAGTAAATCTATGTGGGACTAGTGGTTTTAATTGTTTCATCGAACTAAATTTTACCACAATTTTAAAACTTTAAAAATCACCTTCTTTAATAATAAATTTTCGGAGCCAGTATCTTTCTAACAGCTTGTTTGTGTTAACCGGTAGGTTTAGCTTTAATTTATATAACAAGCCTACATGCTAGACTTTATTAAAAGCTTCAGAAACATCGATAAAGAGAGCGGAGCAATATTTTCTTTCTTCAAAGGCTTTTCTTATGGCGTTTACTATCCGGTGGGTTTGTTCAATTGTGCTTTGTTCTTTTCTGAAACCGAATTGATGGTTAGGTATACACCCATTGTCATTTAAAATTGGGGCTAATTTTGACGCTAAGAGCTTCTCAAACAGCTTCGATATATTAAATAATAAGCTGATAGGCCTATATGAATCAACTTTTGTGTGATCTTTTCCTGGCTTTGGAATCATCGTAACTAAGAAGAACTTCCATTCTTGGGGGTAGTATTCAAGGCGTAAAATAGCATTAAAAATATAAAGAATAATTTTCTTTGCTATGCGAGGTAGCTCCAAAAGCATTTTGTTGCTGATCTTATCAAAACCAGGGGTTTTCTTGGGGTTTAAATCACAAATAGCCATTCCTATTTCTGTTATCTCAAATCTTAGGGAGATAGCTGCTCTTACGATAAGAGGCGGTAACTCGTCCGCTATATCGTCAGATAATTTTGGGCAAAATACGTTTTTCAAATGATTTACAAACAGGTTTCCCTTTTTCCGTATCACTTCTTGCCCAACTTCCATTCAGGTTTCTTAATGGTGGTTTCGAGATTTCTAGTTGAACGACATAATGAGTAGTCTGATTGTGGAGCTGCATTCAGGTCCTTAAGATATTTTTCTGCAGTAATTTTCTTAGCCTTTTTGTACACTCTTTTAATAATTTCTTAAGTTGAGAAGACCTGTGCAATTGCCACTCTCTTCGCACTTTCCTTTTGTCATTCAAGAGGCGGTCGACATCTGTAGAATATTTTTTATTATTATTGGGTTTTTTGAGGGGTTTGCTGGAATGTTGAACAGCTAGTTTAAGATAACTGTCAAAATAGACAATAGAGAGATCCACATTCTCCGGTGTAATAAGCGGAATATTATCTGTGCAATGGGTACTGAGTAGGGATGCCAATCCCGAAATCCCGATTTTCGGGATTTAGCGAATCCCAAATCCCAGGATTTAAATTATTTTAAACCCAGGATTTTCGGGATTTTGTCAATCCCGAAATTGTTAACTTAATTTTTTTGTTTTTCCTTTTTTTATAAAAAGAAATTCATTATGACATTCCCTATGAGAGGATAGGGAACACAATATTGATCTTTAATATTTTTTTGATTAATTCTGTTAATACTGTCATTGAAAACGTAAGAAAATAGTTACACTTTGTTATTATTTTCAAGCGTGTCCAATAATTACAAAGAACTTTTAAGGTGAGAAGTGCTGAAAATAATTAAACAAGAAAATTTATTAAAGAAAAAAATGTTTTTGAAATGCACAAAACGATTCACTGGTGCACCAAATACAAAATTTAAACTTTACTCTTAGCAGGGATAAGATTGTTAAAGTGTTTTCCGAGAGTTGACATCGAACCTACGGTAAATAATGGAGCGTTTTCACAATATTAAGTAATGTATTTTATACACTACATGATTCCTACCGCAAGTAGTGGTGGTTATAAAAATGCGTTTTTGTTTAAATAAGATTTTAATGGTTAACTAAATAAATTGATTTTTTTAGTTAATTTCGAATTCAAATTTCAATTATTTATTTTAATTCATTTAATAAAATTTTAATAGAATCTTACAAATAAATAAACTTTTATGTTGCGTTGTTCAATTAGAATATTAATTATTTTTTTTATTTAGCTTGAATGAACTGAGGTAATTGAATCAAATGTAGTTTTTATGGTAATTATTTTTTTTATTAAATCAAGTAACACATTAAGGGTCCTCATGATATCATTTATAAGTCTCGTAATCTGTGCAAACTGTGCATTTTTACGCCCTCGTAAATGAACTGTCAAAAATTTTATGAGAATTCATTTACACAAACTTGGTAAATTTGCCCAACAATTTTGTCTCGTAAACTTGCGCTGTTCAATTGTGCATTTATACAAACAGATCTTTTAATGATTTTGACGTAGTTGCATTTTTAAAAGCAAATTTCTCATACATATTAATCACAAATTTAAACACAAATTTTTATATTTTTGAATTTTAATTTTTAATTTATTTCTGTATTGACGTTTCTTACAAACTGACATTAATTGTTTAAAATTACACAAAAGTAAAAAAGAAAAGGGGCTTCATGAAACAAGACTCGTAAGTTTGCGCAATTGCACAAATGGCAATTTTAAGCGACATCATGAGGACCCTTATTGTTTTAAATCGTACGTTGTGTTTTTTTATCATATTTTTTATTAACTTAAGGAACGGTCACATACGGCAAACATTTGTCAAAAAATATCAAATCTTTGTTTGCCCTAATCTGACCACAAAATATTTTTGAGGGGCAAACAGAAAAACAGCTGATTTTGGGCAAACAAAATTATTTGCTAGCAAACAAAAATGCTCCTAATGTGACCATTTACCGTCAAATATTTTCCTCGATTTTAGGCAAATAAATATTTGTTCTTACAAAAATTTTGTAAGACCAAACAGCGGCAAATAAAAAAGCTTTAAAATAAAAATGATTGAATAAAATTGAAAAAAACAATTTTTTAATTACGAAAAAACTTATTTATGTAAAACAATTTTTGCTGTGTTCTCTTTTTAGCAAAGAGTTGCGCGGTAAGTAGGTTTCAAGATGTTACAAAATACATTTTTCTTAAGTAAGTAGGTAATTTATTTAATATGGGTATAAAATATGAGCCAATGTTACGAATTATGCATTGCAAAAATGGCGTATCTATATAAATAGTTTGGGGTCTGTGGACAATCATGGACCCGCCAAAATAAAATTAAAAAATGAATTTAAGATTTATATAAAACTTATTAGTGCCGAATAATTTGCCGACATCGACATCTTTATAAGATTTTTTCGTCTTGAAGTGATTGTAGCAAGAGACCTAGAACCAATTCTCGGCCTACCAAGACAACATTTGCAAGCTATTATAGAAATTTTTGCTAAAACCAACATTTATAAGATTATTATGACATTAAAAGCTATTTACAGAAGGGGTATTTGTATAAGAGCTATGGTAAAATATGGATGGATTACAATAACATTTGGTAAGGTGATAATAGATTGTTTGTGGGCACAAAACTTTTCTCCAGAAATAAGTTTTTATGAGCAAAAAAGATACGAGAAAATTGCAAAAATAGCGATAATTTTTCATATATCAAACAAGCCATAAAATTGACTAAAAGTCCCTAAAACTATAAGGAATGGCAAAAATTCGATAAAAGTGGCTAAATTAGCGGAAATTTGCTAATAGTAAAGTTTAATATGTATTTATTAAAAATCGTTAAAGCTGTAAAAAATCAGAGAAAACAATTGCATCTATCGCGAACATTCACGAAAAATTGCAAACCCAAAATTTATTTGAAATTACCAAATCGGTTAAAAAAAACAAAATGTCGGAAAAAAACAAAAAAAAAATTTACAAAAGTAGCGAAAATTCGCGAAAATTTTTAATATTTCAAACAACCCATAAAATTGATTAAAAGTCCCTCAAACTAAAAGGAATGGTAAAAATTCTGTAAATATTGCTAAATCAGTGGAAATTCGCAAAAATTTGCGATATTTGTGTGAAAATACGTATTGTTTTCATTATATAAAGAACATTTCAAACTAAAAACCAAAATTATGTTTTTTTGCTAAAAAAAATGTTCTCACATATAAGAATTAAAGTCGATTCGTTTTACTTTCACTAACCCCTTACCACTCTAATTGAAAACGAATAAAAACATGTGGAGGTGAATTGTGGAACACAAAAAAAGGTGAAGTAATCCACTTTCGAGTGAATTCGGATTCTAGAACACACCCGATTATCTCAAAAATTGCGACATGTACTTTGCGAATAAGGTTAACATCGACAGCTAGCCGGACGGATGGACATTGTTATATCGATTTAGAAAAGGATGCTGACGAAAAATAAAAATGTTCGTCCAAGCAGTTTGGATTAAAATTCAGCACTTTTGGTTCAGTAGGAAAAGAGTTATGGAGCGAAATGGGAAACAACCTCTTGAAAAAATCAATATTTATTTACAAAAACTAACGTAAATTGGTGGCGGAATGCACATTTTATCGCTAAATTTTGCACAAACTCAATTTATATGCCTAGAAATCATATAACTGAATTTCGTGAAGATCGGTCTATAATTAACAATAGATCCACTCTCTTAAACACTTTATTGCTTGCGTCTAAAACCGTAACAAATAATACTTTAGTTTAATAATGTACATATGTTAGTTTAGTTGTATAAGACTGGAAATTACTTTGCCAAATTGCCTTATCCCTTTATTTTTTATCTTAATCCTTTTTTACTTTTAAAACTGCTGTTCTCGCTCTTCTGTACCATAAAACCATAAAATTTTCAATATTTTGCATCAAAATGGTAATTTTTGGTTTTAATGAAAAGTAATTTTATTTATTTAATTTTTATTTTTGACAATTTGTTCAAATAATTATTTTTAGGCAAATATTTTTATATGTGAACACAGGGCAAACATGTTTTCCCATTTTTTATTTGAAGGTATTTAATATCTGTTTGAACAAACAAAAATGGGCAAATAAATGTGCGTAGTGTGACCAGCAAATAAAATTTTTATTTTTTTTAACAAATTTAAAAAAATGCCGGCAAACAAAATTTGACAAATGTTTTCCATATGTGACCGTACCTTTAGTCATTTAATAAGAAAAGTCACAATTTAAAATTTTTACAAATTTAAATAATATTTAACTCGAAAATAATAAATTAATTATAAAACCTTCGTTTGTAAACTTCCTTTAAAGACGATTTTTTTAAATAAATATCTATAAAAAGCATTTATCTCATAATTTTCAAAAAATCCCGAATCCCGAAAAATCCCGATATCCCGTAAAATCCCGGGATCCCGGAATTTGATTTTTTGTAATCCCGAATCCCGGGATTGGCGAAAACAAATCCCGATTAGCATCCCTAGTACGGAGATATTTTTTATATTTTAACCAATTAATTTGTCAAGTAACCAGTCGGAGATAAAATTCATTATAGTGACAATTGTAGGTGTGTCGTCGGAAGATAAAATTAAAGAAGCTTTAACATGAATCGTTTCTTTAGGGATGTTTTAAACCACGCCGAAATAAATAAATAAAAATTTTTTGCTGATCAGTAGGCCGGCCAATAAGTTGGTTGTCCGCTCGCTACCACATTTAAATCCATTTTAGAAATTGTGTTAAATAAAACACGACCTTTTGGTGTTATAAGTCGTGACCCCCAGAAGGTATGTTTAGCGTTATAATCACCAGCGGCTAGAAAACAGGGTCCTAATGATTTAAAATATTTATAATTTAGGCTTTCTGATATTGAAAATCTAGGTGGGGAGTATAACGATGAAATTGCAAGGTTTCTATTTATTTCCTCAACGCAAATGTTCGTTGCTTGGATATAATCTTCACGATGATCACACATTGGGTAGTGAGTGCTTGACTCGGGTTTTTATTAAAATGGCAGAATCCCCACAAGCTCTACCTCGAGGGTCCTTGGTATCATTTAGTATATAACCATTGATTTTAAATGTATTTCTTGAGGTCAAATGAGTTTCAGAAACCATCATGACATCAATTTGTTTATTTTTTAGAAAGTATTCTAATTCATTTTTATGTTGGCGGATGCCGTTTGCGTTCCAAAAAAAAAAATTTTAAACAGTTCATGGCTTGTTAAGTACAGCTTGCAATAACATCGATTGCATTCTAAGAATTTCCTGCATCATATTACCCATTGTGATCGTAAAATTATTTACTGTTTGCACTAATGTTTCCATGGTGTTTTCTAAACGACTCAAATTTTAAACTGGAGTTTCATCATTACTTGGTGAAGCACCTTGCATTGGCACATGGTTTGATTTTAAGACGTTAGCATAGGAGCTTCTGTTATTACTAACCTGCGTAGCCTGAATGTGATGAGTGTTTACTCGATTTGTTACCTGTGTTTGAGGGGGATTAGTTTTCGGTCCAGACGACTGTTGACGATAGTGTATACAGGGCATCCTCTATAATTGGCAGTGTAATTATCGCCATAGTTGCTGCAATTTTTTACGTTGGGGTCGGTTGTAGACTTAGCGGAAAGAACTGTACCATGTAATTCACCACATACTACGCAAACAGCGGGTAAGTAGCAGTATGCCTTAGTATGACCAAATTCTTGGCCGTTTAAACACCATTTCTTTTGTGCGGCTCGCTCCTCTATGGCGATTTTCCTGTACAGGATATATTTCAAGCTGTAAATAAGATGAGTTTCGTATTTTTTACCTTAACATCGCCGGGCTCAACTCCACTCGAAATAGTGGTTGGGGAATTTTTTCTCTATTTTTTAAATTAACTTCATGTCTTCTGGGAATGATTTTGATTCCTCTGGGTCCACACATGAGTCAAATCCCTTAATCACTACCTGAATACCCTTACTGCTCTTCAGTTGGTATGTATAAAAGCTTTGTTAAGTGCTTCAAATTTGTTAATAATTTTACGAAAATCATTCTCATGATTAACTGGTATTTTCGTCTCGTTTATCCTAAATACCACGCTTAAATTTGTAGCTAATTAAAACGAATTTTCACCAATTACCGAGATCAAATTCTTTATTAGTTCATTTGAGTTTTGCTCCCTAAGAAGTATGGGGAGACGCTTGGACGATTTTATCACGTTTGGTGCTTCAGAGGAATCATCCTCCAGAATTGCACAACGTTTTTGTGAGTGTATTCTATCAAAATATTGGTACTTTTGAGGCCGAAGCAATAGCTGAAGAGGTAGGGCTGCGACCCCGCTTAAGCACTGAGGCTTTTGAGAATTTTTAACTAGTAAGTTTTCCAATGCGTCTGTGTTTGAGTTCATGGAATCATTTCTTCCTAAGACTGAGATGAAATGAGAGTTTAATATTTTTTAATGTATCACAATCAACCGTTTTTGTAAACACCGACGTTGGTTGTTATTATTGTTTTCTTTTGTTTTATTTATTTCAGTATTGCATTCTTTAGCAATTTGAATTAACATAGGAAAAAATGGAATAAACTCCCAAGGAATTTTAATTCACTATAAGGGGGATTGTTTCAAAATATTCGTCAAACTACAGTAACACAGTAAATTAATTTTTTCTATATGATAAAACTATGTTAAATTTTTTTATTTTAAAATAAAATAGTTTTAAATTTGTATACAATTTGTCTTATTCTCCTTTTTTAGAACCCCTGGAACTCTGTCGCGGAACCCAATTTGGCAACCAATGCTTCGGCTCTTGTAAAATATTCCGAATAAGAAAAAAATAAACAAACTTAAAAGTATGGTAAGTCTGTATGTAGCTTTTTCTAGTTTCTTTCTCTCTCTCTCTCTCTCTGTGTCCCTCACAAAAACTCAAAACTTGGCATGTCAGATCTGACGTGTGCGAAACAGGACTACCACAGGAGTTCGAACATTTTCGGCTTGAGTAACCCTGCAAATTTAAGGTCTACTCCAAATACGCGTGTAAAATGTAGCCCACAAGAGACTAGGACTAGTCCAAAAGTAACCCAAACGTACGAAAAAACATGGTCTTTTTAACATTACGATGTCCTAGGGCAGGACCCAGCTTTGTATACACAAGGGGATTAGTTTAAACTTCGTTTAAAAACGAAAACATGTCGTTCAACAACGAAGACATGTTTACTTACTACAACCACTTTTGAACAATGGCATGGTCCATGCTTGCATTAGATCGGACCATTCCATGGAGTAGTCAATTTAATTAAAATGGATCAGGTGGACCAATATTATTTGCAGGGATAATATGCGTATACGTGTTGAATGAAATACATAATAATCATACGCCACGACTTGTATAACCTGTTGTACAAGGTGGCGCAAAATTAATCACCGTTTCGGAAATTAGATACAGGTGCATTATACACACAGACAAGCAGTCGAGAGTTATACTCTGCAAGAATTTTAAGCAATTGGGTCAACATGGAAGGGAACGATTTCAATTCAAAAATCATCATGGGCGACATGGTGAATTTTCATTTAAGCGGTTACGACAATAAACAAAATCTCCCTTTCTGGGGTACCGAAAATCCACTTGTGATGCCCCTAAAAAGAATAATTGACAGGAATGCAAACAGTTATGAACGGAAACCTTGCATAAGTCATGTAAAAAGCAATATAAAAGGCACAGCACGGGCGGCAGTCACTTGGCAGATATCTTCTTTTCCACGTAACAGAAAAAAATTCAAGTAGTCCAAATACAGATTTCCATAATTGAAAATAGTTTTTTTTTAGTAAGAACTTTATTAAAAAACAATATTCAAAATAATTTTGTTAACTAATTAATTTAAATATCAATTCATATTTAAATCCAGGCTCATCTATCAGGTCTGCTTACTTGTACAAAAACAAAAAACGATTCTTTTAAGCTGTCAAAAACTTACTACCACATATACAAAGCAAAAGGGAAAAACGTGTATGTGTGGCATACAATAAACGTAAACACACATATACATGCACATGTAAGCAAAATGTAAACAACTTTTGAAAGCTCAAGAGAACAAAAACAATGATAATCAGGCTTCTTGCGCAGACCTGTTCAATTATTTCCTTCGGAAGGAAATATTTCCCGTTTTCATATAATTTTATTGTTATTTGACATAAAAAACGAATTTAAAACATATATTGATATTTAAATAGAATTGGTGAATATTGATATGAACGAAATCGCCTAAGGACCCGCATGCATACCTATTAAAAATAAAAAAATTTCTAAGCCCGGATAAATGAAGACCTTAAAGTAGAAATTATCCTTGAATGGAATCTCGTTTGCAGAAAATTCATTATTTCGGTTTTAAAAACTTTAGAGAGAATTTTTAAATACCTAAATGTGGCAATCCACTTTTTACTTGGCATTTGTCAAAAGCTTTGATATATAAGATAATAAGAGAGGGTTCTTCTCTTTAACTATGTTCGGACCTGGGGTTTTGCAGTTATCAGTGTTATACAAGAAATGTAAGTCATGAATAAAATCATTGTTTTATGGCTACCGATTTTACCAGTCAACTTCGGTAGCCAAAAGATATTTGAACCACCCGTTTCTACCCGTGTGCACTGGAAGAAATTTTTTCAACCCAAGGTCAGATATTTTCTGAAAAGTTTATGAATATAAAAGTTTAAAAAAAGTTTCATTTAGTATGGGAGCCCCTTTAAGGAGTGGTGATAGCGGATTGTTATGTTAGAAACAAATGTTGGGGATGAGAAAAAAAAGTGGGATCAGTCTTACTTTTGATCCGTCTACGGGAATTCTAGGCGCTGCAGGGGCCGAAGTTTTGAATTTCATTAAACCGCCATATTTGTATGGGAGCTCCCCGAATTAGTACACTGATAGAAAAAGCGTCACAACGCTGATGTATTTTGACATCAGTACTATAAAATTGTCTTCGTTTTTGCCCCCATGACACTTTTCATCATTGTGATGTCAACCTTAACATCACTTGGTCAAAGTGTCATCAGGGTCAAAATGAAATTATGTCATCAATCGGCATCATAGAAATGACGAACATGTCCTCAGTGCGATGACGAAGTAACATCAGAGAAAGGACACATAAGCATCAATTTAATGACAGTTTGTCATTAAGGCAAAGTCATTGGAATTGACTTTAGTCAAAGTGAGAGAATATTATCATTTACTTACCCGTTACATATGCTTGTTTCACGTTTGTTGAATTACGACCTTTGTTTACAGCAGAACTCTCAGTAATAAGACACCAGCACCATGCCCCATATGGTTTTCGTAATCATTATACTTTAAAAATTTGTTGTATTTAACCACATAATTTAAAAAAAATAGAATATTCTTCTTATAATACATTGTAATCATGAAAATAATGTTACTAATATAAAATATGTGGCATCGAATTGATGTCACTATAGTCATAAAATAGGTGACACGTAAAAAATGACAAAATTGTACGAAGACGTTAATCATTGGATTGATGTTACTTTTGCATCATTGATGCCATTTTAAGTAACATTGATGTCACAATTTTGATGTTAGGGCATCATCAATATGAAGATGCGTTTTTCTATCAGCACAGAAAAAATTTTTATCAACATTTTTTCAATTAAAAAATTAATTGATGTACTTTAATTTTTTCAATTAATTTATTGTTTGCTGCAATTAATTTTTTTAATAAAAACACATAAATTTAAATGTTCGTGCACATGTTGTGTTTCTTTAATTTATGCAATTAATTTTTTAATTGACTAAATTTGTGTGGCATGACTCGAATATACAAATCCGTTAATTGATATGATCAATTCTTTTGCAGGGGCAAAATTAGTAAAATATTTAATTGTCTGAACGAATTGTTTAATTAAAGTCCCTTTTCTATTTTTTCTGTGAGTGAAGCGATAAGAAGCAAGAATGTTTGAGAAAAAATCAGGCACAAATAGCTTATGAAAGTCAGTTACTCCCTAGGGAGACTTCTAAGCAGTATATCTCTTGTCTGCATTAAACATTTTGTATGGGAGCCTCCTTTAGGAATAGAGATTTCGGGCGGGTAAATTAGAAACAATGTTGGGGATGAAAAATACAGTTGTTTCGTTCATACATTTCACCCGTATAGCGGTTTCTCGGGGTCTGTGGGGGCCTATTTTGGACAATTTCATAAAATTTTTAATTTAAATGATTTTGTTATTCGTGCTTAATTCCCAATTTTTATCCTTGATAAAAACGCTGAAATTTATTGTTAATGGGATAAGCTATTCATATGCGCATTTCACTGGTTGCTTAGGCCAGATCGTCAGGAAACTTCATCCAAAGATTTTAGATAAACTAAAGATATTAAACCAAATAAAACTGTTAAGCGTACAAGAATTATAAGCAACAGTTCTACTTGTAGCAATATCAAAGGTTAAACAAAAACATCAACAATAAACTGTGAGTTTATCTCTTCTTTCTTTTTGCTTGGGAGCCCCATTAAGAAATGGTGATAGGGGGTACGTATGTTTGAAAAATATGTGAAGGAAAATTAAGAGGGGTTTTTTGTCCAACATTTTTCCTTTCTTTTTGCACCCACTTTATTATTTATTTTATTTAAATTTTTTTTATTTTAGAAATTTACAATAAAAACTGGTCTAGAAATATAAAAAAAAAATAGTTAAAGTGTTCAACTAAAACAAAACATACCAATTTTTTTTATAAAACGTCTCTATCTTTGCTTAAATTTACCCAATATCAGATATCGAATATAAATCGCTACTTAATAAACAATTTTTTGAAGCTGGATAAAAATTGTAAGGTTGCCAAAGGTTAGCATTTTCTATTAAAAATTAAAGTAAGAAATTTGTTGATAAGTATTCGTTGTGAAAGTAACTGGAAAATAATACACTTTTTAAAAAAATCCTTTTTATAAAAAACCGTTTTTTTTACATATTCGCACTTCACTTTTACTGAACTAAACTTATAACGAAAATATATCTAAGCCCTCCAAAAATTTTTGTCATTAGACGATTTTCGTTTAATAGCAACATTTAAAGGACCACTTACAACCAAAAAACTTCGTAGTTATCAAAATTCGAATCCAATTAAAAGTTATGAATTTGTGACCGCTATTTTTCTGGAAATGGTCTACACAAATCGACCGAAAAAGAACTCCAAAGGACCAACATTTCGGCAAAAATTAACAATAAAACTAGCAAGAGTACATAATTGGACACTTTTTTTTTGAGACAAGCCGGGCCGGATACGCTGAATCCAATAGTGCTAACCGTTTTTTTTAGGTTAGCTCTTGTTTTCGAGATATACCGTTATTTCGAAAATGGCGAAGGTTACACAACATATATTTGCGTAACTCAAAAACAGTTAAGTTTATTGAAATTACTACAAAAAACCGAAATTTCACAATAAAATTGGCTTTAAGTTAAGTTAAACTTTTTTATAATTTTGACAAAAAAAAAAAAAAAAAATTTTTTTTAGCAAAATTTCGAAATTTTTGTTTGTTAAAAATTCATAAAAAATTGGTTAATGTATCCAATTTTTTCCAGACATATAAAAAACGAAGTTTAACAAATCTATCCACAAATGATTCAACTGACAGCCCCACAATGTCGACAAGAACATTTATTTCGCATATGTACCCAGTAAAAACTTCGCCTACAAAATTATGTGTTGCGTAATCAGAAAAACGTAAAAGCACTACATACAATTTTACTGAAAGAACCAATTAATTTTACAAGGGATGTCCCATAATGAACGTATTCAAAGGCATGTCATTATTTTTTTTTTACCCATATACATCCAGAAACAAGTAGTTATAGAAGTAGCTATGGAAGAAAGCTACTAAATAATGGGTGATAGAAGCTATTTGTTTTGAAAAAGTAGGCAAAGTTTTTACTGGGTATATTCAAGACAATAATTAACAACTAAAATTTGTTTTTGTTTTCAATATAAATATACCAAAGAAAAGTTCTTATCGACATCATGGGCCAGGCAGTAAATCTGTTAACAACTTTTGATTTTATTCACTAAAGACGAAAAATTTGAATAAATCAAAGAATTTCATAAAACGCTATATTTGTATGGGAGCCACCCTAAGAAGTGGAAATAAAAAAATATTACAAATGTTAAGGACAAAAAACTAATTGAGGTCGGCCAAACATTATAACCCAGTAGCGGCGACTCCTGGGCAGTTATGGGACTTTTTCTTCAATATATTTCTAATCTGCATTGAAAATTTTTTATGGGAGCCACCTTAAGGAATAGAGATAGCGGGTAGGTATGTTGGTCATATATTTGACCCATCTAGGAGCATCCTACGTGCGACAGGGGCTAAGTGTAAGAATTTCAACCATACAAATATGGCGTAAATCAGAGACAGAAGCTGAAGAAATTATTACTTCTGATTTCGACTCACAAGCTGATAGCAATGATTGCTAAAATTGCCATCTCCCGACAACATCTTAAAGACTTGGAAGCACGTAGTGTTTAATATTTTTGACGGAAAAAATTCGTTCAGCTTGTTTTGCAAAATATTTGTAGATGTATTATGCATATTTTTTTTTTAAACAAGACAAATAAGACCTAATAAAATTTAATTATAATTTTTCTAAAAAAATGCCATACGATTTTTTTTTGTATAAATCTCAATATACCATTTTGCTCAGAAATACTTTACAATTTTTCAGTGTTTTTGGCCTTTATTAAGTATTTTACATATATTCCATGAAATTTTGGTCTTAGAAGGCCCCG
This sequence comes from Pollenia labialis, assembly GCA_949318255.1. Classification (NCBI taxonomy): domain Eukaryota; kingdom Metazoa; phylum Arthropoda; class Insecta; order Diptera; family Polleniidae; genus Pollenia; species Pollenia labialis. Next base: position 31,223,330 of record OX439143.1, on the reverse strand, counting down.
AGTTAAATTTGGCGCAGAAAATATTCGTAGAACATTTTGACCCTGTAAAGTGCCGTCTGAGTATACTTTTGTGTAAAAGTTGGAAAAAAGGACAACAATGACCCCTTAAAATGAGAATTAGAGGGTTAATTCATTATAAGAAAATAATCGCTATACAATTCTACTGAAGACAAATGAAACAATTTTTTAGCTCAGAAGTACCTTTAGTATATTTTTTTGACTTATTCCGAACGCCCTCAAAAAATTCAAAAACTTCAAGGGCCGCAATTTAGGAAATCCAAGATAACTTTTTAAAACCATTCGGCAGATTAGCTAGACCAGTAGTCTAGTTTCATTTCGCCTTGAAAGTATTTATAAAAAGTATATAAGTATAATTTTGATTTGTTCGACGTGCGTGGGGAAATTGAACGCTAACACATCACACGTACAAATCACTAGTGTGTGTTCAGCTTTATTTACAGCTGAGAATAATTCCAAGTTTCACTTACCAACTTTGGCTTAGGCACATGCAAATATGTCTGAATATCAGATCATAGTACAATACATTTTTTTAAAAGTTCAGAAATAAAGAAAAAATATGTTGATGATTTTCACCTCTGAAGAGATTGAGTGGTTGCAATTGAAACATGTAAGGGTGACCTGCCGGTAAAAGCCTGTGTTCGAGTCCACACAGAAAAAATAGAAAATCGACTTTAATTAAACAATTCGTTCAGACAATTAAATATTTTACTAATTTTGCCCCTGCAAAGGAATTGATCATATCAATTAACGGATTTGTATTTTCGAGTCGTGGGACACAAATTTACTCAATTAAAAAATTAATTGCATAAACTAAAAAATACACAACACATACACAAACATTTAATTTTATGGATTTTGATTAAAAAAATTAATTGCAGCTAACAAAAAATTAATTGAATAATTAATGTACACCAATTAATTATTTAATTGAATAATTTTTTGCAAACATTTTTTCTGTGCAGCGGCAGTCAAGAACGAAAAATTATCAATAAAAAATTTTAATTGATTTCGTGTTGTAAAATTCCTTTCTTCATAAATATTATTTAATGAAAATTAAATTTGACGAACTTAAGCCTCATTAAAAATATCAAAATTTGGATTAAAAACCATAGAACAGTTCAACAAAATAACCACAATACTTATAATTTTATTTTTTGGTTTCTTGTTGTTGACATTGGCCGTCATAACCATCGTTCGAAAATAAACACTAAATATGGCTCCTTAGTGTTCGGTTCGGTAGATTTGTGGAAAACACAAACGCTAATAGTGATTGTGTAGTAAATAACGTTTCCCTGTTGTTCATCTTTCGAACACAAAAATAATACTGTTCTTATCCAACTCAACAAAAAGATGATTAAATCCCTTCGGGGGTTTTTTTAAATCCACAAACTTCATTTTGTTCGGTTCGGCTTATTAATGTTCTTCCCTTTTGGCTGGTAAAAAAAACAAACAGTTTTTACAAAAATAAAATACGCATACGAAAAAAAATAAAAAGCCAGCAAAATAATTTTACTCAAACAAAACATATACGCAATACACACAGAAGCTGTTAGTGGTTAGTGGTATGTAAAAAAAGAAAAATTATTGAACATTAAAATAAAATTTCTTTTAACGAAGAACAGAACACTATATAATGTTCGGCTCTTTCTTGAAAATTATTACGAACGTTTTAAGGGTTGTGTTCGTCTACACAATTGGTAAAAAAAATAGATAATCTTCTGGGTGTGTGAGTCGAACGCTAAATAATGTACTGTTTATTTTCGAACACTGTTTATGAAAAGAATAATAACAAGCAGCATAGCATTATTTTTAATTTGCTTAACATGTTGCTAAAAAACTTATTGAGTTGAAGGGATATAACATCATTATAGAGGTAAATCATGTTCTTCTTCCATGGCTTCATCTGCCAAGTAATCCAAAATGTTTCATAATAAAAAAAAAAATTTCCACTAAACTGGACTCATAGTACAGTTAAAGCTAGAAGGGCGAAAGCAGACATTGGCCCAATGTTGATTAAAAAAAAACATACTGGTATTGTAGATTGACGATTTTTGTGAGGATTTATTAAGGCTAAGAAGGTTTATGCGCCCAAGGGCACACCTCAACCCAGAGAACAAAATGTTCCATTGTAAAAATCTTGATGTCTGCTTCGTTATCAATACACGATATTAAAAAAAAATTCTACTGCAAAATATACGAAAATTAAAAACAAAAATTAAAAACAAAAAAACATACACTCAAAAGAATAATCAATCCATACGCACTTGAATCAAACCGAAGTGGTATTAAATGTACGGTGAGTACCGATTTTCTTGAATAAAGTACAGACAGATTGATTCAAGTACGGATTTCCAATCGCAAAATACTCAAGTTATCCATATTCGATTCCAATTTCTTACTTGAAATAATCCGAAAATGAGATTGATTTAAGTAAAACTAAGATTGAATCAATCTCAAAATGCGCTTGATTCAATGAAAATAAAGTTGATTTTCAGGCCTGTTCTGCAAATTTACACGTGTGATGTTTTGGTGTTCCGTTTTTGTGTATTTTGGTGTGATCTGCAATTGCCGAAAGCACACTAAGAAACACAAAAACGGTATGACTTTCAGAAGCCCAGAAAATCACACTTGTGATTTTAAAACCACGTGATTTCAAATCACATGATTTTCAGAACAGGCCCGCTTATCCCGAATTCGTGCTTGAAATAACCCAAAAAAGAAATTAGAAATAAAAAATTATTATGATTGTTTTACTTACCCGTATTACCGATATGGTTTTTACTTTAGAAATCTTATGTACAAAAATATAAACTAAATGAGAAGCAAGAGTTCAAATTTACTTCTTAACCCTTCGTGGTACACGTAAGTCTATCCAGACCTTTTTTAATGTGTGTAGAAAATCCAAACATGCGTAAGCCGGAGGGAGGGTTGAACACAACGAAAAGTTTCATCTTTTTTTTTTACTTGATTTAAGAATTTTATACTTATTTCAAGAAATTCCTGGATTGATTTTCGAAAGAAATCCCATTAAGTATGTTTTTGAGTACGTTTTAGTGTTATTCATACTTGGGTTTTTGAGTACGACTCGTACTTAAAGTAATCATAATAAACTTGATTTATCCCGAGTGTTTTTCTTTCTGTGTAAGCAATTACACTGATAATAAGAGATTAGAAAACTTAAACAAAACTTTAAAAATTCAAATTATTCTTAAGATTTTTCATATGAACGGCCATCAATTCCATTGAGAATTGTGCTTATTCTGTTTTCACTTAAAGCTCTGGTAGAGCTCATGAAAATGTCATATGCCTTAAAAAAAATCTTAACTGCTCATCCATTTGAAAACGCATCATTTTCAGTATCACTAATTTACAATTTCAATTTCAGATTAAATTGTTCAGTTAATTTAGTAAATTTCATAGACAATTTTACGAGAGTGCGTAGCAAAAAGAAAAAACTAAAATATTTAGAACGTCGTACTAGTTTAGAACAGTTGTGTTCTTCTTGTTGTTGGTGCACTAATAATTGAATAGAAGGCAAATTACAGATTCTATTCAGCAGGAAATTCTTTATGCCTCAATTAAGGTTAAGTCGAACAATTTCATTTCATACTCGTGTTTCTATAATTTTCATTACACTACATTTCAGGTTGTGTTAGAATCAATTCAAAACTAATTTTAGTACTCGTTGTATTCAAATTTTCTTAATAGATTTATTTACGCACTTGCGAAAATTCTATTGTTTGCAAGAGAAGAGTGCGTGAGATTTTTAACTGTAGAAATTAATATGGGAATGTTATAAAATTGTATGAGTTTTTTTTTTTTTAAATAGAGGTGACTACAAGGACTTTTAATTTCACATTCTATAAAACTAAATTTTTAATTTGAAATTCGAAAGATTTTTTTAAATTAATTTTTGAAGTATAATTGAGAATTATTTATTTTCATTTTAGACATTTTTTTTTTTAATTTGTTCCATAGCTTGAATTCATGTTTGTTGTAGAAGAAGCCAATTAAAAACAAATTCTCATTGCACAATGGGAGTTTAATAAAAAAGGGGAATAAGTTTGGACTTGCGAAATTGATAAAATTTCATAAACCCAAGCAGTACAAAGGTGGTGGTTGATTATAAAGCCCCCACTTCTAATACGGGCAAATCTAAAAGGCTCTAAATCAGGGCACCTCGTGTTTAACAAATTTCCTTTATATCTTAAAATAATTTTACAAGGTGGCGCAAAAGTTATCAACCGATGTTATATTTTTAATAAATGAAAAACTTTGGTTTTGGTTTTGCTTTTAGATTGTATTCATTTGATATTCTAATTTCTTTCATTAAGTAGAATACATAATATTGGCCATGTGGCATTTACCACAACTTCCGCAATCCTGACAGATGCTCTTTTTGAGGACTTCGGGAGTCTAAGGCATGTTAAAATAGATTAGTGACTTCAAGAAACCGCATAAAAATAAATGTTGAACGGTTAAATCGGCTGAACTTGCCAACAAAAAACAACAAACAAGGCTACCCGTAAATGCAGCCTTCAGAATTCGGTTGGTAGGTTGTGTAGTATGCGCCGTTGCTCTATCCTGCTAAAGCCACGTGTTATCCACCCTTAATTCGTTCAGTTTAGGTAGGATAAAGTCGTTGAGCATGGCGCTGTAGCGCTCGACGCTTACAGTAGTCGTTCGACCCGCAGCGTTATCGAAATATAAGGCCCGATGACCCCTCCAGCGAAAACCCCACACCATATAATAGTTTTAAGCGACTCTTCGTGCGTAAAATTTTTTTTGCTAAATTAACAAGTTCTTTCCTAAAAAAAAAAAAAAAATTTCGGGCTTTCCCCTTTAGTTTAGCGAAAGGGAAAGTATTGTGGGCGTGTCACGGTAATTAGTTCCCTAAATGAATGATGTTTTTGCAAAGAAGGCGATCTATTTTTCTGAAAGGCCCTGCAAGAAAACTCTGTTTGAAGTTGTCTAGTGTAGAAAAGATTTTATTTCGATAAAAGTTCTCTATCCTTAACCCTTAAAACCGGCAAGCCAATCAAGCCAGCGGAAAAAAATACTAAGACTACTTCAGGCAAGAAATTTTCATACCTACATATGTACCTCTTATCCCCCAGGGCAGAGAGGGATCATCGTGGGGATGTTTAAATTGTTGGTGTTTCATCCTCGGGGTACATAGATGAAACCAATACCCATTACTTGGCAGAGTCAGAATTGGCAAATGTCTTGTGTATCTTGTAGATTCTATCTGATATAACGGGTTGTTGGTGAGGCTCCTTCGAGAATCATGTGTTGGATGTAGTTTATACTTAAGATCCCAGGTCTCCCTAAGTGATAGTGCTAATTAGCAAAAGCTTTTGAATTTCAGCTGTAAACGTTAGAAAGCAAAGGGCGAGTGCATAATTGGTCGAATTGTACGCTTAAATCGCCACCTGCTTGTGTGTGTGGTATGCATAGAGGCGTCAGTGGACGCTTTGTGTTTATCCAGTGTTTTTAAACACCGTGGTGCTAAGCCTACACGGGAAAAACTCACGAAAATCCTATTGTACTTATACCGAGCCATGCCTAGATGGTTGGCTAATGATGGTCCACCCAGAATTAAGGTCATAATAAGCCAGGAATCTTTGAGGCTCCTCTCAAAGTAACATAGAGTAGTCTACTACGGCTTTGATTGGATTGTTTTCGAAAACATGAACCTCAACGAGACTGCCAGATCGGTTGATTAAGAACAGAATAATTCCATATCTAATTATATGAGTGAATGTTTGGGCTGAGAACGTATTTTTAAACACGGGCCAAGAATTCGTCATTACCACAAAAGCTCCGACCAAAGGAGACGAAGAGGGTCATACAATATAATCTATAACATTTCAAGATATCTTTGCGTGAACTCAAAACCTATTTTCATAAGGACACGACTAATAAAACTTTTGCTAACAAAACATTTTTATAAGTATCACGAAAAAACATTTTACGACTACACATTTTCTCTAACCATAATGTACATATCAGTTTTCCGTGTCCATATCGAATAATATTTCTCCTTGTGTTGCGAGGATGATAAGAATTATATAGAACACTTACTCAATTAACGATCTGCGATGTCTGAGCTTAGGACAGTTTATTGATCAGGGTTTTTGAAAATAGATAAGAATTTTTATCAGAGTGTGATGCAAAGAAGATAAACTTGTACCTCTGAATATGAGATTGGCTTGTCGAAAAGTTGTAGCTGCCTTTTAGGTTACCACAAAATAATCTAATCAAACGTATCCAAGGACTAATTCTGATCAGCTTGCTGAAGTTTAATCTTAGAAAATCGTTAGATGAAATCGACTGATCAAATTTAAATCAAGTAAATCATAGACTTAGTACTCAGAGAGTTGTTTCCAACAAGCGCTGCGTTTGCAGTAAAAATTACAAGGGTCTCGTTCTGATGCAAAAAGCTTAACATGATAAAGACAGACATGTATTAAAATTGCACATGGACTGCTGGTGTTCCTCGGTGTAAATCGACAATGAAAATGTTCTTAATCTAGATAAAATCTCTTCTAGTTGACGTCGTCGCGCTGCCTCCGATAAATCTCAAAAATTTTATCATGCTTATGCAATAATTGTCTCCAGTCATTTAGCAAAGGTACAGATTAAGAGGAGAACATTTAATCGCGAAATTTTACACTGCACTGTAGGGTGTCCATTGTTTACCTACTGTTTTGGCATTTAATTCAAAAACTTTTTTTTAGTGTTTCAAGAGTCACTTGTGTTGTGTTGCATTTTGTAAAATTCAAAGACCAGAAGCTAATTTATGTTGTTATTTCTTCTTCTTCTTCTTTATTTTGTTTAGTATTGTTGTTGTTGTTGCTACCGCTACTGTTGCTTATTCGTTTTTAGTGTTTTTTTGCTGCCGACTTTTTTCATGTTTGTTGTGACTGTTTAATTTGTTGTAGTCAATTTTTCGCGTGCCTTTTGAACGACTGATGGGCATCTGGCTGGGGATATTTGTACATACAATATTCGCTGGCTGTGGTTGTTGCTATTGTTTGGTGTTAAGTAGGCGTGTATTTTAACGATTATTGTTGTTGAACGTGTATGGTCTCACTTAAAATGTATTGTGTACAAACAAATTAAACAAAGACGAAGATGCCACAACAACCATCTCGAAAGACATCAAACAACAACAACCAGCAGCAACCAGAAAACGATAAAGACGATGATGCACCATCAACGTTTTCAAGCAACCCAACAAAAAAAAAATATATCCAAAATCCTGATGAAATTAAACGAAAACGTAAAAAGTGCATCAGCATGTCTGCTGAATGTCTAGAAATTTGAAGTTTAAATAAAACATACATACATGCATACAAACTTATTGCTGTCTGAGCAATCAGTCATACAGGCACACGTAAATTTATTTAGACAGAATGACAAACAGACATAATGCAATAAGACATTCAAAGGTTGAAGATGTTAAAAGCGATACAGACATGTTAAACAGTTTTTTGGTACTGTCTCTTATTATTTGGACTTAAGTGTTTCTCATTTTTTTTTGTTTCTTGGCCATTGGCATGTGCTTTCAAGGAGTGAATTGCACTGACAACAGAGAAAAAATGTAAATTCTTTGACAGCTAATTTCATTAGAAATTGTTTCGATTCTATGATCCATCGAATTCCAGCTTAACAGCTTAATTTTTCCTCAACAGATATGCTTTACGGATTGGGGGTATCTGCCATTACTCCTGTCTAACCCTAACACCGGGTAAACGAAGAACAATCGCTAAAATCAAAATTAAGAAAATTAAATTTTATAATAACAACTGATCTTAAAAGGACATAAACTAGCAGGGTTTGTGATATTGAAGGAGCAGCGTTATCAGTCGCGTCACAGATTCCATTCGGAATGCTGTCAATTTCGTAATTTTAATTCCGTTTGCAAACATTTTTGGTGCTTAAGATTCCAATCGTTTTTTTTTCAATAGGAAAAAATTTGTTAAAGCGATTTTCATGAAGTCGTTTTAGCAGCATCAGTATTTATCACCGTGTAATATGGCACGAAATGCACTTAGCAAAACAAAAATTGGCTGTTAACAATATTTTTGTACAAAAAGATTTAAATTTGAGTTTTAATTTATGTATTAAAAAAGTAATAAACTTAGTTATAAAATTTGTGAAATCAAAAATGACCTGTTGATCAAGGTATTGCAGAACGGTGCATGTCTGACATGATGCCAGAGGGCAGAAGCATAGGAGTTGCTATATTCTCTTCATCTTTTTTCATTACTTAAGCAACGGCGACTTACGTTCGGTGTCTTATTTAGCCAACAAAATAAATTGTCGCTCGCGGAAGATTGAGTTTGAAAAATAGATTTCGTATTTCCCAGCATTAGAATCTATTGAAACCCGTGAGGCAACCGTATTTCTTTCACTACAGTTAAGTGCCATTTCGTAATTGTCTTGATCTTTGGAATCTTGAGTTGTTTGATATCACTAAAAAATCATGCTCATGCCATGCAACTTGATTTTATTTCTCCTTTTGCAAATTAATTTTTTTGCACAGAATATATTTTATAACGCCCATAAGTCCTTAAATCTAATAAAATTGGATTTTAGCCTGACCGGAATACCGTTTCCAAATCTATCACCTGATGGGATTAAATGCACGCAAAGAAAAAACACGTTTAAATATGGTCAACTCCAACAAAACAATTTTTAAAGAAAATTTTTAGCATATTATGTTTAATTTAACAATTTTACTATCACAATTAACCATAATATGGTTTAATTAGTCCGCTATCAAGAACACAACCATATTATGGTTGCATATAAACATGTTATAGTTAAATATGCAAATTTTTAAAGACATTTTTTAACATATTATGTTTAATTTAACAATTTTATTATCACAATCAATCAAATTAGTCCGCTATCAAGAAGAAACAACCATATTATGGTTGCATTTAAACATGTTATAGTTAAATATGAAAATAATTTGTTTTTATATTTACATTAGTTTTTTTTTTCTCTTTTCTAAAACCAACATGCGATGGTTGAGAAACAATCATTCTATTGTGAGTGGTAAACATATTTTAGTTATTATTAACAATAAAATGTTCGAAGGCAACCATAATATGGTTTTAGCTTCTTGATTGAGGACAAATTTAACAATAATATGGTTGTCAGTGACATTAATTTGGCTAAATTAAACATAATATGTTTAAAAGTGTAACTATTTTCTCAATGACAGTATTAACAGAATTAATCAAAGTGTAACTATTTTCTCAATGACAGTATTAACAGAATTAATCAAATAAATATTAAAGATCAATATTGTGTTCCCTATCCTCTCATGGGGAATGTCATAATGAATTTCTTTTTATAAAAAAAGGTAAAACAAAAAAATTAAGTTAACAATTTCGGGATTGACTAAATCCCGAAAATCCCGGGTTTAAAAAATTTATATCCCGGGATTCGGGGTCGGGATTTCGGGATTGGTATCCCTAGTACCATATAAAAGTAGATAAAGTTCAACACGAATAACTGTAAAAATTGTGGATCTATGTTGTTTACTTTTTTTGTTATAGTTTGTCAAAGTTAAATAATATTTTATAATTTGGAAATATTTGTTAAAAAGTGAAAATCATGATATTTTAAAACACTATATTTTTAAATGGATCGATCAACTTCAGGTATTTAACTAATTTATTCATAAATTTTTGTAAAGAAAAATATTGAGGAAGTATTTTTAATTTTTATTTTTAAATTGGTCAAGAAAAAAAGAGTTTTTCTTAAGGAAATGTTGATTTTCAAAATGTTTGTGGGAATACTTGGGCAAAACTTTTTATGTATTCTTAAAATATATTATTTCAACTTTCATAATCAAAAAAAAAAATCATGCCCGTTTTCGCCCCATTTGAAAATATTTGAGATTTTGTGAAATTCATTAACTTGTTTGTTTTGTTTCGTTTAAATGATTACACTACGTCACAAAATTTCAACAAAGTCGTTACCAAATAAATCTGACAGCTTTATGTAAAATTATCCCTTGAATCCGAATTCGAAGTCAGAATTGTCAAAAGTAGAACAGTTTTTGAGATATTCGAAAATAACCGGTATTTGTGTTTTTAAAAAAGATGATGTGACTGCAATGCAAATATCTTCAAAATTATGTATTTCAAGGTCAAGAAATGACAGAGTTACAGGGGACAAAAGTTCAAGATTCATTGAAAATTTTATGATTTTGTTCAATTTTGCTCCTTTTAAGTTATTTTTTTAAAAAACTACATAATTTAAATTTGCCACAAACAGCACTTGATTTGCTTATTCTGCTAAATATTTCCCATGTTGATGATGATAAATAAAGATTATGATTTTGATGAAGGTGAAGAGGTGGCATGTCATAACGTCCATGACACTCCAAAAAGTGTCATAACGTCCACGGACACTGTGACACTTTTGAAAGTGTCATAATGTCCGTGGGCATTATGTCACTTTGCAAATGGACATTATGACACTTTCAAAAGTGTTACTAAAGAGGTTAAATACAAAAAAAGATCTACATACACGCTGAGAAAAACATGTTTTATTATGGTCACAACCAACAAAACTATTTTTAAAGAAACTAATTTAACCATAATATGGTTGTCGGTTACAATGATTTGGTTAAATTAAACTACGGTTAAATTTTTTTTTAAAATGGTTTTGTTGCTTTTTCTCTGGGTGTATTTATCAAATATATAACGAAAACAAATACCGGCTTCGCTAACTAAAGCTTATCGGCACAGCCGGCCTTCGGCCGGGCCCAAGGATTTTCTCCTCTATGGTATAACAAACACCGGCTTCGCTAGCTAAAGCTTCTCAGTATAGCCGGCCTTCGGCCGGGCGCAAGACTTTTTTCTTCTGTGGTATACCGAAGACCGGTTGTCATAAATTACAGGCTTCCTTGAATTAATCCTCGTTTTTATAATTCACCCCAAGTATCGAAAAGTTTAACTCTATTTTCCGAACTATCCGAAATTTCTTTCTTTTACATTCTGCCAAACAGTAGAAAGAACAAATATAGACCAGACATGACATACAACCAAATATTTAGCCTTTGGTCTGTTTTAGTCTGGCACATAGACGTACAGACATACATTGAAACCTGTGGCTAGACTGCTTGTCTGTTTATTCTGACGACCAAGGAGACGTTGTCGACAGCAACAAATAACTGCAGCAATATTAACAACAATAATGATGATGATGACGATGACAAAAACAATAATAAAGTGTATGTATGCTGCTGTTTTATGTTGTATGCTGTTAACACAGGGTTTTTAGTAGGCCAAAGGCACTACCAACAGAGATCAATTCATACCAGACCCAGTCTAAGCAGGCCAGACAGTCTGACTTGTAGACACCCCAGACAATAATAATAAATACACACAGAAACACACATACATATCTATAAATACGAAGGCATACTTACACATGTTACCTGCATTTCGAATATTTTAATGTTGCAAGCTGCATTTATGCAAAATATTTCTCCACATCCTTGCAGACATACAAAAAATTAAACAGCTTAAAGTGATAAAAATGAAGATGATGATGATGACGACGACGCACACTGTCACGACCTTGGCCAAAAATGGTTGATGTCGATGTAGGAAATTTATTTTTAAACTTTGTTTTTATAGAAAGCACTTCTGTTAGTTAAAAATGTGAAATATCACATAAAAGTTTGGCCTAGTTTTCACACACATGTTTGTTAAAGTTTGCATTCAAATCTATTTGTGTATGTAATTTTGTAATAAAACTGTTAGTTTGGTATTTATTTGTAGTGGCAAAACTGTTATTTCTTAGTTTTTACAGGCTTAAGATGTTATTTAATAGACCAATCAAAATTACAACCTGTAAGGATACCTTTCATATGCGGAAACCTCCTTACGACATACACTGTAACCACTCTCCTGCAGCGTTTTGGAGGAAAGCTTTGAGTTCTTTTGGGAGAACACACCCCTTGTACTTTTCTTCTTTTATCATCCTTCTCTCCCATTGGAGCAAAGAGCCTTTGAAATTTCTCTATATTTCCCTCTATTATTGGCACCGCGAATGATATCGTCTACGTGAAGTTTTCTGCGAGAGGTTCATAATCTATTGTTTTGCGCCATGTTTTTGATAGAGCGCGGGATTAATGAAGATCAAGGCGTAAAATTTGCCGCTACTTTTGAATATTTGGTTAAATCTGGCCAAGGGCGTCGGCTACCCTGTGGGTTCCATCTAAGCGCTTGGCGGGCAATGTTTTCACAGGGTAGTCTTAGTTAATGATCAATACAGCTCATTTACCGGCACATTTAAATGGTCCCTTCGGTGTCCGGTCATGAGAGGTTCTACTGTATTTGCTTTAAGTCTGCTCAACAGTTACACTCGCTATGTTTTAACGTGATACATTAAAGGATAAGGATGTGGGGTAGAATGGTTTGCATAAAAAAGTTTCACCAGTCGCCCCCTAGGATTAAAGATTAGTTGAAAATAATTCCAGAAATAATTTGCTTAATATTTTGCCACGCTTTTGGATAACGCCCTTTTGGATTTATGTAAACTGTGTCGCCATTTGTAGTCCGACTATAACTTATTCCATATCGATATTCATGGCTTGTCTATGGCTTCGTTTTTGGCTTTGGTGACTTTTTATTTCGACATAAAACTCTGGGCGCCACTAAGGTTATTTGGATTCTTTACTCATAATTTCCAATTTATTGGCTTTTAGAACACGCAGAGAAAAAACATCTTTGAATATGGTTACTTCCAACCAAACTATGTTGCAAGAAAATTTTAAGCATATTATGATTAGTTTAATCATATTATTGTCACCGACAACCATATTATGGCTAAATATGACCTCTATCAAGAAGCCATAACCAAATTATAGTTGCATCTAAACATGTTATGGTTAAATATTACAATAATTTGTCTTTAAATTAACAATTGTATTTTCCTCTTTTCCAAGAGCAACATGCTATGGTTTAAACACAGTCACGCTATTAAAATTGTTAAACATATTTTAGTTATTATTAACCATAACATGTTCGAAGGCAACCATAATATGGTTGCGGCTTTTCGATGGAGAACTAATTTAATCATAATTTGGTTGTTCGTGACAATTTGATGGTCAATTTAAACATAATATACTTACAATTTTCTTTAAAACTTGTTTTGTTGGAGGTTACCATATTTACACATGTTTTTTCTCTGGGTCTTTGCTTACTTTTATGTCACGCCCAAAAAAAGAACGCCCGATTTTTTTTACACATACAAATTTCATTCAACCAGGTCAACATACAAAACAAAAAAAAACAAAAATTGCATCAATCGCGCTCTATAATGAATAATGCTGTAAAAAATACAAAGCAAATTCGATTAGTTATTTATTTGGAAACATTTTTTTTTACCACTGAGCCCACTGTGGCCCAACATTTTTTGAAGAAATTTTTGAAATTTATGTATTGATTTCGATTAATTTTTAAACATAAATAAATACAGTCAATTCCCGATAATTCGTGCCCCGAAAAATCGCAATTCCCGATAATTCGTAATAAACTGTCGGTTCCTTGAAAAAATCTCGTTAATTCGTAAAATTTCCATACATTCTCGCTAATTCGTATTTTTTTTTTCAAATAAAATCTTCTTTACCTCTTATAAATCGTAATTGTTTGCTAACTTCCATTTAAATTTCGTATGGAATGAATGATTTTTTGTTTACCGCTATTTTTTTTGCGTGGCTTCTTACTTTTGCTTGTGTGTGTGTTTATTTTCATAAGATCTTAAGATTTTTTTTATGTTTTTTTTATCGTTTTAGTAAATAAATTGAAATACCTCGTTAATTCGTATTTATATCGAAATCCCGCTGAATTGAAAACCCCTTTAATTCGTAAGAAATGGAAGGTCCCTTGCGATTAAGAATTATCGAAAGTCCACTGTATATGGGAGTTAGGCGTGTTTTTTAAGCAGTTTTTTACAGAATTTAAAGCATATTTATATTAAGCTCATATAAATAGGTTTGCTTATCTCCAAGAACTTCTTTTATTTATGTCCAATCAATATATTGAATCAATGCACTGTGCGACGTCGACAAAGATGATGATGCACTTAATGCATTTTTATGCCTTCACAGACACGACTACCAAAAAGACATGAGTCTGAGTTTTCCTTGTTTATGTCTGCACGAAGTTTCGTCAATTCATTCAGAAACATTTTTGTGGTAATTTCTTAGGGCAAGTGGGAAATATACCTTAAAGCCGAAGTCAGACTAGAGTTGAATTTAATTCAAACCACATTTGTGGTTAATATTCTGACATGAATAATGCAAAAAATTCCATAAAGTTGTTATGATTAGCTAGAGTTTTTTCTTATGATTTGATTTAATTTGAAAAAGAATTAAACCAAATTTACTGTCAATTATTTAAATTTTAGTTTCGATCCGAGCTGAGAAGATTGGCTCCAGTGCCAAGCATACAGCAAACGAGAACTGAGAGGAGATTTTAAATTTATTTATTTATGGTTTCGACCTGGTTGGTTGGTTAGTTGGTTTTTGTATATTCCTCCTATAATTATTACAAAAATCTAAAGAAGCAATTTACTGAGCGATCGCAAGCCATTGAATTTTAAATTACAACTGATCAATGTGATGCTAAATTTTAATAAGATGAGAAGAACGCTAAGAGACGTTAGAAATAAAAAATCTGAAGAATGAAAAAGTAGTTCCTTAGTAATAAGCAGGGAAACCAGAAATATGCTTTAAAAAATGCGTTTTATGCGCATTGAATATGCAGTAAAAACTTGAAAATATGATCTAAAAACGGTTGAAAACATGCCCCAAAAAATTTAATATTGCTTAATTGAAAACAAAATATTAAACCATTTATAACAGTTCCATTTAATAAAGACAATCCTAAAATTATAATCGGGTTTTTGGGCGAATTCAATCTAAATACCAACATAATAAGATGGCTTACGGACACAAAGGGTCTTATTTGGAAAGAAGTTTTTATGGGGAATATGTGAAATAACAAAGCGATTCTTACAATAGAAATATACTTCTTCTTTAGTACAATTAAAATGTATTAACCAAATCTCTATATATAAATCGGCTAAGGCAAAACAGTTAAGAACACTTTTCTCTTCTGTTTGCCCAGCGACTAGAATAAAAAATACATAAATTTGAAAGGTATTTCATCCAGGGCTGTGGAGTCGGAGTTGAGGTTTTTGTGCTGTAGTCGTTGTACCCACAAAAACTCGCGACTCCGACTCCAAAGTTTTTCGGCATAACAAATTTAAAAAAATGTTTAAAAAAATTTCCCAAAATAAAAATTATCTTCTTAAAACACATTTAAAATTTAAATAAATGGTTTATGAATACTGCTCTTATGTGCTGTTTCCAAATGACAGGCGATGGACTGAGTGCTCTTCATATAAGTTTTACTACATAATCAATCGCCTGTCATTTGGAAACAGCACATTAATGTTTGCGTACGGTAATTTATTCTCAAAAACTCTAATTTTTAGAAGGCCGTACGGTAAGGAAAATATAAAAGTTAACATAACTGAGTCTCATATACATTTCACATCAATATTATAGTAGGAGTCGGAGTCGTGAGTCGGAGTCGCACTTAAAAAATTTCAGCGTTTGGAGTCGGAGTCGGAGTTAGTACTTTCTTCGGACGACTACACAGCCCTGATTTAATCGCAGAAGTGCACAATATATATTTTATTAAGATCTGTTCAATATTTTCAGAGTTATAAGCGTTCAAATTTGATACTAACACATATGTAAAACACACAAATAAAAAGTTTGTTTTTTCCTATTATCAAATAATAAAAAAATCGGGTGGTCGATTATTCGACATTTTCAAGAAACCGGGGTCTCGAATATTTTGACTATATAAATCTTAAATATAAATCAGCACAGGCAAACCAGTTAAGAACGATATCTTTCTTTGTTTGTCAACCACTCACGTGGAACATAACATATGAACCGGAGGTTGGTCTGTCGCCAAATCGATCCACTAAGACGGAAAAAATTAATGCTCGAAACATGTCAATTCATATATACTTATATTAACTATATTTTCTTCATATTAAAAAAAATGTATAGCCGAATTTCGACCTTTAGACAAACACTTGTTTAATTAAATGAACTACAAGATTGCAACTTGTACTTTGCGCACAGGGTTTATATGGACAGACAACGATCCAGACGGACGGATGGACATCTTTAGATGACTATTTAAATTGTATCTTTTTACACCGGTATGCTTAATGATTGGTCTAAATTTCTATGTATTACACACATGGCTTTTTCCTTAATTTTTGCTTATTTATACAATTTAAAAGTCTTAAATCACATTTAACTTTACTGACAACCTGCTTTGTCTTACAATTTTTGAGTAACAACACGTTGGATTACAGATATGTAGATATTTAAAACAGAAAAGCTAATTTTTCAAAAAAAAAGATTTATTTTTTTATTTGTTACGAAAGCACCAAAAAAATCTAAGATGTATCAAAATATGCCTTAAAAAAGGCAAAATATGCGCTATAAACTTCAAAAAAGCTCTTAACTAAATTATTCCAAAAAAAATGCTGCAAACGCTAAAATATGCAAATATATGCAAAAATATGCACTAACAAATCGATGCAAAGATTGTGAATTAAAATAAAACGGGAAAGTGAAGAAAATATAAGTTTGTTGCACGGCATGGAAATCCTCAAAACAAAAAGGAGCCAAGTATTTTGTCTTTCAAAGATCATGCATCTTTTAGCTATTGTGTCGAATATTTATCTCACAGTTTATTTAAATAAATAATAATTTTAAATTAAAAAAAAAAAACTTGTAGTGGGGAATGTAAGAAAAGATAAGCTGTTGCTTATAATTCTTATTCGCTTAACAGTTTTATATGTATAATATCTATTGGTTTTTGTTGGGCGTGTTTGTTGGGATTACAAATTAAATTAAAAGTCTTGAAAGTAATACATAGTTCCGAAGACTTTATGCCTTTTATAGTGAAGCAGGCCAAGATCTCTGGTTATAATCGAATCGTCAACCTTTTCACCAGAAGAGGGGTTTACTGCCATCTGGACTATATTTTATAATTTAAGTAGGGTTCTTTTAAAAATATTCTATTAAGTTCAAAAAACCATATATGTACTACCAATAAGTGTACTTCCCTTTAGTTTGCTAATATTTTTTTCACATACATTTTCTTGGACAACGTTTGTTTAGGCAGTTTAAGTTCCAACAAGAAAGTTAGTACCTTAAGTCACTTTTTTTTTTTTTTTTGTTAAAAATGTTAGTAACATTTAATCAAACCGAATTAAATATGCCCTTGAAAAGTAATTTGCATTTACAAATTTTAATTCAGGAAGCAACTAACGGCATTAAAAATCGGTTGAAGCTAAAAAAAGTACTAAATTGCATGGATCTATATTGATTTTGTACCGGGGAAAAAGTTAAAAAAGTATAAGGTCCAAGTAACAGAATTCGAAGTCAACCGTTAACATCGTCAAGCTAACGGTGCGCATAATCCTCCATCTAAGCAGATAAAAAGCAATACTATGGATTGATTAATGATCACATTTATTCTTTTGCTTGGTCTCCTGACCTCTACAACAATTGAAAAAACAACAGGCATTTTCTTTGTGTAAAATTTCTCTTTGTTGTCAAAAGCTTACTACATCATTGGGAAAACAAAAGGAAAAGCGTGTTCTGTATGCATGCAAGTGTGTCAAAAAAGAAAAAACCTTGCTCTTTTGGATTATTTTCATCTTAATCGAGCCCGTGCCATGAGAAGAAGCCATCTCGCCGCTATAGACTTTTTTTTCATTATTTATTTATTGAATCTTCATATATTAAATATGAACTAACAATAATTAATCAAATCCTATCCTAATAACTACTATATTTAGTGTCCTGCCATCGTGGGTTCTGTTTACAAAAGTATGTTTATATGTAGGTGCTTATCGCTCATCTAAATCGATAAGTGGTGCAGTATCTCTTCTCCTTAAGCGAGTGTGGCCGCTATCGTTTAAAATATTTCGAGGTAGTGGGTTCGGATGCAATTCGAGCCTTTTTAAATATTTAACTGCATATTTCGTTGTCAATGGATCATTGAGATCTTTGTTAATATTTGAGTTTTCGACATACCAAGGGGCAGCTGTGATTATTCGAAGAAGTTTATTTTGGCGCGCCTTTGCATTTTTTCGATATTAGAGACCGAGGCAGTGCCCCATTGTTGAAGCACCAGATTGGCTTTAAGATGGAGTTGTAAAGTAGAAGTTTGCAGTCAAGACTAACAACAGAGTTTCTTCGAATAAGCCAATGAATTTGGATGGCTTTTAGTATCATTTGAATTAATTTAGCCTCTACATGGCTTTGCCACTTTAAACGGCAATCTAAATGTATACCGAGATATTAAAATTGCTAGTTTTGTGGCACTACTTGATTATTGATTTTAATAGGGAGGGGGGGGGGGATGATTCCCGACGCAAGGTGAATGTTAATTGTACGCATTCTTGCTCATTGTCTTAGTCATATTTCTAGTTGAAATATATGATCCTGTAAGTAACGTGATGCTTCATGACGGGTTTCGTGCACGCTTAAAAAAGCTGTGTCGTCCGCAAGTGTTGAAGTTTGTGTGTAGTTGCTTGTTCGCATGATCGAAGTATAAATTAAGTATAATAGAGGGCCCAGGATGCTGCCTTGTGGGACTCCAGCGCCGATTGGCTAAGGTGAACTTAAGAAATTTCCTTCTTTAATAATAAATTGACGGCCGACTAAGTAGCTTTCTAACAGCTTGTGCCTGTTTGCTGGTAAATTTTGCTTTAATTTATCTAATAAGCCTTTATGCCAGACTTGATTAAACTTGATTGAGAAACATCGATGAAGAAAGCGGAACAATATTTTCTTTCTTCAAAGACTTTTCTTATGGGTTTGTTCTATTGTGCTATGTTCTCTTCTGGAAACCGAATTGATGGTTAGGTATACACCCATTTTCATTTAAAATTGGGGTTAATTTTGACGCTAAGAGCTTCTCAAACAGCTTCGATGTATTAAATAATAAGCTGATAGGCCTATATGAATCGCCTCCACGAAAAGCCCCCCAATGAAATAACACCCAAACGAGAAATGAAATATTCCCCAAATTTTTTTTCATACATTTTTGGGTGTTATTTCATATGCATTTTTTTGGGCCCTTTTACATTTTTTTTTGGGAATTATTTCATTCCTCATTTGGGGTTTTCAAATTATGAAATAATCTCCAATGAAATAACACCCAACAAATTTTTAAAATTCGGGGCTTGTTTCATAGCGTGTATAATTTGGGTGTTATTTCATTTTTTATTCGGGGATTATTTCATTTTTAAAGGTGTTGCTTTTTGGGGGTTATCCTTGGTGAAACTGACTCTTTTATGAATTTTGGGCATAATTTCATTTTTGTTACTGGTGGGGCTTATTTCATTGGGGTTATTTTATTTTCATCATTGGGTGTTATTTCATATGAAATAACTCCCAAATATTGGGGGTTGTTTCGTTTTCGCTTTGGGGTTTATTTCATTTATTTTTCGATGTTATTTCATTCACTGTTTTTGGGTGTTATTTCCTATTTTTTGGGATTTATTTCATTGGGGGTTATTTCCTGGGCGTTATTTCATTGGGGGGCTTTTCGTGGAGCCTATGGATCAACTTTTGTGTGATCTTTTCCTGGCTTCATCATCGTAACTAAGAAGACCTTCCAATCTTGAGGGTAGTATTCAAGGCGTAAAATAGCATTAAAAATATAAAGAATAATTTTCTTTGCTATGCGAGGTAGCATTTTGTTACTGATCTTATCAATACCAGGTGCTTTCTTGGTGTTTAATTCACAAATAGCCTTTTCTATTTCTGTTATCTCAAATCTTAGGGAGATAGCTGCTCTTACGAAAAGAGGCGGTAACTCGTCCGCTATATCGTCAGATTAATTTGGGGAAAAAACGTTTTTCAAATGAATAACAAACAGGTTTCCTTATCACTTCTTGCCCAACTTACATTCAGGTTGCTTAGTGGTATTTTCGAGATAACTGGCCTTTTGCGATTTCTAGCTGCACGCTATAATGAGCAGTCTGATTGTGGAGTTGCTGTAGACTTAAGCAGAAAAGTTATAATCCAATCTTAAAAATACATTCTCTTATTAGATGCAAATACTTTCAACAACCAACAATACTCTAAAATTTATTGTAAAGGATTAAAAACGCAAACAGTAGCTACCAAAAAATCATCATAAAAATTGTTGATGCCCTGCAGCTGTATGAAGTGGAATACGACACGATTGATAAAGTACTTGCACTCGTGTCTCCGTGATTTGCTTATGCGATATAGAAGTGTGTGCATATGAATGTCACACACATATACAAGTGCAGACATTGTTTGGCTGGACCATTATTAATGAACATTTTCTTGTTTTTAATTATCAGTTCTTAATTTTAATGACGTTGTTCTTGAAGCCATAATGAAAACGAGTAGAAAAGAAAAAAATTGAAAAACTCTTAACAGTTTGACATTTAAGTGGGCAAAACTCAGAAGAAACAAATTTAAGAACTTAAAAAAGCAAACAAAATGCACTTTTTTTTTTTGGAAATTGTTCGTAAGGCGAAAATTCAATGAATAAGTAATGAAACTGAAAGTGTTTCAAATTACAATCAATCAATGCAGCACAAAAAAAAAGGAACTCGAATAAAAAAGTTATAAAAAAGAAGATAAAACGTAATAAAAGAAGAAAATATATTCTTAACTGATGCAATCAGTTTAATGACACACTGAGAGAAAATAAGTCGCGATCTTAGTACAAAAAGGGTTTTTTCAAAAATGAGTTATATTTCGTGTCATTTTAAAGGCAAAACGCTTTTTCGATTAGCGCTCTCAATTTTTTCTTCACGAAAAATGTCTGAAAACGAAATAAATATTAACTCTGATGTTCGGCAAGGTTGTGCATTATCTTCTTTGCGATTTTACACTTTGGCCTGAAAATAAATATCAGATTCAATCGCTTGACGAAGAAGTATCATTCCGTTACATCGGGGAAGCACACTTATATCAAGTGAAGGTTCCAAAGCCAACACCTCCAGCCGCGTGAGCAAAGCCCGGCAAGCATTCGGCCAACTCAACTCAGTGTGGCACTCGTCATATAATGGGTGGTGCAACCAAATCGCATGATGTTAATTGTAAATAGAACAAGAAGTTTTCAGAGAATTATCTTAATATTTTTTTTATTATGATAGAAGGTTCTATGAAAGTTATGTTTGAAAAAAAATATTTGCATCCTTTAGCTCTTGCACTGTTCTTGGCTTATTGACGTACACTTTTTCTTTTAAATGTCCCCAAAGAAAGAAGTCCAAAGGAGACAAATCACATGATCGTGGCGGCCAATTAACATCGCAACGACGTCAGATAACACGGCAATTGAATTTGTCGCGCAAAAGAGCAATTGTTTCACTGGCTTTGTGGTAAGTTGCACCATCCTGTTAGAACCACATATGGACCAGATCCATAACCTTAATTTCTGGCAACAAGAAGTCCGTTATCATCTCGCGATAGCGAATGCCACTCTAACTCTGCTTTGCCGAGCTCACAGCGAACAACAGCAATGTTTTCCGCAGAACGAACTTGGCGAGCATTTTCACACTTTTTACAAAGGTAAATTATGGACCGTATATCACAAAATTTAATGACATTTTTGCTGGTCATATGAAACTAAGTTGGAAGAAATGTTACTACAATAAATATATCTTCAACGGTTTTAGGCGTATTTAATTAATTTACCAGAGTGGGCTTTATATGGGGCCTATTCTAAATTATGGCCCGATCTTCACGAAGTTGCACAGTGTCATTTCTAGTCCTATAAAACTGCGACGTACCGAATTCTATTATAATTGAATTATTTATTACGGTCTTAGTCGTACTAAACCGTTTTCAGGTAGTAGGGTTTATATGGGGCCTAGGGTAAATAATGGCCTGATCTTCACGAAATTGAACAGTGTCCTTTCTAGTCCTGTAAGCTTGTGAGGTATCAAATTTTGTAATCATAGCATTATTTATTACGGTTTTGGGCGTACTCAACCATTTTCCGGTAGTAGGTTTTATATGGGGCCTAGGGTAAAATATGGCCTGATCTTCACGAAATTTCGCAGTGTAATTTCTAGTCCTTTACAACTGCGACGTACCAAATTCTATTATGATGGCATTATTTATTACGGTTTTAGGCGTACTAAATCGTTTTCCGGTAGTAGGGTTTATATGGGGCCTAGGGTAAATTGTGGACGGATCCACTATTTATGTTAGTTTTTGTAAAACAATTTTCAATTTCTTTAAGTTGTTGTTCCAGATTTTGATTCATAGCTCTGATCCTGCTGAACCGATTTTGCTGGATTTCAATCCCAAACTGCTTAGGATAACTACAAGCAATTTGACACCAAGTTTGTTTATTTCTTTTGAGTTTTTCGAAAGTGAGCGTCTTTTCAACAGACGGATATGGCTAAATCGACTTAGAATTACTCAAGGAGCCAAAATATTTACACTTTATGGGGTCTGAGATGAATCATAAAAAGTTTCACACGGAATGACAAACTTAGTATACCCTCTTCCAACTAATTGTGGGGGAGGGCATAATAAGTCAATCAAATGTTTCGAATAAAATTTTAAGCTGGTAAAAAAAATTTAACAAAAATCTTAAAAATGTTTTGGCATTATTTTAAGCATTTCTTGTCACACTACGTAACAACATTATCACAATAGAGCAAAAATTTTTTTCCGGACCGCTCACATATCAAATAAAGAAACTGTTTCCAAATTTTGTGTCCAGTCGCGAAAAAAAATTGTTGTTCTATTATGCCTTGCTTAACCTACTGTCAAAAATTAACAAAAAGTCTCTCAAATCTATTTAAAAAAACAAAAACTAAATTAAAAAACATTTGATTCCGAACGGAATGTGCGATTTGATTCGCACCTTGCTTAAGCAAATGACAATTTCATTAAACATAGCAAAAAGTTTCCTTAAGTTTAATATGGTTTGCCTCATATAATTAACAGGTATTCGCACATTTGCCTAATCAAACTTAAGCACATTGTGGTTGGGCCTTTATGCCTAAGGCTAATGTCAGAGTGGCCGCTTAAGATAAAACGATAATAAAGGTTGGTTAAATTTTAAGGTTGTTGATTTTGAATAAAACACAACTTATTTAGGAAATTATTGTCATTTCTTTGTATTATAATAATATTGGTATGGTTCCATTATGTATGGAACCAAATTTTCGGCCAAATCGTCGCCTCGACTTCAGCGGCACACCTCCATCCGATGGTTCAAATTTTCGATGACGGTGAGACATAATTGAGGTTCTTTGCCGTTAATGTGCCGAATTATCTCTTTAGCTCTTGAATTGTTGCTGGCTTATCGACGTACACCTTTTTTTATCAAATCACCCCAAAGAAAGATGCCCAACTGTGTCAAGTAACATGATCTTGGCGGCCAATTGACATCGCCACCACGTAAGATAACATGACCATTTAATTTGTCGCGCAAAAGAGCCATTGCTTCGTTAGCTATGTGGTAAGTGGCACCATCCTGTTGAAACCACATATCTTCGAATTCGGGCCATAAAAAGTTCGTAATCATCTCATGATAGCGAACACCATTCACAGTAACTGCCTGACCGGCTCATTTTGGAAAAAATATGGCCCGATAATGCCGCCAGCCTATAAAACGCACCAAACAGTCACTCTTTGTGAGTGCATTGGTTTTTTGACAATCACTCTTGTGTTATTATTCGCCCAAATGCGGCAATTCTGCTTATTGAGGAATCTACTGAGATAAAAATTTGCCTCATTACTGAATCACGTAGTGCACGATATGCATTTTGATTTGAACGCCAAATTTCATAATAATCCTGAATAACTTTAACGCGTTGCTCGATTGTGTATCTTTCCATGGTCTTAATTTAATTAGTCTGAAATTGTGAAATGTCAAATGAAATGCAGAAGAAAACTTTAAAACAACGTTTAGGTGTGGTTCACATTCAACCACCCTTAAGGTTGTGCTATATCAATGCTTGAAGGCGTCAGAGTGAAGGTTCTACTGAACAAAGAGATTTCTTCTGTTAATATTAAATTTTTACCCCCCCTTATTCATAAACGATTATTAAATTTAGCAAACGTTCATTAAGGATAATTTTCATAGTAAATTTCTTCTTTAAACCTTTTTTTTAATATAAACAAATTTTATGAATACAGGTATTAGTGTTTTATTAGGTCTTTTGTATGAAATATGAATTCTACCGATGAGTTTTTCCTGTTAATTAGTACTTTCAATAAATATTTGTTGTACAAAAAATGACTACATGTATCGATTTCCATTACATTTTTATTTAACACACAAGTTTCTCTTATTTTGTTTTATATACTTTTTTATTTAATTAAAAATCAAAAAATAATTATAAACGAAAAAAGCCTTGACAGAAAAACAAAAGAGAAGAAACGCATTAAGTTTCACTCTGCCATCCTGAGAGCAAATATGTACGTAAGACAAATATAGGCAGTGGTATCTAGCGCCATGTTTAATAATCGAACAATTTTATATTATTCGGTTAATCGAATTATTTTAATTTTGTCTAGTTTAGAAGTTCAAAAACAAGATCAAAATTTATATTTTTTAACATAAATTTTTTTTTTATTAATAAGATTTAGTTTTAACGTGCTAAATTCCCAATTCTTACCATTGATAAACTGAAATTTATTGTTGGTTGGATGAGCTATTCCTATGCACATTTCACTGGTTGCTTTTAGGTCAGATCATCAGGAAACTTTATCCAAAGATTTTTAAAAAGCTAAAGATATTATTAAAAAAAAAAACTGTTAAGCGAATAGGAATTATAAACACTCAAAAGTCTTACCCGTAATAATATCAAAGCTTAAACAAAACACCAACAACAAACAGTGAGTTTATCTTTTCTTACAATTCCGACTACAATTGGTTGATTTTTGTGTTGTGAAAAAAACAAAAATGAAAACAAATTACTTTATTTCATTGTTGCCAGTTTAGTTTTTGGCACTGCCACTTGCATATGTTATCAAAGGTTTTTTCACTAATAAGATTTAGTTTTAATGTGCTAAATTCGTAATTCTTATAAAAAAAGTAACAACAATTTAACAAAAGGTACATAATTATTAGAAAAAACTTAGAGAACAACATTTTTTTAAAAAAAATAGCATCAACATTTAAGCTAATTTTTTAAAATAGTCCTTCAAAAAGAGTACACAATTTAATGGCCATATTCATAAAAAATATTTCAGGTTTATCACAGGTTTATGAAACGAATTTTCTATGAAATTTTGTTTAATAAACCTTTTATTACTTAACAAATTTTTTTTATAAATATGGGGGTTACCTCAAAAAATTTTTTTTTGTTTTGATGAAACTTGATTTTAAAAAGATTCTTTCAATTATTGTTGAAGCATATCCAATTTCTCTGTTCTTTTTCTTGGCTTTTCTAGCAATTAGTATGTAGCAGTCTTCCATTTTACCACATGAATCTCTTTTTGATTTTTAAACAATTTGATTACTTTTAATAGTCTTGTTTAAGGGGTGGTAGAAAGTTGTTTTCATTCGTCTCAAAAAATCATCTTCTTCATCTGCATCATTGTGGTAAAAGTCTGTACTAAACATTTTTAAAAATAAATTATTCCCTCTTTGGATTCATTCTTTGTACAATAATTTAAAAATTTTTTACTCGAATGAAATGTTCCTGAATTAAGAAACAATAAAAGGGTGTTTCAAACGTACCGAATAATTTTTTTTTACATTAAAGAAAAGCAGTTTTTAATTATTCGAACAGTTAATCGCCCGAAATTAATCGATTAATCGAACAACGATTAATTTAATAAATCATTTTTATTTATTTTGCGCAAAAAGAAATATTTTTTAATCTGTTGACAACATAAGTAGAATTTTCCCAGTTACTTGATACCTTCAATTCATAATTGCTTTAGTTTAACAGTTTGTAACGACATAATCTTTATTACGTTTCAAAATTAATACTTAAATTGAAGAAAACATTACATAAGATACAAATTGTTTATAAACAACACATCTATATAATGTTACATACTTTGAATTTGACCCAATTTGCGAAAGAAATAAAAAACTATAATAAATAAATGTTGTGTGGAAAAAACGTTTACTAGAATTACTTTAACGCCATTTTTCCCCCGATTATAACATCAACTTGTAATTTAATATGATTTATTATTATTTTTTTCAATCTTTTTTTTTTCTTTCTCGAATTTACCTTTGACAACGATAATAATAATTCATAATAAGGTGTTTGTTATTTTCTAAATTACAATAAATATTAATGACAATAAAAATACCGTAATCAACTAAATAAATTAGATCTTTTTAAAGTCTCGTGGCTGTCTAATAAAAAGTAAAAAAAGTCTTGTTGAGATTTTTAGAAAAACAAATTTGTCTTTTTCAAAGCAGATAATGTGGGCTAGGAAGGCATTTTGTTTTGCTACTCTTTAAAAAGAAAAATTTGTTATTTAAATAGTATTTTAAATTTTCGAAAAGTTGTTGAATTAAACATTGTTGCTTTTAATGGCTTGGTTTGTTTTTAAGTTACACCGTCAACAGCAAAGCCACTGAATGGAAATAAATAATTTGGCCTTGAAAGTACATACATTCGCAAAGAAAACATATTTTTTAATATGGTCTCTAGGGTGGGTCATTTTTTTCGGGTGAGAAAACCCGTGACAGGCGTATACCAAAATCAAAATCTGCACAAAATTCTAAGAAAATTACCCATAGAAAGTATGGGTCTAAAATGAAAACCTAGCTCCCGCCGAGAGGCTTGATTTTTTGACCTTTACCTGATTTTGAACCGATTTCATTGGGAAATATGCTTCCACCTTTGGACGCAAAATATGAAAAAAATCTTTCTACTAACGTTCTATATCTCTTCCGAATAGCCAAAGCTGTATCGGAAGGTTCGTGTCCGGAATATATAGTTATCATGAAACCGGGACAAATTGTTCATTCTCGCTGGTTAACAAAAGCGAGCAGACTGCTGCGACTATATGTTGCAACTAGTTTGCCTTCAATAAATTTAAAAATATTGGCTAACTTTATTATGAAAGTTTATGTACCGATGTATTTTAATGTAAAATTTTATAATTCAGTAAGTAGTACATGGCAGTGTAGGGTGGTCGTTAAATGTATGGAGCATATTTGCTTTCTATTTTTCCATGCTCTAACCCACCCCCCCCATTTCGTTGGGTATTGATAAAAAACAACGATACCAAAAAAAGTTTTACGACACTCCGCGAAAAATCGTTAAGTCCGACTTTTATGCCTCATAACTTGGAAAATATTAATTTTACATACAAATCGTTTACAAAGAAGTTGTTATTTGTGAAGTTTCCTACAACTTTTGTCTTAATAAGTTTTCTTTAAATCTAATATTTAACAAAAGGAAACATAAACAAGAACAAACTGCTGTATTGATGCGAATTTTTTCTTTAGAACTATTTTTACTTACACACGTCAAATTCAGCTTCAATATAAGCGTTTGTGTGCGTTTGCTTACAAACAAAAAAAAAAGTCAAACCCATATCAATTGTTTCTCCCAAACCTAACCGTTTTCTTGATATCCTAATTGTAAATACAGAAACAAATGTTTTTTTTAAGTTATTTTTGTTGTTTTTTAAATTAATATGAATTCTTTTTTACGTTTAATTTATTTTGTTATTTAATGGATGGTTAACCGATTAACCGGTTTTTTCGAGTTCGGTTAACCGAAAAACCGGGTTTCAAAAAAGTCGGTTTTTTGAAAACACTATATTAATGTTACTTTAACTTTAAAACTAAAGCTGTTAGAAAAAACAACTAATGATACCATCGTAATTAGCACTCTTTTAACTAAAAACAATGGAGAGAAGTCAGGAAACATTTGGCATGTTAAACATTCATTATCCTTTAACTTATTTGTATGGTTACAGCCGCATTTCTGATGTACAAAGTCGATGCTTAAATTCAAATAATTTTTGGTTATGAAAATCTTGCGAAAAATCAAGAACATTTTTTGTTGTTTGCATTAGCGATTGTTCGTTTATTTAAATTGTTCTTAACAACATAGAAAAAAATTTACGTAAATGGCAACACTGCCGATGAAATGGCAAAATAATGAAAAGATCAAAGAGAAATAAAAGGAAACAAATCAATTTATTAAAATCAAGGCGAATTCATTACAGATGATCTTTAAAGCACTGTTTATAACTTATTTTTTGGTTTATAATTGTTGGATGTCACAATTTTGTTTATTATCCTTATTTCTGTTTTTATTTGTTTCTGTTTTTGACATTGTACAATGATTTTACAACAACAAATTGCTTGTGGTTTTCGCACTGGTTGCACATAAAACATCTTATTAGGTTGCTAATTTGATTTAAAAAGGTTTATTCTTATTCTAATTGCAGTCTAAATCCAAATTTTACTGGAATCGGTTTATATTGGGCCATGGCTCCAAACACTACTCCCTAAAATGGCGTTTAATATAACTTCCTTATATAAATTTTGGTATTGACATACAAATTGGCGACTTAAACTTTAACGATAGCCACTTTGTCATGGCAAAATGGGTAGGTCCCATCAAAACCCCCATTCTTAAATCACTTCAAGGCAATCAAATCTCATTTAGTTCTGTAATACTTATTAATATTAAGTTTGACTTTTTCTTCGGGGTTTGGTTTGTATTGGATTTATTAATTATTTATTTATTCTCTGTGTCGTGTAGTTCAGTTTTTTTTATAAGTTTTAAGGGCTGATGTTGAATGTGAACCCCACCTAAGCGTCAAGTTTTTTTCTGCATTTCATTGGACATTTCTCCATTTCAGACTAATTCAATTTGAACCATGGAAAGATACACAATCGAGCAAGGCGTTTAAGTTATTTAGGCTTTCAACTTAATCGTCCAAATGTGCGTACAATCGAAAAAATCGTGCAAAAAATTAAGCAAACCGGATCTGTAAGGGATGCGAAAAAACCAGTGCATTCTCGTACAACTCGAACTGCTGAAAGTATTACTGGTGTTCGCGATAGTGTGACTGAAGATCCGTCCACCTCAACTCGTCGTCGTACCCAACAATTGCACCTCTCACGCTCGTCGTTGGTGAACATTATGCATTAAGACTTGCATTTACACGCTTACAAGGTGCAATTGACTGGAGAATTAAAGCCTCTTGACCATTCCAAACATCGTCAATGGTCAGAATGGTGACAAGAAATGACAACAGTGGATGATCAATTTTCAAAGAAAATCATCTTCAGTGCTTAGGCACATTTTCACCTCAGTGGATTCGTCAATAAGCAGAATTGCCGACATTGGACGAATGTTAATCCAAGAGTGATTGCCGAAAAACCAATGCACCCACAAAAAGTGACTGTTTGGCGCGGTTTATGAGCTGGCGGCATCCTTGGGGCGTATTTTTTTCCAAAATGAGGCCGGTCAGGCAGTTATTGTAAATGGTGTTCGCTATCGTGAGATGATAACGAACATTTTATTGCCCGAATTGGGAGATATGGATGAGGGCGATATGTGGTTTCACACAGCTAACGAAACAATGGCTATTTTGCTCGACAAATTCAATGGCCGTGTTATCTCACGTGGTGGCGATGGCAATTCACCGCCAAGATCATGTGATTTGACACCGTTGGACTTCTTTCTGTGGGGTAATTTGAAAGAAAAGTTGTACGTCGATAAGCCAGCAACAGTTCAAGAGATAAAGGACAAGATAATTCGGCGCATTAACGCATAGAACCTCAATTATGCCTCAGCGTCATCGAAAATTTGGACCATCGGAAGGAGCTGTGTTATTTGGCCGATATTTTGATCCATATTTAATTGAATCATACTAATGTTATCATAATAAAAAGAAATGACAGTAATTTTCTAAATAATTTGTGTTTAATTCAAAATCAACATTGGCACATGGATGTTGATTATGTCTTACCCGAGCCAATCTTTGATCCTGGCTTCACGGTAAGCATTTTGGATAACGTGGTCCACTATGATTTCCTACAAATTCCCGCGAATGCGATTCGAATATTCACGGACGGGTCTTAAACACTGTATAGTGTCGGTTCTGGAATATACTCAAAGCAGCTAAACTGGAGCATTCCTATAAGGCTGCCGGACCACTGCAGTGTCATCTAGGCCGAGATAATGGCCATCCACACAGCCGCGAGACGCATCCGGTACGGTGAAATATCTGGAAGGAATATTCACATTATTACCGATAGCAAGGCGGCCATAAGATCCCTGAAGAATGTGTTCGTCACATCGATAATTGTCCGAGAATGCCGGATGTCTCTGGAGGAGATAGTGAGACTTTCACTGGTCACCCTTAATTTGGTCCCCGGGCACGGGGACACACAGGGGAACTGCGTGGCGGATTCGGTATGGCGTATGAAGGAACCACCTTAAATCGAGACGATTCAACAAAAAATGAAGGTGCTTCACTCCCAAGGAGTAAGCAACTTATAGCGCACAAGTTTCATCTTATTGCCAGTCAGAGGTGGCGCGATGAAATTACCATTGGGGAAACCAGGAAAATCTAGCCCATCATTACAGGGCATTACAGCTGTCCAGACATCATCCAATAAACCTGATTGCGGTTATAACTGGTCACTGGCCCATTGGGAGGCTCGCCCAGAGGCTGGGGCTCCCTTATAATGACTTGTGTAGAAGTTGCGGCGACGAGGAGGAGGAAGAGTTAATGCAACATCTTCTCTGTAATTGCCCGGCATTCGGAGATTTAAGACTCGAAATGTTTGGTCGAAGAGCCATTTGGGACAAAACTTGTCTCTCTAATGTTGATGTAAACAGGATCCACTCCTTGATTGAATCGACCGGGTGGCTGCATGGGAATACTAGCAGCCAAATAACATAGGACCCATGGGAGACGGTGTGACATGGTAACACAACGGGAACAAATTAATGGACCCACGTGAGCTGTGCTTGATCACGGCTACCATTGGAACCTAACCTAACCTAACCTTATTAAATAGTTGAAAATTGCAATACAAATGTAAACCCTAATTCGTTATTATGGAACAAATATTACTCCCGATAAAGTTCGCAGAAAGCGAACGAAACATTAGGAAAAATATATATAAAAACCATAAATTCTTTTTATTTACACTTATTAACAAATTATTGAGAAATTTTTTTTCAAAACTCTGGTGTAGGGTATATATGGTCGGGCTACTATACTTTCTTACTTGTTTTTGAATTGTTTTATGTCTGTGATTTTTTCTAATAATAATAAAAATATTCAATATTTTTAATCAGGCTTAAGTTCATCAAATTTAATTTTCATTAAATTATTTTTATGAAGAAAGGAATGTTACAACATGAAAATTAATTAAAATTGTTATTGATAATCATTCATTCTTGACTGACCTGAGATTCGAACCCAGGCGGCTGGTTACCATGACATGTTTCGATCCACGATTCTAATAATAAAAATATTTTCTATTTAAGGGGGGTTTTAAGCGCAGATTATAGACGCTTTCGTTTTTAATGGCACACAGCCCATTTTTACCTTAACGGGTTTTAATAAAAAAAAAAAATTACCGCATATGAAGTGAAACCAATCTACATCAGATCGTACAGACTCCATTACATTCATAAAAATGCAACATTTATGGCGGTTTAAACGCATTATCGGTGGCATCATCGGACCTTATTTCTTCAAAAATTGAAACCGAATCTATCATTACGCTAATTAAGAAATTTACAACACCATAATCATCCAAGCGAGATATGATTTCAACAGGACGACGTTACGAGCCAAACGATATGTTGATTTCGTGATATGAAGCTGTCAATTGGCCTTTAAAGCTATTATTTTCTAAAGGGCTCCGTGAAATCACTGGCTTATTCTGATAAACCAGCCACAAATGACTCCTTGTATGCCAGCCAGCATTGTCTTGCTATTTGTGACAGTCGCCCAGAAATGCTCGCGAAAGTTAAAAAATTGTTCTTCCAGAATGAGCTGCATGAAAAACAGCAGCGGTGCCTATAAAATCATTTTTTAATCTTAATTCTGTGGTTTTCATGGGCAACCGCGTATGTCTTAAAATAAAATTTTTTAGGAGAGCCAAAAAAAACAATTCTTGATCAAACTATTGGCTAGATATTGCACCTTTAGGACTTTGTGATTGCATTAAAAAATCGAAATGGGTCTATCTGTTTTTAAAAATTTTTAGAACCATGTTACGAGCGTTTAAAATTTAGCAATATGTCATCAACATATGAAAATCAAAAAAAAAATTGACATACGCTACAAAATTGTTTCTAATTAAAATTTTTTATTTTTAGTGTTATTTTTTACAATTTCGTGTTTTATTGGGCTTTAAAGAACACCCTTTATAAATAAGTGAACGTGCGAGGTATTGGATTGCATAATAAAAAAATTTGGTTTCAAATTAAATCTTGTCCAGACGTACGTAAAAAAATATAAAAAAAACTGTAGTAAATAAAAGGTTTGTTCCCGTACAAAAATTCCAATGTTACCAAAAAGCGTTCTCGTTTAAAAATTTGTCTAAATGAGAGCATTTTGAGAAAACTATTTTCTTTCTGCACAAAACAGGCAAAACTTTTCCTTTGGGCAGATTGTGTAAATTTTCGAAAAAAAAACAAGAAAAATTATATTATATTGGATAGTTTCTACACGAAAAACCGAACTTAACCAGAAAAAGGCAACAAACCTTGTATTATTTATTTATCTAACTTTTTTTTGACAGTCTATTTACAAATGGAATTTTTGGAAAATTTTTTATTAAGTTAAAAAAAAAACAAGTAACAAGTAAGAGTGCTATATTCGGCCATGCCGAATCATGGTGCGATAAGAACAACACGTTTTTTTTAATACCGGTCTTTTTATATAAATCTATTTCGTGCCACGCCTCATTTCTCGAATCCCTCCGACATTTTGTCAGATGTTGTGTATTGATAACCATGATGTTTGTACCTATTTTGGAAACTTTGGCTCTTGCCGTTTTTCAGATATAAAGAAATCTATAATGTGCTTGTATGGAAGGTGCCACGCCCCCTTCTCCAATACCGTCTGTTTTTCTAGAGATGCTAGAGACATGCATACCAAATTTGAACAATTTTTCCCTTAACGTTATCTAGATATAAATAAATATATATTGTGCCACGCCCACTTTTCCAATACCGGCCATATTTTTCGGATGCGGTGTATTGATAACCAAGATGCTTGTACCTTATTTGAAAACTTTGGCTACTGCCGTTCTTCTGCTAAACAGAAATCTAAAATGCCTTTCTTTGTGTTAAAAGTGCCACGCCTTCTTCTCCAATTCCGTAAATTTTTTATAGAGATTGTGTATTGATAACCAATTAATGTGTACACAATTTAAAAAAATTTGTTACTTGCCGATTTTTAGATATAAATAAATCTATTTGTGCTATGCCCATCGCTCCACTCCTGCCCATGTTCTCCAGATATATATAAAAAAAAACAAGACAACAAAACAGTTAGAGATTGCCATAGCAAACAATTTCGGTCTCCATGTGACATAAATATTTAACTACGTAGTCCCCATCCTATCTGATCTTCGGAAAACCCATTTCAACGGAGACACGGGCATCGTTAAATCAACTCGTAAGGACCCAGATTATATATACTTAGATATTCTTACTAAGATCAATATTGTATAACCTACAAACGGAATGATTTTCCACCAGTGGTGAAGGGTATATTAAATATTTATGTAAGTACATACACATACCTTAGGGTAGACCAGGGAAAAAAGTCATCCAATAAATCTCGAATACCGGCATAATGTTACATCTTACTAAATTATATTAAAAAACATTTTTTTTTATTTTTTTAGCCCTCTGAACATTTTAAAAACTTTATGAATTTCATTGAAATTTGCTTAGTTAGTATGGAACATTTAATTAATAATTTATTTTAAGCTGGAATGTAACAACAATTTGTGCTGAAAATACTTAAAATCGAGGAGATCTGACAAAAAATAAAAAAGTTAAGGGCAATCAAGTTAAAAAAGTCGATTTATTTCCAATACAAAATTTATTTTAATTTAACAAATTTTTCATACTTTTAACGGTATTATGCAATTGGGATATTCACAAGGTGTGCTATCATGTTTTATTGTCATAATTTTCTAACATTTTACAATGGTTTAAAAATGTTGTTGTTACTTTGTAAACAAAATGTGTCTTAAATAAATAGAACTTTGCTTGCTATGCTTATTGTGCTGCAAAATGGAAAATAGTCAGGTAAGATCTAATTTAACCCTAGAGGGAAGCTAACTGACGCCAAAGTAGTCCCGTGACAGGTCTTTGGTGGTAGATACCGCTTCTAGTTCTAACACTTTATATGAATAAGACATATCACTTTTACATGGTGTTGTCATCAGAGGGGGTCAATTGACACCATTTTACTAGTCACAGATCTATTCTCAATTCATAAATTATCACTTAGTGTTAAATATTTTAAGTACCTATTTAAGTTATTCACACACGTAGAAAAGAAATATGGTTGGAGGTAACCATATTCTAAGAGCAACATACTATGGTTGGTTTTTAACAATGTTTATGTTTGCAGTTTACCATATTATATTTAAATAGTATGTTTAAAATCAACAAAATTTTTCACTAAATCAACCATATTATGGTAAAAATTAACCATATTTTAGTCAATATTAACCATAATAATGGTCAAAACTTAACATATTATGTTCAAAATTAACTATAATATGGTCAAAATTTCCCAGAATTTTGAGAAAAGTTTGTCAGGATAAACAATAGTATGGTGAATGCTAATCATATTATGGTTAATCCATTTTTTCAATTCGTTTGTTAAGTGCCAAATTCTAATTTTATTTGATTTTATATTCTTGATACGTGCTACGTTCCACTTTTATAAAAAAATCCCCTTTGGTTTATTTTCCAGCCAGCGACTACCTTCATATAACCATTTTTTCTGTTCTACTAGTTTTTTCTACGTAAATTTATGTGTTTTAATCAATAATTAAAATAAAATGAATGAGAATTTTTAGCAAACCAAGTAAAATGCAAATGACCAGAATGTTGTTGCTTTTCAAACATATTATTTTAAATTAATCATACAATGTTTGCAAATATTATAATATCGAACATATTATTGTTATTAAATATTAACCATAACATGTTTGGAGGCAACCATAATATGGTAATAGCTTTTGGATGGATTAAATTGACCATAATATGGTTACCGTGACAATAATATGGTTAAGGTAACCATAATATGTTTATGTGTATGGTTGTAGTTTTATTTTATTTAAACATTATATTGTTAAAATCAACCATATTTGAAGTTTCAAGGGAGGTAAACACTTTATTGTTAAATTGAAACAAAATATTATCAATCGTGAAAAAAGTTTTTTTTAAAACAACAAAAGTTTGTTTGTTGCCATTGCAGGGACCATAATATGTTTTTTTTAACCATTATTCAACCATGTTTTTTCTCTACGTGCAGTTGGTTACTTTCAGCAGAAAAAGTTTACACTTAATAATGGGTAGAGCTGTAACTAAATGTTAACTAACTATTACATACATACAAAGAACAGCTAATTGATATTATCTTATAATTTAATTGGATAGCAAAACAATTTTGGCGGCCAATTTTTGTCACTCTAAAATACAGAAAACTCTAAATACTCTTACAATTTGGTAAATAATAAACTTGCTTTATTACATTTGCCATTTGCAACCATTTATACTGGGTCCAAAAACATCCATAAAATATTATTTTATTAGTCACCAAATTTTATTGAAAAATTATATATTTACAGGCACCCATTTTAATTGATTTGATATAACCAAGAAATTACTTTTTTTGAATTTGTATGCATTTTTTAAGAACAATAATTGTTTTTTTGATAGCTTAATAAGCTTTTAAATAAACTAAAGTATTTATCGTTCAAAATATTATCGACATTTTGTTTTCACTACCTGCCAATATGCATGGTTGCATTTCTTCAATCAGCTGAAAGCTGTTGCCAAGCTAGTTATGAATTATGAATAAGATCTATAACTATCTATGAACTATTTTTTAGTTTCTGTTTTATTAGTTGCGACTTTAGTTATGATTTCTGAATACGCGCCATAGTTTTTACTCGGGCCGTTACAACAAAGTACTGTAGTGCAACTCCTCATTATCTCATAAAAAGTTGTATGGGGTTACACCACTTCTGCGCTTATAGCCTCATATTTAATACAAGAAATTGCAGGTTTTCTTCTTCGACTGCAGTTTTTTAAACGCTGGTATGGGTACGTTCGTAAATGCAGTTGTTGCGCATTAGTAAAGCTTCATGATCGTAAATGCATCACTTGTAAGAAACTTGGCATTACTCTCGTGTGCCAAAAGCTTTTTATACAGTGATGCGCAGCTCTGAAGGAAATTTTGGCAAACTCTTTACATAAAAGAAATCATTTTATTTTTCTTTTTTGATGCTTTTTCTTGTTATTTATAAGAAAACTATTTTTTTTTGGTTCAATAATTTCAATAAAATTTACCATCGCTATTGTTGATAACATTTTTAGTATTGTTTTATGTTCGCTTATAAAACTTTTTAAATTTTGCTCGTGTTGAAAAATTCAAACTTTGCACAGCTGTTGTGCAGTATTAAAGCATCAGCCTCACAAGCGCAACTGGTGATCACGCATCAGCAACAAAATTTTGCATCACTGCAGCAGTGATGCCCAGTTTGAATGCATTTACGAACCCTACCCTATTTATTGTAACATATGATGTTTCACGTAGTGATCAATTTTATCGCATTTTCAAAATATTGATAATGCGGTAGAGGACTAAATGTAAATCTCCAGTTTTTTTTCATTATTTTCCCCATGTATCTGAAAAAAAAAATGCAAAATTGTGACGCTCCTCCCTAATTTTTATACATACGTAGACATTTATTTATATTCACACTTTGGTGTGTATAGTTTTATTGTTTGTTTTTAATTTGTTGACGTCCTTGATGTAGGCGAGACATCAAATTTCCGTATATGAATTCAATTCATTTCATTAATATTAATGCAATGCAAATTAATTTAAAGATTGATAAAAATATATTCGAAAAAAATGTAGAATGGAAACGTAGAACATAACGCCGTAAATTTAAAAAAAAAACACACTTTGTTTATCCACAATTCCGCCGTAAACGTATTTTGTTTACTTTTGAAAATGATATTATGTAAAAGAATTCCAAATTTATTTAAGTTACATACAGTAGGAACAAAATTGCGCCATATGAATGAATTGTCCAATTAATGGGTTTATATTTTCTACGAAGGCACACAATAACTGGCGCAAACGTAAAAGCGAATCTTCGTCTTACGTCGACTTAGATCTAATTCTTTTTGATACGTCGCACAGTGTTGCTGTTTTTAAAATAGCGGTCAAACGTTTTTTTTTTATTTTACCGCCAATTTTTAATTTTAAATACTGATATTAAAGTAAACACTTGAGAACCTAAGAATCCTAAAATTCAGATCTCTATGTGAACAATTTTTCCTATAAACAGGGTGGTTCAATATGCACGTTTTAATAATCTGGCTGAAAAATATGATTTTGTAATAATTTTTATAAAATAAACGGTTTTCAATGAAGACTTATGTGTCGACATCTTTTAAAATCGCTTTTATATTATTTTTAAAAATAGTTAAATTTTACATAAATTAAGGGGTTGATACATTAGAACCTTAGGGAATTCCTTATATTTCCTAAAAAGCATCATAGTACCATTTTAAAGTACGTACTCTCTAGGGATAGGCAAATTGAAAAAATATATCGATATATATATTATTTCAAAAATATCGATATATCGAACGTATTTTGCTGAAACTATTAAAAAATTTAAAAATTTAATATACCTTTGTACATTAATATTTATGAACATTCATATTATTTGTGATTACATTTTAACTTTTTATTGTTTCATTTTATATAAAAAAAAAAATTAATAAAAACAAAAAATTCAATAAAAACAAAAAATTCAATAAAAACAAAAAATTCAATAATAGCAAAAACAAAAGGGAAGAATTCAAAAAACCATATGAAATCCAAAAATAGTAAATTACGAAAAATTTAAATGGAAGTAAATAAGTCATGGAAGTACGAACTTACCTTAAAATTTGAATTGCACCTCGAAATTTCCAAATGTAACTAGAAATGTTTTTGATTTTTTTTAGTCAAACCACCTCTAATCATCAGATATGGACATCAGGAGCTCTCTCTGTTTTATGTGTTCTCCAGTCAATCTGCTTCTTGTATCTGGCACTGCTTCTTATAAATGCCAATCGCTTTTAGATCTTCATATTTGTTTAAAAAAACATATGATGCATGCAATGATGCCAATTCTTAAAAAAACATATTGCTTGCAAAAACGGCTAAAATTTTGAGCTTTTAATGAAGACTGACTTCAAAAAAAAAATATCGAATTCGATAGTCGTATATCAATATCGATATATTGATATATCGATAATTTAAATATCGGTAATTTAAATATCGGCGATATATATCTATTATTTTATTTTAAATACCGATCTTTTTTGCCCATTCCTAGTACTCTCTTCTTTATTTACAAACCCATTTCGTTTTGCTTTTTTTGCTCGTTTAAAGCTTGATCAATTTGTCTGACTCAAGTCTGATGTTTATACTCTATACCAGCATATGCATAAGTTGTATATTAAAAATGCATTCTTGTAAACAAAGAACAGGTGGCAATTTTCAACGGAATTATATGAAATTTTGTGTACTGTAATTTTTGTAGCATGAACGAGCATTGTGGGCTTGGACGTAAATCGGTTCACTTTTCCGGGTACCTCCCAGTTAAACGCTCAAATTAAGCCAGAATAACTCTTGAATGAACATAAAATATTACACTAAATTTTATTACAATCGATCCACATCGGACCCTTCGTATAACTTCCACTCTTATAATTTTCTTTAAAAATAGTTGCCATATATCTGAGCCCCTTACAGGGGATCCCATACAAATATGGCCGGTTAATGAAATTCTTAAATTTGACCCATGCAGCGTCTACGATGCCCCTAGATGTGTCAAATTAATGACCAACCCCACTTAAGTTTTTATCTGAATCATTAATTTCTAACAAACCTCTAGCCACTAATTCCATTCCTTAAAGGGGCAGACTATGAATATAAAAGCCCATGAGTTTCCCCTAGTGGAATATAATGTATGACCGACCTAAATTAATCTTTTGTCCTTAACATTTTCTCGAGACATACTTGCCCCTTATCACCACTTCTTCGGTGGGCTCCCATACAAATATCGCGTTTTATGAAATTTTTAAATTAATTAAAATTTTCGACTTTTGTGAATAAAATCCAAAGTTGCTTACATATTTTAATCATTAATGGCTTGTTTTGTTTGCAGCTTCGTTTTTTTAAATGCTTAAATTTCGAAATTTTGATAAAAAAATTTTTTTTAAAACGACTGCGCATACAAAAAAAAAAGTTTTACTTTTTACCTTAAGAGGAAATTTTATTGCGGAATTTCGGTTTTATTCGTTTTTGTGAGTTATATTTTCAAAATAACGGTGTATCTCGAAAACTAGAGCCAACCTTAAAAAAACGGCTAGCACCACTGGATTCAGCATACCCGAATTAGTTTAAATCGCCAAGGCCAAGTGCCCAGCTTGTCTAAAAAAAGTGTAAATTTCTAGCACAGTGTTATTCTTTAGAAAATAACTATCAATTTTATAAACATCGTTACTTCATTGTGCCGCACCTTAATACATAAACTAATATACCCAAATAAAGATAAATAAGACACCTTTCAAACAAAAAAAAAACCGCATTAAAACATTTTCGCCTCTGTCAAAAGTTATGCACTTTTGTCCGCTATTTTTAAATTTGCCACACTGTGCGTCAGTTGTGACCGTATTATCATAGAAAAAATAAAATTAAAATATTTCTTTGTTTTTAAATTGAATATTTAAAAAAAGTAGAATTAAACAGGGTTTAAAAAACTGTTGTGGAAATCAAAAACTG
Source organism: Pollenia labialis (assembly GCA_949318255.1). Classification (NCBI taxonomy): domain Eukaryota; kingdom Metazoa; phylum Arthropoda; class Insecta; order Diptera; family Polleniidae; genus Pollenia; species Pollenia labialis. The sequence continues at coordinate 31,183,147 of OX439143.1, read as the reverse complement.
TCGAACAAAAAACGAAAATTTGTGTACAAATTTTTAGATGTTCAGGCTGTTTCATGTAGATGATTTTGTGCAGAAAATTTAAGATACGCGTTTTTCGGAGATCTTTAAAACAAATGCCGTATAATTTCATTGCAAATGTTGAAACTCGTGCTAAACGTTTTACTCCATAGACATAACGAATAATATTATTAAATGTAACATTTAGGCCAGATTTCACAACTTACCGATAGCTAAAAGTAGACTTTAACTTTAACCTAAAGTGAGCTATAAAGTAGATTAAGGTTCATCCTACCTGGTAGGTTAAAATGAAGTTGTAATAATGGAACACTTTTAATACGGCGGATAAAATCATACCTTTAGCTATCGGTAAGTTGTGAAAACGGGCCTTAGTGTATTTTCACTTATTGTGTCATATTTATATATAATTTACTTGAAGACTTTTGTCATCAGATATGGGCATTTCCAGCGAAAAGTCTACTTTTTGTCACGTAACGCCAGAAGTATTTTAAATTGTTTCTCAAAAAAATTTATATGTAAAGTTTACTTTTTTATATTTTGGTGTAAAGCGCAACAAGCTCTACAAATAGTAACAAAAGGGATAACGATTGAACAACATGGTCCGAAAATACAACCTTATTTGCAATCTGGCGTTACATTAAAAAAAGTAGGCTTTTCGCTGAAAATGCCCATATTTACCTTAAAACGAGCAAAGATTTATAAATTTTATAGCTTGAAAAATAAATCTGTATTAGTCCAAAGTTTACTAAAAAAGGTTTTATACAAAACATCTTGCTCAATTCGCAGTCTGATTCAGTTTTGTAATGCAAGTCAAAACCCACTTCCGTTTTTTTAACGTCACGCCAGCGCAGATTTTTGCTTATATCTGCAAATCCTTAGCGTCGATTACTGTAATTTGTTTTCTGAATATAGAACTACTTCATTACTTGTATATATAAAAACCCTTTTTTACAAATTTGACTTCGTCATTTAATTTTTTTACATTTTGTGGTACAAATATTACGACACGTCAAAATGGAAATGCCCATATTCGGTATTTAATATTTTCGTACTTTGGGGGTACTGCTCTTCCTCTGCCTACCCCGCCCATTTTTATTATCAAATTTATAGTGTACCATAATAGTGGTTTTAACTACGTTTGAAGACTCTAGTTCTTCAGTTATGCGATATTTAATATTTGCATCTTATGGGAGGTATTGCTTCACCTGCGTCTACCCCCTTAAATTTTATTTTAAAGGTGTAGTTTACTATAAGAGTGACTCCTACCAAGTTTGAACGTTCTCAGTATAACAGTTCTTGAGATATGCGATATTTAACATTGGCGTCCTATGTGGGGCACCACTTCCGCTTATTACATCTTATTTCAATTTCGGGGCTTAGAAGATCCTACTAAAAAAAGCTAAACAAAATAGATGCAGCGGCTCTTAAGATATGCGATACTTAATTTTATATAAGTAGCCTATTTTATTTTCGGAGCTCGCGTGATGCTACTGTAGTATAGTTTAGGAGATAATACGTTAACAAACAAACATACACAAATTTTTCATTTTTATTTATACATATAGATTAAAGCTTGTCGCGGGAAGGCGTGGTCGATGGGGCGTAAAATTCAAAATGAACTACAATTATGTCAAATAGAACAAAAATTAGACGGTACCGTGTCACATTTTTAAAATAAGGGACGCTCTGATGTACATAAGTAACCAATTGTCATTCGTGTTTTATTAAAGAATACATTCTTCAACAACACTGCGGAACAGCCATTTTGCGGTTTGGAATTTAATTGCAAATTTTCACTAATTTGATGTCGCTGATTATAAATCTAATCTCCATTTTTCTCTATCAGCTCTACTTTTCGAGATATACCGTTATGTTTAAAATTAAGGCACTTTCACTACACATATTGCAATAACTTGAAACGTCGGACCACATTCAGTTAACAACAGTATTATCTTTTAATCGTACTTACATTGTTTTTAAATTTGCCCTGTAGTTTCAGAGATATTGTTGAATTTTTGAAGAAAAAAAAAGAAAAATATTGAAATAAAAAAAATTTTGGTGTTTTTAATATTCATTAAAAATAAAAATTCGACAAAAATCACAGTTTTGGCATTAAAACATTTATCTTAACATGAGGTTTATTTAATTGTGATAGGCGCACAACTTTTGTTTTATTCACAATTTACTGAGAAAACTGAGTAAAGATTCTCATCAGGGCTGCCAGATTCGACGATTTTTTATTCCGAAATTAGCAAAGTGCCGATTTGCTGATTTTTTTCTAAAAAGGGACGATTTTATTCAATCTTCAAAAAAAGAAAAACTTTAAAAGTTTTTATATTTTTAGATATAAAGCAGCACAGAAAAAATTTTGTAAACAATAAAATTAATAAAGAAAATCAAAATTCCAAAGGAAAAAACTGTTCACTTTTTATTCACGATGGGTGTGATTCGCAGTTTTCTGCCAATGAAGAGGGAATTTTGAGTCAAGTCTATTTTGCTCTTTATATATGCAACTTAATAACTAAATAGGCACAATTTTAAAGTTTATTTATAATAAAAATGTTAATAATTTTGATAAATAAGGTTGTTAGCTTACTAACCATTTATTTAACTTATTATCAACTTATTTATTTGTTCGGATGCATAAAGGAACTCCACAGGTGCTGCATTCCTATACAGTACACACTGGACATGATTTTTTTGAACAAAGCAAACAACCTGTCTCTGTTTTTTTAACTTGGGGAAATCCCGGTTTAAAAAAAAACTTACACATTTAAAAAAATATATGTATGTATAAATGTTAAATTTTAAAATGTTTGGCCCAAAATTTCGCATACATTTATCTTTTTATCAATTTTTAAGCTCTTGAAAAGGTGGTTAGATAACTAACCACCAAACTCTTTCAGGTTAAACAAAACAACAAGCTAAATTTCAATAAATGGCCGTGTCAAATCTTATTTACCCTTCACAATTGTATTGAAAATCGTACCAAAAAATTCGAGTTTGGAGGCCAAGTGAAATAATGGCTTGGCTCTTTATGTAATACTCCTTGAAAATGTGGGCCAAATTTGATAGCCCTAGCAAAAGTAGTTATTTGTCTATTACTCGGTCATTTATGAACCTATTTTCTTAATTTTCACTATCAGTATTTTACTTAAATTATTTCAGGTGAAAAATAAGTAACAAAGTTCAAAGATTATAGGAAGATATCAAAAAGTTAAGGTTTATAGGTACACATTAGAAATTTATGGGTAAAAATTAAAAGCAATTTAGTTTTAATAGCAAACTATTCCAGAATGCACATGATATAAAAAAAAATTAAGAATCGAGTTACCATCACATGGGGTCTTTGGAAAACCCATTTCAAACAAGACTTATGGTTAATATTGTAGAAGTTGCAAACGTAATGACCCAATAAAAAATGGAGCTTCCAACGAAGCAGGTTTGTAAGGGAGAAACAGAAACGTTTCGCTTACCATTGCGCTGACGGAAGACATGAATTTGATGTGGCGAGTTCCCACTTTGAAGCAATACATTTTTGATACACAAAGCGCATTATTCAGCGCATATAAAAATTGTTGTATGTTACGATCGGCCCTACACACTGAATGTTTTGATACAGTTATTTTTTAGTATTCTCTCTTACAAACCTGCTTCGTAGTAAGGGAATGCCGTAGCACTTGAAATTTAATTTTTTTTTTATAAAAGCTGTTGTGAGTTCTTTCACTTACTTTACTGCATTTCTGTATGTCTTATTGCGTAGCGCATAATTGAGCGCTTATTTTTTTAAATGTACCATTAGTGCTTCGCAAAATGATAAAAATTTTTATTGGGGATTAACTTATATAAAAAACGAATTTTATATATTTTGATTTGGATCTCGTATGAAAATAAAATAAATACATACCCAGCTTACAAGATGTTTGTTAGACGATTGGTTGATTATACAACACAATTAAAAATGCTAGCTGGGCATGAAGTTATTACGTTTTTTTAAATCGACAATGTAAAAATCGAATTAAAATTTTTAAACAAAATTAAATTTTAAGTTGTCAGGAAATGGACGATTTTTTCACAAATTTATCTGGCAGCCCTGATTCTCATACAAAACCAAAAATCGTTCATGACACAACATATTTAAAATATTATTTTTGTATGGAAATCGATGGGGCCTATAGGAAATTATGGACCGATCTCATTGTCATTTCTAGTCCTATAAAACTGTGACGTACCAAATTTTGTAAGGATAGCATTATTTATTACGGCTTTAGGCGTACTAAACAGTTTGCCAAATAAAACGAATTTTTACAAAATCTTATATCATTCCGTGCACCATTTATGTTAGTTTTTGTAAGAAAAAAAATTATCAATTTTGATTCTACTGAATCGATTTTGCTGGATTTCAATCCCAAACTGCTTAGGATAACTACAAGCAATTTGACACCAAGTTTGTTTATTTCTTTTGAGTTTTTCGAAAGTGAGCGTGTTTGCAACAGACGAACAGACAGACGCACATGGCTGAATCGACTTAGAATTACTCAAGGAACCAGAATTATTATACTTAATGGGGTCTGAGATGAATAATAAAAAAGTTTCACACGGAATGACAACCTTAGTGTACCCTCTTCACAACTAATTTTGGCGGAGGGTATAAAAAATCAGAGCTTTTAAAGACCGAAAAAATAAAAATAGCTTAAAAATAATTTCATAAATAAATTACGGATTAAGCTTAACATTCTAATCACATAAAAAACATAAAGAATTATTAGAATAATGCTACACAATTTTAAATGTGACACACGAATCGCCAACTTAATCCACAATTGTCGCCAACTACAGCATCATTATTATTGTCACCATTAACTATTTTATTTTTATGTCATTATTATTGTCATATGGTAGGAGAATAGGAGCAAGCAACAACAACAAAATTAAATACATTAATAAAAAGTTACCGATGATAGAACAAGATGTGATTACTTTATTTTGATTTACTGGTAAAAGTCAGTTCTATTATTCCAGTCTCATCTCATTTCATCCATCTGTTTATGACATAAAAAGATGCTAAATGAGCATATACACAAGTGTCATACATACATACATACACTGACAGACAAGCAATCAAAGTATCTGGGAGACACGTGCCACAACAACTTAATTCTATTAATAAATAAATAAATAAAAATTACTAAATGCTATGTAATTGTTCTATTTATAGTCTACGTGGAGTTGAAAATAGAGTTATTTCGTTCATTGAACTTATTTTCAGTTGTCTTCTTACAATGGCAACCAACATAAAAGGTCCGATCGGTTACTACTGTCGTTGGCGATAAATGGTCACATACTTTTTCTGTGGCTGGGCTTTATAATGAAAATCAAAGTGCTAAAATATTTATTGTTGGTTGGTTCTATTTTCAGAAATCATTGGAAATATGTAGATGCTTTAAAAAGGGGTTACTTAAAAACATATACAGATACTCACACTATAAGTGGGACACCTCATAGAAATACTTGGTTTACAAACATACTTTATGTTAATTATTTTATGTATGTATGCATATATCGTCACCTAAAATGCAAAAGGTCATAACAACACAAACAAATTCACTGATTGACACTGGACTAAATTACGTGTCCCCAAAAATTAAAAAAAACTTGTTAACTCCACTTTTTGATATAATTGAGATAACACCAAAAATAGAAAGCGTGTTTCATTTCAGATAACTCCAGGCATTTTTTGAAAAAACAAGGTAACTCCATAGTGTTTAAAAAAACAGAGATATTAGAAGTTTAAAACGACGTCGTTTCGAAAACTAATAGAGATAAAGTGAAATAGAACAAATTCGGGTCACAAGCTCTTTGGGTCAAAATGTTAAACCTTAAAATTGCAACTGCCGATAATGCAAAGAATATTCTTCATATGCATATTAAGTAATTTGCTTTAAAGAATACGACTGCCAAACATCCGAAATCCAATTTTTAGATTTTCACCAAAAGGTGGTTATTTATCAAAATTATCAACATTTTAATTATAAACTAGCTTAACCCGGTGCGCTTTGCTGCCCCCATCGAAATAAAATTAGTAAAATTTTTTTTAAAGAGGTATCTCCTGTGTTGATGAGGAAGCATCTTGTACTGAATCTTAATGCTTTTATAGTAACCGTTCAGCAGAAATACAGAAATTTCAAGTGTATTCGTATGGGATGTGCTATGCCTTCTTTTCCCATTGAACCTACTTTTTGAAAGATGTTGTGGATTATTATCTAAGCTTTTTGTACAAAATTTGAATACTTTCACTGTTACGGTACTTCAAATATATAGAAATCTTTTTTTATTGTATTATATTTAGAGCCTATATTAAGCGCTTGGAAATCAGAAAATTACTGTGAAAATTTCAGGAAAATCGGTCAGTGGTTTAGGAGTCTACAGGGAATAAATAAACATGCTCGATCTGCACCTACCCACTTATTATTTGTTTTGAAAGATGTAATTTACCATAAGAGTGGTCCTACAAAGCTTAAAAACTTTTTCCTTCCGATATTCGGTATTTAATATTTTCGTTGTATGGGGGGTTCTGCTCCTCCCATAACTAGTGTCTTTAACCACGTTTGAAGACTCTAGCTAGTATGTTTCTTCAGTTTCGCGATATTTAATGTATGCATCCTATAGGGGGTATTTCTACCTCTGCGACTACCCGCTTTATTTTTATTTTCAAAAGTGTAGTAACAGTGACTTCTACAAAGATTGAACATTCTCACTATAACAGTTCTTAAGATATGCGATATTAAACATTGGAGTCCTTTGGGGGGTACCATTTCCCCTGCTGCTATTTTATTTAAATTTTGGGACTCAGAAGATCCTACTACCAAAAGTTCAACAAAATGCGTGTAGCGGCTCTTATTTATATTTATATCTATGAGGGGTACTGCTCCTCCTCTGTCTATCCCGCCCGTTTTTATATTGAAATTTATAGTTTACCATAATAGTCGCTTTAACCACGATTGAAGACTCTCCCTTTAATAGTTCTTCAGTTAAGCGATATTTAATTTATGCATCCCATGGGAGGTATATCCCCCCTGCGCCTACCCGCTTTATTTTTATTTTCTAAAAATTAAGTATACCATAAGAGTGACTTATACAAAGTTTTAACATTCTCACTATAACAGTTCTTAAGATATGCGATATTAAACATTGGCGTCCAATGGGGGGTACATGTAAAAGTACTTTGTACCGAATATTAGTTATTTAGATATCTTCATCTATATGAGATTTTAAGATGGGGTTTTACCAGCACAACATTATACCATCTTTAAAGTTATTGTCGCCAATTTTTATGTCAACAGAAACATTTATAAGGAACTTATGGCATTTAAAGCTATTTTCGGGAGAAGTATTTGCATGGGAGCTATGGACAAATATAGGCCGATTCCAACAAAATTTGGTAAGATGATTTTGATTGAAACAAAATAAGTTTGAACCAAATTGAATCTAAATACTAACATGAGATGGTTTATGGACACAAAGAACCTATTCCGGAAAGAAGCTTGTATTGGGGCTGTGTGCAATTATGACCGATTCGCCCCATTTTCAAAATGCAGGGTATAAATTGGAACCTATGTACCAAATTTCATCAAATTATGTCCAAAATTGCGGCATGTACTTTGCGCAAAAGGTTAACATGTGCATCCAGCCAGCCGGACGGACACCGTTAGATCGACTTAACAAGTAATTCAATGGTTCCTTAGGCCAGATCATCTGGAAACATTCTCCCAAGACATTTTAGAAAAGCCATATCTTTGGCTCAAACACTCAAAAACTCCTATTTGCAACGATATCAAAGCTTAAACAAAATACCAACAATAAATAGGGAGTTTAAATTTTCTTACATTCCCCACTGGAATTGTTTGGAATTCTCCCAATATTAATTGTAGTTGTGGGTAGGTTAAGGAAAAATAAAAACAACTTTTGGAAATATTTTTTGCCTAATCTCCTAAGCCGATAAATTAGATGGGCTCATATATTTTCTTAACTTAATCAATGATGTTCAAATTTATGGGTTCGGGCAAAGATGTGCTATGCAGAATACTGCATGAAGGCGTTGTTCGTCTTGCGTAAGGTTTTGCAAGAATTCTTTACTAAGCGATTGTATATTTGCAATTTTTTATTTGTGATTATTCGTACAGCCTCTCCCCCCTCAAAATAAAATCATTTTAAGGGCCGATGTTGAATGTGAACCACACCTAAACTTCAAGTTTTTTTCTGCATTTCATTTGACATTTCTAAATTCCACACTAACTCAATTTGAACCAAGAAAAGATACACAATCGAGCAACGCGTTAAAGTTATTCAGGTTTATTATGAAAATGGGCGTTCAAATGAAATGTGCGTAAAATCGGAAAAATTTCGCAAAAATTTGCTAACATCGGCATGATAGCAAAGTTTAATATTTATTAAAAGTCGTTAAAGCTGTTAAGAACCAGAAATATAACAGGAAAAAACGCTTCTATTGGGAACATGACTAAAATTCGCAAAAAATTGCAAAATTGAAACAACCCCTAAAATTTATTTGAAATCAATAATTAGAATTGTGGTTATTTTGTAGAACTATTTATGGTTTTTAATTCAAATTTTTAGTATTTTAATCAGGCTTAAGTTCATCAAATTTAATTTTCATTAAATTATTTTTATGAAGAAAGGAATTTTTACAACATAAAAATTAATTAAAATTGTTATTAATAATCATTCTTGACTGACATGAGATTCGAACCCAGGCGGCTGGTTACCATGACATGTTTCGATCGCAACCACTCGATCTCCTCAGATGGATTTGCCGTCTTACACTCGCAGCCATCGACGACTGCTGACGTCAATAGTCAAACATCAATCCTTAAACCAAATTGTATGTTAACCTTTGGTAGATCGAAATTTGCTGTTTTGAATGATTATCCATTTTAATTGATTTTACATGTTTTTCCTAACTTCTATTTTTTCCGTACTTATGTCAAGAATTCTTCTTGAAGTCCAAAGTACATTTTTTTTTGTTTTTTAATTTTGTCTTTCTTTTTCTTGTTGACCTTTTTCAGCACAACTTGAAGGACAAATGTACACATAGAGCTCGTGCCTTAGCTTTAACAATAATTAAAATTGTGGTTATTTTGTTGAGCTATTTATGGTTTTTAATTCAAATTTTTAGTATTTTAATCAGGCTTAAGTTCATCAAATTTTATTTTCATTAAATTATTTTTATGAAGAATAGAATTTTTACAATATAAAAATTAATTAAAATTGTTATTTATAATCATTCATTCTTGACTGACCTGAGATTCGAACCCAGGCGGCTGTTTACCATGACATGTTTCGATCGCAACCACTCGATCTCCTCAGATAGAGTTGCCGTCTTACACTCGCAGTCATCGGCGACTGCTGACGTCAATAGTCAAACATCAATCCTTAAACCATATTGTATTTTAACCCTTTGGTAGATCGAAATTTGCTTTTTTGAATGATTATCCATTTTAATTGATTTTACATGTTTTTCTTATTTGAAATCGCTAAATTGGTTTAAAAAACCAAATGTCGGAAAATAGCATGAACAAGTTTGCAAAAACGCGAAAATTCGCGAATATTTTTTATATTTCAAACAAGCCATAAAATGTATATAACAATAGATTGCTATTGTTGCATATTTGCTGAAAAAGTGAGGGAAAGACTTTTGCGAGTTTGCCGGAGACATGCAAAAATATTATTTTAATAATTTTATGTACTTCCATCTATGCAAAAAATCTAACTGTTGAATAAATAAAATAAAAATATTAAGCTTTTAACAACTATATGTATTTCAAAAAAAAAAAAAAAAAACAAGAGCTGTAAGCTGCTTGGGTTGTATTCAATAAAAAACCGATAATATTGGGTTCTGTGACACTTAAAACCGATACTAAGTTTGGTTCGAACAAAAACCCGACAATATTGGATTTCATGGCACCAACGTATTTTTTTGTCGGTTTCAAATCCAATTCCAATAAAATTGGTTTCTATGACACCCCTGATTGTTATTAATCTAATTTATTCAAAAATATATAGTTACCTAAAACGCAATAGGCCCTAACTAACCCAAAATTTAAAATTGACTTTTTCATTGCTTTTGTTGTAATTATAGCTAATTTTTTACGCGTTTTATGTTAGTTTTCGACAATTTGTTTTTTTAATTGATTTAGCGATCTTAAATTAGTTTTTGGGTTTGTTTCAAAAAAGCGATTTGTTCCTGTAAGTTTTCTGATTCGTTACAGCTTTAACGATTTAGAATAAAAAAATAGACTTTGCCATCATGCCGCTGTAAGGAAATTTTCTCGAATTTCCACTAATTTAGCAATTTTTACCGATTTTTTGGCATTTCTTATAGTGTTAGGGACTGTTTTTTATATCTTGTTTGAACTACTGAAATTTTTCACGAATTTTCGCTAGTTTTGCAATTTTTTTTTGTTATCTTCCGACATTTTGTTTTTTAAACCCATTTGCAATTTTTGGGAATTTTAGCCAAGTTCGCGATGATAGCAATTTTTTCAGGTGATTCTTTACAGCTTTAACGATTTTTTAAAAATATTAGACATTGTTATCATGCTGCGGTTAGTAAATTAGCGATCTTTAGTTCAACGAAAACTCTTTCAAACAAAAACTTCGAATACACAAAAACATGCGGATTTGAGAACAGCAATTTATGGATTATGCGGATTCAAAAAATTTTTCGTTTTCAATTCGAGTCCAAACCTAGAACATACCTGAATAAAAAGAAATAACAATAATTTCTTTAATATTTCTCGTAAACAAAGACATTTTATGCGGAGTATTGAAGCTAAATTTCCCCCCTAACTTGGAACCGAAAGAGATTTGGGTAAGGCCTAGGGTAATTTCTAATGGCAAACTATTCCCATTAATACAAAGCAGTCAAGCCAAAACTTTTAAGCGCACATTAAATTGAAACGATATAAAAAAGAAGAACAAAGCTTTTGTATATAATTTTTCTATTGAAAAACGCTACCGTAAACAAATCTTTTACAAGTCATAATAAAACACCGGCCTACGTACATGTTAATTTAACAATTTAAAAATGGGATTTTGAATATTTATTAGCAATATCATTGTTCCTTTTCAAAATGTTTCTTTTCAGAATTTGTATATTGTTGTTTTTAATTCCAGGGTATAACTCTATATGCCTCAATGGTATCATCATACGTTACCGTTACATCTATGCAATCTTGAGGCAAAACTCCCGAATCCAAAAGTCGCCTTAAAATTTCTCCTGAACGAGCATCAAACATGTTGCCCCATAAAGATAATTTCAGCAATTTACAAGACTTTTTCATGCACAGCAAAATCATATTTAAGGCCTCTGCTTCAATTTGGTTATCCGTTAAAGCCAATGATTCCAAATTCGAACAGAAACATAAATAGTGGGCCACTATTTCCCCACCATGTGTAAACAAACTGCAGCCATTTATTTTCAAAGTTTTTAAACTTTTAGAACTTGATATGGCTTTGAAAAGTTCCTGAACACCATAAGCACCGATTTTATTATAAGATAAGTTTAAAGTTTGTAATTTGGAATCTCTTCTGTATAAAAATTCAGCTAAAATTTCCATATCATGACCTAAAAGGTCACAATTTTTGAGCGTCAATTCCTCTAATTTATTTTGCCAGATTAGAGAAGCTAAAATATGGGCCACTTTTGCCGAATCCATAGCTAAATGCAAGCCCAAAAGATGTGAAATATCGCAAGCCTTTAAGGTGGCGGACTTAAAAATGGCATCAGCCAATCGGGCAAAATTATATTGATTAATGCTGCAACGAGAGACATTCAATATTTCTAAGGTTGAAGACTTCAATATGAATGCGTGTAAATGTTCAATATCATTATCGTTTAAGGAAGTTCCTGAAAGTAAATACAAAATGGAATACACATATTTAACTTTTATTTTCTTAGTTAAATACTCACCTTCAAGTGATAGTTCTTTAACTCTCATATTAATCGCATTACTGGCCAGTTGTTTAAAAAGCTCAGTTGCCAAATTCATCAATTTCAATTCTATACACGTAATTTTTTGCAAATTGATAACAAAGTTCTTGATCAGGGATACATTTTCAGCATTAACCTCCAAGCCTACCAATTTTATGGAGTTTAGAGTGCGTTCTCTTAAAAATGATACAATGACGGCGAAATCCCTTTTGGGATCGTATTCTCTCTCTAAACGTTCTTCAAACTTTATACGTTCGAATTGAAAGCTGCAATAAGGACGTTTATCATATTCACGTTGCCAGCAATCGAGCAGAAGTGGTGTTAATTGGCGATACTTTATTTCGGGTTTTGGATCCAAACAGCGATACTCACACATTTTAATGAAAAATTTAAAATGTGAAAAAATTATATTAAAGTAATGTACATGAAAATCAAGGTGAATTAATTTACTAATTTATCAAGGCGAATTCATTACAGGCAATTTCGGTACTACATGAAGTACAACCAAATACAATTTGTTTTTGTAAAATGATTGCACAATGTCAAAATTAGAAACAAAGACAATAAACAAAGTTTTGACATCCAACCAAATATACAGCTAAAAAAAAATAGAAATTAGCAGGGCTTTTAATACCACCTGCAATGAATTCCCCTTGTTATTAAAGCTCGATGCACTAATGCGTTCCAAACAATATTTTTCTCTGGACAAATTTTTTTTAATATTGAGTTTGACGTCTTACTTTTGAGAGAGAGTGAGAGAAATTATTTTGTTTTTTCTTCACATCCATATCTTCCATAAACCAAAAACAGTTTGTTATCATCTGACGATAGCGAACACCATTTACAGTAACCGCACCAGTAACAGTCACTCTTTGTGGGTGCATTGGTTTTTCGACAATCACTCTTGGATACTCATTCATCCAAATGCGCCAATTCTGCTTATTGACTAATCCACTGTGGTGAAAATGTGCCTCATCACTGAATTACGAAGTGCACGATATGCGTTTGGATTTTAACGCCCATTTTCATAATAAGCCTTAATAACTTTACCGCGTTGCTCGATTGTGCTGCTAAATATGGGATCTAAGGTTAATTATGGACCGTGTATCACAAAATTACATGACATTTTTTCTGGCCATATGATGCTAAGATTGCAGAAATTTTACCGTAACATCTTTTTCTGCTACGGTTTACCAGAGTAGGCTTTTTACGGGGCCTAGAGTAAATTATTTACCCTTCTTTACGAAATTAAACAAGGTGATTTCTAGTCCTATAATATTGTGAAGGATTCAATTTTATTCTGATAGCATAATTAATTACGGTTTTAGGCGCACTAAACTGTTTTCCGGGTGTAGGGTTTCTATGGGGACCGATCTTCACGAAATTTCACAGTGTCATTTCTAGTCCTATAAAAGTGTGACGTACCAAATTTTGTTATGACAGCATTATTAATTATGGTTTAAGGCGTACTATTCAACCCCAAACTCGTTTAATCGATTAAAAACAAAATGTCGGAAAAAAACATAAAAACTTGCAAAAATTCGTAAAAGTTTTCAATGTTTCAAAAAAGCAATAAAATTGATAAAAAATTCCTAAGACTATAAGAAATTACAAATATTCGATAAAAATGGCAAAATTAGCGGAAATTCGCAAAAACAGCGGTATGATAGAAAAGTTTGATATCTATTAAAAATTGTTAAAGCTCTAAAGAATCAGAAAACTTAGACGAAAAGTGGCTTAAATTCGCGAATTTCCGCTAATTTAGACATTTTTATGGAATTTTTGCTATTCCTTATAGTTTTAGGGACTTTTAATCAATTTTATTGCTTGTTTGAAATATTAAAAATTTTCGCGAATTTTCGGTATTTTTGCAATTTTCGCGTAGCTTTGTTGCTCATTTTCCATTTTTTTAATTTAACATTATTATTATTGTAAAGTTAAAAAGGAATAAAACTGTTTCGAAACCAATAAGACTGTCGACAACATCAGAGTCAATTTATGTCGATGCCATCGTTAACGTTGCGTACGGCATACCAAAAATACATCGACGCTAATCAATAAAACTTGATATTGACAATGGGCATACCGATTTGCCTACTAACTACTCGGTGACAAACAACGAGTTTACCAACCGCCCCCGTGTGTACATATTTCAAACAGAGATGCTTTATATGTAGCACAGCTTTTCTAATTTAAAAAAGAGATAACTATGTACATACATACATATATACATACACACATATGTAGATAAGTCGTTCATTATTTGGTAACAAGTTATAATTTATACAAACATTGATTAAATACACAAAATAATAAAATAATCACAAAAAAGTCTTCTCTCTATTTCCAATCACCAATTTCATAGTCCCACTTTGAGCATAAACCAGTTATGGGATTCATTTCCAGTGCAACTATTCTTTTTAACTGAGCTTGACGTCTATCCTCCTCAAATGTGACCGGCAGATCTTGATGGTAAACATTTATGACACAAGTTAATAGCAAACCAATTGTACACGCCCATAAACCAACACCCAAATGCAATTTCCACTCTCCGGTGGGAGCCTGCATCTCAGAAAATGTGCTACAGAAACTATAACGATACAATCTTTTGATTTCATCCTTCGACAACTTTTTCCAATCTTCCTGTTCTTTCTTTCGCAGAGCACAAATTTCAGGAGTAGGTTCTTGAAAACGTATGGCTGGCATGGGGAATCCCGGCAGATCAACATATATCGGTGAACCATTTACGCCAAAGCCGACATATTCACGTTTACCGCACATGGTGTTGGTGTAATCGTGGGAAGTAAAACGTTTGCTTATTTTTAAGGGTTGCAATTTGTTGAATTTCCAAAGCGGCTGGTTGATCAGGAAATTTCTTGTTTGAAAAAGAGCCATATTTCTTGCAATTGGTGGAAAGTTTTAAAATTTAAAGAATTGTTTGTTCAAGTAAAATTTAAAAACAATTACAAAATTAAAATTTTGTGCCTTGCTTTTTTTTTGGTTTGACAATCAACTACAAACTATATTGATTGTATTAAGGTGGATTCACCAATTTTGGCCGAACAAAATTATTTTTACTGAGAGTTTTCTGCAGCGCGATTTATTAATTTTGGAAAATTTTCCAGAAAATCGGAAGCATTTTGTATGCCTTCTCTTTTTCTTTCAATAACAAACTAACAAAAACTGATTGTACACGAAACAAAGAATACTTTTCCATTCGTCTTAGCGCTTTCATTAATAAACTAAATTTTTTTGTAAAAAGCATATCCCAGAAACGAAGTCAATAGTCAATAAGTACAGAAAATGTAAGTAGAGTTGAATAATGATACATACAGGTATGTTTTAGTCTTAGACTCGAATTGAAAACGAAAAATTTTTTGAATCAGCATAATTCATAAATTGGTGTTCTCAAATCAGCATGTTTTTGTGTATTCGAAGTTTTTGTTCGAAAAAACTTTTGTTGAACTAAAGATCGCTAATTTGCTTACCGAAGCATGATAGCATTGTCTAATATTTTTTAAAAATCGTGAAAGCTGTAAAGAATCACAAAAAAAAATTGCTAACATGGCTAAAATTCTCGAAAAATTGCAAACTTTTAAACAAACACTAAAATTTATTTGAAATCTCTAAATGGGTTAAAAAAAACAAAATGTCGGAAAATAACAAAAAAAAAATTGCAAAAATAGCGAAAATTCGCGAAAAATTTTAATATTTCAAACCAGCCATAAAATTGATTTAAAGTCCCTTATACTATAAGGAGTGGCAAAAAATCGGTAAAAATTGCTAAATTCAAGGAAATTCGCAAAAATTTGCAAACAGCGGCATGATAGCAAAGTCAACTATTTATTATAAATCGTTAAAGCTGTAAAGAATCAGAAAACTTACACGACCAAATCGCTTATATCGCGAACATGGCTAAAATTCGCGAAAAATTGCAAAGTTTAAACAAACCCAAAAACTAAGAGATCGCTAAAGCGAACATAAAAATCGTTCAAAAAAATTTGGTATAATTACATCAATATCAATGAAAATGTCGACTTTAAATTTAGGGTTAGTAAGGGCCCTTTGCGTTTTAGATAACGATATATTTTTGATTAAATTGGATTAAGAAGATTTTAAGCTAAAAGCAATATTAATTTTTTTGTTAAAAATGTTATCACATATTACAATAAAAGTCGATTCGGTTTACTTTCACCAACCCATATCTACTCTAATTGAAAACGAATAAAAACATGTGGATGTGAAATGCAGAACACCAATAATGCTAAAGTAATCCACTTTCGAGTGGATTCGGATTCTAGAACACGCCCGAAAGTATGAATCAAACAGATTTGAGATGGTATGATCAGTGTTGCTGAAAGAAGAATACAATACGCTTTACTTTCAAAGAAGTTACGGGTTTCATCACAAGTTACATTTTGCTTAAATATTGCTTGAATAAATAATAAAACTATGTGATTTACTATAAAAAACTAGCATTTAACCTGCTACTTCGTTAGCGTCTCCTTTTTCTTCGTTTACATGGCTGATAGACTTGGGGAGTTAATCCCCAAAGTAGGGGATTTCATGCAAGTAAAAAGGACAAATAATGTCATTTGGGGTTTGGGGATTTAATAAAAAATTTTTTTTTGGGGATTTTACAGCCTAATTAAAGAATATCAAAGATTTTACACATTTTAAAAATATTTTTCCTTCTTTTATTGTTTACTTTTTGTTCTTTGTTTCGGATATAAAATATGAAAAAAGTATCAAAGCTTTTATCTTAGTGCTGGTTCACACTCTTCAAGTTTAGCCGTCAAGTCTTGAGTTTTTAGGAGAGAGAGGAGAAGAAATTTCATTCTCTCTTCCCTTCTTTCCTAAAAGCTAAAGACTTGACGGCTTAAACTTGAACAGTGTGAACTAGCACTTACTATTATCAACAACTTATAAAGGGTCCTAATTAATATTATTATTTTTGATAAGTGTGTAAAAGGTACCTAATAAACTTATGTTATTATTCCTGAGTGAGTGTTTTAGAAACGAAGAATCTAAGACAGTTGACAATTTTTGATTTTTTAAAGACAAAATATGTCTTCCCCAAAAATAAGTAAATACAAGAGACAATATAATAAAGTTTGCGAAATATGTATTTTTATTGTTGATTTTAAGGATGGGTAAACCCGATTGATCATACTCCAAATTCTTATAAATTGACTCATCCATCTTCAAAAACAGCTTATTGTTCTGCTTGTAATTCCTCACTGGAATCGTATAAGGATTTAAAAAAATAAAATTAATTTTTTACTAAACATTTTTATGTGGGGATTTTTGGGGATTTCTTATTAAAATTTTTCTAATTTTTTTTTCAAAAATTTTAAATTTGGTCAGATAAAATCAATAAAAAACATTAACTTTTTAAGGTTATTTTTTTTGTAATTTGGGGATTTTTTTTTAATTTTTTGGGGACATGGAAAAAATTACCTGGCAGCCTTGCATATTTGTATGCCAAAGTTTATGTTTCAGGTTTTAACAAATTTAACCTATAATTTTATGTTTCTAAGTTCAATTGTATATCGTATTTTCCGTATTTCCTTTTTTGGGTATCAAAAATTTCAGTATTGTAGGGGCAGCCCATAATTTAGTAAGAATATGTTTTGTAAAAAATTACCAAAAATAGTCACGATTTTCACCTCTTAAATGTTCGAATTTCGAAAAAGTACTAAATTCTTATTCGTATTTTTTTGATAAGTTTCGAATGTGGTATTAACTTTGTTTCTATGTTTATTGGTTAAAAAGATAGATGAGGTGTCAAAAAAGTACCAAAATTCAAGTTTTACCCGTTTACTCCCAAATAGGGCAGAATTTCAAAAATGTACCAGACTCCTGTCCGCTAATTTTATTAAAGAACAACGATACGTATTAAATTTTTTTGTATCTCTTTTGGTATACGAATTTTCCCGTTTTTACTCTTTTTTACCCCCTAAACATTCGAATATCCAAAAATCCCGTCTAAGTGGATCGATTCGGGGAGTGACCAACTTCTGGTCCAAATTTCAACTTTTAAGCTTCAGGCGTTGAAGCTGTGCAATGATGAGTCAGTGAGTAACGTTACAATTTAATGTAAAAAGTATATTCAAGGCGAATTTATACCAGGTGACCTTATGTCGCTACGTAAGTAAAAGCTGATAACTAACCTTGTGTCAAAATGGTTTACCGTTCTGGTGGTTTTGGGGATTCTTTACTAAATTCTATAATTTTCGCTTGAAATTATGAAATTTAAATTTTTTTAAATTATTACATTTTAAAACGAACAATTTAAAATTAAAAACCAAGGCCCATCTATCAGTTCTGCTTACTTGTACAAGAACAAAATACGATTCTTTTTAGTTGTCAAAAATTTACTACCCCATATACAAAGCAAAAGGAAAAAACGTGTACGTGTGGCATTCCATAAACGTATACATGCACATGTAAGCAAAATGTAAACAACTTTTGACAACTAAAAAGAACATAAACAATGATCATCAGGCTTCTTGCACAGACCTTTTCAATGGGCCTTGTTAAAAACAAAATAAAATATTTGTTTGAATTTTTGACACAACGTTAAAATATGTTACAGTGTTGTAAACGTTTTCAAAATAAGACCACCTTGTACAAGGCGAATTCACAAATAAGAGAAATTGAATTTTAATGACGACTACTCACTCAACATACAATTTCTTAAGTGACTATGAGTAGCAAAAAACCGACTAATTGCAGACCTCTGGTCACAATAACGAAAAGAATTAATGCCTGTTTAACGACTTCGAACGTTAACGTTAATCGATGAACAGGGTATTACTTAGTAATTATATGCATACATTTTTTTAAAGGCGCATATTGTTATTGTCTTGTTCGATCTCCTACAACAAACGTCATTAATTTAGCAAAGAATTATAAAAATTTACTAAATTTAGGTCTAGCGATTCCAGATCTGACTACTGCACTCTAAACTTGAGTGCAGGAGTTCGTAAGCTCCTTATTTATTAAAAAAAAAATATTAAAACTACAATTTAACGTTTTTGATAACATGCAGAACATTTGTTTTCTTAAATTTAATTAATCAACTAAACTAAACACCCTGTTCTATAACAAAGCTTTTTTTAAAAAACTTTTAAGTTTCTATTAAGCTTTTGAGAGTATAACAAATAAAAAGCTTTTCTTAACATAACTGCTCTCCCATTTAACAGAATTTCTTTTATTAAATATTTTGACGATAAAAATGTTGCCTAAAAAACATTTCCGGCTACAAGTAGAATGAGTGCTTTGCGTGTATTTTTTATATGTTCAGGCAAACTCATACAGGAGGACTTTGTGTTGTGTGAAGTTGCAGTAGAACAGTTGTAGTAGCAGAAATAGTTTCCAGTGATAACACAGGATGAGTAAAAGTTGAGTATGTATAAGTGAGATTGTGTGTGTTTTTTGACAATGTTGAATTGATAAATTAATAAATCAGAAAGAAAAATTGAGAAAAAACTGGACAAATAACAACAATAAAAAACAAAATGATTGCATAAATGAATTGAAAGAGGAAAAATTAAGAAAATAAAATCAATTTTTTTTAGAATGTATTAAAAGTACTTCAAAAACATTAAAGTAGATTTAACAAAAAAATAAACACAACTTTTATTTTTTTTAGAAAAGAGATTTTAAGGACTACGACAACAACAACAGTAGTAGTGTGTAAAAAGTAAAAGCGAAAAGTTAAACAAAAACACAACAAGACAAACAACAACAAAACATTACAATAAAGCTCCTTGTTTCGGAAGTTTCCCAACAATTTTTTGCTGTATTTGCAATCAGTTATTAAGTAAACGTCGAACGAACTTATCCAACGATTTTCGAAGCGGTGCTCCTGTCATTGAATTACAAAACGCAATAAGTTTTGGAATTAGAAAAAAAAATTAACAAAAGAAATTTCGATATTCAATTTACTGAAACTAAAATTCTGTTTATTTAAAATAAAAAAAAAAATTCCAAGAAAATCTTTTAGTCTGCTGTTTAAAATAAAAAAATTTTTACTTTCATTTATTATTTTTATTTTTCAACACTGACTCCATTAAAAAGCAAATTTCCGCCTCGTTACACAAATTTTCATAAAAGAAAATTAAGTGCCAACATCTACATATTACGGAACACAAAAAAGGATAAATAATAATAAAAAAATAAATTCTTGTCTTTATTGTTGTTATAAAATGCTTTAAAATTTGATTCAAGTTAAAAAAAAAAGTTGAAAAAATAAAACAAGAATAAAAAAAAAAAATAACTTTTTAAAGTGTGTGCTTGTTTAGTTTTTGCCCCTTAACGTTCAAGTTTGTTGGCATCCAGCTGTGTCGTCCCACCCTACTTTTTGATAATCCTCCCACAGACAACCTCTCACAAACGCCTTCATTCCTTTGTTCATCTCCTTCCGTAAACTTTTTGTTTTTCTTCCTGTTGGTGCTATTGAACATTATCTTCATCTCTAAATAAAATAAAACAACGACGGACTGCCAGTCTAAGGCCATAATAAAGTTATCACCACCAGCTTAGAACCACCCACCGGCCACATCCTCCATTGAATTGTTCTCTTTCGTTTTTTTTTTTTTTTGAAGAATCATCATTCTTTACCAAAATGAGTGAAAGTCATCGTTACGCAGCTAACGAATTCAGTTATATACTTCAGAGGCAGGTTAGTATTCAATTTAAGTTTTTTATGGCTACCAAATCAAATTTAAGCTCTCCAATTGATGGCAATTAAACCCAGTGTAATTTACATTATGATTTTTCATTTCATTGTTGTTAAACAAGCAAACGCACACGCACACACACACACACATACATTAGTTTGCTTTAGTTAATTGCTTGGTCAAATGAAAATTAATTGACTAACAGCAAAATGTGGTCGAAAATGTGGAGAAAAGGAAATGACCTGTTTCAAATCTTGGTGTTTGAATTGGCTAAATTATAAATCAATCGCCTTAAAGTAGGCAATGTTATATATCGTTTAGTTGTACTAAGTAACGGTACAGTGCAAAGCGAAAAAAGAAAATAAATACATGTACATAAACAGTTTGTAACCGAAATTCTTTGTTATCCGTAGAAAAGATCTAAATAAATTTAAGTTCAGAAATTGGAACCTCTAAATAAATAGAAATCAGCCGTCCCACAAGGTTTACGGTAACGGGGTACCAGAGAAACTCTTAACGATTGCAATTTCAAATTTTTGCGAGATAAATATGTAACTTTCATTGCTAAAATTGAACTTATTCTTTTAAAAACGATAAGAGATGGTCCATTATTTCATCCAGCTCCCATACAAATATTTTCAAGGTTTAGAAAATTATGTGTAGGGTATTCCAGAAGAAGCGAAGGACTTTTAATAGACTCTAATCAATTTAGTTTATAGTAAATCGCCTGAGGTTCAGAACATCGGTGACTTATAACTGACATGTGATTTGACAATCGTGCGATTCCCAGAACATACCTCATCATGAGCTTGAAAAATCGGACTAAAATGGCGGACTTAAAATCTAGATCGTGCCACTTTCGCTCGTTTAGAAATCACTGGAAAACTCTTTAATTCAGAGCAGGTGTTTGGAAATTGTCTTAATTTGTTTTCGACCTAAAAGACGAGCAGTTCTTCTCGCGCGTAATCGAAATATTGCCAGAAAGTTGGGGGAACATTTTAGGGCTTATGATTGAAAACACTTTGAATTAATTTAAATTGTACCAATGATTCCCAGCAAACAGTTAATATTTGCCAACGAAAAATCTCTCATTTTTAAGTTATACACCCAATAGAGATTTAAATTCTAGTTAAACTATGATTTGGGGTAGAACTTAAAGATTTATTTTCTTTAATATTAAATAAACAACTGTGCAGTAAAGGGACGTGTTATTTTTTTTAATTTCAATTTGTTTGATCGATAAGTAAAATTGTAAATAAAACGATTCTTTTAAAGTAACAACATGTTTTGCTGTCTTTTATTTTACGTCATTTAAATTGTAAAAGAATTTTTATGTTCATGTGTTTTGTGTGTTAAATACATGGCAACAATGTTAAAAGAAGTACTAGGAAATCTAAAAAATATCGAATGGCGATGTCTTGTAGAAAAATTTTCACTTAAAATCGATAAACTGCAATGGAAAGTTTGGGGATTTCTTTCTTTTATTTTTAATAAAAGTTTCAACATTTTATGCTGTTTTCTTTTCTGACAATAATGTTCCATGTATGTTATCATTCGCGCGGGCTTTTGTGAGAAGTTATCGTTTTCCTTTCTAAATTTGTTGCAAAAATAAATGGCAAATTTGTTGCATTTCTTACTCCCAGTTATAATTAACGCATCTGCGTTAAGTACTTTTTTATGCAATCAAGTATTTTTATATTAACTTTGTTCTTATGTTTGCGTACAGTTTGTGTTGCATTATGATTTTTGGTTATATTGTGATTGGTATAAAAACTTATTGTTTTTCGTTCGTTTTACTTTTATTTAATAATTGTTTTTTTTGCGCAAACTTTTTAAAAACAGCTGACTTTAATAATTGAAAATCAGTGTTGTTAACGCTTGTTGTAATTCAAATAAAAATTTAGTGTTGAAAACTGCTAAAACCGTGGTGAATATCGCTTGTTAGAAAAAAACTTGCGTTCAATATTAACACGCTAAATACACATTAGAGTTGAGTGTAAAACGTAGCAATTATTTTGTTCCATTGTCATTTAGAAAAATGTATCACTTTGTAAGGGTGCGTGTAACCTGATAAATAGATTACACAATTATAATGCATGATTATTTTTTAGAAAAGAAAACACCAATAGTATAACTAAAAATATTCACAATTTCTGCAGAAAATTTCGCTATTTCTATATGAAGTTTTGCAAAGTTTTTATTATTTCTGTAGAAATATTTTTAAAATTTTACGATATTTAAAAAATGATTTTTAATATGTATGAAATTTCGCAATATTAATAGAATTTTTCTTGGCATATTTACACTTTTTATTATAGGAATTTATTACACTTTGGAAAGTTGATTTTCTTTTTTTTTCATAATTTAAAGTTTTTATTTCTAAATTTTAAAATTTTGCGAATATTAATTTTCCAAGCTTTAAAATTGTTTTGGAAAACTTATAATTTTTTTTCCAAAGTTTAAAATTGTAGTGGGGAATGTTAGAAAAGATAAACTCACTGTTTATTGTTCGAATTTTGTTTAAGCTTTGATAGGGGCTACCATTCGCCCGACTAAAGTCGCAAAATGACCCTTTTTTAGCGGACTTTTTATGAGACTTGTTTTTATCACATACTTTTGCGACTTCTTTAATTTTTATTATTTCTTTGTAAAGTTTCTAATAAAAAACATTTAATTTGCAGTAAATTATAAATTTTCTTATTATTTTTATCAAAAAAAAAAAAAAAAAATATCGTCAAAACAAAGTCGTCAAAATTTAAAAGCAATTGACAGATTATTGTTACTTTGGCAACAATTTCATTACTTTTTGCAAGACTGTCATGTTTACAAGTTATTAAGAAAATTTTTGCAAAGCTTCAAGAATAGTTTTAACAAAAACGCCTTTTAAAATAAAAAATTGTGGTGTTTGCAGCACTTATTTTACAAAATTACTTTTTAGCCGCCGAGTCAATGAATGCAGGTCCTTCCAAGAAAGGTAATATTTGGTGATACCATTCAAAAAACTGGGAACTGAAGTTTAAATGGCTTAACCAAGAAAACTCAAAGCGAATCTTTGCAGTGCTTGTAAACAGCTTTTAGTGAACTAAGCAATCATCTTCAGCGACATGGAAAAACACATTAATGATATAAAACAAGGCTTCTGAAAACGAAGAAATGCAACTGACTGTTTTGTTTCAATTGTTTTTTGTTTGTTTTGCTATGATTTGTATTAATAAAAAACCTTAGGAAAAAGATGTGCGACTTTTATTTTATCAAACGACTTTTTTCTGCGACTTTATTTTTATAAAAGGACCTTATGTGCGACGTTTCAAAAATTCCTAACGGTAACCCTGGCTTTGATATTTGCAAATAAGACTTTTTAGTGTTTGCCATTCCCATTCACTCTGCAGTTTTGTTTGCAAATATCTATGGTTTTCCTGATGATCTGGCCTTAGAAACTAGCTTATCCTGCAACAATAAATTTCAGTGTATTTATCAAGAATAAAAATTAGGAATTAAGCACGAACAATCAAATCTTATTAATTTTCGAAAAACTTCTAGTATTGTTTTTAAAAAATTTTTTTTTCCAAGTTTCAAAATTTTCACAAAAATTTCCCTTTTTTTTAAATTTCAAATTTTTTTTTGCAAAATAACAAACCAGGGTTTTTTTTAATTTTTAAATTTTTTTTTGCAAACTTCCAAAAAGTTTTTAGGACTTTTTTCACAATTTCTTTTATAGAAATATTTTTTGTTGCAATATTTCAATACATATAGTTGTTTTTAGAGATTTTTTTTTTTAAATATTCTAATTTTTCACTGTTTAAATTTTTTTTTGCAAAATTCCAAAATTTTCAATGGATTTAGTTTTTGGCAAATTTCAAATTTTTTTAAAACCTTTTTTTGTTCTCAATGTTTTTAGAATTTTTAACGTTTTTTTTTTTTTTTTGGAAATTTTAATTTTTTACGGCAAATTTTGATTGAAAAATTTCTAAATTTTTATGGGAAAGTTTTTGTTAACTTATACTCTTTTTACGACACTGCATTTAAAAAATACCTCGTTTATTTTGGCAAACATTTTGCAATTATTATATGAGATTTTTTTGTTTAACTTCTTTGGCAAAATTTGTCTAATTTTTCAAGTTTTTTTTTGCAAATTTTTTATTTTTTTATAGAAAGTTTTCTGCACGTTTTATTTACTGCCTGTTCATCTATTTTCGAACGAAGACTTCGATCGCTTAATTATCATGCCAAACAAAAACAATATTTTATTATTTGTTTTTGTTTTACATGTTAGTAAAGCGATCGAAGTCTTCGTTCGAAAATAGATGAACAGGCAGTAACTTTTAAAGATTTTTGTTTGTAATATTTCATTATTATTTAAGAAATTTTTTACATTTTAGTATTTTTAAAGTTTATTTAAAATAATTAGAATTGTGGTTATTTTGTTGAACTATTTATGGTTTTTAATCCAAATTTTTAATATTTTAATCAGGCTTAAGTTCACCAAATTTAATTTTTACTAAATTATTTTTATGAAGAAAGGAATTTTACAACATGAAAATTAATTAAAATTGTTATTGATAATCATTCATTCTTGACTGACCTGAGATTCGAACCCAGGCGGCTGGTTACCATGACATGTTTCGATCACAACCACTTGATCTCCTCAAATGGATTTGCCGTTTTACACTCGCAGCCATCGACGACTGCTGACGTCAATAGTCAAACATCAATCCTTAAACCAAATTGTATTTTAACCTTTGGTAGATCGAAATTTGCTTCATTCAATTATCTATTTTTATTGATTTTACATGTTTTTCCTAACTTCTGTTTTTTCCGTACTTATGTCAAGAATTCTTCTTGAAGTCCAAAGTACATTTTTATTTATTTATTTAAAATTTCTAAACTTTTGTAAAAAATTGTTAACATTTTAGTTTTTTATTAGTTTTTTTTTTTACTATTTTTAAAAGAAATTTATTTGTTTCGCAAAAATTTTATTATTTTTTTTAAAAAAGCTATTCATTATTGCTATGGGAAAGTTTATACACACACCACAAAAGTCGAGAGAGTATTATGCGTCATCCCATACGCATGTGTGTAAAACAAAAAAATGTTGGTCCCTCCTAGACCCACCTTTTAGTATACCGATCGACATATCGATGATATTGATACATACGTTTCAATTGTCCCCAGAACAAAGCCTATTGAAAATGATGAGAATCGGTCCATTTAAACTTTTTTCGGAATAGACTTTTCTGCTAACAAACCATCTTATTATGTTGGTATTAAGATGAAATTTGGTCCAAGGAACTTATAACATAATTTTGTTTTGCCGGGTCCTGTGGGTATAAATGGTTGGACTTGACCGACTATACTTTTTTAATTGCTTTCTTTTTAATAGTTTTTGTTGTACAAACAAATTTTTATGAAAAACAATCGGTTTTAAAAATATTTTCCATATAAAATTCTGTACAAAATTCCAAAGTTTAAATTTGTTGAACAGCCAATTTTCCATTATTTGATAATTTTATTTTTGACTGAACACGAGTTTGAACTCGGGTTGAGTTTACATGTTTCGAGAATAACCATATTTCCAACATCAGCATTCTTTGCCGTTCTACTGTCCTCTATTTTGTATACATTTTTTGCACTGTTTTATAAAAATTTCTTTTAAATTCAAATTTTATTTTATTTTTTGTGAAATTTTTCTATGTTGGAAACAATATTCTATATTAAAGAACTTTTCTTCGCTATTTTTTTATAATTTATTTTCCCTTCCTTTTAAAATGAATTCAGTTGTTGTTTTTTATACTGAAAATGTATTTAAAAATTGAGTTTTTTTAGGTTCATTTCATAAAATTAATTCTTTTCATCTAAAATAACTTTAAATGTTCATAACGAACCATTTCCTCTCAAGTTCTTTCTTCAACCAAAGGAAATTTTCAATTAAAAAATTACTCATTCTGACCAACAACATCAGAATTCCAAAAATGAAATGTTGGTTAATTAGATTTAAAACTAT
Source organism: Pollenia labialis (assembly GCA_949318255.1). Lineage (NCBI taxonomy): Eukaryota > Metazoa > Arthropoda > Insecta > Diptera > Polleniidae > Pollenia > Pollenia labialis. Next base: position 31,156,431 of record OX439143.1, on the reverse strand, counting down.
AATTAAAACTTTTGAAGCAACTTGTAATTAGAAAGCAAAAAGAGAATTTTCATTTATTTAAATGTGATTTTGTGAAAGTTTTTTGATGGAAGATTGGTGGGGGCAACCAGCATCTTAAGAGCTTGTACGAAAACCTATCCAAATGTGTAAGAAGGAAGTATGTACAACAAAACAATAAAAACTTTCTGATGTTGCTGTTTTATATTATAAATATATAATTTACCGCATAATTAACATACAATTATAATGTAAACGTATGCGTTACACGTTGCGTATGATTAATGTTGAATGATGAACACACTCATACTCATTTTGTTAAATACGTTTTTGCGTTCACTTAAGACACACACTCACACACATTATTCACGCGACTCGCGGGAAAACTCAGAAGACCTTCTAAGTTCAGGCCTTATTTAAGGCCATTCTTATGTAACTGCGAAGCGAGAGCGTAAGACATACCCCGCGATGACAACGTGTGTAAATGGATCGATCAGGCCTTGTATATTCAACTGAAGCAGTACAGAGGCCTTCTAGAAGGCATCCGCATTCCTTCCTTTTTCCCGTTGCGAAGTTCCTTGAAGAAGTCAGTTAGTCAATTTCTATAACATTATTTGAAACACACACTCACCTGAACATTCATATATCGAATTCTTTGTACTTTATCCACACTCTTGTTTGCTAAATATGTAATCAATTTTAGCCCGACATTTAGTGTTATCGAAGTGTGTTTGTTTTTCAAGAAAGGTAATCGATTGGAAAGAACTAATTCATTGTAAAATCACAATATTATTTATTTTATTTACAGAGACATCTGACAAAATAAATACAATGGAATTTTATTTTAAAAGTGATTTCTTATTAAAATAGACCATTGTGCACAAATCAGTTGAGTTTTAAAATGGATTAGAATAGAAAATGCTTTAAATATTTAAGTTTTCAAAAGAAAGATTGCAAAATTAAGTTTTTTTCACAGTTATTTTCGGGAATACAAAATTTATTTTTAATAAGATTTTTTTTTTAAAAAGTCATTCCTAAAAATTAAAAGGAATAGAACTTTTACAAAAAAGCTTTATAAAATACATAACTGAAATTTAGCTCATAGAATAAATTCGAAAAATAAAAAATGTTGAATTTTTTTTTTAAGGGAAAAATTAATGGAATGTTTTGTGTTTTAGGATTTTTTTAAGATTTTACAATTTTAAGGGAATTTTTTAAAATTTCGTTTGATCTTTGGAAATTTGATAAAACTGAACTATTTTATGGGAAATATTAAAAAACTTTTTTTGGAAAATTAAAAAATTTTTGATTTTGAGGGGAAATATTTTATAAAAACTTTCATGTTATTTTAATTATTTATAGGAAATAAAAAAAAATCTTTTTTAAAGGTTGAACTATTTTGTAGGGAAATTTAGAAAAAACCAATTGTTTAATTCACAGCCTCTGTCGTATGACTTATCGTTTAAAAAAATACGGTTTTTGTTTTCTTCTTCACTTAAAAATGGTTGACATTCATATTTTTCGATACCATGAATTTAAACCAGGTAAGGGAGTTTTAATTTAATGCGAAATGGTTATAAATATTAATTGATAATCCATTTAGCTAAAATCGTTTAAAAAAAATAATTTTCAATAAATCAAACTTGGATTTAATTTGTGGTGGCAGTAATCACATTCTAAAAAGATCTTTACAAATTCACCAAACATAATGAACAAAATACAACATTTTTCAAAACACATAAAAGTCGATAGTATAATGAGCCAATACTTTTTTATGAAAATTACCAACAACAAATATCCATAAAGGGAAGCAAACTGTCACCAAAGCAGTCCCGTGATAGGTCTTTGGTGCTAGAGGCATGTTTTCGTTTTTAAACGACGTTTAAACTAATCCTCTTGTGTATACAATGGAGTAGTTTTAAGACTACTCTTTGTAACCCAAAGCTGGGTTATATGGTCCTGCCCTAGGACATCGTAATTTTAATATACCGTGTTTTTTCCATACGTTTGGGTTACTTTTAGAGAAGTCCTAGTCCCTTGTGGGCTACATTTTACACCCGCGTTTGTACTAGTCCTATTATTTGCAGGGTATTTTCATAATGTTCCAACACTTTACAACGGTTAAAAAATATTGTTGTTGCTTTGTAAACAAAAAGTGCCTTAAATTAATAGAACTTTGCTATGTTTATTGCGCTGTCGTAATTAATCCGAAGATACCTGCGCTGAACGGCTGAGCCGAGCCGCATTAGTTCTTGTAGCCGCCGCCGTTGATGGTATAGTTCTATCCGAATTTAACATGCGGCTAACAATTTTTGCAAAAAAAAAAAAAAAAACACTTGCGGCATGAAATTATATCGGCTTATGACTCTGATGTTTGGTAAACAAACAAAATAAAATTTATTTGTGATTTGCGTCTAAAAAATAGAAAATAGTCAGGTAAGATCTAATTTAATTTATAGATTCATGGCTTAGAATTAGAAAATATTTTGATGTTGGCTAAATAAATAAATAAATCAGCTGATTTAAATTCAAAACAGCACACCGAAATATGAGGGGTTGTTGACAACAGTCGTATTTTTTCATGTTATTATTTTAATACTTATGACTTTATGACACCCAAGTATTGTAAAATTAAACGATTATGCAACGTGAATTGGACAAATAGAATTTCTTTATTTGGTCTAAATTTTTAAATGATTTCCTATATTGTATTCTATTAAATTTCAATATTTTTTAGGAAATGTAAAAAATTTTTTAACAATTTCATGGGATAGTTTTGCTTTTTAGTGACTTTCCTTTTTTTTGAAAATTAAGTTTTTATGTATTTTTGTTTAGGTTTAATAATTTTATTATCAAAGTAATTTTTGGGAATGCAAAAGTTTGAATTAATAAGATTTTGTTTGTCGTGCTTAATTCCCAATTTTTATTTTTGATAAATACACTGAAATTTTTAGTTGCAGGAAAAGCTAGTTTCCATGCACATGGTTGCTTAGGCCAGATCATCAGGAAACATTCTCCCAAAAATTTTTTGGAAAAGTCAAAGATGTAGGCAAATAAATCTGCAGAGTGAATGAGTATTACAAACACTCAAAAAGTCTTATTTGCAACGATATTAAAGCTTAAACAATATTTCAACAATCAACTGTGAATATCTTTTGCTACATATGAAATATTTAATAAAATTTATAGGAAATTTTTAGCAAATTAAAGTTTTGGGAAATTTTACTATTTTGTTAGTAATTCATACAATATAACTATTTTTTTCTGTTACGTTAGAATGTCGTTGAAAATAAAAAATTTTATGAACAATTTCACCGAGTAACAGCCAGACTGTATAACGGCCAACAAATTGATTCGCTATTAGGTGATATTTTTTGGAATCTGCAGGAGAAAGAAGAATAAATTTCTAAATAAAAACTTTCTGCCGTATTCATAAAAATGTTTTATATTTAATAAAGGTTTACAAAACAAATTTTCAATGAAAATTTAGCTTAATAAGCGTTTGTTAAATTTATTAATCGTTTATGAATACGGGGGTTTTACTTTAATTAACAACAAAAATAAATGTTAAAAAATTTAAATGTTTCGTCTGGTTATTAAAAAAATAAAAACTTTCATCTTTTGTGATCAAAATCAAAAGTTGTTGACAGATTTTAATCACTTATGGCTTATTTTGTTTGGAACTTTGTTTTCTATACGCTCAGAACCCTAGTGCAGTGCCTGAGACACCCCTAGACGGGTCATATGTATGACCTACCCAATTTTAGTTTTCATAACCAACATTTGTTTCTAAGGAGTCACTGCTAGGGGGATAAAATGTATGACGGACCTCAAATAGTTTTTCGGCCCTAACATTTTCTCACATCATACTTTCCCTTTATCTCTACCCCTTGGGGCGGCTCCCATACAAATATTGCGTTTTATGAAATTCTTAGATTTAATTAAAATTTTTCGTCTTTTGTGAATAAAATCAAAGATTGTAAACAGATGTATACGTCTGGAAAAAATCAGAAGAGTAGCTGCATTTTTTATGAATTTTTAAAAAACAAAAATTTCGAAATTTTTATAAAAAAAATAACTTTTTTCAAAAAAAAAAAAAAAAAATTATGTTTTTTATAGAAAATTTAATGGCGGAATTTCGGTATTTTTAGTTTTTACCAATAAGCTTTAGCGTTTTAGAGATACGCGAACATATCGAGCCCTTAGAGCAAAAATGATGTAACCAACAAAAATAAAATTTTACAGGAGAAGGTTTTTTTTAAATATTTTTGCTTCAAGTCTAGGGTTTCGTTTGAAATTGCTTTTGCTCTTATTTCGTTACGGTACTTCCCAGAGAAACGAGATTTTTAGAGATGATGCAACTGATCAAAAATTATCGATTTTCATCAAAAAACAAAAATCTAAAATGTTGTTGGCTCGAAAACCAGAGCTTATCTAAAAAAAACAGTAGCACAACAGGATTCAGAGCACCCAGAAACACGCCAAGTACCCAGAAAAAACGGTAAATTTCTAGCACAGTGTTATTGATAGGAAATTTTTAAAACATTTCAGTTTTGTAAAATTTTACTATTTTCTTATCATTCTATACAATTTTCTACTTTTTTTTTTGTTAATTATTATCAAATTTCACTATTTTATAGGAAATCTTTTATTTTTAAATTTCTTCTTTGAATTTAAAGAACATTCACATTTTCACAACAAATCATTTTTTTTTTAATTTCCTACACTAATCCCGCGAAGCTCTTCGCTTGTCTGCAGGAAAGAAACTAAAGTCTCTGGCGGGAATCGAACCCGCAACCCCGGCGCTGATAGACTAGCTCACTACCAGCTAGCCTACCGGGGCACTCACGTATAACTAACTTTAATATATTTATATGAGATATTTTATACTATTTTATAGGAAATATAATAAAATTGAAGTATTTTATAGGAAACTATTAAAAGAAATATTTAGAAATAATTAGAAATATTTTCGTTATTTTTAGAAAATTTTATATATGGGCGGCAGTTCCAGCAAAATGACTCCTTTTTGTAACGTAACGCCAGAAGTAATTTAAATTGTTTCTCAAAAAATTTTATATGTATCGTTTACTTTTTTATATTTTGTTGTAAAACGCAACTAGCTCTACATTACGTAACAAAAGGGATAACGGTTGAACAACATGGTCCTGAAATACAACCTTATTTGCATTCTGGCGTTACATTTAAAAAAGTAGAATTTTTGCTGAAAGTGCCCATATGTACCTTAAAACAAGCGAAGATTTTTAAATTTGATGGCTTGAAAAATAAATCTTTATAAGTCCAAAGTTAACTATGTAAGTTTTTATATCCACTTCCGTTTTTTATCGTCACGCCAGCGCATATTTTTGCATATATCTGCAAATCCTTAGCGTCGACTGCTGTAATTTTGTTTCTGAATATAGTGCTACTTTATTAATTTGTATATAAACAAACCCTTTTTACAAATTTGACTTCTTAATTTAATTTGTTTACGCTTCGTGGTACAAAAATATCACGACACGTCAAAATAGAAATGCCCATATATTCTTGTTTAAATTTTTAAATATTAATTAGAATTGTGGTTATTTTGTTGAACTATTAATCCAAATTTTTAATATTTTTAATCAGGCTTAAGTTCATCAAATTTAATTTTCATTAAAATATTTTTATGAAGAAAGGAATTTTACAACATGAAAATTAATTAAAATTGTTATTGATAATCATTCATTCTTGACTGACCTGAGATTCGAACCCAGGCGGCTGGTTACCATGACATGTTTCGATCACAACCACTTGATCTCCTCAGATGGATTTGCCGTCTTACACTCGCAGCCATCGACGACTGCTGACGTCAATAGTCAAACATCAATCCTTAAACCAAATTGTATTTTAACCTTTGGTAGATCGAAATTTGCTTTTTTTGAATGATTATCCATTTTAATTGATTTTACATGTTTTTCCTAACTTTTTTTGCCGTACTCCAAAGTACATTTTTTGTTTTTTCATTTTGTCTTTCTTTTTAACACATTTTTCGCCGACCGGTTTTAATAATCTTAGCATCCACTGTTTATAACTGACAAATAAACCTTAGAGGAGTATCGGGTAAGGCTGTGCTGGGTACCGAGTCACTGCAGATTGGAACTTGGTGCGGCGAAAAATGGGTTAAAACATTTTACTATTTTGTTAAAAAACATTTTACGAAATTTTATTTGTTTTTGAAAAATTTTGTAAATTTGACTATTTTTCTAAAGAGAGTTTCACAAACTCTTAAGAATTTGAGAAAAAACTTTTAATAATTAACTTTTTTTTAGAACTTCGTTGAAAATTTTGAGAAACTGCAATATTTTGTAAAAAGTTTTGTGTTCGAAATTTTTAAACTTTTGTGTTTTTCATTATGAGAATATTGAAACATAATATGGAGGGCTCAGAGTTGAAGCGAACCAAATTAAAAAAAAAAAAAAATAAAAAATATTTTGAGTCTGAGTAAGTGAACCCCATTAATTTCTGCATATATTGACTTGGGTTTATTACCTTTACCTTTGGAACTAACACTTTTTGATTAAGACCTTTACAGAACTAGATAGAGTAAAGACCTAACCATAATATGCATAGCCTGGCTTAACCTACTGTCAAAAATTAAAAAAAAAGTCTCTCAAATTTATTTAAAAAAACAAAAACAAAATAAAAAAACATTTGATTCCGTACGGAATGTGCGATTAGATTCGCACCTTGCTTAAGTAAATGACAGTTTCATTAAACTTATCAAAACGTTTCCTTAAGTTCAATATGGTTTGCCTCTTATAATTAACATGTATTCACTCATTTGCTGAAGCCAATTTAAGGTCATTGTGGTTGGGCCTTTAGACTTTTTAGAGATTTTTGCACCAGCTTAGAAATACATACCCAAATGTATTATATTTTATGACTTGGCTCGGTTTTGCTCTCAGCCCTCCGGATCTAATTGTATTGTTTTTTTTATTGTTTATTTATTTATAATAACAACAGACTTGCGACATTTGCATTTAATTCTTAAAACACTCGAATATTCTTTGAAAATACAGCAATAGGAATACATTTTCAGAAATAAATGCCACAAATCTGAATTTTCAATTCATCAGTGTGCGCATACACTTTTGTCATTCATTATAATTTGGAAAATTGTGTTATAAGTACTTTGTTGTATGACGAATATAAATTTTATTTATTCATAAGACAGATACTTGATAACAAATTTAAGTGATGACTTTGAAAGTTGAATACATATTTTGGAAAAAGGAAAGAGAAAAAAAAGAATAATATTCTGAAGTATCTTCACGTCTTTTTTTATGTTATAAATAATTTTTCTTATTTCTCTATTCTCATACATTTTTTTCATTAAAATGTCAATTGCATTTCAAGCAAATTCAACGCCACAGAAAAAGTAGCAGCGGTAAATCGGAAAATGTTTAACAGTTAGTCTGGTAGTGTATTGTTGTAATGCCAACGTCATATGAAGATGGCCAAAACAATCTTAATGTTTTATTTATTTATTTTGTTGTTGTTGTTGTTGTTGTTGTTATTGTAATGTAATATTGTTGGAAACATTTTAAATGCATTTCAAAATCAATGTCAAATACTCTGCACAGATACACAATTCAGCAAAAAAAAATACACATAATAAATTATTGTGCAAAAGAATAAAGTGAAAGTTTCCTTTTTTACTTTCACTTTTCAAGCAACCCATTTGCAGGCACAACACACTAGAACAAATGAAGAAGGAATGCTATATTCGGTTGTGTCGAATTCTAAATACCCTACACGAACATTTAGAAATTTTTATATTTTTTTAGAGTGGAAACTGTGATAAATAAATCTAGAACGGAAGCGAATTAATACAAAACTACTCCCGTAACAGGTTCTTTGGTGGAAGACACCAGGTTTAGTTCCATCACTTTATATGAATAGTAGCTATAACTTGGGGTTAATTGACACTTTACAGCTCCCATTTGACAAGTCACATATAGTCTCAATCAACGTGTTTAGTGCTAGTCCTTCACTGATAGATGTATTTTTTTTTTACCACCCTCGTCAGCGCCGCCACTCCCTACGGAACTGCCGTTCCAGGTATTACGTCGCAGGGTGGGGAAAGACTCAGTTGGTCATTTCCTCCGTGTTTCTAGAGTTTTTTCTTCGTTGCTCCTCATCTCGTAGCTTGAGTTGTATTATTTTGACGTAGCTAAATATTCTCCTCCAGTTATCCTGGCTTTCTATCATTGTGTGAATTATGTTATGCGGGTGTATATGCTGACCAACCTCTCGCTCCAGTAGAGCCTTGTCGTATGCAAATCTAGGGCAATTAAAATATAGCGTGATCCACATCCTCTATTAAGTTTGGGCATCTTGGGCATACTGGAGAGTCGTCATGCCCATATTTAAATAAGTAGCTCCTATATCCTCCGTGGCCTGAAAGGAACTGTGTAAGGTATTAGTTGACTTCTCCGTGCCTTCTACCAATCCAACTGCCCATATTTGGAATAAGCTTGTATGTCCATTTTCCTTTTGGACTATCGTCCCAGCGAGCTTGCCATTTTTGCATGCTTATCTCGTTTTCATCGATTCGCGCTCATCCTTCTGAGTTGTCGCTTCTTGCCCTTTCATACCTCCGTCGGGCTTCGTCAGCGAGTATGTCTTTCGGTACCATGCCAGCTATAACGTTCACTGTGTCCTCTGATATTGTTCGGTAGGCGCTACAGACTCTCATAACCGCTAGTCTATATACCGATGCCAGTTTTTTTCTTTTCTTTTGTACGTCCAAGCTATTTGACCATACTGGTGCTGCATACAGCATAGTAGAGCTTACCACCCTAGCGATAACCTGCCGTCTGCTCTGCTTGGGGCCTCCTACATTTGGCATCATGCGGGAAAGAGCTGCGGTTACGTTTGATGCTTTGTCCGCTACATAATTTATGTGGGCTCCAAAGTTTATCCTGTCATCAACCAATACTCCTAAATACTTTATTTGCCACTTTGAGGTCTACTCAATTGACTACGGTTTCGCGTTTTCGTCGGCTGCTAATTAAAACTGCTTCCATTTTGTGCTCTGCCAGTTGGAGTCCCGCTGCGTCCATCCAACCTCTTATTTTGGTTACTGGCTCATTAGCAAACAACTCAACTTCATTGATATGGCGCGCCATTACTACAACAGCGACGTCGTCGGCGAACCCAGCTATCCTGCTCTCCGGGGAAAAATCCAATGTTAAAACATCGTTGTACATAATATTCCACAACAATGGGTCCGGTACCGATCCTTGTGGAACGCTGATGTATTTTGACATCTTTACTATGGCAAGTATATTCCTTTTTGACCTCATGACACTCATCATCATTGTGATGTCAGCCTTAACATCACTTAACCAATTGTCATCAGATTAAAAAATTTAAATTATATCATTAATGGGAAAACAGACGATCACAGAAATGACGAATTGGAGTCAGTTTAATAAAAAAATATCATCAGTGCGATGACTCATTGACATCGGAGAAAAGACTCATTAGTCTCAATTAAATGACAGTTTGTCATTGGGATTGACTTAAGTCAAAAGGAGGGGAAATCACTATTTTCTAACCGAAGAACTCTCAATTATTAGACACCAGTAGTATGCACGATATAGTTTTCGTATTCATTCTACTTTACAAATTTAAATATTTTAAACAAATGGAATATGGAAAGTTTTGCTTCTGATTTTACTTTTAAAACATGAAAATAATGTTAATAAAACACAAAATGTGGCCTTGAATTGATTTCACTATAGTCGTAGCATATTGGACGCATGATATACGACGAAATTTAATGATGACGTTCGTCATTAAACTGATGTTACTTTTTACATCATTGATGCCATTTGTAATAACATTGATGTCACGATATGAAGAGACATTTTTCTTTGAGTGTTGGAAACATTGCAATAAAACTAGTCATTAAACTAAATAATCCCAACGAAATGTATGACACCACCGGTGAATAAATACTGTTCTTGTAACAAAAGCAGTTGTTAATCATAAACAAAATATCGCTTTTCATTATAAAAAAAAAAAAAATTTCGATATAAAGAAAATAAAAACCGCGTATTAATTAATTAAAAACATTTTCTACCTTTTTGTCCTTAATATACCAGTTAAGTTGTTAGTTCTTCTTTCACTGGGTTCTTTCTTTTTGTCCTAATTCTATTTTCATAAATTTCAGAATCAGTTCTGTTCGAACAATTGATACAAATTTTTCGCAGTGCACAGAACAATCTTGCTTAAGTATTGATATTAAAATTATTCGTGTTGGCTTTAGGGGAATCAAAGTTGTCTTTAAATGAGACCCCCATAAAAAAAACAAAGATTTTCGAATCCATTTTTTGCTAAAGTAATCAAAATTGAACCAAACTGGGACCAATCATTTTAAAAGTTGGTTGTGTAATTTCTCACTTAAGCAAATGAATAAAAACAATTAAGAAAGTGTAGTCAGCCAAGCCCAACCATGTGATTCCCAACATCACAATATTTTAAACTAATTTTCGAAGGTGCGCCCTATTTTGGAGCCATGGATAATCATGAAAATTTAAAAAGAACCAAAAATTGTAAACCATTGACATTAAAGTCATTATTTTCGGGTAGTTAAAAAGCGTGTTTAAACAGACCAACAGACAGACGGACATAACTAAACCTAGTTAGAATTAGAGTTACACATGAAAAGATAAGCTTAATATACTCTCATTTACTACTCGACGTGGTAAATGGTGAACAATAAGAATTTTCTATTTCCATTGCTTGTGTATTTCAAGTTGCAAGTACATACATCCTTGTAAGTGGAAATTATGTACATAAATAAATAAATATCTACATATGTATAGATACGTGTACATCTAAATACTTATAAGAATACTTTGCAGTATGCATTTGTATGAGTAACTACTTGTCTTGTCTTGAAGGTTTATTACAAATTTCGTGTCATTCAAACCAACATCAACATGTTGAACAGGAGGTTATCACAATAAGTGATTTTTAAATCACAAGTTGTGTACAGTGGGAATGTTTGTTAAAGCGGGCGAAATGAAGTAGCAGTTTTTAAATTGCTTGTATGATTTTTCAAAGATGGCAAAGATGCATTCGAATTTATTATAAATGTGAGTAACGATAAAATGTTATGTTAAGCCTATAGTACACGGAATGTAAAAAGCCACATGCGTATGTGGTTCTGACGTAATTTTGTCGACACTACAAAGCCACAATAGCAAGTTCGTGTTGTGTGATGACGACAAAATTACGTCAGAACCTCATGCGCATGTAGCTTTTAACATTCCGTGTACTATTATAGGCTTTACTTTTTTACCCTTTTAAAACATGCGCTTATAATAATAGATTTTGAGTTTATTTCATTGCGAATTGAAAGAAATAAAAAAAACACGCATTTATTCAGAAACTTGATGTAAAAACAAAAAAGTTCACAATTTTAAACACTCCTATTTTCTTACGGACTCAACTCCACAAAGCAGCGCTGTTGAAGTTTGGCCCTATTTGAAAGTAAAAAGAACAATAGCACCACAATGACTAATTAAGCACTTTTTCATAATTTTATTACATTACACGAATGTATTTTAAAGAATTCTTTTTTATCATTATCCCATTTTTTATATTCGTTACACATAAATTTGACATCTCTATGGTTACCTGTGAATTTACCAAGGCACATGAATGTTCTTACCCTGGTTTCATATGTTTTCTCTACTCATTTGTTGTGCATTTAACTTTAATTGGGATTTTGAAGCTGATTCCCAAAATCTTTTTCATAAACATTTTATAAACCTGTGCCCATGTTCTGTAACTCTCGCGTCTGGAAACTTTTTGATTGAAATGTGTGACATGAAACAAAAAAGCCAAATATTGAAACAAACAGCTGATTTTGTCACTAAACTGAGTCTGTTTTTTTTTTTTTTTTTTTTGGCGAGTACTAACTGTCAAGTAAGGAAATAACTCGCCAATTTACAGAAAAAGCGTGTCTGTAAAGTTTCTGTGAGAAAGTTCCCTCTTTGAACTGTCAAATAAACTCACGAATAAAAATTGAGCGAGAAAAAATTTTAACACTAAAAACCAAGGCCCATCTATCAGGTCTGCTTACTTGTACAAAAACAAAAAACGATTCTTTTTAGTTGTCAAAAATTTACTACCTCATATACAAAGCAAAAGGAAAAAAGGGGAATGTGTGGCATACCATAAACGTATACATGGACATGTAAGCAAAATGTAAACAACTTTTGACAACTAAAAAGAACATAAACAATGATCATCAGGCTTCTTGCGCAGACCTTTTCAATGGGCCTTGCTAAAAACCAATTAAAAATGCAAAATGCGAAGAGTAATAATAATAATATTTTGTTCTTGGCACATTTTTTGATTAACGGAGTTCAGTCTTTGCTGCAAATGGTCTTGCGAAATAGAAATTGCTAAATTGCGTAGCTTTTTTTTAATGAATTTAACGGAAGCTCTGTTTATTTTTGTTGTTGGATTTAACAAAACAGCTATGATATTTTGCATTTCGTCGTTGCTCCGACAAAATCCGTGATGTGTTTTTTTTTTGGTTTTTCAGGAGAGCAAAAAACCGTTTTATGTAGGTTACTGCTATTTTACAAGAGCATTTGCACCAAATACTGAACTCCGCTATTGTTTGATTATTTAGCTTTAACATTTTTATAAAATAATACGAATGTTTTCAAAGCTCGTAGCAAACAGCAAACATAAAAGTCGCACTTTACATTATTTGGTTGTATTTTCGCCGCCGTCGTTGAAAATTTTTCAATTCTAGTAATTTTTTGTCTCAGTCTCAGCGATATGTGTGGCTGGCGTTCTCAACGTCTGCAATGTCACATCGGCTTCGAGCGCAATGTTTTTACATTTATAACTAAACATCTTAATCTCTTTTGATAGTTTTCGACATGAGTTATAGACACACTTTTTTCTCGCTTTTCGAGAACCGATGGAATATTTTCAGCCTTATTACCGTTGTCGTTCCTATAAACAACAAAGTCGTTTCTTGTAGTAGATTATGGAAAACGACACAGTATCACATATTTTCGAAGCGAGAAGTTCTCACAAAAGTTACAGAACATGGCTACACAGAAAAAATTTAAAAATTGTCTCTAATCACCAATTTTATTCCAAATTCATAGAATCAAGCAACCCATTTGTTAATTTTGCATTTTTGATTACTCAAAATTGTAAAAATTTTAAATTTTGAATTGTTTTTTTTTCTATAAATGATATTTTAAATAAAAAATGGTTAAAAATCTATGCCGTTTCAAACAATGTGTTGATTGATTTCGACAATTTCCTACAACAATTCCACAAGTTAAAATTATTTTATTTTAAGCGAAAAAACTTTTTGTTATTTAATAAATATTTTGTTTAAAAATTTATTTGAAAACAACTTAAATGTAAATTAAATCAAAATTATATTTTTAATTTACTTTCAACAAAAAAAAAAAATAATTGATTCAATTATCACATTAATTAAATTTTAATACTTTTTCAACAATTTTTTTAATTGATAAAAAACTACTAATGATTTTTTCTGTGTACTAATTTATTTTTTATCCCTAAAGCCGTATAAATTAAAAAATGCAATCCAAGGACGCCAGAATCCAAATTTTTTAGATCGTTTAAGATATTTAGACAAAAAGCTCGTATCCCTTAATAATATTGCAAATAGTATTGTTATGGAGTTTAAATAAATTGCAAACAAATTTGACTTACAATTCTGCGAAGTTTTAAAAGCAACAGTTGAATTTAATAATGAAATGCTGTTATGGTTCACCATACTAGTTAGCTCTTAGAAAAGCACTTTAGGAGTGCTTTGTTTACAGGTTAAAAAAGCACATAATGTCAGCGGAAAATAGTCCTCCATACCGGAAATACCCCATACTTGGTCCGAGTGACAGTCAGACAGTTACATCAAATTATCTCCAAAATTGCGACCTATAATTTGCGCTAAAGCTAAGATCGATTAAGTGATTCTGAGTCGATCGGTATACTTAAAGGTAGGTCTAGGACTTAAAGGTGTTACAAGCATCATCATAATACCCTCTCCACTATTGTGATGCGGGTATAAAAATCTTTCGAATTTATTTTAATAAAAATAACTGAATTTAAATTTTGTTCGCTTTTGGCCGTTATTCTTACACTGTGCGACGGTACTTGGCATTGTTCAAAAATCCCTTTACAATCAATAAAAAACAAGTTACGTTACATAAATGGTTGCGGAACGCACGGATTGACAACAGAAATCATGCTAATGAGTTTCGTGATGATCGGTACATAATTTTTCAATGGCCCCATATAAAGCCCACTTAAGGCAAACACTTTAGAACGTCTAAAATTGTAACGCAAAACGTTTTTGTAGTTAAATTTGGTATGCCATTGATTCATAGGACTCGAGAACACATAAATTAATTTTGTGAGGATTGGTCTATAATTGAATAAAGGCATCATAAAACGCACTGCTTCTTTAATATTCGACCTCTCGGTGGAGATTATCAAAGATTCGAAAAAGCCAAGTATAGTACTGGTACTTCTTACTTCCAAAAATTTAAACTTCTTAATAATAAATAGAATCTGGGAATTTATTTCTCATGTTGAGTAACATTTCTTAGACAAATTTTCATATTATTCGAATGTGTATTCTTAAGCTATGGTCACACTCGTCAAATATTTGACGAAAAAAACGGGACCAACAAGCAAACTAAATAATCATTTCACTTATTTGCAATATTAATTTTGATTTTAGTACCACATCTTACAAAAACCGGGTTTTTGCTTTGTCTAGCAGTATAAAATTTTTTTAGGACATTAAGACCATGTTAAATCTCACTAAATATTAACAAAAGTAGTGGTTATGCTTATTTGGTCAAATATTTAATAAGTGTGACCGTAGCTTAAGTCAATTTACAATCCTCAAAAGCTTTTATACTTCAATATTTTCAATATTTATAAAAATTAGTTTGGGCAAAACTAATGTTTTTTATGAATCAAAAGTTAGTAAAAATTTAAAATTTATTTTTTCTGTGTATTATTTAATTGGAAAGCGTATCGTTTTATTTCAATTTTGAACTGAAGTTCCTTTTTTTTTATTTATTAATAAAAAGTTTTGATGATTTGAAAAAAAAATCTCAAAAGTTTAAGCCGCTTTCAGCTAGTTAGTTGGTTATTTTGAATTGTTTTTATTGTTGTATTGTTTGAAGAGCATTTTGTCGAAAATTGTTTCGTGTGTTCAGACAAACTTTTGACTACTAGTGTAAATACAAAATTGTACAATATTTTTTATTTCTGACAGAAAAGACTAATAAGTACTTGTTGTTGTTTCAAGAGTTTCGTTTAATATAGAGCAAGGTATATTTACACAAGGTAGACTCATTTGGGAGTGTAGACATGCTGCTCTATAAAAATAACCGAGTGGAACGGAATTGTCAAAATTGTCTTCATATAAATTTAACGCACACATGTACAAATTTTGGCTCATGTACACGAAATTTGACATTGGTGTTCCAACTTAGGTAAACAGCTGACAAACATACGGGCCAACGAGTTTACCTTGTGTAAATATACCTTGATATAGAGTTTTTTCTCCGGGATTTCTGTACAGGGATTTTAATTCCTGCTCTCCTAGGAATTAATTGCGGGAAATTTCTTTTAAATAAATCGTAAGAGAATGAAAAAAATTACTTAATGTTTAAATATATTCAGGCAGAAAGTACTTTAACTATTTATTTAACTATTTCTAACCAACAATTACTATTGGTTTGAAATTAGCTTGGGTTGAAAGAGGACGAAACATTAATGTGATGCAACCTCCGATACACAACTAGACCTCTACCGCTACTTAGAAACATGGTGAATTAGGGAGGGAGGGTTCATCGTCCGGCTGAGTTTCTTAAACACTTGGCCGGACGTAATTCTTTAAAGTTTTCCAGTCAACGTTCCACAGGGATTCTAAATCTAATATGCCATCATTCCCCAGGTTCTTGGATCTCAATTCGACAAAGGCCTGACAGGGGCAGAGAAAGTGTTCCAGTGTTTCGCCCCCCTTCACCACACGCTCCAGACTCGTCAGATACTGCCCGTCCAATTTGATGCAGTAACTTCGGACTTACTTCTATTGAGGAGGCTTCTTGTACTCCTTTCGTTTGGTTTACCCCAAAAAATCTTACCCACAGTTCCATTATTCAAACTGGCCGTGCAGGTTTCTCTAGCCCACGCTTTCTGTTCCGCTTTCGTTGCCTCAAACGGTTTTGCATTTGCCAGGTTAACTGCTCCGAGTTCTGTTCCCCAGGTAGGGAGCACATTGGCCCTTTCGTTACCGACAATCCCGGTTTTGCATTTGTCAGGTTAACTGCTCCGAGTTCTCTTCCCCAGGTAGGGAGCACATTGGCCCTATCGTTACCGACTATCCCGATTTTGCATTTGCCAGGATAACTGCTCCGAGTTCTCATCCCCAGATAGGGAGCACATTGGCCCTTTCGTTACCGACTATCCCGGTTTTGCATTTGTCAGGTTAACTGCTCCGAGTTTTCTTCCCCTGGTAGGGAGCACATTGGTCCTTTCGTTACCGACTATCCCCGAGTGGCCCGGTACTCATATGATACTGACCCCACCATTAGAGGAAAATTCAGTAATGAACTTCTTACAGTCCAATAAGGGTTTGGACTTAATTAACCGTATTGACTGATAACGGCATTATTTCCTTTAGGCTATCGGAAAATATGTTAGCGTCTGATTTTAAATACTTTGCGTTATTTATTACTAAAAAATATCGACCAACAAGATGTCGCAAAAGTTGAAAAACTTTTGTTTTGCTTTTTGAATGTGTATTTTTAAAAGTTTTTTTGATAAATGCCCGTAATTTCTACAAAAAGAAAGCAGGTCGTGTTCGCACCTTATAGTTATCCTAACCTATATTAACGTTTATTTTGCTTACGTGTTTTTACCTTCAGTTTTCCTTTAAAATATGGAAGCTTTTACATCATAGATTTTTATGCACAGCTAGATTTCTTTTTGTAGAAATTACGGGCATAAATAGTTAAAATAATTTTGACCAATTGGAATTGATGACCTTATGGGTCCGATTATGGTATTTTCCATCACTCTTGCCAGTTCTACCGGCGACAGGTTTCCGTATTTGGATTTCGTTATTTATGTTTCGTCACCATGTTTTTTTTATCTTCCTTGGATTCTGGTTCCTTGAAGGTTCGACCATTGGGAAGTCCTGCTAATTTATTTAACATATTTTGTTAGTGAACGATCAATCCATCTCCTCTTTCGCCTTTGTGTTTTTACCTCGATAACGATTTTGTTTGTAGTTTCGTAGAGCAGTATTTGATAAGTTGACACGTACACAGGGTTGCGCAGTATTATAAATATGGGTTTGTTGTCAAAATACATTTTCACAAAACATATTTAAACTATTAATAAATACCTAATAAGTTGTCTCACACATTAAGTTCTTAAGCCACTACGGACAGAATTAATTTCACAAAAAATTCTCGTATTAGAAAGATTCACTATTTTGTATTTGCTACGTGTAAGTTTTAATGGAATATGTTTGGAAGTCCCAAACAAGCAGATGTTTAAAAAATTGTATTGGGAACAAGTTTTTATGGCCAAGTCCCACCTTATTGATGATGCAAAATTAAAAAAATCATTTCACAAGTTGAGTGAGAATAACACTTTCCTGGCTATTGAGCAAGAACATTAAGAGGAATTCATAGTAATTGTGCAACAAATGGGTACATCTTTAGGAACATTTAGGAAAACAATTGTTATTGTGAAAAACTTTTGTATACCGTATACATAAGACATATTAAATCGGCTTTAGGCTAACAGTCTAAAACATGTAATCACCCCAGTAACGAAATGCGCTGGTTATTAGAGACCAAAGAATTAACAATATTTCTCTGTATGCCTCAGAGGAATATAATAAGAAACGTGTTTTTCAAATTTGATACAAGTTTGTGCTCATAAGGACCATTTGAAATATTGTTTTCTTTTTCCTGTTTCATTTATTCTCTAAGAAAAGGCTGTTCGTCTGGTGCTAAAGGCTGTTTTAAAGCCATAAAGAACTTGAAATTTGTAAAAAAGAAAATTTAATATTTATTGAAAAACAAGTTAGTGCTATATTCGGCTGTGCCGAATCTTTGATACTCTCCACCTAAAGTAAGAATATTTCCCTAGTGGGTTTATACGGCGCCTATGGTAAATTGTTGACAGATCTTACGAAATTTTGTGGTATGATTTCTAATCATATAGACCGAATGTTATATCGATATGTGTATTCCGCTCCTATTTGTTATGTGTATTTTGTAACAAAATTATAAATTTTTTAGATTTTGATTCATAACTCTTTTCCTACTGAAACGATTTTGCTGGGTTTAAATACCAAGTGTTAAGGAGAACTAGAAAAAATTTGACACAAATATTGGTCTTTTCATTTGAGTCGTTCGGAAGTGAGCGTGATTTAGACAGACGGACGGACATACAGAGGGACAGACAGACGGACATGACTAAATCGACATATATAATCTTAGGTGAATTTTAAAAAAGTTTCACATGAATGAAGCTAAAATCCCGTAGTCGAATCAATGACTGATTACCAGGGAAACCATGTTTGTGCACATTTTTGCATATTTTACCGTTTGCAGCAGTTTTGTGCATAATTTAGCTAAATGAGAATTTTTGCAGCATTTTTTAAGTATATTGAGCATATTTTGCCTTTTTAAGGCATATTTTGATACATGTTAAATATTTTTAGATGTCTACAAGAGCTTTCGCAGCAAATACATTTTTTTTTTGTTTTTTTTTTCGAAGTTCTAATTAGCAGATCGCTTTTCTGGTTTAAATATGTTTCTGTATTCCCAAGGTGTTGCTTCAATTTCACCATCTACATTTTATTTGTACTCTAAAATTTTAAGACAAACCAGGTTGTAATTAAAGATAAAAGTTATGCGATGTGTATAATACATAGAAATCTAGCCAAATCTTTTGGTATACCGATCGACTCAGAATCACTTTTTAATGTGATCTAACGATGTACATCCGTCCGTCTGGCCGGTTGTCTGTTCATGTTTCAATTGTGTAGATAATTTGATCAAATATGGACGAAGTCTATAATTTCACATATTGCCCATAAAAACTTTTTCCAAAATGGACTCCTTGTGTTCGAAAACCATCTAATTATGTTGGTTTTTAAATGAAATTCGCCCCAAAAATATTTAACTGCAACATAAATTATTTTTCAAATCGGTTCACATCTTCCCAAAGCTTCCATCCTTAAATAGATTTTTTAAATGTGAACATTAATTAACAATTTAGCGACCGTACCTAAAATCGCTTTAAGGCAAAAAACCATACGGATGCTAATATCTAGATTATATTCGTAGCAAACATCTCTTATATGAATTTTAAACTAAGATAGGCTTAAACGATAATATTTTTAGGTTTTTTTTTAAAATTTTGTTATTCAATTGTTGAATATTTTGTCTGCAAATGAGGAATTTTTTATTTTTTTAGGGCATATTTTTAACAATTTTCAGGACATATTTTCCAGTTTATTTGGATAATATGGTAGCGTTGTTCAAGCGTCAATCCATTCATGATGATTTGCCAGAGCATGCTGATCATAAACGTCGAAAATTGAGCGCAGTATGATAGTTCGCTAACCCTTTCGTATATATTATTGGTCTTACAAAAACACCCTTTGCATTTAAATAAATCTAGTGTTCATGAGAGGAAATTCTTGTTTAACGCTGGAGCTGTTTTTAAACTGTCTATAACATATGAACGTATGTACATGTATTGTAAATTTATTTAAAATAAAAAAAAAGTATTTTGCAAATGGTATTTTAAATACACAGCTTAAATGTATTTAGTATTTTAAATACACGACATGAGAGTATTTCGTATCTTGTATTTTAAATACACGAACTAAATGTTTTTATTTTGCATTTCAAGTACATCAATGCAAGGACTTTGCCCAACACTCAGGATGCACTTAAATACTCTTTTGATTACATATTCACCCCTATTATATAAATCGCTGTCCATGCCGTTGCTAATTTTAAGTTGTTGTCACAATAAGTCAAAGTCTACATCACTTTGACGATGATTTGGTATTTTCTAAGAATGTTGTGTCGATGTCGACTTTTTATCGAAAATTTGACAAAAATACAATCCCTTCTCTAATTATTTTTCTTCTGACGTTTAGTGTGTTTTTTTTAAATTAAAATTGAATTATTAAAAATAAATAAAATTAAAAAGTTTGCTTTAGGAGTTCATAGGTGAACTTTTGGTGGACTAATTTAAGCATTAAAATTTAACAATTACATACTAATAAAACTTGCGTCCAAAAGTTCTTTAAAATTTATTTTTTTTTATTTCAAACATTTTTACTCTCTAACTAAAATGTCTTTAACTAGCATTTGAGTAGTCACAAAATTTTCTGTCGCCAAAAACGGAGTCAATTCCTTTCAAAGTCGACTTAAAAGCGCCGTTGAAAATGCCTAGTGACTGTCAATGGTAATCGATTGTTGTCAATAACGACTAAGATAATACAATTATTGTTCTATTGCTGCCGACTTTCATAATAGCGGTGATTGTCTCTTCTATATAAATGTCATATTGAGTTTTGTGTGAAAAACTTGATGACCGCATCGGATACACAGCAAAGGAAGCAGCTCTGCCACTATACTTGGCGTTCCAAGCCATGGGGGATTGGCTCCTCCAAAAAAAAAAACTAAAATTAATGAAGCTACAAGAAAAGTTAAAATAAATTACATTTAGAGTTCTGTGAAAGAAATTAAGTTTGTAAAGGGGTTTGCGAAGCAAAAAACGTTGGGAAGTTCTCACAGAAAAAATGTTTGCCAAAAATAGTGTAATTAAATAATTAATTAATAATTTTTTGTTTGTTACAATTAATTCTTTAAATCAAAACACTCAAATGTCAATGTTTGTGCATATGTTGTGTATTTTTTTAAGTTTAAATTATATTTATTTATATATTTTAATTGACTAATTTTGTGTATCACGACTCGAATATACAAATCCGTTAATTGATGTGATCAATTCTTTTGCAGGCTTTTGCAGGGGCAAAATTATTAAATAATTTAATTGTCTGAACGAATTGTTTAATTAAAGTCGATTTTCTAATTTTTCTGTGCTGGCTTAGGGTATAATTCTAATTAATTACTAATTGAATTTAAACATCGTGTTTTCAAATTTACCTGTAGATATGTATGCGCGTTCTACAATCAAAGAAGAGTTAAAATCTAAGGATTGTAACATTTTTAACAATGCGGGAACATTGAGTTTAGAACAATTGCAACAACATCAATAACTTTAAAAGTACACACATGAACTAATGAAGTTTTTTTTTTGTATTTTAAATAAAATTAAATTTCTTGTTTTTTTTAAATTTTTAGTTGTAAAATAAACAAATGTAACATTTGTATAGAAATATTGCATGGTAATACCAGTAATCGAGTGTGTACTTAAGTGTTTGTGTATGTGAGGAAAAGTTTGTGGGAAAAACTGAAGTGTTGAAAAAGTGTGTTTGTATGTGTTAAAGAAATTTCTCGTAAACTTGAAGCTCTAGCAACTCACACTGGGCCATTTTTGCGAAAAGAGGAACTAAATTCAAAAGTTTGATTATAATATTATATGAACTGGCCTAAGCAACCAGTGAAATGCTCATAGGAATAGCTTATCCCATCAACAATAAATTTCAGTGTTTTCATCAAATAATAAAAATTGGGAATTAAACACGAATAACAAAATCATTTAAAATATTACACATTATCATAAATCAAAAGGGATCTCGAAATTATGTGTGAAATTTTAATCTTTTATGAGTTTAACAAGTCGACACGCCATGCAAATATATTTCCCAATATCGTCACCTAAAACAAAACTATTTTAAACGAATAGTTTTCAACTAATTATGGTTACTTTAACTACTATATTTTTTTGCCACTGGAAACCATATAACAGTAAAATTAGTACTTCATCAAAAATCCAAAATCTTTTATGGTTAATAATAACAATAATAAGTTTACGACTAATAATTTTATGTTCCAATATCAAAATCGCCTAAAAATCGCTTAAATTCTTTTTTAATGACAAAACAAAAAAATAATGTTTATATATATCCACAAAATGGCAACACTGCTACAATGGATACACAGAAATAATTATTCAATAATTTTTACCAATTAACGGATTAATCGAAAATAAAATCTATTTTAATTAAAAATTTAATCAAGTACATTAAACGTTTAATCAAGTGAATTAAACGTTTAATTGATACTATTAATTTATTTACTTGTAGTGCAAATTTAATTAATTTTTTAATTAAGATCAAAAATTGTTTAATTTACATCATTTTTTTTGTGTATTTGTTATATGTCCTTTACAAATTTTATAACTTAAGCAGGATCACTCCTGGCCACCAAACAACTGTTATATAAAAGTAATACTAAAAGGATACTTTTCATTAGTTAAGAAATTTGTCCCTTAAGAACTACATGGTTGTTTCCAGGGTGTTTCTATACATGAATTCGTATTATTTTTTTTGGGGAATAAAAGTTCAAAGATAAACCCCATTTCATTGAAACACAATTGAAAGTATTTATTTTTTTTTTGTTATTTTCACTTCGGTGGTGTCTCTATTTGCTTTGTTACTTTTGTTGTTATTTACATCACTTTCGTGCAAATAAATTTACTCAGGTTTTTTTATTTCTTTTCTTTTATATTATTTTCGTTTTATTTATCCAGCGGCACACAAAAGACAAGCAAATTAAGTGTAAGTTTTAAGCAAATAAAAAAAATAATGCACAGTGGGATGGGTAACTAAATAAATGGAAATAAACGCATTGCAACAAACTTCCTGGAGAGAAAAACGGATTATTCGAAAACATTTTTTAGATTTTTATGACCTTTGCCCTACTGTGCGGTCAAAACAAGTTTGTGTATAATGTAGCAATTTTCCTTCATAATTAAAGAAAAATATGTTCTTGTTATTTATGTGTTAAATATTTTGCAAATAAAGTGCAAAATTACTTACAAATGAAGGTCAATTTCCTAATAAATATTTTGCTTTTGGCCAATTTATAGCAATTTTATTGCTGTCAATGGAAATAAATAGAACCAGTCAGACAATTATCAAGATATAATAAGTTTGTTTTGATGCTGTCGCATTTGTTATTGTGTAAAGAAAAAAGTTAATAGACTTTAGAAAAAATAACCCTACATTATTTTCAATTGTAAATTGCCAGAACATTTTTTAAAAAATACTTGAAAGTTTTATATAATTTTATTTATTAAGGGTAGTTTTTAAATTAAGTCAAAAAATTTATTTAATGAAAAACATCGCTCCTTGTCTTTTCACGCAGAAAATAATTAAAGGGTGCCTACTATGAATTAAAGTTGATTTTTAACTGCAGTTGGATAAGCAGATCGAACGAATTTTCATATAATTTTATGGCGCACATGCACATAAAAAAGCTCTAATGTGAATTTTACCAATTTTTTCATTCACAGTAGTTCATTTCTATCAGCTGGCACTTTAAACAATAATTTTTGTTTCTGCTTTAATAGGATTGTGACAGACAGACATATGTAAAATAGACAGATTCCATCACGATAATATGGTTGAGTCAAAGACCGGTGTGATTAAGAAAACCATATTATTTTCAATCATACTAAATGTGCCCGTGAATCGGCCTCAGAGAGGACTTTCCCTACGTGCTGTGTCTACTTACCAGAAACTGCTGGCATTTTGCAAAAGGAGTGGAGGTAAGATAGCTCCAGGTCCTAAAACGGAGCGAGAGCTATCTGTGCGTAATGGTGTCACTCACATACGGGGATATTAGTAAACACATTTTTGTCACCGAGTGCACAGAAAAAATAGAAAATCGACTTTAATTAAACAATTCGTTGAGACAATTAAATATTTAACTAATTTTGCCCCTACAAAGGAATAGATCATATCAATTAACGGACTTGTATTTTCGAGTCATGGGACACAAATTTAGTCAATTATAAAATTAATTGCATAAACAAAAAATACACCACATATACACAAACATTTAACTTTATCGGTTTTGATTAAAAAAATTAATTGCAGCAAACAAAAAATTAATTGAATAATTAATGTACACCAATTAATTATTTAATTGAATAATTTTTTGCCGAAATTTTTTCTGTGTGATTAAAATCCACCATGAGATAATCCTTCACGGTATGTACCTATGTAAATCTTTTCTATATTGAGGGATTTCCTAACGATATGCTACCTTTTGGTACTTCATCCTGAGTGGTGATCAGGGGCAGTCAATACCTGGAGTTCAGCAGAGTTCAAAATTTAAGGATCTTTTAAAATCGCGGCTGACTTCGGCTTCTGCCTGACTTTTAGTGGGATCAAGCAGTGGTTCTGCTCTAAATCCAAGGTCGCGGGAAAGGTGATCTTATAAAGTCAGCTTCAAGGGCTTATTTTCGATCACTTGTGCGGAAGTTAGGACTGCTTGATGATCTCCCTAAGTGCTGTTGCTACTCAAATGATGCTGCTTGCTTCAAAACCGCGGCGGGGCTAAGATAGCTCCAGCTCTAAAACAAAGGGCGAGTGTGTAATTCGTCAGAACACACAGGGGCGTTAGGTTGACTGACACACTGTTTGTTATAGGGACATTATGAGATTTGACCAAAAAAGCTGCTAATGTAAATCTTTCTACTACTGTCAGCTGTTAAATTAAGTATGGTAATCCATTTTATTTTCGAAACTTTTAAATTAGTCTCAGAGATATCTGAGAAATGAATGTTTTTATACCCATCATAAAAAAGGTGGCATATACTTGTATGTAAATTTTTAGGCGATTTATACAACTGTCTGTAAAAAACATAATTGAGGTTACAAAAACGGTAAACACAATTTTATGACAACATTTTTAAAAATATGGGACATTTAATTGTGCAAAAGCTATGTTTTGCCTTGAAAATGGACCAATTGTCCATTCTTCTACTGGAATTTATTTAAACATTATCATCGGAATGTTGCGTATATTCTTTGAACTTATAAAATTTCTTTGATGTTGCAAGTGTGTCACAAACCAGTCCATTACTTAAACTATCTTCTCATTCAAATAAAGTGCTAAATTTCAATTCCTGCGCCAGATTTACAAATTATAATACATACATGAAACATTTCCTTAACTTTCCGTGTACAGTAATACTCTGCCCATTTAAACAAATTTTCTCTTACATGACCATGACTTAACAGGTATTGATTTGAATGTTTTCCTTACAAAAAAAAAATCCTTATTTTAAACATTACTGATTTTTGGCTTTTCCTTTTCCTACTTTTGTTTGCATATTTTCCCCTTTTTGTATATCAAATTTAAATACAACATTCGTTATACTCGATTTAATTTAATAGATTTGCTTCATTAACATTTATTTATTTTTATCTGTTATTTTTATCATTTTATTTTTCTTGTTGTAGTTTTTTTTATGTAGTTAATTCTTGTTTTTGTAAATTTTTAAATTCCTGCCTAATAAACATCCTTCCTCACCTTTCATTTCCTTCCGCTTGCATTGTTTTATTTTTTTTTTGTTTACAATTTGTAACAATATAAAATTTCTAACAGATTTCGTTTAAAGGATTATTAATGTAAAACACCTTTTTTAATTGTTGTTTAAAAATAATAAAAAAAAATGTATTAGGGGCATACAAAATTTTAGGGGATTTCGTTATGATTATTGCGGCTTAAAATTGAGTTGACATAAATTTTTTTTTTGTATTTAAACATTTTAATTTTATGTAACCTTATTTGCATATAAATAATTGACGTCAAACTTTTTGTTTATTTAACATTAAAAATTAACAAGACTGAAAGTGGTAATCTGCAAATAATTTCGCCGCAATTTATATTATAAAATAAATGAAAATTATTTATAGAACAATATAATATTTAATCCATTTCACAGTGGATGCAGCGGGTTAAAAATAACTAAAAATTAACTGACTCTAATCAAGCTAAGTTTGTTAATCTAGTGATGCCAACACTTGGGAAGGACTGAATTGAATAAATGGCGGTTGAAGTGGATCATCATGCCATTTTTTCCAAAAAGCGAGTCCTTTTTTCGCTTATCAATATATTTTTTAAAGTAAAACCGCAAGACTTTTAAACAAAATAACTTTTCATAAAATATTATTGGGATACTTATTCAAAGCCAACAATAGTAGATTGCGTTTTATTCGTTTGTGTTGATGTTTGTAACACCTTTAAATATTGGTCCTTGGCCTGCGGTCGGCAACTATTACATTTTGAACGGCGTTGTATGAATTTTACATATGTTGTTGTTAATGTTTTAAAATTCCCTTCAATGTGTGTGCACACGGACGAAGTAAAATAGAAAACGCGGCGCCTTGATTTTGCCGATCGCAGTCCTAGACCCATCTTAAGTAATCCGATCGGCCAAAACTAAATTCACCAATTGTTTCCAAACAATATTTTTGACCCGACAATTTTTTTTAAATGTATGTAATTTGACGTCTCTCTTTTTGAGAGAGAGATATAATTTTGTTCGGAATATTTGCAATTTGAATTTGTTTCATTTTAATTTAAGCCGTTCTGCCTCATTTTTAAACTTTTCGGCCAAAGTTGAACTGAGCTGCCACATCATATTATATGTGAAATAAAATCACAGAGTATACACGCAAAGAAAAAACATGGTTGTGGTAAACATATTCTAAGAGCCACATATGATAAGATTCATGATTTTAGTAAACATATTACTATTATTCTTGAATTATTTTATTACCAAATATATTCGTAATATTACGGTGGCATGTCATAAGGTCCATGGACACTGTGACGCTCCAAAAAGTGTCATAGACGTTATGCCATTTTTAAACTTGTCATGAGGCCCATTATAACTAAAAAAGCTAAAGACAAAAAAAAAAAGATCTCCTACACACAGACAAAAAAAAAACATGTTTTAATATGGTCACAACCAATAAACTATTTTTAAAGAATCTAATTTAATCATAATATGGTTGTCGGTGACAGCGAAGCTGGTATTTGTTATACCATACAGGACAAAATCTTTGAGCCGAGCCGAAGGCAGGCTATGCTTTCAAATTTGTGAAGATGCTGTTGACATTATGACACTCTGCGGACATTACGACACTGCTCTGATGGACATTATGACACTTTTAATAGTGTCATATTGCCCATGGACACTATGACACGTTTTTGAGCGTCATAACGTCCATGGACACTGTGTCACTGGACGTTATGACATGCCACCTTATATTATATCATAATATTTTTCCCTTAATCATATTATTATCATGTTAATAATAATAAGTAAAGAAAGAATTTATATCATATCTGAAAGGATAACATTATGATTACTCTAATCATATTATAATCGTTGGCTATCATAATATCGTTGTTATCATTTGTCGTAGGTCGCAAGAAGAATTTTAAAGAATTTTGTTTGACTTTTTCTATTAAAATCACATAAAACTTACATGCAATGGTCAATCTTTTTTACACTTTTGCAAAGAAAAAGCAAAACTGTTATTAGCAATGCTATTAATTTAACAAGTTTTTATTTAATGAACAATTCGTTAACTTTTTTTTAATTTAATTAAAATATTACGACAGAGCTGATATAAAATTATTTAACAAATGGAGCTAACAAAATATTATTAGAGTAAAGATATTTTGTTTGCATCTTAAACATATTATGAGTACACGTAAAGAAAGTTATTATGTTTTATTGTACGAAATTTAATAGGTTTTTAAAGTTATCATTTTTTAGTTGTAAGAAAAATAATTATTTTCCAGTCAACAATACTCAATTTATAATTGCGATAAACATTGATATGTTTACAGTTACTATATATTTATATAATATTTAATAAAAATAAAAATTTTTTGTGTTCGACAACAATATATTGTTACAAAAAACATATAGTGTAGTTGCCATAACCATGCCCAATCATATTTTTCTCTGCGTGTGCTTGTGAAAAAGTATTTTTTTTTTTAATTTAATGTTTTGGCACAATTTGTTTTTAACAACAAATTGAAATTAAAAAATTTGTATCTATTGGTGCTACCTAAACGGTGTTAAGAAACATTCCTAGGAAGTTTAATGTTGTTTATTGAGATCTTAGGTACATTTTTTCAGTTGATTGTTTTCTTAAATTTTTAACGGTTTGGTACCTATGGACCTGGACAGTGGAAAAAAGGTAAAAAAAATTTAATTTTCAGGAAAATTTTCACTTTTGCGGCTACCTAAGCGCTACCTATACGGTGCTAAGAATCATTCCTAGGAAGTTCATATGTTCTTAAAAGTTGTTAACTGAGATCTTAGGCACATTTTGTTGGTTGATTGTTTCCTTGAATTTTAAACGGTTTGCTACCTATGGACCTGAACAGGAAAAAAAGGTAAACAAATTTTTTTAAAGTTTTTTGTGATTTTGATCTTGAAGATGAAGTTTTTTTGAGCTACAACTTTGTTTCAGAGGGTTTATCAAAATCCGAACGGTTTGCAAGATATGAGCCTGAAAAAATGATCACTTTTTTGCAAAAATTACACCGAGGCCCCAAGTCTTTAAGGGCCCATAAAAAAAGTGCATGACTTTGGGCAAAACTAAGAGACACGGGTCTTTTTTTTGGTCCTTTATGGTTATTTATTGTCCGTATATGGTTATTTTTCCATGACTTAAAAAATTACACACAGTGTTATCTAGAGCCCACCTGGCATTTGAAACCCCGCAAACATCTTGTATTCCTTAAGAAATGTTTGTTGCAAATCATTGTCTAAAATGTTTAATACTTAAAATGTTATTTGGTTCCCGATAACTACTGTTTCTACAGAGTTGTTCGGTCCCATATTCAATAAATATTTATTTTGTTTTGAACAATTGTCAACCAATTTAGTTAGACACGTACAAAATCTTTATTTACAACACAAACAACAACAAAAAAAACGCTTGTATTACAGTGCGATAAAGCCAATTATTGTAAACAGCAAACAATCTGTGCGACATCAAAAATTTATGATATTTTATTCCCCCTTTTGCATTCATGTGAGAAGAACACCCTCCATATTTTTCTCTAATTTGAATTTATTTTTTTATTATTCGATTTTGTTTATTATTTTTACTGTTGTATTTTTTTCTTACATTGTTTTGTGTTTTAATCTAAAATACAACTCAATTTAACCTAAATACTCGTACATTCATATCAATCTAATGGCTTCCAATTTATTTAATACCTCGCGGGTAAAAAAAAAACTTGAAAAACTCTTTCATACTCGTATGAGTTTTTTTTTTTGGAAATAAAAAAATTCAAAAGAAAATTGGATAAAAACAATAAAAAAAAAGCTTCATGACAAATAAAAAAATGGTTGGTTCATGTGGTTAAAGTTCATACAACTATTTGTGGCTGATGGGGTGTTGTCGAACCCTGCTCTTAATTCAAACAAATCCACCATTTTAAACGATGTACCCAACCAAATGTGTATAAATTCTCATGTTCCTCAAATATTTCTTTATACACTCAACGAATTCTTGTAGATTATATTAAAGCAAAAAAGCGTTCTCAATAATGGGTTTTTAACAAGAACTTTGTTTTTTTATTTGTGGCAACACCAACAACATGATAGTTTTAACATTTGGTTTTTTGACGTTTTCGTAGTAGAAGCATTGGCAATTGTTACAATGAATTAAAGTTCGCTCGAAAATCGCATTAAAATAATTAAAATTTACTATGAAAGCGGTGTGTCTGTTAAAGTTACATTACACACAGCCAATGAAACGATACTTTAAACCAGGGCTGTGGAGTCGTCAAGAAAAAGTTATAACTCCGACTCCTTCCGCTGAAATTTTTTAAGTACGACTCCGACACCTATTCTAACCCTGATGATAAATATTTATGAGACCGGTACTTATTTGACTTTAAACTCTTTTTTTAATTCAGTACCTTCTTAATGGTTAAATATAGCAAGAATATGATTTTGTAAAAATTTTAAATCGATATTTTAATTCATAGAGATTAATCATACTAGTTATTAACATATAAGTAGGAGAGTTGCAAAATATTTTATTTGAAATTTGGAAAAAATTCAAGAAACCTATAGCGATTAAATGTACCAAAATGAGTTAACTTTGTTTGATTCTAAAGTCATTCTTGCCCAATAACTCAACCGTTGAAAAACTGAAATCAACTGAAATATAGAAAAATAATGGATTTAACTTTGGACCGAACGAGTTTTTTTTACGAACTTTCGAAAGAAACGAGTTTTGCTTCAATCCGTATTGGATCATTGAACTTTGGTTTATTTTAAGTGTTATATTAATTTATTAAAATTATGAAACAGTGTTAAAAAATATAAAAAATAGTTCTGTAGGGAGAGATAAACTACACCAATTCACATCTTTTTCAAAATACGTTTTTTATTCTGTTCTAATTTATAGATGTGAATATTTCCATAAGTCCTAACTTATGTAGTTTTCGAGATAGAAAAGTTGAAAACAACACCAAGTCCAATTTGCTTAGACGTTAAGGGCATCAAGTGTTCTTATGCCTAATAAATCACCTGATGGTTTAAACGTTGGTTTAGTTGAACTAAACTGGAATCTATATTTAGTTTAAACTCAACAACTACAAATCAGTGTCCCATGTATTGTATGTTGTTAAAAAATAACATGTGGCAACACCACGATAAATCTTAGAAAATTCAAATGGTCTATATTTGTAGTTTAAACGCCCAATTTTATGCGTTTAAAAATGGTTTATATCTTTGGTGAATTATAGATTTGTTGGTTTTAACACATTTTAAACCAAAAAGAGAGTTTTGTTTTTAATACACATACATAAATAAAACACTGCCATTTTGGTTTTGTTTTATTTATAAAGTCAAATATTTCGACCAACTTTGTTAATCATTCTCAGAAAAATTTAATATATTTTTATTAAAACATGCAAATGCGCCTTCAATTGTTACTTCTACAATTTTTATAACACATTTTGAAGAGAAATTTAACGTAAAAAATTTTGTAAGCCTTCTATTATTTTTGGAAAATAACACTCCTTTTGTTGTTGGACTTGGTGCTGTTTGTTTCAAGATATGGAACAGTACTAATACCATCATAGAACGTTTGTTTACAAATTTAATTTTTAAGTTCCATAATTCGGCTCTATTTCATTAACGATATCATGGCGAATTTCAAGCAGAAAGGTTAAAACAGTGAACCAGCGAGTTTTGTTACAGAAATTTTAGGTCACATAAAATCATAGAAAAGGACATGCTTCGATAAAATCTATATATTTATTCTCATAAATTACTAAAAGATCTGTCAAAATAAGATGTTATCTCAATTTGTAAATTTTTGAAACTCACCTATTCATATGTAAAGTTATTTGCTTACTTCAATTTCACCAATTTATTTAAATATCAATTTTTGCTTAAAATTCCTTTTTTTATGTCAAATAAAAATAAAATTATATGAAAAACTATATTTAAATATGAATTGATATTTTAATAGAATTGGTGAAATTGGCCATTAAAATTTTTTTATTTTGAAACATTTTAGAAAAAATTTTAATGCCAAAAATTTTATAGTCGGAGTCGCTAGTTTTTGTGGGTACTTCGACTCCGAATCCGGTACTCAACTCCGATTCTTTAACTCCGACTTCGGCTCCACAGCCCTGTTTTAAATTTAAAACTAAATTTAAAGCGCTAGGGTCAACTTCATATACGCAGTATTACAATCCAACACTAAAACGAAATTAAATCCACAACTTTTCTGTAGCCAACGCCGGTGAGTTCATTATTGCATGGCAACCGTATTCACTCCATATGCATTGTTGATTTTGTGATGCTTTGTCAACGCATTTGTTTTAGTGTCGCTTTGCTGTGCGTTAATGAAGGCAGCCTAGATGTCAAGGAGCTGTAGGAACAAAAAATATGGTAAATAGTTTAGTTTAGAAATATGAAAAACTTAAAGTCATATTTTCACTGCTAAGTACTACTACTTCCTTCACATATTCTTAGCAATAATATAGAAGACTTTCTAAATTACATTTGCTATGGCTTTAAATAAATTAATGGCTAATAAATCACCTGATGGTTTAAACGTTGGTTTAGTTGAACTTAACTGGAATTTATATTTAGTTTAAACTCAACAACTACAAATCAGTGTCCCATGTATTGTATGTTGTTAAAAAATAACATGTGGCAACACCACGATAAATCTTAGAAAATTCAAATGGTCTATATTTGTAGTTTAAACGCCCAATTTTATGCGTTCAAAAATGGTTTAACTCTTTGGTGATTTATAAATTTGTTGGTTTAAACACATTTTTAACCGAAAAGAGAGTTTATCTCGCTCTGATTTTTTAGCCCTAAGTAGCAGTAGTTATAGTGGACTCGAACAGTTTATCAACATAGCCCTTTCTTTTGATCAGAGCTATTTCTCGAAAGACAAAAAATTACAATACTTTACAGCACACTAATATTTAATACCTGTGCTTCTATCCTTCATAAAATGTATGTGCTTTACGAACTGTAAACCGACAATGTATGTTGTTACAGTCGCGCTAGCTAAGACATATCGGTCAAATGAAAACAAACGATGAAGCCAGAAAGGCATTAGATGACAACTACCATTGATAGCTCAGACAGAGTAGACCAAGACTCCAGTGGAAGGACCAAGTGGAAGAAGCGGCGAAAATCGTTGATATTACAAACTGAGGCAGCAAGCAAGACCGAAGTTATTGGAGATCGAAACAGTTGGTTGTAGAGTAAAGTAGTTATAGCAATAGTTTAACTATATTACTAACAGAAACTTCAGTAGAGATAGTCAAAGATACAGAAATAAAGTAGCGTGTGAGAGGGCATCAGAAGCAACTGAAAAATAGCACATAAACAAATAAAAACAAATATTTTATTTTTATAATTATCATATATGTAAGTAAGAACTTCAGACTTTTTTACGGCACATACAATTTTTTCAAAAGTAATGATAAAAAAGTAGCAAATGATTTGATTCTTAAGCTACTGCTCTATTGGGATTATATATTTTATTATTATTGCATTATTTCGAATTTTATATTTTTACATTTATCTGTATTAACAACATTATTGAAATGCTTATGCTACTGCTGCAGAAAGTTTCTGGAAGCAAAAGTAAAAATTATTATATTAGTAAAAGTGTAAGCATTTTAAGCAGGTTAAACACTGCTTAAGAATATATCGTCGCACAGATTGTTGAAAAACAATTCACTTTTTTATTTTCATAAAAAAAATAATTGTGGTTACAGCAGTTTACTGCCGCAGAATCACCGGGAACAATTGACTTGAGATGAAATGCTTACAGCCAATATCTGAAGCGAGATAAAATAAAAATACGTTTTTAAAATCATTTCCTAATATGTATAGTTTTTGTGATATAATTTTTTTTCTACTTTCATAAGGTTTTTTGACTCTGGTGAAGATTTTATGTTTTGTCAGTTACAGCGTTCTTTAATTCTTGCGACGTTATTTAAATTAATTTTATAAATTGAATAAATTTAAAAAAAAAATTAATTAAAACGAGTTAGAAAATCTGAGGAGTTAAGCTTTCTTAATATAACTATATAAATGTTTGAGTATTTGTATATTTTTAGTAGCCCACTTACCCAGTTGGCCTGGTCTTTAAGACATCCTCGAAGACGGATGCACGACAATGTTAATTCCTGTACGACATGTGAGGGACAGCAGAAACAAATCGTCAACGGCATTTTCGAACAAGTGTTGCGAAAATCGTGCACGACACAAAGAAATACAATGCCGCCTACTTTGTCGTCAACGACTACATGCATGACAATGTCGTCTATTTTGACGTCCACGGCAAAAAAAATATTATATGCTTATCTATTTCAGACAGTTTTTTTGTTTTTTTGAAATTTTAATTTCTGTTATATGTTTTATATTCGACTCTTATAAGCAATCCTAAAGATGACAGTGAAGTGTTAACTGCATGTTATCCATTTTCCTGCCCGCGAATAACTTCATCAGCATTTTTCGGTCTTACTGAATAGAGCTAATTTGTAAATTTTTTGTTGGTATTTAAATCAACAATTAAAATAAAAAGAATATGAGAATTTTAAGAAATCCAAGCAAGTGATTGAATAGCAATCAAGAAAACTTTGTCGTCAATAGCATTTATACAAGGCAACTTATAAGACAGTGTCGCTCATACTATCTCATATAGAGTTTAATAGTGGACAACTTATAAGACAATGGCGCTCATACAGTCCCACATAGAGCTAAATATAAGACAACTTATAAGACAACGACGCTCAAACTGTCGTGCCCGATAGTAGTTAGTCTGCTTTCACACGTTTCATCTTTTGATGCTCAACTCTTATGTTTTAGGAGAGAGAAGAAAAAAGAAAGGGGGTCAGTACGCTTTGTGTTTTTATTCGTTGGTACATGCACAACGATGGCTGCATGTAATTTTTTTTTTCGTTTTCTCTTCGATTCGCTATTAATAAAATTGTTGTTGTTTTGAGACGGAAAAAGTTAAAACCGATTACTGCGTGTGAATATATTGGCATCTTTAAAAGGGAATTGAAAAGAAGTTGAGCATCAAAAGATGAAGCGTGTAAATTCAGACTTATTAACCTCCTTCTCTTAAAATCTTTACTCCTATTTAAACGATTTACCATCTATTTTTTGTTCAGTGTACATTCTCTTACACTGTAAGGCGATCGAAAAAGCCACTATCAAATTATGAATTTAAAAAGTTGAGCAGAATAGAATAGAATAAATGAGACGAACAGAGAAGTGAAAGAAAACGGAATTTGTATAATGTAAAAGCATGAGTATAAATAGAAGTGAGTGGAAGGAAGATGCCGTTTGTTTTTTTCGTTTTTAATTTGTTGCTATTACAGTTCACATTGTTGCTATTGTAAGTTATTGCTGTTGATGTTGGTGTTAGCAACAGGGCTGCCAGGTAGTTTTTTCCTTGTCCCAAAAAAATTAAAAAAATCTCCCCAAAAATTCCCAAATTAAAAAATAAAACTTAAAAAGTTAATATATTTTTTTTGTTTTTTTCTGACCAAATTTTGAATTTTTTTAAAAAAAGTAGGAAAAATGTTAATTAGAAATCCCCAAAAATCCCCAAATAAAAATTTTTAGTCAACAAAGTATTTTATTTTGTTTGTAGCGGCTGGTTTCGGCATGTTTTTTTAAATCCTTTTAATGTGATTCCAGTGAGGAATTACAAGCAGAACAATATGCTCTTATTGAAGCAAATGAGTCAATTTATAAGAGTTTGGAGCTTGTTCAATCTGTTTGAGCTATCCTTATAATCAAAAATAAAAATACATACATATATCCGTCATTTATTTAATACTTCGATGCATCATAGCTACTTACAAAAAGTCTAGCATTCTTTTTTCCAATCTTTATCGTATTGTCTTCTATATTTACTTATTTTTGGGGAAGACATACATATATGCTTGAAAGTTGTCTTAAAAAATCAAAAATTGTATGTTTTGTCCACGGGTTTAGATTCTATGTTTAAATTCTTTTTTTCAAGAACTCAGTCAAGAAAATAACATAAGTTTATAAAGTACCTTTTACACACTTAACAAAAATGGTAATCTTAATTAGGACCGTTTAAACTGTATAAGAGTAAGATAAAATTTTTGTTTCTTTTTTCATATTTTATATACATACGAAACAAAAAAAAATAAGCGTAAATAATAAAAGAAGGGAAAATATATTAAAAAAGTGTAAAATCCCCGAAAAACCCCGATTTTTTTTTTAAATTCCCAAAAATTCCTCAATCCCCAAATAACTTCCTTTGTCTTTTTTGCTCACAAGAAATCCCCAAGTCTGACAGCCCTGGTTAGCAATGACGATGATTGTAGTAAAGCACGAACGTTTATATTTATATTGGATTTTTTTTTATAACGTGTATGCATGTGTACTTTCATTTGTGTATGTTTGCATGTGTACGGAATAGATAAATGATATGTGAAAGGGATTTATATTATTTAGATTTTGGCGAAGAGCAATTTATAATTTTTTGTTTAAACAGAAAAGTGCAAAAACATGAAAGTGGGTTAGTTAAACAATAATTCTCCCTTTGGCAAGAATAAAGACGAAGCAGTTTCAAAAACTGATGTACATATGTATGCATGTACACATCTTTTTGACAGCATTCTTTCCAAAGTCCAGATAAGTGCATTTATTTTTCATTTGCAATATTTTGTTATTTGTCTATCCTTCGCTATTAAGATAAGTCCAAACATATAAACTTGTGAAGTAAAACTCTAACTGCCGTATTCATAAATATATTTTTTTAATTTAATAAAGGTTTACTAAGCCAATTTTTTGTGTAACTTTCACCTAATATACATACGTTTGTTAAATAAAATAATCGTTTATGAATACGGTGGTTATAACTTTAGTCTGAATTTACACGTTTCATCTTTTGATGCTCAACTTCTTTTCAATTCCCTTTTAAAGATGCCAATATATTCACACGTAGCAATCGGTTTCAACTTTTTTCAGTACAAAACAACAACAATTTTATAAATAGCGAATCAAAGAGAATAAGAAAAGAAAAAAATTACATGCAGCCATCGTTGTGCATATACCAACGAATAAAAACACAAAGCGTACTGACCGAGTACAGGCATCTCCGTATTAACCCCCTTTCTTCTTTCTTCTCTCACCTAAAAACATAAGAGTTGAGCATCAAAAGATGAAACGTGTAAAAGCAGACTAAGCAATTAAATTTGTAGGGGTTCGTGAGGAAAAATTTAACTTACACTATTTTTTTGCCCACACCACAACAGTGGAGAGGGTATAATGCGTGTGTGCTGATTTTTTTAACACAATTAAATATTAGAACATTTTTGAATTGACCTAACAATGTTCGTCCGTCCGTCCGTAAATATTTTTGTTCGATTAAATAGCTATTCATAACTAATTCCCCAAGTCTTCTTCGCAAAATGCTGGAAAAAAACAAAGAAAAATTATAACTAAAATTTTATAAAGAATTCAAACCATCCCAGTAAAAACTTCGCCTACAAAATAATGTGTTAAGTAATCCGGAAAAGGTAAAAATACCACTTCCAATTCTACTGAAAGAACCAATGAATTTTACAAGGGATGTCCCAAAATGAACGCATTTAAATGTAAGTCATTATTTTCTACCTACAAACATCTTTTGAAAATAAATTGTTATAGAAGTAGTTATAGTAGTTACATACATATATAGAAACTTGTACTGGGGCATTTGGATATTATGGACCATTTTTAATTCCTTGCCCATAATTAAATATTTTTAAGCCTATGTGCCTACCCATTAGAAATTTGACGTCCTTCACGTAACCACTAGTTTTATTAAAAAATTATTTGCTTTTGCAAAACGTTTTTCTAGGTCAAACATCATTTAACTGCTTCTAAATTATATCATACATTCATCTTCTTACAAATAAAGTTTAGTAAACCAATAGAAATTGTTAAATATAAATCTAAAGTTTGATCAATTAACTGTTAACAAGAGTTTAGCAAATCGTTAGCCAGAGTTTGGTAAGTGTGTTATGAATAAACTTTGTGCTAACTTCATACCATATCTTCATTATGAAGATGACTGTAAGTTTTTAATTCATAGTTGCTCCCAAAAT
This sequence comes from Pollenia labialis, assembly GCA_949318255.1. Classification (NCBI taxonomy): domain Eukaryota; kingdom Metazoa; phylum Arthropoda; class Insecta; order Diptera; family Polleniidae; genus Pollenia; species Pollenia labialis. The sequence continues at coordinate 31,118,671 of OX439143.1, read as the reverse complement.
TTCTCTAAAAAAAATTATAAACATTTTTACCAAATTTTGCAAGTGTAATTGGGAGAAATTTAGGTCACCACAAAAATATCTTAAAAATAATTATGTTTATTCCAATAATATCTAGAATAAGTAACTTTTATACTGCAGGTAAAAGGCTTAAATTGCTAATATAATGGGTGGATAAATTTTAAGGGCCAATGTTGAATGTGAACCACACCTAAAAGACAAGTTTTTTCTGCATTTCATTTGACATTTCTTAATTTCAGACTAATTCAATTTGAACCATGGAAAGAAACGGAATCGAGCAACGCATTAAAGTTATTCAGGCTTATTATGAAAATGGGCGTTCAAATCAAAATGCATATCGTGCACTTCGTGATTTTTTCGGTCAATTAAATCGTCCAAATGTGTGTACAATCGGAACAATCGTGCAAAAATTTAAGCAAACCGGGTCTAAGGGATATGCAAAAACACCAGTGCATGCGCGTACAGCTCGTACTCAGGAAAATATTGCTGCTGTTCGCGATAGTGTGGCTGAAGAGCCGTCGACCTCAACTCGTCGTCGTGCCCAACAATTGCACTTCTCACACTCGTCGTTGATGATGCATAAAAACGTGAATTTACATTCTTACAAGGTGCAATTGACTCAAGATCTAAGGCCTCTTGACCATTCCAAACGTCGTCAATGTTCAGAATGGTGGCAAGAAATGACAACAGTGGATGATAATCAATTTTCGAAGAAAATCATCTCCAGTGATGAGGCACATTTGCACCTTAGTGGATTCGTCAATAAGCAGAATTGCCGCATTTGGGCGAATGATGATTCAAGAGTGATTGCCGAAAAACCAATGCACCAACAAAGAGTGACTGTTTGGTGTGGTTTATAGGCTGGCTGCATCATCGGGCCGTATTTTTTTGCAAAATGAGGTCGGTCAGGCAGTTACTGTGAATGGTGTTCGCTATCGTGAGGTGATAACAAACTTTTTATGGCCCGAATTGGAAGATACGAAACAATGGCTCTTTAGCGCGACAAATTAAATGGCCGTGTTATCTCACGTAGTGGCGATGTCAATTGGCCGCCAAGATCATGTGATTTGACACCGTTGGACTTCTTTCTTTGAGGTTGTTTGAAAGGAAAGGTGTCGCAGCGTCATTGAAAATTTGGACCATCGGCCGATGTTTGGCCGATATTTTGTTCCATACATAATTGAACCATACCAGTATTATCATAATTAAAAGAAATTACAAGAATTTGTGTTTTATTTAAAATCAAGATCGGCACTTAAGATTTAAACACCCTTTATACATATGTATGTATGTATATAACAATGTTTACCTAAACCTATGGATAAGTGCTTTTGAGTATAAGCGTTTGGTTGATCAAATATAACCAGCTGCCTTTACACTCTGCGTCATAAATTTTCCAGAGGATACAAGTTTTTATTTATATAAATTATAAATTTCTTGTATTACTGTCATACGCTGTGTGATAAATGAAAAACATTTATTTTATAGCACGTACATTTATTAAGCCCACATTCATTTTTACTCCGACATGTTATTTCATGTTTGTTTTATTTATTTTTTTATTGCATACAACAAGTTCTATCTCACACTTCTTATGCCCTCTTCACAATACTAAAGAGCGTGTTATGCGTTTATGCTAATGTTTGTGACACCATAAAATATGGAGACCAAACCTTTTAGTTGATTTGGAATCACTTTTTGAATCGACCAACGATGTCCGTTCGTCCGGCTGGCTGGCTGGCTTGGTTGCTGGCCATGCAAACCGCGTGCGCAAAGTACAGTTCGCAATTTTGGAGATTACTTTATGAAATTTGATACAAAGGTTTTAATTGTTACAAGGACGAAGCCGCTTGAATCGGTCCATAATTTCAAATTGCTCCCACACAAGATTCTTTCCGGAATGGAGTTTTTGCGCCCATAAACTATCTACTTTTTTTTGTTTTTAGACTAAATCTGGCCCAAACATATTTTCATGCAATCTAAATCATCTTGCCCAATTTAATTGAAATCGGTACATATATGACCATAGCTCCCACGAAAATACTAATATATACGACAGTCACTATGCCATGACAAAATTATGCGCTGGTAGGGTCAAAATTAGTATAGGTCCCTTAAAGGCCAACAAATCTCATTTAGATAAAGATATCTAAATAATATTCCGCATCAAGAGCCTTTACATGAATCTAAACCACATAAAAGAATTTCGTCCTGCAGGGCCATTATTGCCCCTGGGCCCCGAATAGGATACAAGCTTGAAAATTTGTTTTCAGATAATTTGATGTAGTGCACCATCTGGTCGGGCTTGACCGACTTTACTTTCATACTTGTTTCTTTTCGAAAAAAAAAAAATTTATTTTCCAACATTGATTTAATTTCATGCGAGTTCAAGTGAAATAACATGAAAGCATATTTTTAGGTAAAACTAATATTTCAGTATAACTAAATATTTAGTTTTGTTTAATTCATAGCATAAAGATAAGATACGTTTTATTGAATGTACTTAAGTTGTTAGCTTAGAGGGATAAAAATGATAATTTTTGTTATAACGCCTTTTGCTATACAACACTTTTGTTTAATTGTTCGTCTGCCCCTTTTTTATTTGTTTGTGCAAATTAGAACATTATAAATAGGGAACGTATTTGTATGTTTTTGATTATGGAAACAAATGCGCAAAACATATGCTTCGAAAAATTTTAATAAGCTCAAAAAAATAAAATAGAAAATTCTTACTAAAAGAATGACAAATAAAGCAGATCTTCATATCGTCCACAACGTTTGTATTCGTCACATGTTTAAATTAATTTTAAGGAAACTAAAGTTACTTTTTAGTACGAACGATTTTGCGAATGTAAAATAATTGTCACTGGTTGTACAGTTAAAGTTCTCGATACTTTTTATAATGAATGGCTTAATATATTTTAATACTGCGAGTGAGTTATGGTATTCGATATTTATCCATCGAAATTTTTATTAAAATTGTATTGCAAATTTATTTGTTGTCGAACGAGGCGATTTGCCCCAAAGCGAATTGTCTTTTTTTGGACAAGCATTTCACCTTAAATTGACTGTGCGGAATTTTTAATACCCTCCACCAGAAATCAGAATATATACGATGAATGAATATATAGAATGTGGCCTTTGATCTGTTACAAACCCATCAATGTGAAAATTGGTGGTATGATTTTTAGTCCTATAAAACCGAATTAGACAAAATGTTGCAAACAATATAAGCATTCGTTACGGCTAAGGGTGTATTATGAGGGCGGGACAATAAGTCAGTAACTTTTTGAATTTTTCGCTTCTTTGCTAACAATGACAGTCATTGTTAGCAGACTTCCGCGTAATTTGAGGAGATTATATGGATAAAAGTGAATCTGTGATCAAATTGCTCCCTTATCCGCCATATCTTCCGCATTTGACGATTTCTTGTTTCCAAACCCGAAGAAATGGTTACGTGGAAAGAGATTTTACTCCAAGGATAAAATTATTTTACAAAATAAAAATACATAAAAATATTTTTATTATGCTTTTTTATGTTCTTTAAACGTACAAGTACATTTTTTACGTGTACGATATTATTTAAATACAGGTAACCCGCGATTTACGCGGTTTGTTGTGACCGAAGAAACTACGTGTAAATCAAATTCGCGTAGAACAAGGTTCAGGACTGGTACAAATTTCGTTTATGGGACCAGAAATTTAACATATCGCGTAAATCGAAACATAAGATACATTCAGAATTTCATTTTGGGGCTTAAAAACCATGTTAAATAATGAACTCATGAATTATATATTTTTTTTTTAGTGATTTTGTTTTTACTTTTTAAAAATAAAAGGATATTGCTGTGAAATGTTTAAAGGTTTGCTATTATATTTTTATAAAATAATTGAATTAAATTTGTTTTCGTTTCTTTGGATGGTTCTTATGGTTGACTCATTTAAATCAAGAGATTTCGCTAAAGTAACAAGCTTTCCTTTATTTCTTAGCCGATTCAAAATTTCGATTTTATCGCACAGTGATATGACAGTACATTTCTTAATTACTTTTTTGGCTGGGGCCATTTTAAAACATTTAATTAATTTAATTAATTTAATTTTTTATAAAATAAATATGCACTTATGCTGTCTATTTTAGCACACAGATGATAAAATTTCTTAAATCGAAGTGCTGCATTTCGCATAAAGTAAGGACTGCCATAACTTTTTAAGAGTATTTTATTTAAATCGCTTAAACAAAACGCGTAATTCAAAAAATGGTTGCTATTATTGATCCGTGTTATATCTAAATCGCGTAAATCCAGTACCGTACAAATCAAGGGATACCTGTATGTACGTATAAACAAGTGCCTTTAATTAAAAATATAAATAAATTGTAATAGTGACTTGTTATGTAAGATTTTTTGTTGCTAAAATAAAAAAAAATAGCAACATTTGTTTTGTACAATTGCGGTCCGAAAATACAAATTTAATCAACATGTTGTTACAATTTGGAAATTCTCATTTTGCATCCCTGATATGCACACAAATTCGCCCCTCAATTATTAATAATTCTGTGAGACAGACACTTCGAAAGTGGGAGAGTATGCGTGCATAAATTATTACAAAACTTAATTTTATTTACGGTTGATTTAATTTTATACTCAAAGTCATGTTTTATAGTTTTTTGCCTTTGGTGTTCTTATCTTTGGCGTAATTATGTTCATTTTATGATTTTATAAATTCAATTCTTAGTATGAGTATTAAATTTGAAGTTTTATTAAACTTTTCCCTAATGAGTAGAAATCTGTAATCATTATTTTTGGAAAATTTTTGTTTCTAGAAGTATCAATCTTTTTATGAGACAACTAATTAGTTTTAATTTTATGTCGGAGAGTTAAGGAAAAAGGAAAAAAATTCAAGAGTTTTTTTTTTAATTTTTATAAAACATGCCTTTTATAGGCAATTCACGAAATGTTCTATTGTGTCGTATAGGTTGTCTTTGATATGATTTTGTTAATGAGTCATTTGTTCAGTAGTACAAATTAGTTAAATTGTGAGAATGCTGATGAAATTCGTCGCGGGCTGGAACATGAACTAAATGAAATTAACGATCAAATCGTTGTCCTACCCAATCGTACGAGGGGATTTTTTTTTACTTTTTATTTTTGTTATCTAAGATGTTTTGAACAAGTTCTTGGTGCGCAAATCTCAATTATTTCGATTTTTTTGAAGAACATTTTTCACAACGTCATCAAAAAAAAAAAAAAAAACCGGATTCCATATCTTACAATTTTGAGTCTTTTGGATTAAAAAAAAACAAGTATTAAAGAAATCAATTTCAAAAATCTTTAAGGGGCGTCCTCGAATTTCTCTACCAACTAATAATTGACGCATTTGTGGTCTGGGGCTTTATTAATTGCTGGGGTAGTACTTAGACGATTTTAGGGTCTTATACCTTATTGAAAACATAATTTTATCTTCATTATTTTATTAATTTATCATGTAGAAAAAAACTTTCACGAAATATAAAAAAATTTGACTAAAACTAAAAAAGTGACTATTTTTACTATTAGATTTTTCAAACTTCGCATTAAACTGTTTTCTACTTAAAGAAACCAAGTTAAGACATTTATTCACCTTAAAAATCACTTTGAAAAATGGCCATACAATGTTGGACTCCTCTAGTGGATATACTTTTAAAAGTAATTTTTCAGGTCAACCTAAACAAAAGCTGCAAACGTTTTTAATATAAGAAAAATTTTGTTTCCCATACATTATGAATTAAAAACTAAATTAAAAACGCATTTGCGTTGAAAAGCTAAGTTTAATATAAATTGCATGAAAACAAAACTTCCTCCTCTTATTTAGGTTGGTCTGTAAAAGAAACAAAACTTTAAATAATTTTCTCAAAAATGGGTTTGTTTCTAAACTAGTCAATACAAATCCGAAATAAACTGTTTTAATCTATTTTGAGATTAAGACCCCAAATCTGGTTGCCCTAATTTACTGTTACCAGGCGAAATCACTTAGATACAAGGCGAACTCACTTATACATATATTAATTCGTCTTGTTTTTGATTTTGGGAAAACAAAATCAAAATACCTGTTGTTTTTATGTTCTTGACTTGTTGTATTTTTGCCGCAACCTATAGATAATTCGCCTTGCATCATATTTTTTAAGTAATAAGAATTATTTTGTATGTGGTTATTTTATTGAACTGTTCGTGGTTTTTTATCCAAATTTTAATATTTTTAATCAGGCTAAAGTTCATCAAATTTAATTTTCATTAAATCATTTTTATGAAGAAAGGAATTTTACAATATGAAATTAATTAAAATTTCATTCTTGACTGACCTGGGAATCGGACCTTTTTTTCATGTACAGTTTGCCCTCGCAGGTTTCGATAGTAACCACTATATCTCTTCAGATTAGATTTGCCGTTTAACACTCACCGCCATTGACAACGCAGGCAGTCAATGGTTAAACATCCATCTTTAAATGAAATGTAATTTTCTGTGAATGATTATCTATTTAAATTACTTCACATGTTTTTCCTTACTTCTGTTTTGAATACTTTTTGTCAAGAATTCTTCATGAAGTCCAAAGCTCTATGTTTACATTTCTCCTTCAAGTTGAGCTGAAAAGGTCAACGGAAAATAGAAGGACAGAAGAAAAAGAGAAAAATGTGCTTTAGATTCGATTCGTCAAGAATGAAAAATTATTAATAAATTTTAATTAATTTCATGTTGTAAAATTCATTTCTTCAAAAAAATAATTTCTGTAGCATTTTGACAAAATATCTTAAGTCAAATTTAAAAAGTTGACAAAGGTTGTTAATCATACGAAATTTCATAAAAACGTTTTTAAAATTTTGTATTATAAACGAAATTTTTCTTTAATTTTAGTTTATTTTATTATTTGCGAAAAATAATTTTTTCATTGAGTTTTCTTTAAAAACCTTTATATCGACTTAAGATGTTTTGTCAAATTAGATGAAAATTATATTTGATGAACTTTAGCCTAATTAAAAATATTAAAATTTGAATTAAATTTAAAAAACAAAATTATATCCACAATTTAGAGCTTAAACGAATGTTACGCAATTATTTGGAATTATCATCCCGCCAGTTGAGAATCATCTGACATAGATTTTTAAAACACCCGATAACAAATACTTCAACCTCTAGATAAAAAAACTAAATAAAATTTAATTACAAAAATAACACATTTTCTAACGATTATATTTAGCACAAAAAATGCCATTTAGTTTTAAATGCTTGTGAAATTTATACGGTCGTGGTTGTGTTTTTTATACTCATTCTCAAACCACATCACCCAGTTTGCCAGATTGCTGCCGTTGACGCCATCGTCGTCGATTATGTATGTACGAGTTGTGTACTATCGTTTTAGCTTTCTAGAAGACAATTTAAAGGAAATCGTCGTGTACGACAGTATGAGCGACAACGTCTTGCTTCGTGGTCCCTACTAAACTTTATGAAAAACAGAATGAGCGATATCGTCCTCTAGGTTGTCTCCGTCAAAATTTAAGTGTGACAGTATAAGCGACATTGTTTAAGATGTTGTCTTTTAGCAATCACTTTGTGGGACTTTATAAGCTGCATTGTCTTATAAGTTGTCTTGAAAAACAGCTATTGACGACAAAGATTTCTTTTGGAGTAGTTGAATGCTTTTCAACCACTTGGTTTGCTTAAAATCCTCACATTGTTTTCTTTAGTTATTGATTTTAATATGTACCTGCATACAATTTAAAAATTAGCACATACCAGTAAAACGTTACACATTCTAATGAATCTAGTCCCGTGTGGCCAATCTCATCTTGTGTAATCCAGCCGCTATTTGTATGAAACTTCGTTGACGGTTTATGTTGATATGTCCTCAGTTTGTCTTCTACAACTTGCTGTTGTCTAAGACCCGTCGTAAAAGATGTCTTTAAGACGTGGCCAACTGGGCAATTTTATTATTTTATTTTCCTTTTGTTGACGAATTGAAACGAAAAGGATACGATATGGAATTTCTTTTGTCATTTATACTTACAAAAATTTCTTCTCATTTTTCCTTTAAAGGCATTCGACGAATACTTCGACGATGCCGATGATGATTTTGATGATAAGTAAACATTTTCTTTTATTTCGGAGAGATTCGCCCAAAATACTAATAAAATTTCTTATCTTTTTGTGAGGGTATGTGTGTGTGTGTGTTTTTTTCTAATTCTTGAATATCATTTGTTTTATATTCTTTATTTAGTATTTATTATGCTGAACATGACACAATATTGTTGAAATATAAGCAAGTGAAAATATTTTGATGAAAATAAAATCCATTTAAGTTTCTTAATAGTCTTCAGTTTATATTGCCATTTTTCACTTTTCTGCTGCAAAATGTTTTAAGGGAAAATTTATGTTAATTGTGGAAACATGATGAATTTAGAAAGTTGAAAATTGAATTATATAAAAATTTATGTTCTCTTGTTTCCGTTTTTTTGTTGGCAGGTCCAATGTGTTCGGTTGTAAGGAAATACTTATTTCTATAAGACCGCATTTAGATAACACTGTGTGTAATTTTTTAAGTCATGGAAAAATTACCATATACGGATATAAAATAACCATAAAGGACCAACAAAAAAATAGACCCTTGTCTCCCAGTTTTGCCCAAAGTCATGCACTTTTTAATTTATGGGCCCTTAAAGATTTGGGCCTCGGTGTCATTTTTGCAAAAAAGTGATAATTTTCTCAGGCTCATATCTTGCAAACCGTTCGGAATTTTTATTTACACTTTGAGACAAAGTTGTAGCTCTTGCCAAAAAGAAAAAAGTTGTGAACATATAAAATCTAAAAAAATTCATCTTCCAGATCAAAATTGCAAAAAACTTTAAAAAAACAAGTACCTAGAATGATAGAAAATTTAAAAATAAGAAGATAATTTGAAGTAAAAAAAGTGGCGCAAACGCATAGTTTTCGAGTCATGGACCTCTAAAGTTTTCATATAAATATGCGATTTTCCACTACACTGTTGAACGTACAGGTCCAATATTGGTATTGAATAGATTTTTCTAAATATACAAAATTTATATCAAAATGGTTAACTCCCATTAACATGTTTTTTATTATTAAAAGTGCAAAATATTGGTTTGTTTTTAATTTTTGATTGTTAAATTTAAAAAAAAATGCAGTCGTATTTTGCTTTAGTTTGTTTTTTAAACCTTTAATTAATTTAAAAAATATTTTATGAAAGCTGCGCTTTTTCGTCAGCACAAAAGTTGACAGCATTTAGAATAAAAAATATTTGAAAACAAAAAAAAAAATTACAAAAAATTGTAAAATGCCTCGTCGTGCAACCATTTCAACCCCGTTTTCTTCCCTACACCTCTTGCTAACAAACAAAATGTTGCATGCTAAAGTTGCGGCGTTAATTGCATAATGTAAATGCGGTCTAAGTCGATGACAAATTTCACCTACTATTCCATTTACTTGCTCAAATTTATTGACAGCAAAGAATTCTCCAAAAATTATCTTCCGCAGCCGCGGCTGCCAGATTTGACGATTTACCGTTATTTTGATGATCTTTTAACCCCCCAAAAAATAATGAAATAACCCCCCAACAGTTTTTACAGTGCACAACAACAACGATTTTTGTGGGGTTTTTTTCTTTTTGTTTGGGGTGTTATTTCATTTTAGTAATTGGGGGATTATTTATATATGATATAATTCCCCAAAAAAGCATTATGACATAAAGCCCACATATATTTTTTTGGGTTTATTAAATTTTTTAATTTATTACGAAAACGTTTATTGGCGCAAGGAATTTTTCTTCTAAGCTATAAAAAACACCGCCTTCGTAAACAAAAGCTTTTTCTCCTCTATGTTGTACCAAACACCGTCTTCGCTCAGTAAAGCTCCTCAATTTGTGCTTGCGCTATGCCTAAGGCCGCCTATGCAGAAAAGCTTAATTAACGAAGCCGGTATTTGTGATACCATCGAGGAGGAAATCCCTGCGCCCGGCCTAAGGGCGGCTTTGCAGAGAAGATTTAGTTAGCGAAGCCAGTTTTTGCTATACCGTAGAGGAGAAAGAAGAAGAGCTTTAGCTATCGAAAATCCTTGCGCTCGGCCAAAGTTTCAACAATGCTAACTATCATCGCATGATTCCTTAAACCAAAACTGCACCCAGAGAAAAACATGTTTAAATATGGTCACCTTCAACCAAACTTTTATTAAGGAAAATTTTAAACATATTCGCCGATATTTATAAACATTTCTTAAAAAAAATAAAGGTTTACAAAACAAATTTTGTATGAAAATTTGCCTTAATAAACGTTTGTTAAATTTAATAATCGTTTATAAATACGGGGGATTATGTTTAATACAACCATATTATTGTCAGCGATAACCATATTATGGTTAAATTAGGCCTCCATTAAGAACCCACAAGCATATTATGGTTGCCTCCAAACATGTTATGATCAATAATAACGAAAATTTGTTAAACAGTTACAATAACATGGTTGGTTTTAAACCATAGTATGTTGCTATCGGAAAAGAGGAAAATACTATTGTAAATTTAAAAACAAATGATTGTCATTTATAACCATATATGTATATATTTAAAGGCAACCATAGTATGTATGGTTGTGGTTTCTAGATAGAGGACTAATTAAACCATAATATGGTTGTCGCTGACAATTATAAGGTTATAGTTAACCATAATATGTTTAAAATTTTCTTTAACAATAGTTTGGTTGGAGGTGACCATACTTAAACATGAGTTTTCTCTTCGTGTGTACAATTACATATTGGGGTCGTATTTCATTTATTGCCCCCAAAAATTATTGTTTTATTATTTAAATAAATAAAAATTAATTTATTATCTTATTTCTGTTTGGGGTGTTATTATTATTCGTTAGGAGTTTATTTCATGATGAAGTAAGGTCCCACACTTCGGGGGGTTATATCATTATTTTTTGGGGGGCTTATATTTTGGGGGGTTATTTCATGCTGCCGATTTTTTGTTCCAAAATTAGCAAAGTGCCGATTTATTCAAAATATAACAACTTTGAATCACTATTAATGAACGAGACAGTTTGTAAAAATTTGATTTAATTAAAAGATTTGATATAATTAAAAACGTTTTTAGCGTAATGCCACTTTACGAGTAAGATTGTCGTTTTTGAATACAAACTCTAGTTCCAATCTATAGATTAGTGAATACAATTCGCCTAAATAGCTTAAAAGTTTATTTAATTTTAACACTTACGACACTGTGAAAGTCAGATTTTTATTTTCGAATAGAAACACTCGCTCCAATCTATAGTTCCTTGTATACAATTTGGCTAAAAAGCTTAAAAGTTTCTTAGTTTTTAAAACATACACCACTGTGCGAGTGAGACTGTAATTTTCGAATAAAAATTCAAGATTCACTCGATCAATTCTTGAATACATTTCGGCTAAAAATGTTCTTATTATTTAAAACTTACGCCACTGTACAAGTAAGATTGTCATTTTCGAACAGAAAATTTGGCTCCAATTTATAGTTTCTTGAATACTACTCGCCTTATAGGTTTCAAGGTTTCCATTTCTCAAAATTAACGCCACTGTGCAAGTGGGATTTTCCGTTTCGAATATAAACTTTACCTCCAATCTATAGTTCCTTCAATACTATTCGATTTAATAATTTGAAAGTTGTATATATGTACACATATTAATGTTTATACTTTGATTTTTAATTTAACGCCACTGTGCAATATTTTAATGCTACCAACCTTAAATATTTCTTAGATTTCTGGTCAAAGAGATTATTTCCCAAAAAAAAGATCTTAAACTCAAGAACTTACCAATTCACCCTCGTAAAATGTCTAACATTATATTGCAAAATACGCGTTTAAACGGTTTGAAAAGTACGTAAAACCATAATTCATAAATTAAACTTGACAAAACAGTTTTTATTACTTTACCAAAAAGAGGAAGCCTTCAAAAAAAAAAAAAAAAAAAAAAAAAAACAATGTCCTTTTTTATTCCCTTAAGTGCTTTGGCTTTGTTGCTGTTGTTAAAAGGGATTTTCTTTTCGTTTATCCAGAAAAAAAATATATTTAAAGAAAATCATAAACTTTTTATTATGGCAACCAGACATAAAAACTGTTATGCCACATTTAATAAAAAGTAGATAATTTATAATTTATATTTGATGCGTTATAAAATACAATATTTGCAAATCAAAAACAGATCATAAATAATAAATTAAAAAGTCTGCACTGAACAGTAAAATCATCATGCTTAATAAAAGCGTTATTATTAATGAAATCCTGCGACACATATTGATTTTAAATGTTACTTCAATATCATTTATGAAAATGGACTCGTAAAAAATATGTTTATGTAAATAAAAATGAAATTAAAAATATAAATATGAAAAATGTTTTCTCTTTTTTTTTCTATAGGAAAGCGATGTTTCCACAACAGAGGGTTATCCTTTTAATGATTTTAACAATTTAATGAAGGTAAACAACAAACACAAGTTAAAGTTTTACTCTCGCACTAACTTCGATTCCTTTTTGCACAAAAATATTTATTACTTTACACTCTACTTCCTTCTTATCCTTGCACTACATATTCACTCCTATAAATCCAGTACACTTCATCTGAAAACATATTTCTGCACTTCCACATCACGATTGTTTACTGTAGTTAATGCACTTTACTACACTTTTGTCAGCACTCCTTAGCACTGCACTCGATTATTTCCCATGTCATCCCCTGTAAAACTTTCACATATTTTAACTTTTTTGCATTTTCCATATTTAATGTTCTTCAAGCCAACTTTGGGGTGCCTTTGAACGTGTTGTCATGTCGGACAAAAAACAAAAATAAAAAAAAAAGGATTTTAAATTCTTGTGCGTCTTAGTTGTTGGCTGGGCGTCTTTGTCTACATTTTGTAGTCGAAAATATTTTAATTAAAAACTCTGTTCCGACAAAGAATTTAGTTATTAAAAATTTGTCATAAACGTATGACAAGAAAACTGAACAGACGGACAAATTAATTTATTTATTCAGCATGAAGAGACACAAGTTTAAAAAATATCCAAAGAAATTTCTTTGCTTGAAAATTGTTGTGAGATTCTGTCTCATAAAAACAAAAAAAAAAAAATTATTCAGAGAAAAAATGCTTAACAAAAAGTACACAAACATAAATGCATCACAAAGTGACAAAATTTCGTCCGGAAACTTTCAATAACTAAAAACTAAAAACAATTTAATTTTTCCAAAAATTGTATTTTAAATAATGAATATTAGAAAAATTATTTATAAATCTTACTAAAAGGTACATACTTTACTCTTTCACACAAGTATGTATTTTGACGAAAATCACTGTTGCCAATTTAGAGATTTTCCCGCTAAATCTAGCTTTTTTGAAATGTCAATCGCGGGGAAAAAAATACGTTTAAGTGGAAAGCGGAAAGCGGGAAATCTAGCGATTCTCAAACATCTTCCGCTACAAAAACCTTTCGCAATATTTAAATTTAAAGATTTTTTACTTTTTTTTATTAAGATTTTTTGTTTTTCTGGTTTAAAACAACTTGTTCACGGTTTTACTTAATTTTGTAGTGTTAGTTAACTAAGCATTGCACGTGAAATTTTTTTCGATTTTCAATTAATATTTTATGACAATTCACATCTTTAAGCTTGCTTAACAATTTGAAACAAAAGGTAAGTTATTAATCCAAATTGTTTCGATAGATCCCAATCGATATAATTCACTTACTTTCATCTATATTATTTTATCTAATTGCTTAAAACGGCAAATAATTGCCAAAAATAGCGTTAATGTTATAAATTTTTTTGCGTTATTACAGTCAAATCCCGATAATTCGTACCCCGATAAATCGTTATTCCCTATAATTCGTAATAAACTGTCGGTCCCTTTAAACAATTTCGTAAAATTTGCATACGTTTTGGTCCCCTCGCTAATTCGTAATTTTTTTTTCAAATAAAATCTTCTTAATCTTTTATAAATCGTAATTGTTTGCTAACTTCCACTTATAATTCGTAATAAAAACAACAGGAACTTTGAAAGACTGATTTTTTGTTTACCGCTATTGATTTGCGTGGGTTTTTGCTTCTACTTGTGTGTGCGTTTTCAAAAAAATAAACATCTAAAAAAAATAATTTATATATATTTTATTTTTAACAATTGTTTTCTAAGTTTTTTTTATCGTTTTAGTAAATAAATTGAAAACCCCCGTTAATTCGTATTTATTTTGTTTTAACCCCGGTAAATCGAAACCCCGCTAAATCGAAAACCCCTATAATTCGTAAAAAATGGCCGGTCCCTTGCGATTACGAATTATCGGGACTCTACTGTATATGGAATTTGTATACCCTCCACCACAACTCAATAGCTGTGATGAGGGTTACTTAGTTTATCATTCTGTGTGAAACTGGTTTAATATTCATCTAGGGTGTAATTCTAAGTCAATTTAGCCATGTCCGTCTACCTATCCGTTTTTTCTAGTTTCTTTAAGCAGTTTGGGATTGAAATCCAAAAAATGGATTCAGTAGAAAACGAGTTAAGAATAAAAATTTGGAACAACCACCCTACAACATTTATTATTTTGTTACAAAAACTAGCTAAACTAGTGGCGGAATGCACATATTGATATAAGATTTTGCACAAATTCGTTCTGTATGACTAAAAATCATACTTATAAACCTTTAGTACGCCTTAAACCGTAACAAATACAGTATAATGCCCATAATTTCCACAAAAAGAAAACTATGGTGTAAAAGCTTCCATATTTTAAAGGAAAACTAAAGGTAAAAACACGTAGGCTAATAAACGTTGCAATTGGTAAAGATAACTGTTAGGTACGAAAACGACCTGCTTTCTTTTTGTAGAAATTACGGGCATAATCCGGTTAATTAACCCACGCTTATTTACCTAGAGTTTTAAATCCCCGTTTTTTTCATCCATTTTTCAAACAAAAATCCGCGTTTAATTGTCATACGCTTAACAACCCAATTACAACTAAATTTCATTCGTTTAATTGTCTCAGTACTACTTCACAATTGACAACAACACAGCAAGTAAAGTAAACAAGTTTACATGATAATAATACAAAAATATGTCCTAAAAATTAAAAAAAAAAAAAAACAAATTCCACAATTTAATATTTGCAATTAAATAAACTTTATTCTGGGCTAACCAGAATGAAGTCATGTTATGAGCACGGCTGTGAAGTCGAAGTCGGAGTTGAGGTTTTTGTACCGGAATCGGAGTCGTAGTATCCACAAAAACTCGCGACTCCGACTCCAAAATATTTCTTTTAATATTTTTCAAAATAAAAACTTTTTAAGAGATTATGCTTTAAAATTTTGAAGTTATGAGTAGCTGAGTTTCAAAAATTGAGATAACAATTGATTTTGACAAATCCTTTAACACTTTATGAGAATAAATATTTAGATTGTATCGAAGCATGTCCTTTTCTATATTTTTATGTGTGCAGTTGGTAACAAAACTGGTTCGATCCACTACCAGACGTTTTCAAAATTATCTCTTTGCATTTTGTGTAACAAAACTCACTGGTTCCACTGTCTTAACCGTTCTGTTAAAAGTGCGCCATGGTATTCTTGATGAAATAGAGTCGAATTAGGGAATTTAAAAATGCAAATGTGTAAACAAGTTCGCTTGGATATATTTGGTTTTTATAAATCTTATATTGAAAAACGTTTTTGTAGCGATGTTCATATACATACATAACTATGGGACGAAAAAAACGAGTACACTGAAGAAAAGGATATCAATTCAGTTGTTTAAAAATCCATATTTTATTTATTTTGTATTGTGAATGATTCCCATGGCAAATTTCCCAACAAGTGTTAATGGGAGCGACAAGGGAACATGTAGATTTTAATTTGTATTCTAAGGTTGGACTAAATTAAATTGCTTTTTCATTTTATTGAAGGAGTGTTGATAAAGAAAATGAAGATAAACACTATTCATTATTTATTTTATTATATTTTTATTAGTATTTTACTTTGTATACTTTTTCTTTCACAATGCAAGCACTAACAAGTTATTCACAATAGAGACTTTTGTTTATAAAGCACTGACAAATAATTCCCAAAATATTTGCGATACCGATTTGTTGGGGATGGGAATATTGCTTTGCTCCCATATAACAAATTCCCATAACATTCGCGTTAGGGGTGGCTGCAAATCTCAAATATGTACTTCTAATTCTGTATTAAAAATTTGCCTTTGTTCGAATATTTTAGATGATTCTTATACGTTTTTTTTATGTAGATGATATCCATTATAAAATTACGGCACATAAGGTAACATACCTTAACTTATTAAATTGAACTTGGTGTTCTTTAACTCCCATGATGGTATTGGTACTGTTCAATCCCTATTTTCCCAAAAATAATACAAGGCTTAGAACAATTTCTTTTACCTTCAACTTTTAAGTTCAACTAATTTGGTCCATTTAATCGGGTGTTATATGTTGTTTTGCAAATTCGAATAAAGTGTAACGAACGAGTTTTGCATCTCACCTGCTCATATGTAAATAACTATATTAAAGCTCAATGCGGCACGTGTTAAAATTGAAATACCGATAAAAGGTACTTCATTAAAAAGAGTTTAAAGTCAAATAAAGACCAGCCTCATATGCGAATCAAAGGAGTAGGAGTTGGAGTTGGAGTCGGAATCGCACTAAAAAAATTCATCGGATGGAGTGGGAGTTATCACTTTTTCTTGACGACTCCACAGCCCTGGTTATGAGGTTAAGATTCATATAGGAGTTATTTGTGCTCAATATTATCTAGACACACCGAATGTATGAGATATTTTGTCTTAAAGGGATTAAAGGAAAGGTCGCTCAATTTTAAATTATTTTAACATTTAAAGGATAAAATAGCATGTGGGTAATTCCGTAGTGTTAAACGTTATAGTCGAACGCATAAAAAATGCAATAACATTTTAAACAACAAATATTTTAACGTTCTTTTAACCCTTTATTTATAGCACTAAGAAAGCATTGTTGTTAATGTTAAAGGTGATGGAGGGCGCGATCCTAGATGTATTCGCTTAAATGCTTTCCACTCATAATTACCCAAAAATACTAGCATTTTTGGCGAGGTAATTATCCGTGGAATACTGTAATGCTATTGTAAACCAAAATGGTCTATCACAGTTTTATGTGACTAGAAATTACACTCTCAACTTTCGTGTAGATCGGTCCATAACTGACCATTTGTCCCATATAAAGCTTCTCTCGGAAAAAACCTTAGTACGCGTAAAACTGTAACGCTCGTAATCTGAGGGCTAATTCTGGCAGTTGTGATCGAATACTTTTTCGTTAGAAAGTAATTTTATTTCTAATTATTTCTGTTGATACTGAATAAATCGATTTTATATTTTCAGTGTTGTGAAAACATTTATAATAGTTTCGATTCGTTCAGTATCGACTAAAATAAAATTGCTTCCGAATTGAAAAAGTATTCGATCACGAATGACAGAATTAGGCCCTTGTGTTTTACAATAATAAAATTTAGTCCGTCATAGTTTTATAAGACTATAAAATACTTGTTAAAATTTCGAAACATGTTAACTGTAGGTGGAGGGTATTAAAGCTTCGGCACAGCCCAATTCGTCACTCAAACATTTTTTTTGGGAATCAAATAGCTAGGGAAGCTAGAAACTATAGTATGTAACGTATTTGAAATTAATATACCCTTGAAAAAGCAGCTTATATCTAGATTTAAATAATACCTTTAACAAATTTTAGGTTTTAGCGGTATCTTTGAAAAAAAAAATCCCGCTTAATTAAATATTTAGCAGTTTCAAGCGGGCTTTAAGTCCGATTTGGCGGGAAATGTTCAAAAAAGTTGGCAACAGTGACGAAAATACAACCCTGTTGGTATTGTTTTTTGAAAATTATCAAACAATAGCAGCGTTCGTTTACCCCAAAATTTGTACAAATTTGTACTGGATTTAACTGAAATGCGTTCGCGTACACATAAATTTGTAAAATTTTCCTTTTACTCACCTACTGGATTTTACTGGAAAAGTAAACGAACGCACATAATAATAAGATGAGAGAAGCGATTAGCGTTAACACTTTTTATGTTAAAACTGATGTTTTGATATACAAACATACATATATTTAGACCAAGCATGTTTGAAGTTTGACATTTAAGATACACTGATAAAAAAGGCATCCTAACGCTGATGTATTCTGACATACGTATTATAACAAGGGTCTTCGTTTTTGATCCCATGACACTATATAATCGAAGTCAATTTAATAAAAAATGTCTTCAGTTCAATGACTCATTAGGTTCGATTTAATGACAAAGTGTTTAAATTTAGTGACAAAGTGTCATTAAATTGATTTATTCGGATTTACTTAAGTCAAAGTGAAAGAATATAATTAGATATTTAATTACCCGTTCCACATGTTTGTTTCACTTTTTCTGTATTCCGCCATTTGTTTACAGAATAACTCTTAATTATAGGACACCAGCAGCATGCCCGATATGGTTTTAGTATTCATTCTACATTGAAAATTTAATGTATTTAACTAAACAATTAAAACAAATAGAATATGGGAATTTTTGCTTCATATTTTATTTTACAATAATGAAAATAATATAATAATAGACAAAATGTGTCATCGAATTCAAGTCACTGTAGTCATAGCGTATATGACGCATAAATAATACAAAATTTAATGATGATGTTCGTCATTGGATTGATGTCACTTTTGCGTCATTGATGCCATTTGTAATAACATTGATGTCACAACTCTGATGTTAGCACATCATCAATATGAAGATGCATTTTTCTGTGAGTGTACCTACACCTACATAGAAAACGACACAGCTAGAATAATGTTCTCTTTCTTATGCGTTCACCTGTATGAATTCGCCGTGATTAAGATATAATAATATAGGGTATGTTCGTAAATGCATCTCTACTCTGCAACAGGAAAGCAAACTTTTTTAATGCCAATAAAAATAATAGTTAAATTTTTTTTTAATTTGTGACTATTATTTTTGTGATGTATTTGACAATTTTTTGGTTCTCATCTACTTCACTAAGAATTTGAAATCACTGATGCAGTGGAGTGATGCACTTTTGAACAGACCCATATATAAAATTTATAAGGGTCGATATATTTAAAAAAAAAATTTACAATTTGATTCATGATCAACAGATTTTCTAATAAAAACTAATAAAAACTAATAAAGGTGACATACGTGACATCCATAAGAAATTCGTATAAAATTGTTAAAGGGAGCAAACCTTCTTTAGAAAATTTTGCTGAATCTATAAAAAAAATATTGTTAAAATGTTTTTATCGATAAAAGTGCTTGTCATGCAATCGAATTCACTCGTGTATGTGTGATGGGCCTAATATTCACCGCCATATCTAAATTTTTTGATTTTCCATCCAACATCGACGGTGTCACACATACAAACTAATTTTTTTTACTAATACTACCATAGCGCTTGATGACGCTTAAGGACAGTTTATAAAAAAGACGAAAATTGTAAAGAGCAACAACATTTTTTACAGGATTTATGAAGGTAAGGGGTTAGGGTGAACCATTTTCTACCCAGAAAATTGATTAGAGAGACAAATTTTATAAAGACAATTATTAAGAAAGACAAAAGGATTTTTGGCGACCATTTATTTTCTTTCGAAAACTGTTAAGAGCGACAATATTTTTTTTTGAAAAATCTTTTTAAGTTGACACAATTTTTCAATAAAAAAGGATAACAAATTTCAAAAAAAGTTCGTAAAGGATAATAATGTTTTTAATATAAAATTCTATAAATCTATAAAAATTGTTAAGGGCGACAAATTAAAAAAAAATCTTAATGGCGACAAATTGATTATAGAAATTCATTGGGGCGAAAAACTTGCTATAGAAAATACATTAAAGCGATACATTTTGTATAGAAACAAGATTTAAATTTTTTTTTAAAGGCGACAAAATTTCTATTAAAAGTTATTTAAGGCGACATATTTTATATAGAAAATTGCTTAGAACGACAAATTTTTTATAGAAAATTGCTTAATACGACAAATATAAAAAATCTTATTTCGACAAATTTTATATACAGAATTCAGTGTGGCTATAAAATTTCTCCAGGAAATTCATTTGGGATATACATTTTTTATTCTATTCGTTAAGTCGACAAACTTTTTACAGAAAATTCATGAGAGCGATACATTTTTATTTAAAATTGGATGATGGCGAAACAATTTTTAAAGAAAGATTTTTAGGGCGTCAAAATTTCTATAGAAAGTTCTAAAGGACGACACATTTTCTATAGAAAATTGTTAAAGACGACAAATTTGCTATACAAATTCCTTTGGGGGACAAACATTTTATTGAAAATTCATAAGGGTGATAAATTTTGAATAGAAAATTCTTTAGGGTGAAAAATTTTCTACAAAAAAATTTTTTTCCATAGAAAATAATTTTGTACGAAAAATATTCTTTAAAAAAATTTTTAAGACGACAAATGAAAAAAATTTTAATGGCGACAAATTTACTACAGAAATTGGGGCGCTTAACTTTCTATAGAAAACACATTAGTGCGATAATTCTGTATGGAAAATAGATTTCAATAAATTTTCTATAGAAAATTGTTTTTGTCGATAAAGTTTCTAAAGAAAATTGTTTTGTTCGATTAAGTTTCTATAAAAAATTGTTATGGGCCACAACATTTTTGTGCAATTTCTAGAGCGACGAAATTTTTTAGGACATCAAATTCTTTTACAGAAAATTGGTTAGGGCGAAATCTTTGCTTTTCAGATTGTTAAGGGCAAAAAAATGTTCTTAAAAAAATAGTAAAGAGTAACAAAATATCTATAGAATTGATGAAGGCGACACACTTTCTATAAAACTGGTAATGAAAATTTATTAAGTTCTCAAATCTCTTCACCCAAAAATTATAAATATGTATATGATTTTAAATATTTGAAATATTCTAAGAAAATCTTAGCCTTTTAGAAAAATTTATAACAGGATTATTTCAAAATCTATTTAAGTAGTTTTAGCGTTTTTAAAACTTTCGAAGAGCAATAATATTGATTAAATTGGCTTTTAATTTTCAATAGATCTGCAAAATAATTAATATTTTTTCGAAAACTCATTAAGAATATTTTAAAATAAAACGTTTTTGGTTTTCTTTTTGCTAAAGGTATTCTGAATATTGAAACTTGCTGTTTTTTCATTTCATTTAAATGTCAATAACATTGACATTGCGGGGTGTTTGTAAAAGTCGCTAAATACACAGAACCACAACGTTACACTGACTCGCAATTACTCTGCAACACTTTTATATTTATTTACATTTACACAGCCACACAACGCAGCACCAGCAGATGGACGAACGTCATGTTATATTGTCCGGCTGGCTGACATACAAGAAATGGGCCAAGTTCTATGGATGCCAAAACAGTAACACGTCCCGTAAGAATTCAAGGTGTTGACATTAATTCAAATATTTAAATTTGCAACGTAAATGAATAAATTGAATGAGTGAATAAGTAAGAGAGTGAGCGAGTGGGACAGACAGCCGGTAAATGAAACGTTTTTTGTGTTTTGCTGATTTCCAGCAATTGCAAACAAACAGAAGTAAACAAAATAAAAAGGATTTTATTTTGCTAGGCAAAAGGACGATCATATAAAATAAACGATTCTCAACTTCATAAAAAAATAAGAAAAAATTGCGAGTTTAATTGCAAAAATCGATTCAGCTGTCACAAAAGTTTAAAGGAAAAAGTCCCTAAAATGAAAGTAAAAGATTTGTTGTTTTAATTGTTTTACTTTATTTTTAATGGCTGAAATTGAGGGAAGTGATTTAACTACTGTGTGATGGGGCTTAGTAGTTAAAAGAACTGATTAAATTTTATTGTAAATAAGATTTGCTTTTGTAAACAACAAAGATAAATATTTTCTTCTTTTGAATTAAAGACTTTTTTTTTTCTTAATTTTTAATATTTTAAAAAAAGCTTTTTTATCCTAAAATTTCAAATTAAGAGACAATTTTCATATCAAAGAAACGTTTTCAAGGTAACGACTAATTTTCTGTTTAACAGATTGGCCATCAGCTGTATTTTTCAGCGAAAAGATTGTTTGCATTCCAGTGATATATTTTCTCTTTAAAAAATTTAGCTATGAAGCGAAAAGGTTCTCTTTTGCAGGATTTTCGAGACAACAATAAGTTTTATCAATAAAACGATTTTTGTATAGCCCTTATGCCACTACATTTTTTATTAATTGAATTGATAGAAAGAAACAGTAAATGTTGGAAAGAGCAAACTATAAAATATGTAAACAAACATTTTTTTCAGTTTTTCTTTTGTTAGAACCCTTTCAGACTCGGCAAGTTAGTTGCGCAAGTAAATTGCCGAGTACAACAAAGTCTGTACTAAATATTTTTTTCCTTACCCCGACCTAACCGCTGACGTCTACAAACCAAGAGATGCGCAAGAGACTTGCGTAAGTAACTTGCCGAGTGTGAAAGGGGTCTTATGATTTTGCTTATTTAATTAAATGTTGTCAACTTTTTGTTTATGGGAAACATAAAAACAAAACAAACAAAAAGAGTTAAATCGCTGAATTTGCCCATAAACCGCTGTTTTAGCAACACTTTTAATATTTCAAGCTTGAAAGGCAGGGCTGTGGAGTCGGAGTTGAGGTTTTTGTGCCGGAGTCGTAGTACCCACAAAAACTCGCGACTTCGAAAAATTTAAAAAAAATTTTCCAAAATTAAAATTATCTTCTTAAAACACATTTAAAATTTAAATAAATGGTTTATCATTTCATCAATCGCCTGTCATTTGTAAACAGCACATTAATGTTTGCGTACGGTAATTTCTTCTCAAAAACTCAAATTTTTAGAAGGCCGTACGGTAATGAAAAAATAAAAGTTAACATCACTAGTCTCATATACATTTAGCATCAAGATTATAGTAGGAGTTGGAGTCGAAGTAGGAGTCGGGGTCGCACTTAAAAAATTTCAGCGTTTGGAGTCGGAGTCGGAGTTAGTACTTTTTTCGGACGACTCCACAGCCCTGTTGAAAGTTCAATTTTAAGTTGAACAATTTTACATTTTTTTTTACATAACTTCATTTCATATCGATAACTTTTTAAAATTTTTTGACATTTTGCTATTTATGTTAGTACAGCTGAACTCTTTACACTTGGTTAATTTTTCTATTACACGACCCCTTTGCGCGAAATTATCGTATATGCCAATTTTTTTGAAATTGAGTTTTCGATGCAATCCTGTTCTTCATTCAAAGAGACGTCACCTGACAAACTATTGTAGGCGAATTCCACTTCTTTGCTCCAAAAATTTAATGTATATTTTCATTTTGTTATTGCAAGCGAAAGCAGAGAAAAGTAGAAAAATGGCTGTCCTGTAAAATTTGGTTTTTGTAACATACGATAATTTCGCGCAAAGGAGTCGATATATGCACTGTTCATCAAAACGTGAACAATGCATTAAAAAGGCCTTAATGAAAACTATTAAGTTTTTAATAAGGCATTTTAAATTTTGTTATAAAAGATATCAATCTAACGATACATTCCCAAATAACCAAGCTTTATTTCTTATTGCTTTTTAAAAAATATCGCAAAATTTTTTTGTCGCTTCAAAAAGAGTTTTTTGTAACGCCAATGCGATTTTTGAAGCATAAGTAATTTTAAAAATTTTCTTGGAAAATTTGCAACCTGAAAATACATAAGCGTCTAAATTAAATAAAGAAAAATTTTAAAATTTTTAACGCCTTTTTCTATAGAAACTTTTTAGCGCCTATTTAAATTTTCTATTGAAAATTCTTAACGCCCATAAAAATTTTTGACGCCTATGAAAATATTTTTAAAACTATTTAAATTGTCTATAGAAAATTCTTAACGCCTATAAAATAGTTCTATAGAACGCATATTAAAAATTTAATAGACATCAAAAAATTTTCTATATTATAAAAATAATAATTTTCTATAAGAAATATTTGACAGCTATGCCAATTTTCCAGAGAAAACAAGGTATGTTGCCGCAATTAATTTTTTACATACAGATTTATCGTTCTATAAAAACTTTGTCGCCTTGAAATTTTATGGAATATTTGACGTCTAACTCAATTATCTATTTTCTATAGAAAATGCTGTCGCCCTGTCTTAATTTTCTACAGAAATCCTGACGTCCATCTTTTGAAATTGGTGTTTTGTCGTCTATATTAATTTTCTTTATAAAATTGTTGTTTATCTTAATTTTTTTGATTTCGAAAATATTTTTTTTGGAAGAAAATTGTACTGCACGTCTTTTTTAAAATTGAAGAAATGTTTTTAATGGAAATAAAAATAATGTCGCTTGGCTTAATTAAAAAAAAATTCAATAACTTCTATGCTTTTGTAAATTATGTTGCCAGGTCTTTTCTAGAAAATTTGTTGCTGCATACAACTCCTTTAGTCGCTTTTCTTAGCTTCCAATAAAGAATTTAAATAAAAGTTAACGCAAATCAAGTGTCGCCCGTATTATTATCTGATGAAAAATAATATAATAATTTTAATTTTATTTGTTTGATTTCCAACACAACAAGAAATAAAATCTTATAATTGTAGTAGTGGGTTTTTAAATTGTTAATTGTATTCATTTAAATTTGTTACATAAAACAGAAATACAAAAAATTATTCTTTTTCAAAATTAATTAATAAAAACACACAATAGTAATATTAATTTAGACAGAGTGAATCATCTAACGGGTGGTTAAATTTTAAGGGCCGATGTTGAATGCATTTCATTTCACATTTCTCAATTTCAGACTAACCCGATTTGAACCATAGAAAGATAAATAACCGAACAACGCGTTAAAGTTATTCAGGCTTATTATGAAAATGGGCGTTTAAACTAAAATGCATATCGTGCACTTCGGGA